>OY728143.1:733030814-735530814 GCA_963277665.1 Viscum album | reverse complement strand
CCACCCAATATAATGTAGAATGGTAAGGATTGAAATACAAAGCCTCAAACAGTGGTTCTTGTATTGTTTCCTGATAACTGTTATTATAAGAGAATTCAACCAAGGGAATATGATCCTCCCATGAACCACCGATGTCTATAAAATATGATCTAAGAATATATTCAAATTTCTGAATTGTTTATTGTGACTATTTATCTATTTGTGGGTGATACATTGTGCTCAAATTCATTTGACTTCCAAGAGCCTGATGTATTGATTTCCAAAATCAAAAAGGGAATTGTGGGTCTCTGTCAGATACAATAGAATCTATAACTCCATGTAACCTTACCAATTTTTGGATATATAATTTTCCTAAGTACATTAAAATTTTGTTTTATCTGATAGGGATAAAGTGTTATGACTTTGTTAGTCGATCCACTACTACTCATATAACATCATATTTTCATTACATTCTCTACAGGCCTTTGAAAAAATACACCACAATCCGGTCCCACTTCCATATGGGTATAAGAATATACTGTAAAATACTAGCTCTGCTATGATTCATTTATTTTACCTGTTGGAATGTTACTAATTTTATCACATTCTCTACAATCATGCATTTCATTTTGGTCCACTAGAAATGTGCTTTCATTAGCTTGTACATTCTATGATCTCCTTGATGAGTATCCTATTTCAAATTGGGATGCGATGAAAGAGGTTGTTCCTTAAAAGAATGAGGAAATATGATTCATTTCTAAAAATTTATAAAGGAGTTCTCATCCATTGTATAATTATCCAGAGTCTCCCCACTATTTTGGTATGATCTAATAGTGATTCAGTCTAAATCATATTTTTTAGATTCTTTTACAAAATTTACCATGTTTGGAACACGAATTATTGGAAATAAAACTACATATTTATCCTGTGAGTCACAATCTAAATGTGTATCATTAATCATACTCATTAACTATTGGAGTTGGTGACCTAGAACCAACTTATTTGTAATTTATGAAAAAATTATATTCACGGTTTTGAATATTAATTAATTCCTTATCACATCTCAATTTTTCTTTTCTATAACATAGAATTTGATAATTTACAAAGAGTAGTTGTCACATTAAAAGGTCATAGCAGTTCGCCGCTATGATGAAAACTCGAAAGTTCCATGACGCTATTCTTGAATAAATTTTCCATTACCAGATTATAACATTTTAAGGGACACAAATGATACATGCTATCAAGGGTGGAGACTCATAGGACTTTGAGAAACCTTCTCATGGTATACTCCACTTGTCATATCTAGTAGGGTATTATGAGAATGATGCTTGATAGTAGGAAATCCACATTATAAATGTCATTCGATGTTCCTATTTATGGATGTGTGTAATGGTCCTTAGGCTTTATGATTATTATTAATGGATATTTTGAGTTTCTCACTTTTATGTATTTAAGAAAAATTTGATGACATATGCTCACGGTGAGGTAGGATACGTTGGGTGTGTCACGAGTAATATTACATTAATGAATAATAAAAGAAAGGATTTATCCCTTATGTTCATTAACAAAAGTAAATATATTAGGACATTTGATGGAAATGACATAGCTTAAATAAATCCATGGATATGGTGTTCTCTAAGAATGTTATATTTATATAATGTCAATAAATAAGTTATCTAGCATATAAGTTGATGAAAATGGAATATAGGAGAGAGCTCTTCTCATGGAGAGATTTATGGCAGAGTAGACACCAACAGTAAGAGCTACCAACAGGAACAAGGTAGATGAGTCTTCGGTGGTGGGAAGCCAACATCAGGTGTAGGGTCCCATGTGTGATAGGTCCTTTAAGATAAAACCCTAGGATATGGGATCAGCAGTGCGAGGCTCCCAGGGAAAAGAGAGATAGTTGAAGGATAGAATTTGTTTCATGTGTGGTGGTCAGGGGTACTTAGTTTGTAATTACCCGACACACCATGCGGACGGCCAATGGGCAGTCAAGGGACTACCGACGTAGAGGAATAGGTTCAAGAAGGGTGGTTCGTAGGGAGGTGGATGTTGTAGGGGAGTAGGTGTATCAGCCTTAGGTGGATGGATGTTCGAGGAACTACCCCCACCACCCTCAGGTGGTCCACCATGGGCTCTGGGAGCTGGTGGTCATGGGAGAAGCTATCATTAGGAGATGGAGGCATATGATCTCATTACTCCAAATATGATTATAGGTATTCTATATATTATCCACCCTCATTGCATATTTTATAGACATATGTTCTAGTCATTCCTTCTTTTCTAGGAACCTTGTTCGGAACATGGATATTATGATGGATTCGTTGGATCGATCCTTAAATTTAGAGACTCCTTCGAGAGAGGATTTGACGATTAGACAGTAGTTCCAAAAGTATGAACTTACTCTTGGTGGTGATAGATTTGGTTGGGCTTTCCTAGTGTTGGCATTGATGCCTTACAATTTCATTCTGATTATAGACTAGTTATCCACAGTCCATGCTCAGATTGACTGTTTTAGGCACATAGTGTGCTGTGTCCACAAGGATGAGACTAGTTTTTACTTTACCAGTGAAAGGGATATGCATGCAGTGTTGGATTTTTTTCTCATAGGAGGGTGAAGTTGATGACTCGTTAGTTGAATAGCCTCACCCTTGGTGTAGTGGGGGAGAGTAGTCCTCAATTTCTTATAGTGGTTGATGAGGACAAGGACATCATCCCCAATGATGATCTAGGATAAATAATTATAGGGAGTGATGTTATTAATATTTTCATGACTTATTATATACACTCCTTACACATTTTATATGAAATGTGCATAATTTGTGTGAAATATTAATGTTTTAATACTAAGTATAATTTTTGAGCATTTTTAGAAGTAGTCCAATTGAGTCAGTTTACTATTTTATTTATAACTATCCCCCTACTGATCCAAATTGTGTGGTTCTTATTTTTTATGATTCTTCATTCAACATAAAACATTTCATTAGAAGGGCTCATGGGCCAATTCTTCCATTTGAAGGCCCATATGGACCACACGAGAGGGCCTACAGAATCTGTGAAGAAAATGGACCAGCCATGAAGATTTAATTGCTGGGCTCAATCAGGAAGTAAAAATTCCTTTATTATCCTCCAATGTTCGTGGGAAAATGTTAGAAGTATTTTATAAAAAATTCAAGTACCAAATCCAAAAACAAGGGGCCCAATTGATTCATTTAAACTCAGCCCACCATTCTAGCCAGGAATTAAAATAAATACAGTATTCATGACATGTCTCCTGATCTAGTGATCAAATAAAGATGAGATTTTTCAGTGTGAAAGAGGGGATATAGGTGGAATATTTTTTTGAATAAATAATTCGAATTTGAAGGCATCTTCCTATTCCAAAATCCATTCACATTTTTTCCATCTAAAAAGCATGGATTGAAATGGACAATTTAACTTTGTATAATAAAACCGCCATAACTTTGGCTCCATAGGTCCAAATGACTCTAAATGTTGAGAGAAGTCAGGAAAAATTATTATATACAACTTTTAAGGGAGATATATCTTGAGATTCAGTTTTCTGGATGTTAAAATTGTCGGGCCAAGTGGAGGTACAGATTGGGAATGCCAACAGTACAGTTCCTTGGGCTATAAATACACCCCCTCCTCTCCTTCAAAAGGGTTGGAATTTTAGAATAGAGGAGCACATATTGTCATAAAAAAATCCTTTCCAAGGGATTGGGAGGACCTACCATGATCATGTTTTTACTTGAGAGACCTTTCCTCCTCTCTTTGTTTTCATTTACTTTTGTGTTCTTCATTTTTGTAATCTTGTAAGTCTCTTTCTTTGTAATTCTGTTTTAATGAAAGTTTCTTCTTCAATATCTATTATTCTCATTCACCTTCTATAGTTTAATATTAATTCTATTAAAATAGTTTAAATACAGTTGAATCCTCTTCCCTTATTTTTTTCTCATTCAATCTAAAGTCCATTTTTAATTCTCATCATCGTTCGTGTGTGTGTGTTCGGCACACAACTTTTTTCTTACCCCTTTCTTTTTTATTCACTTATTAATTCATCATCATAAAATTATAACCAGATTATTAACCACCCAAATGTATGAGTAAATATACCATTGGGGTGAGTTATAATTTGGGGATATTAAGTGATTGAGAGTCTTGGCTCGATGTGTATTCTTTGAGTTAATATTTTATATGTTGAACTTTATATGTCATGTATTAATGACATGTTTTTCTTAATATGTGGATTCAATGGATTATTTGAACCACAAATACACTACCATAAACAAGTAATGGTAATTATTAGAACACCAAGTTAAGTTATGGCTTGGATTAAAGCCTCAACACTTAGGAATTCCAATCAGTGTTATCTTGTTAAGTGGGTGTTAATTTAAATGAAATATAAAGCAAAGTTCAAGGATATCAAAAGCTTAACTCCCTAAAAATGAACTCACCCCAATCTTTATAAATTTTTTAAATAAAACTTAATCAATGAATCATTAAAAAATATCTGTGAACATCCCCCCCCCCCAATCAGAACACAATTAACTAAAAACAACTGACTATAAAAAAGTATCATCGCTTAGGATTCGACCCGAGTGCTGCTATATACATTAGCAGAGCATCATAACTTTGACCAGTCGATAGGCGAAAATTTTCCATGCACTTTCAAATGGAACCGTTTCTAGGGATGGTGAAATTATGTATTGGTTAGTTACTAGTTATTGTAAAAAAAAAATTTAAAAAAAATTGAAAAAAAACACAATGAAAAACCTGCCTTCTCATAAAAATCATAAACAAAAAAAAAACACAAAGAAAAACTCATCTTCCTATTTCTTCTAAAATCTATCTGAATTCCCCATAGCTTCCCAAACAATCCCTTGAATTTTTTTGTCCCTAAAATTGAGCGAACTCTTCACCAACTTAGGAGGAACTTAAGAGATAATCATCTCATTCAAGAACCAGTCCTTGTCCAACCAGTTGAATTACATATGGATAATCCTAGGGAACAAACACTTAAAGAACTTGCTGCCCCTAATATGAATTAAAAACCTCTTGGTATTCAATATCCAAACATAGAGGCTAACTTTTAACTCAAATTGGGTTTGTTTCATCTTCTTCCTCATTTCCACAGGCTAGCCGGTGAGGGTCCACATCTCCACCTGAAAGAGTTCCAAGTGGTGTGCTCTACCATGAAGCCTCAAGGTGTTTCTGAGGAACAAATCAAACTCCGAGCATTCCCTTTATCCATATATGACTCCGACAATTCATGGATTTACTACCTACCTCCTAGTTCCATAACCACATGGAATGAGATGAAAAGGCTATTTTTAGACAAATTATTTCCTGCTTCTCGTACAGCTTCTATCTGAAAGGAAATAAGTGGTATTCATTAATTAACAAGTGAATCACTCCATGAGTACTGGGAGAGGTTCAAAAAGATTGTGGCAACCTGTAAAAATCACCAAATCCCTGAACAACTCTTGATCCAATAATTCTATGAGGGGTTATTTTCTATGGAGACAACTCTCATTGATGCTGCAAGTGGTGGTGCTCTTATTGATAAAACTTCTGCAACTGTAAGAGATATTATAAGAAATACGGCTGAAAACACAAAAAAATTCCATACTCGAGCACATGCTCACTTCAAATAAGCCTAGGATAATCAATCAATAAATCCGAACAAGATGAAAAAGTGGATGAGTGAACTTATAGGTCTTGTGAGACAACTAGTTGTGGCTACCAAATCCCCAACCTCATCTTATCCACAATCAATGTTTCCTGGACTCATCAAAAACTATGAAATTTGTAACTCATTATCTCATACAATAGAAAAATGTCCATAACTTCAAGAGGATCCCTCTGATTCATCCAGACCAATGGATCTCAATGTAGTATATGCTCAGTGGAACCCTAACCCTCAACAATCAGGTCAGTTCATTAGAAACTTCAACCAAACTCACTCTGAGACCTTCTCGTCTTCCTATAATCAAGGCCTGAGGTATGGTAATCCCATCTCTCAACTCCCTCAATTCCCTACTCAAAACCCAAACTAGTTTTAATATGTTCAAGGTGTTGGTAACTTCTAACAACCTTATCCTTTTGTTCCTCAACCTCAAAGGATCAATCCTCCTCCTGGATTACACTATCCTAGTGAGACTTCCCAATTCACAAACCAATAAAATCTCTTTCCCAAGAACCAAAACCAAGGCAATCCCAATTCAAGACAAGCCTCTTCTTCCAAAAAACCATGGGAAAGTGAAATGGAAGATCTTTCCTCCTTCACCTGTTCCAGTATCAAGAACATTGAAACCCAAATTGGTCAACTTGCATCCCACCTAGGCCAGCAAAACTATCAAATTCTTCCCAACTTCTAGCTCAACCATTACCCATCCCCAAGGGTAATGTAAGTGAAATTTCACTTAGACCGGGAAAGAAAATTGATATGCCTCATGTTGAGTCCTCAAACCCTCTTTTAAATATTGACCTAGAATATGAAAAGAAACAGAAACTTGAAAAGGAATCTGAATCCATTCCCTCATCTCCTGTCATTCCACTTAGGAACCCAATTCCTTTTCCTAAAGCCATTTATAAGCCAAAGAAGTCATTTGATCCCGATCCTGAAATCTTTGACATGTTTAGATGTGTTGAAGTCAACATTCACCTCTTAGATGCCATAAAACAAATCCCTAAGTATGCCAAGTTTCTTAAGGAATTGTGCACCCATAAGGGGCAACTTAGGGCCTTCAAAAATGTTTCCACCAAGTAGTCTATTCCCATAAAGTGCAAAGATATAGAGAATTTTACAGTTCCATGCCAAATTGGAAGTTCCAACTTCGATGATGCACTCATATAACTTGGATCCTCAATTAATGTCATGCCCAAATCCATCTTATCCAACCTTGGTCTAGGTCCCTTACATCCAAAGGGTGTTTTCATTTAATTGTACAATTGAAGCATTGCTAGTCCTAAGGGTATCATTGAGGATGTCCTTGTTCGTGTCAATGATCTTATCTTTATAGCCGATTTCTATGTCCTTTACATGGAAGGTGAGACAAACTCTTCTCGATCTCCCTTAATTTTAGAAATACCATTCCTAATGATAGCGAGAACCAATATTGGTGTCCATGCTCCCATCTTATCCATGGAATTTGGTGACCAACTGGTCAAGTTCAATATTTTTCAATCCATGCGATACCCATCAGAGAATGAATCTATATTCTCTATCCATTCTTCTAAAACTCTCTCTGAGAGTGTGCTTAATTCCAATACACCATGTCCTTCTTGTTCTACTGATAGAGGAGTTTGTGAATATTTCATCCTCATTAACCAAGTCATAAATGGAGAAGTTGACATTGACATTACAAATTCAAACTACATTGATCTAAAAGATCTAGAAAAATATTTAGAATATCATCTTGCCTATGACCTCCACTTCTCCAGCTTGGATGATAATGAGGAAAATGAACTAGAATGTTCATTTGTTGATTCAGATCAGTTTATACAACATTCATCATTTCCTATCAATGATTCTGAAAATTCTATTATATATGAGGTTAACCCTAAACAAATGTGTTTATCTTGTCCCAATGAGAGTGAAGGTTGTGAGATTTGTTCCCTAATTAATAAAGTGATCACTGGTGAGGTTGAAATTGACCATTATTTGGCGAAAAACATTAATATAAAGGATATTGAAAATTTTATTCAGTCTTATGACTCCACTGATCCTTCTTACTCTACATTGGTAAGTGATGAAATAAATGAGTCAAAAACAATTGGGATCTCATACTATGGTTTTGGGTTATCTAATCCTTACATAAATGAACCATCAGAATTGAGACATTTTCCTGAATTTCCAAGCATATAAAACCATCACTTTGTGGATAAAATCATTCCTCACATTGGGGACCAAAGGGAGGATAGTCATATTCTCTTTCCACCTCCATTTAATTGCAAGCACACAATCAAGGAAGGGGATAAATTTTCCAATGAACAATCAGGAATCCCAAAGGACAAGTTTTTCTGGAAGCACTCTGTAGTTGAGAAAATATGGTGGCCACCATTGGACTCTGGGTAGTCCACTCAAACTGTCTAGCTATAGAAAAATAAATGCAGCGCTTCTTGGGAGGCAACCCATGTTTTCTTTTACTTTTATGAAATTTTAATTTCTTTTTAGTTTTTATTTAGATGAATAATGATTTTTCTTTTTCAGGTAACATCCTACAATCCTTTAATAACATCAACTTCCATCAAATCCCAAACTTCTGTAGTCGACCCACCACTGTATGGAGACGACGAACCACCAAATCCAATCCAGGGCCACCTTTTTCCCTTTAACTATCATTATCTATCTTCCTCCCTCTAACTCTTTCTTCTTCTTCCTCTGTATTTCATTTTTTTACCACTTTTTTTATCAAACCCTTTCTTTTTCTCTTTCTCTTTTGTGTGGGTGTGTCTTTATTAAAAAATAAAAAAAAACCTAAACAAAAAAACCTAAACAAAAAAAGCATTATTACAAAAAAAAATACAAACAAATAAAGATTCATTCTTACTCACCATCGAGTTTTGAAACATTTTCCAACCTTTTTGGGGAGTCAACAGACATGTTTTCATCTCAATTTTTTTTTATTTTCACCATGACTATGGATAATTTATTTTGTGTCAAAACCAAAAAATTTTGAATGCTCAATTTTGGATTTGGAAAATGATTTTCCCCACCTGTGGGGAAAACCATTTTCTTTCATGCCAAGGCTACCTATGGACATCTTTTCAAAATATGTTTTTTTCACCCCCATTTGTGAAGTCTTGAGTTTATGGACCTTCGAGTTGAATTTCCTACTTTAGTGTGCATTAATATGGTAGAGGCATTTTCTGAACCACATGAGAATCACAATAGCCAAATAGCCTCCCATTTACCTTACATTAATCATCCTTTTGAAATCCCCTTCGATCCTATGAAAACCTTTTCTTTGATAGCCACATTACTTGCCCAATAACTTTTCCCACCCAATATCAACATGGATTTTCATTGCATAATTTTTTGAAATTTAAGTGTGGGGGGAATGGATTTCATTTTGGGTACCCGTTTTTTATTTCACCATATTATCATATGCTTGAGGGAAATAATCCATTTCAGTGTGGGGGAGAGGTTTTCCTTCAGTGAGGTTTGGGAATGTATATATTCTTATGACATATTGTTCGAATTTTATTGACAAGTTTTCAATAAAAAAAATTAAAAAAATGAAAAAAATAAAAAAAAATAAAAAAGGGTTGAGTATTGGGTAGGTCAAAAATCACTATTTCTCAGCCTTTGATCTTGTTATAACTATTATAATTAGTGCTGTGAGGATATAAATCATGGGTTGTGATATGAGTGTGAGATCTGTTTCATGTTCAACTTTCGAAAAAAAGAAAAAAAAAGAAAAAAAGAACACTTTCATTATATTCTTATGTCATTGGAAGAAGTTTTGTGTTTTTTAAATATTCCATCTTCTCATTCCCTTTATATTTCCTTCCAATTTTGTGTATTATTTCACATTTTTATTCCCTTGTAAATATATGTTTCCATTTCCTTTCATGTCTCATTTCAAAAAAAATGTGCATTTCTTTTTCCATGTTGGTGTTTTACCCCTCTTCTTCTCTCTCTTGGACATTATATTCCTACCATCCCATATCCATAGAAAAACACCTTCAAAATACCTCTTGATTCTTGTGCAATTTGGGTAGGGATTGGAAGCTAAGAGCTATTACAAACTCTAAGATTTTCACTTTTGGTTGGTGAAAGATTGAACCTCCACAAATGAATTTTATCATCTTGAGAGGTGTGAGTTTTGAGTGTCCACATTTTCCATTTCTAAATTAGATCATGAGAAAAAGAGTTGTTTTTGAAACATTTTTTCTGTAAAAATTTGAGGTGTAATTCAATATGGATGAGTGAAATAGTCTAAACCTCCCCTGATTGGAGAAAACAAAATTTTAATATTTGTTGGTGAGTGAAAATGATTTTGTCAAGTTTTTGTATTTGTTGCACATGAGGACATGAACAAGACTAAGTGTGGGGGAGTGGATGTTATTAATATTTTCATGACTTATTATATACTCCTTTTACTCATTTTATATGAAATGTTCATAATTTGTGTGAAATATTATTGTTTTAATACTAAGTATAATTTTTGAGCATTTTTAGAAGTATTCCAATTAATTCAGTTTACTATTTTATTTATAAATCTCCACCTACTGATACAAATTGTGTGGTTATTATTTTTTAGGATTCCTAATTCAATATCCAACATTTCATTAGTAGGTATCATGGGCCAATTCTGCCTTTTGAAGGCTCATATGGACCACACAATAGGGCCTACAAAATCTGTGATGAAACTAGACTAGCCATAACGATTTAATTTTTGGGCTCAATCCGGAAGTCCAAATTCCTTTATTCTCCTCCCATGTTTGGGGGACAATGTAAGGAGTATTGGATAAAAATTTCAAGGCCCAAATCCAAATAAAATAGTCCCAAATGATTCATTTAAATTCATCCCACCATTCTGTCCGAGAATTAAAATCAGTACAACATTCCGGACATGTCTCCTGATCTATTCATCAAATCAAGATGAGAGTTTTTATTATGAAAGAGGATATATAGGTGGCCAAATTTTTTGAATAAATAATTTAGATTTTAAGGCATATTACTATTCCAAAATCCATTCAGATTTTGGCCATCGAAAAAGCATGGATTGAAATGTTCAGTTTAACTTTTTTTAATAAAACTGATATAACTTTGGATCCATATGTCCAAATGACTCAAAATTTTGAGAGAAGTCGGAAAACATTATTATCTAAAACTTTTAATAAGGAGATATCTTGAGATTCTGATTTTTGGATGTTAAAATCATCGGACCAATTGGAGGTAAAGATTGGGAATTCCAACATTCCACTTCCTTGGGATATAAATACAACCCCCTCATCTCCTTCAAAAGGTTTGGCATTTCAGAAGATATGAGAACATATTGGCACGAAAAAATACTTTACAAGGTCTTGGGAGGACCTTCCATACTCATTTTTTTACTTGAGAGACCTTTCCTCCTCTCATTGTTTTCATTTACTTTTGTGTTTTTAATTTTTGTAATCTTGTAAGTCACTTTTTGTAATTCTGTTTTAATGCATGTTTCTTTTTCAATATCTCTTATTCTCATCCACCTTCTGCAGTTTAATATTAATGTTCTTAAAATATTTTAAATACAATTGAATCCCCTTCCCTTATTTTTCTTTCTCATTCAATCTAAAGTTTATTTTTAATTCTCATCAACGTTCATGTGTGTGTGTTCGGCACACAACTCTTTTATTACCCCTTTATTTTTATTCACTTCTTAATTCATCATCATAAAATTATAATCAGATTATCAACCACCCAAATGGATGAGTAAATATACCATTATGGTGAGTTATAATTTTGGGATATTAAGTGTTTGAGAGTCTTTGATCGATGAGTATTCTTTGAGTTAATATTGTATATGTTGAACATTACTTGTCATGGATTAATGACATGTTTTGTTTAATATATGGATTCCATGAATTATTAGAACCACAAATACACTACCATAAACAAGTAATGGTAATGATAAGAACCCTAAGTTATGTTACGACTTGTATTAAAGACTTAACACTTAGGAATTCCAATCAATGTTATCTTGTGAAGTGAGTGTTAATTTAAATGAAATATAAAGCAAAGCTCAAGGTTACCACAAGCTTATCTCCATAAAAATAAACTCACCAAAATCTTTATAAATTTTTTAAATCAATATTAATCAATCAATCATTTCATAAGCTTTGCAAACAACCCCCCCAAATCATAATACAATTAATTAAAAAAAACTGATTATAAAAAAGTATCATCGCCGAGGATTCGACCCAAGTGCTTCTATACACATTAGCAGTGCATCGGAACTTTGACCAGTCGATAGACGACAATCGGCCACGCATTTTAGGGAGGTTAGCTTATGCATTGATATGTACCCTAGGATAGAACCAATATTTACACCTACATATCAGATGGATCTAATGGAACTTCTGGAGTTGATGGTACAACTGGAAGATTTGTAGAGGAAGGGCTTCATGAGGCCCAATGTATCATAATGGGTGGCCACAATTTTGTTTTCCAATAAGGAAGATGGAAGTTTGAGCCTATGTGTGGAATTTAGGTGCTTGAAATAGGTGACTGTGAAGAACAAGTATCCAATTCTGAGAATTTATGTCCTCTTCAACTAGATGAAGGGAGCGAGGTGGTTCTAGAAGATAGACCTCAGATCAGGATATCATTAACTTCATCTACGGTATGAGGATGTACTAAATATAGCCTTAAGGTTTCGGTATGTCCATTATGAGTACTTGGTTATGCCATTCTGAATAACCAATTCCCCAACCGTGTTCATGGGACTCATGAATAGGATCTTGTAGCCATACCTTGACAGGGTCGATGTGGTCTTCATTGATGAAATTATGGTGTAATCAGCGTCCAAGGAGGAGCATGGGATACACTTGAGGATGGTTCTAGACATGCTTCAAGAGCACTGAAATTATGGTAAGCTCTTGAAGTTTTAGTTTTGGTTTCAGGAGGTCCACATTGTGGGACATGTCATTTCAGAGGCTGTAGTGGCGGTGTATCTGGTGAAGATTGAGGTGGGGATTACTTGGGAGCTACACAGTAGTTTGAACGAGGGAAGGAGTTTCTTGGTCTAGGTTGGGTACTATTAGAGGTTTGTTCTGGACTTCTCCAGGGTAGTATCACCCTTGAAGGCCTTGAAACGGAAGGGATAGTCCTTTAAGTTGACAGAAAAATTCCAACAGTGTTTCCAAGAGTTGAGACGGAGGTTGACGAGCGCTACCATCTTGTGACTACTAGAGGATGGTGTTGGGTATGTTGTATTCTGTGAAGAATCAGGAATGGACTCAGATGTTTAATGATGTAGGGGAAAGTGGGGATTACCTATTGTTCATGCCAGCTGAGGTATCACAAGAAAAACTATCTGACCCATGATCTTGATCTGGAATTAGTGGAATCTTCTTTAAAAATGTGGCTTCATTACTTGATGGCGGAGCAGTTCACCATTTAAATTGGCCACAAGTGCCTCAATTATATCTTTTCTATGAGGTACCTAAATTTGAGATAGAGGTGGTAGCTATAGCTCCTCTAGGATTATGACTTCAAGATTTTCTATTCTACTATTAAGGGGAATGTGGTGGAAGACACGCTCAGTAAGAGTTATATTTTAAAATTTATGAGTGAGGCAACAGAGAAGATGTCCGTGATGTAGATATCCTTTGTGGATGATGATGTAGTAGCTTTCCTTCAGTCGATGGTGGTCACCCCTCAACTCTTACAATGTGTCAGGGAGGCACATCTTGGGAACATCGACTGTGAGATAAAACATGCATATTTATCCTCAGGGTTGTCCCCTAATGGGTATTAAATAGGTGGGGAGCATGTCCTTCTCTTCAGAGGGCGCACGATTGTGTTGGTGGAGTTGTGGGAGGAGGTCCTAAGGTAGTTTTAAACACCCCTGGTGGTACATATAGGACTATAAAAGATGTTTTAAGACCTCTGATGCCAGTTATAGTATCTAGGGATGAAGAAGGAAGTGGATGTTTTCATTTCTCGGACCCTCACTTGTCAGGAAGTGAACACAGATCACCATGTCCATCTGGATTGACTCATCCACTCACGGTGCTAGAGTGGAAATGGTATGGGATATTGATGGACTTCATGACAGGTTTACCATGTACGATTTGGGGACATGATTCCATCTGGGTGACTATTGACCAAATCAACATGTCGTCCCACTACCTACCTATCTATGAGAAGACTTTTGTAAAGATCTTGGGATGCCTCTTCACCCCAGATATAGTTCGACTTGACGGGGTGCCTTCATCGATCGTTTCAGACCGTGATGCTTGTTTCACTTCCAAGTTGTGGAAGGGTTTGCGGGATGCTTTTGGGATGCAGTTTCACCTGAGCACATCTTTTCATCCCCACATGGATGGTTAGATGGAGAGAACCATCCAGGTGCTAGAGGACATGATTTGTTCCTACATCTTAGACATTGGTTGCAATTAGGAAGAACACTTACCTATGGTTGAGTTTGCGTATAACAACATCTACCACTCCACCATTGGCGTGGAACCGTTCGATACCTTTTTTGGGAGACAATTAAGATCACTGTTATACTAGACTAACTCAGGGTAGTCATAAATTTTGGGCCCATAATTGGTGTGGGATACCGCCGAGAAGGTGCAGATCATCAAGGAGAATATTATGACTGCATAGAGATGGCTGAACTCTTATCATGATAGAAGACTGATGCCCTTGGTGTTTCAGGATGAAGACCATATCTTCCTTCAGGTACCATCTTGACAGGGTTTTTAGATATTTGGTTGGGGTGGAAAGTTTTCCTTGAGGTTCATCTTCCCCTTTCATATTCGGAGCAGAGTTAGAGAGGTGGAATACCGCCTAGCTCTACCCCCACAGTTGCACCAGGTGCATGATGTCTTTCACATGTTACAGCTGAGAAGGTACATGAATAATCCATCACACATTATCGACTGGGGGGGGGGTAGGATATTGATGATGGGGAAATGTTTGTGGAGTTCCCAGATGAGATCGAGGATTGAAAGGAGTGGACCCTTCATGGGTGGTTGATTCCTCCAGTACACATTCACTGGCATCACGTGAACCTCCAAGAGATCACCTCAGAGATGGAGGCTTAGATTCATGCTCAACACCCTCATCTTTTTGTTGTGTATCCATTTTTTTGGATTATGGGGATGTAAAGCCCTAAGGTTGGGATATTGTAACGACTCAGATTTTTCTTTGATTTATTTTAATAAATTAATTGTGAAAATACTAAGATCGAATGCTAAAACGACATGAGATTACGAGGCCTGGTGTTCCTAGAATATATTTTTGAATAAAGTTTCATTTTTATATTAAAAATGCTTGGAGAATAAATTTGAATTTTCATAACACCCAAATGGGTGCCTAGATCAAAAATATGAGGGCACCAGTGTGTCCAAAATATTTTATTTACCTTAGGCAGAGCCTAACATCATCCAAGATGGGACAGACAAAAAATTTATATTTTGGACGTAACCATCACTAAATATTTTATAAAAATATTTTCATGATTCAACAAATTCTATTTCCTTTTCTTTAAACCCAGGGGTAGTGGTCCAAGGTTATAATTTATAACCCTAATATTTTCATGAGAGCTCTGGAGAGAGGGAACCATAGAAGTAGGTGTTGGAAAGTGACGGATGTAAAATTAAAGGATCGTGATACCTCATGGATGGGTCAAAGATAGATTGATGAAAAATGAATGTGAAAGTTATTCATAGACCGGTCCAATTTTTTCATGTAGGGTGTTTTTTTATTTGGTTTACTCCCCATTCATTATTCTTACTATGAAGAATGTGAATCAATCGACGAATTGACCGATTCATGGATCGTGTGTGTCTTGCGGGATGGGTTAAACTTGTGGGGTTGAATTGGGTAAAATCAATTTAGAATTTGGATTATTCTACCCCTTTTTCTCCATATAACTTAGATGGATCGAGTCTAATATGAAAAAGTCCATGATTCATCTATATTGGGAATTCATGGGGCTTCTTCATTCCCCATTCCTCATGCTTCACCATTAAACCCCCATGGTCAAGGCTCTATGATATTAGGGAGATTCAGTATGTGATCAGATCCCCAGATCGAAGGCAATTCAACCACATAGACTAGATCAGGGTAGATTGAGACCCCAGAATCTCGGTTCTATGTACGGATATAATTTTTGACCGAAGGTGAATGAACGGGACACCGTAGCTTTTAGATGGAATAAAACCTCAGTGAAGGAAGGCCACTAGCTTGATAACCGGTGGAGGTGGCACCCACAGAAGTAGCCATAGGCAGCGATCAGAGGGTTGTGGCTGGATGGTCATGGAAATGTGGAGAAGTGGAGATGACATGTGTCACATCAAGAGGAGGGACCCATGGATTAGCTGTAGGAGTGCACTGCCACGCGATCCATGTGATAACGTATGGGGGAGGCAATCAGACAGATACTGACCACATTGACAGGGGATGGATGGGGCAGCTGCCATGTCCTAGGTGGAGGAAACCGGCCGGCTCCAATGGGTCAGGTTGGATAGAAGGGCCGACGCTTAGTTGGGCCTAGCATTTTATGTCAGGTCGACATAGTGGGTCAGTCCATCGCAATGGGATGGACCAGACCCAGCAAGTCTAGGTCGGGTCTACCTGGCAGGTCGGGCTGACATATCAAGGTTGGGTCGGTGGACCCTGGACCGGGTCGGACCGGGCCCAGACATGGCCAATCCCTTTTAATAAAAAAACCCACAAATTTTAAACCGTATGTTCGTTAGACGATCCGTCTGTAGTTTGGGACCCTTGCGATGGGGTGGTCCTTTTGAGATGACCTTGTGGGTTCTTTGTAAGGACCAATATAAGTGTAGAGATTCCCCTTGGTTATTTCTTGGAGGGTTTGGTTCAACATTGCATGGAAATACCCTCGAGAGATAGAGTCCCAAATAGAGTTAGGGAATCCTCCTTAGGACTGGAGTGATACTCTATCACCCCTGATTGAGTTTGTTGGTTATCAAAATGACCTCCAGGAAAAGGGATTTAATCATCCATCTAATGGGACACATTGTAGGGATCATGTTATTCTTCTAAATACCCTATATTATAAGCCGCATCATAGGATTCATGGTATTCTTTGAGAATCACCAACATTGAGGGGTAATATAGATTGGGTTCATGGTATTCACTGAGAAGAATCTTTCTCTATATATTATGACCCTTGATAAGTGTTTTCTCTCTAGTAAGGGCCCATGTTAGTGGATTCTTATGGTAGAAGTGGTTGTGACTTATCCTTCTACTGTGTGGCTGGTTTTTGAGTATATATGGATTTTCTTGGTATATGTATGAGAATATACCTATGTAGAGAAGATTGTGAATTCTTTTGTGGTTCTTCCTTTGTGGTTTTAGGGTTTCCTACTAAGTATTATGTTTCTCACCCCTGCAAAGGATTTTACCTCATGGGTCATGTCTTGTGAAGATGAAAAAAGCTTTGACGGAGCCCTAGGAGGGGCATGACTAGCACCAGGATAGGACTGTGCCTTGAGAGATCATACGGGCCGAGGTGTTCCTGATAGCTTTCTACTGCAGCTTCAGTACCCTTGTCAGCATGTTATATTTTTTAGTTTTTTTTTCTTTTGTTGGGCTTGTACTATGTCCTGGTTGTACTTTACTACTTTTCTTTCTATCATACTCTCTTGTTGGGTTGTAGTGGTATGAATGTATTTTCATTACATAGTGTTTTTACTTTCCAGTATCTTTGGCTTGGAGTCGTTTTCATATGTACGGGTTTATAAGAAAATGACTCCGACATATAGGATATACCTACTCAATGCTATTCACCATCCCATGGCCTATCGGAGGCGGGCTTTATGTATTGACGACATGACCCCCAAGGGATGGGTCGTTACATTAGTTAGGCTCGCCTAATACCACTGAGAAAGTCGCCTATAGGGTCACACACTAAGTGTATCCGAAAGCTCAGTTAAATAATTTGTTATTTAAAAATATGAATAAATATTATTCTTTCTGGTGGTTTAATAATTATTCAGGTATTCCAGATAGAAGTTTATTTTGTAGAGAATAATTCATTTAGATTTATTTATTAATTTTATAAATTAATAGTCATTATTCAAGTTTTGATAAATATTTTAGAGGATGGGTGGACCGAGTTAAGGGGTCCAGTAAGAAAATAACATCAAATATTATTTAATTAAAATAATATTTAATTGTAACTTAGAAGATAAGAACCTTTCATGGAAATAATGGTATTGATGTTATTATTTGATATGGTAGATTCACATGGAATAATAAAATAAGTAACAACACTTGTGATAATTATGTATAATTACCTTGTGAATTAAATTCCTGGTTACATATTATTACATTATTAGAAAAGGGGGAACCCACAGGCTAGAGAGACAATTTTGGTAGTGTACAACATTTTATAGAAAAATATTTCAAGCATTAAAATCCTTTTTTTTCTCTATGAATGATATCAAGAACGAGAGAGGGCATCCTGCACTGAATCAGTGAACGCTTTGGAAGCAGATCTCAAGGTGATCTAGGGTGGATGACGCAAGCACAAGTATCTTTTGTTCTAGAACCTAGAGACTCCTTCATCATCATATAGAGATTAGTGGAGCACATGTGTATTAACACTAGGGGAGATATACTCTTGATCTCTACAAAGCAACGAAATCCTCACCGCAAATCTGTAGTGAAACATGTAAATGAAGAAAGAAAACCTTAGAGGAATTTCTTTAATTAAATTAAATTAATTATGAACAAAATATTTTTATCCTCTCTCTGGGTTCCATGCCTCTTTCTTTTTTATCTAAATATTTTATTTTATTCTGTGGATACTGGAGTTCATCGTCGTATTTATCCCAGAATAATCATTGATGATATTAAAATTTAAATTTGGGTGCTGGCCCAACTATGCTTTTGCTGCGCTCAGAACCTACAAGAGGTATCATAGTGGGTCATATTTTCGTTTATAATTATTTAAATAATTCATCAATGATTTATTATTTATTATTTTATTTTTTCAATTATTGTTTAATTTTTATTGTAAACATAATTTTGAGATTTATTCTCCCTCTTTAGTTTCTCACAGATATAATAGAAATGAATATTTTTTGGATTAAAACTACATTGGGGATCCCATTAGGAGGTGTCGATGATTCTGTCATGGTAACATGAAAATACATGCCATGTATTTAGATTTACGTGTCATGTAATCTTCCACACACGCCGTGTAATCCAGATTACACACCATGTAGTTGTGTTCAACGTGATGGTAGTAATTTGGAAATTACTCAAGCTGTGGGCATTAATGACATGTGGTGTAGTTAATTTTTACACCGTATGTTGACCAGGATAGACTGGCACATGGTCAGTCGAACTATATGTCGTGTGGCCCATTGGACATGGCGTGTAGTCCCTTCTGGTTAGGGTCATGTTGTGTATCCCATACACGGCTTTCCTGGCAGGTGACCGTGTAATGGGGAGTCTACACGGTGTGTGGCTCACGGGACATGCCATGTAATTCGAAGATTTATGAAGTACACATCACAGTCCATTTCTCCATGTGTGTACTTAGGATGGACGGTGTGGAGGTTACACGCCATGTATTTAGATCTACACACCATGTACTTTTTACAGATTACGCAGATTTAAAATTTATTATTATATTATGTAACCTGTGAGACATGTACCTTCATGTGGGTGTAAAGTAGGGACACAATATCTGATAGGTGTTGGATATATATATATATATATATATGTGTGTGTGTGTGTGTTTAATTGACATATTTTTAATGTTTAAAGATCTACATATCAAGTATGAGTTTAATTATAATTATAATTCTGCGTGCATGCTAAATGTGATAAAAAATAAATTGTATACAAGTATAATACATGATGGGTAGTATTGGATGAGTATTCACTGGTTTGACTCTAAGGTAGAAGTAATGTACAAAGTTAATTTAAAATGAATTTATTCATTTTATTAAAATTATAATGGATGAGAATCTCAAGGAAATTAAGAAACAAATATGATAAAAGGATTGATTAATTAAAGATAATAATTAATCAACTTGAGAATTATCTATCATAATAAGAATGATTAAATAATTGAATGTTAGTTTTATTAAAAGCACAATTCATTTCTTGTTTGTGGGTGATCATGTGCTAGACCAGACCATTGTATGTGATTGGTTTCCTTTTAATTTATTTGTTAAATTAAACTTGATGGCATGCGTGCCTTCTAGTCGTTAATATGTAGGGTCTTTATTCCTATGGGTTCTTTTATGTAAACCCCCTTTTACCCCTATCCTGTGTGCGAGATAAAAAAATATGTAATAGATGGATCTCCCATGATAGTGGAGGCATTTTATGTTAGGAGCCAAGGGAAAACCAATCCAAGGAGATACAAAGGTGGACATGTGGAAAGCTGTAAACACAAACCTTAAAAGGGTCAAGGTGTTTCTCCCCTAGGTCAGGGTTAGTTTATCAACTACTAGATAAACTAACCATTATAAAAGATCATTATCTTACCCTTTATTTGTTTTTGGTTAGTTTCATGGTTATTCATTAAGGATGTATTGTCCCAATTACATAATTAATGAATTAACAAGCATGTAAGATTGAACTAAAATAAAATGGTTTATGCATAAATCTTATCAAGGCATGGTTAATTAGTTAAATATATCCCACATAATATTAACATGGATGTGAAAAGACAATAATAAGAAATTTATGCATAAAGGATAAAATACCTCAACAAAATATTAAGTCAGCATAGCCTTTCATTACTTCAATTAGAATCATACCAATAGTTCAAAGTTCTTGACCAACTGAAGTTGGGGTGCTCTCAATTATCATGGAAATCTAATTTGAGGTTTTATGTTGACATAACTTTTTTTACATCAAGGGTTGACTGCCAAAGTATGAATTGGTGTCACTAAGAGGCAAGGGATGATGAAATTTGAAATAATGATTTCAAGATTGGAGAGTCCACTGAACATATCAAGGAGTTACAAGTTAATGTAGTTCGAATCTGGAATGCTTACCTAAAACCATTCAAGTTGATTGACTATCCAATGTCGGTGTGCTGAGAATGGAATATGGATTCGTTCTACTAGAATATCTAAGAAACATGATATTTTGAAGCCAATGGTGGGGGCTATTGGGTTTTGGTAAAATAGCGGGAGACTAATAAATATTAATTAATTTATTTGTCTAATATTACCAAGATAAAGAACTAATATTATGATCATCTTAAATGTAGAAATAGTAATAAAAAATTACATCAAACATGTCATTGTGATCCATACTCGAGAAGTAAAAACTTCTCACAAGAATGAATTTTTATAAATAGAAGAGGCATTTACGCATCACCCTCCACCATGAAAGGAAATTATATGTGCAGGAGAAACCTTTACCAGTTGCACTTGGGAATGAGGTGAGTGATGAGGAGATCTCTATGTATGAGAAACATATGAATGATGATATGGATGTTCAGTGCCTCATTCTATCATCCATGACTAATGAGCTCTTAAAGAGTCATGAGTAAATGGTTCTTATGGAATGATGTCTCACCTTAGGTATCTCTATCAAGAGAAGGAGAGATAACAGAGGTACGAGATTTTTAATGCTTTTCTCACTACAATGTTGGGAGAGTTTGTGCCTGATGGACCACATGTAGTCAAACTTATTGGCTACATTGAGCATTTAGACATCTTAGGGATTAAATTCAAAGATGATTTGTCTATAGATCTCATACTATCATCACTTCCCAAGGTCTTATCTTATTTTATTATGAATTATAAAATAAGAAATAATGAGATCAGATTAGTGGAACATCTGACCTTGATTTTCCAAGTGGATAAGGTCATGGGGCATGACAAACCTATAGTCCTTATGGTGAATAGAAAGATGAATGACAAGGAAAAGGGGCCCATGATTTATAAGTAGTATAAAGCTCTCAAGCACCATCTGACCAAGAAGAAGAATATAAAAAGGTAGGTCAAGAAAAAGGAGTCAGTATGCTTTGTGTAACACCCCAAGCTTCCATGATACGTTTCCCTTTGAATAATGTAATAGCTTGCGTTGTATGCAACTTCAAGATTATAACACATTGCGACCAATCAAACTAGCCATTATGAATAGTAATACCCAATATTTGAAATTTTATAAATTTTATCTTTCAGAATGGACTTCATTTTTTGGATTTGGAATATCGAAATTAGCTTAGGGTGAATTTTTAGTATTTTTCTGAAAACTTTCAATTTTTGATGAATAGTGAAAAATACTGAGTTATTATTTAAAACCGAATTTTTATTTGAATAATTAATTATTTTATTTAAATTTATTTTAGGTCAAAATAGATACATAATACCTATATATGTTCAATGTAATTAATTGGAGTCATTTTTTAATAATATTAGATATATAAATTTTATTGAACTTTTCACCGTCTTTTACCAACCTCCTAGGAGCATTTCCAAATTTACATAAAACATAATTTTACCGCTTCTGTGAGTTGAATTTTAAAAATCCAAGAGACACGATTGATATCAGTAAGTAAAATGTGGTTCAATAAGATGAAAATAATTTTTGGTGAATAGTAACTTTTTACTTTTATTTACCGCAGTTAAAAGTAAATAGGGTAATTAAGGGTAAAAATGATATTATTATTACCCTAACACATGTCCTAATTCTATTGGATAAGTATAATTCGACCAAAAACAAACTTAGTACTAAAATATGAACCTCTTTGGTCCACTTGTATTAGATTAGGAAATTTATTATTATTTAATTCAAAGAAGAGTTAAAAGTGTTAAATTCAAAGCTTAATAACTAAAACATTTTTAATATAGGGTTATTCATAAGATAAATTCAACTATAAATATTAATTAGAAATCTAAAAATATTTCCAACATAATGGTATTTTATTTATATTTTTTAGACATTCAATAATTTAATTTATTTATGACATAATGATGATGCAGTAATTATCTAATTAATGAAATATTAAAATAATTGATATTATAAATATTCAAATAAATGTAATTTGATACTTTTTATGAATTATAATAATTTTATAGGTTAATATGAAATTTTAGGGTTGGTTAGATAAATTTTGTTCGAAGTAATAATGCTGTTATGAATTTAGCAAAAACAAAATACCAAATAGTGTCAAAATTGACATAAAAGAGTTTTGAAAACAAATGTTATATTATTAATTGATATTATATTCATAAAAATATAAGGTTCTGCCAAAAGACTTATATAATGATAGGTGTGTCATTAATGAACCACTTGGGGTTATCTTGGAAGTATATAGTAAGTTCATTAACCATATAATATAAAAATACAAAGAGACATGATAAATGTAAAACTATTTAACTAAGAGTTAAATCTAAAATATAAGGTTAATATAGTGACACAAACATGTAAAAAACCTATTGGTTGAGTGGTTTTTGACCCATATCCACCTTAACCTTTAAATAATTCATTTTTGAGCCATTAGAAACCAAAAATGATTTTATTATAAAATAATATTTATAGCTTATCCTAAGGTGCCCCTCACCCCTCTTATAAAAGGGTACTCCCCCTTCTCTATAATTCACACCTTCAAAGCCATTTGGATCAGCCGAACTCTGCCCAAATACCCTCTCAACTATCCTACCTTCATCTTAGAGGCCTTACGCTAGTCATAAAGCCAACCTAAGGATCCCTTTTGATCAAATCAAAAGGAAGAACCCGAAGAAGAGGTAAATATTTCATCACCTCTTTCAAGTTACTTTGTTCTTCCATATCCTCTTTCTTTGTTATTTCCATTATAAAATAATAAATATAGTATCTTCTATTTACCATGATGTTATTATAAATATGTTATGACCATATTCATTATTCTATCCATCCTTTGAATGACATGTCACCATATGTGCGTACGTATAGACTACCCTCTCCACATCGTGGGGTAATTGTTATTCAATACATTATTATTTGGATGGGTATAATAATGATGTGTAATTGATGTAAATAATGAATATAACATGATAATGATTATTTATATATGATATACCATCCAATTATATATTATTTTAATATCAAAAAATGATATGGTCGCTCGTGCGTACGTAGGGATTACCATCTCCACGAACGCAATGAGATTCATTCCCCATCGTATCCATTCAAGACTAATTTTCATTAGATGATTAAAAATAATATTTAAATCATTAATATAATTTTTAATATGAATAATATACATCCTATCCATAACAAAAATTACTTACGTAACAAATCATATAAAGGAAAATGAATCATTTAAGACCCGAAACGACGGTAATACTAAGATATTATTAACAAAGAAATGTTAAAAGATCATATATGACATCATATTAATGTATATAATTCTTGAATAATTTTATAACAATTATTTCACCATTATATTGGAGGTTAACCTACCCTCGACCAAGGAAAAGTACAAGGTAAGGGTTAATTTCACAATCTCTTTATTATCCGAGGTTTTTTTTATGTAAGTATCTACCGAGACCTCTTTATCATCCACATCTATGTTTCTTAAAAATGTATTTCAAAACATTATTAATATTTTATATACTATAGGTTAAAGTCATTTATAACCTTGTTTGACTTTTATAATATGTTTATAAAGGAATCTTTCCGTCGTTTTCCAAACAAGGTCCTTTATAACCTTTTTGACAAAATTAAGGTAAGAATGACTCTTTTTTTAACTTATACGGCGAGTGCATCTATTTTCTACCATTATAACATCGTCGAAGCTTACCTTATAAGCTTATAAGAATATTTTCAAAATAAATGTTTTCTTAAATGATTTCAAAATAGAAAGATATATTTCTCTAAAAAAAGGTTTTGATTTCATCTATGTCAACATCCTTTGATAGATTTTAAGCTTATTTGAAGTTGATTTATTATGATACTAAACTTCCATATTATATTGAATGTTTTTTGATATGTTTGATTGTGGATGTATTATTTTTACACTATTCATGGTTTATAGATAAAGTATTGACATTTCGTATGCTAGTTTTAATACAAATGTTTATGTTTTGTTTAAACCTTTTCATATGAGGAATGCATTAGACTTAGTAAGTGACGGGTGAAGCCTTCTATAGATCCTTGATGCAGTAGTAGGTCTCATGATACAAACTAATGTCTTAGCAAAAGGCCTTGACAAAATCTTATTTGTAGTCTTGGCACAAGGCCTTTACTATGTGGTTATGAAAGTCTGGCATTATGGATTCCATCATTATGAAAGTGGCTGTTGATATTGCATGAGATTATTCGACTAGTAGAATATCCATGTGAGTAAGTAAATGGTATTATTTTGATTTTATATTTTCCATATTATGCTAAAGTTCAAATTTAATAGGCTTTTGTTTTAGTATAATACATTGCCTTAAATGTTTATTCTTATTTATGAAAGTTTCCGCTATATTGTTATCCTTACTGAGCATCTAAGATCACCCCTTTCTCCATTTTATTTTTCCTAGGATGAGAAGAATTATATTATGAATGACCTGTAGAGATAGTCTATGGGATCTCAGTGTTGTCCATAGAAACAATTTTGTTGTCGTTTTCCATTTTATGATGTAATGTAAACCTTATGAATGTATATTGAACTTCCAAGGCTACTAAACTAATCGGTCTATCGAGACTTGATATTTTGTGATCATGCCAATGATACATAATAATGCCCAAAATTTTGGATTCTGGGGTCAGGGTGTTACACTTGGTATTAGAGGAAGTTTAGTACAAACCTTGGAAACTAGATTTAGATAAAATCTGATTAGAGCACATAGCTCGAAGATAGAATTTGAGGATTTATATAGAAGAACTTCCTAAAATTTTGGTATTGTAGAGATTTTTTGAGTTTTCCAAGAAATACATCCCTGTCTGGATACGAGAAGGTAAATGCGGCTCTGGAATAGATGTAAATAGGGGTAAAACCCAAAACAGTGCTTTGAGCTAGACTCGAACGGGAATTGGTTCACGACAATGGGCCTTTCTGCAATCTTGGTTACGAAACTCCTGGGGGATATGCTTAGGATAATTCTCATTTTCTTTAAAAACCATTATGAAGGGTTTATGAGTATATACTTCCTCAAAGAATTTTTTTTTATGATTATGGATTATATCCATAAACTGTTCAATTTATGTTAAGTGTTTTAAAAGTCTGTAATTATGTATTTCGATTCATAAACAAATCTAGTTTATGATATTGTTTAGAAATGAAGCCTAGTGGAAAGAATGGAAACCATATCAACACACACACTCCATGTAGGTATTTCCATCCTACTCAAGATAATTATAGTGGAGCTGGTGATGCAACCGGTGCTAATCAGCTAATCACCATACTGGGAAAACCCACTTAGGTTATGAATAATAACTTTACCCATATAGAGCACCCTGATCCACATTGTGGAGGATCAATGTTAGATCTCTTCATGAGGTAACAATCACAAAAATTCAATGAGAGTAAAAATCTACTAGTAGCTGAGCAATGGATAAATTCCTCAGAGAAAATATTCCACGCCTCGGGGAGTAGCAAAATGGAAAAAGTTTTCATGGCAGTTTACCTCCTCACTAGAGATGCTGATCAATGGTGGTCATTAATTCAAAACACAAAGTAAGATGATGAAGTATAAAATATGTAATGGAGGGAGTTTAAAGAGATTTTCTTCAAAAAATTCTTTCCTCTTGACCATCAAGCAGATATAAAAAGACAATTTATGAGTCTGAGGCAAAAGGAGGATGAGAATGTCGCAAAGTATGAAGCTAACTTTACAAGGTTAGCGAGGCATGCTACATATTATATACGTAACCCAAGAAGTAATATTGATCATTTATTTGATGGATTAAAACCATTTCTATATCAATCATTAGTCTCCAAATCCTTCTCATCATATGAAGATATTGTCTCATGTGCTATAAAGACAGAAAAAGAATTATCTAAGCCTCATGACTTTAAAGAAAAGCGAGAGAAGAAGAGATCTTCTGAACACTCTGGAAATGGAAATAAGGGGAATAAGGGAAAATTTGAAAATCCATCCTGCAGTAAATGTGGGAAGAAACACCCTGGTACTTTCCTGAATGGAATAGGAGTCTATTACAAGTGTGGTGAAAAAGGACACCAAGCTTGTGATTGCAAGGGGAAGAAAGAGGTTGTTGATGTTGAATCCTAAAATTGTAGAGAAAGGGGGAATTATGAAAATGAATGTCCTAAGCGTCAGGGGAACTTACCTCAAAAAAGGACAAGGGATAAAGGCTAAGCTTATTCTATCACTACTGATGAGGTTTAAGCTCTTAAAGATATAGTGGCAGGTAATTTAATGGTTTCATCAAGTTTATCCAATGCTTTATTTGATTTTGGATCATCGCATTGTTTCATATCTTCCCAGTTTTCTAAGAAAATTAGATATTTCCAATTTGATTTAACAAGGGAGTTTTCAGTCAAAAATCCTAAGGGAAGTATCATTGCAACAAATTTTTGTGAATCAGTCCCCATTAGGGAATATAAATGTTCTTTATCTGCTGATCTCATCGTCATACCCATGATTTAATTTGATATACTCCTCGGTATGGATTGGCTTTTGGACCATGATGCAAAAAATTATTATAAGACGAAGGAGGTTACTATTTTTGATGATGATGATAAAGAACACCTTATCTTTAGAGAAGAATCATCACCACCTAATTCTTATCTAGATCCACCCTTAGTAGCTCAACTAAATTCAATTATTGGGGAGGAAGAGAATGAAATAACTGTGGGTGAGGAAAGGAATGTTCAAATAGAGGATGTACCTATTGTGAGATAATATGTTGATGTGTTTCCCGACGATTTACCTGGACATCCTCCAGAATGAGAAATTTAGTTTTCCATTGATTTAATTCATAGATCATGGCCCATATCAAAGAACCCTTATAGAATGGCCACTATTTAATTAGTGGAACTAAAGAGAGAAAACTATAGGAATTGAGTAATAAGGGATTTATTCTCCCTAGTGTTTCTTCATGGGGAGCCTCTATCCTTTTTGTTAAGAAAAAATATGGATCTATGAGGTTGTGCATTGAATACAAGGAGATCAATGCTATAATAATAAAGAACAAGTATTCCCTACCTCAAATTGATGATTTATTTGACCAAATTCATGGAGCTCAATAATTTTCAAAGATTGACCTTCGATCTGGATATCATCAGTTGTGTGTGAAGAAGGAAGACATTCCGAAAATAGCATTTCGAACCAGGTACAGGTATTACGAGTTTACAATAATGCCTTTGAGATTGACTAATGCACCCTCTGTCTTCATGGATCTAATGAATATAGTTTTCAAGGAATATCTTGATGAATTTGTAGTGGTATTTATTGATGATATCTTGGTATACTCCAAAACCTATGAAGATCATGAAAATCACTTGCGCGTTATCCTGAGGACTCTTAGAAGACATGAATTATATGGGAAGTTTAGCAAGTGTGAATTCTGGATTCAAGAGATTTATTTTCTTGGACATATAGTCTCTAAGGATGGAATATCTATTGATCCTTCCAAGACAAGAGAAATACAAGAATGGCCAGCACCGATGAGTATAACTGAGGTACGTAGTTTTATTGGTTTAGTAGGTTATTATCGGCGTTTTGTCCAGAATTTTTCCTGATTGGCTAACCCATTAACAAAGCTCCAATGAAAAGAGGTTAAATTTGTTTGGAGAAAAGAGTGTGAAGAATGTTTTGAATTATTGAAGAGAATATTAGTCAATTCTTTTTTATTGACTCTACCAACATGGAATGATGGGTTTGTTATTTATAGTGATGCTTCAAAGAAAGAAATTAGTTATGTCCTTATGCAGAATGATAGGGTTATTGCAGTTGCATCACGACAACTAAAAATTAACGAGAAAAACTATCCTACCCATGATATTGAGTTAGCATCTATAATATTTTCTTTGAATATTTGGATACACTCTCTCTATGTTGAAAAATGTTAGATATATACCGATCACAAGAGATTGAAGTATATTTTCTCACAAAAAGAACTCAACATGAGGCAATGGAGATGGCTTGAACTACTCAAGGATTATGATTTCACTATACCCTACCATCTAGGGAAGGAAAATAAGGTAGAAGATGCTTTGAGTAGAAATGATCATGGAGTTTTGAATAAGATGATAGTTGAAAAGGATCCAATATACATGGATCTAGTAAAGATAGATATGGGAATAACCATGGAAGGTGAAACATCAATACTTTTTCAAATTTTTTCCAAACCATCTTTACTAAAAAAGAGAAAGAGTTATCAGACCAGTGATGAAGAGTTTAAAAAGAAGATTAAAGCTGTGAATGATGGGAGATTGAGTGACTTTGTCTATGAAGATTGAATTTTGAAATTTGGGAAGAGACTTTGTGTTCCCGATATACCTGATCTAAAAAGGGAATTGTTGAATGATACTCATAGTTCCTATTTCTCTATACACCATGGTAGCACTAATATGTATAGAGATTTGATGGAATACTTTTGGTGGGAAAACATGAAGAGGGAGAATGCTGATTTTGTGTCAAGATATATGGTTTTTCAATAAGTGAAAGCTAGAAGGAAATAGCCTGGAGGAGTCATGCAACCTCTTCCCATACCTGAGTGTAAATGGGATGATATCACGATGGAATTTGTCATGGGGATACCAAAGACTCCTAGAAGGAACAATGCAATATGGGTCATTATTGATTTCCATACCAAGTCAGCACATTTTCTTACTATAAGGGAAGATTTACCACTTGAACATTTAGCAAGACTATATATTAATGAAGTTGCAAGACTTCATAGAGTACCACTATCAGTTGTTTCTGATCTTGATCCCTGTTTTACATCATGATTTTGGAAAATTATTCAGAAAGCCCTGGATACTGAACATCGTTTGAGCACTGCCTACCACCCCCAAACTGATGGACAATCAGAACGGACTATTCAAACCTTAGAATATATGTTGAGATCATGCTCACTTGACTATCAAGGTATGTGGGATCAATATTTACCTCTGGTAGAATTTTCCTATAACAATAGCTTCCATTCAAGTATTCAGATGGTACCATATGAAGCGTTATATGGAAAGAGATGTCGCACACCAACCTGTTGGGATGATGTTGGCGAAAAAAAAACTCATAGGCCTAGAACTTGTGGAGGAAATGATGGAAAAGGTGAAGGTAATCCAAACCCACATCAAAATAGATCAAAGTAGGTAGAAGAGCTATGCCGATAATCGAATTAAGGATTGGGAATTTCAGGAAGGAGACAACGTTTTCTTGAAGGCATATCCATAGAAGGGTGTTATACATTTCGTTAAGAAGGGAAAATTAATTCCCAGGTACATCAAACCTTTCGAAATTCTAGAAAAAATTGGGGTTGTAGCTTACCATTTGGTAATTCCACCAAGTCTCTCTAATGTTCATGATGTGTTCCACGTATCACTGTTGAGAAAATATGTGCCTGACCCAATGCATGTACTCACCTATGAGGAATTATAACTGGAACCCAATCTGTCTTATTTCGAAGAGCCAGTCAAGATTCTTGATACAAGGGAACAAGTGCTGAGAAACCAGATGACTCGTCTGGTAAAAGTTCTATGGAGAAACTATAAGATGGAAGAGTCAATGTGGGAACCTGAGGAACCTATGATGAAGAACCACCAGAATCTTTTTATGCATTAATATTCTTGAAATTTTGAGGACAAAATTATTTGAAGGAGGAGAGAATGTAACACCCCAACCTTCCACTGTATGTTTCCCTTTGAATAATTCAATAGCTTGTGTTATACGCAACTTTGAGATTCTAACACATCACGACCAATCAAACTAGCTGTTATGAATAGTAATACCCACTTTTTGAAATTTTATAAATTTTATCTTTCAAAATGAATTCCATTTTTGGAATTGGAATATTGAAATTATCTTAGGGTGAATTTTTGGTATTTTTCTGAAAACTTTCAATTTTTGATGAATAGTAAAAAACACTGAGTTATTGTTTAAAAACGATTTTTTTATTTAAATAATTAATTATTTTATTTAAATTTATTTTAGGTCAAAATAGATACATAATACCTATATATGTTCAATGAAATTCATTGGAGTCATTTTGTAATAATATTAGATATATAAAATTTTATTGAACTTTTCACCGTCTTTTACCCCCCTCCTAGGAGCATTTGCAAATTTACATAAAACATAATTTTACCGCTTCTGTGAGTTGAATTTTTCAAAAATATGAGAGACACGGTTAATATCAGTAAGTAAAATGTGGTTCAATAAGATGAAAATAATTTTTGGCGAATAGTAACTTTTTACTTTTATTTACAGCGGTTAAAAGTAAATAGGGTAATTAAGGGTAAAAATGATATTATTATTACCCTAACACATGTCCCAATTCTATTTAATAAGTATAATTCGACCAAAAACAACCTTAAGACTAAAATATGAACCTCTTTGGTTCACTAGGATTAGATTAGGACATTTATTATTATTTAATTCAAAGAAGAGTTAAAAGTGTTAAATTCAAAGCTTAATAACTAATTTTTTTTAATATAGGGTTGTACATAAGATAAATTACATTATAAATATTAATTATAAATAAAAAAATATTTCCAAAATAACGGTATTTTATTTATATTTTTTATACATTAAATAATTTAATTTATTTATGACACAATGATGATGCAATAATTATCTAATTAATGAAATATTAAAATAATTGATATTATAAATATTAAAATAAATGTAATTTGAGACGTTTTATGAATTACACTAATTTTATAGGTTAATATGACATGTTAGGGTTGGTTAGATGAATTTTTTTTAAGTAATAATGCTGTTATGAATTTAGCAAAAACAAAATAACAAATAGTCTCAAAATTGACATAAAAGAGTTTTTAAAACAAATGTTATATTATTAATTGATATTCTATTCATAAAAATATAAGGTTATTAAAAAATACATATATAATTATAGGTGTATCATTAATGAACCACTTGGGGTTCGCTTGGAAGTATATAGAATGTTTATTAACCATATAATATAAAAATACAAAAAGACATGGTAAATGTCAAACTATTTAACTAAGAGTTAAATCTAAAAGATAAGGTTAATATAGTGACCCAAACCTATCTAAAAACCATTGGTTGAGTGGTTTTCGACCCATACCTACCTTAGTATTTAAATAATTCGTTTTTGATCCATTATAAACCGAAAATGATTTTATTATAAAATAATATTTCAAGCTTTTCCTAAGGTTCCCCTCAACCCTCTTATAAAAGGGAACTCCCCCTTCTCTCTAATTTACACCTTCAAAGCCACTTGGCCCGCCAAAATCTGCCCAAATACCCTCTCAACTGTCCTACATTCATCATATAGTCCTTCCTTTAGTCACAAAGCCAACCTAAGGATCCCTTTTTATCAAATCAAAAGGAAGAACTCGAAGAAGAGGTAAATATTTCATCACCTCTTTCAAATTCCTCTCTTCTTCCACTTCCTCTTTCTTTGTTGTTTCCATTCTAAAATAATAACTCCAGTATATTCTATGTAATATGATGTTATTATAAATATGGTACAACCATATTCATTATTCTATCCATCCTTTGAATTACATGTCACCATACGTGCGTATGTGCGGCCTACCGTCTCCACGTCGTGGTGTAATTGTTATTCAATACATTATTATATGGATGGGTATAATAATGATGTGTAATTGATGTAAATAATGAATATAACATGATAATGATTCTTATATATGATATAACATCCAATTATATATTATTTTAATATCAAAAGAATTATATTTTCGCTCGTGCGTACGTACGGATTACCATCTCCACGAACGTGATGAGATTCATTCCCCATCGTATCCATTCAAGAATAATTTTCATTAGATGATTAAAAATAATGTTTAAAGACTTAATATAATTCTGAATATGAATAAGATACATACTATCCATAAAAAAAATTACTTACATAATAAAGAATATAAAGGAAAACGAATCAGTTAACACCTGAAACGACGATAATACTAAGATATTATTAACAAAGCAATGTTGAAAGATTTTATATGATATCAAATTAATGTATATGATTCTTGTCAAATTTAATAACAATTATTTCACCATTATACATGAGGTTAATCTACCATCGACCAAGGAAAAGTACAAGGTAAGGGTTAATTTCACAATCTCTTTATTATCCGAGGTTGTTATTATGCAAGTATCTACTAGGACCTCTTTATCATCCACATCCATGTTTCTTAAAAATGTATTTAAAAAATTTCTTAATATTTTATAGACTATAGGTTAAAGTCATTTATACCATTGTTTGACCTTTATAATATGTTTATAAAGGAATCCTTCTGTCGTTTTTGAAACAAGGTCCTTTATAACATTTTCGACAAAATTAAGGTAAGAATGTCTCTCTTTTTTTAACTTATACGGCAGGTGCGGCTATTTTATTCCATTATAAAATCCTCAAAGCTTCCCTTACAATCTTATAATAAGATTTTCAAAATAAATTTTTTCTTAAATGATTTCAAAATAGAAAGAGATATTTAGCTAAAAAAAGGTTTTGATTTCATCTATGTCAACATCCTTTGATGGATTTTAAGCTTATTTGAAATTGATTTATTATGATACAAAAATTAAATATTTTACTGAAGGTTTTCTGATATGTTCGACTGTGGGTGTGTTAGTTTTACACCATTCATGGTTTATGGATAAAGTATTGACATTTCTTAGGCTAGTTTTAATACGAATATTTATGTTATGATTAAACCTTTTCAAATGAGGAATGCATTGGACTTAGTAAGTGATGGGTGGAGCCCACTATATCTCCTTGATGCATTGGTAGGTCTCATGATACAAAATAGTGTCTTGGAACAAGGCCTTGAAAAAATCATATTTTTAGTCTTGTCACAAGGCCTTTACTATGTGGTTTTAAAAGTCTGGCATTATACATTCCATCATTATGAAAGTGACTATTGATATTGAATGTGATTATTCGACTAGTAGAATATCCATGTGAGTAAGTAAGTGGAATTATTTTGATTTTATATTTTCCATATTATGCTTAAATTAATGTTTAAAAGGATTTTGTTTTAGTCTTATACATTCCCATAAATGTTTATGCTTATTTATGAAAGTTTCCGCTATATTGTTATCCTTTCTGAGGATTTGAGCTCACCCCTTTCTATGTTTTATTTTTTCCAGGAAGCGAAGAAGTATATTACAAATGACCTACAGGGATAGTCTATGGGATCTCAATGTTGTCTATGGAAGAAATGTTGTTGTAGTTTTTCATTTTATGATGTAATGTAAACCTTATTAATATATCTATTACTTACAAGGCTACTAAACTAATTGGTCTTTAGAGACTTGATATTTTGTGATCATGCTAATGATACGTAATAATGCACCGACTCTGGGCTTCTGGGGTAAGGGTGTTACACTTTGCATGTGTAAAGTCAGGCCATTGGAGAAGGAACTTCACCCAAAATAAAGTGGAATCCAAATGTGCGTTCATTATCGAGTGTAATCATTCCATTTATACACATTGGATATTAGATATAGCTTGTGGTGCTCACATCTGTATTCAAATGAAGGATCCAAGTAGATTTCAGAAAATTTCAATAGCTGAGGTGTATCTTCGAGATACTAATGGTTCAAGGTTTCCTGCTCTTTCCATTGGTGACTACCACTATTCGTTACTGACCAGGTTGATTTTGGATTTACATGACTATTATAATTTTCCATGTGTTACCAAGAACATAATTTCTGTATCTTGTTTAGATGCAGATGGATTTGTTTTCAAATTTGGAAATAAAAGTTTTTTCTCTTATAAGGGAAACATAAGTTATGGTATGTGAAATTTAAATAACGTCTTGTGTGTATTAACTTACAAAACCAAGTGTTGGATATCGATAATGAAACAAGTTCACTTGACTCATATAACACCCTATTATGGAATCTCCATAATGGTCATGTAAATGAGAAGCACCTGGAAACACTCTATCAATATAGTTATTTAAACTCTTCCGAGCTAAAACCACTTGATAGATGTCACACTTTTTTACAAGGGAATATGAAAAAACCACCATTCGGTGGGAAGGGTGAAAGGGACATGAGAATTCTATGATTGGTACACACAGATGTGTGTGGAAAATTTACATTAGAAGTTAGAGTTGGATATTCCTACTCCATTACATTTACTGATTACTTGAGTATATATGGTTATGTCTACTTAATGAGGTATAAGTCTGGGTCTGTTGAGAAATTCAAGGAGTTCACGAATGAAGTAGAGAATAAATTTGAACAAAGTTAAAGAATATTTTATCAGATCGAGGTAGATAATATCTTAACTAAGTTATGGGAGTCTGGGATTCCATCTCTGCTCACTCAACCTTATAAACCATAGTGGAATGGTGTTAGTGAAATGAGGAATCGTACCTTATTGTACACGATAAGGTTGATTATGAGTCATGAAAATATTTCATTATCATTTTTGGGATATGCATTAAAAATTGTTGCATACACATTAAACTGAGTAACAACTAAGGAGAAAAATATAAATCCATTTAATTTATGTAGTGGAAAGAAAGCCATTTTGTCGCATACACATGTATGGAGAAGCAAGGTGTTTGTTAAGGATTTCTCAGGCAACAAACTAGAACCCCAGAGCATGAGGTGTATCTTTATAGGGTATCCCATGAAAAAAGGGGATACTTCCTGTACAACCCCTCATACAAGGAAGTGACTACTACTAGACATGCTTTCTTTCTTGAGAGGGAGCACATCCTTCAAAAGGATAGTGGGAGAAAGATTGACTTTGATGAAATTGATGCTCATGATACACATGAGTTGGTATAGAAACAAGTTCCACAGGTCCTTGTGGAAGAAGTATTTCATAAAACACAAGTACTGCATAAGAGTGTAAGATAGGTAAGGGAACCAGAGAGATATTGTTTTCTTGTCACCAAGTATGGTGACTCATTATTGTTGGAGAATGATGAACCTCTATCCTATAATAAGGAACTAAAGAGCTCATAAGCTGCAATATGGATAGAAGCTATGAATTATGAGATGGATTCCATGTTTTAGAATAATTTTTAGGTTTTGGTGGATGTGCCAGTTGATGTAAAGCATGTTGTATGAAAATGGGTATTCAAGAGGAAATTATACAGGGATGGTAAAGTAAGTACCCTTAAAGCAATGCTAGTGGATAAAGTTTTTTAAGAGCGTTAATTAATTGACTATAATGAAACTTTTTCACTAGTTTCCATGTTTAAATCCATCAAAATCATACTTTTCATAGCAACTTTCCATGACTATGAGATATGGAAGATGGATGTCAAAACAACATTCCTTAATGACAATCTTCTAGAAGATTTATATATGACACAACCAGAAGGGTTTGTAACCCCAGGTGATTCCAAAAGGGTTTTCAAGTTACATAGATCAATTTATGGATTGAATAAATCCTCTAGGTCATGGAACAATTGATTTTATGAACCTGTAAGGGAATTTGGTTTCATGAAGAATGAATGTAATCCATCTGTTTACAAAATGTTTAATGGGAATGTGGTCGTTATCCTAGTATTATATGTTGATGAAATATTACATATTAGAAATGACACACTAGTCTTAAATTTAGTTAAGGAATGGTTAAACAAGTGTCTCTCAATGAAAGACATAGGAAAAGCATCCTACAATCTTACAATCAAGATCATTTGTGATAAATCCTAGAGGCTTCTTGGGTTATGTCCTTATACATACCTTAACTAGATACTAAATTTATTTAGTAGAGAACAATCTAAGAGGGTATTGGATCCATTGTCACATGGAATACATCTTTTTAAGAAAATGTGTCTCCATACACAACTGAAGAATGATAGAGTCAGTAATATCCCATATGATTCGGTGATATGACCAATAATGCATGTCATTGATATGTACAAGACTTGATGTCACTTATGCACTGAGCATGGTAGGAAGATAACAAGAAGATCCAGGAGAACAACATTGAACTATTGTTAAGGATATCCTTATGTATATGAGAAGAAATAAGTATATGTTCCTAGTGTATGGGGGAGATGAGGAGCTTTCCATCTAAGGTTATGCTAATGCTGGTTTTCAGACAGAACAAAATGATCTAAAGTCACAACCAGGGTATGTTTTCTTTCTCAACGGAGGAGCTGTGGGCTAGAAGAGTTAAAAATAGATAGTTTTTAATGATTCTATAGTTGAGTCTAAATATATAGCGGCTTATGATTTATCCAAGGAATCTGTATGGACTTGTATATTTTTCTAGGATCATGATGTAGTTCCAAGAAGTAGAGAACTTATCACATTGTATTGTGATAATACTGTAGCGGTGGATCTTGCAAGGTCACATCAATGGAAAAAGAACACACTTTGGTAGTATCACCTCTTAGGGGATTTTCATTAGAGGGGTGAAGTTTCAGTGAGTAGAGTGTCCATATAAGAGACTGTGGTGGACCCCTTAACAAAAGGCATATCTCTGCATAGTCATGAAAATCATATGAGAGCTAGCAGATTGAAGGTTGTTAGTAGTTAGCTCTACTGCAAGTGGGAGTCTATTGGAGTTGGTGCCCTAGAACCAACATCTTTTTACTTTATGATAAAATTATTCATGGTTTTGAATATTAATAAATTCCTTATCACATCATGATTGTTCTTCTGCGTAACATAACTTGGGATAATGTCCCAAGAGTAGTTGTCGCAGTAAAAGGTCATAACAGTTCCCCGCTATGATGAGAACATGAAAATTCCATGATAGTATTCTTGAATTAGTGTTCTATAGACGGATGATATCATTTTATGGGACAAAAATGATATATTCTGTCAAGGGTGGATACTCATAGGATATTGAGGGACCTTATCATGGTGTACTCCCTTGGTAATATCCTGAAGTATATTTTGAGAACGAGACCTGATAGTTGGAAATCCACACTATAGGGGTCATCAGATGTTCCAATATGCGGACATGTGTAATGGTCCTTATTCATTATGATTATTATTAATGGATATTATGAGTCACACACTTTGATGTGTTGGAAAAAACTATGATGACATATGCTCGCAATGAGGTAGGATAATTGGCTGCATCATGAGTAATATTGCATTAATGAATAATGCGAGTAAGGATTTATCAATTTTGTTTATTAACATAAGTAAATATCTCAGTCCCTTTGATTGAAATGATATATCCTATATAAATCCATGGACATGGTGTTATCTAGGCAAGTTCTATTTCCATAATGTCAAAGAACGAGTTATCAAGCATTTAGGATGATGACATTGGCATGAAAACTACTCGATTGTAGATATTGTGATAAAGAGATTATTATACACAGTATGCATTTGTATGAGGTGACATGTCATTGCAGCATTAACTTATTTCTGTATGGGGGCCTCGACATGTTTCTAGATGCAAACCATGTACTTTAGGTAGGCTCACCTAATTCCACTGAGAAAGAGTCCTTGAGGTTAACACCCTAAGTGTATCTGGAATCTTAGTTATATAATTTATTATTTAAAAATTTGAATAAATATTTTTTTTTCGGTTGAGTTTTAATAATTATTCAGGTATTCCTAACCACATTTTATTTATCAGAGAATAATAGAGTTATATTTATTTATTTATTTTATAAATAAATATTCATTATTCAAGGTCCGATAAATATTATAGAGGATGGGCGGACTGAGTTAAAAAGTCTAGTGAGAAAATGGTATTAAATATTTCTTGATTAAAATAATATTTAATTGTAACTTGAAAGATAATAAAATTTTATGGAAATAATGGTATTGGTGTTATTATTTTATATGAGGGTTTCATATGGAATAATAAAATAAGTAACATCACCTGTGATAATTAGTTATTATTACCTATTGAATTAAATTCCTAGTTACATATTATTCTCTTATTATCCTAGGGGGAAACCCATAGGCTAGAGAGACAATTATTTTTGTGCAAAACATTTTGGAGAAAAAATATCTCATTCCACGATAGAATTTTTTTCCCTAAGATTGCTCTCAAGAATGATAGTGTCCATACTCCACCAGATCAGAGAATTCTTTGGAAGCATCTCTCAGGGTGACCGAGGGAAGATGATGGAAGCACAAGGACCTTCCATACTATCACCCAGAGACTCCTTCGGTGAATTCCAGAGATTTTTGAAGCACGTGTGGATTACCACTAGAGGAGATATACTCTTGATCTCTAAAAATCAATGAAATTCTCACCACAGATATGTGGTCAGACACATTAATGAAGAAATGAAACCTTGGAGGTATTTCATTAACTTATGTAAATTAATTATAAACAATATATATTGATCCTCTCACTGGGTTTCTTCCCTCTTTATTCTATATCTAAATATTTTATTTTATACCATGGATACTGAAATTAATCTTTGTATTGATCCAAGAATAATCATTGATCAAGGTCAAATTTAATGTTGGTCCTTGGCCCAACCACGCTTCTGTTGTGCCTGGAACCTACCTCAACAACCATTGATCATGAGTTTCTCTGAGAACTTCGCTATATGATTTTTAACTCAGTGAATCAGCCACACAATTCCCTTTACAGTGTGTTTATATCAAGTCAAAATCAAACATCTTGATATACCCTATCCATTTTCATTTCCCTGTGTTAATGTATTTCTTCCAAAATATGTATTTCAATCTCTAATGATTAGTGAAAACTGTGAAAATTTCCCCCATGATATAATACCTCCATGTTTTTAGGTAATGGAAAAATACTGCTAATTCCATATCATTCATAGAATAATTATTCTCATCCACTCATAACTACATCGAACTATAGGTTAAAACATGGTCTCTTTACCTGAGAACACAACCAAGATCGGACCCAGATGTATCAAAAAACACCACATAGTTGTTACCTGGTTCAGTAAATATTAGAATGTGTGCCAAAGTGAGATGACTAATAACTTCCAAAAATAATTTTTTACATTCTTCATTACATATGAATGATAAACCTTTCCTCGTAAAAATAGTCACGGGATAATAAATCTTATAAAAAATTCGGAGAAAGAAGAGACGGTAACATTCTATTCCCAGAAAACTGCATACGTCAAGAACAAATTTGGTGTCTTCCTAGAGAATAATTATTCTATATTTCACTGTCCAATGGATATTCCTTCTTTATAAATGAAATTCCAGAGGAAATGAACTTCTTATATTCATAATTCACACTTAGAAAACCTATAATGCATACAATGTTCTTGCAACGTACTTAGTAGAATCTCTAAGTGATCTTAATAGTCATTCCTAATTTTGGAATAAACCATAAAATCATAAACAAACTACACAACAAAAAATCAAGGTACATATGGAAGATATGGTTCAATAAAGTCATGAAAGATGTCAGTGTATTGGTTTGACCAAAAGACTTGATGACATATTCATAACAGACGTAACGACTCTGAAATTCCATTTTTTAAATATATTCTCTACTAACATTGAGTTGATGATATCATAATCATAGTTAAATTCTAGAGAACAATTTGGATCCCTCAATTGGTCAAATATATGATTATTATGAGGAATATGTTACTGATTTTTAATCATATCTTGATTCAATTTATGATAATCAACACATAGCAAGAGAGTGCCATCAACCTTCTTTATGAAAAAACTGGTGCAACCTCAGGTGAAGTACTATCTCTAAAAAACTATTTACATTCAAAATTGTAACACTTATCCTTTAGCTATCGTAACTCTTCTGTAACCATTCTGTAATATGGGAAAGAAATAGGACATGTTCCATGTGGTGGGTCGATAGTAAATTTTATTTCCAACTTGGGTGGTAAACCAAACAAAACATTCATAAAAACATTTAGGTATTGATCAAATATAATAGGAAGAATCTCATTACTTGTTTCATCAATAGCTGTCAATGTCATTTCCGCTAACTAGCCAATGATTTCTCTATGCACTGTCACTAGTTGTCCTGATTTCCCTTCCTTTATATCCCAATCTCCCTTTAATACATACTGAGATTCATTCAGGGATATAAAATTCAAATGTTGCGTATAGTTTTATAAATGGTCTTTAATACCATATAACCAGTCCATACCATGATAAAATTAAATATTTCCATATCCAGGACTATAAACTCCCATAGAAACTACACTGAGTTAATGGTAATTGAACATATTGGGAATGTAATTCCTCTTCACTCCTGTTATCCAAGGGATGTTTTTATATTCATGACATGAGGCATCATTTAAATGTGAAATCCCAAACATTTGACCACAAAATAAGTAAGGAATTAATTTGATGCACTGGTATCAAAAAAGACATGCAAAAGAGTGGAGTTTAGGATAATGATATTTCACACCATAGAGGGATGCAGTTTCTCACTCACAATAACATTATCTTCTCTATAATGTTGTCACTCATATGTCACTAGATATCTATTACTTTCCTACTGAGGTGTCAAAGGAACAACCATAGTGTTCCTAGAAACATCATATTTTATATGTGTATGTGGATGCAAACTACTCTTATGGGACTATTCCTTCTATGCATACAATTGATGAGGTTTTTTCGAGCCTAATCCACCTGCCAATTTTAGAATTTTATGTCAAAACTTCATGATATGTAATTTCATTCTACAGTGGTGGTAATTCCAATGGGGTGTAGTACATTCTTTCCTCATGTGCATTAGTGACCCACACTGAAAGAATCCTGGTTTGATATCAGATCTTGGATGAAAATTAACTAATTATATAGTCTGTTTCTAGGCTGTACTACCTCCATGATAATATACATCCCTTATTCTCTTATTTATAACATTGATGTTGAATCATATAACTATGGTAAAAAATAGACTACCTCTCATATAATTCTAAACAGGGTCTCTTTTGGTCACTATTTCCCTATTAACTATATCTGTATAATTTGTAATACAAATAATGGTTGTCTTGGAACAAATATATGGCCATAATTGATACTCAAATATGAATGTATTCAATGACTCACTAATAGCTACATCTAGAGTGAAAAAACCATGTTCATAATCATTTCTTCATATTTTGCCACATAGAGGTTTTCTTTCTTTAAACCGATGAAATCTATGGTTCTTGATATTTTGAATGTGTGGGAATAGAATTATTTAATGAATTATTCCTCAAAGACCTATGATGTAATTCCCCTGATGGATTTAATTTGTAAATCTAAATCCCACCATTGGAATGAAATATCTTTCAATATATAGGTTGTCAGCTTAATCTTCATCTATATATGTGTACCAAGAAGATCAAATATTATAATTATTTAGTGATTCCACACTTTTTTTTCAAGTTTAAAAGCCCCTCAAAACACAAGTGGATTCTACTTGTAAAACTATACTAAATGATACATTTCCATCAATTCATCATTTCAATTTCCTCTATCAGCAGCTTGGAATGCTTTCAAAAAACTATGCACTAATAGTTGTTTCGCTAATAGTTCAGGTGAAACTACATTTTCCGCATATTCTTCCTGGTGGTTTTTATTATATATATATTTTTTTCCATTTTCAATATGCAGAACAATGCATCATTTAGACTATTTCCCTTTAGGAACTGAAGGATTGAATAAGTTCTAGAAAATCATACAAGATTACCACTAGCAAAATCTTTAACTATTGCAATAATCATTTCATAGATAAATTATTTTATTCAATTTTCAAAAATCATATCTACAATAGATGGAAAATGAAATTTTAGTGGGATGTATTATTATAATGAATTGTATGGAACACCCCTTGGATAAAACCATGATAATGGGATAATAATACTCTAAGAAGTGTGTTATAACACTATTATACCTAAACTACCATTGTGAGTTGATGTCTAGTATAAAAAATTTTGTCGCATCATTTTATACTATATATTTCCAGTTCTAACATCCTATACCCTTGCTACCAACACAACTCAATGACTAAATAAATGTAGCACCATATGAAACTAAAGGATTGAACAAACTAATAACATTTTTAACACCCTACCCCAACTCATTGGATTGAGGAGAGGAAAAGTGATACTAGCCTTAGGTTACATTCCTCGGATACCAAATGCTGGAAATAAATGCTAAGGGAATTAGAGAATATTGAGGGATGATTTTCCCTAAAGAACACACAAAGTGTCAAGAGATAATAAACATACAAGATAGAATAAATTATCTATGATAATAAACCACATAAAATAATACAATACCAACAAAGAACAACATCATTGTACAATGGAAAATGAAATGAAAGGGTGAGGCTAAGACTCCAAGTAGAAAGACATCGACACTAATGTGTTGAAAACACTCCCAAAATCCATCTTCAGTCAACAAACCATGATGTCCAAGATCACCACTAAAGAGGTTAAAAACATGTCCCTTCCCTAAATATTGATATATGTCATCTATAAATATATAAAAGTGCCCAAGAATAGGGTAACACTACTATAAATACAACTTTTAATAGCGCTAAAAACCGCCTTTAACAGCGCTAAAAAAGCGATGTTAATCGCGGAAAAGATAGGGGGTCACCTTTATCAGTGATAAAAATAGCACTGATAAAGGGGGGCGTTTATCAGTGCTAAAAAAGCGTTGATAAAGGGGGACCTTTATCAGTGCTTGCTTAGCGCTTATAAAGGACCATCTTTATCAGTGATTTTTAGCACTGATAAAGGTAGAATTTATCAGTGTTATTTTTAGCACTGATAAATGGATAATATATCAGTGCTGATAAATAAAACCTTTATCTGCGATATTTTGAGTCCAGATATATTAGACATTTATCAGTGCTTAATTAGCGCAGATAAAGGCCAAATTTCCTATGCAAACCCAGCACATGCACAACACCAGCACACAAAGAACAAACAACACCTAAACCAAAATCGCAGAAGAACAAAAATTCTATATACATTTGCTTAAAATCATGAATAGAAAACAACACACTACTATATACATTTCAAATAATGTTTAATTTGCTTACAATTATAATTATCCAACAAAAAGTTAAAAACATTGATGTTTCCTCCTTTTTGGATCCATGATCTACTCTAAAAATTTTTCGTCCATGGTATTAGTTGCTGAACAAATCTTTAAAACTCAGGAAAAAGATTCCACCTATATAATATAACAAATATTATGTTAGTAATACAATAATGAAATAAATTAAACATTAATATGAATGAATACAATAATAAAATGTCAATTGTTACCTTTTACAACCATTATACATCCATGTTTCCTTAGATTGAATTAATATTTTAGAAGAGGCTCAACACGATTCATTGACTTATAAATATTTTTTTGTTAAGATTACATGGATGAGAAAAGAAGAGGAATAAATGTCAATAACAACATGGAATCCAAAAGGTTTCATTTGTTGACAATAAAAAAAGGGAGGAATATCCATAGGTTATAAAATATGACATATACATGATAATGTATTCAATTTCATAGGAGTATTAAATTTTAGAATAAATTCAAACATTTTACTAGTGATACCACCATCCTATATAGGTTATAAACCTAATAGTTACATATATCAAGAGCCTCTAAGAGTGTACCCTCCCATGCCATGTCAATGGGAATGAATGCTAGTGCGTATGCATTAGACATTGGGTCCAACCCAGCTTGGACCCTAACCACTTATCCCTCTCCAAGGACCCCATAAAATATATAAGGCCTTGTTGAAGTTATGTAAGGAATGTATTTCTCAGTTTTAGAGAGGTCCTGATGATAACCTACACAATTTGATAGGCCATGATCATACCGGTTCACTTTTCGTTTGATCTCTTAGTTATTTAGTGTGATTAGACAAACCCCCTCCCTTCCCTCCCTGAGAAAGCCCCCTAGAGAGCCCCCTCCCTACCCCTGGACAGCCCCCTCCCACCACTCCACCTGCAGCCCCCCTCCCTCCTCCTGGAAAACCCCCATCCCTCCCCTTGCAGCCCCTCCCTACCCCTAGACACCCCCACCACCACTCCACATGCAACCACCCTCCCTCCTCATGGACAACCCCTCTCCCTCCCCTTACTGCCCTCTACCTTTCCCTAGACACCCCCCTTTCCACCTTCTAGACATCCCCCTCCTCTCTTGGACAACCCCCTCCGCTCTTGGACACCCCCTCCTTCCTGGTAACCCCCCCTCCCCAAGACACCCCCCTAGACATCCCCCTCTCTTCCCCTAGATAGCCCCAAATCCCCTTTATGCCCCCTCCCTCCCACCAGTCCACCTGTAGCCCCCCTCCCTCCTCCTGGACAACCCCCTCCCTCCCCTTGCACCCCCTTCCTTTCTGTGGACAACCCCTTCCCACCTCATGGACAACCCCCCTTCTCTCTTGGACAACCCCCTCCCCTCCTCCACACCCCCTCTTTCTTGGAAAACCCCCCTCCCTCCCCTACCTGAGACAAATTCCCCTAGATAGACCCCTCTCTACCCCTGGATAGCCCTCCTCCCACCACTCCACCTACAGACCCCCTCCCTCCTCCTGGAAAAGCCCCATCCCTTACCTTTCATCCCCCTCCCTCTCCCTTGACAACCCCTTCCCACTCCCTGGACAGCTCCCTCCCCTCCTAGACAGCCCCTCCCCTCCCGAGACAGCCCCCTCTCTGCACCTGGACAGCCCCCCCCACCACTCCACCTGCAGCCCCTCTCCCTCCTCCCGAACAACCCCTCCCTTTCTTGTATCCCCTCCCTTTCCCTGGATAGCCCCCTACCCACCCCCTAGAGAGCCCCCTCCCCTCCTATACAGCCCCTCCCCTCCTGGACCCCCCGCCTCTACTCTCGAACACCCCCTCCTTCCTAGACAACCCCCTCCCTCCCCTCCCCAAGACAACCCCCCTCGCCAGAACAAAAACATATTATTCTGCAAATCTATAGTGAACTTGAACCAGCAAAAACCAAATGATATATTTGGACAATGCAAGAAAATCAACTACAAATATATCAATGACAATAGTAATAATAATAATAATAGATTTTAGTGGGTATGACCAAATGAACATATTATCATAAAAAACATTTTTGTTACAAAAAAGGGAAGAAAACCTTGAAATTTTCAAAATTAAGCCATTGTATCCAAAATGGAAGCTCTTACATTGCACCATCAGCGGTGGGATCAAGAGAATCAAAGGTGGGAACATGAGTTGACGAAGCATGATGAATACTGAAAACACACCACTAACATGTTGCGCAGCATGGAGAAAGTGCCGCAACAAGAGGGGGAGCGACTTACATTGGCGATGAGAATGACTGAGACGCAGGCAAAGAAAGACGATCAGTTGATGCTGGATATAGAGGAGACTGACATGTTCTGATGGAGGTGGAAATAGGAAGACAAATGGGAGAGATGCGATTGGGATGCCGATTTCATCTTTGGCAGCAAATGCGACTGAAACTGAGCAAGAGAAGCCGTCTACACTTCGTTTTCCATGGGATCACATGGGAAAGTTAGAAATTATGGTGAAACTAGAAACACACGCATCTGGACTAGAATAAAATGTTGTAGACAATGATCGGTTGACAGTGATTATGGAGGATATAGCATAGAAGTGAGAACAACATGGAGAACACGATCACAATCACATGCGATGGGAACTAAGTTGCCCAAGGAACTGAAAAACCACTGTTTTATGGAAGGGAACTGAGGATATGGGACACATGAGTGTAAATATACAATAACTTAGCCATAAAAGATGTTTTCACTACCATTCAGACTGCGGATGATTATGAATCAATGCTGTTTAATCCACTGGTACCGTCTAACACTCTTGTTCGGAGGAAAAACACCATTTATGGAACCACACCATCAATCTTGAGACAGTGAACTACAGTAGTTTCTTATTTTAAGCACCTAGGTGAAACTTTTGGAAAAAACCTGGAACAGAATGCATGGCTTCTATAGCCTACATTTGAGTGAATTTGAGTCTTATATTTTGGTCTTTTAGTCATGTCTTTGATGAAAAAAATGAAGATATTAAAGTTTAATTAAAGGCAACACAATGATCTTGTTAAATTCTAAAAATAGTATTTTATCATATTTTTTATCTACCTTGACGCTCCAGTTAACATCAATTAACCCCCTCCCTACCTATGGATAGCACCCCCCCGCCACCACTCCACCTACAGCCCCCTCCCTCCTCCTGGAAACCCCCCCTCCCCTTGCAGCCCCTTTCCTTGGAAAGATCCTTTCCCACCCCCTGGACAACCCCCTCCCCTCCCCTCCTGGACACCCCCTCCACTCCTAGACACCACCTCCTTCTTGGAAAACCCCCTTCCTCCCCTCTTCAAGAAAGACCCCCCTGGACAGCCCCCTCCCTACCCATGGACAACCACACCCCCCAATACTACACCTGTACCCCCTCCCTCCTCTTGGACAACCCCCCTCCATCTCCTTGAAGCCCCTCGCTTTCCCTAGACAACCCCATTCCCACCCCCTGGACAACCCCTCCCCACCTGGACACCCCCCTCCACTCCTGGACAACCCCCACCCACCCACCCACCCTCCCACCTGGACACCCCTCCCTCTTGGACACCCCCACTCTTAGTTCTTTAGTGTATACCCATTAATAACCATCTTTATCCAACTATATTTTCATCATATATTTAACAATGGAATAAATATTATTCATACCCCATCATTAAATAATATGAATTATAAAGTCATATATATTTTGAAGAGATATAGTTCCAAAAATCAAGGAAAAACACCAAACAAAAAATATATTGGAGGAATAGGAACGAAATTTCACATAAGTCTAATGTGAGAAAGGTAAATGATGCATATGTTGGGTAATTTATGACATTAAATAAGATATATTGGGCCTCAAATTGAACTGGAATATAATTCATGGGCCATTACATGGGCTTGGAATTGGTTTGGTTGGTTGGAACTTTTGATGCCTCACTACGGACCCACTTCAGGCTACTCTAGAAGTGATCTACCCATTGTATATTATCAGTATTGAATGGAATTGAATGGATCATTATCTGGACACCCCCTCCCTTCTGAACACACCCCATCACACCCCTCATGGACACCCCCTAGACATTCCCTCCATTATAGACACCCCAACTCCTGGACACCCCTTGGACAACCCCCTCCCTCCTAGACACCCCCACCCACCCTCACACTTGGACACCCCCTCCCTCCTGGACACACCCCCTCCTAGACAACCCCCCACTTCTGGACACCCCTCCCTCTTGGACACCCCCACCCACATATAAGGGAAACTAATTAGAAAATTGAAAATCCAAGATATTGGTTCCCATCAAGCTTTTAAGATGCTCGTGAGTGGAATGAATGACTATGCATTGGTTGACTTCCACACCATCGACTAGTGTAGTCCAATGAGTTTTGCTTTACTAGAAAGACAAATCATTTCTAAAACCATTATTCATAACCTAACAATATAAAACATAATAAAGGGTGATCATATATGCTCAATAAGTGTAAACAAGGGAGATATCAGTGATCATATATGGATAACATAAGTAGTAGGAATTCAAATTCCTCCTATTTGTGTACAATCTTCTATCTGGTATGATACCCATTCATTTCCAAACAGATCTATATCATCTCATGAATATGATTTTTTATGACAGTCATGGTAGTACTGAAAAAATATAAATACACAAAGGATTAATAAATATTTTTCATGAACTCATAATTATTTTCAAAAATACCTCATCAGGGATTCTAGTTTATTAATGAAATACGATCTATTTCATAAATTTACAAACATAACATCCACATTCCTTTCCATTTGTTTTTTTGGACACTTCAGAAACATCGACAAAAATACGTAATTTGTTTTGATATGTGTTTGGATAGTGCATTGTTATTATATATACCAGGATAATTTTCCAGTTGTATATCTTGTAGGTGTTCTTATCCTTAGGCCTGGGATTCATTCCATGCAGTAGACGATATTGATACACCACCCTATCATAACAGAATCATCATTAAAAGATAATATAAATTATATAACTATATGTTTAGTTTTAAAATTTTGGATCTAGTGTATTAAAAATTAACAAACGCCATCATGCATGGTCAGTTTGTTGGATATCCATGCATTGAATCCAGAAAATAAATATTTGGAGTATCCAAATTGACTGAAATCAGCATCCAATGCTGCTTAAAAACACAAAAATAAATAAGTAAAGAAAGAAATGAAAATATAGTTGATATGATTAAATTGTAGAGTTTTACCACTGCATCTTTGGTATTAAAAATAGTCTATCATCTATAATTTTTGTTTTCAAATGATTTAAGTAGGGATGACATTATTGAAGCCTCTTTATCAGAATTAATTTCCTCTTTTGAAGAGGTGATGTGAGGACTAATGAGTCTAAATTTTTGTTCATAGGGAAATACCTTCAATTGTTTTTCATATATATTCCTGCGAAAAATATGAAATATATTGAGTCATAATTATCAGAGTATATCAGCTTTTGTAAAATCAATTCATGAAAATATACCTCAGGTATACATTTACAATTGAGGCGCCTATCCATTCATACTTGATGATTTCATTTACATTTTTAGCACTAATGAAATCTGATGCTTCCTCTCTATACATATTTTTTTCAAAATCAATTGTGTGATCATTGCTGTCTATCAACTTTGTATCCACATGAGCATGCAATGATATTAAATGTGGATATAGAATGGGTAGGGTGAAAGTGATCTCAGTAGACCATTTCAATCGGTTGGTTGATCCTTGAGATATTTTTGAGCTGATATTTCATTTCACCCCATTCTCTTTGATGTTCTCTAATAAAATGCATTGGTTCAAACCTATTTTCATTAAATGTTAAAGGTCCAGCTTGAAAAATAAATTGGAAACTGATACCTCCTTGTCGACATGTTTTTTACAAGAATTTTCGGCCATTCGATGAATGTTCCAACAGCTTGTTCAACTGTATGAATGTCATCATCATCATATCAAATAGGTAGCTCAGCACTCGGCTCATTATCTACATTAATTGACACTATAAAATGATCTATTAGAAGTTGTCTATTGTGTAGCATGTTGTTCTGCGTATTGAACACCGTAGCCCTCGCTAAAAGGCGATAGGTGGGAGTTGATAGATATAAATCACAGTCATTTTCACCCTGTAGAATATTAGTACAGGAAATATATCAGTGTCTATGTGATTCACATTTCACAGAAACAATTATTAAAACATTAATTACCTCAACTAAGTCAGTTTTAGGGGAATGACTCGCCTCAAAGCTGGTGGGGGTGGGGCAGGATCGTCATGTACGAGTTGTTGTTGAGTTGTTTCTTCTCTTTGCCTCTCCCCCATCAAACTCTCTATCATATCTCTCTGGTATTGTAATTATTCTTAAAAAACTACCTAATTTTTCTTGCAGATTTTCCATTTTTTTATTTTGATCATCTTCTTGTTTTTTCTTTTGAAAATATGTTCGGGGTGTCATCCCAAAACCCACACCTCTGACATGGCCATACTGTTCTGGCTGCTTTAAGGCCACTGAAAGTATATCTATATCTGGTGCGGGTGTTGTTGATTCCTATGACTATGTCAGATAAAAAATATAGAAAAATATGTAGTCATTGTAATGTAATAGAGATTTAAAGCAAATAAAATTTATATTATGTCATACTTACATATTTTTCCCACACTTTTTGCATGTTTTCATCTATCAGTATCCCCTCTTTATTTACATGAGCCTCCTTCCATATCACTTGGTGTGGGATGGATATGTCTTACGATTCAGATTCATCAATCTACATATAAACAAAGAAACATGGTTATGGTGTTGTTTAATGTCACATATAAGTAGTACGGTAGATTTAAAAGATGTACCAATTTTTTTCTCAAGTGAAACATACCCCATCCTTGCTTTATGGTAAGGGTACACTAGTTCTGTTGTGCGTTTTTTATTTTTAGCACTCAATTGCTATTTCATAAATAAAAAACATTCAATCAAAGTGATGAATACAAGCAACGTCAAACAACGTATTACCCCACACAATGTACCTGAAAATTCTTCTCCCCACGACGATTGCTAAACACATCCCACGCTCCTTGGGATATCAAGTGTTCATAAAGAGGAGGTGGGTGTGGCTTGATTTTCCCTTCAGCATCTTTAAGATGATATTTTGTTAAAATTGTGCGAAAACCTCTAGGAATCCTTCCAGCAACTCTTAATACATATTCCTTGTGCGAGAAATCTACTATAAATGCACTCTGTAAAGGATGATGAAGAGTAAGTCAATGTTTTCATATTTTTTTTTAATAAATTAAAAAAATGATATCATAATGTTATTGTAATCTCTTCCAACATTAATGTCTTAAGACCGATGCCAACATGGTTCCACAACTTTACATCAATCAGAACATGTTTTCGATTGATGATTTCAATGTAGCTGCTAAAGATGGATCTGTTGGGGTTAACATGTTGGCCTCACTTATTTCATCCCACCTTAAAATTGATGCCTTTTTCTTTTGCCTTAAGGATTTTGGATAACATTTTCAAACTATGGTGCTATTTTTTTGCGCTTTCAGGGTTTCATTTCCTATAATTTACTCAGAAGTATCATCATTATGTTCCTTCGGAGTGATAGCATCAACACTGGGACCAGCAACAACAGGTTGAAAAACCTGTTGTAACTCAGCACTGGGACCAGCAACAGCAGGTTGAGAAACCTATTGTACCTCAGCACTAGGACCAACATCAACAGGTTGAGAAACTTGTTGTTGTTCTGCACTGGGACCACCTGCAGCTAGTTGAGAGACCTTTTGTGCCTCAGGATTAGGCGTATCAGTAGGTGTAGAAGTCATTATCTGCAGAAGTTGTTTAAAATTTAATTTAGATTACATAAAAGTAGCAGTGAACAGATAATAACATAATGTAACACAATGTATATTACAATAAAAAATAACATGATTATTGTACTCTCTTTTTTTAAAGGTTGAAGAGATTTGAACCCTCTATCGACTATGTAAATCCCTTCCTTGTGGTCTCCTCTTACATACAAAACAATGTCTATATTGGGACCACTGTGAAATGATTGAGAAGTCCCTATAAAACGGTCATCCTCTGTTGAAATTTCATCTGACCATTTAGTTGTTTTAGAAAACATGTGAAAGCTTCATCCTCATGTTCATCCCATGCTAGAAATAAAATATTAATATAATTAAAGTAGAATGAACATAAGTAAAATTTAATCAAAGTAAACATATTAATTTATTTATGTGTTTAGAAAATAATATAAATCAATTATTTAATCTCATTTTCTTTAAAAACCTTATTATTTACATATAATGAAAATACTAAAATAATTAAAGTCACATAAGGACAATTTTTTGGGAAAAGATGGAGTATTTAATTTCTTTCACCTTATGAGAAGAAAAATAATTTATTTAATTATTATTCATTTTCATTATTTTCTCACTATAATTATTTTATCATAAAAAATGTCCATCATTGAAATTTTTTTAAGAATAAGAAGTGAATTCTAGGTTTGTGGAGAATGAGTCAAACACATAAATAATAAAATCATATCTCATTGGAATTTCCCTAAAGCTTGATGATTACATCACATTCCTCAATTTTTTTGTCTCCACTAGTGCATTGAAAATGAGCAACACAAAGAATTGTGTTTTTCTATAAATAGCTAGGCATGTGAGTTTTTATTCTCCAATAATTTTTACCACACAAAAAGGAATTAGGTAAAATCCATTTTTGACTAGAGTGTCTATAAAGTGTCTTATAGAGTCCTCTAGAAGTGGTTTTCTAGGATTCAGTGGAATTGCACTAGTAACAAAGTGGTGGTGCCATTGAAATGGGTAAAGTTTGGATTGATATTAAATGGTGGAAGAACTACAGCATGAAAAAATGGCATATCAATCATCCCAACAACCACAACACCATAGAAAAGACACAATTGTGCTCACAATCGCAACACCATAAAAACCAAACAATCACAATTTCAGATTTTACAAACCATCCCTTATTCAATTTTGTTTTTTAATTCAAGGGTTATCATAGAAGTTTTATCATCCTGGGGAATTCATTAATAAGTCAAGTATACATAAATTACCAATTTTTTTATTCAAATTTTCAATAGGAACCAACCAACATGCAATTCATTTAGTGTGAAAACAAGGACCACCAATGACCATGATTTTCAGTGGGGCGTTTAGCCCATACATTTCACATTATAACCATCAATATAAAATAGTAATAAAATGAGAACAAGAGGAAACCAATGAGTAACAGGGGAAAACTCACCACAAAGGTGTCGTTAGGCACACGACAGAGGTGGGTTCGCAGTAGAGGAGAGGCGCACAACAGAGGAGATTTCCAACTGAAAAGAAAACATAAAATAGGGGAAACCCATGAGAATAAAATAATCTAAAACTGAGTACACCATTTACCACAACCCAAAGACCCCAAGAACCCACTAAAACCGAAATCAACCCACACCATGGTTAAACACACCTTAAGATAACAATAAATTATAGAACCCACAATCGATAGAACGAGTTCAACAGACTTTTAAAATATAAAAGATGAACATACAATAGAAGAAAGGTTGAAACAAGTAAACTTTAGATATTTCATTCCCAATGCTAAAACCAGGACCTTGGCCAAGGTTTCATACACCGGAGGTAGCGACGGTGGAGGCAACGACGACAGAGGCAGCAACAGAGAAGGCTGTCGCGGCGGAGGCAGCCGCGAAGGAGGCAGCTGCGGAGGAGGCAGTGACGCCAGAGGTAGTGGTGGCAGATGCAGTGGCGGTGGAGGCAGGAGTGGTAGAGGAGGATGGCGGTCGCGGTGGAGGAGGAAAACCCAGCGGCGACGACGGAGGGGGAGGAGGAGGAGGAGGAGGAGGAGGAGGAGAGGTTGCGGTGGAAAAGGGGCCTGGTTCAGCTTCCGCGAAAGATTGAATGCATGTGAGAGAGGAGGGGCCTGTTAGGGTTCTTAAATAAAAACCACTGAAACCTTTATTTGTGCTTGTTAAAAGAGCTAATAAAAAGGAACCTTTATTAGTGCTAAAGAATCACTGATAAAATACCTATTTATCACCTCTATAATTATAGCACTGATAAATAGGTATTTTATCATTTCTTTTTTAGCGCTGATAAAAATATCTATTTATCAGCACAACAAAAGTGCTGATAAAGGTTCCAGCGGTTTTTATTTAATAATTTATTTATTTTCTTATATATTTATTTAAAATGAAATATAAGATAAATATATATTTATTTATTAATAATTATAACTATAAAGAATATATATTTATAAATATTGGTATATAATTTTTAATCTATACAGAAAACATTATTTTTGATTATAAATATTATAATTTTATATAAATTAAGAATAAAAACATTTTTCAGTGCTAATAATAGCGTAGATAAATGTTCCCTTTATGAGTGCTAAAAAAACGCTGATAAAGGGTACACCTTTATCAGCGCTTATTTTAGTACTGATAAAGGTTATCTTTATCAGTTCTTTTACCTAGCGCTGATAAAGGAACACCCCTTTATCAGTGATTTTTGTTTAGCACTGATAAAGTGTAGTGCTTCCCTTGCCCTGTTTTGTGGTAGTGTGAGTATAAAACTCAATAAGATTTCCCCAAATAATTCCTATCCAAGACCACTAGAATACAAATAGGTCAGCACATTTTATAAAAATATGAGAGATGAAGATAAGTAAATCTGGCCAAGCCATAAATAGATCACATTTATTAAAAATAAATATAAATATTTTAAAACCATTTCATGCATGAAACCATGGATTTTCTTATACTTGTGAGTGGTGATTCATCCAATCACAAAGTTGTCGCTTGGTGACCAGCCTAATGGTGGTACATTTGGCCATGATTTGTCCCAATTTATCATTAGTCAATGGTGGTACTTCTAACCATTACCCATCGCAAAATATTACTATTTTACATTGGTACTTTCGACCATTACCCATCCCACATAAACATGAACAAACACTACACCATTATTTAGAAATTTTCAATGAAACATTTCTTTTACAAAATATCATTTTTCAAAATCCATCCTTTTTAAATAACATAAAAATGATTTTTCCAATAAATTCCAAAAAATATTTATAACACATAAAAAATTGATTTAGACAATATCAATCAAATAAGTTCAAGAACAGTAGATTGGGAGAGAATTCACCTACCTTGATATGATTAGCACATAGGATCCAAGATGATTATGGGAATTAAATATTTTTCTTCCATTTAATTCTGAAAATACTAGAAGATCCCATAAACAAAAATCCGACCTCTTATATATATAGGTATAATAACACAGGTCTATGGTTCCAATCAACATAACACATGGAGATCCAACACGAGAAGGGATAACAGAACCCTAACATTTCATTCCCCAAACAACCACTCAATGATTCATTGTAACTGGAGTTCATATGTAAAAAATCACTGGAATTCGCCTATGGAATCACTGGGAGTCAAGAGGTATAAATATTGGTCATGTTAGAACAAAATACATGTTGTATGTATTTAAAATTACTGGGATTGGGGATTTACCCAATGTGTAATCAACATTCACCTCCTGTATTTTTGCAAGGGCACATATGAAGAAATTTAGATTGCCTTGATTTTTATTTTTCATATAAATAATATACATAATGCGAATTTGTTTCACTCTATAAAAAATAGTCACAACATATTTCTTCAACACATTCAATTCATGTGAATGTTACAGAATGTGTATTTGTTCTAAAGGATTTTCCAGCAGCCATACCCATTGTCCTCACTTCTAATTAAATTTAATCAAGTTTCCATGAATAAAGGAAATTTAATTTAAAGGTGGTGTACCAAAAACTGATGGTTCTACAATTTCATACTATAATTCATGTGACTTAGTGAAGCTACAATAACAAACATAGGAGCACATTCCATCCCCACTAGTGCTGACTTATGGGGTACTAGGGATGGTTAATGTGTAGTTCACATTAATCATGGGAGATATACTTCTCGATGAGGTGACTATTTCTAACTTGACATCAATGTTTCTTAAAGGACATTATACGACGTATTCTACTATAGAGGTGAAGTATAAAAAAAATCATTATTGGGATTAGAATTTACAATGGTAGATTAGACGATGACATAAGAATCTTAGACTAAACTCATTAAGTTCTTGTTGTTGATTCAGTCCACTAAACTTTCCTAGATGTTGTAAGGAGAGTTATTGGATCATGACGAAGTGCAGAGCATCAGAAATATTCTTAGGAGAATATCTAGAGAAAGGGAGAATCTCCATTATTTTATCTATTCCCATAATATAAGGAGGAACATTTGGAGTATCTCATGAATATTACATGCTGACAAAAGGTAGGACCAAGTCCCTCACTAGGAAAGTGTGTGCCCCAATGTACAACACAGAGGATTAGACGTTGCACCAGAACACCATCTTGTATCTCATGTTGAGGAGAAGGTGGATTTTATAGGGGAATCTTTGATAGAGACAAACAATTCCACCTGGAATTAATTAGGTCTATAATGTAACTGTTAGAGGAGGAATATGGTAGAAGGGAGAGAGAGAGTATGGGGTAATTTGTTAAGAACCCAAGGAAATATCAAGTTGTATTTTTAAAAAACCTATATAAATGTGGATTTAAGGCTCTTAATAGAGAGATAATATTATTAGAAATCAGTTATGGAGATTGTTTTAGCTTTTATCTTGGGTGCTGGTTCTACAATAGCTCTCGAGTGTCTACTTTTTTATTCCATCATTCTACTTCCTCCATTCATGTAATTTTGGTTCCTTCTTCTTAAATATATTAATATTATGTTTTTGTTACATATCAAAAAAATATTTAGATTTTTCAAATTATCTTAGGGAATGTTTTAAAAATACAATAAAAAACCTAAAAAGTCTCTATAAATTGTTCCAAATATTGTAGAAAATTATTATTTTAATAAAAAAAAAATAAAAATAAAAAATAGAATATAATAAATAAGAAACCCCTCAGTTATCCCCTTCCCACACTTAGTTTTAGATTAATCGTAATAAAATCAATAGTATAATGAATATTTAAAGTGTATATTAAATTGGACATCCTATACTAAAATATAATGGATGATTTTCACTGGTTTGTTTCAATACTGTTATAGAAGGTACTGAGAAAAGTGATTCCCAATGTTCTAAATAAATTCCATGGTACGTGTTTATGTTTTTTTCACTTATATCTTTTATATAGAAATAAAAATAAATAAACATATTTTAAAAACATAAACTTTATACAGAAAATAATATAAACATGATGAAAATAGAAGTGAGATCTTGGGTAAACCCACCAAGAGGAATTTCACTTTATACTGTCCAAAAAATAATAAAACTAAGATTATTCGTAGTCATGTTGTGTATTGGGTATTATTTTATTTTAGCCAACATATTTGTTTCTCTAATTTTCATCACAAATTGATTCCTCTCTTAAAGGTCCTATTTGAAAGTATGATGCCTATCCAACCCCTTATAAATATCATAAAACTTTTAGGGTGGGGATAAAAGTATGATATATAGGGAATACTAATATTTTTTTTGGCCTCCACAATTATATACTTGTTGATACTTTTGTGGGGTCTCTTTATATAGAATCTCTACAGTTGTTTCCAGCTCTACCAATTCAGTTGATCGTTCAATTTACTCTAGAGTTAACATTGTAAATATAATCCTTAACTAGATATTATTTTTTAAACACCATATTGTCCTTGAATATGGCTAACTTCAATCCTATGACAACTTCAACCAAATTCTCCAAATCCTTTGAATGTGGATCATATTCTACAAGGTGAAAACAAGGGAAATTAGTTTGTAATTAATATTGTCCAAAATCAATAAATCAACAAAAAAAATGGAAATATTTTTCCATTACCTAAATATTTAGCTTCTTTTCCTTATAAGATAATCCATGGAACCCATCATTTGGGTTCAACAGTGTATAGTCCAACACTTTCATGAAACTCATTACATTATTGTCCTCATCCTCGCATAAGAAAAACACAATAAGTTATGAATTTATTGAATTAAATAAGGATGAATGAGTTATTATGATTATTTAATAATAGGTAAAATAATAAATTCCAAGGATCATTCATCACTATGAATTTTTTCATTATGTTCCTCTTATTTCCCTATGAGTGCCACAAGAAATAATTTTATGATCTCAAGTAGTGGGGTTTCTTGAATTTTCACCTCTACTTAGATTATTAATATAATCTGAGGATTTAATTAATTTTTATCATATTACAGAACCACTTGATCCTTTTCTTATTTAATATATTTTAAGAGGGATTTGTTGATCTCACCCAACTTATCCTTCCAATATTACATATGAGTCTTATTGATATCCTCTTCCTTCTATACTTATGAAATTGAATCCTCAGTATAATATATTAGTTTTATATCATTGACCATTATTTTATTATTTTCTGAAGATGTTAATTATTCTAGAGACATATTTTTAGAATTTATTTGAACTATGAGGATTCTGAAAAAATAATCAAAGAATGAAATTAAAATAAAAAAATAGATTAATTAAAAATATTTAAACATGGTAAATAAGCTCCCTAATTTCTTGAAAATAGCACTAAGTCGATGAAGAACCTATCATGATGATTTTATGAAATAGAATTTGATAAACCCATTATGTTGTATAGTGGATGACTAGAGTAATCTATTAAGAAGATAGTCCTAGGTATTCACTATTCTTATACTTATGTATGTTTTAATTATTTTCACAATTCTAAACAGAGGAAAAAAATAATTTGACTGAAACTTGTGAGTGTTAAAATTTGAAAATAGTGGAAATGATATGCGATGAATGAAATGTAAACACTATGATGTTATAAAGAAAAGTTTTATTCCTTGTATGAGTTTCTATGAATTCCTTCATTGTCTAATTAATGTTTTTCTCACTCTCAAAATGATATTGATCCTCTGTATACAAATCCAAACCTCAATAAAACTATGTTTTGAATAAATTACACACTCAAGGGACCTCTCAAATTTTACCACATAATCATATCTCCCCAGGTTAATAAGAAATAATACTCTTATACCAATAGCACAACTTTCTTGCTCAATCCAGCACTAATGCTGCTTTGATCCATATGGTTGCTCACTATCATGCAGTGCCCGCTCCAAAACAAAAAATAACAGAAATAACTCCCTCGTTAAGAGGTAAAAAATGAGAACAATTGTCAAGAATTTTATGACTATAAGAATAATATCTAATCCAAAAAATAAAAATCCCAAAGGGTTTTTATATCATCCTTGGAGAAATAATTGATTAATTACTCATTCACAAGAAACCCAATGAGCATGGCTTGAATGATCCCCCAAATTACAACACCAAACACCAATTTTTAGGGAAAAAAAATCCAATAGTGATTCCTCTTCAACGATAATATTTGAACTAAAAAATTCATCACAAATGGATTTGGGAAGAAAGGAAGTCGATGAGGGAAATTCTAGAGCAAAGGTAGAATTATCATATAACTTCGAGTTATATGAGTCCATAACTAGTGGTGAAACAAATGTCTACAGATGTGTATGCATGGAAGGCTTCACTGATCCATCTATATTACATAATAAAAAGGATTATAAATTCCCTTGAACATTCCATTTTAGGGGTTTAACCTTTGGTTATTCTATATTTTAGATATTTTAGGCTCCCAACTAATGAAAAACTACCTTATTTTCTTCAAGAAACCCAAGAAAAAATCCCTATATTTTTTTAGGTTAGAAAAATATGAGAATAAACTCTCAAAATTCTTTTAATGTAGTTAATTTTATTGAGATTACCTCACAAAAATATCTCCAATAAATAACACACTTCATAAAAAGTCCAAAACATAGCACAAGTTTAATTTACTTGTTACACTAAAAATTAAAAAACCATTCCATGGAAATTAACATGATTCCATCCTTTAATGGAACATTATTTCATGAAATTTTAGGGCTATGGTACTCGAACCAATCCAAACTAGATTTCTTTGTTCAGAATACACACACCCAAATGGTATCATCAAATCTCACTCATATATCCTTTTTAAAAAGCATGGCATGGGCCCCCTAATTTCCTTTTTCTCTTAAACATAGGCATAAACCAAGAAATACATGTGTAAGCTCTCAGGTATCCTCCCTACTCCCATGAATCACCCCAAGAATCATTTTAGTAATATGTCCTAGCCATGTGCTCAATAATTATCTTACCCATGATGCACTCAATGTGTCATGCTTCTTGAGAAACTCAATACATAAACCCCATTTAATCCTTGATTTTGACCCTTTTGTGACACAATCATACTAACTGTATAGTGTTAAACGAAATGGATTGATACCCTCACATGAAAATAAAATTTCCACTTTAAAATAAATGGATATTGAAACCTTCCACAATAATTTATGTATTACGTATCCTTAAGATTAAATCATGAAACCTAAAAAACATTACCACCACATCTCCCTTTCAATAAATGGATAACCATGACCATCTTAGAAAACCCTATCTCTTTTAGAGTGTCCCTAAAGGACATTAAAACACTTCTTACCTTACATGATGAGCATAAGTATATTCATCTCCAATTGAGGTTAACATGTTCCTACACTTAGGTTATAATACCAAGTGGACTCTTTCATCAAGTGATGAACATTGGGTGTCCTCTGTGACAAGAATAGTAAAACGTCCTTTTTGATGCATTAGAAACCTAGTCTTAGGTGATGAGACTAATACAACTTATGTGGTGAGAATATGTAAACTCAAGTGATGATTTTGGGATACATATAGTGAAAATACATGAAGTTATTAGTTTATGGGCCTAAGATACCGCATGTGATAAACATAAGAAGCTTATGTGATGAAAATCAGATCTCTACACCCTTCCCTTAGGTCAATAACATAATATTCTACTCCTTCCCAGTGTGAAAAACATTTGATTCCATATGTGATGATCAAAGGATGTGTCTAGTGATGATATAGCGATTCATTAGATTACAATCCTATGTTTCCTCAAGTGTTGAGCAAATGATGCTTTAAAAAATAGTCATATGATACCATATGTGATGAGCATATGCTTTAGGGCATGTTGAGTGTCAAATTCCTCATGTGATGAGCATGATTCACTTTATGTGATGAGAATGATATGATTTGTATGATAAGACTAAGAGGATTTATGTGATAAAATATAGTATTCCTTTTGAATGGGATTCACACACATGTATAAAGTATATATGTGCGACCCAGAATAAGTGAAGAAATCCATGGAAGGAACAGTTGATATCTCATCATCTCATTTTGATTAAGATTTCAAAACCATTGACCCTCGATTATGAACAACTTCACACCCTTCAAAAGAAATAATTTGGGACTCGTATTATAAATGTTTATGACATAGACTAGCATAACAGTCCTTATGAAATGCATCAAATAAGAAAATGGTGAACCCAATGTGAATCACTAGTCCTTAAACAAAAATAAGATGAGTAGTGTTGAACTTCACCAAAAAATGGCATCATAAATATTGGGAATGTTGGGAATCATTATTATTAGAAAATTTATTATAGTTGGATCGATATAACTCATAGAATGGCTAGCCATCAAATATTCCAATCATGATACCTCCACCATGGTCAACATGGGTGAGGGTAAAAGGAGCACCTATGGTGTTATGGCTCTAACATTAACCCATAAACAGTGATCCAACACACCTACTCCCATGTGATTTTAGCTATATCTCCCATTGGTATTGGGTTCCCTTTCTCCCTTTCCCCATTAGAAATCATATAGTGGAGGGTGAGTGTTCTATCATGACATGTAAAATTGATAGTGGTTTGAAGAATATTTTTTAGTCTATGGAAAACCGTAGGTATTCTCTCAAGGAGTGTTGATTGGTCTTGACTATTTATTTTTAATAAAAATTACTAAAAGAGGGGTGGGTTTGAAAACAGTTTCAGGAAAGTAACTTAATTTAAAGGGATATAAAGTTGAAAGACCATGCAGATTTTGAAAAATATGAGTTAAATAAGTGATCATTTATAAGTTACTATAGCACTAAAAGAGTTCCTTGTTCTTAATTGATTATTAGGTTTTAGTTTAATCCTTTGGTTGAGGGTTAACCAAGATCTTGGGTACCCACAAACCTCTTAAAATGATGCGATTAGAACTAAACCTTGACATCATAGTCCTGTAGTCAGGGTCCATCCCCTTAACATGCTTTAAGGTTTGTAAATGAACATTTAAATCTCCAATGTTTGGGAAAGAAAGGGATTCTTATGTTGTCCAATTGAAACAACATAAGACGCACAATTAAAATCTCACACCAATCGGTTATGAAATAAAAAGTTTTTCAATTAAATGAATCAAAAATTGATAAGATACATATGAAAGAACAATTCAAACCACAATATATGTTAACCCAGAAGAGAATTATGTGTTGTAAATCCCTCTTTAAGTGTGTATCTCCCTCACAATGATAACCCATAGCTTAGCTCGACATCAGGAGGAGGAGGAGGCTCAGGTGGAACTCCTTCTTCATTCGTGATCCCCCTATGAGGATAGGGGTCTCCAAAACATCTATGATTATTAAAAGACTCCTATATGACTCCAAAATGGTAGATATTTTCTTCTGATTCGAACATGAAAATGAGGTTCCCTTGGTTCCCTTTTATTGAAAAAATGGTAAGTGGTTTTGAGCACCCAGTTTTGGGGATACCAATTATGTCTCAGTTTTGGGTTCGTATGTGGAATTATCTCATCTTTAACAGAAGATAAATGTTGTTTTACACTGTCTTGAATATCCCCATTTCAAATTTGAATGTTTAAAATAGTTTACATATGTCATTGGGATCCAATGAAGTTTGGACCATTTTCCTTCTAGATCATCTCTAGGGCCTCTAAATCACCTCCACCTACAATGAAACTATCAAAAAAGTAACAATACCTTTTTAATAGTGATAAAAATAAAATAATTGAATCAAACATAGAGTGAAAATTTTAATTTTTTTATAATTTTGAATATACAACTATATTATTGCAGTGTTGTAAGGGTGAAGATTCCTTACTAAAATAAAAGTGAATGTGGGAAGTAAGGGTAAAATATAGTGAGTTTCATTCATATATTTCTTCTTGAACATGGAGTTCCACCATAATGGAATTTGGAATGGATTAATGGAAGTTCTTCAGCTACTGCCCATTGAATGTGAAGGATTTCTTGGTTTCTTCATTTGGAACCTGGACAACACCAAATTGAGAGGCATTAGTAGTATTTTATGCTCCAAACCAGCAAGAATAAAGCATACCTAGATGAAACTTCAGCCTTGAAATGTATAGAAGGACCTTCTTCCCAATGTGGAATTGATGATGAAGGATGAGATGGTCATGGGAATCGTTGGTTCGCTCCTTATAAATCCATGATTTCTCATATGAATCTCTTCTCATTTCCTTCATCTCCTGAATCTGAAACTTCATTTGAGAACCTAAACCATAATGATTATAATTGCATTGTTTAATAGCCCAGTAGGCCCTATGATCTATCTCAAAAGGGTGGTGAAAAGTATTTCCAAACACTAGCTGATATGGTGACATTCCAATGGTAATTTTTAAAGTATTACAATAAGCCCATATAGAATCATAGAGTGTAAGACTCGAATATTTTCTATTAGGTTGAACTATTTTTTTAAGAATCCATTTTAACTCCCTATTTGACACCTCATCTTGACAATTGGTTTGTGGGTGATATACAGTAGACACTCTATTCATGACCCCGTATCGACGCAAAAGAGATTTCATTGTTCGGTTTCATAAATGGGTACTCGGGTCATTGATGATGAACCTAAGTAATCCAAACATACAAAAAATTGGGTTCTCTAAAATTCTAAAACATTATTGGAATCATAAATCCTTGTATCTCATGTCTCTACCCATTTTGAAACATAATCCACTACTGGAAGAATGTAAAGGTTCCCAAATGAATTGGAGAATGGTCCCAGAAATTCAATTCCCTAAACATAGAATATTTCATGGAAGGGTAAGGGTTGTTGTGGAATTTCTTTTCTTTTAGATACATTACCCATTCATTGAAAGTAAGGAAAATATTTATTGAAATAATAGGCATCTAGAAATAATGTTGGCCAAAAGAGACCAGAATCAATAACCTTGTGAGTAATCAGTTGGGGACCAATGTGGCCCCAACAACAAAAGTTTAATAGAACCTATAGACAAACTAAAACTCACTATCGGGAACAAAAAACCTGAGTACATTATCACTACATGTTAGACAAAGTTAGGGGTCATCCTAAATGTACCAATTGGAATCATGTTTTATAAAGTTGTCCAGGTTTTTATTGAAATCAGTAGGAACACAATATTCTACCAAATAATTTAAAATTTTATCATACCAATGAATAACATCATGCACTTAGTACAATTGATCATCTGGAAACATTTCATTTATGATAATACAGGGGGATGAGTCAATGTCTAAGAATAGGTGGATCCTACTAATATGGTCATCCCCCACCTTATCTGCTTCATTTTTATCTCTAATTTCTAAATTGAATTCTTGAAGGAGGGGCATCCGGTGAATGAGATGTAGTTTGCCTTCCGATTCATTGAAGAGATATCGGGGGTCTGCGTGGTCTGAGAACACAATGACTTTGGAACCTAAAAGATACGATATGAATTTATCCCTGGAAAACACATTGGAAAGAAATTATTTTTTAGTTGTGGTGTAGTTCTCTTGGGCAGGGCTCAAAGTACATGAGGCATAGGCAATGACATGTGGATCTCTATTAACCCTTTGTGATAAGACTGCCCCAACTGCATAGTTAGAGACATCACACATGTGCTCAAATGCTAAATCCCACTGAGGTGGTTTTATTTGTAGGGGTGATGTGAGAATGCATTTTAAATTATTAAAATATTCCTAACATTATTTATAAAAAAAAATTCCTTTTCTTTTTGAGAAATTGAGAGAGGGGGAGTGCAATTTTACTAAAGTAATGAATGGAATGATGGTAAAATCCATCATGACATAGGAATGACCAAAAATCCCATACATTTTTGGGGAATGGTAGGGAAGAAATGAAATACACTTTTTATTTATCCACATGGATACTATAGAATCCCGCCTTTTTATCACATAAAATTTCATTACATTATACAAAACTGAGGATCTTTAAGGTTTAGTGTCTTGGAAACCGGGAACTTAAAACATGAAAACATAAAACATTCTTCTTAAACACTTGAAAGGCTTCTCCTCATGTTCATCCTAGGTTCATTACTTCATCTCATAACCTAGGGACATACATCAAATGAAAGGGTGAGCAAAAGGCCCAGTAAGGGAAACAAGGGAAACATTTAACATGTGAACTTGAGATACATCAACTATGTCATGAACAAGAACTTTAAGGCATGATAAAAAAATCATGTGGCATATCACAATAAAAATAACATTTTTCATAACTTTAAGATGTGGATACATCATTTAACATAGAAAATCATGAACATATCACCAAGGTCCATCCCCAAGGTGTCATTTGAAAATTACCAAGGTTATTCACCAAGGTATTGTGAAAATTTTAATCTCTAGTGGTTACATCATTACCCAATGCATTGGAGCGCTATCTGGGCGCACCCTTAAATTTTCCTTTATTATCATGTGAGCCACATATATCATCATCAAAAATTTCATAAATAACTCATATAGCATAAAATAAATGGGTTTCATTTCATAATCACAACGTTTTAAAAACTGCTTTAAAGACATGATCTTTACGTCACTTTAAAACCCACAGAAAAGGAAGGTGGGTCTCATGTATGTAAATCCCAGAATTTAAAATAGAAAATTTTGGTATATATGTGAATACCGATTTATAAGAAATATATTTGAGTATTCACTTAATAATATAAAAGAACTTTAGAAAAAGAGAGAGACATTTTGAGACGGAAATTCTGCAGCATAACGACTATGTTACGAGGTTTTAGAAGACATTAAAAAGAGACGGAAAATGGGTCAAACATTCATAAATGACCCATAAAACAGTAGATGGACAGGATAAGAAGGATAAATGATCATGGTAATGCAATTTCAAGGACATACCATTTGAAATGAAAACATGGAAGGAATACAAAAATTAGATTTCTCTTATGAAAGTTCGGCAGCCTAACGGCGTTACTTAAACTTCAACAAAAATGATTTGAAAAGATAAAATAGGGTCTCTCATCATTTGAACATAAGAGTTAAGTATGATAGATATAGAGATAATTCCCCAAAATAATTAAAAAGGAACTTGAAAGACTTGACATGAAAGTAGAAGTTTGAAAAGAATGAGAAGGGTGAAAGAATCCCTTAAAAATTCGGCATCCTAACGGCGCCACTTAAAACTTCAAAATACTGAATTGAAGAGATAAAATGGGGTCTCTCATCATATGAACATAAGAGTCCAGTATGATAGATATAGAGATCATACCCCAACATAACAAAAAGGAACTTGAAAGAATTGACATGAAATTAGAACTTCAAAACGAGAAGGGTGAAGAACCACTTAAAAATTCGGCAGCCTAACGGCGCCACTTAAAACATCAAAATACTGAATTGAAGAGATCAAATGGGGTCTCTCATCATATGATCATAAAATATCAGTATGATAAATTTAGAGATCATACCCCAACATAATAAAAAGGAACTTGAAATACTTTACATGAAAATAGATCTTGAAAAATGAGAAGGGAGAAAGAATCTGTTACAAAAATTTCGGAAGCCTAACGGCGCCACTTAAAACTTCATAAAACGAAATAATGAGAGTATGAGGGGATCTCTCATTATATGAACATGAAAAGGGAAGTAAGAGGAGTATAAAAGAACATCCTCCAACATAAGAACATGGATCATAAAAGGAATGACATAAAAGAGATTACTTGAAGTGAAAGAGAGAGGTTGCATCCCTTACCTTAAAATGTAACTCTTAAAACTCAAAGATTTCGACTTTAAGGGCTTGGGGCACCTTGGGAGGACTCCTTGGGAGGTAAGGAGACCGGAAATTCGTTGGGGGAGAGTTGGGAGTGAAAACTAAAGGAGGAAAGGGTGGGTATTTATAGGGAAAGTGAGGGGACAAGGCATTAATGGCCAATGGACACCTCATTAGTGGTTTTGGAAAAACCATGGGCTTGCCCATGGTATTTGCCCATGGTATTGGCCACTTGGGACACCTAATAACTTATCTTACTATTCATAATTCGACCATGTCGAAAATATACTTAATACATCATTTAATGATGTCATTAAACACCCGTAACTTAAGAACTATATTTTCACTATTCATCGAAAATTCAACTTTCTCAGAATAATCCCAAAATTTCACATTAACCAAATATCAATGCTCTGATTTCAAAAATTAAATCCATTTTATAAAAATAATTTTCTAAATATTTTTAATTTAATTTTTAAATAAAAACACTATTCATCAAAAATTCATTTTTTTCAGAAAAATCCACAAAAATTACCTTAACATAATATCGATGCTCTGAGTTCAAAAATAAATTCATTTTTATAAAAATAATTGTCTAATTATTTTTAATTGAATTTTTAATTAAAAAACACTATTCACCCGAAAAAACTAATACCTGACTAATAATTTATGAAACCGTTATTTACCCATTTTATTGAATCACATTACTTAATCTAGGTGTCTAAATTATATTAAAACTTTATTTGAGTGAAATTACTAATCCATTTGGTCACATTACTAATCCTAAGACTAAAATCACTATTCATAATTTACTATTCATTAAAAATCAAGTTGATCTTATTAGACTCGAAATTTCGTACTGAACATAATTGTAGAAGACCATTTTTTGAAAATCATTACACATTTTTATTTATTTAAGGTTTACATAAACATTTTTAAAATATCCTTTCTCTAAAATTCATCAAAAATATGCATACTATATTTATCCAGACATTTGAAAATTCATAAACTTCATCATAAAGAGAAATACCAATTTTTATTTAAAACAAAGGATTACACAAGGCAGTTACGGTCTCCTTACATAGCCCCTTATCACACCATCATAGGACCTAAGTGTAAGGTGTGCTAAGGTGAGAGAATCTGAGGGAGGCTCGGCCAACATCGCCCGAGTAGTAATTTCTGTCAGTTTGAACTTCTTGCGAAGGCGATCCCGTTCTAGCTTCACACGATGAAGTTCAGATTGGGTTTGGTCCAGAGCAAAACCCTGTGGTGCTACCTTCTTCCCAAGTTCTGTTAGATGGGCTTCGATCAGTCCAAGACTACTGGGTGAGGCCATCGAATCTTCTTTCTATATTAATTAACAAAGATTGCTTGTATTTAGAGACAATAATCAAAACGTTTAGTTTCCAGCGGTCATATTGACCAATGGTCATATAACCGTCTAAACGCAACGATCTCATTTTAATTATAATCATGTTATCAAATGAAACATTTTTGTTGAGTATAAAAATAAATAAAATAACACATAAAATTAGGAAACAATATTTATTCAAAATTTCAGGTCGTTACATTCTTCCCCCCTTAAGAAATTGCATCCTCACAATTTTTAAAATTGGGTTTTGAAATTTCATTGAAAGTCCCACATCGGAAAAGGAGTCAGTAAAATTATTACTTTAAAATAAAGAAAGGGAAGTACAAAGGTCACCCGAGTTAACCCACACAAGGATTCCATGTGGGAAAACATGGACATGGAAGAAAAAAAAAGGGTCAAGTTCTGGGGGAGAGTGATAGAGATCATGGTTAGGAGAAAGTTAACCATAAGAAAATCCCAAACTTATGATGTGTGTAAACGGTATTTGATTACCTAGTAGGAAACGTAAACCAACAACGTTTTTATTTTACTTTCCTTTTCATAATTTTGAGGAATTCATTTACAACATAAAAGAAAAACATAAGAAAATATACCTATTTTCATGTAGAGTTTCATCCTTTAATAAGTTTCTACCCAAATCTAATCTTTTCTCCAAGCTACGAGCATTCAAAACTACTTGGTCTCATCAAAACACAAGAATCATCTTCATAATCCACAAAATATTAACTATCAATTTCTTCTATCTTTAAACATTATCCCAAAAATAGAAAGGGTAAGGTAAAACAACTCTTCAAAAAAAGAATCCCATAGGAATGGAAAAAACTTTTAAATCTTCAAAGTTCTATGGTACTACACAAAGTTCATCATAGACCATTCCATAAATAACGGTCCTTAAGATTCCTCAAAATAAACCAAACTAAGATTGAAACCCAAATACAAGAAGGATTTGATAACATAGTCTTACAAAATAAACTTCATTGTTCATCTCCAAACAACATCAACCACTCCTAACATCTTATAACAAAAGTATCTAACCTAAACATATTTTACCCAAGATAGGTTAATCATTCCCATAAGTAACCTAAATTACTATAAGTCCACCTTAAATTCATCGATTCTTCAAAATATAAGTCATCCTTACTCCTCAATGAAAATACCGTAGTAATATATTTACCTCGATCATATAGGGTCCCCAAAATAGTGAGAGTCTTCCAAAATAATAATCATCTTTTAATCCCCTAATCATCTCTTTCATATTAATACGACAATCGTCGCATTTCCTATCACATTGGTTGTTGGGACATGTTTCTCCATTTACCACCATTAACTAAGAATAGAAAGTATAATTAGGGGCATAAATACTTAGCTAATAATCATGAAAAGTAACTTAAATCATATAAGGATAACTTGTAGAAGAAAAGTATACCCTAACTTGTGATCCCCTAGGTTCTCATCTAGGTTATCCATGATCATATATTCTTATGTGAATCTTTATTTTATTTTATCTTTGTTCCTTTAACAATGGTTCATACTAAGCTTATGAATTTACCAAAGCATATCCCCTGGGAGTGTCGTAACCAAGAGTGCAGCAAGGCCCGTTGTCGTGTACCAGTTCCCGTTTGAGTCTAGCTCAAAGCGGTGTTTTTGGGTTTTACCCCTATATACATCTGTGCCAGAGCCACATCTACCTGCTCGTATCCAGACAGGGATGTATTTTCTTGGCAACCCATTACTCAATACTCACCAATATACCAGGAAGATTTACTATATATAAACTTTTCTATAGGCTTCTTCCTAAAATTTTCATATCCTAATTTCCAGAAATAACTAAACCATCCTTTGATACCAACTATAGCATCCCGACTTTTTATCACATAAACTTTCATTACATTATACAAAACTGAGGATCTTTAAGGTTTAGTGTCTTGGAAACCGGGAACTTAAAACATGAAAACATAAAACATTCTTCTTAAACACTTGAAAGGCTTCTCCTCATGTTCATCCTAGGTTCATTACTTCGTCTCATAACCTGGGGACATACATCAAATGAAAGGGTGAGCAGAAGGCCCAGTAAGGGAAACAAGGGAAACATTTAACATGTGAACTTGAGATACATCAACTATATCATGAACAAGAACTTTAAGGAATGATAAAAAACATCATGTGGAATATCACAATAAAAATAACATTTTTCATAACTTTAATATGTGGCTACATCATTTAACATAGACAATCATGAACATATCACCAAGGTCCATCCCCAAGGTGTCATTTGAAAATTACCAAGGTTATTCACCAAGGTGTCGTGAAAATTGTAATCTCTAGTGGTTACATCATTACCCAATGTATTGGAGCGCTATCAGGGCGCACCCTTAAATTTACCTTTATTATCATGTGAGCCACATATATCATCATCAAACATTTCATAAATAACCCATATAGCATAAAATAAATGGGTTTCATTTCATAATCACAACGTTTTAAAAACTGCTTTAAAGACATGATCTTTACGTCACTTTAAAACCCACAGAAAAGGAAGGTGGGTCTCATGTATGTAAATCCCAGAATTTAAAATAGAACATTTTAGTATATATGTGAATAACCATTTAGAAGAAAGAGATTTGAGTATTCACTTAATAATATAAAAGAACTTTAGAAAAAGAGAGAGACATTTTGAGACGGAAATTCTGCAGCATAACAGCTATGTTACGAGGTTTTAGAAGACATTAAAAAGAGAGGTAAAATGGGTCAAACATTCATAAATGTCCCATAAAAAAGTAGATGGACAGAATAAGAAGGATACATGATCATGGTAATGCAATTTCAAGGACATACCATTTGAAATGAAAACATGGAAGGAAGACAAAAATTAGATTTCTCTTATGAAAGTTCGGCAGCCTAACGACGTTACTTAAACTTCAACAAAAATGATTTGAAAAGATCAAATAGGGTCTCTCATCATGTGAAAATAAGATTTCAGTATGATATATATAGAGATAATTCCCCAAAATAATTAAAAAGGAACTTGAAAGACTTGACATGAAAGTAGAACTTTGAAAAGAATGAGAAGGGTGAAAGAATCCCTTAAAAATTCGGCATCCTAACACCGCCACTTAAAACTTCAAAATACTGAATTGAAGAGATCAAATGGGGTCTCTCATCATATTAACATAAGAGTCCAGTATGATATATATAGAGATAATACCCCAACATAACAAAAAGGAACTTGAAGAATTGACATGAAATTAGAACTTCAAAACGAGAAGGGTGAAGAACCACTTAAAAATTCGGCAGCCTAACTGCGCCACTTAAAACATCAAAATACTGAATTGAGGAGATAAAATGGGTACTCTCATCATATGATCATAAAAGATCAGTATGATAAATTTAGATATCATAACACAACATAATAAAAAGGAACTTGAAATACTTTACATGAAAATAGATCTTGAAAAATGAGAAGGGAGAAAGAATCTGTTACAAAAATTTCGGCAGCCTAATGGCGCCACTTAAAACTTCATAAAACGAAATAATGAGAGTATGAGGGGATCTCTCATTATATGAACATGAAAATGGAATTAAGAGGAGTATAAAATAACATCCTCCAACATAAGAACATGGAGCATAAAAGGAATGACATAAAAGAGATTACTTGAAGTGAAAGAGAGAGGTCGGATCCCTTACCTTAAAATGTAACTCTTAAAACTCAAAGGTTTGGACCTTGAGGGATTGGGGCACCTTGGGAGGACTCCTTGGGAGGTAAGGAGACCAGAAATTCGTTGGGGGAGAGTTGGGAGTGAAAACTAAAAGAGGAAAGGGTGGGTATTTATAGGGAAAGTGAGGGGACAAGGCATTAATGGCCAAGGGACACCTCATTAGTGGTTTTGGAAAAACCATGGGCTTGCCCATGGTATTTTCCCATGGTATTGGCCACTTGGGACACCACATAACTTATCTTACTATTCATAATTCTACCATGTTGAAAATATACTTAATACATCATTTAATGATGTCATTAAACACCCGTAACTTAAGAACTATATTTTCACTATTCATCGAAAATTCAACTTTCTCAGAATAATCCCAAAATTTCACCTTAACGAAATATCAATGCTATGATTTCAAAAATCAAATCCATTTTATAAAAATAATTTTCTAAATATTTTTAATTTAATTTTTAAATAAAAACACTATTCATCGAAAATTCATTGTTTTTTCAGAATAATCCCCAAAAATTACCTTAACATAATATCGATGCTCTGAGTTCAAAAATAAAGTCCTTTTTATAAAAATAATTGTCTAATTATTTTTAATTAAATTTTTAATTAAAAAACACTATTCACCCGAAAAAACTAATACCTGACTAATAATTTATGAAACCGTTATTTACCCATTTTATTGAATCAAATTACTTAATCTAGGTGTCTAAATTATATTAAAACTTTATTTGAGTGAAATTACTAATCCATTTTGTCACATTACTAATCCTAAGCCTAAAATCACTATTCATAATTTACTATTCATTAAAAATCAAGTTGATCTTATTAGACTCTAAATTTCGTACTGAACATAATTGTAGAAGACCATTTTTTGAAAATCATTACACTTTTTTATTTATTTAAGGTTTACATAAACATTTTTAAAATATAATTTCTCTAAAATTCATCAAAAATATGCATACTATATTTATCCGGACATTTGAAAATTCATAAACTTCATCATAAAGAGAAATACCAATTTTTATTTAAAACAAAGGATTACACAAGGCAGTTACGGTCTCCTTACATAGCCCCTTATCACACCAACATAAGACCTAAGTGTAAGGTGTGCTAAGGTGAGATAATCCGAGGGAGGCTCGGCCAACATCGCACGAGTAGTAATTTCTGTCAGTTTGAACTTCTTGCGAAGGCGATCCCGTTCTAGCTTCACACGATGAAGTTCATATTGGGTTTGGTCCAGAGCAAAGCCCAGTGGTGCTACCTTCTTCCCAAGTTCTATTAGATGGGCTTCGATTGGTCCAAGACTACTGGGTGAGGCCATCGAATCTTCTTTCTATATTAATTAACCAAGATTTCTTGTATTTAGAGACAATAATCAAAACTTTTAGTTTCCAGCGGTCATATTGACCAATGGTCATATAACCGTCTAAACCCAACGGTCTCATTTTAATTATAATCATGTTATCAAATGAAACATTTTTGTTGAGTATAAAAATAAATAAAATAACACATAAAATTAGGAAACAAGATTTATTCAAAATTTCAGGTCGTTACATTCTTCCCCCCTTAAGAAATTGCGTCCTCGCAATTTTTAATATTGGGTTTTGAAATTTCATTGAAAGTCCCACATCGGAAAAGGAGTCAGTAAAATTATTACTTTAAAAGAAAGAAAGGGAAGTAAAAAGTCACCTGAGTTAACCCACACTAGGATTCCATGTAGGAAAACATGGACATGGAAGAAAAAAAAGGGTCAAGTTCTGGGGGAGAGTGATAGAGAACATGGTTAGGAGAAAGTTAACCATAAGAAAATCCCAAACTTATGATGTGTGTAAACGGTCTTTGATTACCTAGTAGGAAACGTAAACCAACAACGTTTTTGTTTTACGTTCCTTTTCATAATTTTGAGGAATTCATTTACAACATAAAAGAAAAACATAAGAAAATATACCTATCTTCATGTAGAGTTTCATCCTTTAATAAGTTTCTACCCAAATCTAATCTTCTCTCCAAGCTATGAGCATTCAAAACTACTTGGTCTCATCAAAACACAAGAATCATCTTCATAATACACAAAAGATTAACTATCTATTTCTTCTATCTTTAAACATTATCCAAAAAATAGAAAGGGTAAGGTAAAAAAACTCTTAAAAAAAATAATCCTATAGGAATGGAAACTACTTTTAAATCTTCAAAGTTCTATGGTACTACCCAAAGTTCATCATAGACCATTCCATAAATAATGGTCCTTAAGATTCCTAAAAATAAACCAAACTAATATTGAAACCCAAATACAAGAAGGATTTTATAACATAGTCTTACAAAATAAACTTCATTGTTCATCTCCAAACAACATCAACCACTCCTAACATCTTCTAACAAAAGTAGCTAACCTAAACATATTTTACCCAAGATAGGTTAATCATTCCCATAAGTAACCTAAATTACTATAAGTCCACCTTAAATTCATCGATTCTTCAAAATATAAGTCAGCCTTACTCCTCAATGAAAAAACAGTAGTAATATATTTACCTCGATCATATAGGGTCCCCAAAATAGTGAGAGTCTTCCAAAATAATAATAATCTTTTAATCCCCTAATCACCTCTTTCATATTAATACGACAATCGTCTCATTTCCTATCACATTGGTTGTTGGGACATGTTTCTCCATTTCCCACCATTAACTAAGAATAGAAAGTATAATTAGGGGCATAAATACTTAGCTAATAATCATGAAAAGTAACTTAAATCATATAAGGATAACTTGTAGAAGAAAAGTATACCCTAACTTGTGATCCCCTAGGTTCTCATCTAGGTTATCCATGATCATATATTCTTATGTGAACCTTTATTTTATTTTATCTTTGTTCCTTTGACAATGGTTCATACTAAGCTTATGAATTTACCAAAGCATATCCCCCGGGAGTGTCGTAACCAAGAGTGCAGCAAGGACCGTTGTCGTGTACCGGTTCCCGTTTGAGTCTAGCTCAAAGCGGTGTTTTTGGGTTTTACCCATATGTACATATGTGCCAGAGCCACCTCTACCTGCTCGTATCCAGACAGGGATGTATTTTCTTGGCAACCCATTACTCAATACTCACCAAAATACCAGGAAGATTTACTATATATAAACTTTTCTATAGGATTCTTCCTAAAGTTTTCATATCCTAATTTCCAGAAATAACTAAACCATCCTTTGATACCAACTATAGCATCCCGACTTTTTATCACATAAACTTTCATTACATTATACAAAACTGAGGATCTTTAAGGTTTAGTGTCTTGGAAACCGGGAACTTAAAAAATGAAAACATAAAACATTGTTCTTAAACACTTGAAAGGCTTCTCCTCATGTCCATACTAGGTTCATTACTTCATCTCATAACCTGGGGACATACATCAAATGAAAGGGTGAGCAGAAGGCCCAGTAAGGGAAACAAGGGAAACATTTAACATGTGAACTTGAGATACATCAACTATGTCATGAACAAGAACTTTAAGGCATGATAAAAAAAATCATGTGGAATATCACAATAAAAATAACATTTTTCATAAGTTTAAGATGTGGCTACATCATTTAACATATAAAATAATGAACATATCACCAAGGTCCATCCCCAAGGTGTCATTTGAAAATTACCAAGGTTATTCACCAAGGTATCGTGAAAATTGTAATCTCTAGTGGTTACATCATTACCCAATTCATTGGAGTGCTATCAGGGAAAACCCCTAAATTTTCCTTTATTATCATGTGAGACACATATATCATCATCAAACATTTCATAAATAACCCATATAGAATAAAATAAATGGGTTTCATTTCATAATCACAACGTTTTAAAAACTGCTTTAAATACATGATCTTTACGTCACATTAAAACCCACAGAAAAGGAAGGTGGGTCTCATGTATTTAAATCCCAGAATTTAAAATAGAACATTTTGGTATATATGTGAATACCCCTTTAGAAGAAAGATATTTGAGTATTCACTTAATAATATAAAAGAACTTTAGAAAAAGAGAGAGACATTTTGAGACGGAAATTCTGCAGCATAACGGCTATGTTATGAGGTTTTAGAAGACATTAAAAAGAGAGTGAAAATGGGTCAAACATTCATAAATGACCCATAAACAATATATGGACAGAATAAGAAGGATACATTATCATGTTAATGCAATTTCAAGGACATACCATTTTAAATGAAAACATGGAAGGAAGACAAAAATTAGATTTCTCTTATGAAAGTTCGGCAGCCTAACGACGTTACTTAAACTTCAACAAAAATGATTTGAAAAGATCAAATAGGGTCTCTCATCATGTGAAAATAAGATTTCAGTATTATAGATATAGAGATAATTCCCAAAAATAATTAAAAATGAACTTGAAAGACTTGACATGAAAGTAGAACTTTGAAAAGAATGAGAAGGGTGAAAGAATCCCTTAAAAATTCGGCATCCTAACGGCGCCACTTAAAACTTAAAAATACTGAATTGAAGAGATCAAATGGGGTCTCTCATCATATGAGAATAAGAGTCTAGTATGATAGATATAGAGATCAAACCCCAACATAACAAAAAGGAACTTGAAAGAATTGACATTAAAGTAGAACTTCAAAACGAGAAGGGTGAAGAACCACTTAAAAATTCGGCAGCCTAACGGCGCCACTTAAAACATAAAAATGTTGAATTGAAGAGATAAAATGGGGTCTCTCATCATATGATCATAAAAGATCAGTATGATAAATTTATAGATCATACCCCAACATAATAAAAAGGAACTTTAAATACTTTACATGAAAATAGATCTTGAAAAATGAGAAGGGAGAAAGAATCTGTTACAAAAATTTCGGCAGCCTAACGGCGCCACTTAAAACTTCATAAAACGAAATAATGAGAGTATGAGGGGATCTATCATTATATGAACATGAAAAGGGAAGTAAGAGGAGTATAAAAGAACATCCCCCAACATAAGAACATGGAGCATAAAAGGAATGACATAAAAGAGATTACTTGAAGTGAAAGAGAGAGGTCGGATCCCTTACCTTAAAATGTTACTCTTAAAACTCAAAGGTTTGGACCTTGAGGGCTTGGGGAACCTTGGGAGGACTCCTTGGGAGGTAAGGAGACCAGAACTTCGTTGGGGGAGAGTTGGGAGTTAAAAATAAAGGAGGAAAGGGTGAGTATTTATAGGGAAAGTGAAGGGACAAGGCATTAATGGCCAAGGGACACCTCATTAGTGGTTTTGGAAAAACCATGGGCTTGCCCATGGTATTTTTCCATGGTATTGGCCACTTGGGACACCTCATAACTTATATTACTATTCATAATTCGACCATGTTGAAAATATACTTAATACATCATTTAATGATTTCATTAAACACCCGTAACTTAAGAACTATATTTTCACTATTCCTCGAAAATTCAACTTTCTCAGAATAATCCCAAAATTTCACCTTAACCAAATATCAATGCTCTGATTTCAAAAATTAAATCCATTTTATAAAAATAATTTTCTAAATAATTTTAATTTAATTTTTAAATAATAACACTATTCATCAAAAATTCATTTTTTTCAGAAAAATCCCCAAAAATTACCTTAACATAATATCGATGCTCTGAGTTCAAAAATAAAATCCTTTTTATAAAAATAATTTTCTAATAATTTTTAATTATATTTTTAATTAAAAAACACTATTCACCCGAAAAAACTAATACCTGACTAATAATTTATGAAACCGTTATTTACCCATTTTATTGAATCACATTACTTAATCTAGGTGTCTAAATTATATTAAAACTTTATTTGAGTGAAATTACTAATCCATTTGGTCACATTACTAATCCTAAGCCTAAAATCACTATTCATAATTTACTATTCATCAAAAATCAAGTTGATCTTATTAGACTCGAAATTTCGTACTGAACATAATTGTAGAAGACCATTTTTTGAAAATCATTACACATTTTTATTTATTTTAGGTTTACATAAACATTTTTAAAATATCCTTTCTCTAAAATTTATCAAAAATATGCATACTATATTTATCCAGACATTTGAAAATTCATAAACTTCATCATAAGGAGAAATACCAATTTTTATTTAAAACAAAGGATTACACAAGGCAGTTACGGTCTCCTTACATAGCCCCTTATCACACTAGCATAGGACCTAAGTGTAAGGTGTGCTAAGGTGAGAGAATCCGAGGGAGGCTCGGCCAACATCGCACGAGTAGTAATTTCTGTCAGTTTGAACTTCTTGCGAAGGCGATCCCATTATAGCTTCACACGATGAAGTTCAGATTGGGTTTGGTCCAGAGCAAAGCCCAGTGGTGATACCTTCTTCCCATGTTCTGTTAGATGGGGTTCGATCGGTCCAAGACTACTGGGTGAGGCCATCGAATCTTCTTTCTATATTAATTAACCAAGATTGCTTGTATTTAGAGACAATAATAAAAGCGTTTAGTTTCCAGCCGTCATATTGACCAATGGTCATATAACCGTCTAAACCCAACGGTCTCATTTTAATTATAATCATGTTATCAAATGAAACATTTTTGTTGAGTATAAAAATAAATAAAATAACACATAAAATTAGGAAACAAGATTTATTCAAAATTTCGGGTCATTACAGATACCATCCCTAGAAATTACATTTCACAAAACTATACCTTGTCGCACCATGAAATTTAATTTCTCATAATTTAATATAGGATTCTTTCCAATTCAGTGAGCTAGGACTAAACCAAGACTACTCAAACATTCATCAAAAGAGGATACATCAACTGTGAAATCACCCATGAATTCTTCCATGAAATTCTCCAAGTAATCCGAAAAAATACTAATCATGCATCGCTAGAAAGTACCTGAAGCATTTCATAGACCAAATGGAATCCTCCTATATAAAAATGTGTGAATGGGGAAAGTAAAGGTTGTCTTCTCTTGATCCTTATAGGAAATTTTGATATGAATGTATCTAGAATTCCCATCATGAAAATAGTAAGGGGACTTCATTAACAGCCTCTATAGTATTTAGCGAATGAACAGAATTGGGAAATGGTTCTTCCTAGTGTGTTGGTTTCATTGGTGATAGTCTATACATACACACCATCTATTTTGAACACGAGTTGGAACCAATTCATTTTTTCCATTTTTAATTATTTTAAGAGAAATTTTTTAGGAATCACTTGTACTAGACAAACCCATTGTTTGTTAGAGATGGGATAAATGATTCTAGCATCCAATAATTTCATTACCTCCTTTTTAACAACATCTAGGAGTTTTGGGTAAAGTCTACATTGTGACTGAAAAACTGGTTTAGATTCATCATTTAACAATATATGATGTGTACAAATTGATCGGATAATACCTTGAATGTTCATAAGTGTCCATCCCATATCGTTTTTATACTCCCTCAAAATTTCAAGCAGTCACAATTCATTCTCAGGAGGGAGTGAACTAGAAATGATGACCAAAAACTTGTTTCCATTCTCAAGATAGGAATATTTTAAATCTTGAGGTAGTTGTTTTATTTCCAATTCAATGGGATATTGTATTTATGGGAGTATGTGTGAAATTAAGAGGTCACTTATCTCATCTAACTGCTCAATGGTTACATCATAAGATGAGTAATGAGAATTTATAATCATAGAAGTATTATCAATGGTTAGTGGATCATCAGTGTTCGGGTAATCATCAATTAATAAAAATGCATGAAATTTTTCTAGAACACTAAAAAAATCAATGAATGATTCATTTCCTATAATTTCAATCAATTAAGAAAACATAAAAATGGGATCGAGGGAATGAAAATTTGTTTTTACAGGGAAGTGAGTTCATCAATTAAATTAACAGAGAGGGGAATATTCTTTAGAGGGGTGCTTCATGGAATCAAAGATGTTGAAGTGGACATTTTCACCACCAAACTCCATAAATAATGTACCATTATGGACATTAATTATGGTTTTGGCAGTCTTTAAGAAGGGTCTCCCCAATATAATTAGGTCATGTCCATTCATCATATCATCTTCCATTTTAAGCACATAAAATTTAGCAGGAAAAATTAAATTTTACACCCTCACAAGAACATCCTCTAACACACTAGAGGGGTGTGCGGTACTCTGATTATCCATTTGAATAACAATTCCAGCGGGCTTCAGTACCTCAACTTGGAATGTAGAGTAAATGGAGTGAGGAATCACATTTATAGAAGCACCTAAATCAATCATTGCATCGAAAATGAATACTCCCCTATAGTGCATTGAATCGAGAATGTACCAGGATCTTTTCACTTGGTGGGAAGTGATGGATCTATCAATAATGATAAATTCATCCCCAATATCGCATTTTCATCTCCATGATGTCATCTTTGGTGCATACAAATCTCCTTTAGAAACTTCGCATATCATGGAATTTGCTTCATGGAATCCATCAAGGGGATGTTGAACTTCACTTTCCTAAAAGTTTCTAAGAGTTTCTTATCAATTTCTAAATCTTTGTTTTATTGGTTGCTTTTCTATTTGGGGTAATGGAAGAAGAATGGATGATCTAGGTGACTCATCAATAGACACACTCTTTCCTTTGGAAGAGATTCTCTCAGGACAAGGTTCTACCTCATTTGAAGCATTTCTAGTGGTTGGGATAGTGTTTTCCTTATGAGGGGATGACTCAAGTGGAGGGGTCATTGGGATTTTATGTTTTGTTCCACTTTGAAGGGTTATGTAATTAACATTTCACTTATCCCTAGGGTAACTTTTGGTTGAGAATGTAGTTTACCCAACCAATGGATTTAGATTTCCCCCACTGAGTTGGTAAGTTGTCCAAATTGGGTTTTCAGGTCTTGAATGGCAGCATGGGTGTTTTTTTTGGAATTTGAGGTTTTTGGCAGCCATTTATTTCATCATGTCATTTAGGATAGGCTCAGGTCTTGGAGGGGTTTGTTGGAAAGGCTTTTGTTGTGTTTGAGGATTTATGGGTGGCGGTGGATGACTACTCTTCCCTACCTAGTTCCATTGTTTTCGAGGTTGGTTTGAATACCCCCTTGCCAATAGTCTTGATTTTATTTCCCCCCATGGGTGTATGGATGGATAGTAAGGTTCTTTCCTAAAGGGTTAGTTATAGGGGAAGCCTGGAAATATTACCTCACAACTCTCAGTTTTTTCTCTCAATTGAGGACATTGGTTAGAGTAGTGGGTGTCAGAAGAACATATACCATAATGGATTGGATGCGGAGATGGATATTTACCATGGGAAATAGAAAGTTTTTGAAGAAGGGTACTTACCTCTTCAAACATTATGTCTACCTTATTCTTGAATTAGGTAATTTGTACCTCCTGGAAACCCTGAATGGGTACAATGGACCTCGTACTGAATAATTGAGTGTTCTATGCCATGTTCTCCATCAAGGTTCTTGCAGAAATTGGGGTATTATCCACTAGTGCACCACATGCAGTAGTATTGATTATATTTCGATCAATTGGGATTAAACCATCACAAAAATAATGAATTAAATGTTGATCACTTATTTGGTGATGCGGGAAACTTGAACAAAACCTTTTAAAGTGTTCCCAATATTCATGTAATGTTTCCTCTTGATATTTATTTATACCACATATTTCTTTCCTTATATTTTCAATTCGAGAGGCTAGGAAATATTTTTCATGAAAAAGTAATTTCATGTCTGCCCAACCTCTAATTGGTGAATTAGAAAAATGCAACCAATCTTTCATAGTGTCTTCCAATGAAAATAGGAATTCCCTAATATTTAATTTTTATTAATACACATTAGAAGTTTTTAATGTAGAACATAGAGTATGAAATTATTTTAAGTTCTTAGGTGGATATTCTCCAGCAAGTCCATGAAATATTGGCAGTAAGTGAATTATACCGGATTTCAGTTCAAAATTAGGTGCCTCACATTCTATTTGAATATATGTGGGTTGGATGTCAACATCAGTATAGGTTAGTTATTATAGTATTTTATTGATTTCATCCATGTTATACTTGTTAATTTTAGGTTCTAATTTGGTTTTAGAATAAGATGGGTTTTGAAAAGTCTCAAGATGTGGTGTGTCATCCTTTAAAGGGGTGTCTTGGGCATCTCGGTGTCACTGATGTATGATTCTATCTAATTTGGGTTTGAAAGTTGGTAAGTCTAGAAAAGTAGAATTTTTATTTCATAAAACCTACACAATAAATAAATCATAAAACAAAAATATATGAAAAGGTAGAATATAAAAAAAATATTCACAAAATTTACAAAACTCTTACAAAAAACACATAATAAAAACCAACGTGCTGCGTGAAAATAGTTCCAAAATTTGAACGCGTTGTCATGAAACATAAAATTTATAGTGGTTTAAAGAATATTTTTTATATATTTAAGACCTTATTTCATCTCTTAAGGAGCTTTGATATGTTTTGAGTGTATATTTTTAATAAAAATTCTATAAAAGTGGGAGGTTTTGAAAACAGTTTCAAGAAATTAACATAATTTAATGAGTAATAAAGTTAAAAGACCACGTGAATTTTGAAAAATATGAGATAAATAAGTTATAATTTATAATTTAATATATCACTTTAATAGTTCCTAATTCTTAATTTATTATTAAGTTTTAGTGTAATCCATTGGTTGAGGGTTAACCAAGATCCTGGGTACCCACAAGCCTTTTAAAATGATGTGATTAAAACTAAACCTTGACATAAATTTTTTTAGTCAATTTACATCCAATTATCATGCATTAAAGTTTTTAAAGTAACATTTAAATATAAAATTTTTGGGAAATAAATGGATTCTTATTCTTTCCAATCGAAAAAACACAATTCTCACACTTCAAATCGCACAACAATCGGTTATGAAATAAAAAGTGCGTCAATTAAATTCATACAAAAAAGTTAAGATACATATGAAAGAACAATTAAAATCATAATATACACCAAACCAATAGTGAATTATGTGCCATAACTCCCTCTTCAAGTGTGTAACTCCATCAAAATGATCACTCACTACTTAGCTGGACATTAGGAGGAAGAGGAAGCTTGGGTAGAACTCCTTATTCATTCATGATCAACCTATGAGTATAGGGGCCTCTATAAATTCTAGGATAAAGAATAAAATCCTCTTGGACTCAAAAATAATATTGATTTTCTCATGGTTTAAACTTGATAATGAGGTTCCCTTGGTGCACTCTTATAGCCAAAATGGTATGTGGTTTTTAACACCCAGTTTTGGTGATACCACTTGAGTCTCAGTTTTGGGTTGGTATAAGGCACTATATCGACTTGAAAAAAAGCTAAAAGTTGTTGTGGACTGTCATTACTATCATATTGTCAAATTTTGAGGCCATTTAATTTCTAACAATGATGATATAGTCAAAATACATAACCAAAAGTTTGACTTCATGCAGATTCAACCGCCTGGAAAAAAATGGTTCAGATGGGCCCCTTGATGGAAGAATGGTGATTGTGTTCCTTGAGATGAGTCATAGCCGATGAAGATTTGTACCGGAACACACAATTTCAACCCATTTCGAGACATGTGTGTTGCATAATGTTTAAAACAATGGACATATTTCAATGGGATCCCATGTATTTTCTCCCATCTTCCATATGGATCATTTATGGGGCCTCCAAATCACCTCCACCTAAAATGAAATTATAAAAAGAAGTAACATTTACCTTTTTAATAGAGATAAAACAATTAATAAAAAATGAAATTAAATTTGTTATTATTTTTATAATTTTAAATATAAAACTAGTTTGACACAATGGTGTAAGGGTAAAAATAAGATAGTGAATCGCTACTTGATTAGAGGGACATCAATTAACTCATCTATAGCTACATGGAGGAAGGAATCATCGCAAAATAATTAACGGATCTAGTGGATCTTGAGGTGGTGAATCCATTCTATTACTAACATAAATAGGGTTTTCATAGGGATATTTCCCCATTACCATTTTTATCTATTTCAGTAGTATTTCCCCAGATCCCAACAATGATACATTCCCTAATGCTATGATGGAATAGAACATCCACATTATGGCAGTCCCAACAACCAATCAAGAGTCAACAAATAAGGATCCTTCCTGTCGATGATGCTGAAAATGTAGGGTCACCCAACTGATGGATGAAAACATCAAGATCACACTTTTTTAATCTACTCATGTCTAGACAGTATTAAACTAACACCACAGGAAGGATGTCCCTCTTACTACATCATAGAATGCTCATAAAACTCCCATCACATACCTTGATATCCTAATAACTGCAAGGGGGTACTTCCCCACCCAGCATTGATCATGAAACCAACCTCCCAGCAGGTGTAATGGGTCGACTCTCCAAGCCATTGGTGATACCAATGTCTATCTTAAAGGTCCTCCCCATGATTAGGGACTGTAGAATGAAGTTCCTCCCCACACCACCAGTAAATTCCACATAAGTCATCCATATATGGATGAAATCCACATCCTCGAAGGCCCTCCCTAGTGTGATGGGTCTACTAGTCATCACAAAGGTCCTTCCCGCAACACCAATGAAAAATTCTCATGGGGTGGCTTTATATTAATTTGATAAGCCCACACCCAGGGAACATACACATAGTTATTGAACGAAAATTAGGGGGAACCCATCCAAAACCACCCCTAATCGTTCTGAATAAATAATGATATATGATTCAAATATATGTTTCCACCTCTTCCATTATAAATGGGGGAATGGAACCCAAAAATTGAGGATATCTATTCCAGAGGAAAAAGTTAACAAAGTACAAATGACACCTACGTCAAGATCTAATGACCCCTATAGTCTTAGAGTTTGAATGAAATAATGAAGTGTTAATTATTAAAGACTCTAAAAGAATACATCACCACTTCCTTGTATTGAACTTCTAGTTAGTTATTCATTAACATGAGGTTCCCTATGTGACAATCATAGGATAACCCCTAGTCTAATGTGTTTAAAACCCATTCTTAGGTAATGAACCAAAGATACCTTACGTGATGAGAATAAGTCACCTTGTTTGGTGAGAATGGAATGCCATTGGTGAAAATCTAGGAATTACTTAGTTAATGGGCCTATGTTACCATATGAGATGAACATAAGAATCCTATGAGATTGGAATCATATCTATATACCCTTACATTAGCTGAAGAGCCTAAAATTCTAATCCTTCCCTATGTAATGAGCATAGGATTCTTTGTTTGATGATAAAAGGATTCCTCTAGTGATTATTTATGTATTCTAGAGGTGAAAATCCTATGCTGCCTCATTTTCCAATCAGTGCATGCCTTTGATGGAAAGCTTAGTATTCCATATGTGATGAAAATAAGTTTCCAAGTGTTTTTAGTAACGAATGCCTCATGTGACGAGAATGATTTTCCTTATATGATGAGAATGAGATTCCTTGAGTGGTTATACTATGATTCTTAATGTGATAAAATATATTATATATTGGGAATGGGATTCTTGAACATGTATTAAATCTTTATCGGAGACCCTGACTAAGTGAAGAAATCCATATAAGGAAGAGCTAATATTTGATCATTTCATATTGATTTAGTATTCGACACCATTTACATTTGATGATGAACCACCACCCACCCTTGGAAAGTGAAAATGTGGGAATCAGATTATGACCTTCTCTAATGTAGACATACACAACAGTCCTGGTGGAAGGCTTTAAAAAACAAAATGTCAAACTAAAGGTGAATTGCTTTTCCTTCAATAGTGAGTGGATTAGTAGTGGTGTACTTCACCACCAAATACAATCATCAGTGTTGGGAATGTTGGGAATCAGCATTATCAGACATATTATTATGGTTGGATCTATATATCCCTATAGAATGGAAAGCCATCAGACATTACCAACAATATGTATCCACCATGGCCAACAAGTATGAGGGTAGGAGGAGCACCCATGATGCTACTGAATCTTGCAGTAAACTATATATAGTGATCTCAAAATCATACTCCCAAGTTACGATAGCAACATCTCCCGTGGATATTGGTCACCCTTTCTCATTTTCCAAATAAAAAATATTTTAGGGGAGGGTCATGAATGGCCTCATCCACCACTACAATAAGGAAAGAATTTTTCCAACCTAATAAATGGATCTAGAGGATCTGGAAGTCATGAAACCATGCAAACACCACCATAAAAAGTTGTCTTATAAGGAGAAACCCCCATTACCATTGTTAACTATTTTAGGAGTCTTTCCCTAAAACCCACCAATGATTCATTCCCCTGTATTAAGGAGGTAGGGGACATCCAAATAGTGGTATCCACAACTAAAAATTGAGAGTCCCCAATGAGGGATCATGCCCCTCAGTGATGCTGAAAATATAGGGCCTCACAATTGATAGAATAACACATAAATATCACCATTCTTCATCCTGATCCTGTCTAGATAGTATTGAAATCTCACCATGGGAAGGATTTCACTCTTGATACATGAGAGATAGCTCTTATTAATCCCATATCATCTCATACTATCATGTTGACTACATGTTTGTATATCCTCACTCGACATGGATTAATAACCCAGCCTTCCACCATGTGTATTGGGTCCACTATAATAGCCATTAGTGATAACAATGTCTATTGTTAATTTATTCCCCATGACGAGGGACTGTAGAACGAAGGTCCTCCCCTCATGACTAGAAAATTACAAAGATTACATCCTCATGTTGATGTCATCCACACCCCATGGTCCCTCACTATTATAGAGGGTCTACTAGTTTTCGTAGAGGTGATTCTTACAACGATAATGAAAATCATTATGGGAAGGCTATTTCTCTCTCAAAGAATCTCACACTCAAGGAATATTCATGTGGGTATCAAAGAAAAATCAGGGGGATCTAATTCAATACCACTACTAATCTTTTATAATCTGGGATGATATATGATTCATGATAGATGTTTCTACATATTAAATAATGAATGAGGGGATGGCACCTAATGGTTTAGGATATCCATTCCAGAGGACAAAGTGAACAATGCACTAAATTTGTTCTGAAAAACTATATGTTTAGGATATTGTGTCTTCCTTCCAGGGTATAATTGTGCAACCATTCCTAACATTGTAAATATATCATATTTATAATTATATATCATAATTATGGTTGATGTCCAAATCTAGATTAAAATCCTCAAATTAGGAGAACCATCTAGTTGATACATAGTCACCCAGTGATCTACCTCAACAAGGGGAATTAGAATATCCCTCTTATATGTGAATGTTTTTTAATCCTGGTCCACCTCACTATTATGGATCTTTAGTTGGGGAATGAAAGTTTCCGATAAAATCTCTTCCACCTAAAGTCCTCAACATATGACTTATTTGTCACTCCCCCTATATATTTTCACCAATTCACTACTTTGGAGTTGGATTTTCCTTCTGAGTGAGGTAAATAGGAAGATAAAAGCCTCTGGTAGGACCCAATCACTAACCAGCATGCAGTTATGTTCTTGTTGAACAAGACCCTTCATTTCTCTGTCACATTGTATGTTAAGGAAAACCACACCACACATATCAAATAGAATATTTAAGAAATGTAGAAAACCCATAAGGTCCATATATATTCCTATATAGGAAGCTCTAATAACATTTAAGTCCTTGATCAGTTGTACCAAAAGGTTGATCTCACAACTCTTCTAGTGACTCAACATCTTGACAGTGGTTGATACTGCGAAATAATTTTTTAAGTGGTATTGAATGTATCATAGTATTGTGATAGATTGTTTAAGGGGGTTTCCCTAATGCAAAACATAGGGGTTGTGGGAAATATTTCTCCCTAAAGTGTAATCCTTTCTCGTGGTGATGATAGATTACTCAAACTAGCATGCCTCGCAACATCAGAAACTCTGAACCACTGACCACTACCATAACGAATGTTTCCATAGTTAATCCCTTGAAACCAAGACTATGATTTTAGTGACAAGGAATGCATGGAGGATTCCCCTTGATAGGACCAACTGAAATATATTGACTCTCCTGTTGGTTTCCACACATGGAAGATAGGTCATAGGCCATAAGAGTCTTATCAGGATATTTCTCCTAAACACATGCTAAAAAAATGATAAGGGTAAAATCATTGTCGAGGCCTCTAGTGTTTCCAAAGCCACTAAGTAAACTAAGATACTTCCAAAATCATCGTTCTACTCTATGAGCTCTTGGTAAGTTGAAAACACACTATTGGTATCCTTTATGGATACTATCTTGATGTAGAGGACATTCAAGATGACCTTATCATGACAATTTTGGGACCCTAACAACTAATATGCCTCATTTAATCAACCTGAACAAGTTTTTGTGGCTCCTTACACTAGAGATGATATGGTATTCCTCTTGAATCCATATTTTATGGATCAATAATACATTTTGCAGTCAGATTACAACATGTATACTTCACATGTCTATTGTATAGAGAAGTGGGAGACACATGGATATGCCCTTCATTATTACCTGATTAGTGCTCTCACTTCTCACCTGGAAGACGTATAGAAAGAAAAAAAATAGTACAACATAAAATGAAGCTATAACCAGAGTGGGTGGACCACTTTATTTGCTTCCAAATTTCATAAACTCGTGATTTTCCATATTCAATGTTACATTTAACATATAAAAACATCTTCCTCATTCCAACTCTCGAAATGGATTTTTTTTGGGAACCCTATAGTAGTGAGAGGAGGCTAAAATGTTCTATTTCTACCAAACTCTATAAGTAATATCTATCTTATGGAATAACCATATAGTTATAGAATTCATCACTGGTTAGTAGGATATACACTAATAGTTCATCTACCAATTTATCTCCACATTTCACTAAATGAGTGTCACTGACATCACCATGTGAAAAAATACGAGAATCAACACATCACCGACTTCAACACTTTGTGAAAAGGCTTAATTTACTCCCTTAACATCCAAATTCTCCATGAATACTTTTTGGGGATGTATATGGTGAACATCTGATATGAGTTTGTGTGAAACCTTATCACCTTGAAATACCCATGAAGATTCCAAGGGTTCTCCAAGAGAGCCCTGTTCCTTGAGGAGGCCATGTAGAAGACCAAGAAAATTTCTATCTCATTACCTACCAAACCTACACAAAATGATATGAGAGAATAAATGGATGTTGTTTTGTATAACTTATCCCCCATTTGATCTGTTTACAGGAGGTTCCATAGAACATGCCCCTTTACACATATACTTTCACTAGGAATGTTTCCCATTTCCCCCATCAAGGATGTGCCACCATCCCATTTTGAATGATAGGTATACATGGGGGACGTATTAGGGAATTATCCAAGTTAAGTGTTGTAATTATATAATGGGGTTTTTTTGGTTAACTATAATTTTATAGAGTTATTGGGGTTGATTCTAGGTATTAAGGAGGAGAAGTAAAAATGGGAAGTCGGTCCCATGAGGTGGGGGGCCTGGCTTATAAAACAGTTTGGGAAGATAGGGAAATTTAAAAAGATTATACTTTTAGTGGGTTCAGCTTTTTTTCTTGAGAGAAGGTGATGTAGGGACTCTTGAGTTTCTTAATCCCTCACTCAATTCGTCCTCTACTTCATCCTATAATTCTATTTTTCCTATCTACAGTTTATAAATAAAATCTTATGTCTGGTGGGTAGTTTTTACAAGGGGTTTAATAGTGGATCATAAGAACACAATTTTTTACTTACATGATGAGTATATTCTTAGATTATATATATATTCTAGGGATACCTGTTTTTTAAGCTTCCTGACATTAGGAATCCGTAAGAGGATGAGTTTAAGAACTATCCCAACTACTTCCCCTACCACAGATTCCTTGGGTACACCATAAAACAATGTTGTTTCATCAATGATTGGCTCCATGACATGGTAGATCATATAATAATGACATTGGGTGATCCTATGGAACATTTCACTTACATATATTTATCCTTTTATGATGATCATGAGTTTAGATAATAATAGAAAGTCTTTGACCGAGGGGCACATTAATTCAATGATTAGATATCCCAAAAGTCAATCACTCTTGACTAAACTATCCTCCATTCCTAGTTAAATCATCCAACACCATTCTTGTAAATATTGTTCTCTCCAATGAAACTTTCAACCTCTAATGATAAGACTATAATGGGGATCTTCTCAAAAAAAATTGATATTACTTGAATGCAACATAATGGGCAATCAAGGTTGTCTCTTGAGGACTTATACCTAAATACTCACTATTCTTACACTCATGTTTGTTTTTTTATTTTTTTATTTATAATAAAAATAAAAAAAATATTTTGAGTGAAATTTTTCTGATTCAAAATGTGAAAATAGTGTAAATAAAATGTGAATAATAAAATTAAAACACTCAGATATTAGAAAGAAAATTTATAGCCCTTGGATGAGTTTCTATGAATTCCTTAATTATGAAATCAATTTATATCTCACTCTCTCAAATGATAATTCTATTATGTATGAAAAATATCCCTCACTACCATTTTTTATTGAATAAACGATGCACTCAAGACACCTCTCAAATTGTACGACTCACTCATCTCCTCATAGGTTGTTATGCAATGATACTCCTCAACTGAGAAAAAACCATCACTCACCTACCTATAATTTTTATGCAACCATTTGGAATTCCAAAAAACTATAAATACCATGATATATAAAACTAAATGAAGTGAGGGAGAAATAATTAAACAATAATGGGAGAAAAAGATAATAAATTAGAATAAGAATCCAATGACACCTACATCACGCTCAAATGACCCATATTGTCTTAGTGACTGAATGAAATAATGAAGTGTTAATTATTAAATACTCTAAAATAATACATCACCACATCCTTGGATGAAAAATATGGTTATTTATTCATTATTAGGAAGTAGGATATCACATGTACTATACAGTGATTAAGAAACAAAATAGAATAAAATAGTTAGTATAAGGGAATAATAAATTTGAATAAAAAACAAGCATAATTTAACTTCACATAAAAGTAATAGAATGGATATAAAAAACAAAATAAAATTGATATGAGTGGTCCTACCATATTGACTTGTCATTCCATGAATCCCCCAATCTCTTTTTATATCTCATTCTAGCCTCACCTCTCAAATGTAATTGAAAAAGGAATCATACCTAGTTGAGAGACTCATCCTATGACTGGGATTTTGTTTTCATTTGAGAATAATCAGAGATGATTCTCTTGACTGTATCATGAAAATAATTGAAATTAGGTACAACTCAGCATGATCATGAAACCACTCATGTAATCCTCACATAAGGAGGATTTGGAGAGAGGCAATCCATATTCTACCTAGTTTGGACTTTAATTAGGGGGACTAAACTAGATTGGTCTTTAATATCTTTCGAGTCAACTATTCATGGATTTATTTTACTTCATTAGAGCTACCCTGTATACAAAAATACCTCTAGAAGATATTAATCATTGGAAAATAGCAATGTTGGTCACTGGCTAGAGGTTAACTCGACTAGTTTTGGAGTTTATATGATGACATGGTGCTCGCTAGGGCCAGATTTGGAAAATTCATTGCCCAAGATGGCCGTTGAATATTTTTCCCTTTCATGTAGTGAAAAAAAACAAAAAACCTAAATACAATAAATAAAAAATAGGATCTTCAAAAAATGATAATATTAATAATAATAAATATATATATATATATATACTGACCTGGTTTTTTCTGGATTCCAATGGACTACAAATCACTCTATAAGAACCTCTTCCTTGGGACCCTACAATAAAATCCAACCCAACATACAACCACCTCAAAAACATAGTGATCACAACATTAGGATGATGTTCCGCCGACACACAACACCATCATTAGGAATAATCCGTTGAGATGATCTAAAAACATTATAGATTATATGCACCACCTAAAACACAACATTCAATTGTGGTTGTAGGGAATTATTTCCTGCTCGTTGTAAATACTATTGGATAACAAAAAATGAGAGGTGGTTCTACGAGAGAAATATTCCAAGAAATAGACCACGACCGGTGACTAGGGCCACAACAATAAAGGTTTTATCCAGATATCGATGCCCACCAATGAGTGCCCAGCCCTGATGCCCCCCTAATAGAGCATAAATGAAAACTAGTAATCATATAAGGGTATGAATTGGAGTAGATGAAGATGGAATAGAAATAGATGGATGATTTTGTGAGGATGATGAGTGCAGTGGTGGCTCCAATGAGGGTAAATGAGGAATGCATCCTGAGTGTGAGGGGAAAGAGTGGCCTAAATACTACCTGAACATTGAAATCAACCAAGACCAAACTATTTATTTTCTTACAAAAGTAAAAAATAATTGAAATAATAAAACAAAATATTTGAATTTCTGAAATAAATGATGAAAATAGTTATTTAACATGCTTCAGTCCCATGATGACCTATTTGCAATACAAGAACATCAACCATATGCACACATTATATTAATATCGAATAAATAAACACTACCAGTGAAACCCATAAATAACCAAAATAATATAAACATTAACATTAGTATATAACTTTTACATGATTTGGAAAAAAACAATACTAAAATGATACGTACAGTATTGGATTGGGTAGAAATTATGAGGTCCTATTCTCTTAACACTAGAAGCATTAAATGGTAAACACCATGATTCAAGAACTCTTTCTCACCTAAGTGGTCCTAGAATGATCTCTAAGAAGGGATGCATTTCTTCCAGCATGGAAGGATAACACCTCTACCATAAACAAGGATTGAGATGAAGTCGAAGAGATTTATAGGCCAGAATAGAAACTCCCATGAAGTCAAATAGAAAGACAAGCTAGGGTTTTTCCTTGTATAACTGAGAGCCAAAGCCATAGGATAAACCAAATGATCGATATAACAATGTGACACTGTGTAGGGGTGATCAATGTCACAAAAACCTGATAATTTCTCGAACCATCATCAACTACTAGAGTATGCTATGAATCATAGTTAATCATGTCTGATTGTCACTTATTGACATTTCAATGTTCTTATGCTCTACTAATATGTATATCGGAACTCATGTTAAATCCTTGGTGATGAGATAGATTTTAGATCAGAGTGTGTCTAATTTTCATTTATAATGGGGGGTTTGATGGTAGTTCTCAATTAAATTTATTGATTTTTTATTTTTGATTCAACAATTTGATAATGATTCAGGAAAGTTAATTATTTTGGATTTAGGCTTATGATATCCTTAAGATTTTCTTTTTGTTGCATTAAATTAACACCCATTCCCAAGATAATTTTGATTGGAATTACCAAGTGTTGAGACATTAATCCAAACATTAACATAACTTAGGGTTTTAATATCATATAAATCTTGATTACGGTATTGTATTATATGTTTCTAATAAAACATGGAATACACTTGTTAAACAAAACATTTCATTAATCCATGACATTTTATGTTTAACACATATTAAATTAACCTAAAGAATATTCATCGAGAAAAAGTTCTCAATCACTTAACATCCTGAAATAATGACTCACTCGATTGGTAAATTTACACATCCATTTGTGTGGTAAATAATCTTGAAATATTTGTTTATAGTTATTAATTAAAAACAAAATAAATATAATAGGACAATATAAGAGTAGTGAAGCGAATACACACATAAAATGTGAAGAGAAATAAAAATGAACATTCGATTGAATGAGAAAGTAAATGAATGGAGTGATTTTCAACTTTATTTAAATAAATTTAAGAATATTAATTTTACAAAATAGAGGGTGTATTAAGATAATATATAATGATAAAGGAACATGAAATAAATAATAATTACAAACAAAAACACTCATGAGATTAAAAATGAAGAAAAATGAAAATGTAAATAAAATAATAATAGAGTAATGGTATCTCTAGTAGAAACATGAGTATGGAAGATCATACCAAGCCTTTGGCAGAGCCATGTCATGAAAAACTATCCTCCATTTCTCTAAAATAAAACTCTTTTCAAGGTGATACTGAGTATCTTTTTATAACCAAATAGAGTGGACACTTTGCATTCCAAAACATTCCATAAAGTTGAATTTCCAATTTCTCTATTCAAACAACTAAATCCAGAGAAACAATATTCTTCAATATTTTATATATGGATATGGAAAATATCCCCTCAAAATTTGGAGGCCATTGGACCTTTGGATCTAATGTTATGGATAATTGAATAAAAAATTTTTATGTCTATTTTAATAAAAAAAATTAAAAGGCCAAAATGTTATTGGATTTTTGAATAGGAAGATCCCATCAAATCCAAACAATTTATTTTAAAACTTTATACACTTATATATTTTATATCATTCTGAAAAATCTTCGATCAGTTTGATTTCTATATGAGGATAAAAGTCAATAATTATGTGTTGATTTTAATTTCTGGACATAATGGAAGAATGGACTTAAAAACATCATTTGGGCCATGAAACTTTTATCTAATATTTATTGTATTGTCCCCCAACTTTTTGTGGATAATAAAATAATTTGTACTTCTATATTGATCCCCAAAATAAAATCTACATGGCTTTTCTACTATAATTACATAATCTTTGGGAATTTTTATGTGGACCATATGATCCAATAAATGGACAATTTTTCCAAATATCCCTTCCAACGATAAGTTTGAGTTTTCATTCATAATACTGAAAAAGAAGAATCAGATAATTTGGAATAATTGGTTGAAAAATATGATAAAAAATTTAAACTATTATTTCATTAAATGAACCAGAACAAAGATCTTCTTATGTGTTTATGATAAAAACACGAAAATGGATTAGAAATTAAACATTTTTAAGTAATAATTATATGATAGGAGTAAAGTAAAATTGGTAATTAATATGTAATATTCACTCCCCACACCTATTCTTGTTCATTACCTCATGTACATCAAATAAAAATATAACTAAATCATTTATACTCACCAAAAAATATTTAATTTTTTTTTCACCAGTTATGTGGGTCTAGACTAGTTTACTCATCGATAATGAATTCCACCAAAAACTATTATCGTAGTAATGTTTCAAAAAAAATCAATTTTTTTTCTCAATATTAGAAATAGAAAATGTAGGCACTCAAAACATACTCCACTCAAGATGATAAAAATTTATTTCTAGAGGTTCACTCATTCACCATCCAAACAAGAAAATTACAGTGTTCAAAAGATCTCTAAGCTTCCATTCCATATTATAATGTGCATAAGAATCGTGAGGACTTTTTTAGGGGGGGTTTAGTGGCTATGGGATGTTTGGAATACACTGTTCAATAGAGTGGAAAAGAGGAGTAAAACACAAACATGAAAAAGGAAAAGCATTATTGTTTTTTAAAATCAAACCTAGAAACCAATGGACATGTATATTTATAGGGGAATGAATGTTTAATGGAAGAAGCATAAGTGGAAAAAATTATAAGGGATAAAAAGATTAAATATGTACAATACATAAAACATCTCCCAATGAGAAAAATAATATATAATGGAAGGGTTATTTTTTCGTTTTTCTTTTTTGTTTTTTCCTTGAAAGTTGAACTTTATTCAAATCTAATACTCATCTAACAACCCATGTTTTACCTCCTCATATTAATAATTATAATAGTTATAACAAGATCATGGGTTGAGTAGGAGTAATTTTGACCCACCCAAGACACAACCCATTTATTTTTTCATTTTATTTTGATTTTTTTTATTTTTTTTAATTTTATAATTTTACTGAACACTTTTCAATAACAATTAAAAAATTACATAAAAGTTAATCCATTACCAAAACTCGTTAAATAAAAATCTCTCCCCACACATAAAATAGATGATTTCCCTCAAGAATATGATAACATATTGAAAATCCAGAAATAATACCCAAAATAAAAACTATTCCCCCACACTTAAATTTAAAAAAAATATGTAATGAAAATCCATGTAGATATTGGGTGGGAAATGGTTTTGGGCTTATAATGTGTTTATAAAGAAAAATTATTCCATTGGATTTAAGGGGGTTTCAAAAGGATGATTAATGTAAGGGTAATGGGAGGCTATTTGGATATTGTTATTCTCATGTGGTTCAAAAAATGCCTTTATCATATTAATACACACTAAAGTAGTAAATTCAACTTGATGGTCCAGAAGATGAAGACTCACAATCAGGGGTGAAAACACAAAAAATGAAAGGATAGTAATAGGTAAAATTTTCATAAAAGATAATGTCATTCCTCAGGTGTGGGGAAATATCATTTTCCAAATAAAAAATCGATCATTCAATTTTTTTTTGGTTTTGACCCAAGATTCATTATCCAAATTTATGATGAAAATATAATATTTTTAAGATGAAAACATGTCTTTTTACTCTCCAAAATGGTTAGAAAAAATTTCAAACGTGGATGATGAGTAATTATGACTATATTTTTTTGAATTTTTTATTTTTTTTATATTATTTAGTTTTTTGAAATACACACCCACACAAAAGAGAAAGAGGGAAAAAATTAATGAAGAAAGTGGTAAAAGGGACAATGAGAGATGAAGACGAAGAAGAATGAGAGAAAGAGACAAATCGATGGAGTGGGTGATAGATAGATATTTAATAAGAATGAGGTTCCCCTGTTTTGGATTTGGTGGGTCGGTGGAAGTTAATGTGGTTCCAGGGGCAGGTGTCTTATCCGGTGATGGTTTGTAAAATGACCATTGCATAAAAGAGAATCAAAAAAAAATATTCATTAAATGAAAATATAAAAAAATTTAAGATTTCATAAAATTAAATGAAAACTTGAGTTTCCTCCCAAGAATCACTCAATTTATTTTTTCTATAGCAAGATAGTTTCATTAGACAAGCCATTATCCAATAGTGGCCATCGTATTTTCTCAACTGCGGTGTGATTTCAGAAAAAATAACTCCTTTGAGAGTTAAAATTTTTAATTAGATAATTTATTCCCTTCCATAATTTTGTGTTTCCAATTAAATGGGGTTGAAAAGATAATGTGGGTATAATCCCATTGGTCTTAAAATGGAATAATGATACAGTCTGCCAAGGTTTGGTTTTATATGCCTGTATGTTCATGAAGATGCTTCAATTATGATGGTGAATTTATGTGCTATTCAGACAACATGAAATTAGACCATGAGATCCCGATTGTTTTGAGATAGTATTTTCATTACTTTATAATGCTGAGTAACGAGGATCAATGGGTACATGAGACTCAATAGATTTTTCAATATCTTTTATGTCAACATTTATTTCAAAAAAATCAATTTAAACCTCACCAATGATCACTTTATTAATTGGAGAAAAATCATAAAAACACGACCTCCATTGGGAAAATATAATACCATTGGATTGGGGTTCACCTTAAATATAGAATATTTTCTAAATCACGGATAGGAAATGATGAATGTTGGATAATCTGATTTGAATCAACAAATGAGCATGCCAATTTATTTTCCTCATTATAATCCATGTTGGTGTAGTGAAGATCATAGGTGAGTTGGGATTCAAAATACATTTCAATATCATTTAGATCGATGAATTTTACTTTTAAAATGTCAAAATTAACTTATCCATTTATGAGTTGGTTAATGAAGATTCAATATTTACAAACTCCTATATCATTAAAATAGGAATAACATGATATATTTGTTTTCAACACACTCTCATAGGGAAATTCAGATTCATAGATATGGAATACATAGTGATTCTCTAATTGGTAACACATGGATTGAAAAATATTGATCTTTACCAGTTGGTCCCCAAATTTCATGGATAAGATGCCAGCATAGAAATCAATTTTGGTTATAGAATTCCTGAGGAAAGGTCTTCCTAAAATCAAAGGAGATCGAGAACAGTCTATCTCGTCTTCCATGTCAAGGATATAGAATTTTGACGAGAAGATAAGATCATTAACTCATACACGTACATCCTCAATTATTCACATAGGAATGGATTTGATTCAATTGGATAATTTTTTGAAAACACTCGTTGGGTGAAAGGGACCATGACCAAGGTTGGATAAGATGGATTTGAAAATTAATTTTTCCAAGGTTCATAGTTCTATGAGTGCATCATCAAAGATGGAACTCACTATTTTGCATGGAATAGTAAATTTTCCTAGGCATTTTCACTTCATGGGTATAGAATACTAGTTTGAAACATTATAAATGGTCATAAGTTGTCACTTATGGGTGAAAAACTCTTAAGAAATTTTTAAAACATAAGTATTTTTTTGATGGCATCTAAGAGGGGAATGATGACTTCAACAAGTCTAAAATTTTTGAGCTTTTTAGAAATGGGTTCAAAATACTTCCTCGGCATAGAGACCACTTGAGTGAAATGAATTGGGTTTTTTAGGTGAATGCAAGGAGGTGAGGGAGTGGGTTCATGTTATTTTTATGAATTTTTATTCTTTTCATTTTTAAGATCAACATTAAAGGTTCATTTGAGGATCCATCATGAGTAACTAAGTGTTGATTTTCCAATATAAGGGAAATTTTACTTACATTACCCTTAGTACTAGTAAATGGTTGAGTTGGGAGTTGTTAAAAATTGGTTTGTTGTTGTTGGATGAGGTGGGATGAAAGTTGACCAATTTTGAGTTCAATGTTTTTAATTATATAATGGGTGGATGAGGGAAAATCTTCTACTTTGATTTCCCATTATTTCTTCATAAGAGGCATGTCCCGCATTGGGATTACCTTGATTTGGATTCTTGGGAAAGTACTTGAATTTGGTTTGGAATTGGGAAGGCTCATTAGGATAGTGGAATCTTGGAGGATCACTACTGGAAATTTGGGCTATAGCCACGGACCTATAGCCACGGTTTTATAGAACCGTGGCTATAGGTTTTATACAGCCACGGTTTTTTTTCTACTCGTGGCTATATCCCCTCGCCTAGTTTTTTTCTCCCCCATTCCGTCGGGCTCCATCCTCGCCCTCGCCCCCAAGCGTCGGGCTCCATCTCCTCTCCCTCGCCATTTCTCCTCCCCGCGGCCTCATCCTCGCCGCGACCTCCTCCTCCACGACGCATCAACGCCGCGCCATCCTCCTCGCCGACGCCCTCCTCGACGACGCCCTCCTCGCCGACGCCCTCCTCGCCGACGCCCTCCTCGCCGCCCTCTCCTCGCCGACGCTCTCCTCGCCGACGCCCTCCTCGCCGCGACCCTCTTCGCCGCGTCATCCTCCCCGCGTCATCCTCCCCGCGCCCTCCTCGCCGGCGCCCTCCTCGCCGGCGCCTTCCTCGCCGCGCCCTCCTCGTCGACGCCCTCGAGGTCGACACCCCCATCGCCCTCTATTTTTTTCTCTCCCGAGTGCTGGTTATCTGCATTTTTTTATGCCTCATTTGCACCTTCTATTTCTTACACTTTCTGTTTGTCTAATTTTCAGTTTCAGTTTTCAGCAATTACAGCACATGGACGTATGTCTCTTGGGTTTTTTACTGTCAATGCCATGTGAATCATTCCATCCACATTATATATGGGCATCATGTTGCTTTACCTGATCCATATCTCATCGTTTTTTAGTCCCAATGTTCACATGTTCTTGAATAAAAAATTCATTGTAAATTGCCTTACTTGAATGCAGGTTCTTGTTTTATCCTTCATTTTCCAGACCACTCATGCAATCCTTTTCCTGATTGCTTAAGATCCATGTTTCTATTTTACATAGTTGACTCCACCTGGGTTAAGGTTTTTTTTTATGTTTTTTTATGTTTTTTTTGGTTGTCATTGTTAAAATGCAGAAATCAATCGATTGCCTTTCTAGAGCTGAACACATCTCACCGTTTGTTTTTTCATGTTCAGAGTGTCACGAATCATCAAGGAGGAGGCCTTTGTCATGCAAGAAATCGAGTTGAAGAGTTTGTACCAGCTTGTCGAGTCAAAGGATGGAAGCCCTATTTGGATAAAGATGATGGATAGATCAACCCCCAATATGGATTACCAGGCATGGCAGAGAGATCCGGAGGTGGCTATTCCCTAGCTTTCAGTTTTTTGAATTATTGTTTTAGACTGATCAAGTGTTCTTGCTGCCAACTGAATTAAGTTGGCTGTGAGCTTGATCAGCAGTGGCATCCTGCTCAACAAGTTGTTGCTGAGAAATAATCACACTTGATTGATATCGAGTGATGTGTTCACTTGATTTGACTGTTTCCCCGTTATACAAGTCGTCTCTGATTCGATCAGTTATCAAACCTTCTAGTAATAGTTCCGGTTGGCTGAGCACACTGTTTTCTAAAATATCTGAACATGAAATCTCCTTAATCACTTTCTTTGTCTCTTGTGTTTTTGATTGTGCTTTACCTTTGATGAGTTTAGATGGGTCCTCCTCAATACCAAACTAGAACTATCTTTGAGGATTCTACACCTGAGTTGGTGAGGGATTTTTTTTGGGAAGACGAATTTCGTTCCAAATGGGATGATACTCTCGTCCATTCTGCAATTATAGAAGAATGCCCCTCCACAGGATCCATGGTTGTGCAATGGGTAAGGAAGGTGAGGATACTCTTCCTTTAGACTCTAGGATTTATTTAGAATACTGAATCCCCTGGCCTATCTTATGCGGTATTGTGTGATGGTGCAGTTTTCATGTTTTTGGAGTGACAGAGAATACATTATTGGTCGTCGAATATGGGAATCAGAGAAATCATATTACTGTGTGACAAAGGTAAGGGTAAAAAAAACTTTCTAATGACTTGACGATATTGTGGCAGCCACAACTTGGCTTATGACGTGAAATATTTATGAACATGACCGAATAAATTTGAACTTTAATGGATCTGTGCTTAATCTAATGATTTGCTTGTTATGATCTTTTAAAGTGTTTACAAAATTAAACATGGTTTCGAAGTCATGGCATTTCAGTGTATGAAATGGATTTGCATTTCCATTTGGAAGGCTCTTTAGTGGATCAAAGGAAATGCAAGATGGTCATAATCTTGTGTGAATTGAGAACTAACCTAAGCTAAGTATTTACAGTTTTGATAATGTTTTGTATTTGAAAAATCAGTTGCACTTGAATTCATAGGGAAAACCAACTATAGAATTGACATGGTAACTTGAGTACTTGTACAAGCGCTAGAAGCACTTTTCGCCAAGTATCGTCATACACAGTCTTAGGCTTTGCTTATAATGCAGCAAGTTAGAGGTGGCAGCTGGGTTCATGTGTCAGGTCCGTATCGGGGTTGGAAATCCCATGAACCCATTAAACTCAACAGTAACCTGATCCATTTAATTAAACGGGTTGACCCAACTCAATCCATTTATAAAGGGGTCAAGCCTAACCTGACCTGCCAACTTTTTTAGCTTTTAATATATAAAATAAATTGGATCATGACTAATCGATCTTCTTAAACCATTTAAAATAAATAATGTTTTATATAAATATGTTGAATTATTTCAAATTAAGTTGATTATAAGAATAAAATATATTATAAAATTAATTATCATTTTATTTTTAATATTTTATATTATTATTATATTTTTAATCTGGTTAGACGGTTCAGGATTGGTCAACCAGAACCCAATCTGAATACCATTTGGGTCAGATTACTCAACCCAATTACAACCTGAACCCATTTATGTTTGACCTAAACATGTTTAGCTTGTGTTATGTTGTGTCATGTTCAAAATTATCACTTCTAGTTTAAACTGTTGCGTGCAATGTCACTGATGATAGCATCAAACGGTTTGTTATGTTTGATTACACTATTTTTATGGGGTTTAAAATGCTTCCTAAATTATCTCTTCTCCATTTAATGTTTCAGGGGGTGCCTTACCCTTCCATCAAAAGATGCAGCAAGCCAAAATGTGTCGATATGTACTATTCTAGCTGGTGCATCAGGGCAGGTAAATCACATTGTTGTTGTCATCAGCTCTGCTACCACTAAAAGGTTTAAACTTTCAGACCCTGTTTGGTTTTTCGAATATGGGTTGATGGAATGGAGATTACACTATTCTACTGACCAAAAGGGGCATATGCACGCCATTGAAGTTTTCCATCTCTGTATCCTGATGTGTGAATCAGTAGAATCGAGGAAAGGTGATAGACGGCCCACAGCGTCTGAGGTACTGCTCTTCCACCATGAGACGTTCTATGATTGATCGTACCCACCAGAGTTCTGTACATTGGATGATGCTGATCATTTTTTATTCTACCACAGAGGTTTCTTTTCGCTGTTTATACATACATTGTTAGGTTTTGTTTGATTGGGTGTGATTTTTGATTGTTGCAGTTGAATTAATTATAACAGAACAAGCTTTCTATTTTTAGTTTGTCTTTTCAATTGACAATATCATTGTATTTTTTAACAATAGTTCCATTTTTCTATATTAATGATGTCCAGCAGGGGTAAATATGCAGGGGGAGTCCAGTGTCCAGGGGGGAGTCTAGTGTCCAGTAGGGGTAAATATGATTTGGGCATCCCAAGAACTAGTTTCCAGGGGGGATTCTAGTGTCCAGCAGGGGTACAAGGGGGCTGGTAGGGGGTGGGGGGGAGAGTATGGGTCCAGTGTCCAGCAGGGGTCCAGTGTCCATCAGGGGTAAATATGCAGAGGGAGTCCAGTGTCCAGGGGGGAGGGAGGGGGGGCTGTCCAGCCTCGACACATTATTATCACTATCTATTAAAATCCAGTTTTAAGTAATCTTCAATTTTGATGATAATTTGTAGTGAGTTAGAGGAGGCCAAGCAATTAGTTCACTTTTGAGATCCATCATTATGAAAGAACAAATCGTATTTAAATTTAGCATCTCTGAAGAAATTTCTCTCTCTCTGATGGTCTCATTCATGCAAAGTGATTGAGGATGTTATCATTGATTGGAGAGCTCCTTTGGAAGCACATGTTCGGTCTCCCCTCTTACATGTGTATGCATAGGTAGGCATATACATATATAAGTTCCCCCTTTATATACTCCTGCTCAAACTATTGCACTGAATCCTTATTTTAAGCATTCCTTATTGGCATTTTGGCCCAATTAGATGCTATTTTTCGTCAGAGATATGTGTGTGTGGCTACATGTAATAATTTTGAAGTAAAAGTAAATAATGATTTGTGTGTTCAGTGTTGGGTGGGTCTGGTCTGGGGAAGGTGTGCGGGCTCGTGTAGGGATGTAGGGGGAGGCTAGTGTGCAGGGTTGTAGTGCAATGCAAAGAGAGAGGGGGGCCAGATCTGGTGTGAAGGGGGGAGAGGGACCAGTGCAGGGGTGCAGGGGGAGGCTGGCGTGCAGGGGTGCTGGTGTCAGGGGTGCAGGGGGGGGGGGGCTGGCAGGGGGACAAGCAGGGGGGGGGGGGCTGGGGGTAGCAGGGGGTGGGGGGGGGGGGTCTGTCCTGGGGGGTCTGGGTTTGGGGGGAGGGGTCTGTCCATGGGGGGTCCAGTGGGGGGGGGGGGGGGGCTGGTGCTGGTGGGCTGGGGAGGGGGGACAGGTGCAGGTGGGCAGGGGGGGACTAGCAGGGGGCAGGGGGGGCTGGCAGGGGGAAAAGCAGGGGGTGGCAGGAAGAAGGGGGCAGGGGGGGGGGGCTGGCAGGGGGACAAGCAGGGGGCAGGGGGGGGGGGGGGCTGGCAGGGGGACAAGCAGGAGGCAGGGGGGGGGGGGGGATGGCAGGGGGGGCTGGGGGTAGCAGGGGGTGGGGGGGGGGTCTGTCCTGGGGGGTCTGGGTTTGGGGGGAGGGGTCTGTCCATGGGGGGTCCAGTGGGGGGGGGCTGGTGCTGGTGGGCTGGGGAGGGGGGACAGGTGCAGGTGGGCAGGGGGGGACTAGCATGGGGTAGGGGGGGCTGGCAGGGGGAAAAGCAGGGGGGTGGCAGGGGGCAGGGGGGGGGGGGGGCTGGCAGGGGGGTGGCAGCCATGTCACAACACATGTATAAGCCATCAATCTACCCTTTCCGCTGATAAATGAATGTACAGAATTTTATCCTTTTTGTATCTTTTTACATCATGTTTTTCCATTTTCATTCATTTTCATTTATAATTTATGATACATGATCTGATTTTTTAACATATTTTTATCTACTTTTCATTATTATCTATCACAAAAGCTGTAATTTTAACATATTTTAACTAAAATTTGCATGGATGTGACTGATGTCAATATGCAAATTCAAGACAATCACTTCTCTGTTTCACTATTTTTGTGGCAATAAAATGATACTCATGTACAGTTTTTTTTACATTTGTCATTTGTTCATTGCAATTCAACAACTTCTAGAATGATTTGTGGACTATAGTTTTAGCTTTGTAGGAGGAAAAACAGGGAAAGCACCTCTCTCCAGAAATATGTGCTATAGAAAAAATCAAGATCCTCTTGGAACAAGTAGAGAAACTTCGAGAAGTAGGAACAGTGGATGTAGCATAGCCACAACTAGGAAATGTGTAGAGGAACTTCCATCACAAAATTGTTAATCAGTTCTCTATAATTTGCATTTCTATTGATTCAGGTAAATACTTCATCCTCTATAATTTCTATATTTATTAACCCTGTCAAGATTTTTGTATCATCACTCTTAGTGTCTTAGGTGAAATACTCAGTTCTCTATAATTTGAATCTCTATTGTTTCAGGTAAATACTTATTCCTCTGTAATTTCATAAACTTATTAACTCTGTCAATAATTCTATATCATTTATCTCTATTGCGGTTTGTTGTGTTTTTTTGTATCTATATTTTTCTTTCAAGTCATATTGAGTTATCAATGATCAATCTATTCATCTTTGAGTTGTATTTATCTTTGGAATAGGGTGAGCGTGTCAAGCTAATAGGATACAATGTTTTCGGTATTAAAAAACTATATATTTTTCAATTAATTCCACTGCCTTATGACGCTTCACTTTTTTTTATTATTCTTCTCTTTTTTGGCCTGCATCAAATTCCAATTAATCTTTGAACACTAATACTTTGATTGTAGCAAAAAAATATATATATTTCATCATGTATTTTATTTCTTGTCTTCATGGTTGAGAATTATGTTTTAGTGATCTGGAACTTATATCTTTAGGGGGCTTGGAGAGTATAAACTCACAGGCTGCACCTATGGATGAGGACTAGCAGGGGAAGGGGGGGGGGGGGGGGCTGGCAGGGGGGACTAGCAGGGGGCAGGGGGACTAGCAGGGTTAGTTTGGTTAGGGACCCATTAGTTACTTTATATCGATTCTAGAGATAGTGTCCTATTTATCTAGAGCCAGAACATTCGTAAAGGCTCTGTCCAATTTGGAAGCAACCACTTTATTGTGATGTCTTCTATACCAGGTGTATTTTGCACCAGTGAGATTAATTTCAATAAGATTGTTTCCCTTGATCGAGGCTTTAAATTCTCTCGTGGAGATAGAGGCGTGATATGGGCCAATTTTTTCACTAGAATTAAGAATAACATAAATTCTCCCATAAGAAACCAGGGGGCATTCGTGTTAGTTCCTAAATAAGAGAAGTCATTCCAAAGAATTATTCATTCTTGGTATTTATTCTTAGCATAAACAAAGGAGTAGTAAATACGAGTACCATCAATAGTAAAGGTGCAAGTGAGAATTTGACCAGACAGGGGGGGGGTGTCCAGACAGGGGGGGTCCAGACATGGGGGAGGGGACTGGTAGTCTACACATACCCATATCATCCTATTTGAAACTAAGTGGAAGATGTTGCCCCGCGGATGTCGCTGGACCGGGCCAACACGTTGTGGTCACGCCGCGGTCACGCTGCGGTCACGCCGCGGTCACGCCGCGGTCACGCCGCGGTCACGCCGCGGTCACGCCGCGGTCACGCCGCGGTCACGCCGCGGTCACGCCGCGGTCACGCCGTGATTTGGCCCTGCTCCAGGACGACACCCTGCGGCAGTTACTCCTCAGAGAAACATTGAATGGTTAGCTCTAATTTTTCGTATTTCCTCATTCCTAAACTATATCTCCTCTCAGCGCTGCCTCTCATCCATCTTTCCACAAAACGTGCATAGCAGGTGGTACAAAGGCTCAATTCAACTGAAAACATTGGTTTGGAATTGTTTGACATATTTTATTGTACATGTATCACATAATATTTGTTCGGTAATTCTTCTTTTTCCTCATCCTCTTCACATGTTGTCCGAACCAGATCATCCTCATCCTCTGCACATGTCGTCTGAACCGGATCAGCCTATTGTGATGAAAATTCAATGTCTTCTTTTGACTGAATTTCACACCAAACCAAGAGATAATAAATGAGTCAAACAATCAGACAAATGGTTTAGGTTCTTTTTCCTCTGCTCACTACACCTATGACTCTAAAACTCTGGATGCCACTGGCACTGCTATAAAAACCAGAAAACTCTCCACTAATCTAAACGTCATTCATACCACTGGTTGTCCTATAAAAATTAGGAATCCTCATATTAGTCTAAAGTCTCTTTAGGCTAAGGCACAAACAAAACACACTAACATTGATAAACAAGGTACCTTGACACTGGAACCTATAAAACATACAAAAGGAAGCACAACCTCTGTACAAGACCCCACGCTAATGTAGGCACATTTTGAACCCATCGGGCAGAAGCCCCTTCCATTAGATCTGGACGCTATCAAGATGCAGAATATAGATGATTCAAAGGACCCAGGTACACCTACTCTTCATTCTATTAATTTAACTTTTGTTGGTGATAAATCTTTAGATAATATGAACTATTATGAACAGCCTGTATCCCTGTTATCTAACCAAAATACCATTTCGTTGATGCTATATAACATGAACATTACAAACTCAATTAAGAATGCTTCAAGAAATGAACCAATAAAGAAGAACTCTGTCATACCTAACAATGAAGAGGAACAGAACACTAATAATAACAATGGTCGTGACATTAGAAGGTATTTTAGAAATAAAGGCTCTGAAGAAAAGGAAAAATGCAGGGGGGCTGGCAGGGGGGGCTGGCAGGGGGACAAGCAGGGGGCAGGGGGGCTGGCAGGGGCAGGGGGGGGGGGGGGCTGGCAGGGGCCGGGGGGGGGGGGGGGGGGGGGCTGGCAGGGGGACAAGCAGGGGTGTGGAAGGGGGGGGGGGTGCTGGCAGGGGGACAAGCAGGGGGGGTGGCAGGGGGGGACTAGCAGGGGGCAGGGGGGGACTAGCAGGGGGGGTGTCAGGGGGCAGGGGGGACTGGCAGGGGGGTGGCAAGGGGGGACAAGCAGGGGGGAGGGGTGTCCAGGCAGGGGGACTGGTAGGGGGCAGGGGGGGGGGGGGCTGGCGGGGGGGACTAGCAGGGGGGGCTGGCAGGGGGACAAGCAGGGGCAGGGGGGGCTGGCAGGGGGACAGGGGGGGGGGGGGGCTGGCAGGGGGCAGGGGGGGGGGGGGGGGCTGGCAGGGGGCAGGGGGGGAGGGACTAGCAGGGGGGAGGGGGGGGGGGACTAGCAGGGGGCAGGGGGGGTGTCCAGGCAAGGGGGACTGGCAAGGGGACAAGCAAGGGGCAGGGGGGTGCTGGCAGGGGGACAAGCAGGGGGGGGGGGCTGGCAGGGGGACATGGGGGGGGGGGGGGGCTAGCAGGGGGCAGGGGGGGCTAGCAGGGGGCAGGGGGGGAGGGACTAGCATGGGGGAGGGGGGGGGGGACTAGCAGGGGGGAGGGGGGGGGGGACTAGAAGGGGGCAGGGGGGAGGGGTGTCCAGGCAGGGGGGACTGGTAGGGGGGGTGGGGGCTGGCAGGGGGACAAGCAGGGGGCAGGGGGGGGGGGGGGGGGCTGGCAGGGGGACAAGTAGGGGGCAGGGGGGGGGGGGGCTGGCAGAGGGCAGGGGGGGGGGGGTGGCAGGGGGACAAGTAGGGGGCAGGGGGGGCTGGCAAGGGGCAGGGGGGACTGGCAGGGGGGGACTGGCAGGGGGTGGCAGTGGGGGACTGGCAGGGGGTGGCAGGGGGGGTGTCCAGACAGGGGGGGGGGTGTCCAGACATGGGGGAGGGGACTGGTAGTCTACACATACCCATATCATCCTATTTGAAACTAAGTGGAAGATGTTGCCCCGCGGATGTCGCTAGACCGGGCCAACACGTTGTGGTCACGCTGCGGTCACGCTGCGGTCACGCCGCGGTCACGCTGCGGTCACTCCGCGGTCACGCCGCGGTCACGCCGCGGTCACGCCGTGATTTGGCCCTGCTCCAGGACGACACCCTGCGGCGGTTACTCCTCCTTAGAGAAACATTGAATGGTTAGCTCTAATTTTTCGTATTTCCTCATTCCTAAACTATATCTACTCTCAGCGCTGCCTCATCCATCTTTCCACAAAACGTGCATAGCAGGTGGTACAAAGGCTCAATTCAACTGAAAACATTGGTTTGGAATTATTTGAAATATTTTATTGTACATGTATCACATAATATTTGTTAGGTAATTCTTCTTTTTCCTCATCCTCTTCACATGTTGTCCGAACCAGATCATCCTCATCCTCTGCACATGTCGTCTGAACCGGATCAGCCTGTTGTGATGAAAATTCAATGTCTGCTTTTGACTGAATTTCACACCAAACCAAGAGATAATAAATGAGTCTAACAATCAGACAAATGGTTTAGGTTCTTTTTCCTCTGCTCACTACACATATGACTCTAAAACTCTGGATGCCACTGGCACTGCTATAAAAACCAGAAAACTCTCCACTAATCTAAACGTCATTCATACCACTAGTTGTCCTATAAAAAGTAGGAATCCTCATATTAGTCTAAAGTATCTTTAGGCTAAGGCACAAACAAAACACACTAACATTGATAAACAAGGTACCTTGACACTGGAACCTATAAAACATAAAAAAGGAAGCACAACCTCTGTACAAGACCCCACGCTAATGCAGGAACATTTTGAACCTATCGGGCAGAAGCCCCTTTCATTAGATCTGGACGCTATCAAGATGCAGAATATAGATGATTCAAAGGACCTAGGTACACCTACTCTTCATTCTATTAATTTAACTTTTGTTGGTGCTAAATATGAAGATAATATGAACTATTATGAACAGCCTGTATCCCTGTTATCTAACCAAAATACCATTTCGTTGATGCTATATAACATGAACATTACAAACTCAATTAAGAATGCTTCAAGAAATGAACCAATAAAGAAGAACTCTGTCATACCTAACAATGAAGAGGAACAGAACACTAATAATAACAATGGTCATGACATTAGAAGGTATTTTAGAAATAAAGGCTCTGAAGAAAAGGAAAAATTCAGGGGGGCTGGCAGGGGGCAGGGGGGGGGGGGGGCTGGCAGGGGGACAAGCAGGGGGCAGGGGGGGTGGCTGGCGGGGGGGGGGGGGGGGTGTGCTGGCAGGGGGCAGGGGGGGGGGGGCTGGCAGGGGGACAAGCAGGGGGCGGGGGGGGGGGGGGGGGTGGCAGGGGGACAAGCAGGGGACAGGGGGGGGGGGGATGGCAGGGGGACAAGCAGGGGGCAGGGGGGCTGGCAGGGGCAGGGGGGGGGGGGGGCTGGCAGGGGGGGGGGGGGGCTGGCAGGGGGACAAGCAGGGGGGGTGGCAGGGGGGGCTCGCAGGGGGACAAGCAGGGGGGGGACTAGCAGGGGGCAGGGGGGTGGCAAGGGGGGACAAGCAGGGGGGAGGGGTGTCCAGACAGGGGGGACTGGTAGGGGGCAGAGGGGGGGGGGGCTGGCGGGGGGGACAAGTAGGGGGCAGGGGGGGGGGCTGGCAGGGGGAAGGGGGGGGGGGGCTAGCAGGGGGCGAGGGGGGGGGGACTAGAAGGGGGGAGGGGGGGGACTAGCAGGGGGAGGGGTGTCCAGGAAGGGGGGACTGGTAGGGGGCATGGGGGGGGGGGCTGGCGGGGGGGTGGGGGGGGGGGCTGGCAGGGGGACAAGCAGGGGGCAGGGGGGGGGGGCTGGCCATGGGGGGGGACTAGCAGGGGGCAGGGGGGGGGGGTAGCAGGGGGCAGGGGGGGGACTAGCAGGGGGAGGGGGGGACTAGCAGGGGGGAGGGGTGTCCAGGCAGGGGGGACTGGTAGGGGGCAGGGGGGGCTAGCAGGGGGACTAGCAGGGGGGCTGGCAGGGGGACAAGCAGGGGGCTGGGGGGGGGGGGGGCTGGCAGGGGGCAGGGGGGGGGGCTGGCAGGGGTGGCAGGGGGGGGGGGGCTGGCAGGGGTGGCAGGGGGGGGGGCTGGCAGGGCTGGCAGGGGGGGGGGATGGCAGGGGGACAAGTAGGGGGCAGGGGGGGGGGGCTGGCAGGGGAACAAGCAGGTGGGTGGGGTGCTGGCAGGGGGACAAGCAGGGGGCAGGGGGGGGGGGGACTGGCAGGGGGGTGGTAGTGGGGGGGACTGGCAGGGGGTGGCAGGGGGTATTTTTTTTATGGATTTGGACACCCTATAGCCACGGTTTTAAACCGTGGCTATTGGTTAATTGCCACGGTTTTTAACCGTGGCTATAGACATAATGCCACGGTTTAAAACTGTGGCAATATATTCTGTCCGGCCTTTAGTATAGCCATGGTTTGAACCGTGGCTATATACCTAAAGCCACGGTTGAAACCGTGGCTATAGATTTAAAGCCACGGTTTGGAACCGTGGCTATAGGTCTAGGCCTATAGCCACGCCAAACTTAGCCACGGTTCGAGGAACCGTGGCTATTACCTATAGCCACGGTTTGAGGGCCTATAGCCACGGTTCTAAACCGTGGCTATAGCCCGAATTTCCAGTAGTGGATAATGAGGGAGATTGATACTTTGAGGTTGAGAAACAATAGTATAGGGTTTTTGGATGTTACCACCACCTAAAATATATTGTAATTGGTTTGGATTTTGAGGAGGGAACTGAGGGGGATGAAAATGGGATCACCATACCTCAAGCCTTGGTTAGAGGTAGATGAGAAGAGCCCATAGTGGGGTCCATTGAAGTTTCTAGTGAACTTAACTGATTTTTGAGGGTTGGCTTTCCTATGAGAACATGCTGCATTGAGCTCCAGTGGTCTAGATGAACTAGATCAATCCTCTTGATGTTGTAGAAATGTGGTAGTTGGATAACCTATTGATGTATAGATTACATAATTCTCAATTGGTTCAGGGAAGAAATATTTTGTAGAAAATGAGGTTTGGGAATTGGCAGCCACTGCTAGATGTCTCACAAGACTTGTAAGTTCAATCATCCACTCTGTCATCTTGTTGGATTCTACAGATTGATTATCTCATACATGTTTTACTTGAGAATTTTCTCAAGTATTAAATTGTTATCTATTTTCCACTTTGTTTCTCATGAGATCTTGTGCAGCTATAGAAGTTTTTTCTACAAGATCACCACCACTTGTGTCATCAATGATAGTTATATCCATATACAATTACCCCACATAGAAAATTTTGATAAATATATGGTTAGGGATTTTTTGTTATGGAAGGACTACCATAATATTTCTAAACATCTCCAAATACTTAAGGGGTAATTCATTAGGGAATTGACGTATACCACTTATTTCTTTTCCGATAGAGGAAGTTCAAGAAGTATGGAAGAATTTCTCTAAGAATTGTTTATTCATGTCAATACAAGAGTTTATAGAACTAGGGGAAAGGTAGTAGAGCCATAACTCATAAGATTCTTCTAAGGTTAAGGGATGCTCAATGTTTTATTTGTTCTTCAAAATTCCCTTGAGGCTTCATGAAAGAGAAAACCAATTGGAACACTTTATGATGAAGATGTGGATCCTCACCAGCTAGTCTGTGGAAATGAGGTATAAGAAGAATCAAACCCAATTTTAGTTCAATGTTACCCTATATGTTTGGATATTGAATACCAAGAGGTTAGAAATTTATATCCAGAGTAGTGAGTTCTTTAAGGGTATGTTCCCTATTATTGGCCATATCTAGTTCAATAGGTTGGAAAATGACTCGCTTATGAGTGATTTGATTATCCCTAATGTTTCTAGCAAGTTGGAGAAGATTTATCTCTATTTCAGCATCAAAAATATCTAATTAATTTTTTGGGAGTATACAGGGCATTAATAGATTCTTAGAGAAGAGGAGGAATATGGGTTTTTCTTTTTGTTTTTTTAGAATTTTTTTTTAATTTTGTTTATTTTATTTTTTCTATTTTTTCTATTTTTTTAAAATAAAAAATAAATGGCTAATAATTTCACCATACCCATAAATGTAACAATTTGAAAAAGTAAAATTTACTCCTATTAATCATTCAAAATTTTCTTTCTCTCCTAATGTTTATAGCGACACTCAGGTTGAATCCTTAGCTATAATATAGATTTTAGAGTCGATTGTTTTTGATTTTTTTAATGGGGGGTTTGTTAGAAGAGCATAATTAAATTGATTCATTGATGATTTTTGATTTAAAATTTTTATAATTATTAGGGTGAGTTCATTACTATGGGTTTAAGCTTATTATAACCTTGAGATTTTCTTTATATCGAATTAAATTAACACCCACTTCACAAGATGAATTCGATCTAAATTCCTATGTGTTGAGACTTTAATCAAAGAATTAACTAAAATGATGATTCTAATCTAAATCAAATATTGTTTATGGTAGTCTATATTATGTTTCTATTAATCCATGGAATGCATATATTAAAAAAACATATCATGAACCCATGGCATTTTATGTTTAACATACACAATGTTAACCTAAAAATATTCATGGAGAAAAAGATCTCAATCAATTGACATCCCCAAATTATAAATCACCCCAATTGTTGATTTAATTTTCCATTTGTGTGGTTAGTAATCTAGTAATATATGTTTTTGGTGATTAATTAAAAATATAATTAAATGAGTGGGGAATGATAATAGCAGTGTAACGAAAACACACACATGAAACATAAAAAGAATTAAAAACATACTTCCAATTGAATGAGAAAGAAAAAAGGGGTAATTTTTAACTTGATTTAAATAATTTTAAGTACATTAATATCCTAAAAAAGAGTTTTTATGATGATAAGAGAAAATTATAAAGAAACATGCATTAAAATGGGATTACAATCACAAAAACTTATGAGATTACAAACGAAGAAAAATTCTAAGGTAAATTAATAGAAGCATCAAAGAATGGTATCTCAAGTAGAAACATGATTATAGAAGATCCTACCAAATATTTTTAAGATCCTTGGTAGTTCCAAACAATACTTTTTTTCTCTTGAATTAAAACTCCTTTCATGGTGATAATGAGTATCTCTTTACAAGCAAAAGGAGTGGACTGTTATCATTCCAAAACTACCCATTAAGCGGTCTCACCAATTTTTCCATCCAGACACCTAGATCCAGAGAAATATTCTTCTTAAAATTATTATATATGGATTTATAAAATTTAAACTCCAAATTTTTCATCTATTAGACTTTTTGAGTTTTATTTATGGAAATTTGAATAAACAACTATCTTTTATCTATTTTAATCAACACTTTTTTGAATGAAAAAATGCGAAGAGATTTTTGAATAGGAAGATGCATTGAAATCCAAACCAATTATTATAATAAGTTTGGAACATATATCTTGGATTTCACACTACAATATATGAGATATTTAGGAAGTCTAGTTCAGGAGAAAAGTCAAGGATTATGTGACGATTTTAAATCCCAGACATAATGGTGTGTTGGACTTCAAAACATAATTTGGGCCCCTTTTGGGTAAATTTGGGACTTACAATTTTTATCCAAGATTAATTTTATTGTCCCAATTAATTTTGTGGAGAATGAAATAATTTTTACTTTTGGATTGAGCCCATAAATTCTATCTTCATGACTGGACCAATTTCTTCACATATTCTTTGAGCATTCTTATGTAGACTGTATGACCCTTCAAAAGGAAAATTGGACAATGATCCCTTATAATTATATGTTGTAACATTAATTAGGAACACTAAAATAGTTTAATCACATAATTTACATTAATAGGATGAAATATATGATCAATAAAATTAACCTTTGTTTAGTTAATTGAACACAAACATTGCTCTTATGATGTGTTTATGATCAAACCATGATGATTTATTCGAAATAAATCATTTTTATGTTAAAATTATATGGTGATATTAATTTAATGTCATAAATTAATATATAATATCACATATCCAAAATCGAAATCTTACAGCATAATAAGTGAAGTGAACAGAAGGATGGTGCAGATTAGGTGGGTGACTATACGGATCAACTCCCATAGATAAATATTGCATGAATTACTAAGGTGTCACATGAGATCTTGGGCAGCATGGTCGACTGATGGAGAAGGCCCAAACGAAAATACCACACTATAAAGACACAACCGAGTTTGGGACTCCCAACTACATTTAAGGAAGAAACCCCACAACAAATATAAAATTCATCATTAAAAAAAACAAGTGATTTACATACATGATAATAAGAAAATTAAAACATGAAAAATTAAAAACTGTATTATTTCAATATGAAAACAATAAATTGAATTTCATAATTCAAAAATATCCACCATTTTCAATTGAAATTGGTGATCTTATTTGACCTAAGAATATAGAATTGGAAGCAAATTCAACCTATCTAAACAAAACATGAATTTAGATAATTCTAGGGCTTTAATCAAACAATATTCTTCATTATCATCAGTGTGTATCTTATTGACATAGAAGTTCAAGATTCTAAAACATCTCTAATAATTTTATTATAATGTCTATGTGTTTTGATATAACATGACATAGTAAATTATTTGGATAAATAAAGAGTGGGTTGATTATCAGAATTGAAATTTATAATAGAATTTTAAAGACAAAGTTTTGAAGAAAATACTATAATCTATAATTTTTATTATACTACCTTAGTCAAGAAAATTTACCCATATACAATGGGTAAATGAGAAACCAAAGACTACATGTTTCAATTCCATGAAATGGGGACACCATAAGTAGTAAAAATTTAACACTTAATGATTTTTTGGTCTCAACACTCTTGACATAGTAATCATCTACATATGAAGTAATAATCTCATAAGTATGAAAATTTTTACCATGAAAAAGTGAATGATTAGAAAAAATAGATAGGTATATAATATCTACTTAAGGGAATGCTATTGTGGTATCCCATATGTGTCCATCAATTTGCTAATAGTGCATATTGCATAGTCAATATCAGGTCGGGTGTAAATCATAGAGCTCATAATGCTACAAATAATATTAGCATAATGGATTTCAAATATAAATTAAATAACATCATCCTTAGCGGTTTCTTATGTCAAATACAGTTTAATGTGTTTTCTAAGAGGTAAATTGGCATATTTTAGATATTAAAACATGTATATGTTTAAATACTTTAAAATGTAACCATGTTGATAGAAGTAACAAAATTTATTTGGTCTATATCTAATGATTTTAACACCAATTATTTGTTTAGATATACCTAAGTATTTTCTTTCAAACATACTTTTTTGTTGGGGTTTTATAGAAATGATGAGGCTTTTTTCATTAAAAATAAAAACAATTCCATAAACCTAAAGTAGTAGATAAATCATTCAATTATTAGTTGATTTAAAATAGACACATGCATAACATTGGCTCCTAATAAACTATTTATATAACATAATGGAATGAAATTTCATATACCACTAACTATAGGTTTGTTTCAATACATATAACGATTTATTTAATAGGAATACATGATTTAGTTTGAATTCCATAGATTTACCATCAGGAGGCTTTATATAAATATTCTCATTTATATCACAGTGTAAAAAGGTAGTTTTAACATCAAGTCATTCAAAGTGGAGATCACTATATGTAGAAAAAGAAAGTATAATTTAAATAGAAAAATGATTTTGAACAGGGGATAAAATTTCAGAATAATCAATACCTTATCATTTAATAAAACCTTTATCAACTCACCCATATTTTTATTGAATCTTATTTCCCTTACTTTTATCTTATTCTATTTTATAAATCCACTTAAAACCAATTATATTAGCCTTATGTGGTTTGTTAATAATATCCAAAGTGTGGATTTTTCATAAAGAGTTCCTTTCTTCTTATGTGGAAAAGACCCACTATTTTGAGTCTTTGAAATTTAAATCTTTCCTAAAGGTTTTAGGATTATCATCTATTAGATATTAAGATACATTAAAGGCATAAGATTCCATAAAATATTATCTGAATTGAGAAGGAGGTCTAGGCACCCTCTTTTCTCTATCGCAGATCAGTTGGTAGTCCTGATCATTGGTAGTAGGTTCTTGTTTAAAATCTAAACAATAATGAGGATGAGAATCATAACCAATAATGGGATGAGGTTCTAGTGCAGTGGGATAGATAGTGGCATCAAAATGAGTTGAGGGATCATCTTCATTAGCTTATCCAATGGCTGAATTAGTGCCACCAGATGTGGTAGACATGGTTTTAGGAGAAGAGGATTAATATAATACTACATCACTACTTAGAAAGCATTTTTGGTAATATGTTTTGTCTACTAAAATATTATACCCCATAACACAATCATGATACCCATGAAATATTCATTTTAGAGCTATTGGTTCTAGTTTATTAGTTTTAATTTGAGCATAAGGAGTAAAAACAATGACTATTAATTAGGTATAAGAGGGTGGGTTACCATTCCAAAATTCTCAAGGCGTTTGAAATTGATTACTATAAGATGTATTCTTATTAATTAGGTTGAACTATGTTCTAGAAGCCTCTTCCCAAAAAGATATAGGGTGACCCGAGCATTCAAGCATGCTATGGACTCATTCAAGAATAGTCTGATTCATTCTTTCTACTAATACATTTTTGGGGGGAGTTTCCCTAATAGTTTCATGTCATTTAATACATTTAGATTTACAAAATTTAAATAATTCAGTGGACATGTATTCCATCCCATTTTTAGTTCTCATGGTTTTGAATTTCTTCCCAATTTTATTTTCAACAAATATTTTCTAGGATTTAAAATTATTTAAGACATAATTTTTATTTTTCGGATTGTAAATCCAAACTTTTCTAGAAATATCATCTATAAAAGTGACAATGTTGGAACCTACACCATGGGAGGTAGTCCTATATAGCTCCCATAGGTTAGATTGGATTTATTCAAGTGGAAAGAATATGTAAATGAGGACTTATTAAAGGTATCTCTCAAAGCCTTTCCCATCACATAATCTCTACAAAATGGTATATTTCATGGTGTGATGTCACTAAATATCCCTTTATTGTTGAGTTATTATAGATATTTAGAGATAACATGCCACAATATTCTACTCCAAAGAATAGTATTATCAGTGTTAGTGTTGAGGAAACTACGCAACTCTCTTGAATGGGTCTACCCAATAACAAAATTTATCCCAATGATAAGAGACCAATTAATGATGGATCTAGAGAATTTAGATATTTTTAGACAACCTGTTTCAGACTTGAAATTAAACCCCTTTTAGTATATTATCCTTAAAAAATAACATTTCCATACTGGTTGAGAACCCACCCTACATCAAGTAAACTAATCATGAAATGATCATTTAGTTCTAGTAAAACATAACCTCTTCCCTCAACCTTGACCCTCCTATTTTTTCCTAAGATGAAATCTCCATCTAACCTTTCAACTAATTATAGTAATTAATATCTAAAGATACCCAAGTGAAAGGAACAACCTAAGTTATGGACCCACTCTTGATTGAGTGCATGGATGGAAACATTTAAGACTTCAGTAGTTTTCTAACTAGAGTCAACTTGAATGTACTGGTTAATGGTTTTTCTAGATTCAAACTCATGATTGAGTTTCCAACATTTAGGCTTAGTGTTCCCTAGTTTTCCTCAATTAAAAAGAGTTACTTTTCATTCCCTAGATTCAGATCTAGAAATATGTGTTTATTATTATTACATTTCTCTTCAGTATAGTGTTTCCTTTTTAGATTTGAAAATGGTCATACCCTTGAAAAAAACTCTATGCCTCACCTTTGACTCTATGTTTAGAGTGTAGTTATTTATAAATAAGGGCTCACTTAACCTCTTCAAGGGTCATAGAGTCTAACATACACCATGGTTTCAACAAGTGTGTTTTAGGCATTATCTAATGATACTAAAAGGATCATTTCATGATCATTATCATCCAAATTAGCATTAATGTTGGAAATATCTAACATAACCTACTTAAATTCATCAAGACTGGTTTTAATAAAGCTATCAAGTTTCATTTTAAATGTAAGCATTTAGTGATTTTTATAAATCCTACAAACTAATGAAGCAGTAATTTATAATTCCTTTAGTTTAAGTCAAATACCAAAAAAATTATAGTCCTAAAAATTTTCTCATAGAAATTTATCTCCTATAGAAATCAGTTTGGGGGCATGTGATTTAACTAACACGTCGAGGGAGTATCTTAGTACTCAATAGTGGTCTGTCCAGTTTCATTTATGGTTATAACAAGTTTCATAGGCCCAATGAGGGAATCAATTAATCCCTTATAAACAATAAGGGATTCTATATTAATTTGATAAATATTAAAGTCGATATCTCCATCATATTTCTCAATTTTGAATATAGTTGTTTATATGTTTACCCAAAGAGTAGATGTTGATTTCTAGAAGAAAACGTTAAGCGTACACCCCCCACGAATCACCAATATCTAGGGTAAATGATGTTTATCCATAGGGACTCAATTTTATTTGAAATATGGATGGGATATTGGATTTAAAAAATAAAAATAGGTAGACAATGAATATTTAATAAGAGATTAAAATGTGGTAATAAAAATAGAAACTATAACTAAAAAACAAGAAACAAGAATCTAATTCAATAACAACAAGAAACCAGTTTTCATTTGATACCACTATGTATGGGGAAATAGTGATCTAAATACTACTAGAACACCAATACCCAATAATAATGAACTGGTTCTTATCTTTTAGAAGTAAGAAATAATATAATAAAAAAACAGAATACATCAATTGAAGAAAGTAGGAAAGAACATAGTTATTTATTGTGCTTTCATCCCATGGGGACCTACATGCACAATAAGAACACCACTCATATGCATGTGTTTTATTAAGCTCAATTAAACAATATTTAACAAGTGAAAACCATTAATAACCAGAATAATAGGAACAAGAGAATAAGAATTCAAGATTTACATGCTTGAAAACAAACAAAACTAAAATGATACTTATAGTATTGGAGTGAGTATCACTCCAGCAGTCCTGTTATCTTCATGCTGGAAGCATGAAATACTAAACATTGTGATTCAAGAACTCCTCCTCACCTTCATGCTCCTTTAATAGTATCCAAGAAGGGACTAACTTATTTCACCATGGAAGGATGTGAGCTCCACAATTAATAGGTCTTCAGATGAAGCTATAGAGAGAAACAAGCCAAAAAAGATGCATTGAAGAAGGGAAACGGGATGGCGATCTTGGGTTTCACCAGGGATAACTAAGATACCAAACTCGAAGAGAATAAAAATTATTGATATTTTGAAGAGACACCTCATAGGGGTGATCAATTCCCCTAAAATGGTTGATTCCTCAAAATAGAATGACTTACCAGAGTATGACACAAATAACAACTAAAAACTTTTAATGGTGTAATAAGTGAAGAACATAGGTGAAAGGTGAAGAAAAATTAGGATAATATTAAAATAAATGACCATATATTAATACCGCATAGATTTCTAGGGTGTTATAGGAGATCCTAAGAAGCAGGTCCAGACAAAGACCAAGGCCCAAACCAAAAGAAAAAGTGGCAGGAACACTACCCAGGCAGAAATTCCCAATGCCATTAAAGGAAGAAACCCAAAAATAGATATAAAATTAAGAATTTAAAATAAACAAGTATTTTTCATGCATTAGAATAAGAAAATTAAAATTTAAATAATTATACGTGGCTTAATTTAAATATAAAAACAATAAATTGAATGTCATAATTCACATAAGGTGTGTCAATGAGTAACAACTAATGTTATAATTCTAAAGACTGGGATATAAGGGAGTATATATCCCCATTTCCACTATTTTCCCTAGACCATAGGTTTAGGGGGATTCTCCTTGGGCAATCCTTTTTTATTTTTACATGTGCAGTGATCGCAGGTGTAACAGGAAAAAAAGTTGAACCGTGCATGCCTTCAAGGAGTCTGGATAAATTTTAGATCTTCATGATTATGATTATAGTGTTTAAATAAAACATATGAGTCAATGGGATTGGTAGAATCAATGGATCTATATTGGAGTGTGTTATGAAAGTCATGTAGATTGGAGGAAGCTGGTAGAGTATTTTTGGATTCCATTTCATTGTACCAGATTGAGTTCAATCACACAATAATTTTGTCAAGCAACCCATATACAATGCTTAAAGAGGGAAACATTGGTGTATTTTGAAGGTTCTTGGCCTCATCGTATATTAAACCTACATTTAATAAAATGATAAAAATAATAAATTGAAACTTAATTCAATCCAATTCATGTTGTGGGTGTAGGTTCTCGGTGTTGTGTGGTTTCTGATGGCTCTTTGAGGGGGATGCAATAATAGAGATTAAATTTGTAGAAATTTCAAGGTGATATATTATTGTTGTTCTAGATCTATAGAAAAACATCATGGTGAATCCTCATTATGTCATGAAAATAGCCATGATATTGTCCTTATTCTATCAAAGTGGATCATTGAGAACAAACTATTTTTAGTAACATTGATTCAGTATTTGGGGATGTTGGGTTGGAAAATATTAGGTCTCAAATTACCCCAATCATTGACTCAATGTAATTGAAAAGTTCTAATGAATTTGGATACGATTCCATCACATCTTTCATAATTCATCTCTCCAAGTTCTTGTTGTTTTCTTTCATTCTGGGTTTCCCTTCTATGGAATAGAACTGGATTCCATGTTCAATCCAATCAATTGAATAGATCAGAGTCTCCACCATCTATAGATATCTAGAACACCTGTAAAGATACATCTCTTAGATCACCAGGTCAATCACCATCTTTGGTACCACCATGGAGATAATCACTGCTAAAATATCCTAATCTATGCGTGAGAGTATTAGATACTTGAGCTTGTTCATTTTTCACCACACCCAACACGTCTAAATCATGGGACCAAGGCAACAATGACTCCTCCAAATAATAATCTAGTTATAACATCATGTGTTGGCTCTCCATTTCTATTATAAACAAATCAAGATCCCTTATCATTATTTTTCTTCTGTTAAAAGAGATTAAAAGTTGTTTTAGTGATTGAAGGGTAATAGGTGGATGAGCAAGCTGATAATCCCATGGATGAAGGGGATATGGGGGTGTCTTGATAGTGAGACCCATTATATGGATTTTAAACCCCTTTATAATGATTATGACCTCCACTTCACCTGACATCACTCTAATTCACATGAAACTAGGTGGGAGCCCCCCCATGGGAGACCTTCAATTTTGAAACTGGGATTTTCTCCTCCCATTGTTCCACTCATCATATCTTCTGTGTGAATTCTATCATGACCTGACCCAAGTAGGTGCTCGAGATGAAACTACCTGAAGAACACATCCATATGGTAGGGGAAACAAGTTTCAAAACCTTATATGATATGAGGAGACCATTTCTTAAGTACTTGTATGCACACACACAACTATCTTGATGCAGAAGTGTAGAGCGAAAGAGTAAAAGATGCAACACGACTTGATTAAAAACCAAGAATGCATAACTATAGGGTGTACATGAGTACGATAGTGAAAACTAAAAAATAAAGGGAAAAAATACACTCCCAACCAGAAATATGTATCATCCTAAAAAAACTAGAAAAGTAAACTACAGAGAGATCCCATCTTTTAAATCCAAAGATGTGACTACCATAAGTGGTCCAAAGTACCAGGTATCCCAAAGATTCTCTATAGTCACAGTCGAGATTTCTATCTTATTCATAAGGCACAACACGTTAAGGTAATGATCACGTAGGGGTGAGTATATACATACCTAGTAGGACACCCTAAAATCTATAGGGTGAGTAGTAAGAGATAAAACATGAATAGAAAGACAGTAGATGCATGATAAAATCAAAGATAATAGATCAACCAAAACCAAGGGTGAATGTAACAATGTCCAACACAAGTTGATTGACATAGTGAGTAGATAAAATACCCACAAATTCATTTCCACCTATAGCAGGAGAGTAGACTCATCCTACCATGCAATGCTAAACATGAAAATCACATGGCATACATTGTGACTCTTCACATATCTTGGAAGGATAGTAACCAAAAAAGGTCTGGATACATAATAATATATATATATATATATATATATATTCTTAGTAAAAAGAATCCCAAATGGAAGAGTAAGGGTACAACCATAACACAACTCATCCTAGGAAGAAGAGTAGCCAAAAATTCCAAAAGTCTATCAAAAATTCCTATCATCCCGTGTGTTTTTTTAGAAGTAATTGTCTGAGTCCAACCATGCCTCATTTTTGTTACACACAATAAAGGGGAGTAAATTGTAAGTAGAAGACCCATGAACTAGTAGGTTATGGTGGATTCCACTCTAATAGAAATCATAGAGGTCATATGGCCAGGTGAATCTGGGGTGGGGGTCCAATCTGGTGTCACGAGGACTTGTTCCCTATCCTACAGGGGGGTCCACTTCGTAATTAGACGATTCATGCCTAAGATGTTGGGGGCTCTATTATATTGGTTGAGGACCCACATCCTAGTGTGACTGGGGGTTCCACTGTAGTCATCGACGACCCATTTCTTATCCTATAGTGGGTTCCACTAGGAAGGTAGTTTTTGAGGACCCACACCAATGCTTATGGGGGGTCTAATCTAGAGGTTCCAGACCTTCACCTTATCTGATAAGGGATTACACATGGAAGGTATTTGTAGAGTAATCACACCCATGCTAATGGGTGGTTTGACTCTAGTGGTCAAGGATGTAATCTATCATGTATGGTGATTCTAATCGGAATAATCCTTTGGTGATCCTATATGATCACTACCATCATCGAGAATCACCTTAGTAAGTATCTGGCATTGAAAACTTCTCACCATATCTAGAAATCAGTAATCAAGGGACCCATCATGGTATAAAAAGAAAAAACTAAGGATAATATACTCATGGTCCAAAAGTCGATGTTCAAATAAAGAAGAAAAAGATCTTTGATGTTTCCTAAAAAGTAAACTAGGGGTACACTACGTGTGACGGGACCCACACGTCATGTGGTCCCACTCCACTGCCTGATCGTGTCCCTGGCCAGCACCCAGCTCTATACCCATATAATAGTGCTTTCCATGTAGGTGGACTACATGTCATTTCTAAACTAACTAAGATTGGGTCGTGTCATTCGGGCCGGGTCAGTGTGCTGACCTTGTGTCTGTGTACTCTATACAAGATGTTTTGCCTTACATAGGGTGCCACCCCGTGTGACCTAGTTGTGTCTGTGTTCTTGGGTACATGGTCATGTACCAATAAATATACATTCATATTGTATTTGGAATGTGTCATCCATCACATGGGTTGTTCATATAGGGAAGGAGTTCACCACATGTAATAGGGATACACACCGTGTCATGCTTAACTTTTCAAAAACACTATCCGTCACTACTGAGGGGCTACATGACATGTGTTCATCCATGAAAATGGAGTGTAGTTAGGTATTTATCTAGGTTTTTAGATCCTTTCTTCATTCTGGAATCTGTTCGTCTTATTGTAGATCCTACCTCAAATCCATCTGAAACTTTCATATCTGGCCAGGGATTATGGATTATTGCCATCGATCACTGGAAATCAGTTCAGTGGTTCATCGTGGGATTATCCATTCATCTTTTATGACTTCAACACTTCCAAATTTTATTTTGTTATTTTATTTCATTGAAATGATCATACATAGCCCACAATGATCCCATATCTAGCCTTATTTCATCGATATGTGATTTTTCCATCAAACCATCACAGTTCCAGGGGTCTGATCAGGCTTGGTACCACCAGGAAATATCGATCTGGGACCACGAGATCCTACCGGTGAAGAACATGAAGAATAATTCAGATAAAAGAAAAAATAAAAATGGTTTAAATGACGGTTTTCCAAGAATTATTATCCATTTATCACAAAAATACATCCAGGGATATAAAATATTGAATAAAATAATTTAAATTGGAACATAGGCACAAGAAAATGTTATAATAGGAACATATCAATAGAAGGGATCGATCTACTCAAAAAATTTAATCAAAAGGGTTGTAAAACACAAATTTATGAGTCTTACCTATTTATTGGATCATTCATCATTAAATAACATTGTATCCAAATATTAGAGGAATTTTTTGCATTCGATGCATCCTGATATGCATGGATTCAGTGTTTTTTTATCATTTGAGGTTATTCGACAATGAAGAGGGAAGAAGGAGCTTTGGAATTATTCTAGGGTTTATGCAGCTGAACCTAGAAAATTCACCCTGTAAACTAGATATTGAACATTAAATTCCATCTAATCAAATTCATTAATTAGTTTAATATTTAATTAACTCACTGAATGTACCACCAACGAGCAAGGAGTCCAAATGCCCCCATAACAAGCCATTTAATATCACACCTAGGGTAAACACCATGTTCAAGACTCAACAATGGTCTTATATTTCTAATCAAATATTTAGTTTACAATTTGAATTATTTCCTTTAAGAATTTGTATGCACTCAAAATAAAATATATTTAAATTTTTTATAAAATTAATTTCTAGCACATCGGACCTCATAATAGCACTCCATCTCAGCGCCTAGCTCTATAAATATTTACTGAAAATTTTCAAAGACTTGTGAGGAAAAAATTGAGTCTTGACCTAATCCCCTCCTTCAATCCTTTCATCCCCAAAAAGAAAAACTAAATAAAAATATTGGGATACTGAACATGAATCTTACACTCTTGCACCAAGGAACTCTCATGCACATTCTAATGCCTCCACAACACATGAACCAAGGGTATGGTCTATCTACACAGGTCCCTATCCTGTTGATCTACAATTGCCACTAGGTTCTCCAAAAAGGTGAATCCATCCTTAATATCCATCTCACCCTAGTCGATGACATGGGTAGGGTCATGCATGTATCTCCTAATATGATACACATGAAAGATTTCATAAACCCAGTCCATCTGGTGGGGGTAGGATGAGGTAGTAAGCAACATCTCCATCCCTCTACATGATCTGAATGGTTGGATTTACCTTAAGGATAGATTGCCTACCCATATAAACCTATTCGATCCTCATCGTGGGGAGACTCTCAAGAAATAATTGTCTCCCTAATTTAAATCCAAGGGCCTATGATAGAAATATACATAATATTTAAGTTTTCTATGGGATTTCCTCATATGTTCATGGATGACTTAGACATTCTACATTGTCACCTCCTCCAACTCTGGACCCATGACAGATGTCCCACCCATCTCTATGCAGCATATTGGTAACCTATGGGGTCTCATGTGTAGGTCCTAAAATGGTTTCATACTAATTTTAGAGTGGTATTTGTTGTATTATGGAAACTTTACTATGGGAAAATGATCATTCTAGATCCGGTTGAAGTCCAATACACAATCCCTCAGTATATCCCCTAGAACCAAGATACTGCGCTCAACCTGCCCATCGGTCTGGGGGTGAAAGGTTGTACTCATCCTCTTGTGGGTCCCAAATTCCTCTTGCAGGCCTCTCCCCAGTGGTGATGTAAAACACATGTCAAAATCAGATACAATAGTTGAGGGAACCCCGTGAAGTTGAATGATATACCATACATAAAACATCCCCAATATCTCCACCAAATTATACTCCCTGATATGAGGAAGTGTGCCAACTTCATTAGTTTGTAAAATATCACCCAGATGGAATCATGAACCATCACTATACATGGAATACCTATGAAAATTTCCATATATATTCAATCCCACTTTTACTCTAATTTCTCAAGGGGATGCAAAAGACCCATCAGATATGGTGCTCATCCTCCACCTACTGATTGGTGAGGCAATGTGGAATGAATTCAGTAAAGATTGATGTCATTCCAAACATCCAAAAATACCATAGAAGGTCTCTGTACATCATACCCACATTGGGATGTACACATAGGGGAGAAGTTTTGAAATACCACATCACCTCCTCCCAAATCATGATTGGAACCACCACACATCCCTAAAAAATATTACATGATTTACTCATTCAGAATATCCATATAGTGAGTCGCCTATGAATATCTAGTCACATAAGTAAGAAGATATGCTATATCCTAGATAGGACTCCCTCACAAGCACAATAAGTGAAGGATTCAAGACCATTGACTGCATAAAAGTTATACCCTCTTTCTCTATCAAGGTCAGCTACAAGGAAGCCAAATGTGCTGAATCCTCCAACAATAAACAATCATGGAAATTCATGCTAAGAGAATCTAATACAATATTTACTTTCCCTGGAGAATATACTATTTGAAAGTCATTTTCTTGCAAGAACTCCAACCATCATCGCTGCCTAAAGTTCCAGTCTCTCTACATGAAGATGTACCTGATAGTCTTGGGGTCTGTGTAATCCACAAAGAGCTCCCCCAGAAGGTATTTCATCCACATCCTCAGGGATAATACTATCACTTCCATATTTAGATCATGGATTTTTTAGTTCTTCTCATTAGGTCTCAATTAATTTTACCTATTTACAATAAGTTCCTATCATTGCATCAACATGCATCTAAAAAAAACTCCTGAGGCATGGCATCATAATATTAACTCCATGCCATCATCTTTTATCCACAATAATAAATTTCTAGTCAGCATAAACCAAAAAATCACAAAGGTCTTCTGGAACTAGTCAAACCAATTAAATGACTTCCCTTTTTTTATCATGGTGGTTTAAGGGGAAGTAATTCTACAGAAGTATTCTATGAATCTACTATAGTACCCCTCCAATCCATGAGAACTCTGAACCTCTTCCATGTTCTTGGGTGGATCCCAAGAAAGTACTACATTGATCTATGTTGGGACTATGACTAAACCATGAGTAGAAATTAATTTCCCTACAAATTGAACCACATGTATCCAGAAGTGGTACATAAAGATATTCCCATAATGTTGGTTCTCTCAAAGAAAATATAGAACCATCCTCAGGTGCTTTTCATGGTCCTCCTTTGATGTAGAGTATATGATTGTGTCATTAATGAATAAGACCACAAATTAGGCCACGTACGGCTGGAATAACTATTTCATCAAATCAATAAACACGACATGGGAATTTGTCACACCAAAGGGCATCAATAGGAATAAATAGTGTTGATAGTGACATCGGAATACCAAATTTGAAATATCAGCCTCTCAAACCCTCAACTGATGGTATCCATACCCAAGATCAATCTTTGAGGACCATATCATGCATGAAAACTAGTCAAAGAAGTCGTCAATCCTTGGCTAGGGATACTAATTATTTATTTTGGCCTAGTTTAGGCAATTATAATCTATGAAAAGCTATAAGATATCATTTTTATTTTTCAGGAACAACACTGGAGCTACCCAAGGGGACATATTGGGTCTTGTGAAACCATTCTTTGGGAGGTCCACCAAATTCAACCATAGATTCTGAAGCTCAGTAGGGTCCATAAAATATGTCTCATAAGCTATGATAGTTGTTTCAGGAAGAATGTCGATGCAATGTTCCATATACCACTTTGGAGGTAGTCTTTGAACATCCTCATGGAAGACATCCATTTAATCCTTCCTAACTGATAGATTCAAGATGATTATGAAGCCTGATGCACCTAGGGACATACTTGATAACTGATGGGTGATGGGTTATAGCCTACTACTCCCAGAACCCACTTTCCCAACAATTAGATCTCTCTCTCTCTCTAAAAAATAAGATTCTCATCCAATCTGTGTGTAGGAATATGACTTGTCTCCAGTGATATTAGATCTAGTATTGGACTATAGATTTACAATATATACCTAAGATTATGTGATATGGTTCCATCATGGAAAACAAAAGGTTCTACGTGAACCTCTCTCTACGAAGGGATAGCTTGCACTGCCAGCAGATAAAAGATACAGATAATGTATTCCCTGTATTAACCTCAAGATAAAGCTATAGTGCTAGAACCTCAACTGGGAGGTCCATCTCTCTCACCAGGAGTATAGATATGAAGGAATGGTTGGGACCTATGTCTACTAATACTCATGAAATAGTATAAAACACACAGATCATAACTCTAATCATCTCATGCATTGTCGGTTCATAATCCTCTAAATCCAACAGCTTTCCATAGCCTCAGCTTCCAGCTCCCTAATTCTGATGTTGGACACCTGATAGTGGTGGTTGATGGTTCTCATAGTGTACGAACCCGGATCTTCTTTTTAGGTATGTTTTTTCCTTTTCTGGTCATTTTTTGGGAAAAATAGGAGAATTTGGAAATTTTCTAAGTACACACCGTGTACTTTATAAGTACACGCCATGTAATTTGATGCTACTCGAGGCTGTGTTCTGGCCATTTCATGGCCACACACATGGCCATGTAGGGGTGATGTGTAGGCTTCTTAATGCAGAGTGAGAAAAAGCCTAGTACATGCAGTGTACTAAAAGAGTGCACGGCGTGTACTTTTTTTTCATTAAACGGACCGGGGTCGCATCTTAACCCCCAAAACATCTTCTTCTCTAGCTTCTTCGATTGAGAGTGAGGGTACAACCACATATATTCTCCAAGTCACCGATCCATCACCGATTATCCAAATCGAACGCCATCAGTTGCAATATAATCACAGTGATGAGTTATTAGTTCTTCTTTGGCCACGTTTCCTTATTATTTATCTTATGAGAGTTATCCGAGAATGAAAAATTTAGACTTTTTTGTAGATATACTCCGTTCTAGGCCGATTAGCAGGCCGAGGTTCAAGTATATCGATCTCCTAGTATCGAGGTAGGTGGTTTGTTTCCTTACGTTGAATTTCTTTGAGTTTTTGTGAAAAAGTGTCGGATACCCATGTATCAGGTATCTCGGGTTAGAGTTTTGATCCTGCATTATTATATGACTTAGACTGCTTGTATTCTTGTGTATGTTAGATGAATAATGATTACTTGTTAGCATGTTTGAGGATCACCCCATGGGTGTTTCCCTTATTTTAGCTGTTTATCACCATTTGGCTTAGGATGCCTATGAGGCAGACATTTTTGCATTGATTGTCTGCCTTGATATAATTGATTGCATGTATTTCCTACTGTTTATATGCTTTTGATGTATTGTAGCTATTATCCAAGTAGTTGTTGAACTTACTTAGGGATGCTGATAGTCGATTACGCACGATTGGACTGCTCAGGGCTGTGTGAACCTGGTGCGGTAGACTAAAGAGGGAATTGAAGACTAAGGGATTCCATAGAAAGTCAATTATAAATTAGTAGCATTCACAGGACCTACGAGAATTGGACTTTGTGCTTCCTCAGAGTGTCCTTAGTTACGTATCGAGACTACATAGGGAATTATACGTAAGTGCTTCCTCAGAGAGTCTACAACTATCATTACAAGACCGCAGGGGAATGGACGGTGAGAGCTTCCCAGAGTATCTGTGCCTTTATATGATTACTTGACTAGAGGGGTCTGCTAGTGTGATCCACCCAGAGAGTCAGTTTGAATATTTTTTGGTTGGTTGTGACGAGTTCACCAAGCTAAAGAACAAGCTTGGGTTTTTTACTGCTTGTGTTTAGGTAGTCTGCTGAGATACCTATAGTGTTACTTGCTATGCCTTGGGAATATAGATCTATTTTCTAGATTCCTTGGTTGATAATTAAACGATTGAATTAAATTAATAAATAAATGTAGATGTAGATTGGTAGGATTGTTTACTTTAGTGTGCTCCTGTTTCTCTGCTGCATTTATTTCCTTTACTTTTTCTATATTGCTCACTGACAGTAGGGCACAGATCTTGTGGTGGTTGCCTACTGGGATTAGTCTCACATCCTATTTGGGTCCTGCTTTTCGGCCCAAATAGGTTATATAGTTGCAGGTGTGGATATGGATTGTGGCCCTTCTACTTCAGGTACACGATTTCTGGTTGGATCTGGAGAGCATAGGATGGAGCTTAGGCTTGCGATGCTGCTGGAGTTGCTGTTTACTTTTAGTACTTTGATTCTCAGTTATATTTCAGCACGTTGTTATGTTTGATGCTTTACTTAGATACTTGTACCTGCTACATCATTATCATCATTACCACATATTCATTGCTTCCACTGTTTTGTTTCAGTTATTGTATGATGTTTACTGCTTCCACTATTGACTGTTATTTCCTTTCCCTTGTATACCTTACCAAATGAGGGCATAGTTTCCCCAATGACTCACCAAGGACCTCGCTGCTAGTCGGCAGCCTCTGGTGTTTGGGGAAATGCGCCTGAGGTCATGTGGTGAACCAGGTATGGGGCACCAGTTGAGTGGCTCCAGATTCGGGTCGTTACAAAGTGGTATCAGAGGGTAGTTCTTTTTTTTTCTATTGACTTACTATTTGGGAACATTAGACAGGGATACGAAGGAATAGGTAAATGGTAAATAGCTGTGCCCGGGAGTTCTAGAACCCGTGTACAGGGAAAAAGCTAGGTTACCTCGAATATTGCAGTTTTTGAGTTTTGAAAATGTTACAATTTAATTGACTTCACCATTGAGTGGTGCACTTGTTTTGTGTTGTTACTGTTTATATGATTGTGGTTCTATTTTTTTGAATCTTGGTGAGATGAGGGTATTCCATCTCATTCATCATATAGGAACTTTTTAGAAAATAACATGTCATGAATTTTTTCATGCCATCTAAATTGCATTATAATTTTCATGTTGTTGTGATAGAATTGGTGATAGAATATGCATGCTGTTGTGATAGCTACTGTGATAGAATACCTACTATGTTGATAGGGTATCGTTTGTTTAGAGATTATTTATCATGGATGCCAATCCTTGGTCTTAGAGGTGTTATGAGCCCTCGAGGATCGGAAATTAGTGGATTGTGAGTTTGTTAAACGATTTACTAGTTATATGTATTGTTATGATGCTAAGCTTTGATTTGCGGGGATTATGGGCCCTCACAGATTGGAATTTGGCACCTTAATGTTGGTTTTCTGTTTTTTCTGGGCTCCAGAGCATTTTCTGAGTATACTATCCAGAAAAACCCAGAATACATGGAGTGTACTTTATGGTGACATGTCGTGTAGTCTATAGCCGTGTCACTAATAGTGCGAGAAAAAACATGGGGTTTTGGGAAATCTTGTAGGAACATGCCGTGTAGTATGAAATAGGTACCCGACCATGTCACGAACAACATAGGTCGTGTTATCTTTTCACATACACACTGTTTCTGAATCTTACACACCATGTAGTGTGACCTGGGTACACTGGTTGTGCCACTAACAACACGGGCTAGGTGAAGCTTGTTAAGTACATGCCGTGTATGACTTGAACATGCCGTGTAGTGTTGTCTTAGGAGAGCCGTGTGGCTTAACCATGTAGAAGGACTCAGGCAAGGAAGAGGATTCAAGTACATGCCATGTGTTGGGACAATATGCCGTGTGTTTGGGGTGTTAAATGACCAGTTTAGGTAGGAGTAAATTCCCATGTAAATGACTTAAGGGAACACACCGTGTAGGGAAAGAACACGCCGTGTATCATGGTTTTCATAACTTAAATGCCTTCTTTTACATATTACTTCTTGTGCCTTCAGTTTTAATGTCTTGGTTAATCCTGAATCTGAGGTGTGATTTTGACCTTTCAGATCTATGGCACCAAGACGTCCTCCTGTTGCCCGTCAGGAACCAGGCAGCGACCATACGCCTGATACGGTAGATCAGGGACTACCTGTAGTTCCTCCTATCATTCCAGACATGGCACCTGAAGTGATTATAGACACTGGTGCTGACACTCAGTTTAGAGAGGTTTTCATGAGATTCATGCAGACCTTCTAGGGAGCTCATCATCCTGCCCCGTCTATGGCAGAGTTGACATGGGGTTTTCAGCAGCAGCAGCATCCTCCCACGTTTACAGGGGATGGAGGACCGCAGGCTGTGGAGTCATGGCTAGAAGCCATGCTATCTATCTTCGAGCACCTGGAGACACCTCTGGATAGGAGAGTGAATCTCTCAACTTATATGCTACGAGACTCCTCCAAGAGATGGTGGGATGTGGTCTCGTAGGCAGGGCGCCAAAAGGTTATGGCTTGGGACGAGTTTCAGCGTACGTTCTATTACTATTTATACCCGGTGATGATGAGGGATAACAAAGCTATAGATTTCATGAACCTACAGTAGGGTACTTTCACAGTTATGGAGTATTCCTCTCGCTTCATAGAGTTACAGCATTTCACTCCTATTCTGGGGAATGACGATCTGTTTTTAGCGGGGAAGTTTGAGGAAGGACTCAGACCGGACATCAGATCATAGGTGAACATCTTTCAGTTGACTTCTATTACTCTGATAGTAAACTATGTACTTATCACATAGAGAAATATGAGGGAGACTGGAGCTATAGACCAGGGAGGTTTGGCATCTAGGGCTAATTCATTTCAGATAGATAGTAGGAAGCGCCACCGAGAGTCTACATGAGGTGACCCGAGGAAGTGAGGTATTTCTTCTAGTAGACTAGATCTTCCTTTTGGTAACCAAGTGGTGTGCTATTAGTGTGTAAAAAGTGTGCATAAAAAGTCTCAGTGCCCGAGATACCTAGTGGAGTGCAGATCTTGCGGAAAGATGGGTCATCTGCAGCGTTTCTACAGGGTTATCCTGCCAATGGCTAGTGAAGGAGGATTAGTTTCAACTCTACGTACAGGAGCAGGATTACCAGTTCCGCAGAAGACTGGGGGCTGGAGTTCTTCAGGTCGTTCAGGACAAGGTAGAGGCTATGGATGCAGTGGTCAGGCTCAGGGAGGGTCTGCTCAGAGATCTCAGTCTGCTACACAGGGCCGCGGTGCAGGCCCGACTTTTGCGGTAAAGGAGATTCATCAGGAGCAGGATCCTGGACCTTCTACAGTTCGAGGTACGATTTTAGTAGCCTCAGTTTTATCCTTAGAACTTTTTGATATAGAATATTCTCATAGCTTTATTTCTGTGCATACTGTGGAAACCCTTAGACTTACTATTTATACTTCTGAGGACATGTTGAAACTAGACAGACCATTGGGGAATAGAATGGCTAGTGTACGTCAGTGAACGGAGTACCCTCTAGAGGTGGATGGGTATCAATTTCTATGGGACCTCTATGTCCTAGAGATAATAGGCTATGATTTCATTCTCAGAATGGACTCGCTCGTTCCCTTCCGGGCAGTCATCGACTGTTATTGCCGCAGGGTGAGTTTCACATCACCGTAGGGCATATATTTTCTTCATAAGGGCGAGTGGGATGTCCAGGGAAGTAGAGCAGGACCAGAGCATCAAGGGTTAGGCGGAGTTACAACTCATATTTCCAGTCTGTACCTGGATGACTAGGTGACTTCACAGATAGACTTTCCTCCAGTGGTTGATCATTTCAAGGATGTATTTCCAGAGGAATTTTCAGGTTTGCCTCCGGAGTGTGAGGTAGACTTTTCTATTGAGATTGTTCCAGGAGTGGAACAAGTGTCCATTCCTCCTTATAGGATGGCCACACCTGAGTTGCAGGAGCTCAAGAAGTAGTTGGAGGAGTTGCAGGCAAAGGGTTTCATCCGACCCAGTACTTCTCCATGGGGTTCGCCTGCCCTGTTTGCGAAGAAGGCAGACGACACCCTTAGGCTTTGTGTGGATTATCGGAAGCTGAACCAGTTGACGGTCAAGAACTGATATCCATTACCATGGATAGATGATCTATTTTATCATCTTAGAGGAGGCAGAGTGTTCTCAAATATCAACATGAGATTCGTCTATCATCAGTTGCGCGTCGGGCCATCTGATATACCTCTTAAAGCCTTCCGAAGTAGGTATGGTCTATATGAGTATTTGGTTATACCGTTCGGTCTCACAAACTCACCATCAGTTTTCATGGAACTCATGAACATAGTGTTCCATCAATACTTAGATTCCTTCATGGTGGTTTTCATGGACGATATCATGGTGTACCCTCACACTTGACACGACCATGCTACCCATCATGAGATCATTTTGAGTACACTGAGGAAGCATCAGTTGTATGCTAAGCTCTCAAAGTGACACTTTTGGATGGATGAGATTCACTTCCTGGGTCATTTCATCTCAGATAAAGGAGTATCAGTAGACCCAAAGAAGGTGAGAGCAATAGTTACCTGGGAACAGCCGGAGAATGTCTTCGAGGTACGGAGTTTCTTAGGGCTGGCTGGTTAATACAGGTGGTTTATACAGGACTTCTGATGCTTAGTAGTGCCATTGATGGGGTTGAATAAGAATGGGGTGAAGTACGTTTGGTCAGAAGCCTACGATTCATCCTTTCAAGATCTGAAGGGGAGATTGAATTATGCACCGATTCTAGTTTTTCTCGAGCTGGGAAAGAGTTATATAGTTTTTTGTGATGCATCTGACATCGGTCTTGGAGCAGTGCTTATGCAGGAGGATCGTGTTTTTGCATATGGATCTCGACAGTTGAGGCCACATGAGAGGAAATATCCTACGCACAACCTGGAGTTGGCTGTATTTGTTCATGCTTTGTGTTGTTGGAGACATTATCTTCTGGGAGAGCATTTTGTGGTATATACTGACCACAAGAGCCTCAAGTATATCTTCATGCAGCGTGACTTTAATCTGAGATAGCGGAGGTGGGTTGAGTACCTATAGTCCTTCAATTTCTAGCTTGCTTACATGCCTGGGAAAGGCAACACTATGGTAGATGCATTGAGTAGAAGGACACAGTTACAGGCAGTTCAGGAGGCCAGCAGCGAGTGGCAGCTTATGGCTCTATTCTCTGAAATGCATTTGGAGGTGCACGACAGACAAGGTCAGACTTTTATTTCTTTTGTAGCTGTTACCTCTACCCTTCTTGACCGATTTCGAATGAGGCAGCTATCAGATTCTGAAGGCCTATTCCTACAGGAAAGCGTGTCAGGAGAGGACCCTCTTCCCAGATGGACCGTAGGCGAGGGTGAGATATTTCATTTCCAAGGATGCGTATGGGTGCCAACAGATATACATGAGGAGATGATGTAAGACTTTCATTCCTCAGTTTGGGAAGTTCATCTTTCTGTCACCAAGATGTATCGTGATCTACACTGCCAGTATTGGTGGTCAGGTATGAAGAGAGATGTTGCTGGTTTTGTCATGAGGTGTTCCACCTGTCAGCATGTGAAGGCGGAGCACCAGTGACCAGCATGGATTTTAGAGCAGCTACCCATTCCCGAGTGGAAGTGGAATGATGTCGCGATGGACTTCGTGACAGGGTTACCGAGATCTCCTCGAGGGAATTATGCAGTATGGGTTTTCATTGACAGGCTCATGAAGGTTTCTCACTTCTGGCCAATTAAGGATACTTCCAGTGTTGATGAGCTTGGAAGATTGTACATCCGTGAGATTGTACGTTTGCATGGGGTTATGAGTACTATCATTTCAGATAGGAATTCCTGCTTCACGTTGTATTTCTGGTAAGGGATACAGAGGGATTTGGGTACACACGTACTTCTGAGTACAACTTACCATCCCCAGACAGATGGCCAGTCAAAGTACACGATTTAGGTGCTAGAGGACATGCTAGGAGCATGCGTCCTTGATTTTGGAGGTTCATGGGAGAGAGATATACCTCTAGTGGAGTTTTCCTACAATAATAGTTTTCAATCAACTATTCAGATGACACCTTACGAGGATTTGTACGGTAGGCCGTGCAGATCACCCTTGTGATGGCTGGAGGTAGGAGAGCCAGCTATGCTGGGACCTCGTCTTGTTTAGGAGACAACAGAACAGGTGGAGATAATTCAGAAAAGGAGGGATACTGCATAATCTCGGTAAAGATATTATGCTGATCATAAGAGATGACCTTTGGAGTTCATGGTTAGAGATCAGGTTTTCCTACGTGTTACCTCGAGGTTGGGACACAAGAGGATCAGGATATAGGGTAAGCTTTCACCAAGATACATCGGGCCATTTGAGATTCTGGAGAGAGTTAGGCTGGTTTCTTATAGGTTGCAGTTACCTCAGAGGTACCTGGCTATGCAGGACATCTTCCATGTTTCTCAGCTTCGACGCTATTTCTCAGACCCGTCTCATGTTTTTCAACCCGAGGAGGTTGAGCTGGAGCAGGATGCATCATTCGAGGAGCATCCTATCAGTAATGTTGATCATAGTGCAAAGGAACTCCATGGCTAGTTTGTTCCTCTGGTACGGGTGTTATGGAAGCACGACCGTGTACAAGACAAGACTTGGGAGAGGGAGGCCGATATGCGATCACAGTGGCCAAAGTTGTTTGGGGTTCCTTCTTTGCCACCTTGTTAGGGAAATTTGGGGACAAATTTATTTAAGCGGAGAATTTTGTAAGAACCCAGACCTTCTTTTCAGGTATGTTTTTCCTTTTCTGGTCATTTTTTGGAAAAAGAGGAGAATATGGGAATTTTCTAAGTACACGACGTGTACTTTATAAGTACACGCAGTGTACTTTGATGTCGCTCGAGGCCGTGTGCTGGCCGTGTCATGGCCACACACACAACCATGTAGAGGTGATGTGGAGTCTGATTAATGTGGAGTACAGAAATTCCTAGTACATGCTGTGTACTCCAAAAGTACATGCAGTGTACTTTTTTTTGCTTCGTTAAATGGATTAGGGTCGCGTCTTAACCCCCAAAACACCTTATTTTCCAGCTTCTTCGACCGAGAGTGAGGGTACTGCCACAGATCTTCTCCAAACCCCCAATCCGTAACCGGTTATCCGAATCGAATGCCATCGGTTGCAATAGAATCACAACGGTGAGTTCTTGGTTCTTCTTTGGCCACATTTCCTGATTCCTTCTCTTATGAGAGTTATCTGAGGTTGAACGTTTTAGACTTTTTTGAAGATCTACTCTGTTCTAGGATGATTTGAGGGTCGAGGTTCAATTATATCGATCTCCTAAGATCGAGGTAGGTGGTTTGTTTCCTTACTTTGAATGTCTTTGAGTTTTTGTGCAAAAGTGTTGGACACTCATGTATCATCTATCTCGGGTTAGGGTTTTGGTCCTGCATTATTATCTGCCTTTGAAATCTTGTATGCTTGTGGATGTTAGATGAATAATGATTTCTTGTTAGCATGTTTGAGGATCACCCCATGGGTGTTTCCCTTGTTTTTGTTGTTTATCGTTGTTTGGCTTAGGTTGCCTATGAGGCAGAACTTGTTGCATTGATTGCCTGCCTTGATATAATTTATTGCATGTATTGCCTACTGTTTATATGCTTTTGATGAATTGTAGATATTATCCAAGCATTTTTTTAACTTAATTAGGGTTTCTGATAGTCGATTACGCATGACTGGACTGCTCAGGGATGTGTGAACCTGGTGCGGTAGACTAAAGAGGGAATTGACGGTTAAGGTCTTCCCTGGAGAGTCAGTTATAAATTTGTAGTGTTCACAGGACCTATGGGAATTGGACTTTGTGATTCCTCAGAGGATCCTTAGTTACATATCGAGACTACAAGTGGAATTACACGTAAGTGCTTCCTGAGAGAGTCTATAGCTATCGTCACAAGACCGTTGGGGAATGGACGGTGAGAGCTTCCCAGAGTGTCTGTGCCTTTGTATGATTACTTAACTAGAGGGGTCTGCCAGTGTGAGCCACCCATAGAGTCAGTGTGAATATTTTTTGGTTGGTTGTGATGAGTCCACCAAGCCAAAGAACAAGCTTGGGTTTTGTACTGCTTGTGTTTAGGTAGTCTGCTGAGATACATATAGTGTTACTTGCTATGCCTTGGCTGCATTCCATTTTTTTATAATTTTCTAAAAATCCACTTTGAGGTAAGTGGGAACTGCACATTCTAGAAATCAAAAAAAAAACACCTCAAATTTTAAAATTCAAAACACTAAGTGCCAAACCAAATTCAAAATCAAACCTAATATTGAAAATTGAACCTGTAACACCAATCACCTCGGGCCATGAGTTCTGAGCCAAAATCTGCCATTGTCAGAAACATCAATACCATCGAACATGGAACCATCATCTCCATCAATAGGTCCCCTTCAACTCCATCAAATCAGACCAAGTCCAACGAAGCCGTCATAAAGCATCATCACTATCGCCAAAAACTAAAAACCATCGAAAATTACCATTTTCATCGTCGTCAACACCATTGTAGCCGCCGTCCAAACACCACACGTCAGAGATTGACTGAGGTTGTAGTATCACATAAAACACATAAAAAATAACAGAACCAACCCTAAAATGGAACCATCATGAATAAGCATAAAAAACTATCACCGATGTCAGAGATCCGAAAAACCAAACCAGAACCAAAGAGACGTTGAAATCCCTGACGTGAATGCCAAAGAAGAAACCCGGAAAAAATGGATCTGGGGATGAAACCCTAAAAGAAAAATAATGAGAAAACCGGGGGCTAAAACCCTAAAAGAAAAGGAAAGGAGACACCGAGATGTCCAGGACCGTTGAAATGTTTATCCCAAAACCTCTAAGTATCCATCGCTACAGATCCGACCTGGAGAGGGGCACTGGAACGTGAGGTCAGAGCGAGGTTGAGGTGGCTGTGGAAGAAACCATAGTTCCTTCACCGGAGCGAAATCGAAGAAGTAGTGGGACAGACCACGAGGGAGAGCCCCAGAGGAATCCATTGCTGGTTGGAGCTGGAGAGCATAGGACCGAGCTTAGTCTTGCGATGCTGCTGGAGTTGCTTTTTACTTTTAGTACTTTGATTCTCAGTTGTATTTCAGCACATTGTTGTGTTTCCTTCTTTCCTTAGATACTTGTACCTGCTGCATCATTATCATCATTACTACATATTCATTGCTTCTTCTATTTAGTTTCAACTGTTTTATGATGTTTAATACTTCTACTATTGACTATTATTTCCTTTCCCTTGTATACCTTACCAAATGAGGGCATAGTTTCCCCAATAACTCAACAAGGCCCTCGCTACTAGTCGGAAACCTCTAGCATTTAGGGAAATTCACCTGAGGTCATGTGGCGAATAGGGTACGAGGCACCAGTTGAGTGGCTCCAGATTCGAGTCGTTACGCATAGAATATTCCCCCACCCATATCTTCTCCATATCATCTGCTATATTTTCCTCCATGGGGACCAACATGTCCTTTCCTAGAAGATCCATGGAAAAGGTATTTCCTCTGCCATTGCAGTCCATCATTTATTTACATGTGATGATCATCATGTCTAGTTGGGAAGTCTTAAGCTCTCCCATAATATGTAAAGAACCACCCCTCTTTAGGCTACCCTAGCTCTCTATGATTCCCTTGACCATGTGCTTGAGTCTTATCATGGAGATGTATCCTATACCGAGATCTTTGTGCCCAGAACCTACTAGTTGATTCATATGACTCAACTATATAGTGTATACATCTAGCTATAGCTTCTTGGTTCCCCTGTAATAGAAATACCTCTATCACTAGTTCCCACTCCAGTACCCCAACATAGGTGGTGATGCACAAGGTCACTACAGTAGCTTGGAACTCTCTATGGATTCCTTACTCAAACTTATGTTCTCGAAAGTAGCTATCATGGATCATGACAATTTAGTACTGGGTAAGGTATGTGAACCTCACTACATACTCATCCATTTTCATCCCTCCCTACATCATCTCCAGTATCTCCTAAAATCAAACATAGTGCAAGTACAAGGTGTAATACTCCTCACAGAATAGATGATGGATGTCAGTCCACAAGAGTGTCATCTCATCGTACATTTATATAAAAAGGCTCCACCAATTCCCAACTGCTCTATGGAAAAGGCTAGATGCGAGTAAAAGCACATGATCCATGGGATTATTGACAATCTAGATGATACGACCCACCAAATCTAAACAATCCTCTACTATGTGAGGATCTGGCTCATCATAGATCCCAAACAACCTATGGAGCTGGAACTCACAAAACATGTTAAGCCTACACATATCCTCGTCCTACTCTAATAGAATGATATACTACTTGAATGTTGGTGGTGATACTATGTACCCACCAAGAGGAATGGTTTATGGGATAGAACTTGAACTAAGGCCTTGTCGCTCATAGGGTCATCATCACGATCCAGAGCTGTTATCTTGGATGGCTGTCATCGTAGAGGAATCCTGAAATTTATTAAGTCAAACTGCATTTAGATGAGAATATATATATATATATATATATATATTAGAAATGGGGAGCTAAATCCAGAATGTAAGTCAAGGACTCAAACCTATATTATTCATGCACCATTAATCCCTACAACTAATGTCTTAGTATGCCAAGTCGAGTAGAAGGTATTCAAGGTCCTGGTGAATGTATATGTTAGCCACCCACACTATCACTAGATTACCTATCTTGAGAGACACACTTGATAAACATTAAAATTATTGATCTAAATACCAGCCAAATAATCTTAATGGGATAATTTAGAACAATTCCCTATGGAATTAAATTTCTCTGATACCAATCTTCCATGACCCAAAAAAAGTCAGGGCTTGATCTGCAACTACCCCAACCCACCTCTATAGGGCAAGGGGTGACAACTAGAACTGAAGGCATATCTAATAGAGGGAGTCCTTTTCATAAGTACCTATACACACATACACAACCATCTCGATGTAGAAGTTCATAGAAAAATAGTAAAATATGAAATACAAGTAGAATGTAAACCAAGATTTCATATCCTATATAGTGTACAAGAGTACGACAGTGAAAACATAAAATTAAAGGGGAAAAATAAACACCCAATAAGAAATATGTACCAACCTGAAATAAATGGACAAGTAAACTACTAAGAGAGCCCATATCCTAAATCCCAATCTATGACCACCATATGTGGTCCAATGTACCAAGTATCCCTAAGCTCATTTTTAGTCCCATTCGATCTTTCAGTCATTTGTATAATACAATTCACGTGTGGGAAAAGCCCATACAAAACTGAGTATATACATACCCAGTAAGAAAACCCAAAATCTAAAGAGGGAGTAGTAATAAATACCATAGGAATAGAAATATAGTTGACGCAAGATACAATAATAGATAATAGTTAAACCCAAACCAATATTGATTGTGACCTCATCCCAATACAAGGGGATCAACACGGTGAATAGATGAACTACCCATCGAGTCTTGGATGCATATAGTAGAAAAATATAAACATCCAACCATGAGAATATAAACACGGAAATCAAATTGAAAACCCCAAGAAACTTCACCTCTCCTGGAAGGAGATTAACCAAATCCAAGGAGCGGATACATAATATTGTATATATATATATTCTCATTTTAAAGATTCCAAAATGAGAGAGTGAGGGGATGTCCATCTCATATATCAGCCCAAGAAGATGAGTAACGAATAGTACCAGAAGTCCATCAATGGTGCCCAGCATCCAATGCATCTTCCCATAAGTAATTTTCCAAATCAACTCATGCCTCATCACTATGCTGCATAGTCAAGGGGGGATTAAAAACTCTGTAGAATAATCTCACCCCAGTGTTTTAGGGGGGCTTCCAATCTAATATTATCCATAGAGGAATCACGCCCTAGAGTGTCAAGGGGGTTCCAATATGGTGTTATGAGGACCTGATCCCTATTTGAATGGTGTTCCACTCAATAAGTAGAGGACCCATGCCCACGCTGATGGGGGGTTCCACTATAGTCATCATGGCCCCACACCCTATTTGATAGGGGGTTCCATATGGTTGGTAGATGTATATAACCTATGACCATGGTAAAGGGGGCTCCACTTTAGTGGTCAAGGACTCATCTCTTATCTGATAGGGGGTTTCCACTCAAAATGTAGCTATAGAAGAACCATAACCATGCTTATAGGGGTTTACACTCAAATGGTTGATGAATCATGCCCTGTCTAAAAGTAGTTTCCACTCGGAAGAATCCTCTATTGATCCTAGCAGATCAATGTCATTGTTAGATGTATCCAATGTAAGTGTCCTTCCTGGAACATTTCACATCATATCTCAAAATCCACTACCAAGGGAACCATCACGTCTTATGAGAAAAAACACCTAGGATAGGCTACTCCCATGCCAAAATCTATGTTCAAACAAAGGAGATACAAAACCGTGGAGGTAACTAAAAAGGAAACAAGGGGAAAATAGTGTTTGAGGGGACCCACACACTGTATAGTCTCACTCCACTACATGTTCATGTTCGTGGCCAGCACACGACTCCAAATCCATGTCGTAGTAAATGTTGTGTTGGTGGGATACATCGCATGCCCTGAGAAACTGAGTCTAGGCCATGTCATTATGGTAGTGTCAGTGTACTTAACTCATGTCTTTCTACTCTATACATGCCGTTATTACTCACACAGGGTGTTAGACATGTGACATGATCATGTCCATGTACTCAGATTCATAGCCATGTACCTGGTTGTATACACACACATGGGATCCAACCCATTTGATACATCACATGGGTTTTACATCTAGGTAAAGGGTAAATGGTGTGTCAGGTGGCTATATGCTGTATCATCCGTAAAATTCCCAAAACCCTAGATGCTTCTATTGAGGGGATACATGTCACGTGTTCCTCCTTGAAAACAGAATGTAATCAGTTCTTCTCTAGATTTTCATATCCACTCCTCGCACCTCAATCTGTTTGTTTCACTATAGATCACACCTCAAATCCACTAAAAACATATAGATGTGGTCATGGATCATGGATTTTAGATGTAGATAACCAGAAATCAAATTCTGTGGTTCACTATGGGTTTCTCAATTCATCTTTTACGCCACAAATGCTTCTAAAATTGATTTACTGATCGTAGATCATAGAAATGATCATCCATACCTCACAATGATCCTATATATAACATTATTTCATCAATATTTTCTTTTTATATTAATCCACCATGGTTTAGGGTGTATGATTAGGATTGGTACCGCCCTGCAATGTTTAACCAGGACCATGGGGTCCTACTAATGATGAAAACGAAGAAGAATTGCGACAAAAACACTATAACAAAGGTTTAATTTATCATTAACCAATTGTTTTGGGAAAATGATCAAGAAAAGATATATGTTGATAGAAAATATTGAATAAAACAATTTAAATCAGTAGTTGAGTGCATGCAAAGGATTCAATTGGCATATATAGATAGAAGGGATCAATCTGATCAATCCCTTTAATCATGAGTGGGGTAAAAAACCAATTGATGAGTCCAACCTAGAGAATGGTTTTTTCATTATTGAAGAATGTGGTCACCAATGATCAAAGAAATTCGTTGCATTCACTACATCCCAATATTCTCTGAACTGGTGTTTCATCATCGTCTGAGGCGATTCCCAAAAGAATTGGGAAATAGGAGCTCTCAAATTCTTCCAGGGTTATTGTGGATAACCCAAGATAATTTATACTAACATACTAGATATATAACATTTTTTTTCCATAAAAAAGAGTTAATTAATTAATTTAATCTTTAATTAACTCACAGAACGTACTGACAATACGAGAGGAGTCTGAACGCCCTACATCGACCCATTTTTTTGTCACACATAGTGTATGAACCCCATTATAGGCTCAACTACAGTCTCATATTTCTGATTTGATCCTATATTTAAGATTTATCTTTTTTTACTTTTAATATTTTTTTCATGTGTATTATAAAATATATTCAATATTTTAATAAAATAAATTTCGGGCACATCGGGCCTCAAAATCGCATGTCGTCTTAATGTGTAACTCGATAAATATATATAAAAATATTTCAATGTCTTATATAGAATGGTCCCCCTCTCCATGTGTGACTGTAGATTGTGAAACCAGGCAGCTCTCCTCCCATTGTGCCCCATGTCACCTCTTCTTCTTGCAATCACTCAAGCCGGGCCTTCTTTAGTATTTCATGCCAAGACCATTGCTAAACTAGGAAATAAAGGTAGTTTCCACTTATTCTAGTCACTATAAAACCACTTCATAATAAGAATGAACCAATTTTCAATCACACTAAGTAGTTTCTTCCCCATATCCCTTGGTTCCTTTTATGAGGAATTGGTTTCCAACACTGCACATATTACTGTCTGGATTTTCATTGGGTCATTAAAACACCATCCAAATCACTACCAGACTTCTTCAGCACTACCCATATTACCGTATGGATTCATCATTTATCATATCATATTAGAGCTATCCATATCACTATCATACTTACTCATTACTATTCATATTAACATTGCGCTACCCATATTACCATCGGGGATCCTCATTATTTCTTGAATCACCATTGAGATTCTTTGTTGTTTTTTTTTTATTTTTTTTATTTTTTATTTTAAAAAATGAAAGTAAAATATGATTTGGAGTTTCATAAATGTTTATTTTTATTTTATTATGAATCCAAGATAGATAAACCTAGCTTGAGTGGGATTGTTAGAGGTTAAGTTCATACGATTCCCACATTGAACTTAGGTACTTTACCATATTTCTTATTTATTATAAATAAAATCCAAATCCTTCATTAGATATGTATCATGGGTATTAGGTCTCCAGTATTAAATTATAATAGAATAAAATTGTTTTTATTTTTAAAAAAATAATAAATGAACAAGAATGTATAAACTCATAGCCAATTCTTACTACCATGAAAAGAGTGACAAAACTATTTTAGTTCTTTCCATTGAAAATTTTATAATGGTTTATGTATGTATTTAATTCAAAGGCTTGATATTATATTATCCATATGAATTTAAACATTCAATATCAATTAAAAACTATCTCATGACCTACCTCACTAGGAATTAAATGTCACACCTCACTCAAGAGAATGTAATTATATAGAGTTATACCTATGATTAGGAAATAATTATTTATTGTAGGATTTTGAAAATTCTCATTTATCCAAACTGTGATACAAGACAATACAATCAATCACGAGGGATTGAAAAGGTTGTTAAGTGGCTTGAGGTTGGTGTGTATGTGATTAAAAACATCCTTTAGAATGAGAAATAATTGAATATTTAAATATAATGAATAATTTGTCACGTTTATTAATGAATGTCAACTTCACTCAATTTCCCTTAAAATTCGTATCCCAACACTCCTATTTCATTTTTGGTCTATAATTCATGAAAATGAGTCCAAAAAATGACTATATGCTTATTCTCCTTTTCTTTAGTTCATATTTTTAATGTATATTTTTTCTTCTTTTCTCAGTGAGAATGAGTTTTCAATTGAGTACAATGAATGTTGATTCTTTTAATTTTCATGATTATATACATGAATCACACAAATAAGAATAATGAGAGTCCTAGTTTAATTTCCTTTTTTTTATTTTTTTCCATGTACAATTGTATTAAGAAAATAGGATGATAAAAAATGGAATGAAACAGATGATGATGATTCATTCCCATTTCCCACTTCCCAATCTCACAAAATAATGATCACTTTCCCCTTAACATGAAATAAATCTAAAAGATAACAATTGGAATCCTGTATCCCTCAAAATAAATATGAACTAATTATTAAAATATATTTTAGAGTGAGGGTAGCTAAGGGATAAGTAAGCTTTTAATGCATCTTAAACCCATAAGGTCATTCATTGTTATCTAATGGCTTACCTAATGTCAATGTACAAGGTAGATCTCAATGATGGAAAGGGGTAGTCAATTGAATGCCCCAACCACATTGAAACGATCGCATTAATTCCAAAGACATGATAGAAAATAATCCCAAGTTCTAGTTCATAAAAAAATATCAATCTTCTCTCAATAAGTGAGGGTATTATAAAAATGGTTTAAATGATGATCCAAAATCTATTGAGATAGGGATTTAAATTTGGCTAGTCACTCATGGATTTGGATTTTAATTTATATTAAAATATAATTAAAATTCATGAAATCACATCATAAGAAAACAAATAAAAATAAGTAATCATTTATGTTTTTGATATTTAATAACATGATCATGCTCTTCATAGTGAAATTGTACATTAAAAATGATAGAGACCAACTATGACACCTAGAAATAATAAGGGCTATACAGAAATTGTTGAAGTTGGAAGAGGTTATAATAGAGATCTAATGGGGGAATATGTTGTGAGCCAAGGGGAATATCTCAGGGTATTCCATATATCTCTCCATAAAAGGGGAATAAGGGATCTACACATAGAGATTACTATTATGAATTGTCCATGTGGCTTAGTTATGTGTTTATCTTGGTTGGGGGTGCTATAATGCATCATGAGTGACTTATTTATTCTTCCATCCTTCATCTTATTCCATTATTGTAATTATGATTTGTTATTCTATAATATATAACTAGTCTGTTCTTGTAAACTATCAATTTTTCCAACCTGTCAGATATCTCTAACTATGTCGTTGAATTTTTTCCACCAAAAAGTATGCATGATAAATTTCACTAATACAAAACATGACATTAATAGCTCTAAAGTTTTCATTTGTTAGAGTAAAAAATCGCTGACTAATGAATCATGATTAAAATTCCTAAGATTTTATCATCAAAAGAAAAGTGCTAAAAATGGGTCCTTTATTAGTTATTTTATTTACCACAGATAAAGTGGGATTCTATAGTGTGCTGTTAAATTTGTAGCACATTATTGCACTAGAAACACTAGATCACAGGTAAAAATATAGATTTTAAATGAAATAAAATTGAAAATAAAAATCCTATAAAAAACGATATTATATACATTTCAAACATGGATTTATACAATTTCATGAGTAAGTAAAAATTATCACAGTCATTTAAAAACATTAATGACCCTTTTTCTTTGGCCCATGAACCCCACTCATGCTAGTGCTGAACAAACCACCCCAGATTGTGAAAAATAATGAACCCATATAAGAAAAAATTATTATTTTATTAATATTATAAATAGATAAATTAAACAAAAAGTGTTAATTTTAAACTAAGGTTTGAGTCATCCCAGGAACACTGTGTATCAGATTGAGTTGTGTTCGATTCATGGATGTCACACCATTTCATGCTCATCTTCAAGAATTATCTTTGTGATATTTATAAAAATATGTATAAGATAAAAATTATAATGAAATTAATTATTTAATATAATATAGAATGATGAAAAAACAATCTAGGGGTTTTTCTCTCTTTTGGTGATGTCATCTGCATTTTAAACTAAAATGACACTTATATATTGGAAACATGTTCTTTGAGTCATACTGGACACATAGTGTATTATATTGAGGTGAATATAACTCCTACACATCACAAATGACTTATTAATCACTTTCCTAAAGTATCAAAATAATCTAAATGTCTTTGACTGTTTTTGAGTATATCACTTGTGTTTTTTTACTAAAATTCCATTTTAGACTGGAAAATTGAAATTTGAGTCAGACCAGTCACATTTTGATTCATATTTACATGATACTGATTCATACACATCAAAAATGATTTATGAATCATTTTACTAAATTATTATTACAATCTAAGTGAATTTTCTTAGTTTTTATTGAGTGACATTTTTTGATCTAAAATGTTGATTTTAAATTTATCATAGAAAATTTGACTCATATCAGGCACTTAATATATCATATTGAGACGTGGATGATTCCTATAGATCCAAAATGACTTATGGAAGATTTTCTTAAAGTATAATAATAATCTAATTTTTTTTCTTGGGTTTTGAGAATTTCACTTGTCTTTTTTGATAAAATCAATGTTAATTTAAAATAAAAAGACAAAATTTGTGTCATTATAGACACACCATAAATTATATTGTGGTACAGATGTTTCTACACAACAAAAATGACATAAGGATCATTTTAATAAAGTATCAAAATAATACTAATGTATTTTCTCAATTTTTAGTATGTGAATTTTGTTTTTTTACTAAAATTTAATTTTACACTAGAAACAAACACATTGATTGAAACCAGCCACATAATGTGTCTATTTGACTTGAGACCAATTCCTACATGTCAAAAAATAACTTATGAATTGTTTTAAAAAACTATTAGAACAATCTGAGCACAATTTCTTAGTTTTCTATGCGTGAATTTGTATGATCAAAAATGACAATTTTAAACTCATAACAGACAATTTGAGTCATACCAGGAACATCGTGTATCAAATTGAGGTTAGACTAATTCATAAATGTCAAAAATGATTTATGGATCTTTTTACTAAAGTACCAAAACATTCAAAATGTGTTTTCTAAATTTTGAGTATATCATTTTCCTTTTTACTAAAATTAACGACAATTTTAAATTAAATAAAACCCATGGAGTCAATATGTTCAAACTTTGAAATCAGATGGAGGTTTTTATTATTCCAACATTTCAAAAATGACATTTGGATCATTTTCATAAAGTATCAAAACAATCTGAATGTGTTTAGACAATAATGAGTATGTCATTTTTCTTTTTTTCTAAAATTACATTTTAAATTGCAATCATGCACATTCATTCATAATGATCAAATCATGTGTTAGTTTTACGTAAGAATAATTCCCACACATCCAAACGTTTTTTATACATTATAAATTCAATTTGAGTGTGTTTGATCATTTTTCAATCAATGAAACTTTTTAAACAAAAATGTCAATTTTAAACTATTAACAGAAACATTGAGTCATACAGGGAACATCATGTATCAGATTGAGGTGAGGATAGTTCATACACATCAAAAATTACTTATTAATCATTTTAAGAATGTGTTAAGATAATAAAAAAACGTTTTCCCAGGTTTTGAGTATGTCACTTGTATTTTTTACTAAAATTAATGTCAATTTTAAATAAAAGACTCACTTAGAGTCATACCATTCACACTATGCATCAGATTTAGGTAAAGATGATTAATACACATAAAAAATGTCATATATGTAATTTTAATAAAGTAATAGAAAAAATATGAATGATTTTTCTCAGACTTGAGTATGTCACTTGTGTTTTTTACTGAAATTCCATATTAAATTGGAAACACACCATTTGAGTAAAATCAGAAACTTCATGTGTTAGTTTGATGTGAGACTGATTTCTGCATGTAAAAAATGATTTATTATTCATTTTCCTGAATTATCAATACCATCCAAACATGTTTTCTTATATTTTTGTTAGTGAAACTTTTTGAACTAAAATGTCAACTTTAAATTGATAAAATACTCCTTTTGTCATACTGGTAACATCATGGATCAAATTATGGTGTGGATTATTCTTACATATCAAAAATGAGTTATGGATTGTCTTATTATTTTATCAATGAAATATGAATGCACTTTATCATTTTTATGTTAGTCACTTAGGTTTTTTTTACTAAAAGTAATGTCATTTTAAATAAAAATAAAAACATGGATTCATATCAGTCACACCGTGCATCTTATTAAATTGATGAGGATTAATAATCATCATAAATAACATATGGATCATTTTCATAAAGCATAAAAACAATATGAATGTGTTTGATCGGTCATGAGTATGTCAATATTATTTTTTACTAAAATATCATTTTAAAATAGAAACATGCACTTTGATTCATACCGGTCACATCATGCCTCAGTTTTAGATGAGACTAACTCCCACATGACAAATATGCCTTATAATTTATTTTCCTAAATTATGAAGATAATCTGAGAATGTTTTCTTAAATCTTAGTGAGTGAAGATTTTTTAATTAAGATGTAAATTTTAAAATGATAATGGAAATTTTGAGTCATACATGGAACATTGTTTATTTAATTGAGGTGAATCAAATTCTTATGTGCAGTAAATGAATTATTTATAATTTTACTGGTGTATAAAATCAGTCCCAATGTGTTTTCTCAGGTTTTGAGTATGTCACATATCATTTTTTACAAAAATAAATTAATGTCAATTTTAAATAAAAATACACACTTTGAGTCATACCAGCCACATTGTGAATCAAATTGAGGTTTGGATGATTCATACACATCAAAAATGACTTATGGATCATTTTCATAAATTATCAAACAAATAAAAATATGTTTTAAAGGTTTTGTGTGTGTCAAGTTTTTTAGTAAAATGAAATTGTGAAATGAAAAAAATTAACTTTGAGTGATACCAATCAAATCCTGTGTTGGTTTTATGTGTGAATGATTTATAAATATCATAAATTACTTATAAATCATTTTCATAAATTATTATTAAAATCAGAGTTTGTTTTCTCAATTTTTAGTGGGTGAAACTTTTCAAACTAAAATATCAATTTTAAACTAATAACAAACACTTTATGTCATACTAGGAACATCATGTATCAGAATGAGCTGAGGATGAATCCTAAACAAAAAAAATAAAATATGTATCATTTTATTATATTATTAAAATAATATGAATTTGTTTCCTTGGTTTTGAGTATGTCATTTGTCTTTTTTAAAAACATTATTGTAAATTTTAAACAAAAATACACACTTGGAGTTATATCTATTACACCATGAAGTGGACTGATGTGAGGATAATACCTACACATAAAAAAATATTATGGATCATTTTACTAAAGTATAAATTTTTTTCTGAATGCGTTTGATGATTTTTGAGTATGTCACTTGTTTTTTATGAAAATTCCATTTTAAACTACAGACATGCTCTTAGATTCAAACGTGTCACATCATGTATCCATTTGATATTAGATAGATTCCTACATTTCAAAAATTAAATAATAATTGTTTTTCTAAATCATCAATACAATCCATGATCATTTTCATAGTTTTTAGTGAGTGAAACTTTTTGATCAAAAATGTCAATTTTAAACTGATAATAGACACTATGATTAATATTAGGAACATCATGTATCAGATTGAGATTATAATTATTTCTACATGTCACATATGACTTATGTATTGTTTTCCTAATGTATAAAAATAATTTTAATGTGTTTACATGGTTTTGAGTATGTCAGTTGGATTTTTTACTAAAATTAATGTAAATTTTAAATAAAAATACACTTATTGAGTCATACTAGTCACACCATGAATACTATTGAGGGGAGAACGATTATTACATGTTTTAGAATATTTATGTATTTTTTCATAATGTATCAAAATAATCAAAATTTGTTTTCTTAGTTTTGAGTATGTCACATTTTTTTGTACTAAAATGTCATTTAAAAAAAACAAGGACATTGTGTCATAATAATTACATATTATGTTTGTTTGATGTGAGACTGATTACAACATGTCACATATTACTTATATATCATTTCCATAACTTATAAATACAATATGAGTTCATTTTCTCCGTTTTAAGTGAGTGACATGCATTTTGAACTAAAGTGTCAATCTTAAACTGATAATAGACACTTTGAGTCATATCATCCACACCGTGTATTGGATTGTGGTGAGTTGGATTTATATACATCAAATGTAAATTATGTATTATTTTATTTAAGTATTAAACCAATAAAAATTCATTTTCTTAGTTTTGAGTATGTCATATATCTTTTTTACTAAAATTAATGTTAATTAAAAATAAAAAAACACTTATAGTCATACCAGATACACTAGAAATCATATTTTGGTGAGTCTAATTGAAACATGTCACATATTACATATGGATTGTTTTCCTAAATTATAAAAATAATCTTAATTTGTTTTATCAGTTTTGATTATGTAATTTATATTTTGAACTAAAATGTAAATTATAAACTACAAACATACAATATGAGTCATATCGGGCACACTGTTTATCATATTGAGGTGTGGATGATTGATTATGTGATATGTGTTTCCCTTTAAATAATATATAAAAATCTAAATATGATATAATATCTTACAATATAATGGCATATTAAACATAAATATGCCTAAAACACACCACATTTCAGGTAGCATGGGGTATCCTCTTTCCTTAAAAAGGAACATGTTCTTGACCAATTTCCTTGTTGTCAATTCTTAATTATAGCTACAGACTCCAATATCTAATGAGAAGGAGTATCATTGAGCCAACTTCCCTAAATCAGGAAAAATAATCCACCTATATAAGAAATCATTTCTTGTGTTATTAATACTATAATGAAATTAATTAAACATAAATATAAAAAATACATTCCTAGTATTACTATTTTAAACTATGATTCCAAACTATAAATTTTTGATTCACTAACAATGGGTACATATGAAAATTTTTAGAATATCAATCCTAACAACATGATATATTTTGTCACTTAACAATTACATAGTATCCATATATTACAAAAAATCACCATAAAAACTTTTCTCCCTTTTGGGTTGGTGTAAAACTAATATATAAACCTTTCCATTATTATTTTCCACAAAAAACATGCATAGAAATTGATATATTCCTATATTATATTAAACATTATTCTATACTATTATTTATTCCAAGAAACCATTAAACAACCATGTAATCCTACTAGCGTTCATTTATTTAACTAAAATAAATATTTACATTTGAGTTTGTATGGAACATAATAAAATCTATCTTTATCTTTCACCATCATAGAGAGTAAAAACTGCATGATAAACCATTTAAATAATTTGGTGGAGAAAGAATCAGTGTGACCCATTTTGTATCTTTATAAGGAAATAAAATTACTTATAAATAGATTAACCCTTTTGAAAGTATTAATCATGCTTATAGATTTTCATAGCATCTAAATGACACTAAAATATAGTGCATACAATATCTCTTCTTGGATTGTTCTATAGATTGGTATATACTTTTAAATATTTTTGGGGATGATTAACTCTAACATTACATCGTTATTTCTTTTTTATCAAAATGGAAACATCCATATTATCATGTATATTTTCTTGATAATGATGATGAGTTTTTAGTAATGTTCTTGTGAACATGGTTTGTTTTACATAATGAATGTCCACATGCATGTTAGTGATGAACCATTGGACACATTATTTGATGTTGATATAGTGAACAAGTACTTGTATGCATAATAAATATAGGTCAAAAATCTATACATAGGTAATGATTGTGATATTCTATGTGATATAATAGTGGGATGATTTAATTTCATATCATCTTCATTCAAAAGAATCAATTTTATTCAATCCATTTCAATAATGGAAACTTTATGTGTTTATTGAATGAATTTCACTATATTTTTTGATATTATATCATGCATAAAATTGACGATCAAATAACACAAATAATTACACCACCCACTAAAGTGAAACAACTATGCTGTTCTTTTCTTAAATCATTTACCACCACTCATGATGGAACCCTAGAGAGAGAATTCATATAATTATATTCTAAAAATGATATGGAAATTAACTGAAAAAGCAGATAAAATAATGAGAAAGTTAACAAAACAATTTTTATGAAGTAACCTCTTCATGATGCCAATATACATTTTAACACCATTTTTTATGCTCATTTATAAACAAATTGATTTTCTCAATTATACTTATTCATGAGAAATAGATCAAAAATAATTTATAATAATTATTATAATAATAATTCACACCCCAAATATATTTCTAATTTCATAGCCTATACTAGATCAAAAAAATAGCAGGTATCCACCTAATGTTTTTGTTGGCAAACATTTTGACCCCATGTACACTACCCACCCATCTATAAACAAATTTTCATCTTATTTTGAGTAAGATGGTTGTCATAAATCTTTGTATTGAGGATAAAATATAGATAAAAAACTATTGTGAATTATTTTTAATCAAATTGTAATTACTTTTTGAAATTATCTATTCCGGTATATTGGTCTGTTCATGGTTTATGATATGTCCCATAAAATTTCCAACATAATATCCACAATCATTTCCATTATCATACATTGGAAAATACATAAACATTGAAAAAAATACTGAAATTATCTTGAAATTTGTCTTAATAGTTTAATATTTCTATATATTTTTCCATTTTAATCAATCAATTGGATTTGTATGTTTAGTCACTGACTTCGTGCCATTATTGAGCCTATATTTACAGATAAACCTATCCTAACAAAATTATTTTTAAAATAAATACTAAAACATAAAATTCTATTTTTATATATAAAATATTGATTTCATTGTATTCAAAATTCCTAACACACATCATGCATGGTTTCTTTATTGGATATCGATACATTGGATTCAAAAAATAAATATCTAGGTTATCCAAATTGAGTGCGATTAGTATCCAGTGCTTCCTAAAAAAACAAAATTGTAATGAAAAAAATAAAAAAATATTTTATATGAATATATTGTAGAGTTTTTTCTATAAATTTTAGGACTAAATATTAGTTTTTCATCTGATATTTTTTTCTCAAACACATATTATAGGTCATATTTCTTCTTTTCAAATTCTTCCTTCTCCAAAAATGCTTTTCCCATTGAAATGATATAGGAATTAATGAATCCTAATCGTGCTTCACAGGGGTTTCTAATCTTATAATAGAATGATAACCTCCTGGATAAAATATGAATAGTTATAGAATTTAATGAAAAATTAAGTTCACTATTTGGACAAATGTATTACAAAAATGTACCTTATGTATGTATTCATAACTGGGGATCCCAGTCATTTAAACATGAGAATTTCATTTATACTCTCAAGACTAATAGTATCTATATTGAAATTATAAAATATTTATTTTTATATAAAATTTAATAAATATTTTCATATTAAATTGTGGTATCTAAATGAAGTTGCATTGATAATAAATGTTTATGTGAGACTCATGGGGATAATTTACTCCCTAAAGGTCCTTTTGATTTCTTGGTCCATTAACTAGATTTTTTTGATCCAACAATTTATTTCCCAATTGGTTTATCTATTTTTAATTCCATACCTCAATTCATAGATTTTTTATTAACATTTACATGTGTTTCATATGATCAAATTTGTTAAATATATACCACATGTATCTTTATAAGATTATATATACATGCTATCAAAGTTCCAATATAATCATTAACTATTGTAATATTCATACCATCAAGTGTAATAGGAAACTCAGTGATCTGATCATGAGCTACCACAATCACTAATCTCATGTGATATTTTGGGAGTTTAGTATTGTGTATCTTGTATCCAGAGATATTATACACCATACCCATTGAAACAAGGTGGTGTGTGGGTGTTGACATATAGAAATCACATACAACTTTACCCTACATAATTTTAGTAATATAAGGTTATTCGTAGTTTTTTTATTCAAATTTATGATATAAAGTATAGAAAAAATTGATTTCCTCGGGTAAGGTATGTGGTTGAGGGGAATGACTATCCTCAAAGATAGTGGGTCCATTTGGTTATTCATGCGTGGATCATTGCTCCACCACTGGTTCTATTTGATCATTTCTCAAATATTGGTCTTCCAAACTAGACTAGACAATAATATCTTTCAAAGAATCTATTGGTTCCTGGAATCCATTCATCAACTTATATGTATCTTCTTGTGGATCTATATTCTTTAAATATGATCAAGGAGACACTCTGAATCCCACTTCTCTAATGCAACATTATTTTTCTAGCCACTTCAAAGCTACTAATTGTATTTTTCTCTCGGTATGGTCATTACTAATTCTTATGTCTAAACTGTATAAAAAAAATTAACAAGGAAAGATAATTTTATATAATAATGTTTTAAATCATAAAAAATTACTATTATGTCATACTTACACATTTTCCCATACCTTTTATATGTTTTCATCAACTAGTTTACCATCATTATTTATGTGAGCCTCCTTCTATAGCACATGAGGTGGGATATAAGTAGATTTTGATTTTGATTCACTAATCTTCATATAAAAAAAGGAACATATGTTGTTTCATATCAAATAAAAATGTTATTATTTATTTAAAATAATTTCCAACTTATTCTCTAGTGAATCATACCTCATACTTCCTTTGTGATTGTAGTACATTGGTTTTTATGTATGTTCATTATTTTAATCACCCATTTTTTTTCATAAATTATCAAATTTGAAATAAAATGGATAAAATAAATAAGGTCAAATAATATATTATAAAAAAAAACCTAAAATGAATTCTCATCTCAAAAATTGATGAAATAATTACATGTCTCTTACATTATAATGTCTGCATAACTAAATAGTGGGTGGGGCTTTACTTTCTCCTCAACATCCCTAAGATGTTACTTGGTAAGAAGAGTCCATAATCCACTATGGGATTTTATAGCATCCATTACGAAATATTTCTTATAGACATATTCTAAAATAAATAACTCTACATGGAATAATGAAAGTTAAATCAATGTTTCGTTATATTTTTTTTTGGTAAAATAGAGAAAGTATAACATAACATTACCTTTATATATTTTTAATGGGTTTGTTTCATTATAAGATGAACATGGAACCATGAATCTATATCAATCGTCACATTCATCCCTTTTTTGACCCCAAAACAACTAATAAACATTCAATTTTTGGGGTCAATAGGTTGGCCATGTTAATTCAATCAATCCTCAAATTTTATACACTTACTTCTTTCCTTGATAATTATTTTTCAACACTATTATTTTGTGTCATTATTTCTTTTCACCAACATGTTTTTGATCCCATAATTTTTATATAGTTTCAATCTCAAAAATATATTCTTCTCCAATATTGGTGACATCATCAAGTGCAAATGACATTTTCTACATGAGTAGTTCAATATTTAGTTTAGATTATTTTAATGTAGTAGAGAATAGAAAATATTATTAGGAAAATCATAGTATATTAAAAAACACTTTAACCTTCTCATTCAACTACATTTCTTAATTTATAAGGTTTATGGGATTGGATCCTCTATCAAGATTTCAAATCCTCTCTTTGTGGTCCCCTCTAAGGTATAATACATTGTCTACACTGGGACTACCATTAACTAATTATGATCTCCCAATGAAAGGGTCATCCTCGATTGAATATTTATATGAACCTATAACTATTCTAGTCACCAACAAAAAAATCTACCAATTATTGTTTTCTGGATCTGAGACATAAAATACTTGAATTGCTTGTGATGTCATTGTGAAAGGCTCATCCTTTTCTCCTTACACCCTGATAATAACCTTCATGAATCTCATTTCATCGACATTAATTGTACTACTATTTTTAACCCATTTGAAACGAAATATAGCCACATGAATGTTTTATAATACAACTTGTATAACTGCTCAATAATGTTGAAATATGAAAAATTTTCATGAATTGGATTTCTATCCTCAGAACCAGATATCTGTTTAACTTACACCTCAACCATAACTCCTATATTTTTAATCCTACTATAGTAATCATATTCTTTAATATAGAACATATAAACATTAATTACAAAATCAGTGTAAGATATATCATTTTCATTTGTTCCACTGCCTGTCCATCGAAGTCATTAGACAATTAAATTAATATTTTCATACAACTAAATATAAATTTGATCTCAGAACCATCCGATGAAATTTTGATAATGTTTATTTTATATCCATCCTTCGTCCCTTGATGGATACAAGTCTCAATGAATTTCTTTCTGGGATTCTACGTATGGAACAACATATTCACTATTATGTAAAATGTAACGTTGTGATTTATCCTGATCTATGATGTTAATTGTCCCAACATATATTATAAAAATCCATATCCCCATAAGGCATATTCTATGATGAGATTTTTGGATACTGATGTTTTCAACATCTGATAAGTAATTGGTATATAATTCAAAATCTTCTTCAAAAATGTATCGTTCTACAATACAACCTTCTAACTAACTTAGATTATTGATATACCCTTTATAAATAATCATATATTGTTCAATGTGGTACACTTATCTGTAATGGATAGAATCATTTATTTAAACCTCTCTAACCAATTTAACCATAGTTTGGGCCATTATATCAATGAGTAATTGTGGGAAGAACATATCTAAATAAAATAATAAAATTTTAATAACCTTATTCTTGATTGGAAACATTGTTGGGTCTATAAATTAACTTCTTATGGTTTTCAAATATAAGTAGAGTCTAGTTAATGCATGTCGTACAATTTTATGAAGAATATAACAAAAATAAATGAAAATCAAATCTTGTATCAAAACATGATAGTCATGTGATTTTTGTCCCTGTAACTTCAAATTAGTCACTGAAACAAAATTCTAGATATTTAATGAATATACCTCTATAACTTTTACACCAATAATGAAAATGAAAATTTTCAATTTTTTTGTCTAGATAAAGTGTAAGATATTGGAGAAAGAAAAATCCACCCTTTACCCTTCACTAGTTCCAACTCTTCCCTTATCCTCATGTCAATCATGTCTAAAGTATCCTTGATTCTATATTTTTTCAGGAACATTTATTAACTTTCCAATAACACCTTCAAATAAGGTTTTTTCTCTATGCGTGACACTAATAATATATATGATGTTGAACCAATTACAAAACTGCAATTCAAAAAATAAATTAACTATTTTTACAATATGATTTCATAATATTTTTCAATAATGTTTTACCAAAAATGGTGTTAATATATTTTGATTTAACAAACATTTGATTAACCAATGTTGTAGATAATATTTTACCTTGTTCAGTATTCCCGATGAATGATGTCATCCATGATCGATATTTAGTTCATTGAGGTAAAAATTTCCAATGTCCTAAGAACATAGTCTTTGAGAAACGTTTGAACCAAACTGATTATGTACATTCTTCCAAAATGGTACACCCTGATATTTCTTTAATTATATAGCCTGAAAAATTTCCAAATACTATAAAGTCATTTATCATCCCATACAATATTGAATAGAATATGAATTATTCATTTCAATGAGCATCACACACTGTAAAACATGTATCTCACATCAAGTCTAGATCTTCAAATAATGGATCCAAATAGACATCAATATCATTACTAGGATGATTTGGTCTAGATATAAAAACATAAAACTTAATGTATTTGTGCTTTATTCATAACCATGGAGGAAATATTAAATTTACAGACATGATGGCCAATGTACATTGAGTATTACTCTTTACACCAAAAGGATTTATTCCATCCGTAGATAACACATCATTAAAATTGCTCAAATTATTTCCAAATTTAGAATACTCTTAATAAATTTTATTACACTACGGAGAATCTTCATGATGATGTAGGTATCATATTTGATTCATGTATCTATATTCCACATCAATTGTCTCATGATTTTCTAACATCCATATAACCTTCTAATCAATGAAGTGGTAGGAAATTACAATAGAACTTTTGAATTACCTGAATCGTTTTTTGTATCATTCCATTCCACACGTAGGGTATTTTATGAGTGATTTTGGGTCCTTATGAAAATATATAAAACCTTTTTTACAAGAAAATTATTTTTTAGAGATCATACCCATTGAACATAGAATTTGTTTATCATTATATTTTTTATGCGGATGTTAATTTTCTTCTAGTATCATATCATTTAGGAGACTAAGTAGTTTTGTAAAGTGCATGTCGCTATATTTGTTACCATTTTAAAATTATATAACTTCAATACAGTTGAAAATTTTGTGTATTTAGTATAACCAGTAAATAATGGTCTGTTTTCCCAGCTATTTAACCTCTCAAACAACTTTGGAAAATCACTAAGGTCATTTTCAAATTCCATTTTCATTTATTACATGTGATATTAATCAACATTTATAATTGTAATCATATCAAATGATCCATAAATTGTAGTATTAGCCCCATCGTTGTGCACATTCAGTTTTGTCCCATATTTAGTCCAACATTTATATATTTGGTGTACATTGCAAAAAATCAAATGTTATTCCAACTATTTCAGGATAATATTTCATGAATATAAACAATGAAAACATAGATAAAGGATTTGAGAAGGTTCATATTAATTCTTTATTATAAACATGATGAAATCCTTAACTCGATATTCATACTCTTCTGTCATATGATTAGTGTTAATCCCTTTTCAATTCATATCCATTCTACTAGGTTCATAAAATATTCATTTTGTAAAAAAAAATACGCATAAGATATTCATTATCAGAGGTAAAAATTATAGATAATTATAATAAGGGAACCCAACATTTGATTGTTTCAAATAATTTTAGTATTATTTGAATGAAATGGGTAATTGAATTTAAGAAAGTAATTACTCCACTATGGTACGCGTTATCATCTAAACTCATCCTAAATGATCACCGGTACCTGGTATGGGATTAATATTTCTCATAATAGTTCAAGAAACACAGGTGCATGTCTAGAAGAGATGTTCAATGATTATCAAGTAAAAAAATGCAATAATAACTGTTCAGAGGAAGAAGCTGATGAAGAATGAAATTGCATCCTTATAACATTTTAAATCAATGCATCTTAATTAAAAAATTAAAATTTCATCTCAAAACTACTTAAAAAAATGATTATTTATGAAATTTTAAAACCCCACATGAATTTCATTTTTTTTAATTTCACTTAAAAAATGACCAATTTTATTTAAAACCCTTAATGGGATCCAAACCCCTTTTCTATAAAAATCGGTAGCATCATGTAAAAATTTTAGAAATCATATTAAAAAAAATTAATGATAAATAAAATGTTCAAAAATGATTCAATGGAAGTATATACACTTTGATATGTTTAAAACATTAAAATTTCACTTTGAAATCACTTCATAAGACTCAAAACACTAAATGCATTTTAATTCATTTTAAGGGAAGACCATGTTTTTTCATTTAAAAACCCATTTTAACATTTAAAACCAATTTTAATTTTAGGAAACTAAAATTTAAAATAGTTATAACCATAAAAATTTGTAGTTATCCACTATATAGTCTAAAGAAAAACAAGTTTATTTTATATTTCATAAACATTTATTAAAGATGAAATGAATATTTTTTTCAGAAGACAGTACTAAATTAACAATTTAAATCCTAAAATTATTCTCTAAGAATACCCACATAAATATTAATTTTCCCATGGGATTCATTAAAAATTAAATCAAGGGACTATTATTTTATCAAAAAACTATTTCATAAAATATCACTCTTGAATTCACATATCCAATCATTCACATGTCATACAATTTATTCAATAATAAACCTCAAGAAGGTTTTACTAATATTCATGACCTTGAAAACTATTTTTTAAAAGATATCAATGATTTAGATGGTGTCTATTATGAAATATAGGGCTTGGGTTTGATTAGAATTTAACTAAATGTCGGTCAATTTGGATGTGTTCTAGTACCTTGGGTGAGAGAATGATGTAGTATTTGGTTTTTTTCAAGGGGCCAACCTTTATGTTGCACTAAGTTTCAAGTTTGTAATTTTTTTTGGTGTCTAGAATATTGTGCGAGATGTTTAGGAATTGTGACACAGCGATGAGATAACATGTCTATGGGTAAAACTAAGAATTTTCAATGAAAAGTTTTCCAGAGGAGGATTGAGTAATTATTTTAAATGAGATTGGGTGTGTTGATATAGAACCCTCATCACATGTGTTGTTCATATAATATATTTATGCTTGGTTTATTGTGTGAAGTCTGTTAAACATGTCTATTTGTATTGAAATTATTTATACTATGAATTTAATTTTTTTTACTTGTGTTCAATAATTATTTACTTGATTTCATTTATATAATTTTGTACTTATAAATTATATAAGATCCAAATAATTTTAAGATCCACAACGGAATGTTGGTATCATATGTTTAGTTTATGTTACCTCACATTATTTTGATAAAGTAACCTGAATACTCACATGTTAGAGATCTCTTTTCATGAATGGAAATTACTTTTTGGTACATATTTATGTTCTAATATTTTGAATACTTTTAGTAAACCAATATTTTCTTTTATATCATAATTTTAAGTGTTATGAATATACTTTGTTTAGTATTTATTTTTATACCATGTATTGTATTAGAAATAAATTAATTTCCTTTAACTATACCCTAAATGAATTATAATTCAATAAACAATACTTAAACATGTTTTTGTGATTGAATCAATTATAATATAATGATTGGGTTGATTATGTGGGAAAGAAATATTTGTTCTGATAAATTTTTAAATATCATCAACTTGTTTGATTTTTAAAACTAATCTAACATATTTTTAATTACTAGATGTGTTTGTTTTCCTAAAGAATTATATATGGATTTGGTTTTATATAAATACCTTAAATTAAGAATTTGGTTTCATGAATCCAAATCCTTACGAATATTCACTCTTTAAAAAGTATTAATAAAGTATAATTTTACATTATTTTATTGACATGTGATTATAGCAGTAAAAGAAATTTGGAATCTAAATAGAGAAAGAATAAATAATCATAACAAAGGAATCAAATAAAAAATAACTACAAAATTAATTATTATATAAAACATAAAAATAATACATAATTAGGTATCATTATAAAGGAAAATAAAATTCAAATTGATAAGATTTCCTAACCTCCCTATAAAAGAACATCCAAAAATAGACCAAAAATTAAGCCACAACTCTAACATCTCCATGTGACCCATGGTCACTTACCTCCACTAAAATGTCTATAACTAGACTACATAAATTAAATCCAATTTGAGATTGTACCCTCATAACATATAGGAAAACTAGAACATATATATACACATATGGGTGTTTATGTAGGGTGCAAACTAAGCATGCCTAATAATATGTCACCAAATAGTAAATTAAATTTCATTTATAAATAATTTCACAGAAAATTGTTTGAACACAATTTAAAAAATGATTCAAAAAAGGAAAGTATAAATGAATGAAATATCATGCATTTATATCTTTTTGAAATAACATGGTAAAACCGTTTTGTAAAAAATTCAATGGTGATTAAGTTTAATACTTTTATACTCATGTGGATAAAAAATTCATTTAAAACCATTCCTTCAATATCCAATTTTCTCAATCTAATGGATGAAACCATACATTTAAAAGTGAAATAACTTTAAAATATTAATTTTTTTGACTTTATTTCTTATAGAAATAAATCAAAATCAATTTTATTCATTCAAAAAATTTCCCAAAACACATATTATAGAAAAAAAGTATAATCAACCATAAATTAAAAATGGAATATTGATCAAATGTAATACATTATAACAATGATGTATCATAATATTAAACCTAAATAAATTGATGCAAAAATTCCATGAAATGTAAAAAGGGATGAAAAAATGTGTGTAACACTGATATTTATGATAATATAATCAAATAAAAAATCATCATGGGAATCTCTCTAGATCCCAGGGTTTGACAATATTAAACATATTCCAGTTGAATCTGCCCCCAAATGTTCCCATATACGACAACACTATTAGAAAATAAACAAGGCTACCACATCCCTAACACTATAGTTAAAACATAATGGATATTACATCACTAATAGTATAGGGAAGGATATACAGATATATTGTCCTAAAACTATAAAACAGAAAGGATCACTAACATAGTTACCTTGGGTTCACGTGGCATAGTAAATGTGGAGGTGAGAAATATGTACGTGATCAATTTATAAATCAATAATAAAACATAAGTAATAAAACTGGTCTCACCTCAAATACCCTCTCAAGAAATATCCACTTTTCAAATCAAACAAGAAACACATAATAATTATCAATACACATCCCATAAAAGGGAAATAACCTATAGAAAAAATTAGCCTAAGGGTTTCCTAATAAGGGTGATAAAATCATAATGAATTTTTTTTAATAAAGTAGAAACATTAATTTAATAAGTAGATGGGTTAAAATATTATTACAAAAGTGTCCTTGGTATAAACTAAGGATACCATTTATAAGTTACCAAAAGACCTAAAAATCATCATGTTAAACAATGTTATGAATACCCTTTAAAAACATAATATGTATCAACAAATTTGAAAAACATTCAATCCTATCATAAAAGTCTACTAATAATCACATATTTTTTTTCGAAAAACCCTCATACTATTGGTTACATCCTTTGAAACTCCAAATATGATCAGAACCATTTTCAATTCATCGTATTCATTTAAGAGATACTCTAATTTATTTAAAAAAGAACATAAAATAAAGAAATCAATAGTTCAATAAATAGGGTTATAATTCCCATTAAAACTCTTTATGACCTATATAAGAAGGATTGAAAAAAATTTATGAACCCATAATGGTTGTCAAATAATTATTTACATTCGACAATCTATTTAAATACATGGGATCAATAAATTGAAAAATGGATCTTAAAATGGAGGAAGCTATGTCAGATCTCTTCTACATTGGTCATCTGATATAGGGTGTAGAGTATATCCAAATTGAACTAAATCAAGGGGATGAAATCAGAAAGTAGTTGATGAGAAAAAGAACACAAAAAGTAGAAAAAAATAAAAATCTCCTAAATTTACTTGTTGATGGAAAATATATAAGCAAAATAACTATACGTAGAACCCAAACAAGCAATCAACGAGTGAGGAGAAGGGGAAAATAACATACCATGGATTCGAACTTAGATTCATCCAAGTGAAAGTTGAAATATGAAAAAATTGTGGATTTTTTCAAGCCTTGATTCAAGCTTTGGATTCATTCGATCCTTGATTCAATCCTTGGAATTTTTTGAGCCTTCGATTCAAGGAGGAGCAGGGCCGATAGTGGTGAACATCTATGAAAACTTTAGATATCATGGCTAAAATCGTTGCATTACAGTTAATTAATTATATCAAGGAGACTTTTATCAGCACTTCCAAAAATCGAGGGTAAAAATACCTTTTATCAAGACCCATTTAATAAGAACTGATAAAAATTGTCTTTATCAGCACTTTTTATGTGCTATAAAAGACATCTTTATGAGAACTAAAACATTAGCCTTGACAAAGGATTTATAATAATAATTAATAATAATAATAATAGATTTAAATAATTATAAATATATTTACAAAGTTTTTTATTTATAATTATATGAATGATTTTAAAAAATATATATATTTTTATTAATAATTATAAATATATAATTTCATAAATATAGTTTATATACATTTATTAAAATACTTATAAATAAATACATTTTTAAATATAATTATAGTTAATTATTTATAATTATAAATATATTTATATCACTATATATATTTATATAATATATATATATATATATATATAATAGATATATATAAATATTAATATAGTAAATATATTCATTATTTAAATATATTTCTTATAATTAAATAATTATAAATATATTTATATCATTACACACACAGACACAGACATATATATTTAATAAATGTATATAAATATAAATATATTCATTATTTAAATATTTTAATTATAATTTTATAATTATTAAAATATTTATATAATTATACATGTTTATATAATTATATATATATTTAATAAATTAATAAAAATAAAAAAATATAATAAATATATGAACTATTTAAATAAATTTTTTATAGTTTTATAAATTTTTAAGTATACATAATTATTTTTTTTATAATTATAAGAATTATTTTTTAAAAAATAATATTTATTTATTTATAATTTTAAATTTTAAATTTTAAAATATATTAAATATAAATTTATTGATATATTTATTTATAAATTGTTATTTTCAAATATATATTTTAACATTATTAATGAATATATAATCTTAAAATCATGTATCTTCAAAATTAGTGAAATTGAATAATTATAAATGACTAAAATTTAAAAATATTGAAAAATAGATAAATTTTATTAATTAAATTTAAATTATTACAAAAATATGCATATCTATTTAAATAAAGATGAATACATATTGAAATTATTAAATCACAATAAATCAATATATTTAAATAAATAATAGTTAATTATTAAATTCCATAAAAAATAAATAATAAACAATAAAAAATACAAATAAATTTATAAATAATAACTAACTATAATAATATTAAAATTAAATAAATAAATGTTTTTGATTTAGAACATAATATATTAAATGCATCATGTTATAATGAAATTATAAAATGAATAATAAATTTGAATAAATTACATAAATATTAGGTGTATGTGTTTCAATATAAGAATTCATTAATTACATAAATATTTGTGTGTGTGCATTATATATAAAAACATATTAATTACATATATGTATGTGAAATCAATGTAACACGTGTTTGATATATGTTTAATTGAAAACCAAATGACATCTATTTATGTCCACTACTCAATGCAATTAGTCATTTTTTTAAATAATACTAATTTTTATTTAAACCATTCTGCACAAAATATATGTCTTATTTATCTAAGAATAAATATTTTGTATTCTTTAAATCATATTTAAAGAAATATTATACAGATCAATATATATATATATATATTAAATGTGTTAATGATTTATTTTGTATATAACCCATTAAAAACGAATAATAAATTAATATGATTTTAATTATTACATTTTATTCAATTTCAATATTTTTATTTATTATATATTATTTATTAATATTTATAATTAGCATCCATATATATATTAAACGTGTTCAGTTTTATTAATAATTGTTTCATTAACAAGTTTTTTAATAATTTCTGTAATTTATTCATTTTTTAAAATTATCAAAATTTATTCATTTAATATATATATATTTATATATTCTATTATTTAATATTTATAATATATATATATATATTAAATTTATTTAATTTTATCAATAATTAGTGAATTAATGAAATGTTTAATAATTTTCAAAATTTAATAATTTAATAATTTTTAATTGTTTATCTTTATTCACTTTACATATATAAATATTTAATGTCTAATATTTATTATATATATATATATATTATATTTATTCATTTTTATGAATAATTATTTAATTAATAAAAATATCAATATTTTTAAAAATTTACTCATTTTTTATTTTTATTTATTTAATTATTTCATTTTTCAGGGGCCTTTATCAGTGCTAAGAAAGCATCAATAATGAATACCATTTATTAGCACTAAAAATAAAACACTGATAAAGGTTACCCTTTATCAAAGCTAAAAATAAAGTGCTGATAAATGGCATATTTTGTCAGTGCTAAAGAAAAGTGTTGATAAAGGATAAATTTTATCAGCACTAAAAAAAAGAGATGATAATGTGTACCCTCTATCAGTGTTTTTTAGTGCTTATAAAAATTTTCCTTTATCTTCATTTTTTATCATTGATAAAGGGAACCTTTATCTACGATTTTTTCTAGTACTAATAATGGTCGGTGTTGTTAAAGGATTTTTTGTAGTAGTGTTTCCATTTTATTTGACTACTTCACCTCCTTTTCGAGGGGACATGCGGATCCACATTACATTAGCTGTGGAGCACTTAGTTCTAAACTTGTTCGGATGAGCCACACACTGATCGGACTCTGCTTGGAGGAGATCCCCACTCTATCCATTATTTTTAGACAACATTCTAGGCCATTTCAGGGCCAATGATATCATGTACTTGCATCTCAGTCACTAGATCTTACTCTGTAAGTATCTCATGATCCTGCCACTTGTCTAACAGTACAACCCAGTCTATTAGCCGCACGCTGTGGTCTATTCTTGTTTATGACTCAAGGAGAAGCACACTTCTTAAAAGAACTCCATCCATAGAGGAAGTGTGTTACCAGTTTCATTCACGGAGCTTTAGTTCACCATTGTGTAACTTTTTCCGGTTCCTCTTTGGACAAAACCAAAACCCAAACAAAATGATGAAAAAATTGAGATGTAAAAAAAACAAATAGAGCTCGAAATTTTAGTAAAAAAATAAAGATAATCATTAAATAAATTGATGGATATAGTGGAGGAACAGCTAAAATGGATCACCTCCATTATCTTCAAGACACCATAAGAGTGGTATGTGTTTCAAACATCTCATGCAATATGGATTCATCATCTGATGGAGATGTCCCCTCATGAAGAGGAGGGAGCTTCACTCCTGTCGGTGATGAATACTATGCATTAGGAGGAGTTTTCAAACTGTAATCCATGTGTCTTGGTGAAGTTTCACAAAAAAATAAATGATTACACTTCATCCCCACTAGTGATGACAGATGGGGTAAGAGGGGTGGTTAATAAACAATCCACATCGATAATGGGATACACACATCATGATGAGTTTACTTTTCCTTCCTTGATGTCAATGTTTTATGATGTACATTACGTAACATATCCTACAACACTAGAAAATCAAGGTGAAAAAGAAACATTTTTGGGACTATAATTTATAATGGGAGCTTATATGATGAAATAAGAATATTAGGCCGCACATGAGAAATTATAGTTGTCGATCCAGTCCACTGGTCTTATCTAGAAGTTTCATTGAGAGTTGTTGGATCATGTAGATGTGTGTAGAACATGGGAGACTGTCTAGAGAATAAGTGAAGAATGGGAGTATCTCCATCAGTTTCAATAATCCCAAAAATCCAAGGGTTATTTTGATTATTTATTATAGATTACGTACTGACATTATATAGGACTAGGTCACTCACTTTGGAAATACAGACCCCAACATTCAACACATGGGATTAGTGGTTGCACCAAAACATCATCATGCCTCTCAACTTAAGGATATGATTCATTTTAAGGGGTGGAAGTGAGAGAGGCCTGTTATCCACCTAGAATGAATAAGTTCTATGGGGAAACTATTATAGGAGGAAGAGATTAGATGAGAGAGAATACATGGGGAATATTTTGTGGGCTTAAGGGAATATATAGGGATATTCAATAAATCCCTCTATAAAATGGAAATAATCAATCTTCACCTAAAGAGAGAGTATTACTAAAAATCAACCATGAGGATTAGTTGAGCTTCAATCTTGGGCGAGGGTGAAACAATGCCTATTGAGAGTATACTTTCTTCTTCCATCCTTCCTCTTCCACCATTAATGTTATTATGGTTCCTTATTATACTTTATATAACTATCATGTTCTTGTCACCTATAAAAAATTATTTAGGGTTTTTGTGCTATTTTAATGAATGGTTGATAAATACACTCAAAAACTCCTAAAAACTATGAAAATTGTTCAAAATATGGTAGAAAATTATTTTTAGGTTTTTTACAAACATACTTCAAATAGAAAAAAAAGAAGATAAAAAATAAATCCCTAAGTTTTCCCCTCTCCAATGATTATTTTCAACTTAATACTCAAATAAACTCATTAGTATAATTTATATTTCAAGTAGTTTTTAATTTGACATCATTTACTAAAGTATAATGGATGGTGTTCACTTGGATGTTTTCATTAAATTATAGACGGTACTTGGAAGAAGAAATTCCCATTTTAATTTGGATCCAGATGATATCAAAGTATGTGTTGATGTCGTCATCCACCTATATTATGTATATAAGAATAAATAAAACTAGAAATATTTTAAAACACTAAAAATAATAACTTAAAAATTATATAAAGGATGAAAAGGTAAGTGATATATTTGGTAAAACCCCCAAGAGGTTCCACTATCTATACTATACACAACTGAACAAATCTAAGATTATCCCAAATCATGTGGTGGATGGGGATTCATTCATTTGAACCAACATATTCTTTTCTATAATTTCCAACACAAATTGATTCTCCTCATGGATTTAATATTTGAGAGTATGATGTTTATCCATAACCTTAGAAATATTTAAAAAGATATAGGGTGGGGATGGAAGGATGATATATGGGACCTCTTTTTATTTTTCCTTACATCCCCCAATATGGACTTTTTGATATTTTTAAAGGGGTCTTCATAGAGAATCACTACAGTTCTTTCCATCTCTACCAATTCAGATAATTCTTTAAATAACTCTAGAATATACCTCAAAAATTATTAAAATAAACATTATATGTATCTAATTATTTTAACACCATATTTTAGTTTAATATGGGTAATTTTGCTCCAATGGGATCTTCAACCAAATCCTCTAAAGCATATAAAAGTGGTTCTAATTATACAAGGTGAAAAGAAGCAAAATTATTTTTAAATTAAAATTGTAAAATAAAAGATTAATTCAAAATATGACAACATTTATCATGACCCAACCCAATGGGATTGAGCCGCAACTACCACAAAATCACCTCCATAGGCCAGGGGTGGGAAACAAGAACTAGAAGGTATAACTAATATGGGATACATTTTTCTAATTACCTATACACACACACTCAACCATATTCATGAAAAAGTGGAGTGGAGTAATAATAAAAAAAGTAACAACTAGAGAATAAACCATGAATATAATGCCACTAGGGAATACAAGTGTACGATAGTGTAAATTGGATAAGAATAATGGTCAAAATAAAATCCTAGCCAAAAATATTTCCCAACCTAATAAAAATGGAAAAGTTAAGTTATGAGGGAGATCGGATCCAGATATCCAAGCCTTGACCACCGAACATGGTCAAATGTACCGAGTATCCCTATGCTCCACTGTAATCACCACTGAACTCTCTATCATCTTCATAAGATGTGAGACGTGTGAGAAAAGTCTGTGTAGTGGTGATTATATACATACCCAGTAGGATAGCCAAGAAACATAAGGGGGTAGTAAGATACACGATAGGAATAGACAACTAAACTCATAGAAAGAGAGTAACAAAATCCCACAACATGTATATATATATATATATATATTCTGAATAAAAAAAGTCCAAATGAGAGAGAGAGGTGATATCCATCTCACATCTTAGCCCATTAAATGAGTATGTCATCAACTCCATAGGGGGCCAATAATGATTCTCTTCATCACCCACATCTATCTTAAAGAACATCCTTATCAAGAAACACCTGAACACTATGCCATACAGCCTAGGGAACACAATATCTAGTTAGAGGACCCATTCCATGGCACAACAGGAGGGTTTCACTAAATAGGTAGAGGACCCATACCCAGAATTTGCAAGAGGGTTTCACTCTAATGGCTAAGGATGCATGCCCTAGTACTATATGAGGTTCCACTAGGAATGTATGTAGGGGACCCATGCCCTATCCTAGTATGTTTGTGTCACATTAATATTCAAGGACCCATGCCTTGATATATTAAGAGGGTTCCAACTAATAGTCGATCAAGGACCCATGCCTTGATCCACCGAGAAAGTTCCACTCTGAAGGTAGAGAGAGGACTCAAGACCTATCCAAGAAAGAAGGTGATAGTCTAATAGTCAATTACCCATTCTTTAATATCATATGAGGGTGACACTTTGATGATATATAGAAGACTCATGCCCAGCCCAGTAGGAGTGTCCCACTCTGACAGTTGATAAAGGACCCATGCCCAGCTTAGCAGATGGATTCCATTATGATAGTCGATAGAGTACCCACTCCCTACTGATTAGAAGGGTTCCAATCTATATATAGGTAGAGTATACATGACTTATCCCAGAAGTTGGGTTCCATTCTTGTGTCTCTGGGGGTCTTACCTGATCGATGTCGTCATTGAGCATCACCTAATGATGTGTCAGACATGGAACACTATTCATCATGTCATAAATCCACCATGAAGGCCACCATCATGTTCTACATGAAAACACACTAATTATAGGCCTCCAACAGTCCAATATATGAGTCCAAACAATTTAGATATGAGATATTGAATATTAATCAAAAAAGAGGAGGTGCATGACATGTAAAAGGACCCAGACGATGTGTGGTACCATGTCTCTTCCCATTCATGTCCTTCACTAGTACATGAATAACTTCCCATGTATTCCTACAAGGAATGTAATGGGGATACATGTTGTGAGTCAACCACCTAGGGTCCTAAACATGCTTCTAGTCATGTTTATACAATCTTGATCATGCCTGTGTACTATGATACATGGTGTGTCCTCCAACACAGGGTCATGCCAATGCTCTTCAGGTCACGTCAGTACATCTGGCCATGTTCTAATACACAACATGTTCCTAGACATTCTTCGTGTTCATGTACTCATGGAGTACACATCAGGTCACCAACACCGTGTCACACGGTGTGAGGGGGCCTCATAGAGTGTGTGATATTTATCTCACCCAAAACCCTAGCCACTACATCCATGGGGTTACATACTGTGTGTTATTCAGACTACATGACGTGTAGTCAAGTTTTTTGTAGAAACTTCCGATCCTCTCCGATGTCTTAAATATGACTCTACAACTTCAAATCATTCCATTAAGCTGACTGAAATCATTAGTAATCACCTTTATCCATATTTTTTGTCCCTTCAATGGTGTAAATAAAATTCAAATGCATTAGTTGAATCCCACATGTACCGCCATTGCTCGTGGATCCCCTGCTGCCACATCAAATTTCCAAATCCTTGGTATAATCATTCACAACACAAAAATCTTCCCAATTCATCCTCTGATGATCTATCCCTTAATATAACATAAATATGTTGTGATTATGAGAGTATGATCATGCTAAATCCCAAAAGTAAATGTCAAACCAAGACTCTATATTCCAATCCGTGATGAACATGAATAATGATTTTGAGAAAGGCATAATAAAAATGGCACAATAAGAATTATCCAAGAATTATTATCCAATTAATTAAATTAGTTATATATAGGATAAGAATCATTGAAAAACAGAGATTAATCGAATAAAATAAATTAATCTAATATGTGGGTGCATGAAATGGATCAAAATTGACATGGTTCAAATGAACATTAATGATCATTCTCACTCATTTAATCCTATGGGAGAAAATACACATATGATTAGTTATACCTTCATTTGTATCATTCCTTTATAAAAACATGCTCTCTAATGAAGGAGTAAAATATAACACATCTGTCGTGCTTTAATTTTCCTTGATCAAAATACTTATTATCATCTGATCTATATTTTACAACGATGAGTGGTGGAATCCTTTTCTCAATGGTCCTAGGGTTATACACCTAAACCTATATATATTCCATAATATTATATTTATATAGGTTCAAGGATTATGTATTTTAAACTACACAATTTAATTAAGTAATTAATTTAATTAAAACACACCTACCAACATTTTCTCTAGTTTAACACCCTATTCCAACCAAATTTAGGTCGTGCCTAGGGTAAACATCAGTATTTAAATTCCACCATAGTCTTAGATTTTTTACTTGAGATTTGGTTTAACAGTTATACCATTTTTTAAAAAGTGTGCATGCATATAAAATATAATTAATTATTTAATAAAATTAATTCCAAGCACAGGGGGCCTCAAAATTTCTTTGTATTAGTGCCTGAATCCAAAAATATTTGAATATATATTTTAATTTCTTACAAAGAAAAAATAGCTTCTCTATAATATCTCTTCATTACAAAAACTTTATGAACATTTTCCCTACATAAGGCTCCTAGATACCCATATCTTGTGATCAAAATTGGAAAATCCTGGCCTTCCTTGAGGTTCCTTAGCTTTTTCTCTTCATATTCATTAAAGAAAAAATCAATAAGTTATATATTGTTTTAATCAATGAAGAATGGATGAGTTCTCCAATAAATTTTAGAATAAGTAAAATAAGAGAGTCCAAGGTTCATTCATCACACTGATGTAGTTTACATTGTGCCTCTAGTTGCTCTATGATTTCCTCAGGAAATAATATTGTGAGCTCAAGTAGTGCGGTTTCTTGAAGATTTACCTCCACTTTGAATATTGATAAGATTAGGGAGTTTACTTTAGGGTCATCTTCTTCCAAAACCATATGATCCTCTTCTTATTAAATCTATTTTAAGAGGGCTTTGTTGATCTCAAAATTCTTATCTATCCACTCTTAAATATAAATCCTAGTGCTCACCTCTTCCTTATGAAATTGTGAAAATGAATCATGAGTAAAATATATTACTTTTATCTCTTCAACCATTATTTGAATTTTTTCCGAAAATATAAATTATTCTAGAGACATTATATCTGAATTTATTTAGAATATGAAGATTTGGTTAAATAATGAAAGCATGGAATTAAAAGAAACAAAAAAAAACTATTTATAAATGTTTAAACATGGTAAATACTCGACCTAACTCTTTGAAAATAATTCCAAGTCGATGAAGATCCAATCACGAGGCTTCCCTCCAATATAATTTGAAAACTTTGAAATGTAGTACAATGTATGACTAGGGTCATATCTCCAGGAGATAGTTATATAGACTCACAATTCATATAGTTATGTTTTTTTCTTTATAAATTATATGAAGAGGAATAAAAAAATATGAGTTAAATTTGTGTGAGTTAAAATGTGAAAATAGTAGCAATGTAATGTGATGAATGAAATGAAAACACTATAAAGTTATAAAAAAAGTGTAATCCCTTGGATGAGTATCTATGAATTCATTCATCTTCCAATAAATTATTATCTCACTCTCAAAATGATAATTCTTTTCTATAGAAAAATTCAACCCTCACTGCCATTATGTTTTGAATAAACAACACACTAAAGAGACCTCTCAATTTGTATCACATAAACATATTTTACTATGTTAGTAAGCAATGATACTCCTCTACCAATATATTACCATCACTCACCTTCCTAACTTGATTTCATATAAATTCATCATTATAACATACTATTCATTCTATGATCTAACAAATTTAATGAAGGGATAAAGAAATTAAATATATGGGGAGAAAATAAATAATAAATAAAAATAATAGACCACTGCCACCTACCTACGGATTTAATAACCCCTATAGTCTCATAGTTTAAATTAAATAATGATTGTTAAATTATTAAATAATCTCAAATAACATAGTATCTCATCCATGAATTAACCTTCCAATTGGTTCTTTACTATCATAAAGCATGAGTTCACATGTATATCCCAATGATGAATAAACACAAATAAAGTAGAGTAGAAGAAAATGGACCAACACATTTGGTGAATAAGAAAGTAAAATTTCACTTCACATAAAACTAATAAAATGAATATATAAAAGTAGAAGAAAAATGATAACCATCATCCAAGAAAAGTAGAATTATTAGTCCTCATATCCCCTAGTAATATTTTATATCTCTATCGAGCCCCTCCTCTGAAATAGAATTTAAAAATAAACCTTATACATTTTACATACTCATCCCATCATCAAGATTCATACATATTTGAGAACAATTAGAGATGATGTTCTTTGTTGGATCATAATTATAGTGGAAATCATATTCTATTCAGCGTGCCCATGAAATCACTACTTCAAGCCCCACATGAGGATGAATTGGAGAGAGGTGATGAATGTGTGAATATTTTTTACATGAGATAGTGGGATTAAACTATCATAATCTTAGACATATTTTAACTGGATTGGTCAAGTTTTTATTGATCTTAGTGTAGTAGAACCATATGAAAATAGACCATGGGAATGTCTGGATTGAGGGCTAAAAATTAATTATAGTCAATGGATTGTGATTAACATGATAGTTTCAAAAGATTATACGAGCATGTGGTTGATGCTTCTAGTGTACCGATCATGAGTGCAATATGAACAAAGAAGATGGACCAAACATAAATTCTAAGAGTCAATTCTATTTTAGGTCTTTAAGCATGAGTCTAGATCAATGTGACAAAGAATATGATTTTATGGGATAGGAACTAACATGTGAGATATGGTGTAACATGGTATGAACGTCATAAAAACATGAGATTTTTGGAAGAGTAGGCCTGGATTTCACAACATTGTACTAGAGTCGGTTGGGTTACTCAAGAATTTGGTAAAAACTTGTATGAGAGTCTTTAAGATGGTATCCATGGTGTATTTGGAAGGTAAATGGAATCACCATGTGTTTAATATTCACAAAAGAAGAAAATTAAAAAATAGAAATTGATACGGAATTCATGACAATACATTATGTGGGTATAAGTGATTAGTGTTGTGAGATAGGTAAATGTTGGACGATGGATATTGCTATAATGGATATAGAATCTACAATAATTTCAAGTTGAATGATTAGATTTGTTGCAGCACTATAGGGGAGTCTATTGGTAAAGTTTCATGATTTCATGATCTACATGGATATCAATCTTAGTTTGTGAATGATTCAATCTATAAAGATAGATATACCTGCTTTAGAGATCTAGTTTGTGGATTGAATTTGGTTAAATTTCAAGAGGTTTCTTTTCAAAGTGTTGTATTTCTTGTGAGGAGAGGTGGTACTAAGAGGATTTTGGGGTTTGTGAGTGTGCATAGTGAAACATGGAATGAAGAATTGGTCAAGCCTCTTTGAAGAGGACCAACCTAGAGAGGAATTTCCAACCCACATGTACATTTTCAAAATCTCATAAATTAATAAAAAAGGTATCCGTAAATTTAAATTCATTTTTACACCATTCAAAATGAAAATGAAAATATGAAATAATTAATTAAAATTTACAATTCATAAGTTAATTACACAATTTAATCTTATAAAACTTATAACTAATTCAATAAGAATTAAGGAAATCAATTAAAAGAAACATAAAATGTATTTTCATCATCGAAATCCTCAAATTAACTGAAACTTAATTTATTCACTCAAAACTTGGAAAAAATATAAAAAAATGATCAACTCAGGTGTATTAATATTGTATGATGGAGTACTAAAAGTAAATTTTAATTAAAATAAACATTAAAATCTTGTTTCATTAGAATCAAATCCTTTTAATGATTGAAGTCACTGACATTTACATCATAGGTATTATCACAAGACTCTCCCATTTCCAAATCATATGTGCACCCTAATGGACTTCATGACCTCCCCCCATGATTTGAGGAAGTTCTAAGACCTATTATACTAGAGATTGATCCTCTAAAAAGAGAAGTAACATGCCTATACCAATATCATTAGTGATAAGAATAAATTGGCGTGATAGGGAAAGTCAATAGAATCTTCTATTATAAGAACAAGGTATTACATAAGAAATAAGGAATATAAGAGAAATAGAATAAGAACAAATCCTCTAGAGGTGTGTCACTTTGATTCCTAGCCACTACCACATGTTTTGAACATTAAAATAATTTATTAAAGACAATTCTTAGTCCTTATACTCACCACCTTCTAGCTTATAAAGGATGATTTCCTTACCAGTTGGAAGCTTCTTGAGTTATGTATCGATAATATAAACAACTAGAAAAACCTATTAACTATATGGATGGAATCCTATAATTAATAAACCACCTAAAACATTTTTTTCAATTAGTAAAATACCACCCATGGATAACCACCACTCTCCCCAACCCCTATCACAATAGCATCGATCCTCAACAATAGCCCCTGCATTTGGAATTCCTATAATTCCTAACGTCTTGAAAAATTACATTTACCTCAAGGTGTAAATCATGTTGAGATTATAGGTTAGTTTCCCATATTTTATAAATTGATGCAACTATTACTACCTCTAGATGATGATATTTAATTTCTTTTACAGTGAGGTAACTTTTCAATGCTTGGCTGTTGGAATAGAACTATTGTATTTCCATTTCTTTAATTCCATACCTAGTAAGATAAATTAAGGGAGCCCATTATATATGTTTAGAAACAACATTCACTCATCTAGTAGCATTGTTAATTGAAATGTGATGAAATCCCATAGGGTGGGGGCTTTCTTTACTCACTATGTCTTCCCTTTGGATCCCTACCTCTATCTTCTCAAAAAATACCCACCAAATCTATGGTGAGAATCTTCCACTTTCATTTCCCAGAATGTGTTTCTTATATTCGATATAGGAAATAATATATTTATTATCAATATTATATGGTTTATAGGTTTTTGGATGATTAAAAAAAATGAGGATTTGATGTCTTCTTCCAAATAAACGCACCACCCCACATAATTAAAAACTCCAATGAAACATCTTGCAGATTTAACTTTTCTTTCACTGTCAAGAATTCTTTGATCTCTGCATATACCTTAATAAGTAGAATGTTTTACTATTTTACATTGTCTAGTTATACTCATTCATCCTTTTTTTCTACCTTCACCTCCCTCTCAAATGATGTGTTCATCTGGCCCTATTTTCATATAGGTACGATTGATTCTGGAAGGACTAGGAATCCTTGTAATGAACTATCATTTGAGGTAAAATAAACTAAATGAGTCTATATTGTCAACTTCATCATGTATTCTGCAGCTTCTTCTGAATTCTCTAACTTATCAAAACGTTTTGTTTGGATACTATTATTCTCTACCCATTCTATCATATGAATTATCTATTAAAACCTTTCCAGAAAGATACCATACTTCTCTTTTTTTCTTCCATGCCTCTCTATGTATATAGGCTTAAAATTCTCCCAACTCAAACTAGAAATAATTATCATGACCACCTTCTCTGATAAAGAGCACATATACTCCCATTCTGTGACTGAAAATACCTAATCATTTTCATCAATATCTATACTCTGATCTATACTTCTCATATAAATTTTTATTCATGATACTCCTTAATCATCATTAAACAAATCCCCCTTTCTAACCTCCTTTCCAAAATACTCCTCTTGAGTCAACTCGAATCATGCCTTTATGAGATTTCCTATAGCCACTGGCATCTCCTGCATGTGGACCTCTATTCACACACTATACTCAATAGAAACCAACATATCTAGCTTCTCTCATTTTTTATTTATCATATAATCTTCATGCATATGTTTTCAAGAAGATAAATCTATAAGTTCTTCTATTCGTGCTGGCACATTCTATAATTACTCATGCATAAACTGTACAAGACTGTAATTACACATTTCTTCCACTTCCATGATTCCAAATATCTTGAAAAACACTTATTTTAAGTAAATCTAGGTGTTATAATTATTATTTAGTTGTAATAAGAAATCCCAAACCCAATATGTACCTTTTCTACCTATTTTTTTCATTGATACCTTCGTTTTTATAGAGTTTTTCGGTTCGTGAAATATGCCTCATCCCCAATGATCCATATTTTGTCATCCTTTCCATAAAAATATAGCATTGTCCATGGAATTGATTTTTCCTCTAGGATTCTAGTCAACTTAGCTAGATTCTCCTAGATCGTCTGTATCTATTCCTCCATGTAAGTGGATAGTAGTTTGTGACATTTTTCCACCACTGCAAGTTGTTTTCATCTTAATTCAAGATGCTTTCATTTTCTATGAATTCCATGTATACTGCATCCTCCAACACTGTGCGAACCAGAATAACCTATTCTTTGTTCGTATGAAATTAATTATTCACCTATCCATTGAAATACCCAGTTGATTGGAGATAAAGTAAAATATATCCTACGTGAAGGATTGGACCTTATGTGCTATGAAATATACTCTACTGCTACTAGTTATTTTCCTCTGATGATGGGTGTATTGAAATCAGCTATCACGATCAATAATGATGAATCATTGTTTACAAATTGGAATCCTCTACTGTAGAACATAATATTTTTTGAAGACTGCAATACATATCAATAATATTTCACACCTCTTAAAAAGTTGTTATCACCTTAAACTTTTCCTCTTGAATTCTCTATCATGATAGTACTACTTGATTATCTCTATAAAAATATCTCAATGAAAGCACCAATTTATAGGAATCAATTTTTGTGAGAGGGAAATTCGTTAGAATCACCCATTAATAATATCTAGTATTACAGAATAATGAAGGAATAGATGAGAATAAGAAAAGGACGAAATCATATACATGAGCTTCTATCTAAGGCATAGACCCTACCATATATTTTACACATGAGAATAATATCCTAAAAACAATTCATAGAACAAGCCCTCACCACCTACCATCTTATAAAAGAGGATTTATTTACCACCTGGAACTTTCTCAAGTTATGTACAACTTTTATTAATAGCTGGAACTACTTATTAACTTTATGTATGGAATACTAAAATTAATAAACCACCTAAAAACATGTAAAATTCTTACAATAATACCCCTAGATGAAAATCACCCCAACCCATGTCGCAGTATCACCCATATCTAACAGAAACCCCTCCATTAGGTGTTACTATTAATCTGGTTGGTGGATCGCTATGAGAAATCTGGGAGTGAACCAAGTTTCAAACTCCCATTGAAGGCACTCTCCAACACTCTTTGTCCAAGGGATAATGCCCCTCCAACAAGCACAACACCAGGGGCACTGTTACAGAAAATTATATTTATATTGCTAGGAAAAGAGGAAAAGAATTTCTCCAAGGTCAATAAGAAAACCCCTCCATGAAAGCACTCTCCAGAGAAACTCTAAGATCCATTTGATTGGTATATTTTTTGGATTATTCATAATCATCCAGTTCTTAGCCACAATAATCCAACCAACATAAGAAATTGGAATATTCTAACTAGGCACCATCACTACAACCAGCAATTCCCTCCATGCTTTCTATCAATGAGAAACACTATAGGAGAATGAACATGCTCTTACCTTGGATGTTTGATTTTCTCAAGCACCTCATTGGTATCTTAGACCAACTATTTTTCTTTGACTAGCATCACCTATCAAAGGAACTTCACAACACCCTTATAGAGGACCTAATGACCCGTCACGAGTTTGAAACCAAAATAGATATATTGAAATCCAACAGGAATGTGAGTTCAAGGACAATAATTCCATTATATTCTTCTCTAGGGAAGATAAGGTCATGGTCATACAAGGATACATGTACCCCCACTAAATCTTGGGAAATCTCAATGGTAATTATATCCAACACTAATTGGTGGATAGTTTCTTTGAGATCAATCTCTTCTTGTACTTGATACTGTATAATTAGGGGGGTCTATAGAGATAGATCTAGAATCACCAAACCTAAAAATCCAATTTTATGGAAAGGGTGAGCATAACCAACTCGACAAGATCCCAGAGAAGGACTACTTTAGTTATTTAGTATCTAATACTGAATTCATGGTTATCTCACGAGTCACAACTTTTAATGCCTTATTGGAAAAGACTTGGCTCGAATTATATGCATATGTAAATTTATCATATCACTAGTTCCTCAATTACTCACTCAATGACCATTTAGGGGTGATTTATGGTGATTTTTATCCCTTTGATTCATGTGGAGATTTCTACCTTAGTTCTATATATTATAGAAGGGATGAAAAGCAGCCTAGGTCAAAGGAACTGAGTCTTTCAATACTCTTAATGAGTTAAAAATCACTTCCAAAGACCCCTAAGATGACTTGAATTGTATTATTCTTCTTCTAAAACAATATTTAGAAGAAAAAAATTAATTTCCATTAGATTTATGGATAGATTTTATTTTTTTTTCAATCATGGGTGGGAATCATTGGAAGTTGTTGAGGTGTTATTGCATGCTATGAGATATGATCTTGAGATGTTTTGATATGATCATTTTAAAATTAAATATGTTCTATGAGTGTTTCTTACATTCTATAATTGATGTACTAGATGTTGAATATTTAGCTAAGTACATTATCTTACGATCCTTATGTAAGAAATTATGTTAACTACATATGAAATTTTGTAACCCAAGTAAAAATAATGATGTATATGTAATATAATTTATCTATTCGTATGATAATCATGTTTTATGTATAAAATGTGTGACCATGTAAGAAAATAAATAAACACATATGATTATTAAGATATGTGTATGATATTTATGTCACATTTATTAAATTTGTGACCATGTAAGAAGATTGATCTACATGTAAGATAATTGAGTTATGTGTATGATATTTAAGCCATCTTTGGTTACTGAAAATCCAAATATACTAAAAAAACTTGGCATAAGTTTACTAATCATATAAGGAATCAATAGGATGAAAATCCAAAAAAAATTAAAATGATAGTGTTTCTCATAGTAGCTTAAGTTCTATATGATGAATTTATTCCTTTATGAAATATCATACCCTCCCACAAATCATTTTAGTTTGTGGTGGTGTGGAATTTACTTTGGGTTTTTCGTGAAGTGTTATTTTTTTTATTTGGATCTATTATTTTTTGGATTTCCATGTAGCACATGCCCATCACTTCAGAGAAGTCTACATGATGTGTTTGGATCTGGTTGTTTGGGAATCACCTACTACAACAAAACAACATACTTATTTTTATTCTATTTTACCCCATTTGTTTTCTTATAAGTTTTATTCCTATAAATATGTTTTATGTAATAATTTCATGAACATCCCATGAAAATAAATAAAACTGTGTTTTTATTTTTATTATTTTTACTTGGAGATCACCTCGAGTGATCATCATTAGTGTTTGACACAATGAGATACTCCTTATGTGGTATAAATTTAAGGATTGAGGTGAGAAAATAGAAATCCATTAGATCTTATATTGATTAGTTATAGTGGTGATGGAGTTGTGTCAGATCATCATCCACATTTTCCTCTATGAAAAAACACCTTCATTGGTATCAGAGCTGTTGAATGTAAGCTTTATTGAGAGTGATCCGTAAAATCTGCAACTGATCATTTTATAGTAGTGTAAGTGCCGATAGGTGGAGAATAAGATGAATATTTTTACTCACTATTCCTAATCTCTGTGAGATTCATTTATCCTCTATATTTTCTTTTCATTTATAAAAATTATTTCTTCTTTTCCAATATCCACACCACTTTTTCATAATTTAAAAACGAGTTACCATTTTACTATTTTTTCCCTCTCCCTCTTTATTACCTATCATTATTCCTAACACCTCATTTTTTCAAAAAAATATCATGTTTTATTATAAGTCCTTGATTCCATAAAAAAATTCCTAAAAAAACATCCCAATATGAGTTTATCTTTTTCCACTCTTTCCCTATAACACAACAACAATTTATATATTTATTTGTAGAAAGAGAAAATTGTTGCAGTCCTCCAATCAAAAAAAAATCTGATAGTCTTCAATTAAAAAAGAAGTATGTAATTCTAAAAAAATTTCAATTTGAACCATATAATTAAATGATTATCCTGGATAGGTAATTATATTTCATTGAAAATCTCTTCAAATTATCTCTGGACACCAATGATGATGATTGAAGTTGTTCCACCTCCGTGCATCTTCTCCCAAATCTGAATCAATCATCTACACATGAAGACTCTGAAGAATTATAGTTTCTATCAAACATAGATTCTAACTAGAAATTCAATAATTATATCAACATTTTATCTAGGGAACCATCTTCTAGTTCCATCTTCTTAATGAATCATACCCAATTTCAGTTACCCTGGTGAAGAAAATGGTCTCTCCTTCCTATTAGTCTAAGTCTCATTGAAGTACAACATCAACAGAGGAATTTCAAAAAACTTGCGACATAGGAGTTCCTTGAACAAGAATCTTATACCAGAAAAGGTGTACAAGGTTAAATAAATATAGATGAAAGCAATAAAATCCAATTTTTTTCCTGCTGTTGTTATTTTATTCTGGAAATCACCTCAAGTGATCTGCATCAACATGGTTTAATTTTCCACTACAATATCCTCCATCAGTGGTATCAACGAAAGTATTGATTTATGAAAAGAGAGATACATAAGATCTTATTCAAACCAGTTTCTGTGATGATAGAGTTATGTTTGATCTACATCCATGTTTTCTATTGTGAAGAACCGCCATCTGGTGTGAATTTTTGATTCTCTACATTGCACTCTATGGGTTCCATAGTTTACCTAAAATTCATTCTCAAGTGTAGTATGAAACCCCATATTCCCTAAATAGGCACCCAATTTAGGAAGAGGGTACACAACACAACTATATTTACCTTTTTCATATAGAACATACAGAGAGGATACACTGATACCCTCAAAAATAGACTTCTATTTTTGGAAACTCGAATGATAATATCACTATTATTTCATGGGGAATAATTATAGAAATACATTGAAGGTAATCTCAAATCCTCTATGATGTGACCATAAAAAATTACTTCCTAGAGGTACCTTATATTGAAATCCTTGAATTTAATCCTTAAATAATTCCCTTGACGAGACAAAACCAATTCTTATATAACAAACCCCAATATGAATTGGAGTGTTTTAAAGGCACCCACCACCCTATCCCCAGTGATCCCAGTTTAGGTAGCATCTGGACCCCCCATGGCCACCTCAAGAAGAACTCAAATAATGTAAAATTAGACCTCTAGTGTGTCCTATTATTACATAATTTCAACCACTATGGTCATGTCAACTAAAATGAACTTAGTGACACCTCTATGCAATGTTCAAAACTCTAAAAAGGCTAAATCATGACCTCTTCTAAAACTAACCTGTAATCATGATCAATAAATTGAGCACATCAGAGCATATTCTTTTGATCATTTATTAAATATATATATGGAGGCTTGAAAAATATATTTATATATATATTGGAACCTCTTTGGAATTTAAATTATATATTCCATATAAAATGAAGTTCCTTATTGTATTGATACTAGATATTCCACTCCTGGTTCAACATACACATCTCATATCCTGATTCCAATCAACGAGTTATGTTCCATGAGCTTCCTTTTTAGATATAAGACACAAGATGGTTCCCATTGATTACATTATCACTCGCTGAAATTAGTTACCCAAGAACACCCATATCATAGTAGCACATTTAATCCCCCCTCATGCACTCCCAGTTCCTGAGTAGTATCATGGGAAAACCCAATGTGTAAGACCCAACCCGTCCTCATGGATCCCTACCCTCAATGATTCTTATTTGAAAGGCCATACTCTATATAATCCAATGCTCCTAAATGGGAAATATATTGAAAATAATATTTGGATTTTAATTAATTAATAAATTTTATATCATTAATTTAATGTATCGATTAGATGAATCAATTTAACACAAATAAAAATTGATTTTTTGACTTCCACATATTCATGAATTAATGTACTAATTCTTTTTATACTGCACATTCATGGTTATTTAAAATTGAATTTTTGAATTATGTGATTTATGATCTATTATATCATTTATTATAGTCAATGAAATATATCTAGTCTCATTTAGTATTTCCTTTTTAAATAATTTATCTTTCTAGTGATTGATACGGTGTGTTGTGTCAGACCATTTTTGGAAGGCTTACTATAAGTTAATTAGTATTCATTAATTTGTACAAATTTTATTTATTTGATTGTTATTTTTAATGAAATAAAATTCATGGATTTGAAAACATATATCGATATAAAAATTCATCAACAAATTATTGATGTATTAAAGATATGAATATAAATCAAAAATGATAGGTACACACCGTTATTATTGTGTAATATTTATGTTCTATAACAAGTCATAATTTTATATTTGGAATCCTTGATTAAATTTTTTTAATCCCTAATATTATTTTCTAAAATATTGCATCAGAGACAACATGGGTTCATATATAAGTTATAATCATTTTTTATTTGATTTGATTCTTCCAATTTTGTTGAATAAGATTTTGGTTCCTTTATTTTGTTTGAAAATAATGATTATTGTCACATGAGAATTTTTTTTAATAATTTTATCATGTGAAACATATCATTTAGTGAAAATAAAATATGTGTGTGTGTGTATATATATGTATTATTTCAATACAATGTTAAATCGATAAAAATAATGACTTATATTTTTTTTGAATTCATGATATGTATCATAATAATCAGTTTTAAGATATATACATGCATTATTGGATATTTCATTACATGTGAGAATACCAATTATATATTTTTATCCATATATCCATTGTTGAAATCCATAATTCATATTTTAATTTTTTTTAGAATTTAGTTTTTTTATAATGAAACAGAATTCAGGATTGTTCATGGATTTTGAAACATATTCAAATATTATTAAATTTATTTTCAACACAATAAGTTGATTTTGTTTTTCATGAGAATAAGATATTTGAATTATTTTATTTATTTAAAACATGTTTATAAAATATTTTATTTTGTGATATAAAATCTTTGAAATTATGCCTTACATAAATATTTTGTTTAATTATCTATATTTTTATACTTGTTATTTAGCGACATAATTTGTTTAATTACGAGCTCACCCATCATGGGTATAATTGAGAAACATTTTTTATTTGATAATTTTTTTTATATTTTACTATATTTCATTAATAATAAATATATCCTATTGATATATTATTATTAGTGTAATTTTGTTATATATATAATGTATTTGTTTTTTAAAATTATGAAAATTTTCTTTTAAAACCCTCTTAGTGTTAAATTTTTAATGACATAAAATTTGTATATCATTTTATTATAATTTTATAATATTATTATTACCCTCATATTATTATGATTTTTTTATTATAATTTATGTCTATATAAAAAACCTTTTTGGTATTATATTTTGTCTGACATAAAATTCATACATTTTAGTATTATAATTTTAATTTTAATTAGGACCATTATTATTCTTATTTTTTTTCATGAATTATAATTTATGTTAATATTTGATACCGATCAATGCTATTTATTATATAGAATAAAATTAATACATCATAATAGTAGAATTTTTTTATTATGAAATGGTATCCTTATAATGATGACGATGATATTTACATGATTTTTTAACGTATATCGACATAAAATACATTATAACTATTATATATTTGGGCCAAATAAAAATCATACATCAACGCGTTATAATTTTATGTCTTGAGACCCTTATAGAGGATCATAATAAATAATTAAAAAAAAACAGTTTTCCATTTAGAATCATACATTCTCACTACATAAATATTTAATCATATTAAATGATTCTTTTTTTAATTAAATGTAACAAAATTATTGCGTATTTCATTAAAAATATCAAATGAGAGTTTTTTTATGAAAATAAATAATCCTAGGATATTAGATTATGTTTAAGGATAATTCTATAGATTCATGCATTTTTATTAATACAAGTGGGAGAAACGTTTTTTTCATGTCAATGACCTATTTATGGCTATTAATTATGTTACAATGTTGATTGAGACAAAATTAATGACCACTTTGATATGAAACACCATGGGGATTCTTTTTTGTTTTTAATCATCCAAATTCGTTTTGATGGGTTATGTGTTATTCTTATATTATGTCAAAGAGGATTTGTGTAAAATATCTTCAAGAAGTTTGAAAAAGATCTTTATCCACTTGAATTATAACAAATTTTAATGATATAAATGATATATAAAAAATATATTATATGATTTTTCTATTGCAGATTTAATGTATGCACATATTTTTATTTTCCATGACATTACTTTTGTTGTTAATGTTTTGGGCCTATACATGAGTATTCAAGAATTTTTTTTATAATTTTGTGGAAATGATATTCTGATATTTACTAGCCACTAAAATTATATGTTGACCTAAAGGAAGAATATTCAACTATAGATTTTTTTTATTTTTTGTCTTTGGCTTTTTGGGGGGCCCTGATGACTAAAAACCTATTTCTGGAATTACCTTCCAAAGTCAGAATTGATAATTTCTTGGATGAGTGTCAAATGGATTCTAATAGAAACTTCTACCTCATATTAATATAATCTTTCTTTTTATAATGATAAACATGATTGAAAACATGCGATGGCCACTTGTGATTTATCAGGAAAACATTTCACCTAGGTAATTCTTTATAAAAAACAATAGATCATTCTTGTTCGACATATTTTGATATAAAACAATTTTTTAGAGTCTTGGACTCAATTGATAATCCTTTTATCGAGAATATTCTAGCTAACCCACTAACAAAAACTTAACCATTGGGGGTCATCAGGGTCATCTAGGTTTGGTTAAGTTCTTATGATGTATTGGGTTAGTGGGCGTTTAAAACTCTCTATTAATTCATTTTTTATTTAAGAGATATTTTTTAATGATTCCATTTTTAATATTATATCTTTTAATACATTTTTTGATTCTTATATCATTATTATAGTTAAATATATTTTTAAATTTAATTATGTAATTCATATTTCATTTTGTTTGTATGAGTATTCACACTTGTGTGAATAATGTCCCTAACAGATTTTATTTGTACATTTATGTCATACTTTAGGCTGTAATGTGTTTTTTAATTGATACAATTGTTTGTTTTAATTAATTAATACAATCCAAGTTGGAGAAACTTGTAAATAAAATTTAAATTTTCAATATTTAATTAATTAATTTGATGAATTTTTTAATGTCCCTGATTTTTTCGTATTATTTCAGTATTATATGAGAATTATTTCGAGACCAGGCTTTGAGACGACATGTAGTTCCGAGGCCTGGTGAGCCTAGAACAAATGTTTGAATTTAATTAAATAATGTGTGAGTATGGTTTTCCTGAAAAAGTAGAATAACTTCTGAATGGGTTCTTGGATCAAAAATCTGAGGGCACCGTTACATTCAGAGCAATGAGTTTACCTTAGGCGAGACCTAACATCGGCTGGCACAGGTCGATGGTGAAATCTAGTTTATGGACGTAACCGTAATAAAATGTTTAATAAAAATATTTTATTAAATCTTTCTACAGTGAAGTATTTTAAATTAAATATTTCACATGGGATCAGGGTTACAGATCTCATGACACTGAATTTCCCCTAGAGGCACTGGGAAGCTCTGGAGAAAACCTCCCAACGTGGCGACGGCGTTCTTGACAAGTTTCGCCAGCGATGACGATGTGATGACCAGATATTCTCCAACTAATGCCGCAGATCCAGGTATGACGTTTTTATTTTTGTTTCTTTTCCCCGTTCTTGATTCCTATGACGAACGTGGACTAATCCACAAACAGATTAGCCCACGAATCGATTGTATTTGCGGGATGGGCTTTTTGCGGGTATTTTTGGGAAGATCTTAATCCTTGTAATTTAGATCTGATAATTGTTCTGAGGATCGTTCTTATGAGAACAGATCGAGGCCAGAACGAACAACGAGCAAGGTTCGTTTCTCGGGTTTTTTCTTTGTGAATTCTTTTCCCCATTATTTTGCCTATGCATTCTTAGTTCTTTGTGAGATAAGAACAATGATCAATTGTGCCTTCAATATGTGGAATAACGATATGAGATTATAGATCTGACACCGGGATGAACCAATAGAGCTACGATGACGACGACGACAGATGGATCTAAGCAATTCAGGAGAAATCACTCTTCGAGCGTAATTTCATCAGAAGATCATATGTTGTTCATCGAGCCAATTGAAGACCCAAAAAGCTAGGATTTGGTGCTAGGGTGTTGGGACGACCCCTGATATTGAGTTTCACGGTGAATGGATCAAGAAAACAGAAACCAAAAGACCGGTTGAGGTGAACGGATGAAGAACAACGTTCTGGATAATTCCCGACTACACGACGTGTAGTATGGGATACACGGTGTGTGTTCGTCGGTGGATCACTTGGCGTGTACTATGGAAAGTACACGGACATGGGTCGGGTACACGGCCAAGGGAATGACGAGTATACCCTTCCCCAGCCAGACCCAACCAGATACACGGGATACCCATGTACTGGTACACGGGCCGAGTGACATGGGTTGAGGCCATGTACGGGAACATGAACAGTATACACGGAGCGAACCCCGGACACTTGGACATAGCGTGTAATCCTTCTAAATTCCATGCAGTTACTTTTTATATGACAAGCCTTAAGACATGGGATGTTTTACACGGGCAGTTCCCGGAGTCAAGGAACACGGCGTGTGACCCTACTATATGTCGTGTAACCTGTTTTACATGGCTTGAGCCATTTGTATTCCCTGACTTAGACTAGCTTTCTTGTGGTTCGCACCCTTGGTATTTCCCCTGAAGGTTTTTGGTATCATTTCCTATGTACAATAGTATGATCCCTTCAGCAGGACTTCCTGAATAGAGTTGTTGGAATCCTCTCTGTGAGACTTAGAGTAGGATCCTCTATTCCTTCCTGGCACCCTAGGTACAGTTCTTGGTATCGACGTGACCTACCTTACCCCAACACCGATCCTCTGCTTAGCTGATTAGTTCAGACTGAGTTTTTGGAATCACCCCATAGCTATTGGTTGTGATCTTCATCTGAGTATCGTATTCTTAAGTACTTGTGGAGTGAGTTCTCCTGGAATGAGTGCATCATATCTCTCTCTTCAGACCTAGGAGTGTGTTATCCCTGTTACGTGCTTAGTGGAATCTTCGAGATGGATCTTAGTGGTGGTTTCGCGATAGTCGATCATGTATGATTATACTTAGATATTCCTGTTATATGTTCTGTAAACATATACTGTGTAGAGTTGACTGATTCATTCCTTTGTGGTATATCCTTTGTTGTATTCCTTTGCGGTTTTCAGGGTGTCCTACTGGGTATTGTTATACTCACCCCTGCATGGGCCTTGCCTGCACGTGTCATGTCTTGTACAGAAGAGAGAGCCATTGATAGGATTCTAGGTGGACCAGGACCGGACGGTGCTCAGTGAGATCAGGCAGGCCGAGGTGTGTCCCTACGGTTACAGATTGGAGTCCCAGGACCTTCCTTATAGGTTGGACTTTGTTGAAGACTTTCTTTTGGTGGGATTGTACTTTTGGCCCATGGTTTTACATTACTGTAATTTACATTCCTGTCATACTCTTTTGGTTGGGATTTTAGTGTATGCATGCATTTCCGTTTCGAGTAGTTTTTACTTTTCAGCTTTGTGGGCTTGGAGTTGTGTGTGTGTGTGTATAAGTTTATAGGTAATTCCTCCCATGTTAGTGACATGCCTACTTGGTGCTAGTCACCAGCCCATGGCCTATTGGAGGTGGGCTTGGGGAGTTACAGCACAGGCCCCACTGGGATGGGTCGTGATAGAGTGGTATGAGAGGAGGTCAGTTCTACTTTAGGACCGAGAGTCTGTGAGTTGGTTTGGGGCAATAGTGTTAAGTGTTTTGAGTTTGGATTTCAGACCAGGGACCCTAGTGTTGGTACGGGCGGCCGACGTATCCATACACCAGGACTATGATAACTTTCTTTTTGACTTGGAACATGAGAACACTAGTTGCAGTGGAAAATAATGGTACATGCATCATATAGGAATGGGTTGTGGTTCCCATGTAATTATTGAGTCAGCTCTATAGATATACTCACTGATTGTGATACATCTTGTTTCTTTACAGGATGCCTCCACGACATGCACCCTCTAGGATCCAGTATCTTGATCATGAGGATGGCCCCCTTAGTGATGAAGCTTCGATACAAGGACCAGATCCCCCAGTTTTACCTTCGGGTGGTGTGCCAGTTATTCCACCACCTGTAGAGCAGTGTTTAGTGCCTGCTGTACCAGTAGAGGAGGAGCGTAGGCTGAGCGCACTCCAAGAGTTTTAGAGACAGAGACCCCTCATGTTTTGAGGTGAGCCTGACCCTCAGGCAGCTGAGGACTGGCTTGAGGTAGTGGCTAGAGTCTTCCATTTGGTTAGGACACCAGCAGACCAGATGGTGATCCTAGCAGTTAGCCTTCTGCAGGGCTCGACAGGGCGATGGTGGAGTTTGATTATTCAGACTCACAACGAGGTGACTCTTTCATGGTCAGAGTTTGATCATCTCTTTAGGGAGGATTTTTCACCGGTTACCCTGAGAGTAGTATGTATATAGGAGCTTCTTCATCTCCAGCAGGGAACCATGATGGTGGCTGACTATTCATTAAGGTTTACCGACCTCTCATGGTACTCGATGGATATGGTTAGGGATCAGTACTTTAGAGCTCAAAATTTTGAGCAAGGATTGCACAGAGATATCTGATCTAGCATCATCCCTATGAGCATTCCTACTTATTCTGGGTTGCTTGAGTGGGATTTGGTGGTCGAGAGATTCTTATAAGAGCATAGAAAACCAGCAGTTATTGGTAGTGAGTGAGCTGAAGCAGAGACCACGACAGTAGGGAGCCGACGTCAGGGACCCAGGCGTGGGAGACGTTTTCAGAGGAGATCCCAGGACAAGGGATCTTCCATACAGGGTTCGTAGGGCACATCCAGCTAGCCTAGGGAGAGGTGATGCTACTCATGTGATGGAAGGGGACATATCGCTCGAGATTGTCTGACCTGCTGTACTACTGACAGGGAGGTAGTGGATGGACCACCGAGGTAGAGGCAACGCATGGAGAAGACAGATCCACGAGGTGGCAGATGTGGACAAGGAGCTGGGAGAGCAGCAGGAGGTGGTCGTCACTTTGATCCTTTACCACCACCATCCCCAAGAGGTCCACCCCAGGCTCAATGAGCTGGTGGACAGAGGCAGGGACAACTGCAGGAAGTAGAGGCTTATGACCCATGTACTCCCAGAATGATTAGAGGTACAATCTCTGTCTTTTCTACTTTTGATGTCGTACTGATAGACACAAGTTCTAGTCATTATTTTCTTGATTCTTATCTTGTTCAAGACCTTGATATTTCAGTTGAGTTGTTGAATCGACCCTTACGCTTAGAAACACCGAATTGAGAAGATTCAGAGATCACACACCTTTGCAGACAGTGTGATCTGACCCTTGGAGGTGAGAGTTTCGGTTGGAACCTCTTGGTGGTAGCGTTGAGGCCTTACGATGTCATTCTTGGTATGGATTGGCTATCCACATTTCATGCCCAGATTGATTATTTTAGGCGAAGGGTGTGGTGTGTCCGCAGTGATGGGATGATGTTCTTCTTCATTGGTGAAAAGGAGACCCATGCAGCGTAGGATGAACTCATGCATAGAAAGGTACATAAATTTCACATCAGTTGGCTAGCCTAGCCCTTGGCACAGTAGGTGTTATGAGTTTCCAATTTCCAGCAGTAGTGGCTGAGTATGAGGACGTCTTTCCAGAGGATGTCCCCGGACTACTTCCCCATCGGGAGATAGATTTCTGCATTGAGTTGCAACTCAGGATGACACCGATATCATCATCAGCATATCGGATGGATCCTGCAAAGCTTCGTGATATGAGAGTGTAGCTGGAAGACCTGTAGAGGAAGGGCTTTGTGATACCTAGTGTTTCACCATCGGCATCCCCAGTGTTGTTTTCCAAGAAGGCAGACCGGAGATTGAGGCTGTGTGTGGATTACCGGTGCTTGAATCAGGTGACTGTGAAGAACCAGTATCCACTACCGAGGATCAATTCCCCCTTCGACAAGTTAAGAGGGGCACGATGGTTCTCGAAGGTTGATCTACGATCAGGCTATCACCAGTTGCGAGTACGGGATGAGGATATACCGAAGACAGCTTTCAGATGTCTCTATGGTCACTATGAGTACTTGGTGATTCCCTTCAGTGTGACGAACACCCCGAAAGTGTTTATGGGACTCATAAACCAGATCTTTCATCCCTATCTAGATCAGTTCATGGTGGTCTTCATTTATAATATCCTTGTGTACTCTGCGTCCGAGGAGGAGCACGCGAGACACCTAAGTATGGTTCTAGACGCACTCCGAGAGCACCAGTTGTATGGGAAACTCTAGAAGTGTCAATTCTTGATATAGGAGGTCCACTTTATGGGACACGTTATCTCAGAAGATGGTGTAGTAGTGGACTCAGCCAAGGAAGAGGCAATGTTAGCATGGGTGCCACCCCAGAGTGTGATGGAGGTACGGAGTTTCCTTGGTTTGGCAGGCTACTATCGGAGATTCATTCCTGATTTCTCCAATATTTCAGCACCCATGATAGCTTTGACCCAAAAGGGGTACCCTTTCATGTGGACCGAGAGATGCCAGTAGGCTTTTCAGTAGTTGAGATAGAGTCTAACGAGCACCCCGATATTGAGACTACCAGAAGAGGGTGTCGAGTATGTAGTGTTCTGCGACGCATCAAGAAGCGGGCTTGGTTGTGTCCTGATGCAGAGGCAAGCGGTGATTTCCTATGGCTCACGTCATTTGAGGCCACACAAGCAGAACTACGCGACCCATGATCTTGAGTTGGCAGTAGTAGTATTCAAATTGAAGATGTGGCAGCACTACTTGATGGGAGAGCGTTTTATCATCTACTCTGATCACAAGAGTCTCATATATATCTTTTTGTAGAAGGATATGAATTTGAGACAGAGGCAGTGTCTTGAGTTCCTACAGGATTACGACTTTGAGATCGTTTATACTCCTAAGAAGGGGAACGTTGTGGAAGATTCTCTCAGGAAGAAATCCAGTTCGCAGTTGCTGGATGAGGTGATAAGGCAGTTGGACTCTTTACAGTTATCCATCATGGATAGAGATGAGTGAGCTAACCTACAGTCGATGGTTGTTACCCCTCTACTCTTATAGTGATCCAGGGAAGCATAGCTCGAGGATGTAAGCTGTGAGACACTACGTGCTCAGATATCCGTATTTGATGCTGTTGATGGATATTCAAAAGGTGGGGAGCACATTGTTCTTTTCAGAGGGAGCAAAGTAGTACTAGTGACGTTGCGGGAGGATGTTCTGAGGGAGTTCCATACATATCCTTTGGCGGTGCATCCAGGCATGGAAAAGATGTACTAGGACCTCCGACATCAGTTCTGGTCTCCAGGAATGAAGAAGACTATTGCAGAGTTTGTTTCTCGGTGCCTTACTTGTCAGCAAGTAAAGGCTGAGCACCAGGTTCAAGCTGGTTTGACTCAGCCCCTCGAGGTTCTAGAGTGAATGTGTTATGGGATATACATGGAGTTCATGATGGGTTTACCACGCACGTACAGGGGACACAATTTCATATGGGTGATCATTGACCGACTCACCAAGTCGGCCCACTTCCTATCCATACGGGAGTAGAGTTTAGTATAGAGCTTGGGATGCCTCTACGTGCAAGAGATAGTTCGACTTAATGGAGTGCCATCAACGATTGTCTCAGATCGTGGTGCTCGTTTTACATCCTATTTTTGGAAGGGATTGCAGGAAGCTTTGGGGAATCAGTTATGCTTGTGCACAGTGTTTTATCCTCAGACTGATGGCCAGATAGAGTAAACCATCCAGGTTCTAGAGGATATTCTAAGAGCTTGTATACTTGGCTTCGGTCGTAGCTAGGGGGATCACCTACCACTATTGTAATTTTCTTATAACAACAATTATCATTCCACTATTGGTATGGCACCATTCGAGGATTTGTACGGGAAACCTTGCATGTCACCACTTTGCTGGACTGACCCAGGAGAGTCAGCACTCATGGGCCCAAAGATGGTGCGAGCTACTACGGAGAAGGTTCAGGTCATCTAGGAGAAGATGAAGACTGCACAGAGTTGGAATAAGTCTTATGCCGACAGGAGATGGAGTCCCTTGGAGTTTGAGGAGGGAGACCATGCGTTCCTTCAGGTCTCACCTCGAAGGGGATTGCGGAGATTTGGCTAAGGCGGAAAGCTATCTCCGAGGTTTTTCGGCCCATTTCTAATTCTGAGTATAGTTGGCGAGGTGGCGTACCTCTTGGCTCTACCTCCTCAAATGTACTGGGTACACAACGTCTTCCAAGTGTCGCAGATATGGACGTACGTGCATGATACATTGTACGTTATCAAAAGGGGCGAGCTGGAAATCGATAATGGAGCAACCTTTGCTGAATACCCAGTGGAGATCAAGGATCGGTAGGAGAAGATCCTTCTTGGGCGAGCTATTCCCTTGGTGCATGTTCAGTGGCAGCACAAGAATCTTCATGAGAGAACGTGGGAGTGGGAGGCTCAAACTCGTGTGCAGTACCCATATCTTTTTGAGTAGCCTTTGTTTTGGATTTTCAGGGACGTAAAGCCCTAAGGTGGGGAGAATGTAATGTACCAGATTTTTCCGTATTATTTCACTATTATATGGGAATTATTTTGAGACTAGGATTTGAGACGACGTGCATTTCTGAGGCCCGGTGAGCCCGGAACAAATGTTTGAATTTAATTAAATAATTAAATAATGAGAACGTATGGTTTACCTAAAAAATTGGAATAACTCTTGAACGGGTGCTCGGATCAGAAATCCAAGGGCACCGTTGTGTTTAGAGTAGCGTGTTTAACTTAGGAGAGACCTAACATCAGCTAGCGCAGGTCGGTGGTGAAATCTAGTTTTTGGACGCAGCCGTAATAAAATATTTAATAAAATTATTTTATTAAATCTTTATACAGAGAAGTATTTTAAATTAAATAATTCACAGGGGATCAGGGTTACAGATCTCATAACCCTGAATTTCCCCGGGAGGCACTGGGAAGCTCTGGATAAAACCTCCCAACACGGCGACGACGTTCTTGACAAGTTTTGCCGGCGACGACGACGCGACAACCATATCTTCGCCAACAAACACCACAGATCCAGGTAGGACGTTTTGATTTTGTTTTCCTTTCCCCATTCTTGATTCCTACGATGAACGCGGACTAATCCACGAAAATATTATCCCACATATCGATCTTATTTGTGGGATGGGATTTTTGTGGGGATTTTGGGGGAGAACTTAATCATTGTAATTTAGATCTGATAATTGTTTTGAGGATCATTCTTATAGGAACGGATTGAGGCCGGAACGAACAACGGTCGAGGTTCCTTCCTCGGGTTGTTTCTTTGTGAATTCTTTTCCCCATTATTTTGCCTACGCCTTCTTCATTCTTCATGGGATAAGAACAATGATCGATTGTGCCTTCGATCTATGGCATAACGATCCAAGATTATAGATCCGACACTGGGATGAAACAATAGAGCTACGATGACGACGATGACATATGGATCTGAGTGGCTCGAATGAAATCTCTCTTAGAGAATAATTTCATTGAAAGATCATACGTTGTTTGTTGAGCCGATTGAAGACCCAAAAGGCTAGGATTCAGTGCTAGGGTGTTGGGATGACCCCTGATCTTGAGTTTCATGATGAACAAATCATGGAAACGGAAACCGATAGATCGGTCGAGGCGAGCGGATGAAGAAAAATGTTCTAGATAATTCCCGACTACACGACATGTAGTATGGGCTACATGGTCTGTGATCATCAGCGGATCACTTGGCGTGTAATCTAGAAAGTACACAAACACGGGGTGGGTACAAGGCCAAGGGCACAACGTGTATACCCTTCCCCGGCCAGACCCGACTAGATACACAGGATACCCCATGTACTAGTACACAGGCATAGCGACACGGGTTAAGTCCATGTACGGGCGCATGGCCAACGTACACGGATCAAACCCTGGACACTTGGAAACAACATGTAATCCTTCTACATGGTGTGTAGTTACTTTTTATATGACAAACCTTAAGACACGAGCCATTTTACATGGGCAGTACCTGGAGTCAAGGAACACGGCGTGCAACCCTACTACACGCTGTGCAACCTGTTTTACATGGCTTGAGCCATTTGTCTTCTATGAATTAGACTTGATTTATTCGGGTTCGTACCCTTGGTCTTTACCCTGAAGGTTTCTGGTATCATTTCCTACGTACATGAGTATGATCCCTTCAACATGACTTCTTGAATAGAGTTGTTGGAATCCACTATGTGAGACTTGAAGCCAGATCCTCTATTCATTCCTGGTACCCTAGGTAGATTTCTTGGTATCTACATGACCTACCTTACCCGGGCATCGATCCTCTTCTTATAGGATTAGTTCAGATAGAGTTGTTGGAATCACCCCATAGCTATTGGTTGTGATCCTTATCTGAGTATTGTATTCTTAAGTACTTTTGGAGTGATTTCTCCCAAAATGAGTGCATCGTATCTCTCTCTTCATACCTAGGAGTGTGTTCTCCCTGTTACGTGCTTAGTGGAATCTTCAAGCTGGATCTTAGTGGTGGTTTCGCGATAGTCGATCATGTATGAGTATATCTAGATATTATTGTTATATGTTTTGTAAAAATATACTGTGTAGAGATGACTGTATCATTCCTTTGTGGTATATCCTTTTTTGTATTCATTTGTGGTTTTCGGGGTGTACTACTTGGTATTGTTATACTCACCCCTGCACGGGCCTTGCCTGCACGTGTCGTGTCTTGTGCAGACGAGCGAGCCTTTGACAGAATTTTAGGTGGACCAGGATCAGACGGTGCTCAGTGAGATCAGGCAGGAAGAGGTGTGTTCCTATGGCTAAGGATTGTAGTCCCAGTACCTTTCTTTATAGGTTGGAATTTGTTGCAGACTTTCTTTTGGTGGGCTTTTACTTTTGGCCTAGGGTTTTACATTACTGTACTTTACTTTCCTGTCATACTCTGTTGGTTGGGATTTTAGTGTATGCATGCATTTCCATTTCCATTAGTTTTTACTATTCATATTTGTGGGCTTGGAGTTATGTGTGTGTGTGTGTGTAAAAGTTTATAGGAAATGCCTCCCATGTTAGTGACATGCCTACTCACTGCTAGCCACCAGCCCCTAGACTATTGGAGGCGGGCATGGGGAGTTGCGGCACAGTCCCCACTAGGACGGGTTATGACAAATTTAATTTAATATATCAATTAAATTAATCAATTTAACACAAACATGAATTCATGTTTCATCTTATAAATATTCATAAATTAATTTATTGAGGCTCTGAATAACATATCCAAGTGGTTACTCTTTTTAGGGGTCTTGTGAGACATCACTAGTTTGAGTCTCTCTAAGTACTTATAGGGGTGGAAGATTTTATTTTTTTCTTTGTATCTGCTCCCCCGACTGTTGTAATAATGGATTAATGAATTTATTATTCATATACCACACATATTTGAAGATATTTAATATTGAAATTTTGATTTAAGTGATTCATGATGGATTGGATCAATTATTATAGTGATTAAAATGTCCTTATTTTCATCTAGTATTTCCTATTTAATTCATTTCACTAATTAGCAGTTGATATAGTGTGGAGTGTGTGAAATTTTTTAGAAGGTTTACAAGAATTATATTATTATTCCTTCATTTGTATGTATTATTTATTTATTTTATTAGTTTTAAATAAAGGGGCATCATGGATTTGACACTGATGACCGATATACAAATTCTTAAACAAACCATTCATGTAATGAAGATATGGATCAAACACACTAACTACACACTATTATTATTTTTTACTATTTTTATTCGATAACAAGTCATAATAATATATTTTGAATCTTTGATTAATTTAAGTTAATGAAAAATATAAATATTTATGACCATATACCCTAGAATCCAAATTATTCTCTCCTATGTCATTACTAACTAGTGGGATAAACCAAAAATATTATCCGTTGCATAATCCCCAACCTATTTCGTACATGGCTATATTTCCTCAGGAATCTACTCATCCTTATGTCTGATCATTAAAAAATAGGAGGTAGATACACCAAGGTAGCACATAATCATGCATAATCCCCACACATTATCTCCAAGTTCATGTGAAAAGCATGGAAATCCCATATGTATTCCTCAAACCATCCTCATAGGTCCCTATACTCTATAAATCTGACTCAAAAGGCTATATTTTGTAGAACATCCCACTCAAAGGGACATATTCCTCACAATTAAAACCAAAACCACTCATGTTTCACCACCAAAAAAGCATGTTGAACCATATAGGTCACCTCAATGCATAATACACACTCAATACTCTATATCCACCACTTTCATGGAACAAATTTCCTTACTGTATAATGTAAAACACCACGATATGGTCCTATCACCTGACCTTAAACTTTACACCACAATCAATATGGGATTTTATCTCTCTTGTCCCGGATACATAGAATGCCTCACTATGGTTAAACCCTGACATCACTACAAATTACATTATTCCCTTCTAATCCATATTCCCTGTAAGCTTTGATATCCTTTCAACAAATCCATATCTCATAGAAACCCATCCTCTTTAGGTGACATACTAATCAGAGGGTCATATCCCTAAAAGAAAAATCAATCATCTAATTGGGTTATATTCATAATGAAATAATTAAACACTTGAAAAGTCATCATTATTGGGACATATTCCCTTTGAAATAAACCAAAAAGGGTCGCTTTGGTGTATGGACCATGCCAAACATTTCTAGGAACATTTTTTCTTATATTCAGTATTTCATGACTGCATGAACTTAAATTGAACTATGATGGTCCATTTCACCTTAACATAAAAGGTACAACATGTACTATTATAGAGAATAAATCTATGTGGGTTTTTATTCACTTCATATGTATATATAATAATCCATTCTTATAGGATTGATCTCAACACCACAAACACCTAATAATATCCATGATGGTGATAAACTTGAGAGAGTCCAAAATTTTGTCTTTAAAGCATAGTACCATAAAACCATGTCTCACTAAGTCAAATATAACAATATAGAGAACCTTTGATACATATAAATGGTACCGAATGAGATATAATTTGATATATATAGATTTTCACATTGATGAGAGATCTCTGATATTAAAAAAATCACAATAATGTATTTTTTTTGATCCACTACCGACATAGGGATAACTTGTCCCTCACTGGGATCTTAAATGGATTGGAAAATGTGAATTAAATCTATATGAGAGTCTCAATGTAGGAAATAATTTTACCCTTGAATGGTAGAAATGATACAAACCTCCCATCCTATTGACTAATGTGCATTCAAATGTGTCACTAGGAAAGATCCAGCAATCGCCTGCCATTGGAATGTAGGTCTTCATTGACTAGAAATTCCATGATAGAGTCTCATATGATGTTTTTATCATAAAAAAATAATGAACCCGATGTGAATTCTGTAACCATGAAAGTGATAAATGGAACATTTTCTTACTTATGATTCCACATAAATGAGTTTTCCTTTTTTTGTTAATCCATTAAAATAAAATCACCATTCGATCCAAATCAACATCATCCCCAAAATATTTGGCATATTCCACAGCTACCATAAATTTTTCTTCCTCAACCACTAAAGTACAATGTCACCCACTCAGTGACTACAATTCCAAGCGAAGAACATGCATGTCTATGAGTACTGTCTAAATGGTAATATCCCAACATTAAATGGAACATGTGAATCCCTCTAAGACATGAGGCCCCACGTACTCAATAATGGGTTGTGAGGGAGTATGTGGAACCCATTACCACCTTCAATCATCTTCTAAGACTCTTCCCTGAATGAAATAATGTATACCTATTTTATTTTTCAAAGGTAGATCAGGAGTACAATTAAAGCTTCACAACTAATTATAATACACCCTAGAGGTCCTTTTCCTACCATCATATCCACTAGCGTCATTTGACCCCAAATCCTTAACAACCTGCCAAAGACTCTTCCCAAGATTTCTCTACCCTATACACCTAGACTCAGGAAAATAGGATATCCTAGAATGGGTGAAAAACCATCGTATATAGGGAGCAGAATCATATTCATTACTCTATATAAGAATTCCATCAATGTACTCTGTTGGTAACTGTTAAGAATTCCAATATTCAAATTCACATTTAGAAAGTCTACCAACATCCTCAGGCAGAATCAGAGGAACTATGTTGGCATATCTCGATATCCCACAAGGCATAATTCTATATCCCTACCATTGTATATGATGTTTTTTAGAATATACTAATAGTAAAAGGAGGTTAGGAATGATATTATACTCCTATTCTAAAAAAGGTATGCCCGTCATCATATGTTGGCGGCTATTTATAAGGAAGCATGTATTCCTACTTATATAGTGAAAAGTTGTAATCATATTTGAGAAAAAATAGTAGAGGACAGTCATCAGTATATTATAATAAACCATCAAGGATATACATTCATTCTAATTCCCACATTAGGGTCATTCATTAGAATAGTTCCAAAAACCAGTCGATAGTGGGCCCAAATTCCCACTCATATTCAGAAGTAATGTAGGTATATAATGATCATAATATTAGGATAGGTTTATTTACATGAAGTAATTGAAATTATTCTTTTGTATACTCTAGTAAAAATCTAGAATGATGCCCATATTCCTGCAACTCCCTAATCTGGAGTGAAATGTCAACATATTCTGGTAGCAGCTAAGAAGAATGTGTATATTCCTACCCACCTAAAGCAATTCATCAATATAATATGACAAAAACTCAAGAATAAAAACATATTATTTCCAAGATTAATTCAATCATCATTGAGGACCTCCAAAATCATTTAATGGAAACCCAAGGACCTTCTAAAACCTCATTAGGAGATGAAGTATTCTTTACCTGGAGAATTACTCCCAACATTTATTAAATTGATAGTTTTGTGATATCACCCTAGAGCATTTTTCCTAGAAATCCACATTGTGATCACATAGAAATTAATCATCAGAACCCCTCTCATGAAATTTCACCTTGACCATAAGGTCATCCCTTTATTTAAACTACTCAAATAGTCCCATCATATCAGGAAGAACTCGAGAGGCTATATCTAGAAATACTGAGCATGTCATCACTTACTATAAATATCATATCTTATCTAGGGGACAATTCAATATTGAAACCATAATATATTCCTCCTTTATCTTCACTCATTGGTACATTGGATACAATCCTAGATGAGTCAATTCTATTTGAAAAAACTACTAGAAAATGACCCTTATAGTCAAATCAAGTAGATAGGTCCCTATCTATCAATAAGGAAATAACTATGTTCATATTTAAGGAACTAGTTAAATATAATAAACTGGTTATGGTATATCCCATGGATACCTCCCATTATGGAATTACTGAAGCACTAAAGGAGGAATTAATACCTTTATGATGATAAAGAAATCATTAGGAATACATGTCCTCCCTATTTCAATAAATATGAAATATACCATGGAGGTCCTCTCAATATCACCCATTGTGAAGTCCCTCCTCTAAATGAAATATCTTCTCAAAATTAAATTAATCCATATATACAAGCTACTAGATTATTTCCCTCATTATTGGTGGCACTTCTGAAACCATGGATTTCCACATTAGGAACTTCATCATCAATCAACAATGACTCATCCCAATAAAAGGGTAATCCAATGTGATGATCATCAAGCGTACCTCCCCTATATTGTTTATCCTTTTATGAAACTAAGAAGATTTAGATTGATCCCAAACCTTTTGATAAAATAGTAGATAAACAAACTCTTTGATCAAATTCTATTGAAGAACCCCACATTGAGGATAAATAGAATTCAGTGATAGTGATGAAATTATTGGATGAGGAATGAATATCCATCATGATCAGGACAATAGAAACTCCATAATATGACATTATTGAGGTATTAAAAGAGGAGATATTACCTTATCCATGACACAACTCATTGGTGAATCCCCAACATTTTAGGGATAAATACCTATCTTATGGAGAGTAAATTAATCAACTCATGGTGTTGCAATATTTTTTCTCTATTTTAACCTAACCACCTTTTAATTGGAATATAACCCTGAGTTGGGAAAACATGACTATATACAGCATCAACACATCAATAGTATAATTTAACAATGTAAGAAAGTCACTAATACCCCATATTACATGCATATCAGTGGGTGGGGAGAATATGGAGCTCTACATTTTACCCCGCTCACAGTCCAACAAGGTTTTTTGAAGAAGAAAAAATGTAATATCATTTCATTAAGCCAAGTCATAATCCTTGAAATTCAATTTCTAGTAGATATATCTAGTGAATCACTAAAATTACTAGAGCTTATACATGGAGTACTTTATGGGAGAATGACCATTGATAGACTCATGCATTATGCTTCCAAGAAAGTCAGAAAAGCTTCACATCTGAGGAAGAAAAAACGTGTACTCAAGGATAAACCCTTGATGGTGAGTAGCTCTTACATTGAGAAGGAGATACACAAAGCTCATACCCAAATAGAGGCATATAATCCATGGATGATGTGATAATAGGATCTTAAATAGATTTTATATGAGTACACCTGGCCTTCAGGGCTGGGGGGGGGGGGGGGTTATACTACCATCCCCACCCCTAGGATCATCAAATATAAAGTTATTATAGGATGTGATGGGGGTAGAAAATCATCATCCCAAACCCACAAGGATGGTGGAATTATTACCTCCCCACCTATGAGGAAGTAATTTTTCTCTTGGTTGGGAGTGGCTCTACAAAATTTTCCATTGTGTTTTCTTAAATTTTGTGATTCACCCCTTCACTGGGACCATGATCAGTGAATTCCACTAGAGATTATGTTAGGATCAATTTTCATAAACTAATTCTTGATGAACATCAAAGAGAAAATGGGAAACCTCATAGGGGTTGAAACCTGAAATAATCCATCAAAATGTGGATATCATGGAGGATTATGATTTATCTTGTAGAATATTTCCAAAAGATAATAAATCCTTCTACAACTATGATGATGATTCGACTCCTACTCCACAATTTGAGTTAGTAAATGTTACAGTGCCAATCTTCCAAATAATACAAAACATGAAACTAACATGGATGAGCACATTGAGGACATATCCATTCAAAATGTTTTTCAAATAAAAATACGTGAGGAAGTTGTGGAAACCCAAAAAAAGAGACATACCCAAGATATAAGATATCCTTTGAAAATCCAATTACTTCTTTCTTGATGAGCCTCAACTAAGGATAAAAGGAAATTCACTATTTTATCTTACCCACCACCCTAATAAGATAAAACATTCTTAGCTAAGTAGATAATTTCCTAGTATGAAGACATGCTAGATAAGATATAATGGCATAACAATGAACTACTCCAAGGAGATACTTCTACTAAGTATTGTTTTTTGGATGAGGCCAATTTACCAACTCTGGAAAACCCCTCCCAAGAAGGGGTAACCGCTCAATCAACTATAGCAGTGTCTAATAATCCAGTTAACTTTGGCCTTATACAACCAGTCTAATTAACCTTGATGGTCAAGTATTGTAAAAATTTTCTATTTATAGGGAAGAAACCACTGTTATTTCAATTTTTTTACCTTAGGGTGACTCAATATGGTTAAAAAAGAGGTGAAAATGTGAGCGAACAATATCATACCCCACATATATCCCCCACTCGAGCATCAACCAATGAAATAGCCCCATTAGAACTCTTTGAATACATTGAGTCTCTCATATATTGAATGTATTTCATGGAAGGGAGATGTTTAACAGTGTATCCAAAGAAGAAAAAGTACCCATAGTGGGTAAAATTAACTCCCTCTCCAACTATCATTGAAAATCCCATGTTCCTAATATTTAATGATAAGGAGATATAATGTAGCATATCATGGACTTTGCATCTTGTTGTTTCCATATGATGAGAACACCCAAACAATGGTATACAACAAAGATCATATATTTTAAAAAAATTCTAGAAGGGAAACCATTTTACCAATACAATAACAAACTAGTTGTGATTATCACCTACTAATAAAATCTAAAATAAAATTTATTTTACTAACTTATCTCCATTCAAAGGATGAATTTTTTTCCCAAACTCTATAATTGAAATAATATTGATAATGAGAGGGTTTTATAATTCATTTACTATGGGAAGAGGATAAAATACTCTGTTAATACACATCATTTTCATGATTAATTATTGGATATATTTATAGAAAATCTATTAGAAGGATTGAAAACACTGCTTATTTCATTGAAATACCTAGATTGTTTTCTAGAGTTTGAAGTAGACTCAAAATGACTGGAAGATGCATTTAAATTCTAAAAAATCACTTCCAAAAAATTAATCATAGATATTGAGTTATAGAATAGAAGATAAGAAAATTGTCATGCTCGAGCTAGCCAGCGCTAATATAGCTCGAATCCCTATGTTTTTTTCACTATCATGTAATTCCTACCTGGGAACAAAAAAAGACACAAATAAAACCCTCTCTAGGAGGTAAATAATGAGAAAAGTTATCCAATATTTTAATAGTTTAATAATAAGATCAACAAAAAAAAAGAACCAGTCATTTAGTTTTTCATATCATCCTTGGAGAAGGACATGATCAAATTACCAAAGGACATAAAACCCAATGAGTTTGGATTGAATGATCTCTTGGATTACTACCTATACCACAGGTTGTAAGAGAGAAAAATCCAAGAGTGCTTCATCTTCAAGGATATTGTTTCAAAACAAATTCATCCCAAAATGATTTGGGAATAAAGGATATTGATAAACGAAATTCTAGAGAAAGGGCATAATTATCATACAACTCTAAGTTATAAAAGTCCATAACTAGTGGTGAAAAAAAATCCTGGAGTTGTGAATGCATGATTTAAATCTCCAAGATAGTAATATTATAGAATTCAAAGGCCAATTAGTACCCCTTATCATGAAATTTTATGGGTTTGACCTTTTTGGATTCTAGATTTTAGATATCTTAAGCTCCCATATCATGAAAAATTGACTTCTCTTCATCATGAAACCCAAGTAAACATCCATATACTCTTATAGGAGAGAAAAATATTCTAGTTAACTCACATAAGTCCTTTAATGTAGTTAATTTTTCTTGAGACGTTCTCACACATCACCCTCTAAAAAATAACACCCTTTCTAAAAAGCCCAGAACATTGTGCAAGTTGAAGTTTTTCGCAACAACCAATTTTATGAAACCAATTCCATTTAAATCCACTCAATTCCATACTTACACAGAATATTCTTTCATGAATGACGAGGTCTTGTGATAATAACACCCATTTGATCAAGATTTTATTATGAAAAATCCATGCACAAAGCTGGTATCATCAACTCCGACCCTCACATCGTTTTCACAAATCATGGGATGGGCATCGTTCTTTCCATTTTCTACTATGCATAAGTACCAACCAAACAACGCACATGTAATCCACTAGGTATCCTTTCTATACCTTATATGCACCCCAATAATCATCTTAAAAATAATTTATGACCTTTCACTCAATGATGATCTGACCCATGATCTAGTCAATGATTCATTCATTTCAAGAAACTCAATATTTAAACCTCATTTAACCCTTTGATGTCATCCATTTTATGACACAAGCATAAAAACCACATGGTGTTAATGAAAATTTATTGATCCCATCACATGACCTTAAACTGTGCAACCTTAAATAAATGGATAATGAAACTTGGTCCAATAAGTTATGTAGGATGTCTCCTTTACATTCAATCTTGAAACCTAAAAACATTGCCATCTATTCTACCACTCAGGAAATGGAAAAACCAAATACTTCCTTGAAAACCATAAGTCATTCAGAGTGTACCCACTAGATATTAAAATGGTTTATCCCTTACATGATGAGCGTAAGTGGATCCATCTCCAGGGGAGTTTAACTTATGCCTTCCCATTGGTGATGAGACTGAGGCGACTCTTCCCTCATGTGATGAACTTGAGGTTTCTTATGTGACAAGGATAAGATAATCCCCATTTCTGATGCATTAAAAACCTAGCCTTAGGTGACAAGCCTAAGACACATTATGTGACAAGTGTAAGTCACCTCATATGATGAGCATGGGATTCCACTGGTGGAAATCCCGGAATTCCTTAGTTGAAAAACCTAATTTACCATAAGTTATGAGCATATGAAGCCTATGTGATGAGAATAAGATCTCTACACCCTTACCTTATGTTAAGAGCCTACAATTATACTCCATTACTATGTGATGAGAATAGGATTCCTACTGCGATGATCCAAGGACTCCTATAGTGATGATCTAGGGATTCCTTGTGTGATAAAACAATGTTTCCTCATGTGTCAAAAAAATCATGATTTATGTGAAAAACATAGGATACTATAGGTGATGAACATAATATATATATTATGTTGAGCGCCAAATACCTTATATGATGATAATTATTTTACATATATGATGAGCATGATATTAATTTACAGATGAGTATATGAATCTTTACATGATAAAGTATAGTATTTCCCAGTAATGGGATTAAAAAACATGTATTAAATCTATATGGGAGACCCAGACTAAGTAAAGAAATCCCCTGAAGGAAGAGATAATTTCTCATCATCTCATTTTGATTGAGGATTTGAAACCATCATCCCTAGATAATGAAAAACCATACACCCTTTGAAAGAGAGAATGTGGGTATCAGATCATGACCATCCATGATGTAGACTCATGTAGTGGTCATGATAGAAAGCATCTAAAAACAAAATGGTTAACCTGATGTGAATTGATTCTCTTTCAGTAGTAGAAGGATGAGTAGTAATGGTCTTCACCAACAAATGGAATCCACTATGTTGTGGATATTTGGAATCATAATTATTATAAATTTTATTATGGTTTGATCCATATATCCATATATAGTGGCTATCTATCAAAAATTCCAAGAAATATACCGACACTATGGCCAACAAGTGTTATGGCATGAGGAGCACCCATGATGTTGCTAACTCCCAAAAGAACCCATACATAGTGATCCCACACACCTACTCCCAATTTATGATAGAAAACTCTATCATTTCTATTGGTATCCTTTTCTCCCTTTCAAAATCACAAATAAAATATTGGAGGGTCATCAATGATCTCTTCTACCGCTACGAGGAGGAAGGCATCATCCCTACTTAATAGATGGATCTAGAGGATCTGGATGTTGTGAAACCATGAATATGCCACCATAAATAGAGGTACTATAGGAAAAAACCTCCATTACCATTGTTAACTATTTCATGGGTCTTCCCCCAGATCCCACCAACAATACCTTCCCCTACACCAAGGAGGTAGTGGAAATCCTTGTTGTGGCATCCCCAAATACCACTCTAGAGTCTCCAAGGTGGGATTTTACCACTCAATGATGAAAAAAAGGTAGGTCCTCCAAATGGATAGATGAACTCATTGAGATCACACTTTTTCATATTCTCCTATCTAGATATTATGATACTCCCACTAGGGGAAGGCAAAAACTCCAACTACATGAGAGAAAGCTCCTATATCTCGCAGGACATTACTAAATATCCCGATAGATAAATGGGGGTACATCCTCCAAATAAAAGGACCAAGAAACTTACCTCCCAATAGGTGTACGGGGTTGAATCTTCTATCCATTGGAGATACCAATGTCTATCGTGAAGGTCATCCCTGTGAAAAGGGGCTGAAAAATAAAGTTTTCCTCACACCACCAGTAACTTCCCCCAAGGTCATCCCCATGTCAAAGTAATCTAAATCAATGAAGTACCATCCAAGTGTATAGAATATACTAGTTATCAGAGAGTAAATTCCCACAACATGAATGAAAATACTCAAGGGAAGTCACTCTATTACTCTAAGAAGCTCACACTAAAGGAACTTCCCAATCTGCATCAAAGAAAAATTAGGGGGAACTAATTACACACCACCCTTGAGCAATTAGAATCAAAGATGATATATTATTCTAGAGATAAGTTTCCACCTATCTACTATAAATTGGGGGATGCAACCCAATTAATGAGTATATCAATTCTAGAGGCAATAGTGCACAAAGTCCCAATATCACTCTAAAAATACCTATATGTGGAGGACGTAGTGGCTTCCTTCTAGGGACTGACTGTGCAACCATCCATAGAGTTATCAACATCTCTTCTCTAAAACTATACATCATAATTAAGGGCAATGTCTAGATCTAGCCTATCATTCTCAAATGAGTAGAAACATGTAGTCAATCCATATACTCCTAGTGTGATACCTCAATAAAAGTACTCGTACTCGCCCTCAAACATGGGAATGTTGTTTGATTTTGAGAAAATGCACTAGAATACCTCTATTTTCAAGGGAATAAAATCTCATATGATTTTACTCTAACCATAGAGTCCATAATATAGTACATATTCATCCTTTAATCTTATATAATTTCACAAATTTACTTCATTATAGTATTATTTTCCTTTCGAGTGAGGTGAAGAGAAGATGAGGTCCTTTGGAAGGCCCCAACCACCGACCAGCTTCCAATTAATTTCTAGTTTCTAATGAACCTTCATTTATCAATCCTAGATTTTCATAGTAAAACCCACACAGAAAATGTCTAATTGAATCATTGAAAAATGTTCAAAATTATTAGGGGACATCAATTTTCCTACATATAAAGATATGAGAACCACCAAAATCCTGACGAGTGGGTCTAAACGGAAGATCCCACAACTCTTCTAGTTACTCAGTATCCTAATATTGCTGGATATTCCTTGATAATTTAATATGTGTGTATTTAACGTCAAATAATATTAGGCTAGACTATACAAGAGGCTTTCCCCAATGTGAAAATTAGGTGTCGGGGGCAATATGTTAGTCAAATGTTTAATCCTTTATTATGGTGATGATGTATTTCTCAAACTAGGCCACCTAACATGTCAAAAAAACTACACCACTAACCACTACCATAATGAATGTAGTTAGTCCCCCTGTAATTCATGAGTGTGATTTAAAGAATGAGGCATTCATAGAAGATGCCCCCTGAGAGGACCAACTGCAAAATGTGTACTTTCTTATTGGTGTCTACTCTTGGAATATATGTCATGAGACACAAGAGTCTTATCAAGATATTGATCCTAAACACATGATGAAACCATGATAATGGTAATGGCATGGTCAAGGCTTCTAGTGTTCCCAAATTTGTTGAGTTAATTGAGACAGTTCTAAAAATCATCACTTTGCTCTAGGATCCCTTGACCATATGACAACTCACAATTAGGATCCTCTAGGAATAAAAATTTTGATTCAGAGGACATTCAAAATTATCCTATCAATCCTATTTTTGGATCCCAATTACTAATACTCTCTGATCAATCAACATGAACAAAAGATGGTCTCTCCTCCCACCCAATATAGTATGGTATTCCTCATGACTCTATTTGATGCATCAACATGACGTTCCACTGACAGATCATAAACTATATACTTCATGAGTAAACCACCCATCCATGGGGAAGAAAAATGGGGAACTCACCAGTATAACCTGATTAGTGATCTCACTGCTCTCCAAGAAGCCTTTGAAACACAAAAAACATTAGTAAAACCTAAGAAAAATCTATTATTTCAGTGGTTGGACCATGATCTCTACTTCTAGATTTCAGTAACTCAAGATTTTCCTCTTTCAGTGGTACATGAAACCTAGAACAAAACCTTTCTCATTTATCCTCTTGGTATGGTATGATGCTGGGAACCCCTTTTGTATCAAGTGTAAGATAGACAATGCTATATTATACAGTCTTTGTAAGAATTTTCCTTCATCGGTTATAACCATTTGGTTATAGGATGTATGACCAGTTAGTAGGATTTCCCACCAATAGTTCATCTACCAATTTAGATAAACCATTCACTAAACGAGTGTCACTAACCTCTCTATGTAAAAATAATAAGATAATGAACACATCACCAACTTCATCACTCGGTGGAAAGGCTTAAAGTCCTCCTATGACATACAACCTCTCAATGGAATATTTTTGGGGGTATGTGCAGTGAACATCTAAGTTGAGTTGTTACTAAACCTCATCTCCTTAAAATACCCATGTACATTCCTAAAGTTTACTGAGAGAGCCATCCACCTTGAGGAGGCCATGAAGAAGACCGAGAAAATTTCTCTCCCATTACCTACCACACATACACAAATGCAGAGAAGAGAATAAATGTATACTTTCATGTATACCAAATCCCCTCAGCTGATCTAGCTCCATGAAATCCCATTGATCAAGATTCATCAAGCAATACACGCAAGGAGAATGTTTCCAATGTCCCCTATCAAGGAAGAGAAACCACACCCTTTATGGATGATAGGTATACATGGGGGCTATATAAGGGAAATACTCAATGGAAGTGTTGTAATTATCTAAGGGTGTTTTTTGGTTTAACATTATTTTTTTTAATTTTTTGAGAGTGGGTATATGTATTAAAATGGGGGAGTTAGTTAGATATGAAGTTGGTCCTAAGTGGAGAGGTGGGGGAACTGGGTTATAAAATGGGTAGGGAAAATTCAGAACTCAAGAAATATTATTCTTTTAGTGGGGTCTTCCTTTTTTCTTGGGATATGGTGATGTAGGGACTCTCAAGTTTCTTACTCAATCCCCCAATTCTTCTTATACTTCTTCTTCCAATAATTCTTGTTTTTTCTGGATATAATTTATACATATAAGACTTTTCCATGTGGATAGTTGGTACATGGTGTTTAATAGTGGAACATAAGAACACAATTTATTACTTATAGGATGATTAAGTTTCTAGATTCTATGTCCATATCATGGATACAGATTTTCTTAAGCTTCCTGACATCAAGAATCCATAAGAGGCTGAGTTTATGAACTATCCTAACTACTACCCCAACCATAGAATCCATGGGTACAAGACACGGTGTATTGGATCCAATACATGGTATGTCATGGAATAATTACACTAGGATATCCTTGGAACATGTAACATACATTTCTTCCACCTTCGATGATGATCATGATTTTGGATAATAACATCAAGTCTCTGAATAAGGGGATAATAAATTCATTTATTGGATAACTCAATATTTGATCATACTAGCCCAAACTATATTATATGACTAGTTAAATTATCCACCACCCTCCCTGTCATGATTGTCCTATCCAGTGAAACCATCAACCTATTCTGGGAAGACTATCATGGGGATCTTCTAAACAAAAATTTGAGATACGTAGAATGAACCACAATGTATAATCATGGTCTTATCTCTAGGATCTATCCCAAGAAACTCACTATTCTTGCACTTATGTTTGTTTTTGTTGATTTCATAATTCTAAAAAATAGTTTGAATGAAATTTGAGTGAATCAAAATGTGAAAACAATGGAAATAAAATGTGATGAATAAAATGAAAACACTATGATTTTAAAATGAAAATTATTATCCCTTGGATGAGTTTATATGAATTCATTCATTATCCAATTAAGTTCTATCTCACCCTCTCAATGATAATTATCCTCTAGAGGTAAAGATATCCCTCACTAACAATATTTATTGAATAAATGATACACTTAAGAGACCACTCAAAGTGCACTGCCTACACACCTCCTCCTAGGTTAGCAAGTAAGGACACTCCTCTACTAAGAGCATACCATCACTCACCACTTGGGAATTATTTTTCTACCATTAAACATTCCAACCTACTATTCACACCATGATCAATAAAATTGAATGAAGGTAAAGAGAAATACTTTGATAATAAGGGGAGAAAACATAGATCAAATAAGAATATGCGGTTGATGACACCCACCTTAGGCTCTAATAACCCTTGTATTATTAAATTTTAAATGAAATAATTAAGTGTTAATTACTGAAGACTCTGAAATAATTTAGACCCACATCCTTGTATTACCCTTTTTGTTAGTTATTCATTATCGTGAATTAGGATATCACACACACAACATAATGATGAAGAATCACAAGTGAAGTAAATTAGAGGAGAATGGAACAACACATTTGAAGAAGAAACAAGCATATTTTCTGTGGTTACACCCCTACTATAACCATGATTAAGAGATGAGGTGGTCCTTATTATGATCCTCTATGTATGTTGGTTTCATTCCATTGTACCCCCACCCTATCCCTACCACATATGAAACAAGCATAATTTCACTTCACATAACACTAGAAGAATAGATATAAAAAATGAGAAGAAATTAAATATGAGTGGTCCCAACATATGTAAATTATTAGTCCCCACATACCCCAACCCCCTTTTATATATCATATTATCCTCACCTCTCAAATAGAATTGAAAATGAAATCATACCTAGTTGAGAGACTCATCCTACAACCAAGCTTTGTTTGAATTCAAGAATAATCAGAGTTGATGAACATGATTGCATCATGACTATAATTTAAATTAGTTTCTACCCATCATTATCAATAAATAAGTCCTACAAGACTCACAAGGTGAGGATTTGGAGATATGTGATGAACAACCTACACAGTTTAGACTTTAATTTCCAGGACTGAACTAGCTTGGGATTTAATTTCTTTCAAGTCGGCTAATCGGGTCTTTTTTTACTTTAATGGAGAGACCCCATTTAAAAATATACTAATAGAAGGTTCTTCCTTATAGATTAAAAACAATGTAATTAACTAGTTAGTGGTTAAATTGGCCAATTTTGGAGTTTACATGAACACATGGTGATCGCTTCGTGTTCAATTATCATAGGTGTAACGATAAAAAATGATGATCCAAGCATGTCTTAATGGATAGTGGAACAATTTAAGGTCTTCAAGCTTGAGGTTATAGTGTTTCGATGAAATATCTGAGTTTATGGGATAAGTAAGTGCAATGGAGATAGTGTAATATTGTATGCAAGTCATGCATACTGGAGCTGGCTAGTAGAGTAGGCCCAGATTCCATAAATCATGAAAATGAGTCCATTGAATGATGAAATTGTAATTCTCATTTGATTTGTTTTCAGGGTTTTTAATGTATATTTATTTTCTTTTTTATTGACTATAATGAGTTTTCAATTGAGTAAAATGAATGTTGATTCATTCCATTTACTTGATTTGATTTGTGAATCACAAAAATAAGAATAATGAGAGTTTTAATTTAATCTCCATTTTTCATTTTCCATATATAATTTTTTAAAGATAATAGGATGATAAAAAATGAAGGAAATGGTTTATCATGATTTATTCCCATTTACCTCTTCCAAATTCCCCAAAATGATGATCACATCCCCCTTAACATGCAAAAGTTATCACAAAAAAACACATGGAATCTAGTTTCCCACATATTTAGACTTGAATTAATTTTGAAAATATACTTTAGAGTGATGGTAGGTATGGGATAAGTAGGCTTGTAATGGGGATTAAAACTATAATGTCATTCATGGTTATCTAAGGTATTAACTAGTGTCAATGTTAAACATAGATCTCAATGATTGATGGGGGATATCCAATTGAATGCCTCAATAATATTGAAAGTGTCTCATGAATTGAAAAGATTTGAAATAAAATAAACACATGTTCATGTTCATAATAAAATACCAAGATTCTATCAAGAAGTGAGGGTATTAGAAGGATGATTTCAAAAAATATCAAAAACCTCATGGGATAGGGATTTAAATTTGGGTGGTCACTCATGGATTTGGATTTCACATTATATTTAATGATGAAGAATATTCTTAAAAATCATATACCTAAAAAATATAAATTAGTAATAATTTAATTTTTTGATGGTCAATAATATGATCCTGCACTTTACAATGAACATTGAGTTTAAAAATGATAGGGACTAGCAATGTCACCTAGAAATAATAAGGGATATATGGTAACTACAGAAGGAAGAAGAGATTATAAGAGAGAGCGTATGGGGGAATATGTTGGGATACTAGGGGAATATCAAGTGGTGTTCTGTAAATCCCATTATAAAAGGGTAATAAGGTATCCACAAAAATAGAGTATTATTATAAATCATCCATGAGTCTTGGGTCGGTGTTAATCTTGGGTGATAGTGATATAGAAACTCTAGAGCATCTCATTTCTTCTTCCATCCTTCACCATCCTCTAATCATGTAATTTTGGTTCCTTCTTTTTCAATATATAACTAGTTTATTCTACTTAACTATCAATTTTTCTAACCTTCTAGATTTCTCCCACTCTATCGTCGACATTTCTTCCTCCCTAAGGTACACATGGTAGGTTTCCATCTTCTCAGACTTCTTATCCTCTTTATTAAGGTGACACATTGAGCCACATCACATTACACGAGGTTCGCTCAGTTCTCAAATCGCTCGAATGATCCAAACAATGATGGGAATATTCCTATAGGAGACGACCTCTATAATATCTTATTTTGAAATAGTTCCCTCATCTAGAAAACATCCAATGATCTCCTCCACTACTATCTCAATCACTAGATTTTGGTCTGTATGTATATCATTCTCTAATCTCTCTTCGAGAACTGCATCCCAATCCATCTATCATGCACTATAGGTTATTCTCATTTTTGACTTGAGGAGCCACACTCTTCCATAATAAATTCCCAAAACTCCATCCATGGAGGAGGTGTGCAACCATTTTAACTATTGGGGTGAAGTTCACCATCACGTACCTTTTTTTTGGTTACAGTTTTTCCAAAACCAAAACAAAAAAAAAACAAAAAAAAGGAAAAATATAGGCCTAAAAAAAGAAAAAAAAGTGAACCAGAATTTCCTATTCAAAAAATAGAAACAAATCAAAAACAATATTGATGGATGAGGTGGAGGAGAGACTATTGCAGATCACTGTATATTTTATTTGAACAAACATATTTTATTTATCCATTGTTCTTCACAAATTTATTCTTCTCATGGAGGTCCTATTTGACAGTATGGTGTGTGTCCAACCCATTATAAATATAAAAAAACATGAAGGGTAGGGATAAAAGGATGATATATGATACCACTTGTTATTCTTCCTTGCCTCCCACAATATGTTCTACTGGATATTGTTTGGGGGGATTTTCATACGGAATCTCTACAGTTGTTTCCAATGCTACAAATTCAATTTCTCCTTCATCAAATTACTATGGAGAAGACTTCATTAAAATAATCCTTATCTATATCTTCATCTTTTAACACCATATTTTCCTTGAATATAGATACCTTCACTCTTATGGAATCATCATCCAAATCCTCAATTTGTTTTGAAATTTAGTCTAATTTAGCAAGGTGAAAACATGCGAAATTGATCTGTAATTTATATTGTTTAAAATCAAAAAATGTACTCAAAATATGACAATATCTCCCAATTATGTCAACATTAAGATCTATTTCCTAGCACAAGGCTCTTAGGAACCCATCTTTTGGGATCAAAAGTGGACACTTTAGTGCTTACTTTAACCTCATTACATTATTCCCTTCATCTTTATTAAATAAATACTCCATAATTTATACATTTATTAATTCAAAGAAAGATTCATGAGTTATAAAGTAAATTTCATAATATGTGTTAGGTAGAGTAGTTTTCTGTGTAAGTAAATACCATGGTCATCTTTGTCATTTCATTTATCAATTTTATGGGGTAGTTTTTTATGTTGCTGTATTCATTATGGGTTGGAGCTATTAATAGTGGGGATGGCTGTATGGGAGTGGTATAAAACATTTTATATATGCTACAACTGATTGTATGAGGTTAGACCTTGAGAAGTCTCAGTTGGACTTCTTTGAAGGGTGTTATTCTCCAGAGGGTGGTCTTATTTAGGAAGGAGTTCTATTTTATGTTACATCATCCTTCTTATTTTTCTCCTACACTTTTTATTTCTCCTTTGGCAATTATTTTTTTGTTAAATGGAAATATAAAACTTCATGGTCCTAAATTCTTCAACAATTTCAATTTTTCGGCCACTATTAGGAAAATTACTAACAATTTGATTCTTTAATTAAGAGATTTCCCCTATTGAAAATTCAAAGTGATGGCCTGATTGACACGGAGATATTGTTCACTGTTGGGGGCTTTCTTGTAGAAGAAACAGATTGTTGCTGGAAAAAAGAAGTGGTTAACCATGTCAGAAGTGAGAGAAAAAATTATTGCAGCTGGAAAATTAAATACACTAATTCATCTATGTAGTCTGTTGTGAGTCTCAATCACATTTGTGGACAAATTTAGCTTAATGATCATCGTGATAAGATTACAGATTTTGGTTTCCATTTTAGCATACTAAGGATGTGTGAGTGGTTGTTTACTACATTACTGTATCATGAGTTTTTGATGATGCACACTACTTGTCGAAGAGATATGATCTTTACAGAATCATAGAAAAGGTTTTTTTAGACTGATTTGATTAATTTATTGAGGAACACTGCTGGTTGAAGTTTGTAGGAGCAACTGAGGGATGATCAGAGCACTCTGATCATAGATGTGTGCAGTTCATGACATCTTGGAGTATGTTGAAAAAAATATTGTTGGAAGAGATGGAAATTAGGAAACCACATTCCTTAGAGGTGGACACAACTTGAGTCTTGATGATATTTCTTATATGTATCTTGTTGGCCAGAAATTCAATGGAAAACATTATGTATGGACATGGGCACAACTGTTTTATTTGATTGCAAGAGGGGGAAACTCATGGTGAATGGGTGACCAAATCTATTAAATCATATAGTGATGGAGTGAGGAACATTTATGTGTCCATTGAAAGGCTGATTGTTGCAATTGTTAAGTGAAAGTTTGACTTGAAGGAATCCCTCTTTAACATCATTTGAATATGGATTCTGGAGTTACAATGGATTCAATAATGGAGAAGTTTTTCAGTATGAAGAAAACACAATTCATGGAGAATCATTCTTTATTGAATTATTTTTCTATGTTTTAGGTGGATAATGTGTGGAAAGAAACAGGGGAACTATAGTATCTATGAGATCAACATTGGGAACCGGAAGAGTTATCTATTCACCAACATTCTGAGGAGCATCTTATTATGATATTTTCAACATATTTGGCTACCAAAGTAGTGTGTCTGAGGGTACCACCAGCAAGAATACTATGGTAGTAGTGTGTTGATAATCCTACTAATAAAGTTGATGCAAAGAATGGTGATAATGAGGAATGTGATCCTGGTATTGAAATATCTACTACTAATATTGGTTTCAAGATATGTTATTTTTCCAGAGGTTGAAGGCATCCAACTTACAAGTGTAGAAACCATTGTTGCACATTAGACCGTGTTCTCCAAAAAGGTTCATAGAGCATGGAGTTGGTAGAATCTATCATGGTGCATCTAGTAGAGGTAATTCTTCATCATATACTTGGCGTGGATAGGTTCATTAGTAGTCATGCTACTATTGTTCCTCCATTTGGGGATGTTATTGCACTTGCTTGGTGTAACCAAGGGACTCAGGTCCTTGTGAACAAGTTTTGGTCTTGTGGTGGAATATGTAGAGTACTACAGAAGAGGATATTCCAATCTTCTCAACTAGAATTTATGAGGGAAATTTTAAACTGCCATCAACTAATCATGTAGCAATCCACTATTCACTCTCACCCTTACATCATTGTCTAAAACTAATTGTGTATCATAAATTCCAAATTTAATAAAAAAATTCACTTTATTTTTGATTCAGTTATTTTATGTTAATCACTTTTAAAAAGGGAAATTTCACTTTTTTCTATGATCTTATTATAGGAGGTGGTTATTTTGAGGTCCCAAGATGATGTTAAAGAAAAATGGGCCAAAATGTGAAATAATCCAAGAACAATAGTGGAATAAACCACACACATATACTAATATGTGAATCAAATTAGGCTACGCTTTTGTGTTCTTATGAAAAATTAATTGGGTTAAAAATCTTCTAAACATAGCTAATCAAAATTCGTCTATTATGCATTCCAAACTAATTGATCTATCCAAGCCACCAAATATGCATGAATTCAAAAGTGGTGTGCTGTATTTAGGCCATATCTCACATTTTTGACCTCCAAATTGTGCCAAATTTTTAGTGGACATATTAAATAGGTGTGAAACAGGTTTTTAGTTTTCTCCAAAGCGAGATAAGGTTGTATACCCACTAAACACCATGGTCCAATTAGATTTAAAGAAATCTATGCCTAAAACCTCCTTTAACCTTGCCTATAAAATGAGACCTTACGAACCCCATTTGTAAGTACCTCCAAGAGAAAAATATCTGGTGTTTTGGAGACCCAAAGCAGTCCTCTTTTTAAATGATACATTATGGAGGCCCTTATCCTCATAGGGGGTCAAGTGTGAAGGTGAATATCCACCCCAGCCTCCTCCCCCCTCTCGATGGCGAGCTAAATAGTGGATGATCATTTCAAGGAAGCTACACATAATTGGAATGGGGTTTTGACACATGTTATTATACATTATTTGTGTAATCTATGTGAAAATTATTTTACTAATGTTTTATCTTAATATGATTCTCCTATTAATGTTTTTCATTGGATTAATTTAATTGAAACACTTTTGATTTCAATACTGATTGGGTTGATAATTAAGTGGGAATCTTCTGTTGTTCCAATTTGAAAATACAATAATCCTATATATATCACACTTACTTGAAATATCAGTATAATTTATTATCCCTCACTCTATGCTTGAGGTCCAAACCTTGAAAAAATGATTGTTCTGTCAATGGGTTAGTTCATTGTGCATCATTTTAAGAGGAAAGAGGGGAATCAAGATAATAAAAACCCTCAACCAATGAATTTCATTAAACCATGTGAGCTTTTTAGAACAATTAAGTATCCAAGTTTCACAGTGAACTTAAAATTTCCTTCTCTCATAATTCCAAACACACTAAATTTATTTATGAACTATTAAACTCTTTAATTATGTTTTTTTCATAAATATATTTTCAAAACCACCCCCTCTCTTAGAACTTTTTATTAAAAATAAACACTCTAAACTCATCAAATATCCTTGGGAGATGACCTAGGGTCATTCTCTACTATAAAATCATCTTTAAATAAAAATAATTTTGCTGCGTCTTGAACATGTAGTAAAATTTCGGCATCATTTATGGGAATCACTTTGTGTTTTAGTGTGCATTTTTTTAAACTTTGTATGTTTTATAAGTATTTGATTAATTCTATAAAAAAAATTTGTGTATGAGTGGTGTTATATCATATTCTTGTTTGTAGGTATTGTTTCTGATGTGTTCTAATCCATTTGAACTACCTCCTCTCGAACCTGAACCAAAGAGGATATTATGTCAATGACACCAAGACACACTGATAAATCCTTTGATGGAGGACGCACCACACCTTGTGACTCCTCTAGACCCCTATTCTTCAGGAACTATTATAGAAAATGAAATTAACATGTAATTTTTTTTTGAAAACAATAGGACCTAAAAATAACTATGAAACCCATATGTGGAGTAACTACATGCTTACATCCAGCATCCTGATAAAGCATCCAAATTTGAGATGAGATCGGGCATCGTCCACCTCATTCCTAAATTTGATGGTCTTCTTGGTGAGGACCCTCACAAACATAGTAATAAATTTCATATAGTGTACTCCCCCATGAAAACCCAAAATGTGAGAGAGGACTATAATACATGTATTTCCTTCCATTTCTCCCATGATGGTGAAAAAGAGTAGCTATACTCTCTACCTACCACAATTGTGGGCTGAATGACCTTAAACGACTCTTTCTAGAGAAGTTTTTTTCTACCTCCCAAACTACATCGAGGATGTCCTCGTTAGAGTGAATAATCTCATATTCTCCACTGAATTATACCTTTTTCGATATGAAAGATACCCAAACCCAAGGAAATAACCCTCTCATTCATGGAATTCCATTCTTGAAAATAGAAATTATAATCATCAATGTCCACAACAGTACCATATCCATAGAGTTTAGTGTAGAAAAGTTGTGTTTTATTATCCATGATGCTTTGAGATAGCCCATTAAAAATAACTCCACTCTTCATGTATATTAGATGGAAGTTATCTCTATTGACACACACACACACAAAATTTTCACCTTTATCCATACATTGATACACATTCCTCTTTATCATCCTAGGATGATTTGAGTTTTTATTCTTGTTTTAACTATTGTGTAGGTCTAGAAAATTATAAATTGTGTTCTTTAATTGATGTGTGTGTTCATTCATAGGTACTCATGACCAAAAATGATTCTGCAAATATCATCTCTATTTATTCTGTTTTATTAGAAAATAAAAATGAGTAGATAGACAGTTTCATGGACCTCAATCCCCCTAAATCACCTCACTCAATCCAAAAACCATTGGTGTTGGAAATAAAACCACTTTGATCTAATTTAAAATACGCATATCTTGAGGGAATTGACCAATTTTCCATCATTATTTCCAAAAAACACTCTCTATAGTTGTAATAAAAATAGATAGAACTCTTAAGATGCAATAAAAATGTGATAGGATAAACATTGGATGATATTCCTATGATTATCCCATATATTTGAATGCACCATATACTTTTAGATGATGTGGATAAGGCTGTAAGGAATGATCATTATCGATTGAGTCCCACCATCCTTGAAGCTGTAAAAAAAGTTGTTAGTAAATTGTTTTCTACTAGGATCATTTATCACATATCTAATATTAAATGGATTAGCCTAGAGAAATTTGTGCCTAAACAAACTGGAATAATAGTATTGTCCAATAAAATGAATTAATTAGTTCCAATATGTGTGCAAAATAGTTGGTGAGTCTATATTTACAACTTTCGGCTGAATTATTCCATGCTAAAAGACCACATTTATCTACCTTTCATTGAACAATGTTAGAATAAATTACTAGTAAGTCCCATTATTTTTTTTTCATTATGGATATTCATGTTATTTCCAAATCCATATAGTGCCTGAGGATCATGAAAATAAAATATTTACCTATCCATTTAAAACATTTATATACAAAATGACCCCTTTTGATCTTTGTAATTCTCTGGTTACATTTCAGAAATGTATGTGGAGTATATTTTTTGAGTACCTTCATAATATAATTGAAGTATTATTGGATGATTTCATGGTTTATGGATCTTTCTTTGATGACTGTTTGGCACACATAGGTTTTTCCCTCCAACATTTCATTGAAAAAGAACTCGTATTAAATTATGGGAAATTTCAAATCATGGTTGAGCAGGGGATAGTTATTGGACAAGTTATTTCAAATGAGGTAATTCAGCTGGGTAAGAAAAAGTTTGATTTAATTTCAACCCTTCCATATCCAAAATATGTTCCTAAGGTGAGATATTTATTGATTCATGGTGGTTTTTTACCATTGATTCATTAATGACTTCAGTAAGATCACACTTCCATAATCTCAATTGTTTCAAAAGGATTCATAATTGTTTTTCATAAAAATTTTGGGGATGCATTAAATTCACTAAAAACGAGTCTCACATCACCTCCTATCCTCCAAGAACCAATGTGGGATCTCCCCTTTGAATTTATTTATGATGCATATAACATTGTAGTTTGTGAAATTTTTTGAAAATGGGTTGAGAAGGCTTCTCATGTCATTTTGAATGCCTCACATACCCTTGAACAATCCAATGAAAAATAAATGACCAATAAAAAAACTTCATTCAATTTTTTTCTTTATAAAAATTCCATTCATAACTTATTGGGTTAGAAATCATTATTTTTTTATGATCATATTGTCCTTAAGTTTCTCATAAAGAAACCTAAAGCTAAACCTCACCTCATTTAGTGGATTCTCTTCCATTAAGAGTTTGACCATTATATTTGGGATAATTTAGGAGTGGAAAATGTGGTAGTAGATCACATTACTAGAATTTATCTGCCATTGGACTACCATATTGAATCATCCCTCCACATTAGAGAATTATTTCTTCCTAAAAACTGTTGTGATGTGGTCAAACTTACCCCTTGGTATACAATCATTATGAATTTTTGGTTTTGTCAAGGGTATCCACATGTTTTAGCACTTCCCAATCCCACATACTTAATCATGATTCATTATGGTACATTTGTTATGATCCATATCTATGGATAATTTTTAGTGATCAGGTAGTTCGAAGGTGTTCCCCTGACCGTGAGTTTCAGTCTGTCCTCAGGTTCTGCCACACTTTGTCATGCGGCGCCACTTTGGCTCTCAATGTATATCTCAAAAGATCCTTCACTCTAGACTTTATTGGCCAAAATTTTATATAGATTCTTATCGATTTTTTAATTCATCCACAAGATGTCAATTCATAGGTGGAATGAAATTCACCAATAACCCATGTTATTTCATGAGATCTTTGATGCATGTGGAAACAACTTCATGGGACCTTTCTAAAATGAATCTGTATTTGTATACATATTTTTGGTTGTTGGATATCATTCTAAATGGGTGGAAGAAAAATCTATAAGTATTGATGACTCTAGAGTTGTTATTGATGTTTTGAGGTCCCAAATTTTTAGTAGGTTTGGTTTTCCTAGATTCATCATTAGTGATCAGGGTTCAAATTTTTCTAATCACAACATGAAAAACCTTCTCCATAACTATGGGGTTGTTTATAAAGTATCCACATATTATCACCCCAAATTAATAGAAAAAATGAAATTTCAAATAAATAAGTTATGAAAATACTAGAAAAATGGTATAACCCAATATGAATGATTGGCATTTACACTTCGATGATGCACTTTGGGCATAATGTACAGATTTTAAAACCCCAATCATAATGTCACTATATAGTATTGTGTTTGAAAAGGCCTTTCACCTCCCTATGGAGGTAGAGAACTATGCATATTGGGCTACCAAAAAATTTCATATGAACCTATCATAGGTATGTGAGCATTTGATGTTGAGGATTTCAGAGCTGGATGAAATTTTAAGAGATAGACATGAGAGCTCCCAGATCTATAAGGGAAGAACCAAGACATCCCATGAATGCCTCATCCATCATCTTCAATTCCAAATTGGGAAGAAGGTCCTTTTTTACAATGCATGGATAAAGATGCATCTAGGTAAGCCTTATTCCCACTAGTTAAGAACATTCTCTGTTAATAATGTTTATCCATTTGGTATTTTTCAGGATCAAAATAAAGAAACAAAAGAGACCTTCAATGTCATTGGATAGTGGCTAAAACACTTTCAGGAGACCATTATGGAGTCCCTTTTAGAGCAACTCCAAGTTCAAGAAGAAATCTAATAATTAATCCCACAAGGTTTTATCCTTACTTCCCATATTCTATTTTATTGTAGTGAGGAAACTATATACTCTAGGTGTGGGGGTTGTTATATTCTAGGGTTAGTTATTGATTTTCATTTCCTTTCCTTATCTGTTTTTTCCCTTTTTTCTCTTATTGAATAATATTTTTACTTTTCCCCACCTTTTCATATTCATATGGATTTTCATAATCATTATTATTTATTCTCTTTTTCACTTTTTGAATGGTAATTTCACTCCCTGCTGTTTCCCCCATCACTTTTGTGCCGAAATTTTAATTTTTTGATATCCGATTTATCATGGAAAATGATTCCCTCTTAAAAATGGAAGTTATTGCAAATTCAGGATGAATATCTCTATTTCTTGTTGTTTCATAATTTTAAAAAAATTTATTTCAATGCTGAAATGTTTGTTTTAGAATTAATTTAGCATTGAGGTGTAACTTTATTTAAAATTGGATATTTTTTTATTATATAAATTATTGTATCACTTTGAAACCATTGAGAAGAATGGTACCCTTTTCATGAGTAGTTTATGGGAAAATTGTGTCACTTAATATCTCCAAAAATAATTGAACCAAACCAATAAGTGTGATTTTTTACTCAATATATGGTAAATACAATTTATATTAATATTTATCTTATTACTAAAATGATTTCTCTAAACATTCATTCCTTATATGACATTTTTTATTACTATACCGGATTTACCTATGCATGTGTACCTATTATCGATAATTGTACGCCCTAAAAAAGTATAGGTTATTTCTTGGGAAGATAATAAACCACCATGCCTTGACATTTGATCATGTTATAACTTTTACAATTAGTGCTGTGAGGAGATCAAACAAGGCTTGAGAAAAGAGTGTGAGATTTGTTGAAAGTGAAACTTTTTTTAAAATAATAATACTAATAATAATTAAGGGGAGTGATGAAATATGAAACATATGGGGATATCTAGGTTAGAGGGTTATGGTTTGAATTCTAGGAATTATTAAGTAAGAGGGTCGTTAAATTTGATTGCAAAGGATGTAGGGAATGTTTGGTGGATAGAATCATTTAAGCCAAATTTTTTTAAAATAATCTATATTTACTAGATAGAAAGTTTGAAGAATAAAATGAATTGGTTATCACAGAAACACATGGAGAATTATTTTCATGGTTAACTTCTGAATTATTCTCAGAAATTGGTATCATTCAAATCATTGAATTTCAATATGATACAATTTATGAGACACATTTTTCCATAATCACACGGAATAACACCTTGGTCTTCTTTTTTCATTGATCACATTGCTATCAATAATTAAATCTGAAATGAATGATAAATATTAATGATGTTTAGAATATATCCATGCATCATTTTATAGAAATATGGATTTTCCCATGGGTGAAATTTTTTTGGTGTGGGTGTGTGATTGTGTTGTGATTCACTATTCATTTCTACCCTTATATCACTATATTAAAGTGATTTTGTATCATAAATTAAAATTTTAATTAGAAATTTCAATTCATGTTTCATACATTAATTTTGATTTATTCATTTTTTTAAAAATAATTTCACTTTTTTGGATGATTTCATTGTCGGTGGAGGAGATTTTGAGGGCCCAATATGAAGTTGAAGAAAAATGGGCCAAAATGTGCAAGAATCCAAGAACACTAGTACACTCAACTTCACACATATACTAATTCGTGAATATAGATGGGATAAAATTTAGTGGAATGATCAAAAATTAAATGGGATATAACCCTTCTGAAGACACCCAATCCCAATTCGTCCTTTAAGGCTCCCAACCTAACTGATCTTTCTAATTCGCATAATTTTTATGATGTCAAAATTGGCGTGCTATATTTCGGCCATATATTGATCTTTGGACATCCAAATGGTGTGAAATATTAGTTTTAGATAGTAAATATCTGTGGAAAGATGTTTTTAGTTTTTTCAAAAGCGTTATAAGGATTTCTACCAATCGAAAATCACAGGACAACTGGTTTTCAAAAACCTGTGTATCTAAACCCGCGGTCCTATTTTCCTATAAAATGATACCCTAGGAACCCCATTTGAATGTTTGACTATGAGAGAATGTTTTGGTATTTGGGAAAAATAAATTATTCCACTCCTCATCCAAGAAGTTCTAGAGTCCCATATCCACATTGGGGGATCAAGGATGAATGAGAAGTTCCACCTGAGCCTCCTACTCCTCTCGATGGTGTGAAAAACAGTGGAAAATAATTTTAAGGAAGCTACACATACTTGGGATATAGTTTAAACACTTTTTATTCTATTGGTTTTCTATAATTTGTCTTTTAATTACTTCACTTATGTTTTATCATAAAATTATTTTCCTCTAAAATATTTTCATTGGTTTAATTTTAGTGAAACACTTTTTATTTCAATAATTATTGAGTTGAGTATTAAGTGCGAATCTTGGGTTGTTCCGATTGGATAAGAATAGAATCATATCTCTCACACAATTAAATGAGATATCAATATTATTTGGAATCCATTGCTATATTCTTGAGTTCCAAACCTTGATAATGTGATCATTGTGTCAATGGGTAGTTTTTTTGCATTATTTCAAGAGCCAAGAGGGGAACCCAAATATTGAGAACCCTCTTCCAAAAAATTTCATTCACCCATGTGAAATTTTCAAAACAATGAACTATCCATGTTTTTTGGAGATCTTGAAATTACCTCATTGTCTCATAATTTTAAACACTCCATATTTATTTATCAACCATTAAAATCTTTAATTATGTTATTTTCATAAATCTGTTTTCAAATTCACACCCTCTATTAGTACTTTTAATTAATAAAACACACTCTAAACCTATCAAAGATCTTTAAGAGACAACCGAGGGTCTTATCTAGTGTAACATCCTTGGTAAATAAAGAATATGAAATTTTCATATTTATTAATATTTTTGAATTTAATATTAATTTTACTTTATATAGGATGCTATGTTCGATTGTGTACTCAACATGCAACAACAAGTTTCTCCAAAAACTTATGTTGCACGCAACGTTGAGTTATACCCAAAAAATAATATAATATTATTATTATTTTAAACGGTAGTTAATGCCTAGATATTTTATTGTAGGTAATGAACATAACTAACTACATTATGATGACACATGTTTTTTTTAAATGTCTTTACATTTATTCAATAAATTTTAGAGGCCTAAAATAATAATTAATCTGATTTTAACCATGAAATACTCGAATATTTTTAAAAGGCAGTTTTACAACCTTTTGATGGAGAACCACTTTTAAATATATTTTTTTTCACATTTATATGTTCAATTTGAAAAAATAAACTTCTTCTTTATAAGTGGGATATAAAAATTTATTGTGGGTAAATTTTTTGTATTTTTCTGATCAAGTTCATTTTTAATGAATAGTGAAAAATACTATATTTTATGTCAAAACTGTCTTTTCATCTAATTTATTTATATGGTTATATTGTCTTTTTTATTGGTTTTAAATTTTAAATAGATTATAATTTTATTATTTAATACAATTTTGTTCATTATAAGAAATTTCACTTTGAAATTTGACATAAACATATTTCAATCTTTTCATAGTTATTATTTCTTAAAAAACACACTTTTTGGTTTTGACAACTTGAATTAATTTTAAGTTAATTTGTGCAACTTATATTTTTTGAATTTAGAAAAATAGATTCTATATTCTTAATCAGGAGGTCCAAATTTTTTAAATAGGTAACTTTTATTTTTACACATTATGAATAGTTACTTAAGTAAATATTTTATTTACTATGGTTAAAGGGTAAGTCTGGTAAATAAGGGTACAAAAAAATATTATAATAATATTAAATTACCCTAACACGTTTACTAATCCTATTTTATGATACATTTCCAACCATATAAATTTTTCGGTCAATTTTGGGACCCCATGGAGCCACTTGTAAGTGAAAATGACACTTTATAAAAATGAATTTAATGTTAAGGAAATTTTAACAAAAACATGTGTCTTTTACTAAAAAAACTATATTGGTTTATATAAGTGATATTTTAGACTATAAGTAGTCCTTAGAAATATAAAATTATTTCTTACATCATGGAATTTTATTTATAATTTTTATACATTAAATAAATAAATTTAATTATTACACAATGGTGATGCAGTGATTGCTTCATTAATAAAAGATTCAAATAAATGATATTATAAATGTTAAAATAAATGTAATTTGGTTATTTTGATATCATAAATTTTTTTTTTGATAGAAACATGTTATATTTGTATTAATGATGTTTTTTCGAATCAAAAAATATTTTTTGGATTTTTAAAAAATTCATGATATGAATAGTGTAACAATTGACATAATTCATATTTTAAAATATAAAATATTTTATTAAATATTATCAAATTAAAAAAATATATAATATTCATCCAAATGTATATAATAATTCTAATATTTTATTAATTAATATTTAATTGGATATTTTTCATGTTTTAGTAATTATTTTGATTCTCAAAGTGTTAAATTATTGATAAAACAATAAGAGTAAAAAATGGTTAAATAAAAAAGATAAGGATTAAAAAACATTAAAAACCCATCAAATTATTATATGATGATTTTATTTAGGAATATATTAATCTTATATTTGAATTTAATTAGTTTATTAAATTTTCAAACCGAAAATCATTTTATAATAAAATAATACTTTCAAACTTTCCTAAAGAGCCCCTCCCCCCTCTTATAAAAGGCCATCCCCCCTAACCCATTACACATAACTCTAATGCCTCTTGGATTGTCCGTAATCAACTAAAATAAGATTTTTAAATCCATATATTTCTCCTATAAGACTTCCCCTAGGCATAAGGCAATTCAAGAAATCCTTTTGGTTCAAACCGAAGGGAGTTACCCAATTTAAAGGTAACATCCTCTCTCAGGTTCTTTTCTTTTTTTCCTTCTCCACTCCCTATGCAGTTCTTATTCATTGTTTACATAACAAAACTAGTATCTTAATTATACTAGGTAGTTTTTATTATAAGGATTCAAACTAAAATTACACACACCTCTATCTAATGGGTATAGAACATATTGTTTCTATGGACGACGAACTACTGCCTCACGAAACAACGATTATTGTATTTTCCCCTACCACCTCTCATGGTGGACATTATGATGGAACTATAATTATATATGATATTTATGATATTTATTTTATCTCAATTCTTCTGTAATTATCATTTATAACATACCTTTATTCCTCTCATGCTGTATAATTACGATAATTTCATTGGAGGTATTGCGGACTACCACCCACTTAAAGTGATATGACTCATTCATGCCATACCTGGAATGTATAAAGGATAGATTTAATGAAATTATGTAACATATATAAAAAATGATATTATAATGGAATTATTATATACCTATGTATCATTATGTTTTAAATCCTTTAAATATGAAGAAGAAATTAAAATAGTGTTCATGTGTACGTACGGCTTACCGTCTCCATGAACGGTGCATTTCATTTCTTACCTCCAAATGTTATGTACTATTATAAGTACATATAAATATTGTATTTATATTATATTTAAATCATGAATATAATTCTATAGATAATTGAATTTTTACCACATGGACAATCGGTAATTATAAAATGTTCATTTTTGACTCAAGTTCCGAACAATGACAGAATGTCCAATATGAACTCAAATAATTAACTAATTGTTATAGCAAGGTAATAAGTGATATAAAAGGAATAATAAACATGTAAATGGTTTTGAATCAAGTTTAAATTAACTTAAATTTATTATTCAGAAAGAACAAGGAACATACGAGACTAGTCGTACATAAGGTGAGGGAACCTTTCATCCTCCTCTTATAGTCAAAGACTTATTTTATATTATGTATTTAAATTTAAATTTTTAAATATTGGAATATGTTATTAAATATCCTTATTTCTTTAAATTTTATGTTCTTGTGATGAGAGACCCTTTTTTCTCTCATAAACCCATTTTCTAAATTTTTAATTGACTCTGTAAGGTTGCCAATTTTTTGAAAGGGAACATCTTACCAAAATTTCAATTCATTAGGTTAAACTTATACTTCTTGATTATGTAATGATATGAATTTCTTTGAATGACCACTATTTTTTTACACTTAATATCCACTTATATTAGGTGTATTTATATTTTTCACACGTAATTATGTCATTGATTTATCCTTAATCTAATGGTACAATCTTTGTAAGGGACTATGTCTCAATCTCATTTCATTGAGGTATATCTTGATATTGTGCACATTTATTATACTATATGGTGTATATTCAACCATTTTGACATTTTATGTCCCAAATTAATATATTATCATGATATTTATAGTTTTTTATGTTATTCTTTAATGATTTTTATTCAAGAGTTTCTCAAGTGGTAAAGGATTTTTTAACTAAAACATAATTTTAAATGTTTTAATGATTTAATCTTCTAAATCCTTATCTTTCATGTCCTTGTTTTAGAAAAGATTTTATGGATTTATTTAAATGTAAATTATTATTTTAAAGTGTAAATTCTTTTCAAAAGTTTCATAGTTTTATTGGACACTTTGATTCCAAACTCTTCTTTTTGAATGTTTTAAATTAATTGATTATTTCAATATCTTGAACTGATTTCTTGTGAATGAAATGGGGAAATGTTATATTTCCTTTATGCTTGTTTTATGTGTTATGAATATGTTATGGTTCCTAGTAATTGTTTATATATATAGGTGGTTTTGTGATAAACCAAGGGCGAGTGAGCCCGAGATATCTCTCCAATGAATTGGGTAACGTGATGGAGGTAAACTTTAATGTTTCTCCTAAGATATTTAGGGAATATTTTGTGATGGGTATTACAAGAGTAACTCCCTATTTAGATATAAAATCTACAATGTAAGTATGTTATGGATTCCACAAGTTACCTTTATGATTTATGATTTCTATGTAGTATTCATAAATCTTATGATTTTATGTGGCATGTTAAAGAGATTATGTTATATGAGTGAAAAATATGATTTCATTGATTTGTATGAATTGATAAAATAATGTTTTCTTTCATTATTTTATAACCCTTACAGAGATTTTTATGCTAATCCCATGTTTTCGAAATGTTTTTCACATGGTATAAGGGAGGTTAAGGGAATGGAATAATTCAAGAAAATTTATATCAAGAATATAATTCTTGTTTCATTTAAGGAGTTTTATTATTGTGAAAAAATTATGATAGAGTATAAGTGTCTACTTTGTAATCTTTTGAGGTGAAATAAAATAGTTACAGCCTAATTCTCTAAAAATATAAACCTGAAAAGAACCTCAATGTGAATTTTTGATATAACACAATATTAAGTAATGTTTTAAGGTCAGGGCCTTACGGTTGGTATCATAGGTCGGTTTAGATAACTTTATAGGTTAGGGTGTTATCTGGGTGTTGGTAAAGGATCTCATATAACCAAGAGGGTTATTAACACATGTAAACCTTTAGAGGGTTATGGTAAAATAGTTTGATTGGATAAAAACCTGAACAATATATATATAATGAGGTTCATGGATTAGAGTAATATAAAAAAAATTGTTATCTTTAACCCATAGAGGATTATTTTTTTTAATTATAACATTTCGTTTCATGTTTATGTGTCGATTATTTTTAGAATATTAAGGATCATTTATCAAGACGGAAGGAAAGAGATCTTGCACAACCTTTTTATCCCTCCCCAACGATTTGATCATCACTATTATGGGAAAATCATGTTTGAATGATTTTGACATCTTCTTGAGTATTCAAATCATCTGCAAGAAATTTTTTGAGCTATCCAACACCTACCCATTTCTAAAATAATTTTATGGGTCATGGTATCTTTTTCATATGATTTCAAGATCTCAACATTTCTAATTCTATAAAAAAGTGAAATTACAGATGCTGAGAGAACATTTACTTTTTGAAAGTATGACAACATGTTGAAAGAGAATGGGAACTTCCCAAATATCAGGATATCTGGATTCAAGGAATGATTTATTTTCTTATACATAAATAATGAATCATCTTTGGATTTATATTTATAAATGATGAGGATATTTGATCTTCAGGAATGATATATTAATAAATAAGGTGGAAATGCAATGTTAATGGATTATCAAGAGAACTGAATGAGTAAGAAGTTGACATACAAGGGATTCAAGAGTTATGGTAGATTGTAAGATGATGAAATGTTTAAAAGTATTAATGCCATTTTGAGGATGGGATTAATTTGGGAAGGATTTTTCTAATATGTGTAACCCTAATGTTTGATATGTGAAAATGTTTTTCAAAGAAGAATTACTTTTTCTTCTGTGGACATATGGGTAACCTTAGGGGTTCATATGATCTTTTTTTTGAGGTGATTAACGGTTATTATATTTTGGGATGAAAAATGAAAGGTATTAGATAACCTTTGAGATTAAATAAGGGTATGGTAATTTTTGAGGAAAATATCATATTTTTGAGAATATTGTAAGAATGATATGGTTTTAGAAAATGGACAATTCTTAATATGGGTGAAAAACTGTCACATCCAGTAAGGCCGTAGGAATTGAACCCACAACCAAAGGGTGACAAGGGTAAATTTCTTACCACTGGCCTACATGAATTCCCTAGTTAGTATGACTTATTATTTTTAGTTAAACGATTTTATTAACAAAGAATAAGTTGATTTGGTATCTTATGTTTAATCAAATGGATATCCATAATATAAGAAAATTATTTGTTGCCTATATGATAAAGGTTATTTTGGAAGATGTTGTCTCTTTTGGGAAAATTATATGCCTAATGAAAATAGAATACTTTGGCATTTCAATTGTGGAGTAATGGTGGAATTTTATTTTGGAAGAATCAATGTTTTTATTGTGGACATATAGGGATTTTGGTTATTTATGGCAATGGTTAACCTATCATAGAGGATAAGTGATTAGGTTAATTATTTTTCAGTATGATAATTTAAGAGTCGACGATGTTATTTGGAGATAAATGGTATGATTTTTGTGGAAGACTATGTGATCAAATACTTCTAAATTTTGGGTTTCAAACATAGTTTGGATTATTTCGAATAATTTTAAGGAAAATTGTGTATTGAATGGACTTTGTTGATCCTTTGTTATTGTTTGTTCAATTTTGGATATTAAGAGTAGTATTTATTTATTATAAAAGATTATCCTTTTTGAGGATTATCTAATCTTGTACTAACCTTTTTGGTTTTGGTTAATGTCTAAAGATAGGGGAAATATATGGTTCATCTTTTGTGGATCATGTTATTCTCTAGATATTGATTCTAGCACTTCAGGTGTGACCAAGTCATCTTGAATACTCATCGTTTAGAGAAAAGATGAGTTTTTGATAGAAACTTATTAAAGGATGAAACATGACTTGAAAATTAAGTATATTTCCTTTTATTCTTAGTCAATATCCGAAATAAATTATCTATCTTTATGAAAGGGAACCTAAAACAAAAAACGTTGTCTGTTTAATTTTCCTATAGGGAAATCAAACATCATTTAACCTATCACAAGTTTGTGGTTTTCTAGTGGTTAAATTTCTCAAGATCAGGTTTTTTATCACTCTCTATCAGAACTTGACACTTATTTTCTCCTCCACATCCATGTTTTCATGGAATACTAGTATGGTTTATCTCATGTGACCTTTTTATTTCTCTTTATTTATTTTAAATTGATAGTTTTATCAACTCTTTTTCTGATGTGGGACTTTCAATGAAGTTTCGAATCCCTGTTTTAAAATTGTGAGGTTTCAAATTCCAAAAGGGGGGAAGGATGTAGCATCCCAGGTAAATAAAGAATATGACATTTTCATATTTTTTTAATATTGTTGAATTAAATATTAATTTTAATTCAATGGGGATTATATGTAACACCCCGAGATTTTATGAGATATATTATGATTAATCTCTTTGATATCTTCTATTGTATGCTACACCAAGATTATCTTGCATTATATGCAACAATATACTTGGCATGTGTTACAAGAAAGAGCGACCTTCCTCGATAGCTTGCGTGGTACGCAATACTGAGTTTCACTAAACAATGATATACTATAATATTATTATGAACTAACCGTTATGAACAGTATTAACCACATTTTTAATTTTATAACTTTATAATTCATCTAACACATTTTCTAGAACATGGTATGAGAACAAAATCAATTTTTCTTATAAAGGAAGTACTTTTCAAAAAATGCATTTTTTCCGCCTTTTGATGACGCACCCATTTTAAATGTAATTTTTAAAAAGTTTATAAGTTCTATTTGATAAAATAAAATAATTATTTTGAATCAATATATAAAAATTTACCTTGGATAAATGTTTTATATTTTTAAGATAACTTTCATATTTTGATGAATAGTAAAAATACGGTAAATTTTACTTAAAAGAATATTTTTTCATCGAGATAATTTATATGGTTAAATTATAATATTTAATGGTTTTAAAGTATAAATAGAATATATTTTTACCATTTAATATAATTTATGTCATTATCATTAATTTTACAATGAATTCATAGGTAAAAACATTTCAATCTTTTGCAATGTTTTAAATGAAAACCCGTTATTTCCCACAATGGGATTAATTTGAAATTAATTACTGCTACTTAAGTATCTTGAATTAGAAGAAATGGATTCCATATTTGGAATTAGTAGGTCAAAATTATGTTAATAGGATACTTTTAATTTTATACATTATGAATAGTAACTACAGTAAATTTAATTTACCACATTTAAAGGTAAATCAGGAAATTAAGGGTAAAAATAATATTATAAAATTACTCTAACATGTGTCATAATATAATTGCATGATTATATTTCGTCAAAAAATATACATGGGTCGAAAGGGTATCTATTAGAACCCACTTGGATGAGATTGAGACAATTATTTTATTTTATTTAAAGGAAAGTGAAATATGTCTCAATCAAAATTTAAATAATTAAAGTATTTTTAATATATGGTAATACAGGATATAAATTTGATTATAAATACTCATTTTAAAGATAAAATGTTTTTATTATTCATGGTAATTTATTTTTAATTTTTAAGAAATATATAATTACCTTAATAGCTTATACATTAATGATGGAGAAATTATTTATTTAGTGAAAAATCAATAATATAGTTTTTATTAAAATAATAATACCCATAAAAAAGATCAAAAAATTGAGAAAACTTTATTAGTTGATTATATATAACCCATAAGCATCCATGGGTCGACTTGTGGACCATTTGAATCCTTATAAAAGATATTATGACATTTATATTATTTTATTTTAAATGATGTCAAAGTTGTCACCTTCATAATTTAATAAAGATAAAATTTTAAAAGTTGGGTTTTTAGAGGATAAATTCGACTAAAAGTTTTATTATTAAAGATATTATATTTATCTTCATCATAGTATTTTTATTTTAATATTTATCCAACATATAAGTATATTAATTAATTCTACAAAAAATGTAGTAGTAATTATTTTGTTAACAGAAATATCTAATAAATGATTTTAAAAATATTAAAATAAATATTATATGAACTAATTAATATTCTCCACGAATTTTATAGATTAATATAACATTTTAGTAATCTATTAAATGTTTTTTTTTGAATATATCTTCTGTGTTTATTTTATTTAAATTCAAATAAATGAATAGTGTCAAAATTGACACTATTGATATTTTATAAAAATAACATATTATTAAATTGTCTAAAAATCACAAAACTAATATTTAAAAATTGAAAATTGAAAATTATATGTTAAAAAATTTAATAATTTATCAAATTATGTACAATTCACAATACATAATTAAGTATTTATAACAATTTAAAATTTAGAATATTATTACCACAAATAAAATTAAATAGATTAAATAAGGGTAAATCAAAATGATAAGGTTTAAAATAAATTCCAAACATGTTTAAATTTTATTGGTTAATGGGATTACAACCCTATATCATCTAATTTTAGAATTTGAGTCATTTTTTGTGGGTTTTAAGTGGGGTTTGAGTTTAATATAAATTAATATTTTGGAGGTTTTCAAAAGTGACCCTCTCCTCTCTTATAAAAGGGCACCTCCTTCCTCTTCTCTTAACTCCATTTTGAGCTTCCAAACTCGACCAAACCATGTCCATTTCCCTTATCCACTTCTCTATAAACATAATAGACCTCCTGGTCTTCTTCAATGACCATCTTTAGTGTCCTAAGTGGAGGTTTAGAAGAGGCATGTCGAAGAAGAGGTAATATCCTTTACCGATTCTTTAGAACTTATTTATTCTTCTACTTCCTATATATGAGTTGTTTCATTATTAATTAATAAATATAGTATCAATTATATACTTATATGTTATTATGAATAGTAAACTACCGTATTCCATCTTTTATCCATCCTATGAAAAATAAAATCACCACGCGTGCGTACGTACGACTTACCGTCTCGACACCATGGTGTAGTCTATTTTTCATCACCTACATACTTGGATGTGTATAATGATGGAAGAAATAACTGTATGTGATTATTGTAAAATTATAATTATTCTAAAAATACTATACACTATACACTTCAATACAATTCCACAATCATGGGAATGATATCGTCGCTCGTGCGTACATACGATCTACAGTCTCCACGTTGTGATGTGATTCATTCTACATGATATTCATTGAATAATGATTATATAAATGATTTTAATGAAGTAATATGATATATATTATACTAATAAAATTATGAAAATGATATCACTATAACCTAAAAATAGTAATAAGAATATATTCGACAAAACATGCATAATAAAGTAAAGCAGTTAACACCCGAATAAGGAGTAACAATGAAATGTTAATATTAAACTGATAAAAATATGAAGATATATGATATCATAAAAATTAATATGATTCTGGAATAGGTCAATGACATTATTTAAATCATTATACAGGACATTCAGATACGTACAAAGTAATCAGACCTAAGGCAAGAGATAATTATACCAATCTCATTCTTATCTGATATTTTTTATTCATAAGTATTTATTGGGGTTATATATATCATCAATGTCCATGTTTTATAAAAAATGTTTTCATAAAGTTTTTATTACTCTTCCATGTATGTTTAAAGTCATGTTTACCTCTTTTTGACTTTTACTATGTGGTATGGAATGACTCTTTCTTTTGTTTACCATACGAGGTACTTTTTGACTTTTTCGGTAAAAGTATGAGGAGAATGTTTTTTAACTTATACGGCATGAACAAATTTTTACAATTTCATAACACCTTATTTACATAAAGATTCCCTTACAATATTTTATGATTATTTTGAACAAAATTATTTTCTTTTAAAATTGCACCTCATTTTGAGAAAAGAAAATGATTTGAAAGAAAAAAGGATATTTTCCTCAAGAATTAATTTCTTGTTTTTTATCAAAAATATTTTCCATATATGATATCATTATTAAATATGGTTATGTTTCAAGTATAATGTCACTATTATTTACATGATTTTATTTTTTTTATGATGAAATTATATCCCTTGTTTTATATGGATTATGTTATGATGAGATGATGTTTATGAAACCCATTTTATTCGTTGGGTTATGAAGAATGGTTTATTTTTATTTTGTGGAACACAAAAGAATGATTTCATTATGAGATGGGTGAGACCTATATCTCCATCCAATGCATTGAGTAATGATTTATATATCATGAGATAGAAAAGGATGGAACGAAAAGTAAATCTGGTTCAAGAATACATGGTTGTAACATTAGGTAAACCCATTCAGTAATGGAATTTGTCCACTATGATGGTCTTGGAAGCAATGCCTTGGCTACTATGAAAATAATATCATATTCTTAATGGTTTTCCACAATTATATGTTTTATCCCCATGCTATTTTATCATGATTAATGTTCCTTTATGATTTATGCCTTACGTACTGCCAAGATTTATTTCACGACTCAAGATTTGGATGTATAAACTTTAAGTCCATGTTTTTATGTTCAAATTTGCATGGTTTGTTTTATTTTCTCCATGCATACCCTTACTGAGAATTGAAGCTCACCCTTTATATGTTTTCTTTTCCCCATGATTTAAATAAGGGTTTTAGGTAAGAAAAAAAGGAGAAGATCATTATGGGAGATGTTGAAGATCTTTCACCATGATTAGAAGATTATGTTCTATGTTTACAAAGACACTAAACTAATATGGTCTTTTGGTGTCAATTTTTTTTTATGTATCAAGTATTCCAAAAAATTAATGTAATATCCATGTATGTCAAGATTGGGTCCCAACAGTTGGTATCAGAGCGAAGGTCTAGTTACCCTTTGGAAACTAGGATGCAAAAACTTTAGTAAGATCCCTAGAGATATTTCTAAGGTATGTATAGGGATGTTCCTAAGGTTAAGTATAAGTATAGGTTACCATATTAGAATTATGATAACGATCATGAATAAACTAGGATTAACCCTTAGATGTTAGAGATTGAAAGTACTCCCCCTTGATTTTGTTGTTTTCCTAGTAGAATTTTTTCCTATCACACTATTCTTTTTAGGTTTTAGAAAATGGATGGAAATAGGAAGATTCATGTTAATGGAGAATATGATGGACAATGGAATGATATTATTCATGAGAAACCAAATTAAAAGGGATTTGGAAGGTGAAACATCATTTTTATTCCTAATCAGCAATCTCATAATATGATCAATAATCTCAACTTTGGAATGTTTCCTGGCTCATCTAATAAGATATAGATGGAGTTTCATGATGAACATAGAGGAAAGAAAGTTAAATTTCCCTCATGTAAATCATGTGGGAAGAGGCATTAGGGAGAATGTTTCAAAGGAACTGAAAGATGCTTTGGGTGTGGAAAAGAAGGACACAAAGTCGGTAATTGAAAAGGAAAAGGTTTAGTTAACATAATGGACAGGGCTAATGGTATTGCTAAGACATCAACAATGGTTAAATGTTTTAAATGTGGAATGTATGGGCATTATTAAAACCAATGACCTAAGGGAAAATCTCATGAAGAGAATCAGCATGGTCATATGGGTAGTATTTATGTGGATGATGATGAAGAGACTATAAATGATACATGAGATGAAAGATGTGTTGAGGAATAAAATGATGAAGATCGGTCAGAGGTTTAAGAAGGTAGTGGAATGATTTCATGTTTATCAAGAGTAATATTGTATAAATAATTTCATGGTACTATGGAATAAAGAAACATCTAAGGATTTTTACACTATTTTTTTCCTTCAGTATTTGAATGTATATGTTGAATGGTACTGGTAACCATGAAAGGTTATTCAGATATTTTTGGAAAGCACCTAATATTTCAATAACGAAGGGATAAAGAGATAATGAATTTTTTTTATAGTATTAATGAGCTCATGACTGATATAAGGACAAAGTGATATCATGGTTTGAGTATATAGAACTTTTGGGATTTTGGTATGTGGAAAGAGTTAACCTTTGAACACATTCATGTTTTCACTAAGATTCTATGGTAATTCATGTTTCAAGTGAATAAATGATTAAGTAATGCACATGTTTTGAATGTGACCAACAAGATATATCTTATGATATACAAGTGATAAATGATGGTATTCAATGCTTGGTAGATGACCTTTCTAGTAATCATTTTATTTAAACTATGATATTGGATAGAAGTATTTTGGATAAGCCTAATGATTGGAATAGATTAAGTTGGACATTAGATAGTATTTTTTGAGGCTATAACTTTTTTTTCGATATTATTTATGGAATTTTGTAATAGTTTAGTTTTAGAAAAAGGTTAACATACAGGATGTGTGAAAACACGTCGCATCGGACAAGGATATAGGAATCAAACCCACAACTGAAGTACAATAGGCTACCACTGGCTTATAGGAAGTCCTTGGTTAGTGAAAATTATTTTTATTTTATTAATCGATATGATAGACGATGTATAAGTCCATTTTTGGAACCATATACGATTAATCTTACCATAGATGGACTTATGCATTTTTGATTACCTATGCCAACTTTTTGTTGAGATAGATGGAATGACATATCATTCTATCGCATGATCTTCTAACACTACAATATTGACAAATTCAACTTCATTTAATTAACTAATATATGGTGTGGAAATTGTTCAAGGTACGAACTACCGTGAGATTGTACCAAAATCAAGTAAGTATTTATTCTCATGAAAAATTCTTCAACTATAGGGAACAGATCTTGAAAAACAAAATGTTAACCTAGTACCTTATTATCTGATTAATCAGATGGTACCTTATATCATCACAAATTTATGGGTTTGTGATTGTGGGCTTTTTTATAGCCATGTTGTCAACCACTCTCAATTAGAAATTTATGGTTAGATTTCTCTTCTATATCCAGGTTTTCACCTATGTGGAAACCCAGTGATGATTTAATTTGGTTAACCATTATATTTTTTAACATTCATTTTAAAATTAAGTTTTATTATTCCTTTTTACGATGTGGGTTCCTATGAAAGAAACTTTCATGTAGTAAACCATTTATAACCCTGACAAATTTTGAGGGAAAAATTCATTTTATGGGGGGTAGAATGTAACACCCCAAAATTTTATGAGACATATTCGGTTTAATTTCATTGATATATTCAGTTGTACTCTACACCAAGATTATCTTACAGTATACACAACAATATAATTGGCTTGTGTTACACACAAGAGCGACCTTACTCAATAGCTTTCTTGGTACGCAATACCCAGTTTCACTAAACAATGATATATTATAATATTATTATGAACTATCCATTATGAATAGTATTAACCAAATTTTTAATTTTATAAAATTAAAATTCATCTTACACATTTTATAGAACATTGTATGAGAACAAAATCAATTTTTCGTATAAAGGAAGTATTTTTCTAAACAAGAATTTTTTCTACCTTTTGATGGCGCAACCATTTTAAATATAATTTTTGAAAATTTTATAAGTTCAATTTGATAAAATAAACTAATTATTTTGAATCAAGGTATAAAAATTTACTTTCGATAAATTTTTCATATTTTTATGATAACTTTCATATTTTGATGAATAGTAAAAATACACTAAATTTTACTTAAATGAAACTTTTTTCATCGAGATAATTTATATTGTTAAATTATAATATTGAATGGTTTTAAATTATAAAAAAATATTTTTACCATTTAATATAATTTATGTATTTATCATTAATTTTACATTGAATTCCTAGGTAAAAACATTTCAATCTTTTACAATGTTTTGAATAAAAACCCATTTTTTCGACAACGAGATTAATTTTAAATTAATTACTGCAACTTATGTATCTTGAATTTAGAAAAATGTATTCCATATTTGGAATCAGTAGGTCCAAATTATGTTAATAGGATACTTTTATTTTTAGACATTATGAATAGTAACTACAGTAAATTTTATTTACTACAGTTAAAGGTAAATCAGGAAATTAAGGGTAAAAATAATATTATAAAATTACTCTAACACTCGTGATAATATAATGGGATGATTATATTTCGTCCTAAAATATAATTGGGTCTAAATGGTATCTATTGGAATCCAATTGGATGAGATTGAGACATTTAATTTATTTTATTTAAAGGAAAGTGAAATATGTATCACTCAAACTTTAAATAATTAAAGTATTTTTAATATAAGGTTATACAGAATATAAATTCAATATAAATACTCATATGAAAGAAATTTTTTTTCTTAATCATGGTAATTTATTTGTAATTTTTAATAAATATATAATTACCTTAATATCTTATACTTTAATGATGCATAAATTATTTATTTAGTGAAAAATCAATAATATAATTTTTATTAAAATTATAATACCTATTAAAAAGACCAAAAACTTGACCAAATTTTATTGTTCATGTATATATAACCCATAATCATCCATGTATCGACTTGTGGACCATTTTCAGCCTTATAAAATAGATTATAACATTTATATTATTTTATTTTAAATGATGTCAAAGTTGTCACCTTCTTAATTTAATCCAGATAACATTTTAAAAGTTGGGTTTTTTAAAAGATAAATTCAACTAAAAGTATTCTTATAAAATCTATTATATTTATATTCACCATAGTATTTTATTTTAAATTTTTATGTAACAAATATGTATACTAATTAATTATACAAAAATGTTCTAGTAATTATTTTATTAAGGGAAATATCATATAAATGATTTTAAAAATATTAAAATAAATATTATATGAACTAATTATTATTCTCCAAGAATTTTATAAATTAATATAAAATTTTATTAATCTATTAAATATGTTTGTTTGAATATATCTTTTGTGTGGATTTTATTTAAATTCAAATAAATGAATAGTGTCAAAATTGACACTATTGATATTTTATAAAAATAACATATTATTAAATTGTTTAAAAATAACAAACAAATATTAAAAAATTAAAAAATTTAAATTTTATGGTCTAAAATTTAATAATATATCTAATTATGTACAGTTAAAAACTCATAAGTAAGTATTTATAACAATTCAAAATTTAGAATATTATTACCACAAATAAAATTAAATAGATTAAATAAGGGTAAATCAAAATGATAAGGTATAAAATAAATTCCAAACATGTTTAAATTTTATTGGTTATTGAGATTAAAACCCCATATCATCTCATCTTCTAATTTTAGTCATTTTTGGAGGTTTTCAAGTGGGGTTTGAGTTTATTATAAATTAATATTAACGAGGTTTCCAAAAGTGCCCCTCTCTTCTCTTATAAAAGGGAACCTCCTCCCTCTTCACTTCACTCCATTTTGAGCTTTAAAACTCAGCCAAACTCTATCCACTTAACTTATCCAATTTCTTATAAGAATACTAGAGGTCATGGTTTTCTTCAAATACCATCTTTAGTGTCCTAAGTGGAGGTTTAGAAGAGGCCGGTTGAAGAAGAGGTAATATCCTTTCCCGATTCTTTCAAACTTCTTTCTTCTTATACTTCCTCTATATGAGTTGATTTATTCATAAGAAATAAATACAATATCACTTGTATACTGATATGTTATTATGAATATAAAACTACCATATTCCATCTTTTATCCATCCTATGAAAAATAAAATCACTAAGCGTGTGTACGTACGATTTACCGTCTCCACGCTGTGGTGTAATCTGTTTTTAATCACCAACATACTTGGATTTGTATAATGATGGAACAAATAACTATATTTTATTATTGTAAAATTACAATTATTCTGAAAATATTATACACCACACACTTCAATACAATTCCAAAATCATGGGAATGATATCGTTGCTCGTGCGTACGAACAGTCTACCGTCTCCACGATATGATGTGATTCGTTTTACATGATATTCATTGAATAAATATTATATAAATGAATTGAATGAATTAATATGATATATATTATACTAATAAAATTCTTTAAATGATATAACTATAACCTAAAAAGATAAATAAGAATTTATTCGACAAAACATGCATAATAACATAAAGTAGTTAACACCCGAATAACGAGTAACAATGAAATGTTACCAATAAACCGATTAGAATATGACCATATATGATATCGTAAAAATAAATATGATTCTGGAATAAGTTAATGCCATTATTTAAATCATTATACATTAGGTTCGGATACGTACAAAGAAACTAGACCTAAGGTAAGAGATAATTATTCCAATCTAGTTTTTATCTGAGATTGTTTATTTGTAAGTATTTACTGGGGTTATATTTATCATCCATGACCATGTATTATTTAAAAAAATCATAAATTTTTTACTATTCTTCCATGTATTTTTAATGTTGTGTTTACCTCTTTTTGACTTTTACTATGTGGTATGGAAGGAATCTTTCTTTTGTTTACCATACGAGGTACTTTTTGACTTTTCTGGAAAAAGTACGAGGTGGATGTTTATTTAACTTATACGATGTGAATGAATTTTTATGATTTTATAACACCTTATTTACATAAATATTCCTCTACAATATTTCAGGATTATTTTCAACAAAATTATTTTCTTTTAAAATTGCACGTCATTTTGAGAAAAGAAAATGATTTGAAAGAAGAAAGGATATTTTCCTCAAGAATTCATTTCAGGTGTTTTATCAAAACTATTTTTCATCTATGATGACATTCTTAAATATGGTTATGTTTCAAGTATAATTTCACTATTATTTTTATGGTTTTATTTTGATTATGATGAAATTATATCCATTGTTTTATATGGATTATGTTATGATGGGATGGTGTTTATGAAACCCATTTTATTCATTAGGTTATGATGAATGTTTTTTGTTTATTTTGTGGCACACAAAAGAATGATTTAATTATGAAATGGGTGAGACCTATATCTCCCTAGAATTAATTGAGTAATTATTTATATCTCATGATAAAGACATGGCTGGAACGACAAGTAAATCTAGTTCAAAAATACATTGCTGGAACGGTAGGTAAACCCGGTTCAATAATGGACTTTATGCATTATGATGGTCTTGGAAGCAATGCCTTTGCTACTATGGAAATCATATCAAGTGATTAATGGTTTTAAACAATTACATGTTTTATCCCCATGATATTTTATCATGATTAATTTTACTTTATGATCTATTCCTTATGTACTGCCAAGATTTATTTCATGACTCAAGATTTTGATGTTTAAACTTTATGTTCATGTTTTTACGTTCAAATGTGTTTGATTTGTTTTATTTTCTCCATGCTTACCCTTACAGATCATTTAATATCACCCTTTATATGTTTTATTTTCCCCAGGATTTAAATAAGGGTTTTAGGTAAGAAAATAAAAGGGGATTATCTTTATGGGAGATGTTGAAGATCTTTCACCATGAATAGAAAATTATGTTCCGTGTTTCCAAAGACACTAAACTAATATGATCTTTAGGCATCTGTTTTTGTTATGTTTTAAGTATTAATAAAAATTAATGTAGTATCAATTTACATAAATATTTGTTCTCTACATTCTACGTTTGATAGCGTACTCAACACACTATAATGAGTTTCTCTGAAATCTTACATTGCACACAATGTTGAGTTATGCCAAAAAAATAAAATAATAATATTATTATTTTAAATGGTAGTTAACGCCTAGCTGTTTTATTGTCAAGAATGAATATAAATAACTAAATTATGATCATATGTGTTTTTTAAATGTATTTTCATTTATTCAATAAATTTTAGTGGCTTAAAATAAGAATGAATCTGATTTTAAGCATGAAATACTCTAATATTTGTAAAATGTATTTTTACCGCCTTTTGATGGAGAACCCCTTTTAAATAAATGTTTCTCACAATTATATGTTGAATTTGAAAAAATAAACTTCTTATTTATAATCAGGATATCAAAATTTACTTTGGGTAATTATTTGGTATTTTTCTCATAAAGTTCATTTTTAATGAATAGTGAAAAATAATGTATTTTAAGTCAAAACTCCATTTTCATCTGATTTATCTATATGGTTAGGTTATTTTTTTTAATTTGTTTTAAAGAGTAATTTTATTATACTTTTATCATTTAATACAAATTTGGTCTTTGGAAGTAATTTTACTTTGAAATTAGACATAAACACTTGTCAATCTTTGGTAGTTAATATTTCTTAAAAAACACGCTTTTTGGTTTGGACAATGAGAATTAATTTAAAATCAATTTCTTCAACTTTTGTGTTTTGAATTTGAAAAAATGTATTCCATATTTCTAATTCATAATTCCAAATTGTGAAAATAGGTAACTATTATTTTTAAACATTATGAATAGTAACTTCAATAAATACTTTATTTACCATGGTTAAAGGGTAAATATGATAAATAAGGGTAAAAAATAATATTATAATATTATTATATTACTGTAACACGCGTCATAATCCTATTGGATGATACATTTCCGACCATGTGAATCTTTGGGTTGATTTTTGGACCCCATTGAGACACTTGTAAGTGAAAATGACACTTTATAAAAATTAATTTAAAGTTATGGAAAATGTATCATAAACATATATCTTTTACTAAAAGGAATTTATATGGGTTTATATAAGTGTTATTTTAAACTATAAATAGTTATTATAAAGATAAAATTATTTTCTACATCATGGTATTTTATTTATAATTTTTAAACATTAAATAAATAAATTTAATTATGACACAATGGTAATGCAGTGATTGCTTCATTAATAAAGGATTAACATAAATGATATTATAATTGTTAAAATAAATATAATTTGGTTATATTGATATCATTAACTAATTTTTAAGGATTATAATAAAATTTTATATTTGTATTAATGATGTTTTTTCGAATCAAACAAGCTGTTTTGGATTTTTAAATGTCATGATATGAAAAGTGTCACAATTGATATAATTCATATTTTAAAAAATAAAATATTTTATTAAATATGAAATTTTTTTTAAAAAAACTATGATTAGAAAAAATGGATATAATACGTCTAAAATTTTATTAATGACTCTTTAATTGGATATTTTTCATGTTTTGGTAACTATTTTGATTCTCAAAGTGTTAAATGCTTGATAAAACGGTAAGAGTAAAAAAAGGGTTAAATAAAAAAAGATAAAGATTACAAAATAGCCAAAAACTTTTAAATTATTATTGGATAATTTAATTTCAACATATATTTATCTTATATTTGAATTTAATGAGTTTTGGACATTTTGGAACCGAAAATCATTTTATAATAAAATAATACATTTAATCATTCCAAAAGTGCCCCTCCTCCCTTTTTTGAAAGGCCATCACCTCAAACCCATTACACACAACTCTCAAGCCTCTTGGATCATTCAAACTCTAAAACAATAAGCTCCCAAAATCCCCTATTTCACCTAGAATTCTTACCCTAGGCATAATGCAACTCCAGAAAGCCTTTAGGATCAAACCAAAGGGAGTTACCTGATTTAAAGGTAACACATTCTCTGATGTTCTTTTATTTTTTTCCTTCTCCACTCCCTATGTTGTAAAAATTATTTTTTACATAACAACACCAGTATCCTAAATATACAAGGTTTTTTTCATTAGGAGGATTCAAACTACACTTATACAGACCTCTATCTAATGGGTATTGAACATATTGTTTCTGTGGACGATGAACTACTGCCACACGTAATGATGATTGTTCGATTTTACCCTACATCTTCTCATGGTGGCCATTATGATGAAACAATAATTATATATTGTTTTTATGATATTTATTTTACCTCTATGCTTTGGTAATTCTAATTTATAACATACCTTTATGCCTTTCATGATATATAAATACGATAATTTCATTTGAGGAAGTGCGGACTGCCGCCCCTTCAAAGTGATATGACTCATTCATGCCATACATGGAAAATAAAAATAATGGATTTAATGAAATTATATAACATATATAAAATATGATATTATAATTTAATTATAATATACCTAATTATCATTATGTTTTCATTCCTTTAAATATTAAGAAGAAATTAAAGTAGTGTTCATGCGTACGTACGGCTTACCGTCTCCATGAATGGTGCGTTTCGTTTCTTATATCCAAATTTTATGTAATATTATAAATACATATAAATAATAGATTTATATGATATTTAAATCATGAATATAATTCTAGAAATAATGGAATTTTTACCACATGGACAATTTGTAATTATACAAAGTTCATTTTTTACTCAAGTTCTGAACAACGACAAAATGTCCGATAAGAACTCAAATAATTAACTAATTGTTATAGAAAGGTAATAAGTGATATAAACAGAATAATAAACTTGAAAAAGGTTTTTAATAAAGTATAAATTAACTTATGTTTATTATTCAGGAAGAACAAGAAACATACGAGATAAGTCGGGCAGAAGGTGAAATAACCTTTCACCCTCCTCTTCCAGTCAAAGACTTATTTTATGTAATGTCTTTAAATTTAAATTTTCAAATGTTGGGATATATTCTTATATATCCTTATTGCTGTAAATTTTATATTCATGTTATGAGAGACCATTTTCTCTCTCATCAACTCATTTTCTAAATTTGTAAGTGATGTGATTAGTCTGCTGATTTTTTGTAAGGGAACTTCTTAACCCAATTTCAATTATTTGGGTTAAACTTATACTTCTTGATTATGTCATGCTATGAATATGTGTGAATAAACTATTTTTTTAGAATTAGTATCCACTTATATTGGGTGTATTTTTATTGTTAACACATAATTTTTTCATTGATTTATCCTTAATATAATGGTACAATCTTTGTAAGGGACTACGTCTCAATCTCCTTTCATTGAGGAATATCTTGATATTGTGTACCTTTATTATCCTATAAGGCATATATTCAACCATTTTGACATTTTATATCATGAATTTATATATTCTAATGATATTTATAGTTTTCTTTGATGTTATTCTTTAATATTTTTATTCAAGAGTTTCTCAATTGGTAAAAGATTCTTTAACTAAAACATCATTTTAAATGTTTTAAAGATTTAATATTCTAAATATTTCTCTTTCATGTACATATTTTAGAAATGATTTTATAGATTTATTTACATTTACTTGAGTATTTTAATGTTTAAATTCTTTTCAAAAGTTTCATAGTGTTATGGGTCACATTGATTCAAAACTCTTCTTTTTGAATGTTTTAAATGAATTTATAATGTCAATATATTGAACTGATATCTTGTGAATGCAATGTGGAAATTTTATCATTCCTTTTTTCATGTTTTATGTGTTATGAATATGTTATGGTTCATGGGCATTGTTTATGTATACGGGTGGTTTTGTGATAAACCTAGGGAGGGTGAGCCCGAGATAGCTCTATAATGCATTGGGTAACATGATCGAGGTAAATGTTAAATGTTTCTCCTAAGAGATTTAGGGAAAATACTATGATAGGTATTCCAAAAATAACTCCCTATGTATCTATAAAAGATACAATGTAAGTATGTTAGGGATACCACAAGTTACCTTTATGATTTATTATTTCTATGTGTTATTCATAAATCTTATGATTTCATGAGGTATGTTAAAGAGCTTATGTTATATGGGTGAAAAGTATGATTTCATTGATTTGTATGAATTTATTGAATAATGTTTTCTTTTCTTATTTTATAACCCATACAGAGCTTTTTATGCTCATCAAAAAATTTTGAAATGTTTTTCACAGTGTATAAAGAAGGTTAAGGGAATGGAATAATTCAATAATATTTATATCAAGAAAATAGTTCTTGTTTTATTTAAGGAGTTTTATTATTGTGAAAAAATTGGATAGATTATAAGTGTCTACTTTGTAATATTTTGAGATGTAATGAAATTGTTATGGCATAATTCTCTAAAACTCTAAACCTGAAAGGATCCTCAGTATGAATTCTTGACTTAACTCTTTATTAAGTAATTTTGTAAGGCTAGGGCCTTATATCTAGACTATAAAATCATCTTTAAATCATAATAAAGTTGACATGTTAGAAAAAAACGATCTGAAACATGAAATTAATGCGAGTTTTTATGTGAGGAAATTTTTTATAACTCCTGGGCATCCAAACTATACTAAAGAAGTCGAACATAATGCAAAGGTGTTGGTAGAAATTCATGCCGAAATAAAGGTTTTTTGTGCTGTAGAGAAGCTATAGTTCACCATGATTTTTTGGGAACAAAATGAAGTACAAATAGGATCAAGATTCACCACATTTTAAGTAATTTCATCATGTTCTTAAACCAAGGGTATGCGGTGTAGTTTTTTTACTTCATCCACCAATAGAGCCACCAAAACGTGGTTTCCACTCCATTGCTACTACAACTATGTTAGGAGTCCCACCTTAGGGAAAAAGTGGGTTTTGTCTAGGGGTAGATAATTCTAAGTAGTGTGGTTGTCTTTTTATGTTACTGATAGGGGTAGATTTTTCATTTACATTATTATATTTATGGGGTAGTTGGTTGGGTTTTTTATTAAGTAGTGGTTGTACCTATTTATAGGGGTTGGGTATAGGGGTGGGGTATGAAATAGTTTCTAGATTCTATAGTTGGTTGTTGGATGATGGATCTTGGGTGGTCTCCTTTGGTCTTCTCTGGAGGGTGGAATTCGTCAGGAATGACTTCTATTTTATAATACCACCCCTTCCTCTTTTTATCATACTCTTTCTATTTATCCTAATGTAATTATTATTATCTTGATTGGAAATATATATCTTGATGGTCTTAAGTTCTTATTCTATTTCTATTATGTGTCCATTTTAAGAAGATTCCTAGAAATATTTTTTTTCATTGAGAGAGTTTATCCATTGAAAAATCATGGTGAAGGCTCAAATGAAACATATATCCTTTTTATTATAGATTCTCGCATGAAAAGGAAAAAAATACTTATTGGAAAAAAAAGTGGAGAACCACATTTTTTACTAGAGTGGACATGATTTTATTTGGAAAATTAAATAAATAGAATAATATGTCTAATCTGTAGTGAGTCACAATAAATGGTTTGGATGACTATAGCTTGAAGATCACTATGAGATGTTTACAGCTTGTGGTTTCTATTAGATTAGTTTGAAAATGTGTTAGTGGTTGTTTATTATATTAATGTAGCTTGATTTTTGTATATTGCACACTAATTATCATCAAAGAGTGCCAATATTTATAGACTCAAGATAAATATTCTACTACACTACTATGATGAATGTTTTGAGTAACACAACTGATTCAAGGTTGTTGGATAAAATATTATATGAATAGAGAAAGCTGATTATAGCTCTATGCAATGTGAGATAGCTTGGATTACGTTAAAAAACATGATCAACAGATGAGATGGGTTCTAGGAAATCGGGTTCCCTAAAGGTGTCCATAGATTGAGTTTTGACATGATTTCTTGTACTTACACTACTGGTTGGATATTATATGGAAAACATTAGGTGAGGACAAAGATACAAATGTGAGACGTGATCATAGCAGGGGGAAACTTGTGAAAATTGGACGACTGAAGATGGTCGATTTTACTATGAGGGAGTTTTGAACATTTACACATTCGCTAAAAGATATATTGTGGTAATATGGAAGTGTAAGTTTGACATGAGGGCCTACCTCTTTTACAACAGCTTATTGTGGAATCGAGAGTTGCAGCATAGTTGGATTTCAGGAGGTTTTCCAGTGTATAGACATCTCAATTGTTCATGCTTCAATCATTATTGAATGATTTCTCTAAATTGAAGGTTGGTGTGTGAGGTAATACCATTAGGAACTAAATTATTTGTGAGATATAATGTGGGAACAAGAATAGTTAGCTATTCAACAACATTATGAGATAGACATTGTTTTTGGATTTTGGGTATCTATTATTCCAAAAGTAGTGTGTCTGAGCATACCTACAATAGGAAAAACTATTGTATGAATGCATTGATGATATAATAGAGATAACTGTTTTGAATGATATTTGTACTGATGAATGATAGCATGGAATTTTTAGTTCTACTACTAATATTGGCTGCAATCTTTGTGATTTTTTCGAAGGAAACATGAATCTATCTTATATGTGTATAAAAAATTGTTTCATGATGGACCATGGTCTCCTGAAGGGGGGGGGGGGGGAGATTTCATAGCTGGTAGAATCTATCCTAGTGCATCTATTAGAGGTAATTCTTAATCATGGTCATAGCATTGACATGTTACTTAGTAGTGAGGATGTTGTTATTGTTCCACCATTTGAGGCTGTTAATGGGATTTCATTGTGTAACCAAGGAACACAGGTCTAGGTGGACATGTTTTCAGATTTTGGTGGCATACATAGTGTACTACAAAGAGGATATTCTAATATTCTCAACTAGTAGTTGTGAAGAATATTTTAAGTTTCAAACATCTTGCAATTAATGCTATATTTTTCGTGAGTTGAGTTACTATATCTATTGGGAAACCAAATAAACCTAAATAAGTGGAACTGAATGTTGAGGTTTTGGATAGAATTTTTGTTTAAAGGGAATATTGTTGTGATGCTGAGTAGCTGGTTTTCACCAGACCTGATTTTGGGAACCAAATGGAGGTCAAAGAGGATCAAGAGCTTCCAAATCAGATGTAATTTCACCATGTTATAGATCTTAGGGTTGTCCATGTTTTTTTGTTACTACGATGACATCTAGAGTCACCAAAAAGCGATTTCCACTCCAGTGCTACACTGTCTATGTTGGGAGATCCATCGTGGGGTCAAGGTGGTTTTCTCAAGGGGATGTAATGTTAGGTATTTTGGTCATCTGTGTGTGTAAATACTAGGGGAAGCATTTTCATTTCCTTGATTCACTTGTTGGGGTATTGTTTTGTGTTATTTTATTAATTATTTATTGGCCCTATTAATAGGTATATGCCTATAGGGGATGGGTAAAAAACATTTTTTGGGTTTTATATCTTGCTATAGGAATCTGGACCTTGGGAGGTCATGGTTGGTCTTCCCTAGATGGTAGTCTTCTCTGGGATGAACATATATTTTCTACTACCACTTCCTTACTCTTTTCCACCAAATCTTTCTATTTATCCTTCTATAATTCTTCTTTTGTCAAATGAGAATATACAGCTTGATGGTCCTAACTTCTTCCTCTATTTCCATTATGCTGACATTGTTTGGAAGAGTCTTAATAATAAGTAAAATAACAGAGTCCAAGGTTTAGAAATCAGCCTAAAGTGGTTCATCATGTTCCTCTTGTATCACTATGAGTGCCTTAGGAAATAATTTTGTGATCTCTAATAGTGAAGTTTCTTAAGGTTCCCCCTCCACTTTGACTATTGATATAATCTGAGGATTTACTTTAGGTTCATATTCTTTAACCACCACTTGATCCTCTTCTTAATTAATCTATCTTAAAAGTTATTTATTGATATCACCCAACATATCCTTCTACTATTACATATGACCCTTATTGATATCCTCTTCCTTTTTCACTTTTTAAATTGAATCGTTTGTACACTATATTAGTTTTATCTCTTTAACCAGCCATTAAGGATTTTGCAAAGAAGATAATTATTTTAGAGACATATTTTAATAATTTATTTAGAATATAAGGATTGTCTTAAAATAATAAAGAATAAAATTAAAATAAAAAAATAAAACTAATTACAGATGTGTAAACATGGTAAATACTCAACCTAACTCATTACCAATAGCATGTAGTCAATGGAGAACCTATCATGATACTTTTCTCAAATAAAATTTGAAAACCCCAAAATGTAGTGCAATGGATAAATAGGGTCATATCTCAATGAGATAATACTAGAGACACACTATTCATACACTTATGCTTGTTTTTATTGTTTTTTGTAATTCTAAAATGAGAAAAAAATAATTTGAGCTAAATTTGTGAGAGTTAAAATGTGAAAATAGTGTCAATGAAAGGTGATGCATGAAATGAAAGCACAATGATTTTATAATGATATTTTATATCCCATGGATGAGTTTCTATGATTTATTTCATTGCATAGTTAATGATTATCTCACTCTAAAAATGATAATGCTCCTCTATATAAAAACCCATACATCACTACCATTATTTTTTTAATAAACAACACACTCAAGAGACCAGTCATTGAGTATCAAATACTCATCTCTTACTTGGTTAGTTACCTTAAGGCTAATCATGATGGTTATCAATGATAAGAAAAGGAAATACAATAATACCAGGACCAACTTATTGCCTCCACTCATGCATCATCCCATGAAATAGTCCCATTATAACTCTTTGACTCCCTTAAGTCGCTCATGGATCGAATTGATGTCATGGATGGGAGATGTTCACCAATGTAACCAGAGAAGAAACCATACCCATATGGGGTAAACATTACTCCCCTCCTCCTAACATTGAAAATGGCATGTTACTGATATTCAATGATAAGGAGATCTAAAGCATTATCTTAGGGATGCTTCATCTCGATGCATCCATATGATGAGAACTCCAAAACAAAAGGATGTATCAATGATAATATGTTTTGTAAAAATTATAGAAGGTCCAAAATTTGTCCACTGTAACAACCAAAAAAATGGGTTTACCAAAATGTAGGAAAATCATTAATGAAAATTATTTTATTAATTTAGCTCCACGATGAGGAAGAAAACTATCCCCGACATCTATAATTGAAGGAAATCGAAAATGATAATGTTTGAGAATTCATTTGATAATTTTATATCCTAAAATTCTCTTTGAATATACAAATTTTGTAAGATAAATTATTGTATGTATGTATAAAAAATCTATGAGAATAATTGATAACACATTATATTCCCCTAATGTACCCTCATATTTTTCTAGAGATTTTTGTAGTCTAAAAATGACTGAAATATTACATTAAATGATGAAAAATATAAACCAAGGAAATTAGTATAGTGATTAAGGTATAGATGTATGGAGACCCCAACTATCATGCTTGATCCAGCGCTGATGCAACTCTGATCCCTGAACCTACTCACTATCATGCAATGCCCGCTCCAAAAAAACTGATAGAAATAAAACCCTCATAAATAGGTATATAAGAGAAACATTTTATGGAATTTTAGGAATAGAATAATATGATCTAATCCCAAAAATAAAAATACCTATGTATTTTCATGTAAACCTTCAAGAAGGAATTAATCAATGTACTAATGGAAAATAAACCCAATGATGTTGGACTGAATGATATCCCAGATTACTACCCTTACCAAACATTGTTAGGGAGAAAAAACCAATAGTGATTTATCTTCAAGTATATTATTTGGATTAAAAAATTCATCCCAAAAGGATATGGGAATAAAGGCAGTTGATAAGAGAAATTATAGAGGAAATGCAGAATTATCGTACAACTCTAGGTTATATTAGTCTATAATTAGAAGTGAAACACAATACTAGAGCTTCATAACCGTGCAAGAAATACTTGATCCAACTATCTTCTATAATATAGAGGCATATTAATTCCCTTCAACTTTCCATTTTATGGGTTCAACCTTTGGGGATACCATATTTTAGATATCTTCTATTCCCTGATCACACAAAACTAACATCTATGCTTCATTAAACCTAAGAACAACTCCATATACTATAATATAAGAGAATATTATATGAATTAACTCACAAAAGTCATTAAATGTGGTGAAATTTTCTTGAGAAGTTCTTTGGAAGCTCTCTCAAATAAATTACACACTTCATAAAAAGATTAAAACTTTTTAAAATTTGATGTTTCTCACAACACCAAATTTTCCAAAACCCATTCCATGGAAATACACATGATTCTATCCTTTAACGGAATATGCATTCATGAAAGTTGAGGGTGTTTCATGCTCACACACATAAAATCTATATTATTTGTGAAAAATTCATACACACAGCTAGTATTGTCAACTCCCACCTGTATATACTTTTCACAATGCATGGTATGGGAAGCCTCCATTCCATTTTCTCTTAAGAATAGGCACAAACTATGAAATTCACATGTAATCCCCCAGGTATCCTTTTTACTCCTAAGAAAAAATCAAAAATCCTATTAGGTATTAATTTTGACCATTTTCTTAATGATTATTGGACCCCCAATCCAATACTTGACTCACGCCTCTCAGGAAAATCAATATGTTAGCCCCATTTTATCTCTTGATGTTGTCCCGTTTGTGACTCAATCATACTAACTACATGGTGTTATTTCACATGGATTGATCCCATCACATGACCTTACATAGTGAAACTTAAAATAAATGGATATTTAAACCTTCTCTAATTGTAATTTTGGAAAAATATTTCAGGTTTATTCCTAACACATAAAAAAACCTTACCATAACATCTCTCCCTTACATGAAATGGAATACTAGAATCTTCCTAGAAAATACTAAGCCTTATAGAATGTTCACTATAGATTTTAAAAATATTCTTTTTGTTAGAAGATGGTCATAAGTGGATCAGTCTCCATAGAAGGATAACTTGTGACTACCCTATGGTGATGAGAATAACTGAAATCCTTCCTTATGTTATGAATGTGAGGTTTCCTATGTGACAAGAATTAGAGTTTTTTTTCAAATTCATTAGAAACTCATTCTTAGGTGAATATCGTATGAAAACTTATGTTCCAAACACAAGTCACCTCATGTGATGCGAATGTGATGCCTATGGTGACAATCAATGAATGCATTAGTTGACGGGCCTAAGTTACCATATGTGATGAAAAAAAGAATCTTATATGATGAGAATAATATCTCTACACCCTTTCCATAGGTGAAGATAATATGATTTCACTCTTTCCCTATGTGATGAGGATAATATGACTTATGTGATGATCAAAGGATTCCTATGGTGATAATCCAGGGTTGCCTTAAGTGATAATCTTAATTTTCCTCATGTATTGAGAAAAGGATGCCTTAGGTGACAAGATTAGGATACCACATGTGACACGCATAAGTTTCCTGGAATGTCAAGCGTCGAATAACTCATGAAGAGCATGGTTTTACTTATGTGATTAACATGATATTACCAAGGCAATGAGCCTAATATGATTTATGTGAGAAAATATAGTATGCCTTTTAATTGAGATTAATGAACATGTTTTAAAATAATATGGGATACCCAAACTAAGTTCACAAATCCAAATAAGTAATATCCGATATCTCATTATCTTTCTTTGATTAAGTATTGAACACCATCAACCCTCGATGATGAACAACCACCCACCCATAGAATGTGAGAATGTGGGACTCAAATCATGACCATCCATGATGTAGTCAGATGAAGTGGTCCTAGTTGAAAGCATCAAAAAAGATAATGGTGAACCCAATGTGCATTGCTTATCCTTAAAAAGTGATAGGTTGAGTAGTGTTGGACTTCACCACAAAATGGCATCACTGACATTGGGAATGATCATTATCAGACATGTTATTATAGTTGTCTCTATATATACCTACATAATGAATAGCCATCATAAATTCCATGAAGGATTCCTTCACTATAGCCATCATGTGAGAGGGAAGTAGGAGCACCAATGATGTTGATGGCCCCCATTGGAAGCCATACATAGTGATCCCACATAGGTACTAAAATGTGATGATAGCCGCATCTCCCATGGATATTGGACGTCCATTCTCCCTTTCCCCATCAGAAATAATATAGTGGAGGGTCATCAATGACCTCATATACCGCTACAAGGAGGTAAGAATCATCCCAACCTAATAAATGGCTCTAGAGGATCTGAAATTCGGATGCCAATCTAGTGTCATCATAAATAGAGGTCTCATAGGGAGAATCCCCCAATAACATTGTTAATTATTTCAGTATTTTTCCCTAAAACCCACCAATAATACCTTCCCCTATTCCATAGAGGTGAAGGACATCTAAGCTATTGCAGCCATAACTACCACTCGAGAGTCACCAAGGGCTCCTGCCACTTAATGATGTTGAAAATTTAGGGCCTTCCAATTGAGGGATGAACACACTGAGATCACCCTTGTTCTTCCTTCTCTTATCAAGAGAGTATGACACTCACGCTAGGGAAAGGTTATCGCTCTTTCTAAATTATAGATATCTCTTATATCTCTAGTCACTTCCCCTTCTCCCTTGATAACTGTTTGGGTGTACATCCTCAGCGAACATGGGTCAAGAACCCAGCCTCCAACCAGGTGTACTTGGTTGACTCTAATAGGCATTGGTGATACCAATGTCTATCATGAAGGTCCTTCACATGATGTGGGACTACAGAACAACATCTCTACCCACACAATCATAAATAGCCACAGAGGCCATCCCCATGTTGATGCAGTACACATTTCTAAAGGCCCTTTATTTTGTAATGGGTATAATAGTATTCATAGAGGTCCTCCATGCAACACCAATTAAAATTCCTATTGTTATTCTATTTTTAACTCAGATAAACACACAATATAGGAACTTATATGTCAGTATCAAAAAAAATTTGGGGGAACCAATGCCAGACCACCCTTAAACTTCTAGAATCCGAGATGATATATTATTAAAGAGAGATTATTAAACCTATTACACTATAAATGGGTGTATGGAACCCAATAACTAAGGATATCCATTCTAGATACAAAAGTTAACATTTTCCCCAAATCCCTATGAAAATATATATATGTGGAGGATGTAGTGGATTCTATCTCGGGAATAACCATGCAACCATACCTAACATTTTCATCATCTCAACACTCAAATTATACATCATAAGTAGTGATGATGTCTAGATCCAGCCTAAAATTCTCAACCAAGGAGAAACATCTAGTCAAGACATTGGCACCTAGCAATTTACCTCAACAAGAGGAATCAGACTCCCCCACTTACATGGTAATGTTGTTTAATCTGGAGCTACCTTAGTATAATAGATCTCTAGTAGTGGGAGGAGAATATCTGATGATAACACTTCCACCATGAAGTACACAATAGAGGACTTATTCATTTCTCCCTCCTATAGATTTCCCCAATTCACTGCTTTGGAGTAGGGTTTTTCTTTCTGAGTTAGTCAAAGAGGATAATGAGAGCCTATGGGAGGCCCCAACGACTAACGAGATTCCTATTGATTTCTATTTGCATATGAACCTTTATTTATCAATTCTAATATTTCCTAATGAAAACCACACAACACATATCTAATATAAAATTTGATCAATTCTAAAAAACCATAAATTCTATCAGTTTTAATACACCATAATCCCAAACACCATCAGGACCTCAATCAATAGTGTTGAAAGGTCAGTCTCACAACTCATCTAATGACTCAATATCCTAACTATGGTGGATATTTACAAAGAATTAGATAATTATGTATTGAAAGTCTCACAGTATTTTCCTATATTATTGAAGATGAATTCCCCAATGTAAAAATTAGGATTTGGTTAAAATATTCAACCATATGATTTAATCATTTATTATGGAAATGATAGATTCCTAAAACTGGAATGACTGAAGACATGAGAAAATTTGCACTGCTAACCACTACCACAATGAATGTCTTCATATTTAATATCCTGGAAGTCAGAAGTTTGATTTTTGGGATGAGGCATGTGAGGAGGATATTCCTTGAGAGATGAAACAACAATTGGTATAATCTCTTTTTGGTTTCCACACTAGGAATATAGATCTGTCACAAGATTCTTATCTCGGTACCACTCTGGAAAACATGCTTAAACATTGATAAGGGTAGGGTCATGTTTGAGGATTCGATTGTTTCCAAATACATTGATTCACCTAATACAGTTACAAAATAATCTATTTTCTCTAGGAGCTCATGGTCAGATGACAACTCCTTACCAGTAACCTCTAGGGATATTATATTGATCGAGAAAACATTCAATATAACCCTATAGTTCCAAAAATTGGACCCTAACAACTTATATTCTTGGTTCAATCAACATGGAATAAATTGTGTGGCTTCTCCCACTTGAGAAAGTCCATTATTACTCATGAATCCATCTTTTATGAATCAACTTGACTTTCCACATTAGAATCCAAAACTCTCTAATTCATGAGTGAACCACTCATATAAGTGGAAGAAACACAGAGAAACCCCATATTATGAACTAATTAATACTCTCACCGATCTCTTGAATGTTTTAAAGAAAAAAAAGCTTCGGTACAAACTAAAAAGAACCTATACCCTATGTGGGTGGATCATTTTCTCTGCTACCAGATTTTGGAAACTCAATAATTGCCTCTTTCAATGGTATAAGAAACCTAGAACATCACCCATCTTATTTCAACTCTAGGTATGGAATGATAATGGGAACCCTATAGTAGTAAGAGGCAACTAAACATTTCTATTTCTTCTAGAATCTATAAGGACCTTATTTCATCTAGTATAATCATTTTTTACTTGGATGCATCATTGGTTAGTAGGATCTCAACTTACTGTACATCTACCAATTCAGCTCAACCTTCCACTGAATGAGGGTAACTTACCTCTCCATGTGATAACAATAGGGGATGAATGCATCAGTTAGTTCATCAATTTAAAGAAAGGCTTAAAGTATCCCCTTAACATCCAAATTCCCCATGAAAATTTTCTGAGGATGTGTGTGGTGAACATATGTGATGAGTTGGTCCTAAACCTCCTCTCTTTGAAATACCAATAAAGATCACAAGAGTTTCTCGATAGAGAACTACACCTTGGGGAGTCCATGTTAGAGGACTATGAAAATGTCTCTCTCATTACCTACCACACTTAAAATAAGCATAAGAGAGAAAAAATGGGTTTTCATGTATTCCCTAACCCATCAACTGATCCATCTCCAAGCAGTATTATAGAAAAATCTCCATCATACCCATACTTGCACTGAGAATGTTTCCCATAGCCCACATCAAGGAAGAGAAGAAATAAACTTTTCATATAAGAGGTACACATATGTATAGTGTGAGGGAAATAGTTAGGGGATGTTTTGTAATTATTTTAGGGGGTCTATTAGATTAACTATAATAGTTTGGATTTTTTGGGATTGAGTCTGGGTATTAATTTGGGGATGTTAGTTAGATTGATAGCTAGTCACATGTGGGGGGGGGGGGGGGTCTAGGATATAAAACGGGTAGGGAAGATAGGGATGTTAAGTAAGATTATTCTTCTAGTGGGGTTAGCCTTTTTTCTTGGGAGAAGGTGCAGCATGGCCGCTCAAGTTTCATACTCCCTCCCTCAATTAAATCTCTACTTCTTCATCTTATAATTATGGGTTTCCTAGAAATAATTTATACATAGAATTATATTTTTGGTGGATAATTAGTACAAGGGGTTTAATAGAAGATCATAAGAAAAAGATTTATTACGTACAAGTTGAGTTAGTTCCTATATTCTATGTTTATTCTTTGGATAAAGATTATCTTGTGATTCTCAACATCAAGAATCCATAAGAGGCTGAGTTTAAGAAGTATCTTAACTACTAACCCTACCAAATATTCCTTAGGTACACAATTAAAGAGTGGTTTATGTTTATTTATTGGTTCAAGACATGGTATATCATGGAATAATGAAACTAGGTGATCCTTCAACACATGTCACATATATCTCTTCCACCTTTGATGATGATCAATATATTGGATAATAACATGTCTCCAGCCAAGGGGGACATAAATACAATGATTGGATTACTACAAAGTCGATCACTCATGCCCAAATTATCCTATGTTCTATGTTAAATCAACCAACAACCTCAATTATCAATATAATACTTTGCTCAGAGAAGAGCCACCATTGTCTCTAGCCACAAAGAAAACATGTAAAGATCTATCTCCCAGCTCTCCTTGTCAAACACCATCTCTGGCTCCACTATGGATCACGACACTACCATAATATCCTGATCCATGTGTTAGAGCATAAGATACATGATATTGTTCTTCTTTCACTACCTCAACAAATTTAAATCTAGGGACCGAGAAAACAATGAATCCTCCAAATAATTCATTAGTTATGAATTCATCTGTTGGCTCCACATATCCATGATAAATATATCAAGATCTCTTCTCATTAATTTCCTTCCATTTAATGATCTCATGACTAGTGTTGGTGATGGTATTGAATTAGGTGGATGAGATAGTTGATGAGGGAAATAGGAGGCTTGATAGTGAGTCCCATTATGGGTATTTTTAACCTACTTCCCACCAATGAATATTTCATAGTCACCCTGCATCATCCTGTGCACAAAAAAAAAGACCCCCATGTGTTCCTCCCCATCCCTCACATCCTCCTGATTCCCTATTAATATCAAAAATGGTCATGACTAGGAATGAACTTCAATTTTGTGACCAAGTGTTGATCCAGGCAAGTACCGCTTCACCCAGTCTCCCTCCCAAGAATACCAAAACAGACATGGACCAATTTTCAGGCACACCGAGCACTGTATTCCCTGCAGCCCTGAATTCCTTTTCCCAAATCTTTATCATGTTCTAGCCTCACTACCCAGATATTAATAAATTAATATTAAAATAAAAAATAATAACTAAATTCATACTACCATGTACATAATGGAGGAACATTATTAGTTTCATATAAAATTTCCTTATGATTTATGTAATTCAAAGGAATGAAATTCTATTATCTTCATGGAATTCAACCTTCAATATCCATTCAAAAATATTTTGGGACCTTGATCACATGGAATTAAATTTCATACATCACTCAAGATAATATATTTATATTGATTTATACTGATGATTAGGAAATAAATATTTACCCTAGGTTATTGAGAATTCTTATATCACCACACTATGAGACATAACAGTACAATCAATTATGAGGGATTTAAAAGGTTTTTCAATGGATTGAGGTTGGCATGTATGTGTTTAAAACCATTGATGAGAAAGAGAAAAATATGAATATTTACATATATTGAATAATTTATCCGGATAATCAATGAAGGTAAAATTCACACAATTTTACTTACAAATGGTCTCCCCCATTTGATTCATTTCATGCCATGAATTAGGAAAATGAGTCCAATGAATGACCACATCCTAATTATCCTTTCATTGTTTTCATGTTTTTTTAATGTATATTTTGTTATTTTTAATGAGGGGAATGAGTTTTCGATTGAGTAAAGTGAATGTTGATTTAGGGATTTATCTTGATTAGATTCATGAATCAGACAAAAAGGAATAATGGGAGTTCTATTCTAATATATTTTTTTCATTTATTTCCATGAAAATTTGTTTTAATATAATTGGATGAGAAAAATGGATTGAAATGGATGTTGATAATCCATTCCCATTTCCCTCTTCCTAATTTCACATAATTACGATCACTTACCCCTTAACATGCAATAATTCTCAATGAAAAAGATAGAAGATAGTTTTCCCCACACATAGACATGAATTAATTGTGAAAATATATTTTAGAGTGATGTTAGGTAGGGGATTAGTATGATTTTGTTGTGGATTAAACCTATAAGATCATTCATGGAAATATAAGGGCTTAACTAGTGTTAATTATTATTGTAGATCTCAATGATAGAAAGGGGATAGACAATTAAATGAATCAATCATATTCAAAGTATCTCATAAATTCTAAATATTTGAAATAAAATAAACACGTGTTCTTGTTCATAAAAAAATATCAAGCTTCTCTAAAGAATTGAGGGCATTAAGAATATGATTTCAAATAACTCTGGAAACCTCTTAGTATATGGATTTATTTTTGGATAGTGTTTCTTGGATTTTGATTTAAATTTATAATTAATGATCATACAGATGCTTGAAAACCATAGTCCAAGAAGACAAATACAAATCAGTAATCATTAGAGCTTTTGATGTTTAATAATATGATCATTATCTTCGCAATTAACATGGATTTTAAAAATGATACAGATGAGATATACCACCTAGAAAGAATAAGGGATACAGGGTTACTATTGAAGGATGAAGGGGATAAAAGAGGGAGATTACAGAGGGGAATATGTTATTAACCCAAGGGAGTATCCAATGGTATTCTATAAATCCATCTATAAAAGGGGAATAAGGGCTCTACACAGTGAGAGTATTAGTATGAATTTTCCATGAGTATTGGGTAAGCATTCACCTTGGGTGAGGGTTCTATAGTGCTTATCGAGCATCTGATTTCTTCTATAATCCTACATCTTCCTCCATTCATATAATTCTAGTTTCTTCTTCTGCAATATATAACTACTATTTTGTTGTTAACTATCACTTGGTCTAACCTCCCAAATTTATAAAACCTTATCCCCAATATTTATTCCTCTCTAAGGAATTCATGATACATTTACATCTTATATGACTTCTTATCCTCCTTTTAGATGATACACGCTTAGCCATGTCACATTAGTTGACGCAGGCTCAGTTATCAACTCGCTCAAACGAGCCACACACTAATATGAATTTTCCTGGATGAGAAACCATCTCCCATAAATTTTTTGGGACTATGTACTCAGCTAGGCCATGCCCAAAAATATCCTACACTGGTGTCCCAAACATTGGATGCTTCTCTATAAGTATCCCCTATTCCCTCCCCTCATCTGGAACTATATCACAGTCCACCATCCGCACACTACAAGCTATCATCATTCATGACTTTAGGTTATTATCTCTTCCAGAAGGGAAATACAAAACATCATCTATGGAGGAGGCTCACTACCAATTGAATTTTCATTGGAGAAATTCACCATTGGGTACCTTTTCTTCATTCCTCTTTGTCTAAAAACATAATAGAAAAAAGTGAGTACAAATAGATGTTTAAAAAAACAAAAACCCAATTTTTTTATAAAGAAATCAATAACTACATTGATGGATGAGGTCAAGGAGTGCCAAAGGTGGATCATTATCATTCTATTTAAGACACTGTAATAGTGGATTGAGTTCAAAATAACTTATACAACTTGTCCACATCGTCTGATAGAGGTGTCGCCTCATGGAGATGGGAAACCTGCATTCTTATCAGTGATGACTATAGAACAACAGGGGGAGTTGTCAAACTACAATCAATTTTACTTAATGAAGCTAGACCAATAAACAATGGATCATACTTCATCCACACCATTGCTGACTAATGGGGTATGGGAGAGGGTTATCGTATAATCCACAACAATCATGGGAGACACACATCGTGATGAAGAATATCTACCTACATTTTCGTCGAAGATGATTGAAGGAAATTATGTGACATATGATACTACACAGTCAAATAAGGGTCTAAAATCAACATTTTATGGATAAACATTTATAATGGGAGCATATAAAATGAAACAATAATCTCAAGTATCACTCGAAAAATTTGGGTTGTTGATCTGCTCTGCTTCACTTTTCTGGAAGTTTCATGGAGAGTTTCTGGCTCATTAATATGTGAAAAACATCTTGGATATTATCTAGAGAATATGTGAATAAAGGTAACATCACCATAAGTTTCCCTATACCCATAAATTATATAGGACCATTTGGAATATTTTATGGAGATTATGTGCAGACCTGAGGTAGGACCAGGTTGCTTACTATGAAAACATTATCCCCAAGGTAAAACACATGGGATTGGAGGTTGCAGAGTAACATAATCATGCTTGTAACCTTTAGGAAAAAGTGTATTTTAGGGGGTGATAGTGATATAGACCAGCTATTCCACTTAGAAAGAATAAGGGATATAGGGACACTGTTGGAGGATGAAGTGGTTATAAGAGAGAGAGAGAGAGAGTATAGAGAATATGTCTTGGGTTAGAGAAATATTCCTTGTTTATTCTATATATCCCTATGTAAAACTAGAATAAGGGATCTCCACAGAGAGGCAATATTTTTATGAATCATTTGTGAGGCTTGGGTCAACGTTCACCCAGGTTGAGGGTGTTGAAATGCCTCTCAAGCATCTACTTTCTTCTTCTATCATACCTCTTCCTCCATTCATGAAATTCTAGTTCCTTATTAGAAAATATATAACTCATATATTCTTATTTCATATCAAAAAATGATTTAGTGTTTTCAAATCAGATTAATGATGGTTTGAAAATTACTCTAAAAAACACCTAAAATAAATTTTTACATTATTCAAAATAGATTAAATTTTTTATGTTTTTTAAAAACATGATAAAAATATAAAAAAATAAAAGATGAAAAATAGGGAATCTATTAGTCATCCTCTCTCTCACACTTATTTTAAGCTTAATAATAAAAAAATAAATTATATAATGTATATTTCAGGTAGATTCTTAATTTGAAATCATATAGTATGGTATAATGGAATTTTTCACTTGAATATTGTCATTCTAGTATTGAAAGTACTGCAATGATGTTATTCCCATTATTATTTGGCTGCAAATGATTTACCAGTATGTGTTGAAGTCATTATCCACCTATATAATGCATGTATAAATAAATATAAATATACATATTTTAAAAAATCATACTTCCTAACTAAAAACAATAAAAATGTATGAAAAGAAAAGTGAGATATTGGGTGAACCCCCAAATATATACAAGGATTTATATAATCCAAAACATAACACAATTAAGATTATACCCAATCATATGGGGGATGTGGATTCTTTGATTTGAACAAAAAAAATCACAAATGTCGGTTACAAATTGTTTCTTCTCTTAGAGGTCCTCTTTGATAGTATTGTGCATGTCTAACCCCTTATAAATATTAAAAACCATATAGGGTGGGGTGAAAGGATGGTATATGGGGCCTCTTTTTATTCTTCCCTACCTCCAAAAATATGGTATTCTTGATATTTTTGGGGTGTATCTTCATAGAGAATATCTATAGTTTCTTCAAGCTCTACCAATTATGTTACTCCTTCAAATTACTCCATATTAGACTTTGTTAAAATAATTATTATCTATCTCTTCTTATTTTAACACTATATTTTCCTTGAATTTGGTTATCGTCAATCCTATAGAAATCACATTCAAATATTTTAAATCCTGTGAATGTGATTTTGATTATATAAGGTAAAACAAGGAAAATTGGTTTGTAATTTAGATTCTGTAAAATAAAAAAATAAACTCAAAATATGAAAATATATCCCCATAACACAACATTATGCTCATTTATCTTAAACAATCCTACTTGTTACCAATATTTTGAGATCAACAGTGGACAGTCTATCCCTTCCATTAATCTCATTACCTTCTTCTCTTCATATTCATTAAAGAAAATATCTTTAAGTTAGGAATTTTTTTAATCAAAGAAGGATGCATGAGTTCTCAATTAAATTTCAATATAGTTAAAACTGGACAATCCAAGGATTGGTCAGCACCTTGATATGGTTCATCTTTTTCCTCATGTAGGACTATCAGTTCCATATGAAATAATTTTTTTGCTCAATTAGTGGATCTTCATAAAGTTTCCCCTCCAATTTGACTATTTATTTAACTATGGGATTGAATTAAGTTTCATTTTCATCCATTACCACTTGATAAAATTCTTCATTAATCTGTTTTAAGATAATTTTTTTTATCTCATCCAAGTTATCCTTACACTCTTACAAATGTCTCTTAGTGATCTCCTATTTCTTCCCCACTTGTGGATCTAAATCTTTTGTACACAATATTAGTTTTATCTCTTTAACCATTATTTGATGATTTTCATGAGAAGTTCATTATTATAGAGACATATTTTTAAAATTTATTTAGACTATTTGGATTGTGTTAAAATATTCAATTCATGAAATTAAAAGAAAAAATGAAAACTAATTAAAAATGTGTAAACATGGTAAATACAAAACATAACTCATTGATAATAGAGCCATGTCCGTGAAGAACCTATCATGAAGATTTTCTCAAATAGATTTTGAAAAACCTATAATACATTACAATGGATTACTAGGGTCTTCTTTCAAGGAGTTAGGCCCATAGACCAACTATTCATACACTTATGTTTGTTTTTATTTTTTCATAATTATAAATAGAAAAAAATTTAATTTCATTTAAATTTGTTTGTTAAAATGTGAAAATAGTAGAAAAAATAAGATTTTTGGAAGATGTTTACTAATAGTCACCACTTTGATGTCACAAATATCATTACTTCATAATATAAAACAAAACTGTTTGGTCCTATTGCATGAACTTAAACTGAACACCTCAATATATGTAGGATTTCAATCCTCTTGACCAGAATATGTAAAATGATTCACTATTGTTAAAACCCAACATCATGCCCACTTACATTCTTCCCCACTGTGTCATATTCCTCATAATCTTGGATATCCTTTCACTAAATACATATACCCTGATGAACCATAATTTTTAGGCCATATCCTTATCAGTGGAACATATCCCATAAAGCCCAATAAATCATCTCATTAGGACATATTCCTAATGAAATCATGCACCCACTCAATGGTTCATATCCCATATGTAGTCACTAAATTCATCTTTATAGTGCTATATTCCCTTTCAAATCAACCAGAATGGTCTTGTTAGGCATAATCCCCATTCCAACCATTCATAGGAACATTTTTCCTATTATTAAACTTTTCATAGGTGCGTAATCTTAAACAGAACTGTGATAATCATTGTCACATGACATTAAAATGGTATGAGGTTTCCCATTATATTGAAAAAACTATACAAGTTTTGATTCCTTTCATAGGGATATATAGTAACCCATTCTCTTGGGCCTAATAACAAAACCATAAAAACCTACTGCCTTGTTGATGGGGATAAAATATAGAGATCCCAACTTTGCGGGTTTAAACCATAGTACCATGAATGTACATTTCACACAGTAATAAGAACAATATAGAGAACATCTGATATATATAGACGGTACCATCATGAGAGAACCTTTTTATATATATAAATGTTCACATTAATGAGATACCTCTGATATGTAACAAAATATTACATTAATGTGTTGTTTCGATTCAACACTATCTAGGGAGAACATGTCCGTCACTTTCATTTAGAAAGGATAAAAAATATGAATTAAATCGATAATAAAGTCTCAAATTAAGAAATAATTTTCCCTAATATAGTATAAATGAGCCTGACCTCCCATCCACTTAACCAATGTTCATTCAAATGTGTCACTAGAAAATTCCCAATGGCCACCTACCTTTCCAATGTATGTATTCATTGACTCAAAATTCCATGAAAAAGTCTCATTGGATGTTTCCATCAGAAAAAAATAGTGAACACAACAGGAATCCTTTAACCATGAAAGTGACCAGTGGAACATGCTCCAACTTTTGATTTCACAACAATGAGTTTTATTATTTTCGTTTGTCAATAATTTTCAGGAAATTCATAATGATATCACCATTCAATCCAAATCAATAGCATCCTCAAAATTTTAGGCATACTCTACACATGGCATAAAACATGAGGCCTCAATGAATAAATAACAATGTCACCCAATCAACGACTACAATTCAAATTGATGAACATGTCTATCTTAGATTACCATCTAAATTTTACTATCCTTAATTTTAAGGAAACACATGAATATCTCTAAGACACGACGCCCCACAAACTACTTACTCAACGATGGGTTGTGAGGGAGTATGTGGCCCTCCTGACCACATCCAATCATTTTAGGATCCTCTGTCCGGGACACAATAATGTATTCCAATTGTATTTTTTGAATATGGATCACAAGGTCAATTATATCTTCACCAATACTTATAATACACACAATAGGTCTCTTTCCAACCATCATAGATACCAAAATCATGTGACTCCAACTCCTCAACAAACTACCAATGACACTTCCTAGGAAGTCTCTAACATGGACACCTAAACCTAATAACTTAGGAGACACTTCCAAAGGTGGAAAACCACTAAATATAGGGAGAATAATCATATTCATGCCTCTATTAAATGATTCCTCCAACAAACTCTGGGGGAAACTATTATGTATTCCAATATTCCAATCCAAAATCATAAAGTATACCGATATACTTTGGCAGAATTAGAAGAACTATGTTGACATATCTTTACATCCAGTAAGGTAATGTTCTATATCCCTTCCCCTATGTATGAAGATTTTCAGAATATTCTTATATTGAAAGGAGGGAAATAATGGGACTATACTCCCAATACATAAAATGGAATCCCGTCAACAGTGGAGAAAAGTCATCATTATATTCCAATAACCTATCAAGGAATAACATACATTTATATTCCCACAATTAGTGTGATTCATTAGCATACTCCAACAACTAATAAAGATTTGTCTCACATCCCCACTCATACACAGAAACACTATAGGCATATTCTAGTGGGAAAACAAGGATAGGTTCATATCCATGAACACGTTTAATTTATTATCTAGTATACTGTCATAAAAACCTTGGAAGAGAACTATATTCCAACACCTCTATAATATGGAGTGAACTATCAACATATTATTGTAGTAGCTAAGAAATATGTGTATATTCTGGCCCAAGAAAAAGTATTTCAACTGTATAATATGAAAAGAACTTAGGAATAATCCCATATTATTTCCTAGTAAAATTATTTCATCATTAAAGATCTCAAAAATCTTTTTGGGGAAACCCAAGGATATACTAACTCCCCATAAATAGGAGAAATAATCTATACCTATTGAATTTATCTATGTAGTTGTAATGTTGATAGTTCTGGAATATCACCCTAGATCATTTTTTATGGAAATACACTTTTTTGTGACATATAAATTAATCATGGGAACCCCTCTCATGTAATTTCACCTTGACCAAATATTCCTACCCTTATTGAAACTACTACAACACTTCCATCATATCAGGAAGAAGCCGATAGGGTAGAGATAGTTGTACTCTGTGCTTCATTAATACATGGAAATATCTTATATCAAGTAGGGATAACTCAATGGTGAAACCATAATATGAAAATCCTTTAGCTTCAACTTTTGGTACATTAGAGAGAATCCCAGATGATTCAACTACGTTTGAATAAATGATGAGAACTTTACCCTTATGATCAGATCAAGTAGAGAATTACCTCTCTTTCAATGGGGAAGCACTATTTACATATGGAAGGAACTAGTTAATGGAAATATATTGCTGATGTTCTAGACCTATTCTTCCACCCATTATGGGATTTTAAAGAACTAAAGGAGAAATGTATACCTTTTCTATTCTAAAATCTAGGGTCTAACCTTCATCAACTCAATGAAAACAAAATTCTTATAGAGAGTATCCTCAAAATCCTTTGATATTGAATAGAATTTTTCATCAAATTGATTTCACAACATTTTCAGTGTCTTAAAGTACCTAGGTGATGATATAGTGAGTCTACCTCAAAAAAATTCTTTGGTAGTATAAAACCATTCCCCCAAATAATCGTTGATGCCACACCTAATGTGTGCATTCAGGGTTGGGGTGAATTTGAAGCCTTTCATTTTATTCCATTCATTGGATAACACAAATAATAAAAAAGAATTACATATAATTTTATTTCCTCATGTTAAGTATTAGGATTAGGGTTTTGAACATTCCAACTTGTCCATATAGAAAAAATCCACTATCTCTAAAGAACATAAATGATGAACTTTGAAGGAATGAGATATGGATATGCTCTTGCATTAGGGAGATATAAAAGTTGAGTGATAATTATAATTGGTAAAGATAAATCCTATGAATCATATAATTTTTGATAAATCCTTCATATCCATCAACTCACACTTCAGTAATGATCAAAAACTTAGACATTCCAAAACTAAAGAACAAAAAATTTGATAGTCCAGAATGACTCACAACACAATGACAGTACATGAGAAATCCAAGATTATAGTGTATGGGAAATTTTTACTAAAATATCCACATCTTGGGTCATCAATTCCATATAAATATGAGGTAGATATGGTGACCGAATCAAGTAAACCCTTACCCATATGTTTGGTGTCACTATTAACCCACCTCCCTAGATGAATCATGTTTTCACCAGGTATAGAGAGGCTTCCCTATAAGTAACACTTTATTTATTTTTTCCAATGCAAGATACACCCTTTTCATATTTTACACTCTTTATGAGAGGCATTGGGTATTCTCTCTAAATCACATTATCCAAAGTTCATTAAAAAAAATAAAAATAATAGAAGATGAATCCCTATTGGGGAACTTAGAAAAAACATTCAATAATGTGGTTTCCCATAAAGAAGGATCATAATATAGTGTACCCTGAGAACATTAAATATTCTAAATAAAAAAAATAGATGAATAAAGGTATCTTTTTGCATGATATGCATCAGTAAACATCATCTGCATTATCCCTACAGACAATAATTATACCAATAAAAAAAGGATAATTAAATGAAAAGAATTTTTATAAATATTTGGTCCACACTAATATTATTGAAGAAGAAATACATACCATACATCAAAGGAGTAACTGGAACTTGGTAGCTCCAAATGAGTTGCTACCACTTGCCTCATAGGATTCAAACAGAGATAAGGGAAAAGGGGTGGATATATCCCACTTTCTACCCAAATTGGTTGATACTCCTTCCATTAAAGAAATATTGTATGAATATAAGGTTGAGATAGGTGAATTTAAACATATCAAAAAAAATTTACTTAATGGAAATAATATTTTTGAGTACATTTCCCAGGTGTTTCCCAATACATCATTTTAGAACATAAATTTCAAAAAAAGCATAATTAGTAAGAGGGGATCCCAACAATCAGATAGGATCCATGAATAAACAACTAGTCTAAATAACCTTGATGTTTGTATACTCTCAAGAGATTTATTTTCCATGATGGAAACCAATGCCTTTTATGTAATCACCCCATTCCAGTTTAGATTGGGTCTCAGTATTCGTCATGTAAAAGTTAATTGTATCAGACTCTGAATATCACCCCCACCTAGTCATTGGCTCATGAGTTTATTCCACCTGAATTTCATGACTCAATTAAATTACATACCACTCAAATAAAATAAATGAATGGGAAAATCATAATAGTACAACTATAAATAAATATATATCTTAAGTGGGTGGATGCTACTCTACCTCTTCCCAACATTGGAAATCCCAGCATCCCAAGATTTATTAGTATGGGGGACTCAGAGCATGACATGACACACTTCCTATCCTAGTGAGGCCCCATGATTAGGATTCTTGAGTATCTAATAGAAACTAATATCAAATTAATCATGTAATATTTGGAAGTATCAACATTTTTATCATATAGGAATGTCCTAATCAGGTTTATTGCAAACTAAGAAGACCTTCATAATTAATTCCTTTGTCAATTCAGATATTCAGTAAGAAGATAATGATCATTGAACTTTCATACAACAAATAAAAGAAAAATTATATTATTTTAGACTTCGTCACTAGGTGGTAGTGTATGTAATATCCCATCAACATCTACCTTCCTTAATAATGACAAAAAAATATTTTGATAGAAACTCTCTAAGGTGAATTGTAAAAAAAACTGATTCACCTTACATATCCAGGTAGATTTCAAGAGTTCATAGTTATAACAGAGTTCTTGTATGAAACTATCAGATATAAAAAGTACAAATATTAACCCATTACTAACACCTAAGTAAGAATTTCTAGAAAATTTGAGAATATTAAAGTCACACATAAACCAATTCCAACACCATATTCTATGGTGAAAACAATAAAATACCACATGGTGCCTTCTTCTAGGTGGCTATAACAATGAAAATACTCCTATTAAGAAGGAAAAAAGAATAAATTCTCTTGTAATTTTAAATACATGAAGAAAAAAATTATTTTTTCAAGAAAGAATTTGTTTGGAGATATTTAATAGTTTCAATGGAGAAAAATATACTTAGTATACTTTAATCACTGTGGAAAGTAGTTCATTTAATAGTGCTAGTAAAATGTTTTTATCAGCACATCAAAAACACATATATTATAAGAGATGTTAAAATACAACCATTATCAATAGTAAAAAATGATTGATAAAGGGTTCCTTTATCATCTCTAAAAAAGGACTGATAAAGGCATGCTTTATCAATGCTTTTTAGCGATGATTAATAGTAACTTTATTGGGAATTTTTTATCACTGATAAAGTGTTCCATTATTATTTTGTTTTTAAAACTGATAAAGGGTTCCTTTAACAGTGCTAAAAAATCATTGATAAAAGGTCCCTTCATAAGCACTTTTTTTAGTGTTATGAGAAAAAATTAAAAAAAAAATTAATTTTTTCACACACACCCTTTCTCAACGTTTAAAACATTCATTATTAGATATTTCCACTCCCCAACCACCATCATGAACCCCACTCTTCTATGATGGAAGGATATTACAAATACATGGGTGCACTTGGATTTGATCTTGGGACCTCCCTTATGCAACTGGATTCTCTTTACCACTCTGTCGTGCATGTTTTGTTTTATACATTATGACATTTCTATTTATTTGTATTTATTTCGAAGTGTGTGAAATATATATATATATATATATATATATATAATTATATTTATTTAAATATATTATATGTTAATATTCATATTTATATATTAGAATATAAATATAAATATATGTTTGTTAATATACACACATATGTATATATAAACATTATATAAACTTATTAATGAACTTTTATAATTTAATTAAATGGATTAAATTTTTAATTAAAATTAAATTAATAATAAATATTTATTCAAATATGTTTAAATTTTTATTTATACAATTCATTTAATATAATTAAATATAATAACAAATGCATATATATAATTATAAATAAAACTACATGATGAAAAATGATAAACTATAAAAACCATAATATCTATATGAATGTAATACTTTAGAATAAATTAAGTATCCACTGAAAAATATAATAAAACCCCCTAAAATGAGGCTTAAATTCTATTGAATGTTAAAATATTGGGATACCCTAACTGAAAACCTGGTTTTAGAGGCCTTCTAGGCCTTTTTTGGCCATAAAACCCCATTAGTCAACAATGGGTTGTGAGGGAGTATGGGGTACCCATGAACACCTCCAATCATTTTAGGAGCCTATTCCATGAAGGAGATAATTTATACCTATAATTTTTTAAGGAAGACCATGAGTTCATTTGAAACTTCACAAATAGAAATAAATAAACCCAAGAGGTCTCTTTCCAATAGTCATAGACACTAACCTCATGTGACTCTAATTCCTCAACAACATGCCAAGGACACTCCCCTGTAAGTCTCTACCCTAGAAACCTAGACCCAGGAACTCAGGAGATCCATCAAAGGGTTTAAAAACACTGAATATAGGGGGAATAATCATATTCGTGCCTCTATAAAATAATTTGTTGAATATAGTCTCGTGTAAATTATTAATCATTCAAATAATTCAATTCACAGTCAACATGTCTACCAATGTACTCTGGTAGTATTAAAGGAACCATGTCGACATATTTGTGCATTCAACAGGGAACAGTTATATGTCCCTTCCCCTATATTTGAAGATTTTCAGAATATACTAATAGTTATAAGAGTTTAGGAACATGATTATACTCCCATTACTAAAAATGGAATCATGTCATCATATTTTGGAAGCAATAGAGAAGCAAGCATATATTCCAACTTATATAGTGCAAAATTGCCAGTAATTTCAAGAAACAATATTGTAGGATAGTCGTCGGTATATTTGGATGACCTATCAAGGATAGACATGCATTCCTATTCCCAAAAACAGTGTGATTCAATAGTATACTCTGAAAAACACTTGAGAGTGGGCCCACATTCCCACTCATATCTGAAGGGATTGTAGACATATTTTGATGGGAACACAAGAATCAGTTCAAATTCATGATCCCATTGAAATTATTCTCTATTATAGTCTAGTAAAAAGCTAAATGAGGGCAATATTCCTACACCTTGTTAATCAAGAGTAAACTATCAACATATTCTTGTGGAATCTAAGAATAATTTGTATATTCCCACACAACCCAAAGCAGTTCGTCGGTATAATATGAAAACAAATCATGAATAAACCCAAATTTTTTCCTTTATTAATTCTAGAATCATTGAGGACTTACAAAATATTTTAGTGATAATGCACATATTTGAAAACTCTTAATCAAGAGAAAAAAGAATCTTTATATGTAAGATTCCTCCAAGTTGTTCTAACATTGATAGTTCTAAAATATCACCCCAAAATATTTTTCGTGGAAATAAACCTTGTGTTAACGTGGAAATAAATCATGATAACCCCTATTATAAAATATCACCTTGACCAGAAGGTCCTCCCCATATTGAAAATATTCCAAGATTTCCATCATATTAGGAAGAACTCAGGAGGCCAGATCTAGCCACACTAAGTGCTTTATCACTCCTTTCAAATATCTTATATAATCTAGTGGATAATTCAAAGGGTGAACCATAATATTCACCTCAATTTTCTTTACCATTTCGTATATTAGAGATAATCCTAGATGATTCAATTCCATTTGAAAAAAATACTATATAATTTCACTTATGGTTAGATTAAGTAGAGAAGTACCTTCCTATCGATAAGTAAAACACTATGTACATATGGAAGTAACTATTAAATGGAAATATACTATTAATGTTTTTTCCCTTAGAAACATCCCATTATGGAATTCCTAAAGCACTAAATGGGGAATATATAACTTTCCTTGGATAAAGAAATAATTTATAATATAGGTCCTCCCCATAGAGATAAATATGAAATCAATCGTGGAGGTCCACTCTATAGTGCCCATTTTGAAGGACCTCATCAAAATAGCATATATTATCAAAATAATGGTCCTCCCCATGTCAAACCAACTCCATGTTTCACTTCATACCAAGTGACACTAGACAAATAAATTATAACTTCATTATCCACCTCATCATCAATGGACAATGTTATGGATGATCCCACACCTTTTGATAAAATATCAAATAAATGACCATTACAAGAAAATACCATTGAAGAACAAAACACAAAGCATAAATAGAGTTTTGTGATCATTTTGAATGAATTTGGTGAGGACTAAATATCAGTCATGTTTTGGGCCATGGATATTTCTTAATATTACATTATCGAGTAATTGTAAGATGAGTATATACCTTATCCATGATAGCACTTGTGGGAAAATCTACACCATTTTAGGGTAAAATACCTATCTTATAGAGAGTAAATCAATCATCTCATGGGTTTAGAAGAGTTTTATCCTAATGTTAACCTAACCACCTTTAAACTGGCACATAACCCTAAGTTAGGAAAACACCAGGGTATCAAGAATTAATTCTTGAACAATATGATGCAATATTTAAGAAAAATCATTGAAACCTAATAGGACATGTGTATCAGAGGTTGGGGAGAATATTGATCTCTTTATTTTACCCCACTCACGGGACTATAATGTTATTCGGAGAAGGAAACTTGTAACATCATTTCATCAAAAAACTTCTTAGGCCTTTCTCATCCTCTTCAAGTTGATCTATCCAGAAAAACCATACCATTACAAGGGAATATGGTAGGATTACTTTATGGGAGAAAACCCATTGATTTACTCCTTTATTAGGCTTATATTAAATTAAATAAGTCTTTGCATCCAAGGAAAAAAAAATGCAATCATGGAGCAACACGTTATTGTGAGTAACTCTTATCTGGAGAAGGAGATACACCCAGATCAAGCCAAAATAGATGTCTAAAAATACAAGGAGGACATATAAATAGTGACCTGAGTAGAATTATAAGAGTAACCCCAGCGTTATGGGTTGTGTGGATTTATACTTCCATCACCACCCATATAATCATCAAATATAAAGTGGATCTAGTATTTTGTGGTGGTAGAGAAACATAAACCCCTACCCAAAAGTATGGGGAAATTATTACCTCTCCATCCAATTAGGAAGTTGATTTTCTCCAGGTTGGGAGTGGATCCATAAAAATATCCTTTATGGTTTCTTCTACTTTATGATTCACCCCCTATATTGGGACCATGATCGATGAATGTCTCAAGATATTAACCTAAGATCAATGTCTATAAAGTACATCTCAATGAACCTCAAAGAGAAAATGGGAAGCCTTATAGGGGTTGTAACCCTAAACACTCTATTGAGATGGTGGATACCATAAAGTATTTCTAATTTATACCTTAGAATATATTAAAAAGATAATAAATATTCCTACAAACATGATGAATATTTAACTCCTAATAGAAAATTTCTGTCAATAGATGTTATTAGTTCCAATCCTATAGATAATAAAAAACCCGACACTATCATTGAGGAGCACAATGATATTGCATCCATTCAAAAAAATCAAATCAAAATATGCAAGAAAGGTGTGGAAACAAATCAACAAATACATTACTAACATACAAGTTCTCCTTTGAAAATTTAATTTCTACCTGATCAATGAGAATCATCCAAGGATAAGAGGAAATTAATTTTTATATTCTACCCACCACCCAATGAAGCCAAACATCTATCTACTGTGGAGATAATTTCTGATTACAAAGTCATGATAGAGAGGATTATGTTGATCAATGATGAGATAATCAAAGGAAATATTTCCACATAGTGAATTATTTAGGATGAGGCCCATGTACCTCTTCTAGAGAACTCCCCTCTAGAAGAGGGAACTGCTCAATCAACTGTAGTAGATTCCAGAAATCCAGCCAAATCTATCCCCATACAACTAATATACTTAAATCTAACAGTCATGGAATTTCAAAAAAATTCATTGTTTGGGCATACACCACTATTATTTCAAGTGTGTTACCTTAGGATAATCTCATACTAGTTATCAATGACAAGAAAAGGTGAGCTGATAATATTAGGCTCCACCTATGGCATTCACGTGAGAATTATTCCATAAAACAATCCCATTTGAACTATTTGACACCATCGAGTATCTCATGGATTGAATGGATATCATGGAAAGAAGTTGTTAAGAAGTGTAACTAGAGAGTAAACAATACCCAGATTGGTTAAACCTACCCCCTCTTCCTAACATTTAAAATCCCATGTTCTTGATATTCAATGATAAGGATATCTAAAGAAACATCTCATGGACTATACCTCTCTATGAAGATCTATAATGAGAAAACCCACATAATAGGATGTATAAAAGATTATATTTTTGTAATAATTCTATAAGGGTCAACATTTTTCCACTGTAATTTTAAAATAGCTAGTTTTATCACTAATTTGTAAGATCAATGATTAAAATTATTTTATTAATTTATCTCTATGTCAAGGAAGACAATATCCCCCAAAATTTCTAATTTCAAGAAGCATGGTAAAGATAGGGTTAAAGTATTCATTTCTGGATGTAAGTGCCTATAATACTCTTTGAATATACAGAATCTACAATATAAATTTTTGGATATGTGCATAAAAATCTCTAAGAAGAATTGTAAAACCCCCTTATACCCTTAATGTATTATGATAGTTTTTCAGAGTTTACACTAGTCTCATAAAGACCAAAATCTGTTATTCAATGATGAAAACTCACAACAAATAAATTAAGTAGGGGTATTGAGGTATAGAATAGTGGAGACCACAATTTTCCCACTAGATCTAGTGTTTAAGAATCTATGGTCTGTATGGTTTCTCAATATCATGTAGTTCCCACTCCAAAACAAAATATTGAAAAAAATAACACCCTCATTAAGAGGTAAATCAGGATAAAACTTTTCTACAATATGAGGACACCAATAATATGATCTAATCTAAAAAATAACAATTCCTAAGGTTTTTCATATCATTCTTGGATAAGGAAATTATCAAATTACGAAATGAAACAAAACCCAATGAGGTTGGATTTAATGATCTCCCAGATTACTACCCCTACCATTGGTTGCTTGGGAAAAAAACAAAGAGTGATTCATATTCATGGTTATTTTTTGAACTAAAAAATTCATCCCAAAAGGATCTGGGAAGAAATTCAATCGATAAGAGTAATTCTAGAGAAAAGGAAAAACTATCATATAGCTTTGATTTATAAGATTCCATAACTAGAGGTGAAACACAAGTCTAGAGTTGTACATGCATGAAATAATTCCTAGATTCATCCATACTTCATAATCTAGAGGCATGTAAATTCCTATAAATAGGCTATTATAGGGTTTCAAACTTTTTGGATTCTAGATTTCAGATATCTTAAGCTCCCGGCTCATGAAAAACTGACATATGTACTTCATGAATCCAAAGAACACATCCATATACTCTTGTAGTTGAGAAACATATGAATCTTTACTGAAACAACTCCATTAATGTTGAAAATTTCCCATTATATGTTCTCATACAACTCTCTCCAATAATGAACACACTTTGCAAAAAGTAAAAACATTGTGAAAGTTAATGTTTCATGCAACACTCAATTTTCAAAAACCCATTCAATGGATATCTACTCAATGTCATCCTTTCATGGAATATGATTTCCTCAAAGTTAAGGTCATGTGGTGATCTCACCCATCTAATCTATTTTTCTTTTTGAAAAAACCATAAACAAAACCTATATCATCAACTCTCAGCCTCATATCCTTTTAACAAATAATAGGATGAGTAAACTATATTCCGTTTTATCCTAAGCATATTCACAAACCGAGTATCACACATGTAAGCCCTGAGGTATCATTACAACTCCCATGAAGCACCCCAAGAATATTATTAGGTATAAGCCCTGACCATGTGCTCAATAAACATCTTACCCCTAATATACTCAATGATCCATGCGTCTCAAGAAAATCAAAATGTAATCCCAATTTAATCCCCTAATTTCTTCTTTTTTATGACATAATAATACTATCCACATGGAGTTAATCCACCTAGATTTATCTCAATACATGACCCTAAACTATGCAACTTGAAATAAATGGATATTAAAACCTTCTCCAATAGGATGTGTAGGATGTCTCCTTGAAGATCAATCCTAACACCTAAAAAACCTTAACATCTCATCTCCCTTTCAAGAAATGGAAAACCAAAACATTCTTGGAAAACCCTATGCCTTTCAGAGTGTCCTGTCTAGACATTAAAATTATTCTTCCCTTAAATGATGAGAGTAAGTGGATATATCTTCACTAGAGGTTAACATGTTCCCATATTTATGTGTTGAGACCATGTGGAATCTTTCCTCATGTCATGAACATGAGGTCTCCTATGTTACAACCGTAGGAAAACCCCCTTTTCTAATACATAAGTAACCCTATTTTAGGTGATGTGACTAAGACACCTTATTTCATGAGCATAAGTAACATCATATGATGATCATGTGATGCCTCTGGTGACAATCCATGAATTCCTTAGTTGAAGGGAGTAAGTTTCCATATGTGATAAAAACAATAAGCCTGTGTGATGAGTATCAGATCTCTACACCCTTACCTTAGGTGAGGAGCTAAAGCTTTGACTATGTCCCTATGTGAAGAGCATAGAATTCCTTGTGTGATGATCAAAATAAGGACTTTGGTGATGATCTAGGGATTTCTTAGGTAACAATCCTATGGTTCCTCATGTTCTAAGAAATGAATGACTTGGGTGACAAGATTATGATTCCATATTCTACGGTTATATGTTTCCTAGTGTTTCATGAATTGAATTCTTCATGTGATGAGCATTATTTTTTTATGTGATCAGCATGAGATTCTTTGGGAGATAAGCCTAAAATGATTTATGTAAAAATATTTAGTATTCCTTGGAAATAGTATTTTAAAATATGTATTAAGTATATATGGGAGAAGTAGACTAAGTGATTAAATCCACTTAAGTAAGAGATGATATCACATCATCTCATTTTGATTGTGAATTTTACACCATCAAATATCAATGATGAATAACCACCAACCCTTAGAATTTGTGAATTTGGGACTCATGTCATGACTATCCATGATATATACTAATGTATTGATCTTGGTAGAATGCATCATAAATCAAAATGGTGAACCAGATGTGAATCACTTCTCTTTCATTTGTAAGAGGATGAGTAGTGTTGGACTTCACCACCAAATGGAATCACCGATGTTGGGAATGTTGGGAGTCCTCATTATTAGAAATGTTTCTATGGTTTTCTAAATATATCCCTATTGAATTTATATCCATCATACATTTCAAGAAAGTTTCTTCCACCATGGATAACAAGTGTTAGGTAAAGAGGAGTACCCATGATGTTTCTCACTCCTATAGGAACCAATACACTATGATCCCACAAACCTACTACCAAGTGATGATAACCACATCTCCCATGTTTATTGAGCACCCTTTCTCCCGTTTCCCATCATAAATCATATAATTGAGGTTTATCAATGAACTCATCTCCCACTATGAAGTGGAAGGCATAATCCCAACCTAATAAATGTATCTAGAGGATATGGATGTTATGATTCATGGCCAAAGAAACCATAAATATAGGTCTTATATGGATAAAACCCCATAATCATTGTTAAATATTTCGGGATTATTTACCTAGACACCACCAATGATACCATCACCTACACCAATGAGGTAGTAGACATCAATGATGTGGTAGCACCAACTATAACTCGAGTGTCTCTAAGGATGGTTCTTGCCACTCAATGATATTTAAAATGTAGTGCCTCCCAAATGATGGATAAACACATTAAGATCACCCTTGTTTAGATTTCTCCTAGACTGTATGACAGTCACACCAAGGGAAGGATGTCACTCCTACTACATGAGAGACAACTCCTATAACTTCCATCACATCAATTGAAATCTTGATAACTTCATGGGTTAACATCTTAAATAGACCTGGATCAAGAACCCAACCTCCCACCATTTGTAATGGGTCGAGTCTCCTAGATATTAGTGATACCAATGTCTATCATGAATGTCAATCCAATGATGAGGTGTGGTAGAACCAAGGCCCTCCCCAAACAACTTGAAACCACTACGTAAGTCATCCATATATAGATGTAGTCCATATACCCAAAGGGACTCTATAGTGTAGATGGGATACTAGTCGTCGTGATGTTCTTTCTTGCAATAGTAATGAAAATATTTATGGGATGACTCTCTATGAATCAGAGCAGCACACACTCTAGGAACTTCCATGTCGACATCGAAGGATATTTAGGGTAAACCAATGATAGAACACCCCTAATATTTTATAATCATGGATGATATATGACTCAAAAGAGGTTTTTCACCTCTCACACAATAAATGATGTGATGAAACCCAATTGTAGAGGATATCCATTCATGGGTCTGTAGTTCACAATGTCCCAAAGTCCCTATAAAAAACCTATTTATGGAGGATGTAGTGGATTTCTTTAAAGGAATAATTGTGCAACGGTCCATATAATTTTCAAAATCAGTTCTCTCAAATTATGAATCATAATTAGGGTGATGTATAGATATATCCTGACATTCTAAAATGAGGTGAAGTGTTTAGTTGATCCATAGGCACCCAATGGGATACCTCAAAAAGTGGGATCCGACTCCCCCTCATACATGGGAATGCTATTTAATCTCGAGCCACCACACCTGAATATCTCTCTTGTTGGTGGAGAAATGTCTCTCATGAAAACACCCCCACCATCGAGTCCAATATAAAGTCTTTCTTCACTGATCCCTCCAATCGATTTTCACCAATTCATAGATTTCATGTTGGATTTTCCTTTCGAGTGAGGTTAAAAGGAATATGAGAGCCTATGGGGGGCCCCTAACACTGACCAACTTCCCATTGAGTTATAGTTGCACATGAAACTTAATTTCTCTATCCCAAAGTTTCTTAATGATTAAAAAAACACACCTCTATTAGAATCTTTGATTAATGTTCAAAAACCTTATATTACATCAGTTTTATTTTATTGTAAGCTTTGATAACCTTCAGGCCTTCGATCAGTAGTGCTGAAATGTCGATCTTGAAGTTCTTCTAGTGACTCAACATCCTATCTTTGGTGGATATTTCTTAATAATTCGATATGTGTGTACGAATGTCTCATATTATTGTACTATATTTTTGAAGATTATTTTCCACAATATAAATATTATGGGTGGGAAGGAATATGATTTTCTGAAGTTTCATGTTTTCTTATGGCGATGATAGATTCTTCAAAGCCTTCATGAAAATGTTAGCAACTCTGCACCACTCACCTCTACCATAATGAATGTTTTCATAGTTAATCCCACTAGAAAATTTTAGTGTAATGTTAGTTATGATTCGTGCAAGGAATATGATCCATGATAAGACCAACTGAAATATGTTGACTCTCTAGTTGGTGTCCACACTTGGAAGATAGGGCATTGGCCATAAGAGTCTTATTATGATACCAATACCAAAAACATGTTGAAACCTTAATACGGGTAAAGGAATGGTTAAGGCATCTGGTGTTTTCAAATCCACTAAGTCAACTAAGAAGGTTCCAAAATCTTCACTTTGCACTAGGAGCTCGTGGTCAGCTAACAACTCAGTATCAGGCTCCTCTAGGGTAACTATATTGATTGAGAATATATTCAAGATGAACCTATCATGCATTCCATGGGTCACTAACAAAAAATATACCTTAGTAAAACAACCTGAACAAAATATGGTAGATACTCCCACCAGAGATAGTTATATATTCCTCATGAATCTACCTTTGATGGATGAACATGACTTTCCACATTCGAATCACAGGCTCTCTTCTTCATGAGTCAACCACCCAACCAGGGGATATACACATGGAGAATCCCAAAACTATGACCTAATTTTTTCTCTCACTACTCTCATGGATGTTGTAGAGACATAAAAAATATTAGTATAACCTAAAAGTAACCTATACTTAGTAGGTGGATTCTGTTCTCTCCTGGGTAGATTTCAGAAACTCAAGATTTACTTCTTATAATTTTATAAGAAACCTATAAATACATCGTTCTCATTTCTCCTCTTAGTGTGGAGTGATATTGGGAACCCCATAGTAGGAAGAGGGAGATAAATAGTTCTATTTCAACTAGACTCTATAAGGACTTTATTTCTTCTGGTATAACAATATCGTGCTAGGATGCATCACCAGTTAGTAGTATATCCAAAAATAGTTCATCTACCAAATCATCTCTACCTTGAACTTAATGAGTTTTTTGGACCTCTCTAAGTGAAAACAATAGTATAATGAACACCTCAAAGACATCATCACTTTTATAAATGACCTAAAGTATTCCCTTCACATTCAACTTCCCCATGAACAATTGTTATGGATGTGTGTAGTGAACATCCAAGATGAGTTGGTCATGAACCTAATATCATTGAAATACCTATGAAAATTACAAATGATTACTAATAGATCCCTGCACCTTTAAGAGGCCATGCAACAAACCAAGAAAAGGTCTCTCCCATTACATACCACCTTACATAGAAGAATAGAATAGTATAAATGAATTCTATCACATTCACCATAGCCACTTAGTCGAATGAGCTCTAGGGGATCAATAGAACAAGATCCATAAAGCAAAGAACATCACTGAGATTGTTTCCCATAGACCAATTCATGGAATATAAGCCATAAAAATTTCATATGATAGGTATAAATAGGGGTTGTTTGAGGGAAATAGTATAGGGATGGTGTTTTAGTTCTATAAGATGGTTTGTTGGGTTAACTGTAATGGTTTTATGTTTTTTGGAGTGAGTATAGAAATTGAAGTGGGAAAGTTAGATAGATAGGAATTCGGTTTCTTATGGAGGGGGATAAACTACTAGAAAAATTGGCTTTTGCGATGAGTCATTTGTGATGGGTTCCTGTCACAAATGGTCTTTTGTGGCAGGGTCCCAACGCAAATGACCCATTGTAGAAAATGACATCAAAAATATTACTTTTTGTGATGGGAAGTAGTGCTGCAGAAAAAAAGTTGACTAATTTTTAAGAAACTTTATTTCGATGGAGTGGCCTCCCGTCGCAAATAGTTTTCTGTTTTTATCTTTTTTCAATGAGACGTTGCAAATATTATTTACGATGGGCCCATCTCAATTATTTGAAAAAATTAAACAATTTAATTAATTAAATTATATTAATAATAATATAATATTATTAAAATAAAATTATAATATTAATATTAATATAACAAAATTATTTATAAATTAATAATAATAATATAATAATAATATAATATTAAAATAAATAATATAATATTATTAATATTTTTAAAATAAATTTATTATAAAACAATTAAACAATTTAATGATATTATAAGTAATATTAATGAAATAATATTATTAATATTAGTAAGATAATAAAAACCTAAGTATACGCAAAAATATATTAATTAATAAAATAATAAATATAATAAAAAATTGTAATATTCAAGACTATATATAAAATACACTATTTCAAACTTCAAATAGTAAATATTACAAAAAAATCCTTCAAAATGTTTCATTATAAAATAAAAATACATTAATGATGGGGATCATCATCTGGAGGAGCTAGTGGAGATATTGGAGATAACTCCAACCCAAAACTATGAGTTAGATGTCGCATATACTCTATCTGCTCCTACTCCAACTACTGCTGCCATCGACACATCTCATCCTACATCTCTTGCTGCTACAACTTCCACTGACACATCTCCTCATGCTCCGTATGCATAGAATCTATGAGATCACTCTGAACTTGTAGCTGCTCCTCATATTGTCCATGAGATGATGTTGACTCTCTGCAAGCTCCTCTCGAGTTGGACGCCGACATCGCAGAGGTGCCATAAAAACCCTATGGGTCAATCGAGAGATAATACCAACAATTCGGCCTTTCTTGAAGGAATACTCGGTCGCCTACATCAATGTTGCCCCATCAAATCGGTGGCACTGCTCTGACCATCGGTCTCGGCCTGACTCTCAACATGTGTCTGAGATGTCGCAGCCTCACATGACTCCTTCAATTTCCATTTAAAATTAAAATAGTTAAAATAATATTTGTAGTAAAATTTAAAATAAAGAAGAACTTATACTTACAACAATCTAACGCTGGCGAGAACTTGTTATCTCTCCAGTGGATGGTGTACACCCCCTATAAAAATGGCACTCTATAATATCAGGTTGTGCGGCTACCTATATGAAAATAAAATAAAACATTTACATTTAATGTTATATAAAATATTTAAAAAAATTTATTTACAATATGCTCCCTATGCATACTGAATGTATGACTGCCAGCTCGATGTATCACCACCTGTCTCCCCTGATTTTTTCCGACCTACTGATGATCTAATCTAAAACTGCCTACTCAACCAGTGTGTACATAATCCATACCAAACCTGATATGAAATATAATCAGGTCAGTGGATGAAAAATGTCTTATAAAACACCTTAACTCCTGCTTTCTCCATTTCTTTCCTTTTCAAATTATAAAAAAACTGAGTGCAACACAAACGCATAGCTCCCTACAATGCCTTTCAAATAACCGCACACATGCTCTCATTAATGGAATACAATAAACCCTAAAAATAATTTATTAATTAAATTATTTTCAAAATAAATATTATTTATTTATGTACCATCCAATGCTCGAACATGCACTACTGAACATCAATGAGAATCTGATCCCATGACACCCATGCATTAGAAAAATAATTACTCAATATATTGCTCCTTTTTCCAATAGCTATATGACTAAAGCTATGAAAAAAAGAACAATTAATCAAATAATAATAATATAAATAAATTAAAGAAAAATAACTAAAATACATAGGTAAACATACCTTTGTGTGTGTGGATCAAACCAAAGATGTGGACATCAATCTGGGATAGGGTTGGGAACAATTAGTTAGACAAGTGAACCCCCCCCCCCCCCATGAGTGCCCCCTGAACTACCCACAGTCTGAGGGTCGGCTGATCTGACCTCCTGTTCGTGAAAAGGTAGATCAGCCTCCTGTAACATATTATACATATCCTGATCCATCTGAAACATGACATGATTATTGTTAGGAAATTGTTGAAAACAACTATTATATATTGAAATATATTATATATGATTATAACCATCATTTTACAGTGTCAATGTCCATATACATTCTCATCATCATAGACATCTATGTCAATGTCTTCATCTTCCTCACCAGTGTCATCAATTTTCATATTAGTTTCAATTTTATCATCTCTTGTCATTTGAAACTCAGTTTTAACATTGTTAACATCATCGTGAACATCGTCCCTTAACTGTGGGGTTTCATCAATGATATTTGTTTTTTTTTTTCAGGTAAAAAATGGATTCAAAATAGTCTCTTGAAAATATTTAATTCCTTTAACTTCAGTGAAACCACATTCACTTTGAGTAAACTAATTCTCTTGAGATTTAATTTTTATTATGCTCCACCAATCATCCAAATCCCTTGAAGTAGCATAGTAATTTGCATAATAAATTTTATGTGCCAGATGATATAATAAAAAATGGTTCTTTTACTACAAGAAGAATTTATATTTAATATCAATGATTCCATGGATCAGATGAACTTTCAAGCCTCTCTCAATATACAATAACTAACATTTAAACCTTGTTATGTAATGTTGTCCCAGATAACACAGTTTAGTGATTTATTCCAGCATGCCATAAAATTCATATTCAGTTTCTCTATGATGATATCCTTTAAAAAAACACCACTATTCATTTTTTTTATTCCCCATATGCATGTTTATGAAATAGGAAAACATTCACCACATATTCATTATAATATTTAATGATTTTTGATGGTGAGTTACTCAATACATACAATCGATTATAAATTATATCAGCATGTTGAGATACCTAAAAATTTGTAAAACAATTATCACTGTAACAAGTATTAAATTTATTTTTTATGTGAAATGAAAAAAAATTAATGTTACCAGTTTTTGAAACCAGTAGAAAAAAACCTCTTGAATAATTTCTTGTAGAGAAGATACTGTAATTTGTGGAAACTATTTCTTGATATTATTATCATATAACCTACAAATAAAATAAGAATAATGTACTGTTATAAAATTATAGAATAAGTGATGGGAGAACTCACAGTAAAAATAATGTAATTTCATCACTGTTGTGCAGAATATATGTATGAGCTCTGTGATGTTCATAATCTTAAATCCATCATTCATGAACTCCTCTAAATCCATGTTCAGGATGATTGAAAACTGATAATTTATTGCTCATGTCATTGTCAACATTTCCCTCATTACGACTCATGCAATTTTGTTATGAGGGATATTCAGATTGAATGTAATGAGTACAGAAAAAAGAAATTTTCTCTTACAAATAAGCATCTACTATTGAGCATCCAACTGATTCTTTGTTACGTACTTTTTTTTAAATTTCTTCATGCATCTATAAAATGGGTACATCCATCCAAATTGTACCAGACCTCCAAATTTTGTTTCATACAGAAAATGTAATATCAAATGTTCCATTGAGTCAAAAAAACCTAGAGGGAAGATTTTTTTAAGTTTACATAAAATTAAAACGACTTCTTATTACAATTTTATTACAACATAATATTCTGTTTTTGATGCACATATGTCTCGAAAAAATTATGATATGTCTTTTAGCACTTCCTAAATCATAAGATTTAACAAATATCTTAATCTAATTAGTATAAGTCCTTCTATTAAATCATTACATTTGTGACTTTTAAATTTGGTAATATGACCATTTCTGAAACATCTACCCAAATTGGAAGTATAACCATTTGGAAGTCTCAAATATGAAATCCACTGACAAAATAATAAGCAACTATCTTTGTAAAGTGTATAAGCTACTTTTAGATTCATTAAATTTTGTGATCTGACATTTTCCAAAAGCTCAAGTTCAGATCGCTTTCAAATTTGGGTAATATCTAATCATGCATTTACATTATCTTTGGTATTAATAGTTTTATCCCAAACTATATGAAATAAATTATCAAAATAATTCTTCTCAATATGAATCACATCCAACATATGGTGGACCAAGAAATCAGACCAATATATCAAATCCCAAAAAATGCGCTATTTTATCCAATTGTGCTATTTTCCTAACCCATCAATTTTCTATTGGTTTATTGTTGGCCCAAATATGATGGGAGGTAATGAAGAGACAATTTATTTTAACTGTACAACTAAGATAATTATTAGAGGCCCATCTTTATCAATTATTCCTTTTCTGAAATAATAATTTTTTTCTTTGAAATGGATGGTCTCTTGGAAGAAATCTGCGATGACAGTCGAAATAACATGTTTTTTTTCATTGACGAACATAAACGCTTTGATGTCTCTCATAAAGTAGGGACATGATTTGTGAACATGTGTAATCCTTCCATATAACATTCTATAATATGGGAAGTCACTAATTGTCCACATCAATGCAACATTCTGTAGGAAGTTCTATTTCAAAGAAATATCATATGTACTAAAATCATTACTCCACGGTGAATTCAAATCATCAAACAATGGTTTCAAATAAACATCAATAGTTTTTTTGGATTAATTAGAATTAATAATATCAAAAATATATATGTCTCCTTGATCAACATCTATGGAGTTAAATTATATGGAGTTATAATGATAGGCCAACATGAATACTAACTACCGTAAGATCCAAATAGACCAAAACTATTTTTAGAAAGACCCAATTGCATGTTTCAGGCTTCGAAAGCAAATGACTGAAGCACTTGGTCGAAATGTTTCCAAGAATCACCATCAGAGGGATGATTTAAGATTTTATTGGTTGAAATGTTGGTTTTTTTCCATGACATCAATGATAATGGGTTTTGAAACATAAATTAACACTTCAATCTGTGTGTGAGAAGTAAATAGCTCAATTGTTTAAAAAAAACAAATCCAGACTTCCCTGGTTGGGCTTTTTGATACCTTGATTTTCCACATGTAGGACAACTATCCAATAAATCATTTTCACTATAATATAAGAGGCAGTCATTTGACCATGCAAGAATCTAATGATAACCAAGATCTAGATTACAAATCAGCCTCTTACACTCATATAAATTTACATGAAACACATTTTCTTCAGGAAAAAGTGTTTTTAACAAAAAAAATATCTGATCAAACCAACTATTTGACATTCAATTATCTGATTTAATAGACATAAATTTATCAACTACTTTAAACTTTCCTATATTTCAATCAGGATATAAGGCATCTTCAATGGATCTCAACAACTCATATAAATGAGATGGTTCTAACTCAGGAGTTATATAAATGTCATAATAAGTTTCAGTTTGTTGAAAAGATGGACCTACCACATCATGTACTATATTTTGAAATCATGATAGTTCTGGAACCAAATTATTAGTATCTTATTTGGAACTATGTTCACCATGTTGATACCAGAAAACAAAATTTGTTTGAAAAACAAAACCATAAATAACCACCAATGTTGTCAAATGTGTCATACATCCTTAGATAACATTTTTTATAAGGACACTTAATTTTCCCATCTGAAAATTTTTTTGGTTGTGATGATGCAAATGATAGGAATGTTTGAACACCCTCAATATGTACAGGATTTAAACCAGAACTATTTGGATTTGTGCATTGATTTATCCAATCATGGTCATCTAATAATGAATATTTCTGACTTCCATAATTTATATTTTTCTAAAAAAATGAAATAATTACTTATTTTGTATAATTAGATATCAAATAAACACTATACCAAAAAAGAAGACAATTAAATTCTATTCTCTAGAAATTTATAATAATTTCTATTATATTATTTCCATTTATACTATTTTTAAACTTTTATACTAATCTGTACTCATTTGTAAAAATTTATACTAATGACCACTAATTATTATTAATTATAGGTATTTTTTACTAATTATATTTAATTATCGGTGACATAATTTCTAATGGATTAGTGGTAGCTCTTTTTCCTGACGACTCATCCCCTTACAAATTTCTATGACTCAAATCACTATGAAAAGTCTTCTCCAACGTATGGATATCCATTTTCATACACATGAGGATGGTGAGGAGGGAGGACTTGCCACACTGCTCTCCATGCTCATGCATGCGAAATTTATATCTGCAGGTGAGAGCATACTTTTTGTAGTCAGAGTATTTTTTTTATATTTATTTTAGTGGGAGAAAGTTGCAAGGAGTTGAGGGGTCGATCAAAAGGAATGTTTCCAATCCGTTGGAAATTGTGCCAGTTTATAAATATACTCAAATTTATTCCTATTTATTACTAATTAATCCTAATTGTTATTAATTATTAATAATTATTACTAATATATCCTAATTCTTACTAATTGTTCTTAATTTTTATTAAGTTTTACTAATTTTTACTAATTAATACTAATTAATCCTAATTATTACAAATTAATCATAATTATTCCTAATTATTCCAAACTATTCCTAATTAATACAAATTAATCCTAATTATTACAAATTAATCCTAATTATTACTAATTATTCCTAATTATTACTAATCATTACTAATTATTACTAATTATTTCTAATTATGACTAATTAACCATTATTATTACAGATTATTCCTAACTAATCTTAATTATTAATAATTAATCCTAATTATTACTAATTATTACTAATTATTACAATTTATTACTAATTATTGATAATTATTACTAATTAATCATAATTATTACTAATTATTCCTAATTATTTCTAATTAATCCTAATTATTTCTAATTAATCCTAATTATTACTAATTCTTACTAATTATTGATAATTATTACTAATTATTACAAATTTATACAAATTATTACAAATTATTACCAATTATTACCAATTATTACCAATTATTACTAACTATTACCATTTATTACTAATTATTACCATTTATTACTAATTATTTCCATTTATTACTAATTATGACCATTTATTACTAATTATTACCATTTATTACTAATTATTACCATTTCTTACAAATTATTACCATTTATTACTAATTATTACTTATTACTACTAATTATTACCATTTATTACTAATTACTACTATTTAGTACTTATTATTACTAATTATTACTAATTATTAATAATTATTACTAATTATTACTAATTATTAATAATTATTACTAATTATTAGTAATTATTACTAATTATTACAGTTTATTACTAATTATTACAATTTATTACTAATTATTACAAATTATTACAAATTATTTCTAATTATTACAAATTATTACAAATTATTTCAATTTATTACCATTTATAACAATTTATTATCATTTTCACTATTTATTACCACTTATTTAAAATTATTACAATTTATTACTAATTATTAGAGTTTATTACTAATTATTACATTTTATTAGTAATTATTACTAATTATTACAAATTATTACTAACTGTTATCATTTTTTACGAATTATTACCATTTATTACGAATTATTACCATTCACTACTAATTATTACTAATTATTACATTTTATTACTGGTTATTACAATTTATTACTAATTATTACAATTTATTACTAATTATTACAATTTATTACTAATTATTACGATTTATTGCTACTTATTAAAATTTATGTCAAATTATTAAAATTTATTAATAATTATTATTGTTTATTACTAATTATTAGAAAATATTACTAATTAATCCTAATTATTTTGATTTAAAAATAATTATTACTAATTAATACTAATCATTGATAATTATTACTAATTATTACTAAATATTTATTATTATAACAAATTATTTCTAATTACAACAATTTATTACTAATTTTTACTAATTATTTATAATTAACACCTATACATCATTATTCAAAAAAATAATTTCTGAAAAAAAATATATAATTCTAATTCTAATTGAATTTAATTGTATCTAACAAACAAAAATTATAAATAATTTAAAATAAAATAAAATATCTAAACAATAAAAAAATAGATAAATACCTTGAAATTGAAGAATTTAGAGTTTAAAAGTCGTGGATTATGTTCCGATATAAAAGTTTAAACATTGAAAAATTTTATAATATTTTTTTCAAAAGATATAGAGAGAGAAGTCGAGAAAGATGTAGAATGGGAGAAAAAATGAATGGGGGTATATATAAGTTAGATTATTTGCGACGAGCTTATTTGCGAGGGTAAGCCCGTCGTAAATAGTTGCATTTGCTACATGACCTGTCACAAAGGCCCACCACCCGCATTAATTATTGTTGGTCAAAAAAAAAAAACTATTTGCAATGGGATCCATCGCAAATGTCTCCCTACCGATGCACTATTTGCGACGTGATACTTTTCCCATCACAAATAGTAAAAACCGCCGCTGGGCATTTGCGACGGGAATGGGGAAATTGTCGCAAATGCCCTCCCCACGCTTTGGAACGCATTCCCACTAATCATTTTGCGATGTGTCTTTACTTAACCGTCGTAAAAAATTATTATTTGCGACCGGACAATGAGCTCGTCACAAATAACCCATTGCAAATGGTCATTTTTTCCACAGTGGGATTGGGTTATAAAGTGGGTTAGGAAGAGAGGGAAGTCAAGAAAGAATATTCTTATAGTGGGTCATCCTTTTGGCTTGGGGAAGGTGTCACATGGCCTCTCGAGTTTCTTACTCCCTCCCTCAATTCGTCCTCTATATCTTCATTCTATAATCTTGGTTTTCATTTCAACAATTTATACATAGAAGACTGTTCCTAGTGGATAATTTGTACAAGGGTTTTAATAGTTGATCATAAGAAATAGTTTTATTAATTCCAGGCTGAGTAATTTCCAATATTCTTTGTCTATTCCATGGATAAGGATTTTTGTAAGCTTCCCAATATCAAGTAGCCATAAGAGGCTGATTTAATGAACAATCCCAACTGCTACCCCTACCATGTATTCTTTGGGTACACCATCAAAGAGTGTTTTGTCTTCATGGATTGCCTCCAGGACATGGTAGATCACATAATAATAAAACTGTGTGATCCATTGACACATGTCACATATGTCTCTTCCACTTTCGATGAAGCTAAATATTTTGGATAATAAAGTAGTCTCTAATTAAGGGGAATATAAATTCAATGATTAAATAGAATAAAAGTTGATCATTTGAGCACAAAATATCTTTTCTGCCTTGTTAAATCAACTAAAACCATCCCTATCCTGACTTTCCTCTCTAGCGACACCATCAACTTATGATGAGAATACTATCACGAGGCTCTTCTCAATTTTTTTTTTGAAAAACCAATAATTCAACATAATCACTGATTAGGATCATCTTCAAGGAGCTATCAATGAAGACTAACTATTCTTAGACTTATGTTTTATTTGTTTTTTTCTTATTTCTAAACAAAAGAAAAAATAGTTTGAGTGAAATTTGAGTGAGTCAATAGTGAAAATAGTGGAAATAAAATGTGATGAAAAAAATTTAAACACTCTGATATAATAAATAATATTTCTAGGCCTAGGATGAGTTTTTATGAATTCTTCCATTATCATATTAATGTCCATCTCACTATCTCAATGATAATTTTCTTATGTATACAAGACAATCCCCTATTTCCATTATGTATTCAATAAATAATGAACTCAAGAGACCTCTCAAATTGAACCACCTTATCATCTTCTCTTAGGTTATCAAGAAATGATACTCCTCTAATAAGAGCATACCATCACTCACCATCCTGGAATTCTTTTACAACCATTTGACATTCCATTTTACTCATGATACCATGATCTTTAAAATTAAAAGAACAGAGGAAGAAATACTTTGACAATAAGTGGAGAAAATTGAGAAGAAATCAGAATAAGAGTCCAATGAAACCTATATTAGTCTCTAATATCCCCTATAGTCTTAAAGTAAAAACGAATTAATGAAGTGTTAATCATTAAAGACTCTAAAAAAAGACATAACCACTTACTTGTATTATCATTCCAGTTATTTCTTCATTATAATGAAGTAATAGATCATATGGACAATACAATTAAGAAGGAACACAAAGAAAACAAAGAATATGAGAAGAGAAAAACACATTCAAAGAAGAAACATGCCGAATTTTAATTCACATAACACTGACAAAATGGAAATAAAAAAGAAAAATAAAATAGTTACGATTCATCCCACCACATGAGAATTATTAGTTCCCACTTCCCCCAATCCCCTTTTATATATTATCCTAGCATCAACTCTCAAATGTAATTGAAAATAGAATGATATCTATTTGAGATAATCATCCTACGACCGAGTATTGTTTTCATTAGAGAATAATTTGAGATGATGCACTTGACTGCATCATAACTATAGTGTAAATTAATTTCTTCTCAGTTTGATCATGAAACCACTCCTATAATCCTCGCATGAGAATCTTATAGAGAGAAAATTCATGTGAAAACTAGTTTAGGTGTTAATTAGTGGTATTGAACTAGCTTAGGCTTTAATATATTTTATGTTGGATAGTCGGGTACTTATTTTACTAGAGTAGAGTGACCCTACATAAAAATATACCACTAGAGGGTCCCACTCAATAGATGAACAATAATTCTGGTCAATAGTTAGAAGTCAACTCATATAGTTTTTCACTTTATATGGACACATGGTGATGAATTTTTTTGCAGTAATCATAGGTGTAAAAAGAAAAAAAGATGAACTAGGCATGTCTTCTTGGAGACTGTATCAATTTCATCTCATCAAGATTGTGGTTCAAGTGTTGTGATGAAATATACAAATTTATAGGATAGGAAAATGAAATGAAGATATAGTGGAGTGTGGTATGCATGTCATGTAAACTAGATCCAGCTGTTAGAGTATTCTTGGATTCCATTGCACTATACTAGATCCGGTTGAGTCACTAAATCATTTTGTCAAACACCATATATGTGATGATTAAAGAGGGAATAAACATTGTATTTGGAAGCTTCTTGGCCTCTAAAAGTATTAAATATACATAAAATAAACAAATAAAATTAAGAAATTGAAATATAATTCAGTTCAATTCATGATGTGGTTACAGGTGATCAGTGTTGTGTGTTCTTGAAAGGCTATTTGAGGGGGTTGTTTCAATGAAGAAAAAATTTGTTGGATTTTTAAGGTGAGTTATTATTGTTGTTGTAGCAAAATAATAGAATCTACTAGTGAAGATTCATAATGAATTAGTGATATCAATGTTGTTTTTTGAGTGGAAACTTCAGAAAAAAATTAGTAACATTTAATCACCCTTTTGGGGAAGTTGGGATGGGAAATAAAAAGACCCAACATCCCCCAAAGAAAGAATAAAAGTAACTGAAAACTACCTCTGAATGTAGATATGGTTCTATTACAACATTTAGAATCAATCTCTGCAAGTTCCAATAAATTAATTTCAATATGGATTTCCATCAATGAAAAATAATAAGGTTCCATGTTCAAGCCAATCCTTTGCAAATATCATATCCTCCACCACCTTCAGCCTCAAAGTATACCAATATAGATCCATCTTCATCTCATCATGTCAAACACTGACTCTGAAACCACCATGGACAACATCACTACCAAAATATCCTGAACCCATTGTGAGAGCATCATATACTAGGTCTTGTTCAACTTCCACACCCCTAACACGTCCAAATATTTGGAATAAGACAACAATGAGTCCTCTAAATACAGATCTAGTTCGGACATCATTTGTTGGATCTACATATCTTTGATAAACACATCAATATACCTACTCACTAATCTGATTCTATTTAATGATATCATGAGTGGTGCAAGAGATGGAAGGGTTTGAGGAAAATGGGGTGGAGAAGAATCCCAAGGATGAGGAGGGACATGGGGGGAGGGGGGATTTATGTTGCGACCCATTATATGGATTTAAAATTTCCTTCCTATCGATGAAGATCTCCTTATTCTAGATATTTATAACAACCTTACTATCTATGAAGATATCCCCATTATAAGGATTTAGAACCACCTTCCTACTGATGAATATCCCCCCGCTCCCTAGGTGTGATCTTTGATTGTGCAACCAAGCATTTCCCCTCCCTTTGTGCCCCAAGTCACTTCTTCTGTGCACATTCAGTCTCTTTGGGACTTCTTCTGTATTTCAAGAACCTAACCTATACTAAAATAAGGTGATACTAGTAGTAATCACTTATTCTAGTCTCCCTAGGAGCACCATTTAATTGGCGTGGACCAATTTTTGGGTGCCCCTAGAAATGTCTTCCAGGTAGCCCCTTGGTTCCTTTTTCCAAACATCAGGTTCCAACACCTTTCAGATCACTATACAGATTTTCATCAGGTCATTCAAACATTGTATGGATCATCATCAGACTTCTTTATCACTACCCAGATTACCATCAGGATTCCTCATTTCTCATGTCACCATTGAGCTATACAAATCTTTGTCAAATATACTCTTTACTACTAAGATTACCATCAGAATACCTGGATTACTATAGGGTTTCATCATCACCACTCGAATCATTGTCAAGATTCTTTTCTATTTGGTTTTTATTTTTTTATTTCTATTTGAAAATATGCATGTACATCTTGAGGGGGAGTGTCAGAGATATTTATTTTTGTTTTATTATGTATCCAAGAGAGGTACATCGAGCATGAGGGGGACTGTTAGAGGTTAAGTTGATGAGAGTCCCACATTGGACATAGATATCATTCCATCATTATTATTCATTATAAATAAACACAAAAGCCTCCCTTATATAGGTTTCTTGGATATTAGGTTTCAACTCTTCCATTCTAATACAATTCAGTTTTTTTTCATTTTAAAAAAAATTACTCAATGAACAAGAAAAGATAAACTTATAGACAATTATTAATACCAACCATAGAGAAAAGGAACTTTTTCAATTCCATCAACTAAAAAGTTCATTACGATTTATGTATTTATTTAACTCCAAGGCATGAAATTCCCTTAAATTAATGAAATTAAACCATCAATATCCATTAAAAACTATCTCATGACCTTCTTCACTTGGAATTAAATTTCACACGTCACATAAGAGAATGTACTTGTATAGATTTACACTCATTATTAAAAAAAATATTTACCACATTTTCTTTAAAATTCTCATCTCTAGACACTATAAGGAATGAAAATTCAAAATCTTGAGGGATTGAAAAGGTAGTTCTGTGGATTGAGGTTGGTGTGTAAGTGTTTAAAAACATTGATGAGAAAGAAAAAGTTTTAAATATTTAAATACAATGAATAATGTTTTATGTTAATCAATGAAGGTCCACTTCACTCAATTTCCCTTAAAATTGGTATCCAAAATCTCCTTTGTTTAATTTTGAGGGTTATGAGTCATGAAAATGATTTTAATGAATCAATACATATTTATTCTCATTTTCTATTCTTTCAAGGTTTTTAATGTATATTTTGTTCTTTTTTTCTTTAGGAGAATGATTTTTCAATTTAGTATAATGAATATTAATTCGTGATCATTTCATGATTAGATTACCGAATCCTAGAAATAAGAATAACGTGTGTTCGAATATAATCTTCTTCTTTTTCATTATTTTCAATGTATAACTATTTGAAGAGAACAAGGTGATAATAAATTGAATGAAATGGATGATTATGATTCATTACCATTTTCCTCTTCAAAAATCCCCTAAAGAATGATCATATTCCCCATAACATGGAATAATTCAAAAAAACACATGGAAGACAATTTCCCCCACACATAAACATTAATTAATTGTGAAAATGTATTTCAGAGTGAGGGTTGGTAAAGAATAAGTAGTCTTGTAATTATAAATTAACCTATAAGGTCATTGATGTTTATATAAGGGATTAACTAGTGTCAATTTTCATGGTAGATATAAATGATATATGGTGGGATAATCAATTGAATGTCTCAATCATATTAAAATTCTCTCACGGATTATAAATATTTGAAAGAAAATAATTGAAAGATCTTGTTCGTAAATAAATCTAAAGTTCTATAAAGAAGTGAGATAATTGGAATGATCATTTTAAAGATATTTAGAAACCTCTTACGATCAGGATTTAAATTTTTATAGTCACTCATGGATTTGAATTTCAATTTATAGTAAAAGATCATGAAAATACATGAAAATCATAGACCAATAAAATATATACAATTCAGTAATAATTTATGTTTTAAATGTTCAGTAATATGATAATTATCTTCAAAATGAACTTATATTTTAAAAATAATAGAGACTAGTTATTAAATCTTGAATGAATAAGTGAAATTTTCTAACTGTTGAAGGGGGAAGAGGTTAGAAGAGAGAGATTATAGGGCTAATATGAAGTTAGTCCAGGGGAATATCCAGGGGTATTATATAAATCCCACTACAAAAGGGGAAAAAACATCTATACCAAGAGAGTATTATTAGTAATTGGACATGAGTCATGGGTTGAAATTCATCTTGGGTGAGGGTTCTATATGACCTCTTGAGTGTATACTTCCTTATTCCATCATCCATCATTATCCATTCATGTAATTATGGTTCCTTATTCAACAATACATAAAAAGTATGCTCTTATTACCTATCAATTGGTCTAACCTGTCAGATTTATCACACCCTTTTATCGGCTTTTATTCCTCCAAGAGGCACACATGATAGGTTTCACTACTAAAAAATAGGTCTTCAATAATGCTAAAATTGACCATTGTTAGTGCCAAAAAATCACGGACTATCTGGGAACGATTAAAAGCCCAAAACTTTTATCATTGCTAGAAAAACACTGATAAAGGTGGATATAGAAGTGTGCTACAATATGTATAGGACACTAAAAAACTAGAAATAGAATATAACATGTATAAATATAGATTTTAATTGAAATAAAATCTTCCACACAAATAAAATAGAAAAACACTATATAATAGACATTTCAAACATTGATCTATACAATAATATGTGTAAGTACAAATTATCATAGACATTAAAAAACATCATTGTTCTTTGTTTTCGGCCCCTGACCCCACTCATGCTATTTTTGAACCAACCACCACCGCATGAGAAAAATAATTCACCTGTATAATTAAAAAAGTCATATGTTAGTAATACTATAAATAAAAAAATTAAACACAATGTTTTAATTTTAAACTAAACATTGAGTCATACCAGGAACCCTATGTATCAGATTATCTTGTGGACGATTCTTACACCTCACACCATTTCTTATTAATCATCAATAATTATCTAATTTTTTTTGACTAAATAAGTATAAGATAAAAATTATAAGGAATTTAATTACGTAATATCAGATATACTGGTGAGAAAAAAATCTAGGATCATTTTCTCGGTTTTGGAGATGTAATGCATGTTTTAAACTAAAATGACTCTTATATATTGAAAATGCACACTTGGAGTTGTATCAGTCACAAATTTTGTTTAATTTTGGTACGGATGATTCCCTAATGTTATAACTATTGTATGGATTGTTTTCCTAACATATCAAAATATTCTGTATGTGTTTTCTCAGTTTTGAGTTTTTCACCTGTGTTTCTTTAATATAATGTCATTTTAAACAAGAAACACACAATTTGAGTCATACTAGTCACATCAAGTATTAGTTTTTGTGATACTTATTACTACATATCACAAATGAATTATGAATTATTTTCTAAAATTATCAATAAAATCTAAACTTGTTTTCTCATTTTACGTGAGTGACACTTTTTTAACTAAAATGTTGATTTTAAACTGATAATGGACACTTTGGGTTACACCAGGAACAACATGTATCTAATTGAAGTGAATATAATTTCTACAAATCAAAAATTACATATGGATAATTATCTTAAATTATCAAAACAATCCTAATGCGTTTTATCAGGTTTTGAGTATGTCACATGTATTTTTTTCTAAAATTAATGACTAAATTAAAAAAATGACCGACTTGGAGTCATAACAATTATACCATACCTTGGATTGAGGTGTGGCTGATTCCTACATGTCAAAAGTGACTTATAGATTGTTTTCTTAATGTATGAAAATAATCTAAATTCCTTTTCTCGGTTCTTAGTATCTTACATTTTTTTTACTAAAATGTCATTTTAAACTAGAAACACACACTTTTAGTGATACCCATCACATCGTGAGTTAGATTGATGTGAGAATAATTCATACATATTAAAAAGGGATTATAAATATTTTTCCCAAATTATCAATGGAATCCAATTGTGTTTACTCATTTTTCAATGAGTGACACATTTTGAACTAAAATGTCAAGTTTAAACTGATAACCAACACATTCGGTGATTCCAAGAACATCGTGTATTAGATTGATGTTTAGTTGATTAATACACATAATAAATTAATTATATATCATTTTTCTAAAGTATAAAAACATTTCTAATGTGTTTTATCTGTTATGAGTATGTCAGTTGTCTTTTTTTCAAAAATTAATCTCAATTTTAGATAAATAGACACACATTGAGTCATAAAAGTCACACCGTGCATTGGATTAATGCGAGGTTATTTTTACACATCCAAAATGACCTTAGATTAATTTTAATAGAGCATCAAAACAATATGAATGCATGTTTTGGTTTGGAGTATGTCACTTTTCTTTTTTACTAAAATGTAATTTTAAACTGGAAACACGTACATGGAGTCATACCAGTCAAATCATGTGTTAGTTTCAATGTAAGAATAATTCATACACATCAAGATGGACTTATAAACCATTTTCATAAATTATAAAGATAATTAGAGTGTGTTTTCTTGATTTTATGTGAGTGATGAGTTTTGATCTAAAATGTCAATTTTAAATTGATAACGGCCACATTGAGTCTTACAAGACATATCATGTATGAAAATGAAATGAGGATGATTCCTACACATAAAACAATGACTAATGGAACATTTTACTAAAGTATCAAAACAATATGAATGTGTTTTCTTGGGTTTTGAGCATGTCACTTTTCTTGTGTACTAAAATTTAAGTCAATTTTAAATAAAAATACACACTTGGAGTCATACAGGTCACACCAAGTGTTGGATTTAATTGAAGGTGATTCATAAACATCAAAAATGGATTATGTATCATTTTACTATAGTATCAAAACAATCTGAATATGTTTTCTTGGTTTTGAGTATGTCACATTTTATTTACTAGAATGTCATTGTGAACTAGTAACACACACTTTGAGTGATACCGGTCACATAGTACATTGGTTTGATATGATATTATTCCCTACACATAAAAAATAACTTATTAATAATTTTAATAAATTATTAATACAATCCGAGTTTGTGTCCTTAGTTTTCATTGAGTAACACTTTTTGAACTAAAATGTCAATTTTTAACTGATAACTAACACTTTTAGCCATAACAGACACATCATGTATTGGATTGAGGTGTGGATGATTCCTACACATGAATAATGACTTATGGATTATTTTACCAAAGTATAAAAACAATAAAAATGTGTTTTATCATTTTTAGAATGTCACTTACCATTTTTACTAAATTGAATGTCAATAATAAATAAAAATACACACATGGAGTCTTACCGATCACACTGTACATTGGATTAAGGTGAAGATTATTCATATAGATCAAAAATGACTTATTGATCATTATAGTAAATTATAAAAATAATCTGAAAGTGTTTTATTAGTTTTTTATGTCACATGTATTATTTTACTAAAATGTCATTTTAAATTTGAGACACACACTTAGAGTCGTACCAGTTACATCATGTGTTGGTTTGATGTGATACTAATTCCTACACATCAAAATTTAATAAAGAATCATCTTAAAAAATTTTCAAGATAATCCTATTTTGTTTTCTTATATTTTAGTGAGTGACACTTTTTGAATTAAAATGTAACCTTTTGACTGATAATATAAACATTGATTCATGTAAGGAACATAGTGTTTTATAATGATTTGAGGGTGATTCATACACATAAAAAATTACAAATGGATAATTTTAATAATTTATCAAAATAATATGAATGTGTTTCCTTGGGTTTTTAGTATGACATTTGTTTTTTTAATAAAATTAATGAATATTTTAAATAAAAAGACATGTTTGCAGTCCTACTATTCACACAGTGTATCAGATTGAGGTGCAGCTAATTTCTACACATCATGAATGAATTATGGATACTTTTACTAAAGTATGAAAACATTATTAATGTGTTTTATGGGTTTTGAGTATGCCAATTGTGTTTTTTACTAAAATTTTATTTTATACTAGAATCACCCTGTAACGCCCCGAACCTCGAATCCTAGAGTTGGTGCATTATTTTAATACATTGGAATGATTACAAAAAATAAAATCCTCAAGGACCAAGTAGTTTAGTAGTTTTTGGAAAACCACATAAATACATAGATTCATCATTAAAAATTTAAAGGAAAAACAATATAAAAGTTTTATTGGGAATATCCACAACTCTAAGTTTATCCCTACAGGTCATTCATATTAACCATATTTATGTCCTGGGAAAATGAATCATAAGAAAGGGATGAGCTCAAACGCTTATTAATGGTAATAAATAAAGCAGAATATCTCATAACATAAACATTAGGCATGCTAAATAAATAAAAACATACGCCTTTAATAAAAACATGAACTCATTATGGTAGGAATAAGAGATGAATAAATAATGCTATATTCATGGGTATTCTACTATTCGAATAACCACATGAACCATAAATAATACTTAAATAATGAGGGAATGCATAATGTGGGACATCATAACGATACTGTCTAGGCCTCGTGCCAAGATAATAAATAATCATTTGGTCAAGGTCTTGTGCCAAGACCGTAGTTTGTCTCGTGAGACCTACCAATGTACCGAGAGGCTATAGAGAGCCCCACCCGACACTTAATATGTACAATGAATTCCACTTATAAATGGGGATAAAAATAAACAATATATATAAATTCATATTGAAACTAACACATGAAATGTAAAAAACTTATCCCAGTCATTAAACATAAACACTAACCATTCTGAGAAATGTGGTGAATGGTTTCAAGATAGCACATCCATAGTCAAACTAATAAAAAACCATTAAATAAAACATAGTGGTTGATATAATATGATATAAACCTCAATCAAGTATAATATTTAACCAAGTATGTTGACATGTATGAAGATACATTTAAATGAGACCATTAAAAAATCCTTGAGAAAATAATCCTTAAACATTCTAATGTGTCCCATACCACCTTGAAACATTCAAATCATAATCACATATAATATCATGATAATAAAGAGACTATTTATATGATATACCAAAGGGCAGTACATACACCAAAAGTAAGGAATATGTGGTGAACCTGACATATATCTCATAAAAGTTAAATGGAGATGAGAAAAATCATTTTTACTTTGGAAAGAAGAGTTATTTTGGAAAATCATATTTATTTCTCAAGAAATCATATTTTAAACATGTAAATACCAGAAAAGAAGATGGAATAACATTGAAATTATATTTTAGACATAAATGATTTCCCACTGAAGTGAAATCATGGAAAATGACCTTTTAAAGAGATTTAGAAGTAAAACATTTTACTGTAGTTTTAGGAAAATTTTAAAGAGATTTTAAAATGGAAAGGCATGTTTTATTTCATAAAACCATAAATTAACCAATATGGTTTTTCATGATAAAAATTTTTCTTTTAAAAAATTTATAATGACTTAAAATAGATTACATAGTGCACTATAAAAATGGTATGAATTCGAGAAGTTACCTTTTGTCGAGAAGAATTTTTGAAAGATCCTTTTAAAACATATTACTACCCATAAATAAAAGTTGGATTCAGGTCAGTACACATATATAAAACATTAAAACATAATTTATGTGGAGTACATACAAATAAATAAGAATATCGTTTCAGTGAGTAGAGAATAAGGGAAACCTGAATGAAATGGAGGTTCGGGTAGAAAATACTCACAACTTTGTAATCAATTGAATCGTATGCCCAAAAATTAATAATCATTAAATGATACATTGAATATCATGAAAATAAATAGATTCATGATATTAAAAATAAATGGTCAGTATACATACACTATACATAAGAAATGGTAGTGAATAAAGAGTATCTCAGAAAAATGGAAGTGAGGCGAGGAAACCCCCTTACTTTATGTCTGAATATGTTCCAGTATTGAACTTAAGGTCCAAGAATATGAAATTTGAATTATTAATAAATTAATTCCAAACCTATTATACATTTATTTTGTTTATCAAAATTTTATTATCTTCATTATGTTCTTATTTAAAAGTTATTGAATATTATCGTTCCGGAGCGTTTATTTCCTTGGATTTCATGATCGGTCTATTTGTATATGAGTATGGATGTTCATGTGGAATGGATGTAAATATCCAGAATTGAAATTAAATATTATTTATGAACATCCAGAAGTTTTAATGGTCATTTATATCATTTGGTTACATGAAAAGAGGTTGAATCATTAGGTGAAATATTAATGAAATTCACATATATTATTTTAGAGGTATTTTGATTATTATGAACTAGTTTTGTCATATGATTTAATAATATGTATGTATACTAGTTACGTAATATTAAATAGGTTATATTACATATATTATATTATGGTCCAACTATAAAAATGTTTTCATGGCCAGTAATGAAAGAGAAATTGAAGAACAAAAGTTTGTTATCCACGAAGGTTGTAAATTGGAACCTCATAGAAGAGAATTTCATTTATAAGATAAAAGAGAGAGTAAGAATATTGATGATGGTTCTTCCATTAACATGATAAAATTTAAATATATATATGATAATATAGTTATCATGTTCCTTTGGGTATAGGAGGTTAGGAGAATATTACATTATAAAGGAACTCAAAATGAAAATGAAAGAAATAAAATGTGAATTTACCTCTAGAATCCACCTCCTTGAGAATCTGTTAATGGGAAGGGGTTTGCTCCTTTGGAAAGACCAAGAGATTCTTGGAAGTGGGGAGTGACTAGGGAAGGGTATTTTAGGAAAACACTGACGAGCTTAAAGGATTAGAGGAGTGAGGAGAAGAGGGAGTGAGGGGGGTTTTACAGTGGAGGAGAGGAGAGAATTTTGAATATTTTATTTATTATTTTATTAATTCCCTCAAGATGACAAATAGTGTTGTCTCATGTTACCCCTAATAGTAATAATTGCATGTTATTTAAAACAAAGTTCCCTTAAATCACTTATGATTTCATAAATACTGAATTTAACTGATAATTTTTATATACGGTATTTTACCGTATTTCACTATTCATCAAAAATTCAAGAATTTCAGAAAAATACCAAATATTCACCCTAACCATTATTTGATATGTATAATTTTAAAATAAACTCCATTTTTTTATATTAACTTTCTATGTATTTTTAATTTATGTTTTAAATAAAATCATAATGTATTTGAAATAAAACAATATTAAAACTATAACTCGTTTTATAACACCGTGAAATATTAATCAAGGTCCCAAAAAAATATCTTATAACCATAAGACAATAAAATAAAAATTTATGATTACATTTTATGAAAATAAATTTCCATTTTAAAATATTAAATTAATCATGAAATTGTAATTGAAATATTTAGCACAAACAAAAATACCAATACATATACTATAACTGTTCTTTCACTTTTAAGATTTCTAAATTGTATTTATACATTCATGGGAAAAGTTTCTATTTTTTTGGCCAAATTAATATTCATTACTATTCATCACTATTCATAAGGGTATGTTACTATTCACCCAAAAATATGTTTGTAACACCCAAAGTTTCCATGGAACATTTCGCTCTGAATAATGCAATAGCTTGCATTGTACGCAACTTCGAAATTCTAACACACCGTGACCAATCAAACTAGCCGTCATGAATAGTAATATCCAATTTTTGAAATTTTATAAAGTTTATATTTTAAAATGGAAATCATTTTTGGATTCGTAATATCAAAATTAGGTTAGGGTGAATTTTTGGTATTTTTTTGAAAACATTAAATTTTTTAATGGATAGTGAAAAACACTGTGTTGTTGGTTAAAACCGATTTTTTTTAATAATTAATTATTTTATTTAAATTTATTTTAGGTCAAAAAGGATTCATAATACCTATATAAATTTAGTGTAATTAATTGGAGTCATTTTACAATAAGTTTAGATATATAAAAATTTTATTAAACTTTTTACCGTCTTTTACCCACCTCCTAATAGCATTTGCAAATTTGTATAAAAATTAATTTTACCGCTTCTGTGAGTTGAATTTTAAAAATCTAAGAGAAACGGTTAATATTTGTAAGTAAAATGTGGTTTAATAAGATGAAAATAATATTTGGTGAATAGCAACTTTTTACTTTTATTTACCACAGTTAAAAGTAAATAGGAAAATTAAGGGTAAAAATGATATCATAATTACCCAAAACCATATATTAATTCTATTGGATAAGTTTAATTCTAAAAAAAAAAATCTTAGGAATAAAATATGATCCTTTAGGTCCACTTGGATTATATTAAGACATTTATTATTATTTTATTGAAAGAAGTGTTAAAAGTGTTCAATTTAATGTTTAAAAAATAAACTATTTTTAATATAGGGATATACAGAAGATAAATTAAACTATAAATATTAATTAGAAAAATAAAAAGATTTCCTAAATAACTGCATTTTATTTATAAATTTTAGACATTAAATAATTAAATTTATATATGACACAATGATGATGCAGTAATTACTTATTTATTGAATGATTTAAATAATTGATATTATAAATATCCAAAAAAATCTAATTTCAGACTTTTAATGAATTAAACTAATTTTTTAGGTTAATATAAAATTTTAAGGATGATTAAATGAATTTTCTTTGAAGTAATAATGCTGTTATGAATTTAACAAAAAAAATACCAAATAGTGTCAAAATTGACATAAAAGAGTATTTAAAACAAATATTATATTATTAATTGGTATTCTATTCCTAAAAATCTAAGGTTCGGCCAAAATGCTTAAATAATATTATATATGTCATTAATGAACCACTTGTGGTTCTCTTTGAAGTTTATATTAAGTTTATTTACCATATAATATAAAAATACAAAGAGACATGGTAAATGTAAAACTATTTAACTAAGAGTTAAATCTAAAGGATAAGGTTAATATGATGACTTAACATAGCTAAAAAATATTGGTTGAGAGTTTTTAGACCCATAACCACATTATCCTTTAAATAATTCATTTTGGAGCCATTAGAAACTGAAAACAATTTTATTATAAAATAATATTTCAAGATTTTCCTAAAGTGACCCTCACCTCTCTTATAAAAGGGCACCCTCCCTTCTCTGAAATTCACACCTTCAAAGCCATTTGGCTCGGCCAAACCCTGAAAAAATATACTCTCAACTGTCCTCAATTCATCCTAGAGGCCTTCATTTAGATAGAAATCCAACCTAAGGATCTCTTTTGATCAAATTAAAAGGAAGAACCCGAAGAAGAGGTAAATATTTCATCACCTCTTTCAAGTTCTTTTCTTCTTCCACTTCCTATTTATTTGTTGTTTCCATTATAAAATAATAACTCCATTATATTCTATATACATTTATTTTATTATATAAATAGTACAACCATATTCATTATTATACCCAACCTATAAATGACAATGTCACCATAGGTACGTACGTACAGATTACCATCTCCACGTTGTGGTGTAGTTTTTATTCAAACACTTCATCATTTGGATGAGTATAATAATGAGTATCAATGATGTAAATAATAAATATAACATGATAATGATTCTGTATATATGATATACTATCCAATTATATATGATTTTAATATAAAAAAATGATATTGTCGCTCGTGCGTACATACGGATTACCGTCTCCATGAACGCGATGAGATTCATTCCCCATCGTAACCATTCAAGAATAATTTTCATTTTATGATTAAAAATAATGTTTATGAACACAATATAATTATTTATATGAATAAAATACATCCTATCCATAACAAACATGGATTACGTAACCAAACATATAAATTAAAACGAATTAGTTAACACCTGAAATGATGATACTACTAAAATATCATTAACAAAGAAATATTAGAAGATGATATATGATATCATATTAATGTATATGATTCTTTTATAATTTAATAAAAATTATTTTACCATTATACAAGATTTTAACCTACCCTCGACAAAGGAAAAGTACAAGGTAAGGGTTAATTTCAAAATCTCTTTATTATCCAAGGTTGTTTTATACGCGAGTATCTACTGGGACCTCTTTATCATCCACATCCATGTTTCCTAAAAATGTATTTCAAAACATTATTAATATTTAATATAAAATGGTTTAAAGTAATTTATACCCTTATTTGACCTTATATTTTTTTAAAGGAATCTTTCCGTCATTTTCCAAACAAGGTACATTATGACCTTTTCGACAAAATTAAGGTAAGAATGTTTTTTTAACTTATACGACGAGTGTGGCTATTTTACACCATTATAACATCGTTGAAGCTTCCCTGACAGGAATATAAGAATATTTTAAAAATAAATGTTTCTTTTTTAATTATATGACTTTTAGATGATTTCAAAATAGAAAGAGATATTTCTCTAAAAAAAGTTCTAATTTCATCTATGTCAACAACCTCTGATGGATTTTAAGCTTATTTAAATTTGATTTATCATGATACAAAACATCCACATTGTATTGAAGGTTTTGTGATATGATTGACTGTGGACGTGTTATATTTAACTCATTCATGGTTTATGGATAAATTATTAACTTTTCTTATGCTATTTTTAATATGAATGTTTATGTTATGTTTAAACCTTTTCATATAAGGAATGCATTGGACTTAGAAAGTGACGGGTGGAGCCCACTATAGCTCCTCGATGCATCAGTATGTCTCATGAGACAAACGAGTGTCTTGGAAAAAGGCCTTGAGAAAATCTTATTTGTAGTCTTGGCATAAGGCCTTGACTATGTGGTTATGAAGTCTGACATTATGCATTCCATCATTATGAAAGTGGTTATTGATATTGCATGTGATTATTCGACTAGTAGAATATCCATGTTAATAAATAAATGGAATTATTTGATTTTATCTTTACCATATTATGATGATGTTCAAGTTTAAAGGGATTTGGATTTAGTATTACATTGCCTTAAATGTTTATCCTTATTTATGAAAGTTTCCGCTATATTGTTATCCTTAATGAGAATATGAGCTCGCCCCTTTCTATGTTTTATTTTTACCAGGATGTGAAGAAATATATTATGACTAACCTGCAAGGATAGTCTAAGGGATATGAGTGTGGCCAATGGAGACTATGTTGTTGTAGTTTTTTATTTTATAATGTAATGTAAATCTTATGAATTTATCTAGTATTTCCAAGGCTACTAAACAAATTGGTATTTCAGGATTTGATCCCTTGTGATCATGCCAATGTTATGTAATAATGCACTGACTCTGGGTAACTGGGGTCGGGGCAGTACAATTTTTTTCTTATCAGACTCTAAATATCTTACTGAATGCAACCATGTATATCAGTTTTTTGAAATTCAAAACATTGAAGTAGAAAAATTATCGTTATTGGTTAGGTTATATAAAAGGGAGAGGTTATAATAATATTTTTTTGTAGAGAATCAATGTTTCATGAATTATATATTAAATATAAGGCCCCAGCCTTAAACCTTACATAATCTTGAGTTATTACAAGATTACACATTGAGGATCTTTTAGGGTTTAGAGTTTTAGAGAATAAGATCATAAAACTTTCATTACATTCCACATATAAACAAAGTGGTTACATAAAGATAGTATTCTTCTTTCCCATCAATGGAAACATATTTATAATAAAACATGGATTCTTTCTTGACACTTCCTTGACACTATCATCATATCATGTACCTTTCCCTTGACCTGTGAAAAACATTTCAAAAAACATGGAATGACCATAAAAATCTCAGTAAGGGATATAAAAATATGGAAAGGAAACATGGGTACATATATACATAAGAATGAAATCATACTTTACCCATAAAACATAAGCACTTTAACATACCTCATCAAATCATGAATACATCATAGAAATCATAAGACATAAAGGTAACTTGAGGCATTCATAACATTCTTATGTAGGGAGTAACCCTCTTGGTTATGTTTGGAATACCCATCACAGTATATTCCCTAAATCTCTTCGGAGAAACCTTAACGTTTCACTCCTTCACGTTACCCATTGTATTGGAGAGCTATATCGGGCTCACCCGCCCTTAGTTTATCATGGAACCACCCGTCTTCATAATAATTCTCAAGAACCTCAACATAATCGTATCACATAAAACATGCATAAAGGAAACATAACATTTCCACCTTTCAATCACAAGATATAAATACAACACATTGATATAAAAAAATTATGAAAACCATTTTCAATACCAAAATAAAAGAAAAGTAAAAAATGGTATTTATTTTTCTTTTTTAAAAAAGGAATTTCTTGTAGAGGAAGCCGAAACTCAAATAATGGTCACGGCGGCGGAGAAGTCGTTGTCGTCGCATACGTACGACAAAAACATTCCCTTTTGTCGTTTAGTAAAACGCTTCGTATAAAAAATATTCCTTTTGGATAAAAGTAAAAGTCAAATGGGTTTATACACCGTATAAAAGAAGGTTGTGTATAAAACAAAATATGCCTCAATGAAAGGAGATTGAGACGAAGTCCCATACCTCGGGTCCGACTTGACTCGATCGTTCTTTAATCTCCTGAATAATAAACTTGAGTTAATTTCTACTTGTTTAAGAACGTTTTTCAAGTAAATTATTCCTTTTATATCATTTATTTCCATGTCATGACCACTATGTAATTATTTAAGTTAATAACGGTCGTTTTAACGATCATTGGTACTTGAGTCAAAAATAAACCATTTATAATTACATGTTGTTCATGTATCCATTATATCCATAATTATAATCATTATGTATATATCATATATATCCATTATATACATGCATCTATAATATTATATAATCATTTAGAGGTAAGAAATGAAATGCACCGTTCATGGAGACGGTAAGCCATACGTACGCATGAAAGCTACTTTCATTTCTATTTTATATTTTATAGAATGGAATCATAATGATATAAAAGTATATTATAATTCTAGTATAATATAATATATAATATCATAGTTCCATCCTTTATACGTCCCATATATGGTATTTAACGAATCAAATCACTTTGAGGGGGCGGTAGTCCACACTTCCTTAAATGAAGATATCGCGTTTACCCATAATGGAAACCATAAAGCTATGCCCAAAATGAAAAATACAAAAGCTTAAGGAAAACATAAACATATTATATATCATATATAAATATAGTGACATCTTAATGGCCACCTTTGATGGTGTTAAAAGAATGTTGAACAATCATCGTTTCGGGAGGCATAAATTCACCATCCAGGGAAATAGTATGTCCTTTAACCATTAGATGTAGGTGTGTATAAGTGTAGCTCGAATCCTTCTTATAACAACATCCTAGTATATTGAGGATACTGTAGTTGTTACAAAAGAAAATAATAAAAAGAGTTTAGGGGGTTGGGGAAGAAAAATAAAACAAAAGGACTCAAAAGAAGACATTACCGTAAAATCGGGTAACTCTCTTAGATTTGAGCTCAAAGGCTTCCTTGGGAAGACTTCTGCCCAAAGTGAGGCCTCAAAGAGTAAGATAGGGAAGTGGAGAGACAAAATGGGCAGGGGTTGGCCGAGCCAAAGGCTTTGGGAGTGTGGGTAAGGAGGTAGTGGTGGGGGCCTTTTATAAGAGGAGAGGAGGGGCACTCTTGGAAGGTAAAGAAAAGTCACTTTATTTTAAAATGGTATTCGGATTTAAGAGGTCCCACATTGATGTGTTTCGAGGATTAGGTGATAAGGGTTCTAAATCCACCCATCCAGTAGGTTTTTTCCATGTGTAGGTCTTATATTTTACATTATCATTCCATTTTATTTAAATCGTTAAATAATGAGGTCATCGCTGCATCATGATGATGTCATAAATAATTTAATTAATTTAAAGTATAAAAATTATAAAAAAATACTATGATGTAGGAAATCTTTTTATCTTTCCAATGACTATTTATAATAAAAACTCTGATCTTTATAACCCCATGTAAAAATTGTTTTAGTAAAACATCTCATGTTTGTGTCATTTTTACTTTTACATTAAATAAAAAGTTATTTATGTCATTTCCCAACCAAAATGGCTCCATGGGGTCCCCAAGTTTACCCATGGATTTTATTGGTCGGAAATGACACATACAATGTGGGTAGGACATGTGTCAAGCTCATCTCATTTTATTAAAGCATTATTTTTACCTTAAACTACACTAATTACCTCTAATCGCGATTAAGAACTTAAGAGTTACTATTCACCAAAAAATTATTTTAGTCTCATTGAACCACATTTTACTTCTTAATGACAACCATGTATGTCGGATTTTTGAAATTCAAAACACAGAAGTGGTAAATTTTCATTTAAACGAAAAATCAGTTTTTATAAGTACCACTTAGTGGTTTCACTATTCATCTAAAATTGAAGTTTTTCAGAAAAATACCAAAAATTCACCCTAAGCTATATTTGATATTCCAAATTCAAAAATGAAGTCTATTTTACAAAATTCAAAACATATAAGTCACATTAATTAATTTAATAATTAATTCCCGCTGTCATGACAAATAGCGTGTTTTTTTGAAACATTAAGTATCAAAAGATTGACACCAGTTTAAGTCCAATTTCAAAGTGAAATTGATTCAATGACCACCATTGGATTAAATGGTAAAAATAAATTCTAATTTAACTTCAAAACCAATTCAAAAGATAATCTAATCATATAAATAAATTAGATTAAAAAGCAGTTTTGATGTAAAATGCAGTATTTTCACTATTCATTAAAAAATGAACATTGTCTGAAAAATACCAAAAATTCACACAAAGAAAATTTTGATGTCCCAATCATAAAGAATAAGTTTATTTTGACAAACATTGATTATAAAATTGTCAAAAGATAGATTTAAAAATGGTTTTCCATCAAAAGGAAGTAAAATAATCTTTTAAAAATATTAGTGTATTCCATGCTTAAGATTGTATTTATTTTCATTTTAAGCCTCTAAAACACTATCTTAGTCATTAATAGACATAGATAAAATTATCTATTATTCATTACTTTCTTGGGATGTTACATCCTTCCCCCCTTTTGAAAATTGTGTCCCCGCAATTTATTTACTTATCGAATAAATGGGGGTACTTATCCCTCATTGCATTTTCAGATTCCCATGTTGCCTCTTCCATCATGTGGTTTTTCCACAAAAACTTTACCTGATTAATCACCTTATTCTGTAACACTTGCTCCCTGTGGTCAAGAATCTTGACCGGTTGTTCCTCATAAGATAAGTTCTCTTCCAGCTGAACTACCTCTGGACTCAAAACATGAGATGGATCTGGCATATACTTTCTCAACATCAAAACGTGAAAAACATTGTGTACCTAAGATAAACTCGGAGGCAAAGCCACCCGGTATGCAACTGATCCAACTCTCTCCAGAATTTCATATGGTCTAATAAACCTTGGAATCAGCTTTCCTTTCTTACCAAATCTCATCACACTTTTCCAAGGAGAAACCTTGAGAAAAACATGATCACATACCTCGAAAGATAGATCCCTCCTCCGGTTATCCGCATAACTCTTCTGCATAATCTGAGCTGTTCTCATGTGCTTCTGAATCAGCTGAACTTTTTCTGCCATCTCTTCTACCAATTCTGGTCCCATGAACTTCCTTTCAACCACTTCATCCCAGAAAGCTGGAGTTCGACACCGCTTCCCATATAATGCCTAAAATGGTTCCATCTGTATACTGGAATGAAAACTATTATTATATGAAAATTTAACCAAAGAAAGATGTTGGTCCCAACTTCCCTGATAATCCATAGAGAAAGAACGTAGCATATCCTCCAATGTCTGAATTGTTCGTTCTGACTGCCCATTTGATTGAAGATGAAAAGCTGTACTAAAATTTAATTCAGTACCCAACGACTTATGAAGGCCTTTCCAAAAGTTAGAAGTGAACCTGGGATCACGATCAGATACAATAGAGAGGGGAACTCCATGTAACCTGACTATCTCTTTAATATACAAACATGAAAGTTGATCTAGGGAAAAAGTATCTCGTATAGCAAGGAAATGAGCAGATTTAGTCAAGCGATCAACAATAACCTAGATCGCATTATTACCTCGAGATGTCTTCGGTAATACCACAAAAAAGTACATGGATATATTCTCCCATTTCCACTCTGGCACTAGTAAAGGCTGAAGCATCCCTTTCGGTAACTTCCGCTCTGCTTTAACCTGTTTACATGTCAAACACTTCATAGTAAAATCATCAATATCTCTTTTCATTCCATCCCACCAGTGATACTCCCGCAGATCTCTGTACATCTTAGTACTGCCAGGATGAACTGAAAACGGAGAACTATGAGCCTCACATAACAACTCTCTCTTCAACTGTGAATCACAAGGCACACACAATCTCTTCCCAAATCTCAAAATGCAATAATTATCAATGCTGAATTCAGGCAACTTACCTTTCTGAACCAGCTCTACCTTTTTCTACAACTCACTGTCTTGCTTCTATGCTTTCTTGATTCTATCTGATAGAGATGATCTCACTGATACCTGAAACAAAACAGAAGAAATTCCTACACCAACAACTTCTATGCCAAAGTTCATCAAATCCTTAACCAAAGGATCACGTTCCAAACGCAACATTTCTAATGAAGCATTACTTTTTCGACTCAAAGCATCAGCCACTTTATTTTCTTTTCCCAGATGGTAATGAATTGTAAAATTACAATCCTTGATTAATTCCAGCCATCTCCTCTGTCTCATGTTTAACTCCTTCTGAGTGAATATATACTTTAAACTTTTGTGATCAGTATATATTTTACACTTTACTCCATACAAATGATGCCTCCAAATTTTTAAAGCGAAAACAACAGCAGCCAATTCCAAATCATGTGTAGGGTAATTTACCTCCTGAGTTTTCAACTGTCATGAAGAATAAGCAATTACTTGATCATTCTGCATTAGGATGCAACCAAGTCCTTTCATTGAAGCATCACTGTATATAACAAACTCATCATTCCTGGAAGGTAGTGCCAAAACTGGATCATTCACCAATCTTCTTTTCAATTCCTAAAAACAATCATCACATTCTTTTGTCCAGATAAACTTAACACCCTTCCGAGTTAGCTTAGTCATTGGACTAGATAACCGTGAAAAATTTCTAACAAACCTTCGTTAATAGCCTGCCAAACCAAGGAAGCTACGAATCTCAGTTACATTTATGGGTCTTGGCCATTCTTCAACAACCTTTTTTTTGCAGGATCAACAGTTATCCCATCATTAGAAACAATATGACCAAGGAAAGAAATTTTTTGCAACCAAAACTCACACTTACTGAATTTTCCATACAGTTTATTTTATTTTAAGGTTTGCAAGATAACCCTTAAATGTCTTTCATTCTCCTCTTTACTTTTAGAAAACACCAAAATATCATCAATGAAAACCACCACAAACTTATCCAAGAACTCATGGAAAATTCTATTCATTAAGTCCATGAATACAGCAGGTGCATTGGTTAGCCCAAAAGGCATTACTACAAATTCATAATGGCCATATCTTATATGGAACGCGGTCTTCAGAACATATTATTCCTTTACCTTCAGCTGATGGTACCTCGATCTCAGGTCAATCTTTGAAAAAAACTGAGCTCCCTGGAGCTGATCAAACAAATCATCGATATGAGGAAAATGATATTTGTTCTTAACAGTGATTTTATTCAAGGCTCTATAATCAATGCAAAGTCTCATTGACCCATCTTTATTTTTAACAAATAAAACATGAGCACCCCATGGGGATGTGCTAGGTCTAATGAAACCTTTCTCTAATAAATCTTGCAATTGCTCCTTCAACTCTAAAAGTTCAATTTGAACCATTCGATAAGGGGGTTTTGAAATTGGATTAGCATCAGGAACTAAGTCAACAGTAAACTCAACTTCCCGATCTGGTATTATTCCAGGAAACTCATCAGGAAAAACATCAGGATACTCATTTACCACTGGCACATCATTAATCTGAATAGTTCCTTTATTTTCAATGATGTGTGCAAGGTAACATTCATTTCCATATTTTACACGTTTCTTGGCCTCTTGATAAGTTATCAACAAAAAGGGTTCATTCTTGTACACAAACTGAAAGTCTTTCTGAAAAGAAACTTCTTTAGCTCTACAGTCAATCTTAGCATGGTAAATAGAGAGCCAATCCATACCCAGGATAACATCAAACTCTACTATAGGTAGAACAATAAGGTTTGCAAGTAGGTTCTTTCCACAGATAAGGATAGAAAGATTCTTATAAATTCTTTTTGCCTCAACATTTACCCCAGGTGTTTTTACCAAAAGTTCAGGAGTCATTTCTTGAGATGGTATTCCCATTTTACTAGAAAAGGTTTCAGAGATGAAAGAATGTGTAGACCCCGAATCAAACAACACACTGGCATAATCTGAAAAAACAAACAAAGTACCTGATATAACTTCATTTGATGGCCCCACATCTGCTGAAGTAGTTGCAAAGGATTTCACCACCCCTTTCTTCTTGTAGTCTTACTTCTTCCCATCACCCAAGCTCTTTGTCGGACACTCGTTTTCATAGTGACCCATCTCATTTCACTTATAACATTTCACTAACTGTAAATCAAATTTGGTCTTACCATCACCATGATCTTTTCCAGTGCAATCACGAGCCTTATGTCCCATATTACCACATCGGTAGCACTTTCCAGAATTCAGAAGACATTCCCCAGCATGCCTTTTGCCACATTTATCACAAACTGGAAACTTAGTTTTCTTACCGTCAGACTTTTTTGAAGAATTCTTACCTTTCTCCTGCCACCTCGGTCTCTTCTTCTGTTGGTTGTTATAGAACACTTGATCATCGGAAAACTCCATTTCCACATTCTCAGCACATCGAACAAGCTTTTCATAACTTTTAAACTCACTAGAATCTAATGCCCTTCGATATTTTGGCTTTAATCCTGAGTAAAAACGATTGATTTTACTATCAAGGTCTCAGATAAAATTTGGAGCATACCTTTCCAATCGAGTGAACCTTTCTTCATAGGCAGCCACTGAGTCTTCCTCTTACCTCAATTCCAAGAATTTATTTTCCATCCTAAGTCGAACAGACTTAGGAAAATACTTCTCAAGAAACATACCTTTGAATTCATCCCAGTCGAGAGCATCAATCTCATCAGCGTCCCTGATATTTTTAACCATCGACCACCACTGATCTGCTTCACCCTCCAAACGATAAATAGCAAGACTAACCTTTTGATTGTCTGAACACCCCATGACCTCTAAAATCTTCTCCAGTGCTTTAATCCACCCTTCAACTAGCACAAGGTCAGATGATCCTCTGAATGATGGGGGATGTTGCCTCATGAAATGTTCCACCACTGACATGTTCCTCTGCGGTTGATCCGGCTGATCTCATGTATGGATACCACCTCCATTTATCGCTTGAGTCAACTACGCCATTACTGCAACAAACTGTTCAGTTCCAATTCCGACCATCTCAGGATGCTGATTTGGAAGGTTATTTCCTTCTGCATGCCTTTCTAGCACTGCTTCCCTGTTTCCTCTGCGGAAAACCATTCTGAAAAAACATATCTTAGATGAAGCAACATGGTAATCTTCAAATACTATATCACCTCAATTAGACCATAAAAAAAATATTTTTGGATAATCATTTAATAGAATTCTAACTCCTAAATTTATCTAAACCGACCTTTGATACCAACTATAAGGCCCCAGCCTTAAACCTTACTTAATCTTGAGTTATTACAAGATTACACATTGAGGATCTTTTCGGGTTTATAGTTTTAGAGAATTAGATCATAAAACATGGATTACATTCCACATATAAACAAAGTGGTTACATAAAGATAGTATTATTCTTTCCCATCAATGGAAACATATTTAGAATAAAACATGGATTCTTTCTTGACACTTCCTTGAAACTATCATCATTTCATGTACCTTTCCCTTGACCTGTGAAAAACATTTCAAAAAACATGGGATGATCATAAAAAGCTTAGTAAGGGATATAAAAATATGGAAAGGAAACATGGGTATATATATACATAAGAATGAAATCATTATTTACCCATAAAACATAAGCACTTTAACATACCTCATCAAATCATGAATAAATCATAGAAATCATAAGACATAAAGGTAACTTGAGGCATTCATAACATTCTTACATAGGGAGTAACCCTCTTGGTTACGTTTGGAATACCCATCACAGTATATTCCCTAAATCTGTTCGGAGAAACCTTAACGTTTAACTCCATCACGTTAACCAATGCATTGGAGAGCTATATCGGGCTCACTCGCCCTTAGTTTATCACGGAACCACCTGTCTTCATAATAATTCCCAAAAACCTCAACATAATCATATCACATAAAACATGCATAAAGGAAACATAACATTTACACCTTTCAATAACAAGATATCAATACAACACATTGATATAAAAACATTATGAAAACCATTTTCAATAACAAAATAAAATAAAAGTAAACATGGTATTTATTTTTCTTTTAAAAAAAAGGTATGGCTTGTAGAGGAAGCCGAAACTCAAATAATGGTCACGGCGGCGGAGAAGTCGTTGTCGCCGCATACATACGACAAAAACATTCCCTTTTGTCGTTTAGTAAAATGATTTGTATAAAAAATATTCCTTTTGGATAAACATAAAAGTCAAATTGGTTTATACATCGTATAAAAGAAGGTTGTGTATAAAACAAAATATGCCTCAATGAAAGGGGATTGAGACGAAGTCTCATACCTCGGGTCCGACTTGACTCGGTCGTTCTTTAATCTCCTGAATAATAAACTTGAGTTAATTTCTACTTGTTTAAGAACCTTTTTCAAGTTCATTATTCCTTTTATATCACTTATTTCCATGTCATGAACACTATATAATTATTTAAGTTAATAACGGTCGTTTTAACGATCATTGGTACTTGAGTCAAAAATAAACCCTTTATAATTACATGTTGTTCATGTATCCATTATATACAGAATTATAATCATTATGTATATATCATATATATCCAGTATATACATGCATTTATAATATTACATAATCATTTAGAGGTAAGAAATGAAATGCGCCGTTCATGGAGACGGTAAGCCGTACGTACGCATTAACGCTACTTTCATTTCTATTTCGTATTTTATAGAATGGAATCATAATGATATAAAGGTATATTATAATTATAGTATAATATCATATATAATATCATAGTTCCATCCTTTATATGTCCCACATATGGTATTTAATGAATCAAATCACTTTGAGGGGGCGGTAGTCCGCACTTCCTTAAATGAAGATATCGCGTTTACCCATAATGGAAACCATAAAGGTATGCCCAAAATGAAAAATACAGAAGCTTAAGGAAAACATAAACATATTATATATCATATATAAATATAGTGACATCTTAATGGACACCTTTGAAGGTGTTAAAAGAATGTTGAACAATCATCGTTTCGGGAGGCATAAATTCACCATCCACGGAAACAGTATGTCCTTTAACCATTAGATGTAGGTGTGTGTAAGTGTAGCTCTAATACTTCTTATAAAAACATCCTAGTATATTGAGTATACTGGAGTTGTTACAAAAGAAAAGAATAAAAAGAGTTTAGGGGGTTGGAGAAGCAAAATCAAACAAAAGGACTCAAAAGAAGACATTACCTTAAAATCGGGTAACTCTCTTAGATTTGAGCTCAAAGGCTTCCTTGGGAAGACTTCTGCCCAAAGTGAGGCTTCAAGGAGTAATATAGGGAAGTGGAGAGACAAAATTGGTAGGTCTTGGCCGAGCCAAAGGATTTGGGAGTGTGGGTAAGGAGGTAGAGGTGGGGGCCTTTTATAAGAGGAGAGGAGGGGCACTCTTGGAAGGTAAAGAAAAGTCACTTTATTTTAAAATGGTATTCAGATTTAAGAGGTACCACATTGATGTGTTTCGAGGATAAAGTGATAAGGATTCGAAATACACCCATCCAATAGGCTTTGGCCATGTGTAGGTCTTAGATTTTACATTATCATTCCATTTTATTTAAATCGTTAAATAATGAGGTCATCGCAGCATCATCATGATGTCATAAATAATTTAATTTATTTAAAGTATAAAAATTATAAAAAAAATACTATAATGTAGGAAATATTTTTAGATTTCCAATGACTATTTATAATAAATAATCTGATCTTTATAACCCCATGTAAAAATTGTTTTAGTAAAACATTTCATGTTTGTGTCATTTTTACTTTTACATTAAATAAAAAGTTATTTATGTCATTTCCCAACCAAAGTGGCTCCATGGGGTCCCCAAGTGGACCCATGGATTGTTTTGGTCGGCCATGACACATCCAATGAGGGTAGGACATGTTTCAAGCTCATCTCATTTTATTAAAGCATTATTTTTACCTTAAACTACACTAATTACCTCTAATCGCGATTAAGAACTTAAGAGTTACTATTCACCAAAAAATTATTTTAATCTCATTGAACCACATTTTACTTCTTAATGACAACCATGTATGTCGGATTTTTGAAATTCAAAACACAGAAGTGGTAAAATTTCATTTAAACGAAAAATCAGTTTTTATAAGTACCACTAAGTGGTTTCACTATTCATCAAAAATTGAAGTTTTTCAGAAAAATACCAAAAATTCACCCTAAGCTATATTTGATATTCCGAATTCAAAAATGAAGTCTATTTTACAAAATTCAAAACATATAAATCACATTAATTAATTTAATAATTAATTCCCGCTGTCATGACAAATAGCGTGTTTTTATGAAACAATAAGTATCAAAAGATTGACACCAGTTTAAGTCCAATTTCAAAGTGAAATTGATTACAATGACCACCATTGAATTAAATGGTAAAAATATATTCTAATTTCACTTCAAAACTAATTCAAAAGATAATCTAATCATATAAATAAATTAGATTAAAAAGCAGTTTTGATGTAAAATGCAGCATTTTTCACTATTCATTAAAAAATGAACATTGTCTGAAAAATACCAAAAATTCACAAAAAGTAAATTTTGATGTCCCAATAATAAAGAGTAAGTTTATTTTGAAAAACATAGCTTATAAAATTTTCAAAATATAGATTTGAAAATGGTTTTCCATCAAAAGGCAGTAAAACAATCTTTTAAAAATATTAGTGTATTCCATGCTTAAGAATGTATTTATTTTCATTTTAAGCCTCTAAAACACTGTCTTAATCATTAATATACATAGATAAAAATATATATTATTCATTACTTACTTGGGATGTTACATCAAATCCATTATTAAATGCTTGGGGTATTACATTATTCCCTCCTTAACAGAATTTTGGCCTCGCAATTTGAAACTGCACTTCAAATGTTAAAGGTCAATGCTTGAAAATTCCCTTGTGGAAACCCACATTGAAAATAGGGTTAATAAAATATCCTCATAAAAAAGGGGTTAAGGGAGATGAGGTGGTCACCCCAAAATGTATGCTTTTGAATGGGGTGACATTAGTGGAAAATAAAAACTTGTACATGGAAAGAAAATCTAACTATTAAGTTCTGATGGAACATGATAAAAAACATGTTCAGATGAATTTTGATTACCAAAAAACTATAAACTACTGTAAAAATCCATTTATATTTCCAATGATTATGATAATAGGGAAACATTTTATTTTAGACTCTTTTCCTTGAGTTTATTAATTATTACACACTATAATAATATAAATATACATTTCTATTTACAAAATCATGCTTTTATTGCACCTTGAACTATCTATACTTCATAACTTAACACGGGTTATTCCATATGGTAAAGTAATACGTTAATCTATAAAATATATTACAATAATCAACTTAAACAATTTAGTAAATGGTTAAACATTCCAAAATATGAAGATTCAACACTTTAGAATGAAGGTCTCTGAATTTCAAATATAAACATATCATTAACCCTTAATTAATATGAATCAGCCCTAAATTTTAATATTCCAATCATGTAAATAACTTCATCACTTTCTCTTTTTAAATATGGTAATAACATGAATTTCCATAAAAACTATATTGGAAAAGTGGGGGTGAGTGGGGGGGGGGGGGTTATAGTGGAGGAGAGATGTGAATTTGGAATATTTTATTCATTATTTTATTAATTCCCTCTAGAAAACCAATAGCGTTTTTTCTTGTGACCCCTAATAGTAATAAGTGATTGTGAGTTCGAACCAAGTGGCATTATATCACTCATTATTTCATAAATAGTGCATTTAACTGATAATTTGTATATACGGTATTTTACTGTATTTCACAATTCATAAAAAATTTAAGAAATTCAGAAAAAAATTCCAAAAAATAACCCTAACCATTATTCAATGTGTAGAATTCAAAAATGAACTAATTTTTTTGAAAACTATTTTCAATGTATTTTGAATTTAATTTTTAAATAAATTCAAAATTATTTAAAAAAACAACATTAAAACAATAACTCATTTTATAAAACCTTGAAAAATTAATCAAAGTTCTGTAAAATTATCTTATAACCATAAGACAATAATATTAAAATTTATGAATAAATTTCATGGAATTAAATTTCCATTTTAAATTATTAAATTAATCATAAAATTATAATTAAAATATTTATGACATACAAAAATACCAATACTTATACTATGATCGTTCTTTCACTTTTAAGATACATAAATTGTATGTATACATTCATGGGTGAAGTTTCTTTTTTTGTCCAATTTAATATTCCTTACTATTCATTACTATTTATAAGGGTATGTGACTATTCCTAATGGTATATTACTATTCACCAAAAATTAAGTTTTCCTAATTAGACTCTAAATGTCTTACTGAACACAACTGTGTATGTAAGTTTTTCAAAATTCAAATAATAGAACTAGAAAAATTATGGTAATTGGTTATGTTATAAAAAAGAGAGATGTTATAATAAAGTATTGTTTTGTAGCGAATCAATGTTTCATTCGTTCTATATTAAATCTATTGGTAAATTCTTAGGGTGTTACACACCCAATTTTTGTGAAACCAGTAACATTGTGTGTTAGTTTGACATGAGACTGATTCCTACACATCAAATATTACTTATGAATCATTTTCCTAATTTATTAGGACAATCAAAGCATTTTTTTCTATTTTCATTGAGTTACACATTTTTAACTAAAATACAAATTTTAAAATGATAACAGAAACTTTGTGTCATACCAGGAACATCATGTATCAAATTGAGGTGAGGATAATTCTTAAATGTCATAAATGAATTAGGGATATTATTACTGAAGTATCAAAATAATATGAATGATTTTAATAAGTCTTTAGTATGCCATGATTTTTTACTAAAATTAATGTAAAATTTAAATTAAAATACACACATGGTGTCATACTGGTCACATTGTGCATTATATTGAGGTGAGGTTGATTAATACATATCCCAAATGAATAATTTATCATTTAACTAAAGTATCAAAACAATATGAATGTGTTTCTTTGGTTTTGATTATGTCACTTCTCTTTTTTACAAAAATGCCATTTTAAACTTGAAACATGAACATGGAGTCACAGTCATCACATAGTGTATCGTTTTGACACGATATAGATTTCTACAGATCAAAAATGACTTATGAATCATTTTCCAAAATTATCAAGACAATAAGATCATGTTTTCTTAGTTTTGATCAAGTGACACCTTTTTGAACTAAAATATCAATTTTAAAATGATAATGGACACATTGAGTCATACCATGAACATTGTGTATCAGATAAAGGTGATAATGGTTCCTAAACATAAAAAATGACATATAGATCATTTTCCTGAAGTATAAAAATATTATAAATTATTTTTCTTAGTTTTGAGTGTGTTCATTATCTTTTTTACTAACATTAATATTAATTTTAATGAGAACGAAAAAAATGGAGTCATACTGGCTAGATCGTTTGTCAAATTGAGGTGAGGATGATTCCTCTGTGTTGTAAATGATTTATGGATCCTTTTTCAAAAGTATCAAAACAATATGAATTCATTTGATCAGATTTAAGTATGTCATATGTTTTTTTAATTAAAGTTTCATTTTTAACTAGAAACATGAACTTGAGTCATACTAGTTACATCGTGTGTTAGTTTGACATGATATTGAAAACTACACCTCAAAAATGAATTATAAATTGTTATCCTAAATTATCAAGACAATATGAGCATGTTTTCTTTGTTTTTAGTGAGTGAAAAAAATTGAACTAAAATTTCAATTTTAAATTGATAATGGGCACTTTGAGTCATACTGGGAACATTGGCTATCAGATTGATATGTGGATGATTCCTACATGTTAAAAATTTACAGATGGATCATTTTTCTAAATTATCAATACTATTTGTATGCATCTTCTGGGTTTTGAGTATGTAAATTATCTTCTTTTACTAAAATTAACATCATTTTTAAAAAAAAAATACACACTTAGAGTCATACTGGCCACACCATGGATCAGATTGAGGTTTTGTAGTCTCCTACACATCACAACTGACTTACAAATAATTTTACTAAAGTTTCAAAATAATATTAATGTTTTTTCATAATTTTGAGTATGTGATGTGTATTTTGAACTAAAATGTAAATTATAAATGAAAAACATATAGCCTGAGTCATACTGAGAACACTGTGTATTATATTGAGGTGTTGATAATTGAGTATGTGATATTTTATTTCTTTCAACTATCTACCAAAATTCCAAAAAGTGAGAAGAGGAAACCTATTGCTGCCTCAACACTTCACATTTGGGTCAACATGGGGTTTCCTCTTCCATCATAAAGGAACATGTTCTTAATTAATTTCCTTATTTTCATTATCTCAATTGTAGCCTCAAAGTCCAATCTCTCATGAGCATGATCATATTTTAAATAACCACACCAAATCAAGAAAAATAATCCACCAATATGAGAAAACCATTCATATGTTACTAATACTCAAAAGAAATCAATTAAACATAAATATGAAATAATTCAATCCTAGTCCCATTGTTTTAAAGTATGATCAAAACTATAAAATTTTTTATTCACCCACTCTGGATACATATGATATATTTTTGAATCTCAATCCCAACAAAAATATATATTTAACCACTTTAAATTTACATAACATACACGCATTGCAAACAAATCCTATAAAAACCTTTTTCATTTTGGGTTGGTTCAAAACTCATATATAATGATTTTACGTCTTATTTTCTTCAAAAATAACTAGAATAACACTTATATTGTAGAGAAAAAAAGCTTTAAATACATTTACATTACATTAATTTTGAAGAATACTTAATACATAACAAAAACAGACACCAAAGGACCGTAATAGTTTAGTGTCTTTGGAAACTCGGAATATAATATTCTAATCTTGGTGAAAGATATTCAACATCTCCCATAAAGATCTTCCCTTATTATTTTCTTACCTAAAACCTTTCTTTAAATCCCAGGGAAAAGAAAAAAAATGGGTGATCTCAAATTCCCAGTAAGGGTAAACATAGAAAACATAAAACAATCCATAAACATTTGAATGCAAAAACTTGAACATAAAATCTAAACATCAAAATCTTGAGCAAAGACATGAATCTTAGAAGGACTTAAGGAATATATCATAAGGGAACATCAATAATGATAAAATATCATGGGAATAAAACATGTAATTGTGGCCAACCATTAATCACATGATATGATTTCCATAGTAGCCAAGACATTACTGCCAAGACCATCTTAGTGGACAAGGTCCCTTTCTGAATCGAGTTCACTCCTCGTTTTAGTCCTGTAACACTGAACTAATTAACTTACCATTCCATCCATTTCTATCTCATGAGATATAGATATTTACCCAATTAATTGTAGGGAGATATAGGTCCCAACCATCTCATAATGAAATCATTCTTACTTGTTCCACAAAACATAAAACATTCATCATAACCCAAATAATAAAATGGGTTTCATAAACATCATCCCATCATAACATAATCCATATAAAACAAATGGATATAATTTCATCATAAGAGAAGTAAAACCATGTAAATCATAGATACATTATACACATATGAAATAATTTCATCTTAGATGGAAAATGGTTTTGATAAAACACTAGAAATGAATTCTTGAGGAAAATATTCTTTCTTCTTCAAAATCATTTTCTTTTCACAAAATTCCATGCAATCTTAAAAGAAAAGTATTTTGTTAAAAATAGTAAAAAAAATTTGTAGAGTAAACTTCATTGAAATAAGTAGTTATGAAGCCGTAAAAATCCATTAACACCATATAAGTTAAAAATAACATTCTTCTCAGACTTTTGTTGGAAAAGTCAAAAAGTTCCTCGTATGGTAACCAAAAGAAAGATTACTTCCATAACACAAAGTAAAAGTCAAAGAGGGGTAAAAATGACATTAAAAATACATTGAATAATTTTAAACACTTTATGAAAAACATTTTATGTGCATGGATGAAAAATATAACCCCGGTAAATACTTACGTATAAGCAATGTCGAATAAAAATGAGATTTGCAAAATTATCCCTTACCTTATGTCCGATATGCTTTGTATGTATCCGGAACTACTGTATAATGATTTAAATAATGTTATTGACTTATTACAAAATCATATTCATTGTTATGATATCATATATGGTTCAATTATGACTTTATAATACCCGTTCTTTTATAAATTCCATCTTAAAGCAACGTTTTGGGTAAAATCGTTTCATTTATTGTACGTGTTTCGATTTGTTGTTCTTGATATTATTATTAATTATATCCGGATTTAATTAATTCCAGAATGTAAATCATGATTTATATATCATATATATTCAGTATATATATATATATATAAGAGATATATTAATGAAATGAAATACATCGTTCATGGAGACGGTAGGCCGTACGTACGCATGAACGCTGTTTTCTTTTCCTTATTGACTTGAATGGAATTAAGTAGATGACATACATATATATATACATAAATCCAGTAGAATTATTATGTAATATATTTCATTATTACTTATTATATATACTTTATAATCATTCTTGAATTGTTAACATGGAAAATCAATCTCATCGTGTCGTGGCGACGGTAATCCGTACGTACGCACGAGCGATGATATCGTTCCCATATTTATTGAATGGAATTGGAGTGGATGATATAATATCATAGAATCAGTATGATGTTATAATAATCATATATATTTATTCTTTACACCATTATACCCATCCAAGTAAGGTGGTGGTGGAAAACAGATTACACCACGGCGTGGAGACGGTATTCCGTACGTACGCACGCGCGGTGATTTCATTTTCCATAGGATGGATAGAAGGTGAAATAGGGTTGTTTAATATTTATAATAATATGTCAGTATATTAGTGATACTTATGTTATTATTTCATAATGAAACAACTAAAGAAGAAGAAATAAAGTTGAAAGAATCGGTAACAGACATTACCTCTTCTTTGAAGCACCTCTTCTTAACCACTTCTTAGGGAACTAAATATGGTCTTTGAAGAAGACCAGGACCTCTAGGATGTTTCAAGGAAAGTTGATAAGGGAAATTGGTAGGGGTTGGCCGAGCTTTAATACTCAAAGTGGTGTGAGGTGGAGAGGGAGGAGGTGCCCTTTTATAAGGGAGGAGAGGGGCACCTTAGGAAAAACATAAAATATTTTTTTAATAATAAAGTCATATTCGGTTTTTAATATCTCAAAATTGATTTATTTAGAAGATAAACTGGTTATGGGTATAAATACTCTAAACCAATTGAATTTAGAAATGTTTAGGTTACTATTTTATCCTTATCATTTAGATTTAACTCTATGTTAAATAATTTAACTTTTACTGTGTCTTTTTGTTTTCTTACACTATATGGTTAATAAACATACTATAACAAGCCAAACGAACCCCAAGTGGTTCATTATTAATATATATATCCTTATCTAAGTCATTTGGCCAAACCTTAGATTTTTAGGAATAAAATAACAATTAATAATATAATATTTGTTTTAAGAACTATTTTATGTCAATTTTGACACTATTTGGTACTTGATTTGTGTGAAACTCATAACAGCATGATTAGTTAGAAAACAGTTAATTAAATCAATACTAACATGTCATATTAACCTATAAAATTAGTTTAATTCATAAAAATTCTAAAATTACATTTATTTGGGTATTTATAACATCAATTATGTTAATATTTCAATAAGAAGGTAATTACTGCATCATCATTGTGTCATAAATAAATTAAATTATTTAATTTCTAAAAATTATAAATAAAATTCCATTATGTAGTAAATTTTTTTATATTTCTAATGAATATTTATAGTCGAATTTATCTTATGTATAACCCTATATTAAAAAAAATTTAGTTATTAAACTTTAATTTTGACTATTTTAATTTCTCTTTAAATAAAATAATAATAAATGTCCTAATCTAATCCAAGTGAACCTAAATGGTAATATTTTATTCCTAAGGTTGTTTTTGGTCGAATTAAACTTATCCAATAGAATTAGGACATGTGTTAGGGTAATAATAATATCATTTTTACCCTTAATTACCCTATTTACTTTTAACCGTGGTAAATAAAAGTAAAAAATTACTATTCACCAAAAATTATTTTTATCTTATTGAAACACATTTTACTCCTATATATTAACCATGTCTCTTGGAATTTCAAAATACCAGTCACAGAAGCGTTAAAATTAAGTTTTATGTAAATTTTCAAACTCTCCTAGGAGGTGGGTAAAAGAAGGTGAAAAGTTCAATAAAATTTTTATATATCTAAAATTATTATAAAATGACTCCAATGAATTAAATTGAACTTATATAGGTATTATGTATCAATTTTGACCTAAAATAAATTTAAATAAAATAAATAATTATTTAAATAAAAAGTCGGTTTTTAAATAGTAACATAGTGTTTTCACTATTCATCAAAAATTGAAAGTTTTCAGAAAAATACCAAAAATTCACCCTAGGATAATTTCAATATTCTAAATCCAAAAATGGAGTCCATTTAGAAAGATAAAATTTCAAAAAGTGGGTATTACTATTCATAACCGCTAGTTTATATAATATTTTAATAACATATCGTTGTTTAGTGAAACTCGGTATTGCGTACAACACACGCTATCGTGGAAGGTCGCGATTGCGTGTAATGCAAGACAAGTCAGGGATGCGTGTATTGAAAAATCCTTTTGGTGTAGCGTACTACACAGTACATCGATGAAATTAAAAAAGTATATTTTTCATAAAATCTCAAGTTGTTACATTCTACCCCCCTTAAAATGAATTTCGCCCTCGAAATTCGTCGGGGTTATAAATGGTTTTCTACTCAACAGTTTCTTTAATAGAAACCCACATCGTAAAAATGAATTCCAAAACTTATATTTAAAAACTAAAGTATGAAACGTAACAGTTACCCAAATTAACTAATCACTGGGTTTCCACAAAGGAGAGCATAAGTGAAAATATGGATATGAGAGAGAAATCTAACCATCATGTTATGATGGTGAGTGGTAGAGAACATGGCTATGAAAAATCCAACAATCTAAAAGCCATAAATTTGTGATGATCTATGTTACCATCCGATTCATCGGATATAAGGGCATTTGGACAATATTTTAGGTTTTCTAGATCATTTCCCTAAATTTGAAGAATTTGAATTAGAAGAAATACTTACTTTATTTCAATATAATCTCCCCGTTGTTCATGCCTTGAACAATTTCCACTTCATCTCTTAAAGAAATGAAGTTTAATTTTTCATTCGTGAGTTGTTAGTAGATCATGTGATAGAATGATGGGTCATTCTATATGTCTCAAACAAAAGGTTAGAAAAAGTTATCAAATATACATAATTCCATCCATGGTGAGGTTAATCGTATATGATTCCAAAAATGAACTTATACTTCATCTATCATACTGCTTAATATAATAAAACTAGTTTCTAAAAACCAGGGACTTCTTGTATGCCAGTGGTAGGTGATAAAGGCCTGTCGCACATCAGTTGTGGGTTCGATTCCCACAACCTTGTCTGACGCGACGGGTTGTCTCCCGTCCTGCAGGTTGTCCCTTTTTCAAAAACTACATTATAATAACATTCCTGCAATAAAATAGAAAAAAAATACTATCTTATGTCTAACTTAATTCATTCCAATATTTAGGCTTATACAAAATAATTCTTTCCAAGATTGTAGTATAAAGAAAACAATTACTAGAAATGTCATCTACCGAGCATGTGAATACCATCATTTATCCCCCATATATCATATGATATATCTTGTTGGTCACATTAAAAACATGTGAATACCTTGATCATGTATTCTCTTGAACCATAATGAAAACATGAATGTTGTTACAAGCTACCTCTTTCCATATACCAAAATACCAAAAATTATATATACTCAAACCATGATATCAATTTTTCCTTATATTAGTCATGAGATCATTAATACTATCAAACATTTCATTATCTCCTTATCCCTTCTTTTTATGCATATCATCTACTTTCCAAAATATTTGAATCACTTTTCATGGTTACTGGTACCATATAATTATCGAAATCAAAATAAACCATTACATAGATATTCCAATGTTCCACAATACTATAAATGAGATTCCACAACATTATTTTGGAATCCCTTTACATAAACACATAATCATTCCACTACATCGTTTTCATACTAAAAATTACTAACAGTGATCGCATGTGACTTCCCTTTGTCCTTTGCCTTAAGAGGTTTCTCATGTTGATCATCATTAATCCCTGGATTAGGTCATTGATTAGCATAATTCCCCATTTCCTTACACTTGAAGCATTGAAGTGTTGGTGGTGCGTTCTCTATAGTCTTTTCTTCATTCACATCATTAGAAACCCTTTTTCCATTACATCGATACTCAGCTGCTCGATGACCTACTTTTCCATACTTAAAAAATTTTCTAGTCCCTTTAAGACAATCTCCACCATGCTTCTTTCCACACTTTGAGCATAAAGAAACATTTATCTTCTTTTCACGATTATTATGAGATTTCTCCTTGAACTCCATCTTTCATTTCTTATCAAAACCGTGAGATGGATATGTAACACCAACTTCTATTTCTACCTTTATAGCACAAAACACAATTTCTTCATAGCTAATGAAGTCTCTTATAGCTAATTCCCTTCGAAGACTTGGTTTTAAGCCACTGAAAAATCAATCAACTTTACTTTTAGGTTAGATGATAAAGCCAGATGCATACCTTGTAAGACTTGTAAAATTTTCTTCGTATATACCAACAGATTCATCATTCTTTTGCTTAAGCTCATGGAAATCATTTTCCATCTTTGTTCGAAGAATACAAGGGAAATACTTATTGAAAAATAATTTCTTTAACTCATCCCATTCCATGGATTCAATTTCATCTCGGGGCCTCGTATTATTAATTAGAGTCCACCATTGATTTGATTCACCTTCTAAATGGTAAATATCCAGAATGACTTTTTTCATGTTCCGAACATAAAAGTATGGAAAATATCTTTTCAATGGTACTGATCCATTGTTCAACAACAAGTGTATCAGAAGACCCACTGAAAGAAGGTGGACATTGCCTCATGAAGGACTCAATTGAATATTGTTCCCTTCTCTACTCATTTGGAAGTCCAGAATGATTAATAGATTGTGTAAGTATAGCAATAATATTTTTCACTCCATCTCCCATAACATTGGTTTTTTCAGGAGGACAATCATTGCATCTTCCATTACATTGATCAACACGGTTCCTTTGGGTTCCAACCATCATCTAAAACCCAAAAAGAATAGTGTGAGAGGGAAAAATCATGTTAGGGAAAACAAAATAATAAAGGGGGTACCTTAAATATCTAACATCTTAGATATATTTCTTAGATCATTACCGTAATTCTAGGATTATAACCTATACTTATACTTAACCTTAGGGACATCCCTAGGCATACCTTAGAAATATCTCTAGGGATCTCACTAAAGTTTTCACATCCTAGTTTCCAAAGGTTAACTAAAAATTTCTTTTGATACCAACCGTAGAGACCCAAAGCATGACGTACATGGACATTACATTACTTTTGAGGAATACTTAATATATAACAAAAACAGACACCAAAGGACTGTAATAGTTTAGTGTCCTTGGAAACTCGGAATATAATATTCTAATCTTGGTGAAAGATCTTCAACATCTCCCATAAAGATCTTCCATTTTTATTTTCTTACCTAAAACATTTCTTTAAATACCAGGGAAAATAAAAAAAAGGGCGAGCTCAAATGCCCAGTAAGGGTAAACATAGAGAACATAAAACAATCCATAAACATTTGAATGTAAAAACTTGAACATAAAATCTAAACATCAAAATTTTGAGCAAAGACATGAATCTTGGAAGTACTTAAGGCATATATCATAAGGGAACATCAATCATGATAAAATATCATGAGAATAAATAATGTAATTTTGTAAAACCATTAAGCACATGATATTATTTCCATAGTAGCCAAGACATTACTGCCAAGACCATCTTAGTGGATAAGGTCCCTTTATGAATCGAGTTCACTCCTCGTTTCAGCCCTGTAACACTGAACCGATTTAACTTACCATTCTAGACATTTCTATCCCATGAGATATAAATATTTACCCAATTAATTGGAGGGAGATATAGGTCCCACCCATCTCATAATGAAATCACTCTTACTTGTGCCACAAAACTTAAAATATTCATCATAACCCAAAGAATAAAATGGGTTTCATAAACATCATCCCAACATAACATAATCCATATAAAACAAATGGATATAATTTCATCATAAGAGAAGTAAAACCATTTAAATCATATAGACATTATACATATATGAAATAATGTCATCTTATATGGAAAATGGTTTTAATAAAACACTTGAAATTAATTCTTGAGAAAAATATCCTTTCTTCTTCAAAATCATTTTCTTTTCACAAAATGACATGAAATCTTAAAAGAAAAGTATTTTGTTGAAAATAGTCATAAAAGTTTGCAGAGAAAAATTCATTGAAATAAGTCATTATGAAACCATAAAAATCCATTCATGTCATATAAGTTAAAAATAACATTCTTCTCATACTTTTGTTGGAAAAGTCAAAAAGTTCATCGTATGGTAAACAAAAGAAATATTCCTTCCATAACACAAATTAAAAGTAAAAGAGGGGTAAAAATGACATTAAAAATAAATGGAAGAATATTAAAAACTTTATAAAATTTTTTTATGGGCATGGATCAAAAATATAACCCCAGTAAATACTTACGTATAAGCAATCTCGGATAAAAATGACATTTGCACAATTGTCCCTTACCTTATGTCCGATATGTTTCATATGTATCCGGAACACCTGTATAATGATTTAAATAATGTTATTGACTTATTACATAATCATAATCATTGTTATGATATCATATATGGTGCAATTATGACTTTATAATACCCGTTCTTTTATAAATTCCATGTTAAAGCAGCGTTTTGGGTAAAATCGTTTCATTTATCGTACGTGTTTTGATTTATTGTTCTTGATATTATTATTACTTATATCATGATTTGATTACTTCAAGAATGTAAATAATGATTTATATATCATATATATTCTGTATATATATATATAATAGATAGATGAATGAAATGAAATACACCATTCATGGAGACGGAAGGTCGTACGTACGCATGAACATTGTTTTCTTTTCCTTATTGACTTGAATGGAATTAAGTAGATGACATATATATATATACATAATTCAAGTAGAATTATTATGTCATATATTTCATTATTACTTATTATATATACTTTATAATCATTCTTGAATTGTTAACATGGAAAATGAATCTCATCGCGTCGTGGAGACGGTAATCCGTACGTACGCACGAGCGATGATATCGTTCCCATATTTATTGAATGGAATTGGAATGGAAGATATAAAATCATAGAATTAGTATTATGGTATAATAATCATATATAGTTAGTCTTTACACCATTATACCCATCCAAGAAAGGCGGTGGTGGAAAAGAGATTACACCACGGCGTGGAGATGGTATTCCGTACGTACGCACACGCGGTGATTTCATTTTCCGTAGGATGGATAGAAGGTGAAATAGGGTTGTTTCATATTTATAATAAAAAATCATTATATGAGTGATACTTATGTTATTAATTCATAATGAAACAACTAAATAAGAATAAGTATAAGAATAAATAAAGTTGAAAGAATCGGTAACAGACATTACCTCTTTTTTGAAGCGCCTCTTCTTAACCTCTTCTTAGGGCACTAAAGATGGTCTTTGAAGAAGACCAGGAACTCTAGGATGTTTATAGGAAAGTTAATAAGGGATATTGTTTGGGGTTGGGTGATCTAGAAGGATCAAAGTGGTGTGAGGAGGAGAGGGAGGAGGTTCCCTTTTATAAGGGAGGAGAGAGGCACCTTAGAAAAAACTTAAAATATTATTTTATAATAAAGTCATATTCGGTTTTTAATAGCTCAAAATTTATTTATTTAGAAGATAAGGTGGGGATAGGTCGAAATCCTCTCAACCAATAGGTTTTATACATGTTTAGGTTACTATTTTATCATTATCATTTAGATTTAACTCTATGTTAAATAATTTATCATTTACCGTGTCTTTTTGTTTTCCTACACTATATGGTTAATAAACTTACTATAACAAGCCAAAATAACCCCAAGTGGTTCCTTATTAATATATATATATCATTATATAATTCATTTGTCCGAACCTTACATTTTTAGGAATAAAATAACAATTAATAATATAATATTTGTTTTAAGAACTATTTTATGTCAATTTTGACACTATTTGGTACATGATTTTTGTGAAACTCATAACAACATGATTAGTTTCAAAAAAGTTAATTAAATCAATACTAACATGTCATATTAACCTATAAAATTAGTGTAATTTATAAAAAGTCTAAAATTACATTTATTTGGGTATTTATAACATCAATTATGTCAATATTTCATTAAAAAGGTAATTAATGCATCATCATTGTGTCATAAATAAATTAAATTATTTAATGTATAAAAATTATAAATAAAATACCATTATGTAGGAAATAGTTTTATATTTATAATGAATATTTATAGTCAAATTTATTTTATGTATATCCCTATATCAAAAAAAAATTAGTTATTAAACTTTGATTTTAATTATTTTAATTGTTCTTGAAATAAAATAATAATAAATGTCCTAATCTAATACAAGTGGACCTAAAGGGTAATATTTTATTCCTATGGTAGTTTCTGGTCGAATTACATTTATCCAATATAATTAGGAAATGTGTTAGGGTAATAATAATATCATTTTTACCCTTAATTACCCTATTTACTTTTAACCATGTTAAATAAAAGTAAAAAGTTACTAATCACCAAAAATTATTTTTATCTTATTGAACCACATTTTACTCCTTGATATTAACCGTGTCTCTATGATTTTCAAAATTCCACTCACAGAAGTGGTAAAATTAAGTTTTATGTAAATTTTTAAACTCTCATAGGCGGTGGGTAAAAGACGGTGAAAAGTTCAATAAAATTTTCATGTCTAAAATTATTATAAAATGAATCCAATGAATTACATTGAACTTATATAGGTATTATGTATCAATTTCGACCTAAAAAAATTTAAATAAAATAAATAATTATTTAAATAAAAAGTCGGTTTTTAAATAGTAACCTAGTGTTTTCACTATTCATCAAAAATTGAATGTTTTCAGAAAAATACCAAAAATTCACCCTAGGCTAATTTCGATATTCAGAATCCAAAAACGGAGTCCATTTCAAAAGATAAAATTTATAAAATTTTAGAAAGTGGGTCTTACTATTCATAACAGCTAGTTTATATAATATTTTAATAACATATCATTGTTTAGTGAAACTCGGTATTGCGTACAACACACACTATTGTGGAAGGTCGCGATTGCGTGTAATGCAAGCCAAGTCAGGGATGCGTGTAGTGAAAACTTTTTTTGGTGTAGCGTATAACACAAGACATCAATGAAATTAAAAAGAATATTTTTCATAAAATCTCAGAGTGTTACATTCTACCCCCCTTAAAATGAATTTTCCCTCGAAATTCATCGGGGTTATAAATGGTTTACTACTCGAAAGTTTCTTTAATAGAAACCCACATCGTAAAAAGGAATACCAAAACTTATCTTTAAAAACTAAAGTATGAAACGTAACGGTTACCCAAATTAACTAATCACTGGGTTTCCACATAGGAGAACATAGGGGAAAATATGGATATGGAAGAGAAATCTAACCATCATGTTTTGATGGTGATTGGTAGAGAACATGGCTATGAATAATCCAACAATCTCAAAGCCATAAATTTGTGATGATCTAAGGTAGCATCTGATTCATCAGATATAAGGGCACTATGACAACATTTTTGGTTTTTAAGATTATTTCCCTAAAGTAGAAGAATTTTAATTAGATGAAATACTTACTTTATTTTGATATAATCTCACCGTTGTTCGTGCCTTGAACAATTTACACTTCATCTCTTAAATAAATGAAGTTGAATTTTTCATTCATGAGGTGTTATCAGATTATGTGACAGAATGATGGGTCATTCCATATGTCTCAAACAAAAGGTTAGCAAAAGTTATCAAATATACATAAGTCCATCTATGGTGAGGTTAATCGTATATGATTCCAAAAATGGACTTATACTTCATCTATCATACTGATTAATATAATAAAACTAGTTTCTACTAACCAAGGACTTCTTGTAGGCTAGTGGTAGACGATAAAGGCCTATCGCACTTCGGTTGTGGGTTCGATTCCCACAACCTTGTCTGACGCGACGGGTTGTCTCCCGTCCTGCAGGTTGTCCCTTTTTCTAAAACTACATTATAATAACATTCCTGCAATAAAATAGAAAAAAATACTATCTTATGTCTAACTTAATTCATTCCAATCTTTAGGCTTATACAAAATACTGCTGTCCAAGATCATAGTATAAAGAAAACAATTACTAGAAATTTCATCTACCGAGCATGTGAATACCATCATTTATCCCCCATATATCATACGATATATCTTGTTGGTCACATTACAAACATGTGAATACCTTAGTCATGTATTCTCTTGAACCATAGTGAAAACATGAATGCTGTCACAAGGTAACTCTTTCCATATACCAAAATCCCAAAAATTCTATATTCTCAAACCATGATATCAATTTTTCTTTATATTCGTCATGAGCTTATTAATACTATCAAACATTTCATTATCTACTTATCCCTTCTTTATGCGCATATCATCATCTTTCCAAAATATTTTAATCACTTATCATGGTTATCAGTACCATATAATTATCGAAATCACAATAAACCATTACATAAATATTCCAATGTTCCACAATACTATAAATGAGATTCCACCACATTATTTTGGAATCACTTTACATAGACACGTAATCATTCCACCCCATAGTTTTCATACTCAACATTGCTAATAGTGATCGCATGTGACTTCCCTTTTTTCCTTTTCCTTAAGAGGTTGCTCACATTGATCATCATTAATCCTTGGATTCAGATATTGATTATCATGATGCCCCATTTCCTTGCACTTGAAGCATTGAAGTGTTGGTGGTGCGTTCTCTACATTATTTTATTTATTCACCTCATTAGAAACCCTTTTTCCATTACTTTGACACTCAGCTGCTCGATGAACTTCTTTTCCACACTTAAACAATTTTCTAGTGACTTTAAGACAATATCCATCATGCTTCTTTCCACACTTTGAGCATAATGAAACATTTATCTTATATTCACCATTATTCTGAGATTTCTCCTTGAACTCCATCTTTCGCTTCTTGTCAAAACCATGAGATGGATATGTAACACCAACTTCCATTTTTACCTTAATAGCACAATGAACAATTTCTTCACATCTACTGAAGTCTCTTATAGATAATGCCCTTCGAAGACTTGGTTTTAAGACACTAAAGAATCGATCAACTTTACTTTCAGGTTGGATGATAAAGCTAGATTCATACCTTGTAAGACTTGTAAAATTTGCTTTGTATATACCAACAGATTCATCATCCTTTTTCTTAAGCTCAAGGAAATCCTTTTCCATCTTTGTTCGAAGAATACGAGGGGATTACTTATTGAAAAATAAGTTCTTAAACTCATCCAATTCCATGGATTCAATTTCATCTCGGGGTCTCGTATTCTTAATTAGAGTCCACCATTGATCTACTTCACATTTTAAATGATAAATATACAGAATGAATTTTTCATGTTCTGAACAAAAAAGTATGGAAAATATATTTTCAATGGTACCGATCCATTGTTCAGAAACAAGTGGATCAGAAGACCCACTGAAAGAAGGTGGATGTTGCCTCATAAAAGACTCAATATAATATTGTTCCCTTCTCTACTCATTTGGAAGTTCAAAATGATTCATAGCTTTTGTAAGTATAGCAATAATATTTTTCACTCCATCTCTCATAACGTTGGTTTATTTAGGAGTAAAATCATTGCATCATCCATTACATTGATCAACGCGGTTCCTTCGGGTTCCAGCCATCGTCTAAAACCCAAAAAAAATAGTGCGAGAGGAAAAAATCATGCTAGGGAAAAAACATAATAATGGGGGAGTACCTTCAATATCTAACATCTTAGGTATATTTCTAATATCGTTACCGTAATTCTAGGACTATAACCTATACTTATACTTAACCTTAGGGACATCCCTAGACATACCTTAGAAATTTCTCTAGGGATCTCACTAAAGTTATCGCATCCTATTTTCCAAAGGCTAACTAAACCTTTCCTCTGATACCAACTATAGATACCCAAATCTTGACGTACATGGACATTACATTAATTTTGCGGAATACATAATATATAACAAAAACAGACACCAAAGGACCGTAATAGTTTAGTGTCTTTGGAAACTCATAATATAAACATCTAATCTTGGTGAAAGATCTTCAACATCTCCCATAATGATCTTCCCTTTTTTATTTTATTACCTAAAACATTTCTTTAAATCATGGGGAAAAGAAAAAAAAGGTGAGATCAAATTCCCAGTAAGGGTAAACATAGAAAACATAAAACAATTCATAAACATTTTAATGCAAAAACTTGAACATAAAATCTAAACATCAAAATCTTGAGCAAAGACATGAATCTTGGAAGTACTTGAGGCATATATCATAAGGGAACACCAATCATGATAAAATATCATGGGAATAAAACATATAATTGTGTAAAACCATTAAACACATGATATGATTTCCATAGTATCCAAGTCATTACTGCCAAGACCATCTTAGTGGACAAGGTCCCTTTCTGAATCGAGTTCACTCCTCGTTTCAGTCCTGTAACACTGAACCAGATTAACTTACCATTCCAGCCATGTCTATATCATGAGATATAAATCTTTACCCAATTCATTATAGGGAGATATAGGTCACACCCATCTCATAATTAAATCATTCTTACTTGTGCCAAAAAACTTAAAACATCCAACATAACCCAAAGAATAAAATGGGTTACATAAACATCATCCCATCATAACATAATCCATATAAAACAAATGGATATAATTTCATCATAAGAGAAGTAAAACCATGTAAATCATAGAGATATTATACACAATGAAATAATGTCATCTTATATGGAAAATGGTTTTGATAAAACACTTGAAATTAATTCTTGAGGAAAATATCATTTCTTCTTCAAAATCATTTTCTTTTCACAAAATGCCATGAAATCTTAAAAGAAAAGTATTTTGTTGAAAATAGTCATAAAATTTTGTAGAGGAAACTTCATTGAAAAAATTCTTTATGATACCATAAAAATCCATTCACGCCGTATAAGTTAAAAATAACATTCTTCTCATACTTTTTTTAGAAAAGTCAAAAAGTTCCTCATATGGTAAACAAAAGAAAGATTCCTTCCATAACACAAAGTAAAAGTCAAAGAGGGGTAAACATGAAATGAAACATACATGTAATAATATTAAACACATTATGAAAAACATTTTATGGGAATGGATGAAAAATATAACCCTAGCAAATACTTACGTATAAGAAATCTCAGATTAATATGAGATTTGCAAAATTATCCCTTACCATATGTCCGATATGCTTCGTAAGTATCCAAAAATCCTGTATAATGATTTAAATAATGTTATTTACTTAATAAAAAATCATATTCATTGTTATGATATCATATATGGTTCAATTATGACTTTATAATACCCGTTCTTTTATAAATTCCATGTTAAAGCAACGTTTTGGGTAAAATCGTTTCATTTATCGTACATGTTTCGATTTGTTGTTATTGATATTATTATTAATTATATCATGATTTACTTACTTCAATAATGTAAATAATGATTTATATATCATATATATTCAGTATATATATATATATAATTGATAGATGAATGAAATGAAATACACCGTTCATGGAGACGGTTGGCCGTAGGTACGCATGAACGCTGTTTTCTTTTCCTTATTGACATGAATTGAATTAAGTAGATGAAATACATATATATATATATATACATAAATCCAGTAGCATTATTATATCATATATTTCATTATTACTTATTACATATACTTTATAATCATTTTTGAATTGTTAACATGGAAAATGAATCTCATCGCGTCGTGGAGACGGTAATCCGTACGTACGCACGAGCGATGATATTGTTCCCATATTTATTTAATGGAATTGGAGTGGATGATATAATATCATAGAATCATTATGATGTTATAATAATAATATATAGTTATTATTTACACCATTATACCCATCCAAGTAAGGTGGTGGTGGAAAACAGATTACACCACGGCGTGGAGACGGTATTCCGTACGTACACACGTGTGGTGATTTCATTATATATAGGATGGATAGAAGGTGAAATAGTGTTGTTTCATATTTATAATAACATATCAGTATATGAGTGATACTGATATTTTTACTTCATAATGAAACAACTAAATTAGAAGAAGTAGAAGAATAAATAAAGTTGAAAGAATCGGTAATGGACATTACCTCTTCTTTGAAGCGCCTCTTCTTAACCTCTTCTTAGGGCACTAAAGATGGTATTTTAAGAAGAACCTGACCTCTAGGATGTTTCTAGGAAAGTTTAGAAGGGAAATTAGTAGGTTTTTTCCGAGCATTAAGGCTCAAAGTGGTGTGAGGAGGAGAGGGAGGAGGTGCCCTTTAATAAGGGAGGAGAGGGGCACCTTAGGAAAAACTTAGAATATTATTTTATAATAAAGTAATATTCAGTTTTAATAGCTAAAAATTGATTTATTTCGAATATAAGGTGGGTATGGGTCTAAATCCTCTCAAACAATAGGTTTTAGACAAGTTTAGGTTACTATTTTATCCTTATCGTTTTGATTTAACTCTATGTTAAATAATTTAACTTTTACCGTGTCTTTTTGTTTTCTTACACTATATGGTTAATAAAATTACTATAAAAATCCCAACTAACCCCAAGTGGTTAATTATTAATATATATATCCTTATCTAAGTCATTTGGCCAAACCATATATTTTTAGGAATAAAATAAAAATTAATAATATAATATTTGTTTTAAGAACTATTTTATGTCAATTTTTACACTATTTGGTACTTGATTTTTTTTGAAAATCATAACAGCGTGATTAGTTCAAAAAAAGTCAATTAAATTAATACTAACATATCATATTAACATATAAAATTAGTGTAATTCATAAAAAGACTAAAATTACATTTATTTGGGTATTTATAACATCAATTATGTTAATATTTCATTAATAAGGTAATTACGACATCATCATTGTGTCATAAATAAATTAAATTATTTAATGTCTAAAAATTATAAATAAAATACCATTATGTAGGAAATATTTTTATATTTCTAATTAATATTTATAGTATAATTTATCTAATGTATAACCCTATATTAAAAATGTTTTAGTTATTAAAATTTGATTTTAACTATTTTAATTGTTCTTTAAATAAAATAATAATAAATTTCCTAATCTAATCCAAGTGGACCTAAAGGGTAATATTTTATTCATAAGGTTTTTTTGGTCGAATTACACTTATTAAATAGAATTACTACATGTTTTGGGTAATAATAATATCATTTTTACCCTTAATTTCCCTATTTACTTTTAATCATGGTAAATAAAATTAAAATGTTACTGTTCACCAAAAATTATTTTTATCTTATTGAACCGAATTTTACTCCTTGATATTAACCATGACTCTTGGGTTTTTTAAATTCCACTTGGAGAAGCAGTAAATTTATGTTTTATGTAAATTTTTAAACTCTCCTAGGAGGTGGGTAAAAGACGGTGAAAAGTTCAATAAACTTTTTATATGTCTAAAATTATTATAAAATGACTCCAATGAATTACATTGAACTTATATAGGTATTATGTATCAATTTTTACGTAAAATAAATTTAAATAAAATTTATAATTATTTAAATAAAAATTCAGTTTTTAAATAGTAACTCAGTGTTTTCACTATTCATCAAAAATTGAATGTTTTCAGAAAAATACCAAAAATTTACCCTAGGATAATTTTGATATTCCGAATCAAAAAATGGAGTCCATTTCGAAAGATAAAATTTATAAAATTTCAAAAAGTGGGTATTACTATTCATAACGATTAGTTTATATAATATTTTAATATCATATCATTGTTTAGTGTAACTAGGTATTGTGTACAGCACACGCTATCGTGGAAGGTCGCGATTGCGTGTAATGGAAGCCAAGTCAGGGATGCATTTAGTGCAAGCTCCTTTTAGTGTAGCGTACAACACAAGACATCAATGAAATTAAAAAGAATATTTTTCATAAAATCCCAGGGTGTTACATATATATTTTTTGATTATATTGACCATTAGTGTATCCCTTTATTTATTTCTAGAAAACATTAACCATTAGTGTAAACATATTTGTGTTCATTGATTGAACTAAAATAAAGATTTACAGTTGAGTTTTTATGGAACATAAAAAAATATATCTTTCCCTTTCAGCATCATAGAGAGTAATGATTCCATGAAAAACCATTTACCTTCATTGATGGAAAAACATCAGTGTGACCCACTGTGTATTTTCAGAAGACATTAAACTCCATTATAAATTATGTACCCACTTTTGACAATATTAAATATCATTATATCCCTTTAGAGAATCCAAATGACCCTAAAATATAGCACAACCATCAAGTCTTCCATGATTACGATGTATATTAGAGTATCCTTTTCAATATTTTGGGTGATGATAAACTGTAACATATCAACATCATTATTTTTTCATGAAAATGAGATTATCCATATTCTCATGTATTTTTTATTCAGAATGATGAAGTGTTTTATATTAGTGATCTTGTGAATAATGATCATTTTATAAAATGAATTTCAACATGCATATTTGTGATGAACTAGTGGACACATTTTTTGATGTTGATCCGGTGAAGAAGTATCTATATGGAAAATAAGGATGGGTTAAACACTTCTACTCATGTAATGTAAGTTATATTCTATGTGATATAATGGTGGGATGGTTTAATTTCACATCATGTGCATTCAAAAGAATCAGTTTTAGTCAATCCATTTCACTAATGTAAACATGATCTATTAATTGTATGGATTTTTCTTCAATTTTTGATATTATGTCATGCATCTCATTGATGAACGAATATCCCATATAATTCTAGCCCCACCAAAGTGAAACCACTTTATTGTTATTTTTTTTATATAAATTACCACAACCCAAGACAGAACCCTAGAGAGGAAATTAGTCTAATTTTATTCTAAAAATGATAATGAAATTAACTAATAAAATTAGAAAAAATGATGAGAAAATTAACTAAATATGTAGTAGGAATTCCTCTTCATGATGCTTGTATAAATTCCGACACTATGTTTTCTACTCATTTATAAAAAAATTGATTTATTCCCTTATAATTATCCACGAAGAATATATCAAAAATAATATATAATCATTCTAATACAGATGCTTCACACCCAAAATATATTTCTATGTTTATATCTTAAAGTTGGTCACAAACATAGAATGTGATCACCTAAATTTGTTATCTAAAAACATTCTGACTCCATGTACGCTGCTCACTCATATCTTAACAAATTTACATCTTCTTTGGAGTTCTCATTAATATTGGTAGTACTGTATGGGATTTCAAGCCTTGTATTCCGGACTCTTGGACTTGGGCCTTCGGGCTATGTAATGGGTCACCCTCTATCTAGTATAAAGAGGTATTTGCTTTCAAATAATCAATTGGGTATTCGGCCCCAACCTTTTAAATTTTTGTAATATTGCTAGTACTGAGAAAAATATAGACCAGAAAATGATAATAAATATTTATAATGAAATTTTAATTACCTTCAAAAATTACCTATTTGGGGATCCTTTCATTTTCACGTTCTATGATCTATATCATAAATTTTCAATCATAATACCCACAATAATTTTTATTATATTTCTTAAGATTCTATAGAAACATTGAAAAAACTAAGTAAATTGTTTTGAATTATGTTTTGATAGTTAAATATTTCAATATACACCTTAATATGTTTCCATTTGAAGTAATACATAGGTTTTTTATGTTTAGTAACCAAATTCATTCCAGGATTTAGCCTATATTTAGTGATATCCCTATTATAAAAAAATTCTTGTTAAAACATAGTCTAAAACATATAATTCTATGTTTATATATAAAATATTGATTTCAGTGAATTGAAAATTCACAATACACATCATGTGTGGTTAGTTTGATGGATATTCATGCATTGGATCGAGAAAAATAAATATATAGGGTATCCAGATTGAGTGCAATTAGCATCCAATGCTTCTTATTAATAATTAAGTAATGATGAAAATGAAAAAATATTTTATGTGATTAAATTATAGAATATTACCTTTACATTGTGGGAATAAAAATGAGTCTTTTGTTTTTTTTTCTGAAACACATCCTATAACTCATGTTTATTATTTTCAAATTATTTCACCCCTAATATTTTATATATATAAATGATATAGGGATTAATGACTCCAAATCGTGCTTTTCTTGGTTTTCCCTTTATATAGTAGTAATATAAACTCTTGTAGAAAATATGAATTTTTATTAACATTAATGAATATATTATATCACTATTTAGACTAGAATATTATGAATATGTTACTTATCCATGTATTCACAACTGATTCTCCCATTCATTTTAAAATTGATAATCTCATTTATACTCCTGATTCCAACTATGTCTATAAAGAAAGATCCGAATATGTCTTCTTAATATTGAATTTAAGACATATTTTCATATTTATATGTGGTATCTTTATGAATATGTAATAATAATAAATTTTTACGTGGAACAAGCATAGAGAAGGTACACCTAGAATACATTTTTTATTTCTTGTTTCATTCACTAGATTGTCTTGACTCGACCCTTTATGTCCCTATCACTTTATCAATCTGTAATACTATTCCACACCTCAAACTTTTTTTCATCAACTATTTTAGGGTTTTTGTATGAAATTATTTCTTAAATATAGAATTCATATGTCTTTATAAGATTATACAACCACACAATGAATGTACCAATAGAATTATTCACCATTGTAATATTTGGATCATCACGTGGAAGAGGAAACTCAATGATCATCTCTTGGTCTACCTCAATCCCAAATATCATGTGGACTTTTGGGATTTAATTATTATGTAGCTTCTATCCTATGATATTATAAACTAGACCCCTCACAAAAAATTATTTCATGAGTGTTTTTGATAGAAATAACATAAAACTTTACCCTACACAATTTTAGTAATATAAAGTTATCAGAAGTTGTTTGATTCACCTTTAATAGAATGATTAATGATAAAATTGATTATCTCAGGTAAGTTATGTAGTTTAGGGGAATGACTAGACATAAATCTAATAGGGCCATTTGGTTTTTCATGTGCATATCATTATTCCATTGTCAATTCTCTTTGATCATTTCTCATATATTGTTATGCCATACCAGAACAAACAATAATATCATAAAAAGAATCTATTTTTTCATGAAATCCTGTCATTATCTTGTACGCATCTACTTGTGGATTTCTTTTCTTGAAATATTTTCTAGTTGAAACTTCAAAACAAAACCCTCTAACATTTCCATATTACTTTAGTTGCTTCAAATATATTTAATGTAGTATTTCTTTTGGTATGTTCACAATCATTTATTGTGTCTAAATTTTATAAAAAAATATGATCCTATATAGAGATTTTTATGTAATATTTTCATAAATCATAATAAATTACTATTATTTTATAAATACACATGTTTCCCATACATGTTTTTTTATTTTCAAAGACTAGTTTCCATATTTATTTACATCATCCTCCTTCTGCAGAACATGAAATTGGATGAAACTTTCTTTAGATTTTGATTCATAAATCTATATATAAAAAACGAAATATGTTCTTTCTTATCAAAATAATATTTTTCATTTAATGAAAATACATAAAAATTTCCTCTCTAGTGATGTGCACCCTGTCCTTACTTTGTGATGTGAGTACATTTGTTTTGATGCATGATCTTTATTTTTATAACTCTTTTTCTATATCATAAATTATTGATTTTGAGTCAATGTTGATAAAATAAATAATGTCAACTTATATATTATCGACAAAAATTAAATTAAAAAGTTTTCTCATTTCAACGAATTATGAAAAAATTACATGTTTCTTTCTTTATAATGTGTTCATAACTAATTTGTGGGTGGGTATTAACTTTACAATTGAGCATTCCTATGATATAGCATGGTAAGAAGTGTCTGGAAACCTCTATGGGATTATCCAATATTCATTAAGTCATATTTCACATGGAAATATTCTAAAATAAACAAACTCTAAAATGAATAATGAATATTAATTCAACATTTCATTATGTAATTTTTTGGTAAAATAGAGAAATTATATCATAAAATTACCTTTAAATATTCCCAAAGGGTTTCCTTCAGTACAAGGTAAACATGGAACCCTGAATCTATATCAATCGACACATTCATCTTCATTGTGACCTCATCATAGCAAATAAACATTGACTTATTAGGGTCAATTGGTTGGTTGCGTTGATTCCTACCAACTCCAAGTTTTATACCCTTACTTCTTGGATTGATAATTTTACTCAACACCAAAACGATTTGTCATTCTTTTTTTTCATCAACATGTTATTGATACTTTAATAATTCTTTAGTTTTAGCATCAAAAATTTGTTCTTCAATGGGATTGGTAACATCGTTAAGTGTAAAAGTCATCGTATACATATGTACTCCAATAATAAATTTAGATTATGTTATTGTAGTTGATAACATAGAATATTATGAGGAAAAACATAGTATGTAAAAAAAACACATTAATATTATCATTGAACTCTATTTTTTATGTTTGAAGGGAATTGGATCCTTTATTGAGAATATAAATCCACTCTTTATGGCCCCCTCTAATGTACATGACATTGTCTATATTGGGGCCTCCATGAACTGATTGTTATATCCAACTGAAAGGGTCATCCTCGATTTAATTTTCTTCTGAACTTATAGTATTTTTAGTCTTGAGTAAGATAATTGACCAGTTCGTATTTTCCTGATCTATGACATAAAATACTTGCATCACTTTGGATGCCATTATGAATGGCTCATCCTTTTCCCCTTCCAAACTAAAATTCACCATCACAAATCCCATTTCATCACCTTTCACAACACTCCTATTGTCAAACCATTTGAAATGTAATATTCAAACATGGAATGAATAATAATCCAACTCATATATCTATTATATAATGAATAAATATGACATATTCTCATAAATTGGATTTATATCCTTGGAACCAATTATGTGCATCACTTATACAACAAGGAAAACTATACTGTTTTTCATCATAATGATATCATCATACTCTTTTATGTATAATGTATGAGAATTTATTGAAAACTCGGTGTAATATATAATATTTACATTTGGTCCCCTCAATAGATATAAATTCCATTCACCAATTGAATTCAGATTTTTAGATAAATCCATATAAATTGGATCTATGATCCAACCTATAAATTATTGATTATTTGTATTTAATATCCATTATTCATTTCTTTAGGTATTAAAAACATTAATAATTTTTTTGTATGATTTAATGTATGAGTCAACATCTTCACTACTATTTAAAATGTGAAGGTATGCTTGCTAATTCTCTATGAATGTAATTGTAACAACATCTCTTCGTAAAATCCCCTTGCCCATATGGAATCCTCTATGATGAGACTTGGGGAGACTGATGTTGTCAACATTTGATAGTTAATCAGTATAGAATTCAACATATTATTCAATAATATATTATTATTCAATAAAACTTTTTGTCCGTATTCAATTCATGACATACCCTTTCAAAATCATAAAATACTATTTAGTGGTGTATATCTATCTGTGATGGATATGACCACAATGTTGAACCTCTCTAACCAATTCAACCATCATGTGGACCATTATATCAATGAAATATAGTGATAAGAACATTTTTTTATTCACATAATAAGACTAAAACCTCCTTAATCATGATTGTAAACTTCTTTAGGTCTATAACTTTAATGGCTATGGATTTGAAAAATAAGTTGAGTCTGGTTAATGAATATGTTACATTTTTATGAAAAATGAAATGTAATGTAACGAAACTATAATCCTTCATTAAAACATGACATTAATTTTATTTTAGTCCCATTAACATTAAATTTTTCATTGACACAACATTCTTCATATTTTATAAAAACCCCTCTAGAAATTTTACAACATAAATGAAAATGAAAAATTATAATTTTTCCTATATAAATAGAGTATAATCTATTTGAGGAAGAAATTTCCACCCTTTACCCTTTACTGGTTCAAAATATTTCCTTATCCCCAAGTCAATCTTGCTCAATGTCACCTTCAATCATATTTATTTTTCTTGGAACATTCAATAACATGCCAATAACACCCTAAAATACATTGTTATTTCTACATTAAATACATCTTGAAAATTTAGAATGTACAAACAATTATAATACAATATCTCAATGAAAATTTATCTCTTTTTATAAACTAATTTTGTAAGGTTTTTTGAAAATGGTTTACTGAAACCAGTGTCAGTATCATTTAATTTATCAAATAGTTTATCACCCCTCAGTGGATATAGTGTTGTACCTTGTTTAGTATTGAAATCAAACGATATCATCTAAGACTGGTATTTATGACCTGAAGGAATAAATTTCTGATGTTTGAAAAACACTGTATTCATGTAATGGTTCCACTTAAATGAGAGTGTGCATTCTTCCCAAATGGTAAACCCCAACATTGCTTTAATTCTATAGGATAAAAAATTTCCAAAAGCAATGATGTAATTTATCATCTTATGCAACAAGGCCCTAAATTTGAATTCTTCTTTTCTATGAGCATCATACCTTGTAACACATGTATCACCCATAAATTTTAGTTCTTATATCAATGGATCCAAATAGACATCAATACAATTACCAGATTGCTTTAGTCTATAAATAAGACAAGAGAGAATAATGTATTTGTGCTTCGTGCATAACCATGGAGACAAGTTATAGTTTACCAGTATTATAGATCATGTACTTTAAGTACTAATCTATTCAAAAAAAGGATTTATTCCATTTTTAGATAGATCAAGATGAAATTTTCTCACCTCATTTCCAAATTCTGGATAATCATAATAAATTGTCATCCACTGAGGAGAATCTATTAGATAGCATAGGTTACCATATTTAATTAATTTATCTTTATGGCATGTCAATTATCTTACAGTTTCTTGATATCCATAGAGTCTTCTAAACCATGAAATTAAAGAAAAGTACTTTACATATTTTGATGGACTAAACTCATTTTTCTTGTATCAATTTTCAAGAAACTTAGGTCATTTTATGAGTGGCTCATAGTCTTTGTGAAACAATATGAAATAATTTGGGAAGATAAGTATTCTTTTACAGATCATAACCATTGAACATAGCATTCAATTTTCATCATATGTTTGACAAGGTTGTCAATTTTCTTCAGCTAGTATATCATTCAAGAGACCAAATAGTTATATAAATCCAGGGTCATCCATTGTAATGCCCTGTTATACTTTCAGGTATTGATAAATCCTATTGTGTTAAATTATTAATATCTTACATTAAATGGAACAAAATGTTTTATCAGTGAAAAGTTTTGTTTTTGTTAAACAAGTCGCAGAATGGTCAAACACCCAATTAACACTCCATAATATTCAATTAAATATTTTCTGAGTTAAAAAATGAGTATTTATGAGTTTTTGAGGCCCGCAAAATCTCGGAGAATATGGAATAAAACTATTAAATAGAATATATTAAGTGATCAATTTTTATTAAAAATAGTTAAATAACCCCAAAATAATGTGTCTTTTGAGAAATATGAGACCACTTTTATTTCCCAAATATGGTGTTTTCCCTAAAAGTGGTATAACATTCAAAGGCGCTGGACAATTGGATGTATCACTTATGAGATAAAGTTATTAAATAATATTTAGTATATATTTTTTATTAAAAATAATTAAATACCTCTCAAACGGTGCATCGTATAGAATATCTGAGACCACAGATAGGTCCAAAATGAGGCAATTAATTATTTCAATTATTAACTAATAAAACATTAATATCTCTCAAACGGTACGTCCTATGGGAAATCCGAGAACATTGTTGGGTCCGGAAGGAGGTGTTTACCCTAGAGAGGGTATACATTTAATTCAAAATGGTTGTTTGGTGTCATTTAGTTTTTATATTAAATAATTAAAATATTAATTATAAAAAAATGAGTTTCAATATTCATCTCTTCATAACCACAAGGGAACTCCATTTTTTATGCCACAAGTTATCAAAACCATCCATTTCTGCCTATTTTAAATCGTTTTAATCACCAACACACTAGTGGGTTGAATTAAAACCCTATATCATCAATATTTAGTTGAAATGGTTGATTAAATAAGTATATTAATTGTTTAATGAATGAACTATAACCCAATTGGGGTTATACATACCTAAACCATTTTGGTTGTGATTTTTGGTTGATTTGGTCCAATCGAGGGACCTTTTTTCTTCATGCTTGTGATCGGTGATGTTTTATCTCTCTTCCATGTACTTCTCCTTCCCCAGCCATGACTTGCTGGTCTTATGATTGGTGCCCCTCATCTATGTGTTTCATTCATTTATTTTAATTTTTTTTATTCTATTTCTTGATCCTCACTTCTTAACAATAAAAAAAGGTTGAATAAAAATTTGATGAAACCCAAATTATAAATAAATATTTCATCAAATTATTGGAAAGGATAGTTGTTTAAAATTATTAAACAATAATTATTTTAAATATCAAAAGACAATGAATTATCAAAAGATATATATATATATATATGATAAACACACATGGGATAATTTATTTAAATTATCTAATGTAATTTATTTTTATTATCAAAAAGAGTCATATATGAATATACACTCAAATATATATATATATAGAGTTAGATATGTGTTTTTAATAATTACTTCGAAATTCAAGGATAATTTTATTAAATATAAAATTATCAATGTGTAATTGCTTCGAATTATAAAAGGACAATTACACATCTTATTGAAAATAATTATCAAAAATTATTAATCGATAACTAAAAGGTAATTATCACATGATAATATTATCACAATTATCATAGGATAATTATGTGCATTTTCAAAGAATAATTATTATAATTGTAAAATGTTAATTTGAAATTTATCCAAGTAAGATAAAATATTATTTCATGTAATATTTTAAATGATAAAATTATCCAATAGAGATAAAATATTATCACATGTAATATTTTAATCGATAATGTATAATTATCCAAGCGAGATAAAATATTTTCACATGTAATATTATAATCGATAATTTGAAATTATCCTTGAGAGATAAAATATTATCTCATGTAATATTTTAATCGATAATTTGAAATTATCCATTAAAGATAAAATATTATCGCATGTAATGTTTTAATCAATAATTTGAAATTATCCATGATGATAAAATATAATCTCATGTAATATTTTATTCGGTAATTTTGAGAATTATTCAAAAGAGAAAAACTATCATCACTTGTGATATTTTATTTCCTTTTGAAATAAAATATCTGGTTCTGGTTATAGGATCCATTGACGTGCGTCGAGCATTTTTTTGTCGACTCATATGAAAAAAAATTCATGAGAATGTGTATTGAACCACAGGAGGTGGATTATCATTGCTTCTGACATCAATGACCATGAGGTAGGTGGTTATGTTCTGATTAGCCAAATTCATTATCCTTGTTTTTCTTGATTTATCTCAATTGTTTATTTAAATTGAATTGCTCAAATCTAATTTAAATTAAATTGAAAAAAACTCAATCCCAGTGAATTGAGATATTTTAAATGGTTTTGGCATGGAAATTCAGAAAAAAAAACTCGGATTCCAATGAATTGGGCGTGTTTATGGAAATAGAGTGATTTAAATTGTTTATTTCAAATTATAGATTTGATGGAAATGATTTCAATTAAATTGTTGAATTTAATTTTGGAAATAAATTTTGTAATGATGGAATTGGTTTTGAATGGGTTTGAAACTTGTGAAAATGGGTTAAAATGATTTGATAGAAACTCATTGGTTTTATCTTGTGAAACGACATGTTTTTTAATAAAAACCTTTTGATTTTAAATGTAAATAAATTGGCACTTTTGAAATGGAAGAATGGGATTAATCATATTTTTAAGCAGTCATAAAATAGTTCACCCATCATGTAAGATTGCATGAAAGCCTTAGGTATTTAGTGAGTTATTTGGATACACTCTACGCTACGATATTATTCTAAAACATACTTGTGGCAGGTCACATCCCCGATGGGTTGGTGACGAGTATCCTTTGGCCGGTGTCATAGGGATGTGTGTATACACATTTTTCTGAGTTCACAAATAGAGTGAAGAATCTTATAGCTGGTTAATACTATCCTACCTTTTGGTAGATAACCATGTTTCTCACTTGTTTATTTATATTTGTGATATAAAAGTATGCCAATGTTTTTTGGAATTTCTTTACATGTGAGTTGAATTTATATAAACATTTTTATATAAGTGTTTTACTTAATCCATTTTTTAGAAATATTTCAAATATTGTAAAGTAAATCCTATGCTTTGAATATATTTTCCATCATTTTGAAAATGTATATCATGTTTTGTTTAAAAATGATTTTGAATTTCCAAACCTATTTATCTTTAAAAATTTAAAGAATTACTTTGGATAATATATATTTGGCAACAGTTATGGAATTATTTGTGGCATCCTACTAGGATTAGGCTCACACCTTATTTTTTTCCTTCGGGTGTTTATAGACTTTCTTCATATAGGATCGAGAAAAGGGAATGGATCTCTTAGAGGTGGATCCAGCTGTTGAGCTTTGGTCTTAGTGAGTTGTGTCCTTAGGGACCTTGGGGCTGTTTTATGATTCTTTTACTTTGTTTGTGGTGATTTGGGATGTTTTATGCCTTGTTGACTTATGGTATATTACTCCCAGTGGGGTTTCTTTGGTTATATGTACTATATTGTTCTTTTTCTTCTGCATTATTGGTGGAAAAATCATTCCCACATGCATTTTGTGTGATGCCAGGTTCTAGTCGTTGACCCATGGAATCGAGAAATCCCTTTAGCCTATTTCAAGGTAAACTTAGTTATTAGGTTACCAGGGTACCTGGGTTGGTTCATGAAAAAATTGTATCAATGGGAGATTAATCATCTTTCCTTGATGACAGTATCAATTTGAGTATTCTTGTCGGGACTTAGGTGGTAGTTTCAATTGAGTGTTTGGCCAGCTCTCACCACAATGAACCTTAAGTCACCAAAGCTGGTTTGAGAAATGCATCTTGTGGTGTAGTTCCTATATTTTTTTATTGTGATTTGAATAGATTGAAATCCAAATCTTGTTTGTTCCTTCTGTTGAGAATAATTTCTCTCATTACTCAGTTTGAGTGTTAATCTAATGTCTTCCTTATTGTCTACTAATGTTTTGTAATATCATGCCTCCAAGAAGACGTGAAAATAGAATCCAGGAAGGGGATACTATTGAACATCTGTGAGAGAATCCTCTAGTGGACCTGAGCCTAGTTGAGGTGATTGTGCACACTATCCAAGCTTTGGGATAGGAACCACCTCTAATCCCCATTCAGGCTCCAGCTGTGGAACCTGGGGGGTTCTCTTTGAAATTTTTTCTCAAGATTTCATTCACCAAAACCACTAGTTTTCAAAATCTCCACTAATCCTAAACATGATGATGAATGGTTGGGTAGGATAGAACATCTGTTTGAGTTCTTGTAGACGCCAAACGAGATCAAGGTGAAGTGTGCCACCTTTATGTTTAAGGGACCAATAAGGAGATGATGGAACATGATAGTGATGAAAAAGAAACATAAGGGATTAGATTAGAAGTACATCAAGGTTATTTTCACCGAATAGTTCTATCTATAGTCAACGGTTTTGGTCAAAGCTGTTGTGTTTTTCAAGGTTTAGTAGGCTGAAAGAATTGTGCCTCCTGCAGATGGTTGTGGAACTTACAGTAGTTTTGACACAACTTTCCCACTCTATGAAGTGGCACAAGATCCTCAACCACTACAAAAACTACGGGGCAATCAAATTCTTCATGTACAAAAGGGTTCCAGGAACATGCATCTAGAATGAAGATTCTTCACGTAGTGGAAGAGTCTTGAGAGGAAACAAATATTGGTCCAACAACCTTGAGTGGTACCATTACTATATCTTTGTCATTTGTGACTACTCTTTTTGATATAGGTGCATTTCACTCATTTATTTCTACCCGTACTGTTAAACTTCTTAATCTTCCTATAGAGATTTTATCTTTTTCAATAGATATTACTATACCTTTTACAATAAAGATAGAGCAGGGTGTCCGTAGTCCCTCTTTTGTCTTCTCTCTATCAGTTTTGAAACTTGCATGGAGTTTTTTTTGGAACTCGACATGAAACCTCTTGACATCATATTTAGGATGGATTGGCTCATTTCTAATAAATCATGGGATGATTGTAATCTTTGATGGGTCTACATTACTATACCCAGTAGTGTACCTCTTATCCTTCAAGAAGAATGTGACCAAAGGTTGTGAAGAGTCATACCTTCTTATCCGAAGTTGGGGAAAGTGATACGAGTGTTTTATTTTAATTTGGAGTGAGATTCAATGAGTGGTGATCTCCCTATAGTCATCGTTGAGTTTTCCTGGCGTGTTTCCCTCTATCTTATCTAGTTTTCAACCGGTAAGGTAGTTTGAGTTTTCTATTGACTTAATGTCTAGTACTCAACCAGTTTCTTTTCATTCTTACCAAATGGATCCAGTTGAACTAAAATAAATAATGTTCGAGTTGGATGATCTTCTTGAGAATGCCTTTATTCACCCAAGTGTGTCACCTTGGGAAGCACCGATTCTCTACACCATGAAAGCTAATCGTTCTCAGACATCTTCTCTTATCGAGATGATATCAAAATTGTTATGTTGAACCGTTAGTGACCAGGAAAGATATAACAGGGGATTCTGAATTTTACCAATGGGTTGGGCAACCAGGAAGCACTAAGACATTCTACGACTTGAAGCAGCAGTTTTGGGGACCAAGTATTCTTGAAGGCTTCACCCTAGTTGGGTCATCAATGACTTGGAAGGCAAGGGAATCTTGCTCCTCATTTTTTGGGACCTTTAGAGATTGTTGATCAGGTGGGTAAAGTTTCTCACCATTACGCACTACCACCATAGCTGACGTCGATTCATATTGTGTTTCCATGCATTGCATCTGTGAAAGTATCTCTCTGATCCATCTCACATTTTGAGTTGGAGTGATCTTGAAGTGGAACCTGTTTTATCTGTGACTGAAATACCAATCATGGTTGTTGACTCTGAGACCAAGGTACTTCATGGGAGGACAATACCTCTGGTCAGCATGGTTCTGATTATCATGAGATGTGAGAGAGTAAGGCATTGATGGGAGAACAATGTCCTTGTCTTTTTAATGTGTAGGCTTCTTTGTAGGCCTTTTGGGGATAGAAGGATCATATAGTAGGGAGGATGTAACATCTTGTTACTAATTCAGGTATTGATAAATCCTCTAGTGTTAAATTATTAATATATTACATTAAATGGGGAAAAATGGTTTATCAGTGAAAAGTTATGTTTTTGTTAAACATGTCACAGAATGATAAAACACCCAATTATCACTTCATAATATTCAATTAAATATTTTCGGAGTTAAACACTGAGTAAGTATAAGTTTTTGAGGCCTGCAAAATCTTGGAGAAGAGGGAATAAAATTATTAAATAGAATATAATAAGTGTGAACTTTTTATTCAAAATATTTAAATAACTCCAAAACGATGTGTCGTTTGAGAAATCTGAGACCCCTGTTATGTCTGAAATATGGTCTTTACCCTGTAAGGGGTATAACATTCTAAGTCACTATAAATTTGGATGTCTCGCTCATGAGATAAATTTATTAAATATTATTTAATAAATATTATTTTTTAAAAATCATTAAACATCACTCAAATGGTGCATCATAAGGGAAATCTGAGACCACCGATTCTTCCGGAATGATGGGTTTAACCAATATAGTGTATAACATTTGTAATCGTATGACGTTTTGATGCCTCACTTAAAAAAATAACATTTTTTTATTTTAATTCATTAATTATTATGATTTTTAATTAATAAATCACTAATATCTCTCAAACGGTGTGTCCTATGAGAAATCTAAATCCACCATTGGGTCCAGAACGAGGTGTTTACCCTAGATGGGGTATAAATTTAATTCTCAACAGATGTTTGGTGTCATTAAATTTTTATATTAAATAATTAAAATATTAATTATAAAAAAACAAGTTTCACAATTCATCTTCTCATAACCACGCCAGAACTCCATTTTTAATGCGACAAGTTTTCAAAAACTTCCATTTCCACTTGTTTTAAATCATTTCAATCACCAACACACTAATGGGTTGAATTAAAACCCTATGTAATCAAGATATAGTTAAAATGGTGGATTAAATTAGGGTGTTAAGTGTTGGGTGAATGAATTGTAACCCAATTGGGGTTATACATACCTGAACCATTTCAGTCATGATTCTTGGTTGATTAGGTCAAACCAAGGGACCCTTTTTCCTCATGCTTGTGATTGGTGATATTCTATCTCTTTTCTATGGACTTCTCCTCCCACAACCATGACTTTATCGTCCTATGATTGGGGCCCCTAGTCTGTGCGTTTCCTTCCTTTATTTTTATTTTTGATTTATTCTATTTTTTTATCCTCCCTTCTTTAACATTAAAAAGATTGAATAATAATTTAATGAAACCCAAATTATAGATAAATCATTCATTAAATTATTGGAATGAATAATTGTTTAAAATTATGAATGGATATTTATTTGAATTATCAAAAGATAATTAATTATCAATATATATATATATATATGATAAACACGCATGGGATAATTTTTTAAAATTATCTAATATAACTTATTTTGATCATAAAAATAGATATATATTTATATATACTTAATGATATATATATATATAGTTAGATATGTGTTTTTAATAATTACATCATAAGTTAAGGATAATTTTATTAAATATAAAATTTTCAATGTGTAATTGCTTTGAATTATTAATGGACAATTACATGACTTATTGAAAATAATTATCAAAAATTATTATTGGATAAATACATGATAATTATCACATTACAAGATTATCACAATTATCTTAGTATAACTATTTGCATTGTCAAAGGATAATTATTATAATTATAAAATGATAATTTTAAAATTATCCAAGTAAGATAAAATATTATTGCATGCAGTATTCTAATCAATAAAATTATACAAGAGAGATAAAATATTATCACAAGTAACATTTTAATAAATAATTTAAAATTATCAAAGGGAGATAATATATTATCGCATGTAATATTTTAATGGATAATTTGAAATTATCCATGAGAGATAAAATATTATCACATGTAATATTTTAATTGATAATTTGAAATTATCCATGAGAGATAAAATATTATCACATGTAATATTTTAATAAATGATGTGAAATTATCTATTAGAGATAAAATATAATCGTATTTAATATTTTACTCGATAATTTTGAAAATTATTCAGGAGAGAGAAACTATCATCACATGTGATATTTTATTTCCTTTAGAAATAAAATATCTGGTTCAGGTTCTAGGAACCCTTGATGAGCGTTGAGCATTGGTGTGTAGATGCTTATGATAAAAATGTCGCGAGGAGGTGTATTTAACCACATTGGGGGGATTATCGTTGCCACTGACATCAGTTACCTTGTGGTAGGTGGTTATATTCTGATTAGCCAAATTGATTATACTTTTTTTTCTTGATTTATCTCAATTTTTGATTTAAATTCAATTGCTAAAATCTACTTTCAATTAAATTTATAGAAACTCTATTCTAGTCAATCGAGATATTTGAAAAGATTTTGGAATAGAAATTTGGAAAACCCCTCATTCCAATGAATTGGGTGGGTTTATGGAAATTGGATGATTTAAATTGTTTAATTTAAGTTATAAATTTGATGGAAATGATTTAAATAAAATTGTTGTATTTAATTGTGGAAATAAATTGTGTAATGATGGAATTGGTTTTGAATTGATTTCAAACTGGTGAAAATGGATTAAAATGATTTGATAGAAACTCATTGGTTTTATCTTGTGAAAAGACATGTTTTTGAATAAAAACTGTTTTGATTTTAAATGGAAGGAAATTGGCACATTTAAAATGGAAGAATGGGATTGATCGTATTTTTAAGCAGTCTTAAAATTTTTCACCCATCATGTAGGAGCGCATGAAAACCTTAGATAGTTAGTGTGTTATTTGGATACACTCTACACTACGACAGCGTTCTAAAACATTCTTATGGAGGGTCACATCCTTGACGGGTTGGTGACGAGTCTTCTTTGGCCAGTGTCATAGGGATGTGTGTATAATCATTTTTCTGAGTTCACATAGAGAGTGAATAATTCTATAGTTGGTTAATACTATTGTACCTTTTGGCAGATGACTATGTTGCTCGCTTGTTTATTTATATTTGAGATATAAATGTATACCAATGTTTGTTTGAGTTTCTTTACATGGCTATTGAATTTATATACACTTTATTATATAAATGTTTTACTTATTCCATTGTTTAGAAATATTCCATCTCTTGTAAAGTAAAGCATGTGCATTGAATGTATTTTCCATCATTTTGAATATGAATATCATGTTTTTTTAAATGATTTTGAATTGAAAAAACCTGTTTATCTTTAAAAATTGACAACATTAGTTTTGATAATATACACTTGGAATTAGTTATGGAATTATTTGTGGTATCTTACTAAGCTTAGGCTCACACCCTACTTTTTTCCTTCGGGTGTTTGTAGACATTCTTCTTCCAGGTTCAAGAAAAGGGAATGGATCTCTTTGAGGTGGATCCAGCTATTGAGCTTTGGCCTTGGTGAGTTGTTTCCTTAGGGACCTTGGGGATATTTTCCAATTTTAGTACTTGGGTTGTGGTTATTTGGGCTGGTTTATGCCTTGTTGACTTCTGGTACGTTACTCCCATTGGAGTTTCTTTTGTCATGCAAACTGTCTTGTTTCTTTTCTTCCACATTGTTGGTGGAGAAATAGTTCCCACATGCATGTTATGTGATGCAAGGTGCTACCCGCCGACCCATGGGGATCATGAATACCCTTTGGGATATGTCAGTTCAGACTCATTTATCAGGTTACTCGAGTACCCGGGTTGGTTCGTGAAAAAATGGTATCAAAGGGAGGTTAAGCATCTTGCCATGATGACAGTATGCATTTGGGTATTCTTATCAGGACATAGGAGGTAGTAGCGATTAAGTGTCTAGCCATCTCTCACTGCAATGAACCTTAAGTAACCAGAGGTGGTTAAGGAATGATGTATTCTGGGGTAGTTCTAGTATTTTCCCTATGGTGATTTGGATAGAGTGAAATCCAAATATTGTTTGTTCCTTCTGTTGAGAATAATTTCTCTCGTTACTCAGTCCATGTTTTAATCTAATGCCTTCCTTATTGTCTGCTGATTTTGTGTAATTTCATACCTCTGAGAAGACGTGTGAATCTGATCTAGGAAGGGGCTACTGCTAAATATCAGTGAGCGAATCCTCCAGTGGACTCGAGCCTAGTTTAGGTGATTATGCGCACATCCCATGCTCTAGGATAAGAACCCCCTCTAGTCCCCATTCAGGCTATAGCTATGGAACTTGGGGGTGCTCTTTGAATTTTTTTCTCAATAGGTATTTCACCAGAAACCACTGGTTTTCAATGGTTCCACTGATCCTCAACATGCGAAGGAATGGTTGGGTAGGATAGCACATCTTTTTGAGTTATTGTAGATATCGGACGAGATCAAGGTGAAGCGTGCCACCTTCATGTTGAGGGGACCAAGAAGGATATGTTGGGACACAATAGTGACAGAAAAGAAACATGGGGGATTATATTGGAAGTAATTCAAGGTTATTTTCACTGAATAGTTATATCCAGAGTCAATGGTGTTGGTCAAATCTGTTTATTTTTTCAAGGATGAGCAAGATGAAAGAATTGTGGCTCCTGCGGACATTTGGGGAACTTGCAACAGTTTTGCCATAACTTTACCACTCCATGCAGCGACATGAGATCATCGACACATAAAAAAAATGTGGTAAAATTAAATGCTTCATGTACAAAAGGGTTCCAACCACAGACATCCAGAACGAAGCATCTTCATGCAGTGGAAGAGTCTCGAGAGGAAGTAGATACTGGTCCAAAGACCATGAGTGGTACCATTATTATAACTTTGTTTTTAGTGACTACTATTTTTGATACAGGTGCATCTCACTTGTTTATTTCTACCTGTACTTTTAATCTTCTTAATATTCCTACATAGAAATTATCTTTTTCAATAGATATTACTATACCCTTCAGTATAAAGAGAGAGTAGGGTGTCCGTAATCCCCCTTGTTTCTTCTCTATATCAGTTGTCAAACTTTTTTGGAGTTTTTTGGTACTTGGAATGAAATCTATTGACATCATATTCAGGATGGATTGGATCATTACAAATAAAGCTGAGAATTATTGTTATCTTTGATAGGTCTACATTACTATACCCAGTGGTGTGCCTCTTATCCTTCAAGAAGAATGTGACCCAAGGCCATGCAGAGTTGGGCCTTCTTATATGGAGTTGGGTAAAGTGATATCAATGATTAATTTTGATTTGGAGAAATATTCAATGAGTGGTGATCTCCCTCTAGTCATCGTTGAGTTTTCTCGACGTGTTTCCTTCTAACTTCTCTGGTTTTATCCCAGTAAGGGAGGTTGAGTTTTCTGTTGACTTAATGTCTAGTACTCAATCAGTTTCTTTTCCCTCTTACCTAATGGATCCAGTTGAACTGAAAGAACTAATGTCCGAGTTGGATGATCTTCTTGAGAATGACTTTATTCACCCAAGTGTTTCACCTTGAGTGGCACCAGTTCTCTCCTCCATGATGGCTAATGGTTCTCTAACATCTTCTCCTCTAGAGATGATTCTTCAGGAAAAAATCTTATTGATGAATTCTGTAATCACAAGAGACTCTCTTTATGGTGGGAAGACTAATGCCTAGTGGTAATTCTCCAAAGAGGGTGTTCTATGATATCAGAATTATTATGTTGCAACATTAGTGATAAGGAAGGATATAATAGCGTATTTCCATTTTTACCAATGGGTTGTGCACCCAGAAAGAACTAATACGTTCTTCGACTTGAATAAGTAGTTTTGGTGACCATGTATTCTTGAAGGCTTCACCTCAGTCGGGTCATCGATGACTTGGGAGGAAAGGGAAGCTTGATCCTCATTTTGTGGGACCATTTGAGATTTTTTATCAGGTGGGGAAAGTTTCTTACCATTAATCACTACCACCGCAGCTGATGTCCATTCATAACGTGTTTTCATGCGTCGCAGCTGTGAAATTATCTCTCTGATCCATCTCATATTTTGAGCTGGAGTGATCTTGAAGTGGAACTCATTTTATCAGTGACTGAACGAACATTCATGGTTGTTGACTCTGAGACCAAGGTTCTTTGTGGGAGGATGATACCTCTAGCCAGCGTGGTTCTGATTCTCCAAAGATGTTAGAGAGGGAGGCACTAGTGAGAGAACAATGACCATGTCTTTTTGACGTGGAGGATTCTTCATAGGATTTTTTGAGATAGAAAGTTCCTATGGTGGGGAGGTTGTAACATCCCATTACTATTTTAGGTATTGATAAATCCTCCTGTGTTAAATTATTAATATCATACGTTAAATGGGAAAAAGCGGTTTATTAGTGAAAAGTTTCATTTTTGTTAAATATATCACAGAATGGTAAAACACCCAATTAAAACTCCATAATATTCTATTAAAGTATTTTCTAAGTTAAACACTAAGTAAGTTTGAGTTTCTAAGACCCACAAAAGCTCGGATAAGATGGAATAAAATTAATAAATAGAATTCATTAAGTATGCACTTTTTATTAAAAATATTTAAATAACTCCAAAACGATGCATTTTTTGAAAAATCTAAGACCACTTTTATATCTAAAATATGTTTTTTACCCTAGAAGGTGTATAACATTCAAAGGAACAAGGCATTGAATGTATCTTTAGTGAGATAAATTTATTAAATAATATTTAAAATATATTATTTTATTAATAATAATTAAATATCTCTCAAATAGTGAATCGTATGAGAAATCTGAGACCGCCGATGGGTCTGAAATGAGTGGTTTACCCTATATGGGGTATAAAATTTGTAGGCATCGGACGTTTGGACACCTCGCTCGCAAAAATTACTCTTTTTATTGTAATTAATTAATTAATCTGTTTTTTTAATTAATAAATCATTAATATCTCTCAAAATGTGCATTTTATAAGAAATATGAGACCACCATTGGGTCCGGAATGTGGTTTTTATCCTAAACGGGGTATAAATTTAATTCTCAATGGATTTTTGGTGTCATTTAATTTTTATATTATATAATTAAAATATTAATTATAAAAAAATGAGTTTCACTGTTCATGTTCTCATAACCACGCCTGAACTCAATTTTCAACACCACAAGTTTTCAAAACCATCCATTTCCACCTGTTTTAAATTGTTTCAATCACCAACACACTAATGGGTTTAATTAAAACCCTCAGTTATCAAGATTTAGGTGAAACATTGGATTAAATTAGGGTTTTAATTGTTGGGTGAATGAACCGTAGCCCAATTGGGGTTATACACACCCGAACCATTTCGGTTGTGATTCTTGGTTGATTAGGTCTAATTGAAGGACCTGTTTTCTTCATGCTTTTGATCGGTGATGTTCTATATCTCTTCCATGGACTTCTCCTCCAGCAGACGCGACTCGCTGGTCCTGTGATTGGCGCCCCTGTTCTATGTGTTTCCTTTATTTTAATTTTCGTTTTATTCCATTTATTTATCCTCCCTTATTGAAAATAAAAAAAGGTTAAATAATAATTTGATGAAACCCAAATTATTAATAATTCATTCATCAAATTATTGGAATGGATAATCACGCATGAGATTATTTATTAAAATTATGTAATGTAATTTACTTTGATTATAAAAAAGAGTGATATATGCATATACACCCACATGTATCTATATATATATAGTTAGATATGTGTTTTAATAATTACTTCAGAATTTAAGGATATTTTTATTAAATATAAAATTATCAATGTGTAATTGCTTTGAATTATTAAAGGACAATTACACGTCTTATTTAAAATAATTATCAATAATTATTAATGGACAACTACAAGGTAATTATCACATGACAATATTGTCAAAATTATCACAGGATAATTATGTGTATTGTGAAAGGATAATTATTATAATTGTAAAACGATAATTTGTAAATTATCCAAGTTAGATAAAATATTATTTCATGAAATAATTTAATCGATAAAATTTTCCAAAAGAGATAAAATATTATTGCATGTAATATTTTAATCTATAATTTAAAATTATACAAGAGAGATAATATATTATCACATGTAATATTTTAATCGATAATTTGAAATTATCCATGAGAGATAAAATATTATCGCATGTAATATTTTAATCTATATTTTTAAATTATCCATTAGAGATAAAATATCACCCCTTCTAATATTTTAATCGATCATTTGAAATTATATCTGAGAGATAAAATATAATCGCATGTAATATTTTATTCAATAATTTTGAGAATTCGTCTGGAGAGAGAAACTATCACCGCATGTGGTATTTTATTTCCTTTTGTAATAAAATATCTAGTTCTGGTTCTAGGAACCCTTAACAAGCGTCGAGTATTGGTGTGTGGAAGCTTTTGATAAAAATTCCATGAGGAGTTGTATTGAACTTCACTGGATGGATTATTGTTGCCGCTGACATCAGCGACCTTACGGTAGGTGGTTATGTTCTGATTAGACTAATTGATTATCCTTGTTTTGTTTGATTTATCTCAATTATTGAATTGAATTCAATTGATCAAATTTTCTTTCAATTATATTGATAAAAACTAAATTCCATTGAATCGAGATATTTGAAATGGGTTTGGCATGGAAATTCGGAAAACCCATGACTCTAATGAATTGGGTGTGTTTATAGAAATTGTATGATTAAAATTTTTTAATTTAAATTATGGATTTGATGGAAATTATTTCAATTAAATTGTAGAATTTAATTGTGGAAATATATTTTGTAATAATGGAATTGGTTTTGAATGGATTTCAAACTGGTGAAAATGTATTAAAATGATTTGATAGAAACTCATTCATTTTATCTTGGGAAAAGGCATGTTTTTGAATAAAACTTGTTTCGATTTTAATTGGAAAGAAATTGGCACTTTTGAATTGCAAGAACGGGATTGATCATATTTTTAAGCAGTCTTAAAATAGTTCACCCATCATGTAAGAGCGCACACAATACTTAAGTAGTTAGTGAGTTATTTGGATACACTCTATGCTACGATAGTGTTCTAAAACATACTTGTGGCAGGTCACATCCCCAATAGGTTGGTGAAGAGTCTCCTTTGGCCAGTGTCATAGGTATGTGTGTATACAAAGTTTTCTAAGTTCACATAGAGAGTGAGGAATCCTATAGTTGGTTAATATTATCATACCTTTTGGAAGATGACCATGTTGCTCACTTGTTTATTTATATTTGAGATATAAATGTATTCCAATGTTTGTTAGAATTGCTTTACATGCTTTTTGAATTTATATAAACTTTTTATATAAATGTTTTACTTAATCCATTGTTTATAAATATTTCAAATCTTGTAATGTAAATCCTATGCTTTGAATGTATTTTCCATTATTTTGAAAATGTATATCATGTTTTGTTTAAAAATGCCTTTGAATTTCCAAACCTATTTATCTTTAAAAATTGATAGAATTACTTTGGATAATCTATATTTGGAATCTGTTATAAAATTATTGGTGGTATCCTACTGGGCTTTGGATCACACCCTACTTTTTCCTTTGGGTTTTTGTATACTTTCTTCTTCCAGGTTCAAGCAAAGGGAATAGATCTCTTGGAGGTGGATCCAGCTATTGAGCTTTGGTCTTGGAGAGTTGTGTCCTTAGGGACAGTGGGGCTATTTTCCCATTTTAGTACTTTGGTCTTACTGATTTGGGATGGTTTATTCCTTATTGACTTCGAGCATATTACTCCTAGTGGGGTTTCTTTTTTATGCACAATGTCTTGTTTCTTTTCTTCCAAATTGTTGGTGGAAAAATCGTTCCCACTTGCATGTTGTGTCATACCAGGTGCTAGTCGCTGACCTGTAGAGATTGGTAACGCCCTTCGGGCTATGTCAGGGACGACTTGGTTATCAGGTTACCAAGGTACCTGGGTTGGTCCATGACATCCATCAACTACCACCTTTAAAACTATATAACTTTAATATAGCTGAAAATGTTGTGTATTTGGTAAAACTATTATACAATGGTATATGAGCACATCTATTTAAATTGTAAAACTACTTTGGAAAATCCCAAAGGTCATATTCAATTTCCATTTCCATTTCTTCCATGTTATATCTATCATAATTTATATTTGTATTCATATCAAATGATCTATAAGTCGTAGTATCATCCCAATCGGTGTGTACATTATGTTTTCCCCCATGTTTATTACAAAATTTATATATTTTATATATTCTCTGAGAGATCAAACATTATTCCAACTTATACAGACTAATTTTTCTTTAATAATAACTACATAATCATGGAAAAATAATTTGATAAAATTATTATGCATGATCTACTGCAAACTTGATGAAATCTTTAACTCCATCTTCATAGTATTTTGTCATATGATTATCATGCATCCATTTTCGATTCATATCCTTATGAATAGGTTCATAAAATATTTAAAAAAAATACATAAATAAAACATAAGATATTTATTATAAAATGTAAAAGTTATAGATAATTCTAATAAGGGAAACCCAATATTTGACAGTTTAATATAATTTCTATTTTCTTTGAAGGAAATGGGTATTTGAAAATTTAAAAGGAATTAATCCACCATGGTAGGTTTCATCCTTTAAATTAATCCAAAATTATCTCCAATAAATGGTATAGGATGAATATTACTTAGAGTAGTTTGATAAACATAGGTTCATGTCCAGAAGAGTTGGGTAATGAGTCTCAACCAACAAAATGAAAAAATAACAATTCGGGATATGAAGCTAATGAGGATGATATTAATCTCTTTAAAACTTTTTATATTAATAAATATTATTTTAATATTTCCAATATCATCTATAAACCACTTTAAAAATTTAAAAGGATAATTTTTGAATTTTTTAATCCCCACTTGAAATTCATTTTTAAAAAATTACACATAAAAACTGACCAATTTTTTTTCAAAACACATAATTGTTTACAACCACCCTTTTCTATAAAAACTATTAGCATCAAGTGAATGACACTACAATAATATTAAAAAACTGTTGACAATAAATTAAAATTTTAAAACCATTTCCACTTAAATATGTACACTTTAAAATGTATAAAACCTTATAGGTTCACTTTGTAATCACTTTATTATATTCAAAACACAAAATCCCTTTTAGATCATTTTATTGAAAAAAAACGTTTTCTTTCATTTTAGAACCCACATTAACATTTAAACCCAAATTTCCCTTTTCAAAAGTGAACATTAAACTAGGCATGACTGTAAAAATACTATGTAAGCCACCGACTAGTCTAAAGAAAATCATGATTATTAAATATTTTATAATCATTTTATAAAGGTGAAACAAATAAAAAAACTCAAAAGGAAATACTAAATTAAAAATTTAATTCCAAACATTATTTTACTAGACTACACACCTAAATATTAAGGATCTCATGGGATTCATTAATGATTTAGTCAAGGGACTATTCATTTATCAAAACCCAGTCTCACCAAATATCACAATAGAAGAAATAAATCCATGGTTTCACATGTCATGAAATTTATTCAAGAATCAACATCAATATGAATTTAAAAAAATTTATGACATAGAAAACTATTTTCCAAAAGATCATGAGGCATTAAACATACTCCATTTTTTATATCAAGATTAGGTTTGATTTGAATTTTTTGGAGTTTGAGCCGAATAGGTTGTGGTATAGTACCTAGGGTAAGATAAAGATAATGAATTTGGTTTTTTTTGTGAGGACCCAACAATGGAGTTACACCATATTTCATGTTTTAACATTTTTATGGGGTTTTAAAAGATCGTGGGATGATTTTGGTTGTTGAGGAATTGTGATAGAGCGATGAGATAGCACGTCGATCAGTTAAATGGATTATTTTCCATGATAATTTAGCTGTAGGAGGATCAAATATTTTTTTACATGAGATTGTTTGTGGTGAGATGTAAACCACATTGCGCGTAATGTTCATATTATATATTTATTCTTGGTTTGTTGTGTAATGTTTTTTAAACATGTTTACATGTTTTATGATTATTTATTCTATGAAATTAAGTCGTTGACATGTGTTCATTATTGATTTACTTTATTTCATTTATATAAGTTCATGATTTGAAATTATATAGAAACTAAATCATTTTAAGATATATAAAGTAATGTAGAAATCATATGTTTGGGTTATGTTACGTAACTTTATTTAGATAAATTAACCTGAATATTCACATGCCTTATATCTTTTTTCAAGAAAGGAAATTACAATTGGGTACATATTTATGTTTTGATATCTTGAGTTCTTTTAGTAAGCCTGAATTAATTTTAAATCACGAGTTTAAATTTTATGAATATACTTAGTTAAGTATTTATATTTATACCTTGTCTAGTATTAAAAAGTACTTGATTTACTTTAACTATAACCTAAATTAATTTTATTTGAATTAGTGATACTATAACATTATTTATTGATTCCATCAGTGATGAGATAATGTCTTGGTTGATTATATTGGAAGGAATAATTTGTTTTGATAACGTAATAAGTTTCAAAAACTTTTTTTATTTTTAAAACTAAACTAAAAAATATTTATGTACTAAAGGTTTATGTTTTCTTAAATAATTATGTATGGATTTTTTTATATAAATACCTTAAATAAAGAGTTTGTTTTAATGAAACTGAAACCATAGGTATTTCCATTATTCATTTTTTTACTAAATCATGATTTTACAATACTAATATCACATGTGATTATAGTAGTGAAAGAACCATTGTATATATATATATACAATTGGGATTTTTTTCTCAGTTTAATAACATTACAAAACATTGTAAACATTTCATAGTATCCAACATGGTGTGTCTATACATTAGAAATCCATAGATATAAAATAAATAATAGAAAATAAATAACCATAACAAAGGATTAATAAGAAAAATAACTAAAAACTCACATATTATATAAAATATCAGAGTAATACATAATCAAATATTTTTGTAAAGGAAAATGTAATTTAATGAGACAATATTTACAAATTTTCCAATGAAATAAAATCCCAAAATAAACCAAAAATTAATCCACAAATCGATCATCTCCATTTGACCCATGGCCTCTTACCTCCACCAAATTATCCATTAATGGACTATATGAATGACATCCAATCATAACCTCAAAAAATATATGAAAACATAAAATCTCCATATACCCATATGGGTGTGTATGTATGTTGTTAAATAGGACGAGTAATATTTCACCTAAAAGTCAATTAAATTTTATTTATAAAACATTTTTCAAAAAAGATTCAAAACACCATTTTAAAAAATGTTTCAAAAAGGAAATTTATAAAGGAATGAAATATAATGAATTTATTGCTTTTTGAAATCCCAATGTAAACCATTTTTGGAAAATAAAATATGACCATGATTAAGATAAATACATTTATACTCGTGTAGATAAAAAATATTCATTTAATATCGTTCTTTAAAAATTATATTTTTACTTTTAAATGGATGGAATAATAAATTTAAATGAAAAAATTCTTGAAAATTTTAACCATTTGAACTTATGGGAAAATTAAAATAATTCAAAATCATTTTTATACATTCATTAAACTTCCCAAAACTCATTTTATAAAGAAAACAAAAATTAAACTCAACTATAAATAACAGATGGAATATATATCAAATGAGATCCATTATAACAATGATGTATAATAATAGTAAACAAAAATAAATTACGACAACATGGTCCATGAAATGTAAAAATGGAAAAAAAATGTTTGTATTGGGGATCTCTAAGCTAATATCATCAAATGAAATAAAATCAAGGGAATCTCAATGAATCCTTGTGTGTGACAGTATTAATCATATACCAGTCAAATCAACAACCAAGGGATCCCACCTATAACAACTCCATCAAAAATTAAATAAATATATCACATACATAACACTATTGTTTAATAAGAATGGATATTAAATAATTAACAATATGGAAAAATTAATAAGGATACCATGTATAGCCATTATGACACGCAAAAGATCATTAATATAGTTACCTATAGTTTCCATGACATAGTAAAAGTGGAGGTGAGAAAAAAATATGAATAAGGAAAATTTATCAATCAATAAAAAACATAAGCAATAATCCTAATATCAGTTACAACATCCTATAAATAAATATCCATGTATCACAACATAAAAGCATCATATACTAATAATTAATACACATCCTATAAAAGAGAAATAGCTTATAGAAAACACTAAACTAAGGGATTCCTAATAAAGGTGATAAAATCTTAATGAAGAATTTTTTAATAAGTGACAATAGGCCTTTAATAACCAAATGGGTAAAAATCATATCACAAATCAATCCTTGTTATAAAATAAGAATTCCATTTATCAATTACCATAAGGCTTAAGAATCATCATGTAAAACCATGTTTTAAATATCCTTTAAAAACATAATAGGTATCAATGCATTTGAAAACAAACCATTCTTCTCATTAGAGTCAACTAATAATCCTAAAATTTATTTTTTTAACCCCTTAAACCATTGTTTATGTCCTTTGGAATTCAAAATAGGATTAAAACCATTTTTCATACATCTTTTTCATTTAAAATAGCTTCGCATGCATTTACAAAAATACTTATCATAAATCAATCATTTTATGATTAAGGTTCTAATCTCCCTGAAAAACCTTTAAGGTCTGCATAGGAATCATAAATAAATTATTAAAACATAATGGGTATAAAATAATTATCTATCTTTGAGAATCCATTTAAATCCATGGGAAGAATACATAGAAAAATAGGGGAAAATGGAGGAAGCTATAAGATATCAATTCTACATTGCTCATGTGATATAGGGTATAGAGGAGATCCCAATTGAGTTAAACCGAGTGAAAGAAATTAGTAAGTGACTACTGAAAAAAAGAACACAAAAAAGAAACAAAAATGAATAAATACCTAAATTTCCATGTTGTTGGAATATATATAGAAAAAAAAATCTTACATGGAACTGGAACAAGAAATCAACGAGTGAGGAGGAGAAAATAACATACCTTGGATTCAACCTTTGATTCTTCTAAGAGAAAGTAGAGATATCTTGAAAGCTTAGATTCTTTTGAGCCTTGATCCCAACCTTGGATTTGTTCGATCCATGATTCAAGATTTGGGTTCAAACGACCCAATATTCAAGCCCCGACTCGAGCCTTGGATTTAAGGAGCGCAGTGATAGTAGGGGACATCCGTAAAAGCTTGAGAAATGATGACTAAAATCAGTGCATTATGGTTCATTAAATAGATCATGGAGGCTTTTATCAGTGCTTCTAAAAAAGCATTGATAACGATTCCCTTTATCTATGCCAAATTAATAAATGCTGATAAAATATATCTTTATTAGTGATTTTTAGCACTGATAAAAGGCATCTTTATCATCGATAAAACTTTAGTACTGAAAAATGATTTATAATTATAATTATAAAAAAATTATAAATACTTTAATGTAATTATATATTAATTTATTATGAATTTAAATAAATAAATAAATATATATATATTTATAATTATATAAATACTAATTTTGAAAAAATATATTTTTTATTTATAATTATAAATACATATAATTTTATAAAAATAGTAAATATAAATTTATAAATATATTTATAAAAAATTAAATTTGTAAATATATTTATAATTATTTATTTATAATTTTAAATATATTTATATCATTATATATATTTATATAATTAAATATATTTATATAAATATATATATATATATATATATATAATAAATAGATATACATAAAACTATAGAAAATATATTCATTATTTGAGTATATTTATTATAATGTTGTAGTTATAAATATATTTATATCATTATATATATTTATATAATTATATATATATATATATTTGATAATAATATATAAATATAAATATAAATATTGTAAATATATTAATTAGTTAAATGTATTTATTGTAATTTTATGACTATAAATATATTTATAACATTATATATATTTATATAATTATATATATATATATTTAATAAATATATATAAATATAAATATAAATATAAATATAAATATTGTAAATATATTAATTTTCTAAAAATATTATTATAATTTTATAATTCCCTAAAACTATATATAGTTATTTATTTATAATTATCTAAATATTTTTTAAACAAATAACATTTATATAATTATAATTATAAATATAAAAATTTATAAATTTAGAAAATATATAATTATAAATATATTTATTCAAAAATATTTATTTACAAATATGTTTTAAAAATTATTAATGAGTATATAAACTTAAATTCATGCACGTTTAAAATGAGTACACATTAAAAATATTGAAAAAATGGATTTGTTTTTTAATTAAATATAGATTATTAAAAAAACATGGAAATATATTGAAATAAATATGAATACATATTGAAAATATTAAATAATTTCAAATAAATATATATAAATAAATAAATGGAAATGATTAGATTCTAAAAAAAATAAATAAAAAATATTTAAAAAGAATAAATAATAACTAAATATAATAATATTAAAAATAAATATATAAAAATTATAGATTAAGAACATAATATGTTAAACATATCATGTTATAATTAAATTTTAATATGAATACTAAAATTTGAATAAATTAAATAGATATTATGTGTATGTGCTTCTATAAAAGATTTCATTAATTTTGTAAATATTTGTGTGTCTGCGTTGTATATAAAAAATCATTAATTACGTATATGTATATGAAAAAAATGGAACACATATTTGATATATGTTAAAATGAAGTATAATATGACATTCAATTATGTCCATTATTCGATCTAATTAGTCTATATTTTTAATTAATATTAGTTTTTAATTATAAGTCATTCACCACTAAATATATGACTTATTTAATGTAATCAGAAATATTTTTCATTTTATAAATCATATTTTAGGAAATATTATATACACTGATATATATATATTAATTAATTTCTATGTTAAATTTAGTAATGAATAATTATGTATAAAACCATTCAAAATGAATAAGACATTAATATGTTTTTAATTATAAGATTTTATTAATTTTCTATATTTATATTTAATATATATTATTTATTACTAATTATAATTAATATATATAAATATATTAAACACGTTCACTTTTATTGACAATTGTTTCATTAATTATTTTTTACATAATTTTTTAATATATTAATTTTTAATTGGTTTGTTTAATTATCACCATTTATTCATTTTTAATTTCATTGTTTATTTTTTACGATTTATTCATTTGACATATCTATGTTTAATATATATTATTTAAATAATATGTATAATATATATTTATATTAAATTTATTCATTTTTATCATTAATTATTTAATTAATAAAATGGTTAATATTTTTCTTAATTTACTTATTTTATTTATTTAATTATTTCATTTTATTCATTTTGCAATTCTATATATTTAATATAATATATTTTTTAATATTTAAAATATATATATATATTAATTTATTCCATTTTTTCAATAATTATTTAATTAATAAAATTTTTAATATTTTTTTACTTTACTCATTTTTAGTTTTTATTTGTTTAGTTATTTAATTTTATTTGGCACCTTTATCAGTGCTAAAAATGTGCTGATAAAGGTTACATATTATTAGCACTAAAGTGAAGCACTGATATAGGCCAACACTACTAAATGTATGGTTTATAGTAGTGTCTCCATCTGTTCGGACTTCTTCACCTCCTTTCTAAGGCGACACACTGAGTTGCATCGCCTTAAACAAGGTGAGCTTGGATCTCAAATCACTCGAATGAGCCATGCACTGATGGGACTCTGCTTAGAAGAGACAACCTCTTCCATCTCATGTTTTGAGACGGAACGCTCGACCAAGCTACATCCAATGATCTTCTACACTGGTATCTCGGTCACCTAATATTGGACGGTATGTATCTCGTGATCTCGCCTCTCGTATGGCACATCATACCAGTCTGCCAACCACGTACTATAGTTTATTCTCATTTGTGATTGATGAGTCTCACTCTTAGAGAAGGAATGTTGGGAATTTTATGTATGGAGGTGGTGTGCTACCAGTTGCACTCATGGAGTTGTAGTTCACCATCAGGTACCTTTTTAGATTCCTCTTTTTCCAAAACAAGAACACATAAATAAGAAAAGCATGGAAAAAATAGGCTTAAAAAAAGAAAAAACATATAGAAACCGAATTTTCTATTAAAAAATAGAAACAAATCAACAACTACATTGATGGATGGGGTGGAGAAGTGCCTACTGTGGATCACTGCCCTGCCATTCAAGACACCTCAGGATCAGGATGTTTTCTAAACATCACATGCAACCTGGTTTCTTCATCTAACAGAGATAATGCGTCATGAGGAGGAGTGATATTCATTATCATCGGCGATGACTGCAATGAAACATTGGGAGTTGTCAAAATATAATCCATGTGACCTAGAGAATAATCAGAAACAAAAGAAAGAGTACACTTCATCAGCACTAGTGCTCACTGATGGGGAACTAGGGAGGGTTAGTTCCTGTTCGACATCGATCCTGGGAGATACACTTCGCGATGATGAGACTCTATCTGCCTTGACGTCGAAAATTCATTAAGAACATTACACAACATATACTAGTACACAAATCAAGTAGGGTATCAAATTAGAATTTTCAATATTGTATTTTTTAATGGGATCTTAGACGATGACATAAGAAGTAGAGGCCGAACTTAAGAAAATCTGGTTTTTGAACCAATCCACTACACTTTTCTGGATGTTGCATAGAGAGTGCTAGCTCATAAAACATGTCCAGCATATGGGAGATTTTCTATAGAATATTTTATAAAAGGGAGCATCCCCATCAATTTATCCAGACCCATAAATCAAGGAGGGGAATTTGGATGATTTCTTCGAGATGACATATTGACAGGAGGCAGGACCAAGTTACTCACTATGGAAACGCGCCCCCCAACATTAAACACATGGTATTGGAGGTTTCACAATTACTTAATAATTTATCTAATCTTGATTAAAAGTGTAATTTTAAGGCAAAAAGTCTATGTATTTCATCTATATATAATAAGGGAAATAAGGTAACTATTGGTGGAGGGAGAGGTTAGAAGAGAGAGATTATGGGGTGAATATATTATGGGCCCATGGGAATATCCTAGTGGTTTTATAAAAATCCCTATATAAAAAATTAATAAGGAATTTTATAAAATATATGATATTATTATGAATCATATGTAAGGCTTGTGGTTCATCCTGGGTGAGGGTGCTCTAGGTTCCGAGCATAGCGGAATCGTGCGACGAGTGGTGCCCAAATTTTCTTTTTTGTAATGATCGATGATTAATCCATGTTTTACACAACAATAAAGGTCATGATCTATAGAATTGGATAAAATAATATAGACAAGGAAAATTACATTGGAACCAAGATATGATCATCACATATAATTTAAAACTAATTTAGTTAATTAAATAATTACTTTGTTGGAATTCTTTCTTCATTGATGGATCTGGAAACTGTTTCACATTTCTCCATCATTGTGTTAAAGGAATCAAGTGAAGATTCCCTACAGCTGTAATCCACACATGATCCTTGAATATTTGGACATTTCCAAAGGAATATTTGGGTGCTAGCATGGTATATCCATTCACTTTCATCATCCTCTATTGATGGATATGAGAACGACTTCCAAAGAGTTCTCCTTGATCGAGTGGAGAAACATATCTATCTATTATTGGTAGAATTCTTGGAGAAGGGATCTCTCTAGGGATTGAGAGGAATCTCCAAATCTATTGGGTATAACAAAAAAAATGAATTGGATCTCAGGGAAGAAAACATAATTGGGTTTATATATCACTAGGGTGAAAATAAAATAATTTTACAAGTGCCCTTTATTATTTATTTAATCGATGTGGAATCCAATGTAAAATAATAATAATATTATTATTATTTGTTGACATGTTCTTAACTTGAAAATTATATCAAATATTATTTAATAAAATAATAGTCAAAATTTATTATTTCTCAAAATACCATTTAATATTAGTTCTCTATTCCTCCAAAATATTTATTGGTTATTGAATAACGACTATTTATTGGTTAAATAAATATCACTATATTATTTTTCAATTAATAAATAAATATTATATTCAATAAATATAAAATAAATATTTAGTACTATTTCATTCACATCATTTTCTCTCGAATAACTGGTGACTGGATATTTGCAATAAATAATACATGTATAATTATGAAACCACATGTGGGAATAATTTTTGTTCAACTTGTTAAATAATAAATAAGAATATAACATTCAACTAAGATTCCAGATATAGTTAGTGTGTGACACTCTAGGGCTCTTTCTCAATGGCATTAGGTGAAGTAGTCTAAATTCCAAGGTTGGCATCTAATAACATGACATTAGACCCTTAGATAAACAATTTAATTCCACAACGACATGACAAGTTATAAAAATGCTTACTATATAGTATAATCTCTATATCATGATATCTCAAATCAAGACGGTTTCATGTTGGTGCCATCAACCTATGTTCTTGATGTCTTCTTCTTTGACTTTTTGGAATTTAACTAACCTATGAAACACCATTTCCATGGATTTAATTAGGATATATCATTTCCATAAAAGGGCCTATGATATAAATGTCCATTAATGAAAAGTGGGGACAAATACTTTCTCACATTTTTCATTAATGAAATATTAATCGCGATGCATGCAGCATATCCTACCTTTCTCGAACATCAGTCATAAAATTTTTCATCAATACATAAAATTGCATGACTCTTAATACTCAATAATAATAATATTAAAGTCTAAGGATGAATACAAACATCCACAAAATGGAACATCCAATGACACATATAACTATGGATTTCTTACTAGTGGGTCTCATTCCTATAATATCCTATTAGACATTACCAATCGTGTATTCCACTATAAGGTGTTTCAAATTCCTATTAGTCTCCAATATTGATAGAATATACTATTTTTGTCCTTAAAATGATATCATCTATCTATATAAAATATATTTAACAATAGTGGCGTAGCACTTCCAGGTTCTCATAATAGTAGGGAACTACTATGACCTTTTTGGGCAACATATACTCCTGGGACCTTATCACATACTATGTTATGCATAAGAAAAATCATGATATGATAAGGAGATTATTAATATTCAAAAAAACATTGATAAAAGTTATCATAAAGTACACTGAATTTGGTTCTGGGGCACTAACTCCCATAGACTCCCTCTTTTACTAGATCCAACTGATAACAACATTCAGTCTGCTATATCACACACGATACTCATGCTTCTATTGAGATAAGACTTTATTCAAGGGGTTCACCGTGTTCTATTATGTTGTCATAATACTTACTACAACTTTTACCTTTTTATAAAAATCCCCCAAGAGGTGAAACTTCTAGAGTATATGCTTTCTCTATTGATGTGATCTTGGATCTTTTGCAAGAGCCACCACTATAGAATTTTCACAGTACAATGTGATAGGGTCTTTAATTCAAGGTACCACATCATGTTCTGGAAAAAATTTGTGCATCTAAAGGGATTCCTCAGATGTATAGAAATCCACTTTATATTCAGACTCTATAGTAGAATCAGTGAAAACTGGCTATTTCAAACTCTTCCAACTCAGAACTCCTCCATTGAGATAGAAAACATATCCTGGATGTGACTTCCGATCATTCTGATCTGTCTAAATACTAGCATCATTATAACCCCTAATGACTAGTTCCTCATCTCCTCCATACACCAGGAACATATCCTTAGTTCTTCTCACATACTCAAGGATAGTCTTAATAGTAGACCAACGCTATTATCTGGGATCTACATGATATCTTCTTACCATGTTCAATGCATAGGAAACATCAAGTCTAGTACATAACATGGCATACATTATTGATCCTATCTTTGAAGATTAAGGGGTATTATTCACTCATTCTCTTTTTTTGTTTGAGGACACATTTTCATAGAAATATATAATCAAAGTGACACTAGAACCAATCCTGTCTTTGTTTTTTCCATACTGAATCCCATTGGTATCTTGTATACATATGTAATTTAAAATAGTTGAAGAAGCCTCTTGGATCAATCATGAATGATTTTGATCCCTAAAATATAGGATGATTCACCTATTTCCTTCATGGAGAAAAATTTGTTTGATCAGTCCTTAATATATTGTATGACTGTTTTATCATTTCTATTAAGTAATATTTCATCGACAAATACTACTAAGATAATGACTACCTTCCCACTAAACAAATTATAAACACATGGCACACATTTTTTCTTTGTGAAATAAAATTAACTTATGGATTCATCCAATAAAATATTCATGGACCAAGATGATTTATTGAAATCATAAATGGAACTCTATAACTGGAAAAATCTTTTGTCTTCACTTAGAGTCAAAAAATATTTTGGTGGTGTCATTTAGACATCTTCCTTATGGTTCCCATTAATGAATGCAATATTTTACATCCATCTTACAAATCTATTAGTCATGGTAAGCTGCTATAGAATGTATAATTATGATGGATTTAATCATAAAAACTATTGAAATGGATTCATCGTAGTCAATTCCTTGACATTGTTTAAACCATTTATCCACTAGAATTTCTCTATAGGTATTTAATTTACCTTCCATTTCCATTTTCTATTGAATACCCATTTGGATCCAACAGGGTTTACATCAACTAGATCATTGACTATAACCCAAACATGTTTTCGATACATGGAATCCATTTTAGAAATCATGGCTTATTTCAATCTTGCAGCTTTTAAACTCTCTACTACCTCCTTGTATGTGAGAGGTTCATCATTGTTAACAAATAATGAGTCACCATTATCAATGAATAGAAAACCATATATCTATGGTTCTCTTACCTCTCTGTGCTATTATTAAGTACATGTGATTCAAGAATTAATTCTTCCAAAGGGACCTATATAATCTATTCATGTACCAACTCTGGTGTATTTCATCAACTTCCTCGAAGTCAATCTTGCTCCCACTATCCTTTTTAAGAATGTGATCCCTCTGAATAAATACAGTTTTTTGACGATAATCACATTATTTTCTGATGTTTTGTATATGTGGTGTCATTTTTTCCTTAGGATAACCTATAATGATAAACTATGTGCCACGAGTTTCTAGTTTTGTGTGTGAGAAGGCCTTAAAAAACGCCTCGAAACCTCATACATGTGTATGAGACAAAATGGGTTTCTTTCAAAAAAATAAATTGAAGTGAATTTTGTTTTCTACTTTAGTTGGTACTTGATTAATGTGCATGCCACTATTTTTAATGAATATCCCCAAAATAATAATGGAATATCTTCATAACCCATTATAGACCATACAATTTCTAACAAGGTAAGGTTACTCCTTTCACTAAAACCATTTCACTATGGTGAGTATGGTGGAGAGTGTTGAGATAGAATCCTATAATCCTATGGAATGTCGATAAACTCTTCATTAAGATATTCATCACCTCTGTCCGATCGAAACTTAATTATCTTCTTAATAAGTGTATTGTCTACTTTATTCTTGAATTCAGTGAATTTCAAAAAAAATTCAGACTTATGCCCCATTAAGTAGACATATTTATATATACTCCATTCATTACTTTAAGTTATGATGTAAGTATATCCACCTATATCTTGTACTGGAAGAAGTACACACACATCACTGTGTACCAACCTTAGAAGCCGTATGGAACTTTCACCCATTTCCCCAAATGATGGTTTAGTTATTTTTTCTTGTAAATAATCAAGACATATTTGGAGTGGTCTTAGCTCAAGAGAGTCTAAATAACCATCTTGAAAAAGATTTTCCAAATAGTTATCATTTAAATGACCAAGTCGGTGATGCCAAATTTAGGTTTTATATGAGTCATGTGAACATGATTCTTTATCTATTTCTAATACTTAGTTTTTTTAATTTAAAACATATAGACCATTATTTAATTGTGTCATACCATAACATATGTTTTAATTTTTAAAGAAACAATTTTTACCTCCAAACATGAAAATAAACCCATATGTATCTTAGAATGATATAGAAATTGTGTTCTTGATAAGAGTAGGTACATAGTAAAAATATATTAAAACCCAAATCATTCATGCTGGAAATGAGAGTTGGTAGTCACTAATGGCCAGAGCAGCCATACTTGTAAAATTAGCAGCTCTCAGATCCACGTCTCCTTTGGAAAACATTGGAAGTCTTCTTAGTTCCAGCATTTAGAAATAGATGTGATAACCAAAAGCTATATCTAATACCTAATGTTTAGATATTGAAATATTACACTCAATAATAATTGAACCTTTAGATTCCCCATGGTTTTAGGTGCAGTTCCCCTTCCAATGGTTGGACTTGCCACATGAAAACATACACCCTCATTTTCCTTACCTTTCCTGTGGATCATTATCTTCTTTAAAGAATGGTGATTAGGGGATTTAGACTTTTTATAGGTCTTGGTACCCTTCCCCTTGTTCTTACTTCTCTTATTCACTATAAAAATCACATTTTTATCACAACCCATGTCCTTATCCACTTGTAGACTTAATGCAATAAGTTCTAAATGACTCTTCTCATTATTTCTCATATTATAATTAATAATAAAACTGGAGAAGGTCCTGGGATGTGATGAAAGTATGAGATCTATTTGCAACTAATTAGGGACTTTAATCCCTATCATGTCCAGGTGTGTAATATAGTTGATAAAATTGAATACATGAGACCCATCTAGTGTAGACTCTCAAAGCATAGTTGTAAACAAAGCCTTGGAGATCCCATACCTCTCTTGTCTCTCCCTATCTTGATAGAGATCTCAATGGTGATACATAATGCTATAGGTATCCATATCCTAAATTTTCATTACAAGATCATTGTACATGGATGATACCATAAAACATTGAACATCTATAACATCATTCAGATGTTTCCCAGAGATAGATATATCTTCATCACTTGCCTCATTACTAGGTTATTTTTAGAAAATCGTTCTTATAACACATATAATTTCCTATTATAAAGAATTATGACACATATGTGCCTTTTCCATTCATGGGAATTTGTACTGGTCAGAAGGTTTTCCTTCTCAATTATAAATCACAATGAAATGATTTATTTCATTTTATTTTTGTTTCTAAAAAGAATATAATCAAAATTTTAGTAAATTTTCGTATAAAATTTAAAAAATTAAATAAACATTTAACTTATTAGTCTCTTACTATTTTATCGAATCCCAATATCCCGTGGCTTCAGAATGTCTTGGTTCCTATACATCGTAGGGGAATCAATCCATATTCCCCTACTTATTACCCCAACATTGATTTGTCAGGAAACCCGAATGGTTTTAGGTAGGCATTCAAAAGTAAAAATTCATTAAATCACAGTTCATTAATATATTTAGTGGACTTCCCAATACTAAAATCATTAATTTATATTTCCTTAAAAATTTCCTCCTAGTTACACCAATCCATTCTTTGGTAGTTAACCCTTGATGTAAATTAACTAAATTTAACCAAAAACATCTAGTTGGAATTCCATTATAATTAAAAGCACCCCAAAATTGGAGGATCAATAACTCTAAACTATGGTTTGATTTTAACTAAAGTAATGGAAGGATATAACAACATAATATATATGTTTGAGATATTTTATCCTTTATCCATAAATTTCCAATTATTATCCTTATCACATTCTTGTTAATTTTTTGCAGATTAACTTAAGTAATTATCCAGGTCTTAGATAATATCAACACATAGGGAATTTTATCTTAGTTATATCTTACATGCTTCTTAATTTCATTAATTCACATGGTTAGAAAAAAAATCCATAATAAAATACACAAGAAACTTGACAGAAATAAAATATGAAAGTAGTATGATCACGATATTTTGCTAATGGTTATTTTGACTAGAAGTTGAAAAACTAACTGTTGATCTAGGAGGGAAACACCTAGAACCATTTGAGATTCGTGTTATATCTTCCCACTTATTGGTCATTGCATCTCTCTTGGATTTCTTTCTCCTAAACCCCAAACAGGATCCTCCAACGCTAGCTTGGAATCTCCATCCATTATATATGATTTTATGCACATGTAGGTGAAGGTAAAAGGGTTTTAATGAAGGAAATCATGGGCACGCATGCCCGTACATAATAATAGGATAGAAGGAACATGAGCCAAAAATTTAATTTAAAGATAAATTAAATGAAACCAATAACATAAAAATGTATTCTCTATTATCATGATCATCCACGTTCATGCAACTAATTACGCATTCAACAAAACTAGCATTTAATTCTTAATCATTCTAATTTAAGAAAAATCACACTTGAATCAATTAAATATTATCTTTGATTAATACCATATTTTATCTTAATTATCATTAGAATTTCCTTGATATTATCATCCATTTTAATTTTAAAAAAATTAAATTAATTCATTTAAAATTAATTGCGTACATAAATGTTACTTAGAGGGAACATCGTGAAAACCCAAATAATTCTACCCCTTATGTATTATTCTCATATACTATTTTACTCTTGTCGCATATGGAATACATGACTAATCACATACTTTTATGATGTGTACTTCATGGATGATTACACAAATTACATGATTTTTCATTCCTGTGCTATTATTCAATTCATGTAGAGTAACAAATTATAATATAACTCATACAAGATATGTATATCTAAACATTACATAGATATTAATTAAGAATTAATATATGTATGTATATTTAAGCCTATCACATGGAGTGTCCTATCTTTACGAACTCACACAAGTACATGTAACATTTTTTACACAATATAATTGATAAATTTTAATTCTATGTAATTTAGAATAAGTACATAGTGTATGAATCCGAGCTATATTAAATGTACATATCTCACTCTCTATCCGAGGTACATTCCTAGGTAGATGAAAAGATAATTGTACCTCAGAAACTGGACTACATGACATGTCCAATGTACTACTTGTCAAGTGATCTCTAAATTACACTGTCACCAGTTAGGTAGGTCCCGTATTGAAATACATGGCCCGTCTTGGATTCAAAGGGACTACACTCCTTGTATGTGGGCTTGACAAAATTTACTCTGGTTAACAATGAACCACCATAGACCAGTCAGTATATGGTGGTAGAATTAACTACCCTGCATGTCATCAATGAATATGATTCGAATAAATTGGAAAATTAAATTATTGATGTCTTGAACACAAATAAATGGTGTATAAATTCAGTAATATGACATGTATTGCTTGGTTTTCCTGATGGAATCCTGGGAACCTTCTGATGAGATCTTTAATTTTAGCTCATTTATACTATTAATCGTATTGATTAGATCAATGATAAACGAAGGAGGAAGAATAAAATATCATGATTAATATTAAAAGAATAATTAAAAATTAATTGAAAAACTAAATAAAAATACATAAATAACCATTGATAATTAAATAATAATAAATAATTATTTGACCTATCTAATAACTCTTTTAGGTTTTGGGAACAACTGAAGTGTTCTATGGATCATGCCCAACTATTATTTTTTTCATGATCAGTGATCAATACAAGATTTACAAAAATGATAAATTTCATTATCTATGGAATTGAATAAAATAATATAGACAAGGGAAATCACTTTGAAACTAATATAGGATCATCATATATTATTTATAATTAATTTAGATAATTAATTAATTATCTTATTGGAATTCATTATTCATCGATGGATCTAGAAAAAAATATATGTTTCTCCATCGTTATATTGAATGAATCAATTGTTGATTCCCTCTAGCAGTGATCCACATGTGATCCATGAATCTTTGGAAGTCATCAAAAGAATATTTTCTGCTAGAACGATATGTAATTTCACTTTCGGCATCAATATTTTATCACCACGAGAACGACTTTTATAGACTTCTCCTTGATATATTGGAGGAAGATCACTCTCCATTCTTGGGAGAATTCTTGGGGAAGGGAGATATCTAGGGATTGAGAGGATTCTCTAAATCTGTTGTGCACAACTAAAAAATAGAAAATTTATCTTAGAGAAAATAAAATAATTTGGTTTATATATAATTAGGGTTAAAATAAACTAATTGAAAAAGTTCCATTTATTATTTATTTACTCCCTGCAAAATCCCATGTAAAATAATAATAATATTATAATTATTTCTCGACAAGCACATAACATGAAAAATTATAATAAATATTAAATAATCAAATAATATTCAATATTTATTATTTCCAAACAGGTCATTTAAAATCATTCCTTTATTCCTCCACAATATTTATGATTCCCTGAATAATGACTATTTATTTACTAAACAAATATCACTACATTATTCAGAAATAAAAAATACATATTATATTCAGTAAATAAAAAATAAATATTTATTCAATACTCATTTCACATTATATTCTTTCAAATAACTAGGGAAGAGATATTTGTGATCAAGGATACATAAATAATTATTAAACCACACATGGGAATAATATCTATTAAACTTATTAAATAATAAATAATAATATAATATTTAACTGAGATTATGGATACACTTAGATTGTGATCCTCTACCCCTCTTTCTCAGGGGAATTGGGTGAAGTAGCCTAAAGTCAAAGGATAGCATCTAGAAACAGAAAAAATAACCGACAAAGAAAGAAGTTAATTCTACAATGACATGATAACTCATATGAATGAATATTGTGTAGTATAATCCCTTTTCAAGGATATCACAAATCAAGTGGGTTGCATGCTGGTGCCATCAACCTATGTGCTTGATGCCTCTTTATTTGAATTTCTAGAAACTAAACTTTCTTATAGAACAACATGGATATGGATTTTTTTGAGGATATATAATTTACATAAAAGTTAATAAGATATATACTTCTAATAAATAATGGAATGGAAAAATACTTTCTTACATTATTTATTAATGTAGTATTAATCATAATGCCCCCAATATATCCCACCTCACCGCGAACATATGTCATCATATTTTTTATCAATACAACAATGTACACAAATCATAATATTCATTAACAATAATCATAAATTATAAGGACCAATACACATATCCACATATAGGAACGTCCAATTACACATATAACTGTGGATTTCCTACTGGCGGGTCTCATTCTCAAAATATCCTACTGGACATTATGAAGGGTGTAAACCATGAGAATGTGACTTAATGTCTTATGAGTCTCCACCCATGATATCATATATCATTTATGACCCTCAAATGATATCATTAGACTATAGAAAATATATTTAAGAATAGTGTCATAGCAATTCTTGATTCTCATCATAGAGGGGAACTATTATAACCTTTTAGAATGACAGCTACTCTTGAGACATTATTACATACTATTTTATGTAGAAGAACATTAATGATGTGATAAGGAGAATAATAATATTAAAAAACCATGAATATATCTTATCATAAAGTACTCAGAAGTTGGTTCTAGGAACCAACTCCAACAGGTGCCACAACACCACTCGAGTGACTACTTTATATTTCAATCCTTAAACTTCCTCTATTAATGTAATTCATGTTTCTTCTTCTACATTATATAAATATAATGTTCTTGTTACCTATTAAAAAATGATTTACAGTTTTTAAACCAACTTAATGAATGTTTAAAAAATACACTTAAAAACACCTAAAAAAACTCTGTACATTGTTCAAAAATTGTGTAATTTTTTTTATGTTTTTTACAATCATACTAAAAATAGAAGATCAAAAACAAATCCATCAGTTATCCATTTTCCCGAACTTATTTTCAACTTAATCACCAGTGAAACTCAATATTATAATGTTTATTTAATGTTTATTTTTAATCTAACCACATATATTTATGTATAATGGGACGTTTTAACTTGGATGTTGTCATTATATTGTATACAGTACTGAAAATAATTGATTCCCATTGTTATTTTTCTCCATATTGTTTTCCAGTATGTGTTGAATTAATTTTCCATCAATATATTGCACATTTAAATAAATAGAAATATATATATTTTTAAAAAATAAACCTCCTAAATTAAAATAAAAGTGATATATTTCCTAAACCTCCCAAGAGATAATACAATATATATTGTAATCACTGTCAAATCTATCAGGTATACCTATTCTCCATCATAGTTTTCTTCTTACAAGTCCTTAGTCAATATAATACATGACACGTGTGGGAAAAGAACATGTAGGGGTGATTATATAGATACCTAGTAGGATTCCCCCAAAGATGAAGGGGGTCAGTAAGAGACACAATAGGAATAGACAACTCAACCCATACTAAGAGAGTAACCAAATCCAAAAACATCGATATGCATATTTATATATCAATATATATATGTGCCTAATAAAAGAATTTGAAACAAGAGGCAAAGAGGATCTCCATCACATAGCCCAACTCATGAATAGAGTCTTCCATCAGTTCCATAAGGGTCCATAAATGATCCACAATATATCAGGTATTTGTCCAAAGAAACATCTGTATTAAGACACACCTTACCATTGTTCCACACAGTTGAGGGGAAACAATCTATATATAGAGGACTCATTCCCTAGTAAATCACGTGGATGCCACTCAATAGGTAGATGAACCATAGCCTGACTCTAAAGGAGGGTGCCACTCTAATCTTTAAGGCCCCATACATTGATACCATAATAAGATTCCACTTAGAAGGTATGTAGAGGAACCATTCAATGTGGATATAGGAATGTTTAACTCTAATGGTCAAGGACCCAGGTCTTGATACTATAGTAGGGTGCCACTCAGATAGTCAATCGAGGACCGATTGCCCAACCCAGTAGGAAGGTTCCATTCAGAGGGTAGATATAGGACCCATGTCATATCCTACCAGAAGGGTGACACTCTAATAGTTGATAAAATGTGACCTGATACAAAAGTAGGTTTCTACTATGATGATAGATAGAGGACCCATGTTCATACATATAGGATGGTGCCACTCTGATATTCGATAGAGGACACATGGGTTTCCCAGCAAGAGGATCCAAACTTATAGTCCATGGAGGACTCATTCCCTACCTAGTAGGATGGTTCCACTCTACAGATTGGTAGATTAATCATTTTTTATCCTAGTAGTATGATTCCAATCTAGTGTCTCTTGTGATATTTCATGATCACTACCATTGTTGAGTGTCACCAAAAGAAGAATCACACTCTAAATGCATCACATCATATCTTAAATCCACCACGATGGCCACTATCACATTTTATGTGAAAAAAAACATTGTAAAGGATTCTCATAGACCAAAATCCAAATCCAAATTATGTATATAGAAGATGAAGAAGATTCCTAAAAATATGGAGGTTTACAACATGTAAGGGGACCCACACAGTGTGTGGTCTCACTTCTTTGACTGGTTGTGTCCCTAAATAGTACACAACTCACTACCGATGTATCCCCTTAGGTCTTTTAAAGGGAATAAATTGTGTACCTCATTCTCTTAGGGTCATGATCATTGCATTAATTATTTCTGTGTATTCTTGTACATTCTTGTGCACTCTAATACACGACATGTCCTCTCGTATGGGGTCCTTCCTGTGCTATTCAGGCCGTGTATTTGTACCCTGGATGTGTGCTAGTATATGAAATGTTCCTGGTCATTAATATGTTCATGTACTCAAATATTACATTCTAGGTTTCCATCACTGAGTCACATAGTGTGTGGGGTCCCACTTGACGTTTGATATTTTACTTGCCTGAAACCTTCGATACTACAATTAGGGGCTACACATCGTGTGTTCTTCAGAATACATGGTGTATATTTTGGTTTGCAAAGAACATCCTTATCTTCTATACCACTTTGGATATGTCTTCAACAATTTTAATTACACTATTAGGACATCTAAAATCAGTATTAAACATCACTGGTCTTTGTTTTCACTCCTCCAATGGCTAAAATTTTTACTATGATCTTTCATGAAAATCCCACACAAACCATCATCAACTATGGATCCTCCATTTCCACACAGATATCCAAATCCATGTTGGAATCGCCTAAAACATGAAAAAAATCACAAACAATACTATAGTCATTGATCTATTCATCGCATGCAAATCTGCAACAAATTTGGGAGTCTGATCGTGTGTGATCCTGCCCAGCAATGTCGAACCAAGACCCCATAGGACAATCAGCAAAGAACATGACAAATGATTGGGAGAAAGTCACAAGAAGAAATGTAAAACCATGTTTGTCCAATAATTTTTGTACATGGAATAAAAATTAGGGATATCCAAGGAGAGAAACATACAAAAATGGGGATTAATTGAATAAAATAAATAAATCTCATACATGGGTTCATGAAAAGGCTCAAAATTAAGAAAGATCCAAGGAACAATAATGATAATGCTTAGTTATTATTTATAATGGATTAAATCTATATATGACGAGTTATACCATGATTCATATCATTTTTGGATAGAGAAGGTTCTCTCTAATGAAGGTTCAAGATCTGTCATGTCCACCACACTTTGATTTTTCTTGATCAAAAACCTAATTGTCGTCTGATCATGATTTTCCAATGACAGGTGGAGGAATCCTCCTCTAAATGGTACTAGGGTTATGTTTCTAACCCTATAGATCTTCCATAATATATTATTAATAGAGGTTCTGGGATTATTTAAATTAAATTAAATAATTAAATTAAGCAATTAAATTAAATTTAATGTACCCACCAATGGTATCTCTTTCTGAACACCCAGTTCTGACCAACATTAGGTCAAAACTTGGAAAACCCTCATGTTATAAATTCAATTATGTTTCATATTTTCAATAAAATATTATTTTTAATTATTATCCCATTTTTTATGAAAACTAGTGCAAGCGTATATAAAATATATTTAATATTTTTATAAAATTATTTCTAGGAACACCGGGCCTTGGAATCAAATGTCATCTCAGCACATGAATCTAAACACATTTCTAGATATAATAAAATTCCTAATAAAAATTAGTGTCTCTACATTATTACCTCCTTTAATATTTTCATCCTCACAAATCAGAATTCTAAAAAAACTGGTGATATTGAGCTCACATCTATCTCTCCCACTCCCATGAGCTCTCATGAGGGCCCATGTGATGCCAAAAAACATGACTTTAGGGGATGATCCATCCACAAAGGGTCCTATACTACATATCATTGATCTTCATTGGGTTCTCCATGAAATTGGTTCCATCCTTGATTTCCGTCTTTCCCCAGTCAGTGATTTCTATGGGGTCATTCATGTATCTCTTCAACTGTGACACATGGAAGAAAACATGCACCTAATTTTACCATGGTGTTAGGGGGATGTGGTAAGAAGCCTTTTCAAGCCTTGAAAATATTTCGAACAACCTGATGAATATTGAGGATAACTTGCATGATCATCTGAATCTCCAAAATCGTCACCGTGGGTAGAATCTAAGGAAACTGTAGTCTCCCATGTCAAACTCCAAGGGCTTATAATGTTAATTTTAGTAATATTTCTACCTTGTATAGGTAGTCCTCATGTGATTGCATATTACATAGACCTTATCCATTATTTACTAAAAAATATCTATCCAAACAAGAGTTTCCTCACTGATATTAGTCCTTTATAATGGTGACCTGCAGGGTCTCACAAACATAGCCTAAAAAGGTGTCATATTAATAGTAGAATTGTATCTATTATTTAATGAAACATATACCAATGGAAAGTGATCCTCCTAGATATAGATGAATTATAACACCCATGCCCTCATAATGTCTTATACCACTTGGATAGTGTCCTCGATCATCCCATCTATCTGGGGGTGGAAGACTATTGTCACTCTAATATGGGTCAAAAATTCCTCTTGAAGGCCTCTCCACAACTGTGACATGAACCATGCATCCAGGTCAGAGGAAATCTTCATCGGAACCTCATGAAGGTGAGTGATCTCCCATACATACGACATACCCAAACTCTCCACCAAACTCTGTTCCTTGAGAGCAAGGAAGTGCTCCAACGTTGTAAGTAGGTCAACTATGAGGAAGCCAACTGCTTTAACGCCTCCTACACCCAATGATCCACATACATCTTAATAAGGTAATATTCTCCCATGATTCCCTTCCATAGAGTATCACTAAGTCATAGTCTTACATGGACTCCAACCAATGCCTATGCCTTAGGTTCTAGTCTCTCTACAAGAAGACATACTTGAGATTGATGGTCCATGTAAACAATAAAGATCTATCCTAGTAGACAATGTCTCAAAATACTCAAATAAAAGACTACCACTATAATATTGACATCATGACTCACATAGTTCTTCTTGAGGGGTCTAAACTATCTCGACCCATATACGATAACTACCAATCCCTCCATCAACACGTAGCTGAGATCATATCTAGAGGCATCACAATACACTATATACTCCCGCCCTCTTTTGATAGTCTACAAATTGGAGAACTCATAAGCCTCAGTCTCAACTCCTTGAAGGCTCTCAAGAACTACTCAATCTAGGTAAAAGGATTCCCATTCCATGTAAAGGTGGTCAAAGGGTCTAAAATCCTAGAAAATCATTCCACAAACCTCTTACAGTACCCCCACCAAGAAAAGAAAACTGTTCTCCTCTAAAATTCACTTGGGTGACTCCCAAGAATGAACTGTATTGATATTTACCAATTATATAGAGAAAACATGATTTTAAATGAAATTCCCTAAGAATTTGACCTCTTGGATCCATAATTGGAACATTGATTTCTTACAATAAACACAGTTCTCCCAAAGAAAATATAGAAATGTCCTCAAGTGCTCTACATACTCCTCCCCTAATATAGAGTATATGTGTTTTCCATCAATAAATAAAATAACAAATTAGTACATGTATAGATATAAAATTAGGTTAATCAAATCCATAAACACAACAGGGTAATTCGGCACACCGAAATGCATCATCAGGAACTCATAGTGTCCATAATGACATCATAATGCCAACTTCGGACTATTAGCCTCACAAACTCTCAAATACTGGCTGTTGGACTAGTGATCAATCTTCGAGAACCATATCATGACTCACAACTGATCAAAGAGATTGTTAATCCTCTGAAATGAGTAATTTTTATTTCTCGTGGACTATCTTGGGTGATGATAATCTACACAAATTCATAAGATCTTGTTCTCATTTTTTCATGAACAACACTGGAGCTGCCTGAGGAGGGACACTAGGTTAGATAAAAACCTTCTCTAAATGGTCCTCCAACATCAACCTAGATTCTAGATCTCATTATGGGCCATAATATATTCTTATGAAGATATCCAAGTTTCCCCATGGTGTAATCTGGTGCAAAACTTCATCTCCCACCTCAGAGGTAGTCCTAGAACATCCCCATGAAATATGTCCATAAAATCCTCCACAACTAAAGAATATAGATACCTAAATATCATGTTACATTTAAGGGATAAACTCTCCAACTAGTGGGTAATGGGATAAAATTTCTTACATAAAAACCCCACTCATCCCTCCTTGATATCCCTCTTACAAAAAAGGAAAATCTCATCCCATCAATGGGAAGGAATATGAATCATCTATAATGATGTTCAATATGGGATCAGATCATATACAGAAAATACATACCAAACATGACATAATAAGTTTTCATTATGAATTCCAAAAGATCCCAAAAGAAACTTTCCCCAACAAGTGGCAGGTCACATAACTGACATATAAAAGAGATCGAAGAAGCAATTCCCATATGAACATCAAGGAAATGTTGTTGGGCCAATGTATCAACTATGTGCTGCAGTTCTCACACCATGAGTATGGAGATGAATGAATGAATCAAACCTATGTCTAAAAGTATTAAATACATAGTATAATAAACATAGATCACACCTCAGATCATATCATGTGTTGCTGGGTCATATGCCTCTATGGTCTGCGGATTCCCATGGTCCAAACCGCCAGAACTCTAATCCTGATGTCGGCCTACTAGGTGGTGGTGGTTTAAGGATCTCATAACTTCATTCTACACCAAAAAAGCCTCATTAAGACTCACCTTCTCTTCTACCAGATCTAACTCCCAGGGGATTTCCTTCCATTACATTTAGGATATGTGATCACAATGCTGCCTCTATAGTGGTGGTCCATCTGTTTTATGCCTTCCATCATCATCAAATCAAGTCATGAAATCAAGTTCCATGTGACCTCACTGATCACATTCATATCAGTACCCCTCTCTAGGCTACCATATAGATATACATAGTCCTAGTGAAACCTGAACACATGCTTGAGTTTGGTAATGGGAAGATCTCTAATTCCTAGACCCTATCGACTTGTACTTGCAAGATGCTATAGAAAACACATCCCAATAATAACCACAACCAGCTCTGGCTATCTGGATTTCCAATTATAGGAATAAATCCATCAATGATGACCACTCCAACACTATGGAATTGGTGGGAATGTATAGGGGTACAATACAAGAACATATGTCTCTGTAGAGAACCTGCTCAAAATTATATGCTCAAAAGTATCCATCGTGATTCATGTGATAGAGTACCATGTAAGCTCTATGAGACTCACAATATAATCATCCATTTTCACCTCTCCCTAATAAAGCTCCGTAATTTCAATAATCTAAACTAACCATAATAATGGTGGGTATTACTCCTCATGAAATATCTGCGGGAAGTTGGCTCATGAGAGTGTCGACTCATTAGGTATTTGTGTTACCATACTCCACTAATGCCCAAATGATCCAAAAAAAGGTTGGCTGCTAGTGCAACTAGTTGACTAGTCAGTGTTCAAATAATCCTAAAATATCATATCATCGACTCTAGAAAATCAGCCACATCTTGGGAATTTTCATCGCCATTGAGCCTCAGAGGCCTCTGGTGTTGGAACTCACAGAGTGCACTAATCCTGAATGAATCCTCAACTCGCTATGCTACTATAGTATATTGCTCGATAGGTGGGGGTGATACTACCTATCCACTTTAAGGAAGAATATCATGCCAAAAAACATGAACTGAGGAATCATCAGTCATTGAATACTTGTCATGATCCAGAAATAGAAACCTGGCAGTTTGTCTTCACATAGGCATCCTAAAAATTTAATCAACATGTACCATGGTTAAACGAGCATATATATATATGGGGAAATGTATTAATAAATATATTCAAGGAAACAATCCTATATGATGAATTTACCATTGATTCCTGTAACTAATATCTCAATATGCTGATTCAACAAGTAGGTTTTCAGAGTCATGTTGAATGGATATGTCAGTCACCTAGTCCAACAATGGTTTCCATGGCATTAAATGAACAATCAAAATACATTAAAACTCTTTGCCAAAGTCCCAAAAAAATCCTCATAAGGGGAAAAATCCAAATAATTTCCCATGGAATGAACTGTTCTAATACCAATCTGTCATGACACAACCCAATGGGGATCGAGCTATAACTACCCCAACTACCTCCATAGGCCAAGTGCTGGAGATAATAAGCATATTTCAAAACAAATATGGGAGACCTTTTTCCTATATACCAGTACACAAACACCACAAACCATCTCCATACATAAGTGATGATGAATAATAACAAAAATATGCAACATCTAGAGAATGAACCATGCCTATGAAACCTCTAGGAAATAAAAGAGTACGAAAATGTAAACTGGAATAGAAAAATGGGAAAAATACATGCCCAACCAGAAATATGTATCAACCAGATAAAACTAGAAAAGTTAATTGGTGAGAGATATCATCTCTAGATCTCAAATAAACAACCACCAAACACAATCAAAAGCACCAGGTATCTCTATACTCCTCTATAATCTCTAATGACTAGTCTGTTTTCTATATAAGAAATGACAAATGTGGTAAAATCTAATGCAGGGTTGAGTATTTAAATACCCAGTAGGATTCAATAAAAGCTGATGGGGAGCATTAAGAGACAAGATAGGAATATATAGATCAACCCACAGAAAGAGAGTAACAATATACAAAAAATGTATATATACACACACATATATATTCTCAAAAAAATGATCCCAAATGAGAGAGAAAGAGGATCTCCATCTCACAGACCAACCCAAGGAAAAGGTTTTTCATTAGTTCCATAGGGATCCATCAATTATGCCTAGCATATCATGAATCTATCTGAAGAAACATCCATATCAAGAAACTTCCTTACAATATTCCACACAATAGAGGGGATATAATATCAATGTAGAGGTCACATTCCCTGGAGAAATAAAAGGGTTTCATTCAATAGGTAGAGGACTTATACCCTGGCTTTGTAAGAAGGTTCCACTCTATTGGTTGAGGACCCATGACATGATACCACAAGAGGGTATCAAACAAAAGGTAGATAGAGGACCCATTCCCTATCCCATCAGGAGGGTGTCACTCTAATGGTCAATGACTCATGCCCTGATACCATAGGATGGGTCCAATCTAATAGTTGATCGAGGACCCATTCCCGAACTCAGTAAGAGAGTGTCAATCGGAAGGCAGAGTGCCTTAACTCAGAAAGAAGGATCCACTAAAATTTTCAAGGACATATGCCCTGATACTATAGGAGGGTTCCAATATGATGATTGATAGAGGACTCATTAACAACCAAGTAGAAGGGCTACACTCTAATAGTCCATAGAGGTACCTTATCATTCCCAACAAGAGGGTGGAACTCTGAAAGTTGATAGAAGACCCATGCCTTACCACTGTAGGGTGGTTCTACATAACATATAGGTAGAAGATCCATTACCTATACTAGAATGAGGGTGACAATATAGTGCCTCTGTTGGTCGTTCCCAATCACAACTATCGTTAAGCATCGCCTAATAAAGCATCTCACTCGGAACACCTCACATCATATATTAAACCCACATTGAAGGAAACCATTGTATTCTATGTGTAAAAACTCCCAAGAAAAGGCCCCTATTTGAAAAATATAAGTTGTAATGAAGATGATATGAAAAGTAGAATATTTGATAAAAAGAGGAGGTACACTATGTGTAAGGGGAGCCACACGACTTATGGTCTCATGTCTCTTCTTTGTCATGTCCTTTACCAGTACATGAATCACAACGCATGTATGCCTACATTGGATAAAATTGGACTATATGATGTGCATTATCCACCTGAGTTCATGATCATTCTCATAGTCATGTTTGTGTAATCATTAATATGATCATGTACTATAATACAAGACATGTACTCCCACATCGGGTCCTTCCCATGCTCTTCATACCATGTTCGTATACCCCGGTTGTGTTCCTGTACATGACATGTGTCTAGTCGTGCCCATCTCTATGTATTCTAGGAGAACATTCCACATCTCCATCATTGAGTTGCATGGTATTTGGGTGTCCTATAAGATGTGTGATATTTATCTCACTGGAAACCCTAGCCTCCACACCCAGGTGGATGCATGCAGTATGTTCATAATACTAAACAACATGTTGTCAGGTATTCCACAGAAACTCCAAATCTATTATGATGTTTCAAATCCACCTCCATGACTTTTAATTGCTTATTATGATACCTTAAATTTGTAGTAAACACCTTCGACCATCATTTTTGGCTTTATAGTGGTAGAAAATAGGATTTTAATCCCTTGCTCGAATCTTGTGCGTACCACCGTCAACCAAAGATCCTTCACTGCCACACAGAATCTTCAAATCTATGGTAGGATCACCTATAACCAAAAAATAATTCAACCAATCCTTTTATTTTAAATCCATTCATCTCATTCAAATATCCTAGCAATATAGGGGTCTGATCATGCTTGATCCCACCCAACAATGTTGAACTGAGACCCCGTAGGCCAATTGGAGAAGAATGCAGAGACCAATTGGGTGAAAGGCACAATAACAATGGTGAAACAACAATTAGATGATTTTTATTGACCAAAGAATACAAATTAGGGGTATATTAGGTGAGAAACATGTCACAATTGGGACTAATCAAATAAAATAAATAAATATGATATGTAGGCACATGACAAGGCTTAGAATTAACATCGATCAAAAGAAGAAGAGTGATCATGCTCAATCATTTATTAATAATGGTTAAAATCCACATATTATGATCCAAACCTCAATTATATAATTTATTGATGGGGAATATGCTCTCCATAAAGGAAGAAGATCCATCAAGTTTTTAGTGCTTTGATTATCCATGATCCAAATGTGCATTGTCACCTGATCTTGATTTTCCAACGATATGTAGTGGAATCCTACTCTTAGTGGTTACAGGATTATGTGGATAACCCTAGAGATATTCCACATTGTTGTAATTATATAGGTTTTGGGATTTTTTCATCTAAATTAAATAATTAAATAGTTAAATTAATGTAATTTAATCATACCAACCAATGGTCACTCTATCTGAACACCCTATGCCAACCAACATTCACTCACGACTAGGGTAAACCTCATATTCTATATTCAACTGTGGTATCTCATTTTCAACCTTATATCCAATTTAAGATTTAACTCATTTTAATTGAAAACATATTAAAGTGTATATAAAATAAATTTAATATATTTTCAAAATAAATTCTATGCACATCGAGCCTTGGAATCACTCAACATCTTAGTGCCTAACTCCAAAAAATATGTCTAGATATATTTCAATGACTTATAAAGAAAAATAGGTTCTCTATAGTATCCCTCCATTATATCAACATTAATCTCAATTTCCTTGAACAAGGATCCTAGGTACCAATATTTTGGTATCATTAATGGACCCTACAGTCCTTCATTGAAGATCATTAACTTATTCTCTTCATCTTCACTAAGAAAAAACTCCCTAAGTTTTGAATTTATTAATTCAATGAAGGATGAAAGGGGTAATACGTTAATCTTAGAATAGGTAAAAAAAAGATATTCCAAGGTTAGTTTATTACCCTTAGGCGGTTCATAATGTGCCTCTTCTTTCCATATGAGTACCTCAAAAAATAATTTTTAGTGATCAAGTAGTGGGATATCTTGATGTTTCCCCTCCACATTGATTATTGATATATTCAACGAATTTACTATAGGTTCATCTTATTCCACCACCACATGATCATATTATTCTTTAATATGTTTTGAGAGTGCTTTTTCGGATCTAACCAAGCTTATCAATCTAGACTAGAGATGGCTGGTAGAGTAGGCTTGAACATCACTGCACTATACTAGACTCGATTGGGTTACTCAGGAATTTGGAAAAACACCTAGTATGTGGCGATATAAGATGGAATCCATGGTTTATTTAGAAGATTCATAGCCTAAATAGGTGTTCAATCAGAAATAAATAAAAAAATAAAAAATAAGAAATTGAAATTGAATTCAAGACAATACATGATGTGGGTATAGGTGCTCAGTGTTATGAGACCTATGAAGGATGGCTGAGAGATGTTACTGGGATGAAGATAGAATCTATAATAATTTTAAGGTGCAGTCTTGGAGTTGTTGAAGCACTGTATGGGAATCTACTGTTGAAGCTACATGAATTCATGATCTATAGGGATCTCAATCTTGGGTTATGAATTATTTGATCTATAAATGGAGATTCACTATCTTTAGAGATCTGGTTTTTGTCTTGCATCTGGAAGAATTTTTGGTCTCTTGTTTTCAAGGTGTTGTCTTGCTTGTGTGGAGAGGTAGTTCTGAATGTATCTTGGGGTCGGTGGGTGTTCTTGGTGCAACATGGCAAGGTGAAATAGTAAACAATAAAAAAAGATCGTCCATTCTAGAGAGAAATTTATAACCCACATGTGCATTTCCAAAATCAACTAATTCAATATAAAAAGTGTAGCATTAAATTTAAATTAATTTCTTTCACCCAATAAAATGAAAATTACCTTATGAATAAATTAATTGAAATTTAAGATACATAGGTTTATTAAACCATTTCATCTTTTAAAAGATATAATTAATTAAATAACAATTCTTGAATGCTAAGATAATAAAAATAAAATTTATTATAGTCGTTAAAATCCTAAAATTAAACAAGATTTAATTTATTCTCACAAAACATGCCAAAAATTTAAAAACATAATTATCTCAGGTGTTTTAATATGCTACTATGGAGTTTTAAAACTAAATATCATTATGTCCATTGGTATGGAACTATAGAAAACAGGGCAGTGTGAATAGTTTATTGTGATTTATTATTACAAATAATAATTTATCATAGTTAAAATAGTGTTAAAAGTTTTAGTGGAAATAAAACAGATAACACAAGAAGTTTTTATAGAGGTTTAGATCACCAAGATCCCAATCCTATCATCAATATCCTTCACTCCTTGAGGATATTATTATCCACTAAATCCTCACTTTTTAATGGGTGTGATAACCTAATTGCAAACAAATACAAATTTTCCTTTTTTCACAACTAGGGGTATAACCCCTGACATTTTAAGGATTTACAACCTACCTACCATACAATCCTTTTGAATGAGAGGAATAACCCAATGATATATTTTGGATGGGAAAAGCATTAACCAGACTATAGAGGAGAGACAAGTGGTAGGAATAATTACAATATTGAAATAAAAAAATGAAAATAGAAGTTGAAAAAAATATGTATAAATGTGATGAAACTTGTGTTCTTTGATCACTTCAGAGGTGGAAGGTAAAATAAATTAAGATTTACAAGGATTGTATTAGAACATCAGATGTCAAACAAGTTTCATGACCAATTCAAGGCAGCATCAATTGTATTATAATATTCTTGTTAAATGAATCATCTATGCTATTTTATGTTTTATCCTTGAGAATATCTTACGCAGCAATAAAACTGAGATCTACAGTAGTGTGTTTGTGTCCAATGTATGCACGACACATGTTAGTGTATATCAATATTATAATATAACAGTTACCTTATTTTGTTGATGTGGATATTAAAGCAAAACACAATTGAGCTTATATTTATTCATTAAATAATAAAAGGAACATTTAATATGTTAAGAATAATAATACATAATAAATCAGAATTTATAAATAATTGAAATGATTATATAATTCAACATATTATACATACAACAAAATATTGTGAAAAATAGAGCATCATATGAACAAAAATCTGCATTTACCAGTTTAACTAAAAACTGATTCAATTATTTTTAAACACTATAACAATTATATTTCAATATAAAATAAAAGAAAAATTAAAAATTAATTTATTTTAACAATATTAATTGAAATTAATAAATTCAAAATTTTGATACAATTTTTTATCTAATGGTGGTTCATTACCTACCATTGAAAACAAAGAGTTGTGGGTCATTACCTACCGTTGGAAATGTCCATTGATGGAAAACAGAGTATTACCTACCGTTAGAAAGTTAAGAAAAAAAAAATAACTAATCAAAACAAAAAGTAATTCCAAGCATCTTAAATATAAATGACTTCATGAGAAAAATAAAAAAATACCCACCATTGGATGTATAATAGTGACTCATGACTAACCGTTTCTTGATACCAATGGTGGATCATGACCTAGGAGTTGAAATTTCCAATCGTGGATCATTAAAATTAATTTTAAAACACCATGATGATATTAAAGATGAAGAAAAAAATATTGTTATTCAATAAATCATAAAATAATAAAAACAAAAATAATGAAATTAATAGAAATCCACAACCATGCTTCTAATGAAATTAAATACCATCAATAAAATGCTAAAAATAAGTTGAAAAGAAGAAGAATATTTTTCTCATAATATTAACAAAATATATTAATATAACTCTAAAAATTTAAGAAGAAAAAATTATACTCAATAAAAGAAAAAAGAGCTCCTATGGGATCTTGAAGATGCTACTAACAAGGTATTGTGTAGTAAATAATAAACATCTGAAAATACAGTAATAAATTATAGAAAATGATACAATAGGAGGGTTCTTCTGTTGGATATTTTCATAAGATTCAAATGTGTCCATGTACAGTAGGAAGAGATGGTAACTAATTGTCATGATGAACCAATGTTGATGTCCAAAAGCAGGTAAATCTCTGACTTTTGAAGTCCAATGGTTGGTAAATCACCCACAGTTGAAGTCTAGCGGTACGTCGCTGACACACCATTGGGTTACAGTGGAGGGAAACATTACCCACAATTAGTGTTTATTCATGGTAAAAACACACCATTTAGAACATCCAACATAGAATTGTTACTCACTATTGGTTTTTACCAATGTTGTCTCTTCACCCACTGTTAGAAATTTCCAACGGTGACACGATGAGAATCCAACCAAGGGAACAAACAACCTTCGAACCATTAGAAGAAAATGAGATGGAATATGTTCTTCAAGAAGAAGAAGGATGATATAAATGATGTAAAAAAATTATATCTATCACAATAACCTTAATTTTAAAATTTCAGTATAAATTATTGATTAAAATATGAACAAAAAATGAGTTGATAAAGAACACAAAAAAGAAGAAATAAAAGTAAAAATGGGAGTAGGGGGAGGAAGAATTGTTGTAGATACCATCAATATAGAGAAATGAAGGATGCCAAGAAGCTAGATTTATGGGAATACAAACGAAGAGGTCGGAGGAAAATTCAAAAATTGGAGAGTGGGAGTTCAAAACAAGGGAACAAGATAGAAAGGCTGAACAGATGGTGAATATTAAAAGGATCGAATATTGATATTTCAACTGGATTTTTAACAAACAAACAACGATAAAACTTATTGTCCCATATTTAGTTAAATTAAAGGAGGGTGGATGGTATATCACCCATAATACACTGAATCATGGTTAGAATAAAACATATAGAACAAGCAGGCCTAGTGGTGACTTTTTCCCAATCCATTCTCTACCATGTTCGCACATACGTCCGCATGTGGATTGAGTGCACTATGCATCTACCAGGATTTGTGTGAGCCTCAAAGGCTGGACCTCCCATGGGGATTGACCTATGAATCCTTCTAAATGTTTTGGTAGGTTCTATTAAGGGGATTTCATAAATAGCTATAATTTTTATAACAAATTAAAAACAGCAATAGAAAGAGTATAAAGAAAAAAATCAAAAACCTTAAAAAACGTTGAAACATGTTATTAATATAAAAATATTTTAGAAACAAATTTGAATTTAATTGAATGTTATGTAAGGGTAATTTATCAAAATAAAGAGATATTTAAAAGTTTTCATACCAAATCGATAACTATCTCACCTTTTGGTAAATTAAAAAACCTAACATTTCTTTCATTTTCAATCAACATTGCGAAATATTTATTAAATATTCAAAATCACTCTCCCACTTTTTGAAATTTATCAAAAAGTATAGTAGTATTTAAAAAATACAATCTTTTAATAAAAAAATACTGTAAAAATTAACTAGGTACAAAATCATCATGATAGACAAAAAAATAATATATTCATATAATGAATAATTGAGACAATGTTATTTTAAAAATTCATTTTTAACAGAATTATTTAATAATAATTTTATGTAGAGTAGAAAATGACAGTGAGATACAAAACTCAAGTAAAAAACATTTAATAGATTTATCAAAAAATAATAATTGGAAAAAGTTAGGCTTCCATCATACCCAATTCAAACATAATTAATGTACAAATAAATAGTACTCCTTTTAAAAAAATCAACAATAGTAAAAGTATCAAATTATAATTTTATCATAAGATAAAACATTAAGATACAATATTCAGTGAAATTAAAATAAAAAAAGAGAAAACTATTTAGAAAATTAATTGTAAATAGTATAAACTATTTAATATTAAATCATAGTGATCAATATTTATCAAAAAATAACATTTACACAAAAAAGTTATTCTTTTTTCATGTTATGTTTAAACACAAGAAAAGTAAAAACATTGTTATATTCAATGAAAAATAGATTTTTCATGAATAGTTTAGATAAAACAAAAAATTCATCCAGAATAGTGAAAATTTTATTTTCATTAAATATTTTAAAAACAAACTCCCTCAGATTTTAAGCATAAATATATTAGATTTTATGAAAGTTCAAGAAATTAAATTTTATTTTCAAAATTAAATCAATTTTAGGATAAATTTATTATCTAAATAATTTCATAATTCAAAAAATATTTCAACTAATATTCATGAAAAAATTCATAAATCGCATTAGATATTTATATGAATATTAAAGACTTCTAAAGTGAATCAGTTGAAAAATATTTCAAATAGACTAAAAAATTTTAGGGTGTCATATGCTAATTATTTAAACATTCCTTTATAACTTTACATATCATTATATTAATTCAAATAAAAAACAAGGGGCAACTCCCCCTAAATTCATTAATTTTTAAATATTGATATAATAATATTTTTAGAACATATTATATAAAATTAAATGTATTGAAAACACAATGAGACTTAAATTTTAACTATATTGACTACAAAAATTTTACTTGGTAAAGAAAAAAATAAATATAAATTAAAGTAAATTCTTTGAATTAGAGATGAAATGATTTTATAGAAATATATTAGATATCTTGTATGCCAGCATATCAAATTATATTAATGAAGATAGTATTTATGATGGTTAAAAATAAAAATAAAATTTATATGTACAAAATTTGGAAGTTAAAGAACATGTTCATGTTTAGTCAGCTTTTACAACTATCGAGTATGGACATGTCCCAACCTTCTGTTTCATGGAATGCGATTTGCATCTATGGCATTTATGAATTTTACATTATCACGGGTTAGTTATTCCTAATATAAATAATATAGATTTAATTTTCTATTATCATGAAATAAAACATTATTATTTTTATAAAAAACATTTATTGTCATCAAATTTTACATTCATACCATCATTAGAATGTTGTTAAATGAAAAAAAAAATTGTTTTTAAATACTTTTGGAAAAAATAATTAGAAATTTTAACATAAGTTAAATATACCAACACCTCCAAAACGATTAAATGTACCATTATATTTATCATTGAATGTTATAGTACCTCCATCACATGTATTAAAAGATAACTAGTTAGAACATTCACCATTCATGTGCCTTGAGCACCCATTGGCCACATACCATGTGACATTGGAACTCTTTAGACATGTTTCCTACAATATATATCAAATAGATGGTTGTTTTGGTACCAAGACTAGTTTGTGTCTGACTAGATTTGTAGAAAAAGATTTAGGTACCCATATAGATTTGAGACATTTATTTAAGGTAAATATGGATGATAATTTTTTTGAAATGAATTTCTAATTATTTCTTAATGATTGAGTAAACTTTAAAGAACATTTATTTGTATAATTACCTTTCCAATTAAATTTAAAGCACATAAAATTTGACATATTCCCATTTATTTCATTAAACAAAATATTTCTATGCATTTTAGGAACATGATTATTATATCCACAACCCTTTTAATCATATTTGGGTTCATTTATAGCCATTATTTTATCATATTTTTCTTGGCCTAGAATTAAAATAGATAAGGTTTCTTTTAAACCAGAACATTCTTTTTTAAGGTTTTCATTATTATTCTGAATAAATTCTAGTTCATAAATTATTTTATATTTTGAAAATGATCCAAAAAAAATTATTTTATTATTTTAATGTTTAGGATTCTTAAATTCATTTTCAATTTTATCCAAACCATCACATCTTTGATTAAATCTTCTATGTTTATCTTTATCACTTTTTTATAAGAAATATTTTATTATTATATCCTAATTTTTAACATTAATTAGTTTAGAATCTACAAACTTTTCCCCTTCTATATTACATAAAACAGAAACATTTCATTATTTATATTATTATTTAATCTTCTTATTTTAACTTTCCAGTTCCTTATACATTTTATCCATTTTCAAAATATCACATTGAAAATTTTAATTTTGAATATTTAATTATATAAATTCATTTTTAATAACATATTAATAACCAGAACAATAATTATGATCAATGTGTTGCTCATTTACAGTTTTCATCATTAAACATATATTTACAGATTCTTTTTCAATTTCAAAATCAATATCACTTGAGTCTGACTCTTCTCTAAAACTCCATATTGTATGATATTCCTTTCATTTCTCCTTCATGTATTTATTTCCTTTTCCATATTATTTTAATTTTGGAAATTCTGATTTTATATTCCCTTTTATCATGCACTCAAGGAAAATTAAAATTTTAACATCATATTTACCATTTTTACCTCTTTTAGTACCCTTTTTCATCCTTTTGGTTATCTATTCTGGGACACTTCTTAAAGTCTGTCTTAACATTCATGTACATGTAAAGTTTAATGGTGAAATTTGAAATTTCATCCATTTCTCTTTTTTCTGACTCAAAACTAGAATAATTATCAATAACATCTATAATTAATTTAAATTATATACCTTTCCTTTTATCAAGGTAATCAATACTATCATTTTTTATTTTCTACTCATATTGGAGAAGTGATTCTATCAACTAATCCATTTAATATTGGGAGAAATCATTACTTTCTTTAATAGAAAAGTTTTGTGAGTTCCATTTCTGAGGTAGATCTTGAAGTAAACATTTTATGGGAGCTTCATTCTTTATGGTCTCTCCATGTGAAATCTTGTTGTCCACAATATTTTTCAATTTATTATATATATCATTTATACATTCTTGATCAGTCAACCTGAAATATTGAAACTCACCTCTATGAATACCTAGCATGGTTCTCTACATGTTATCAATTCGTTTATGAGTGACATTTAAAGTTCTCTAGATGTCAGAAGTATCTTTACCAATGTAAATATGAGTATACATATCTCTAAATAGATAGCAGTATAAGAAATTCATAACTTTGTAATTTAAAATTCATTATAAATATTCATAAACAGTGAGTGTTTCTAAATAAATTTTTTTCACTTTCTATGGTTTTAAAATTATAGCCCACAAATCAAGACCTGTTTTTCAAAAAAATACCTCAAATATTTCCTTCTATTATACATAGTCACTTCCATTGAATTGATGTGGTATAATGGGATTCAACATTTTAAAATCCTCATTAGACATAACAATGTAGTGGATCTTTTCCTTATACTATTACGTCTAGGATAATGGTTAGTCATTAAATAGATAATGAAACAAGTAAAACCAAATCCTTAAAAGGAACCACCCTCTAATACCAATTGGTAGGTCCCTTGGTATGGACCTAGTGGCTAGAGGGGGGTGTATAGTCTTTTTTGATTTATTATTAAATATACTAATTTTTTAGAGTTATAACCGTGTTAAATTTACAACGGAAATAAAAAGATAAAATTGGATGTTTTTATAGAGGTTTGTATCACGAAGATCTGAGTACTCTCATTGATCTCCACTACCCCTCAATGAGACTGGTATGCACTAAATCGTTACTTTTGAATAGGAGTTATAACTAGTTTAAAAAAAATACAAATGTATCTCTTTGACACCTAGTTGTATAACCACTAACTTTTAAGGGAGTTGCAAAATACCTTCCTTTTGTCTGGGAGGAATAACCCAACCTTCCTTTTATATTGGAGGAATAACCCAGTGAGAGGTTTTGGAGGGACAAAGATAAAATAAGACTATAGAGGAAAAATAGATGGTAGAAATAAGTATAGTAGATAAATATAAAACAATTAAAAATAGAAGTTGGGAGGAAGATGAATAATGTTGATGCATCTCAAGTTCTTTGATCACTTTATAGGTGGATGATGTAATTGATGAATATTTTTAATGATCGCATTTGAACAATATAATTTGAGGAAGCTTCTTTACCAATTTATATAATATGGAATTAAATCATCATATTCTTGTTTATTGAGTCATATGTATTGGTTTATGTTTTATCCTTGAAGAGATCTCCTAAAAAAATAAAATTGGGAGCTTATCCATCTAAAATGTTTTCATGACACTTGTTAGTGTATAACAATAATTTAATATGATTGTTAGGTTATTTTATTGAATACGAGTTGAAAATAAAACACAACCAGGATTAAATTTATTCATGAAATATTAAAATGAACATTTAATATATTAAATACAATAAAACATAAACAAATCATAATTAACAAACAATTTAAAATATAATATAATGTTTCTATATTATATATACAGTAGAATGTTTTCAAATATAATGCATCGTATGAATAAATATATGCATTATCAAGTGTAACTAAAATTTTTTACAATTATTTTAAAACACTTTTGGAATTATATTTCAATATAAAATTTTAAAAAAATTAAGATTAATTTATTTTAACAAAATTAATTAAAATTATGAAATAAAAATTTTGGAAACAATTTTTTATCTAATGGTGGGTCATGAACTACCGTAGGAAATAGAGTGGTGGGTCATTACCTAAAGTTGGAAATGTCTAATGGTGAAAAAACATAGTATTACATACCATTGAAAATTTAAGAAAAAATGAAAAGAATTAATCAAAACAAAATAAAATTCCAAGAATCATAGAAATAAACAGATTTATGAGAAAAAATACCTACCATTGGATGTCCAATAGTGACTCATGACCCACCGTTGCATAATGCCAATTTGGGCTCATGACCTACCCTTGGAAATATCCAATAGTTTATTATTAAAATTAATTTCCAAACACTAGGATGATATTAAATATCATGAGAATAAAACTATTGTTGTTCAAATGATCATAGAATAATAAAAAACAGAATGAAATTAATAGAAAGATAAGGTAATGATTCTGAAGAAATAAAATTCCACGAATAATGTAAAGACCTGGATTTTCCATGTAATTTTTTTTGTTATATGGAACTATTCGGAGGCTACGAAATCTGAAGGCATCTATTCTAATTCCTAGTCTGCCTGGAACAGAATTTTAAACTTTCTTAAAGTACATTCAGAAAATGTGCAAGTGGGAAATCCTAACTTTTGAACTGGTGGTTGGAATTGAAATACTAGGTCACCACTAAACTTGTAGCACCAAGATTCACTTAAGGGATCCTTAACCTTGACTATAGTGGGTTGAGATAGGAAGATGGTTTTTGCGGTTTTTGTGCTGGATTAATAACATAAATCTAATTTATTTTAAATATCCTTCACCTCTATTTAGGTTTTGTTGTCGGGGACCACAAGGGGTGGTCGGGCATTTAATACAGGACATTAAATGCCTGGTTACACAAAACTGTGTAACCACCCTACATGTAATTAAGGAGGATCATTAATTTCCCCAATTAATGAATCTCTCTTAATTTTGGGTTGTAAAAATTTACTTGTATCATCTCTCTTTTTGAATTTGTTGGAAAAAGGAGGGTGTTCTTGGTAGAGGGGAAATTTTGGAGGAGCCTCTTGATGAAGAACTGATCCATCAAGAAATAATTGAATATCATCGTTTGAGTGTCATTGTTGAAGGCTTTCTTTATGATCGATGAACACTGACCCATCTTCAGATACAGGACGGCCGACACCAGCCAGCGGTGGAGGCGATGTGGTGCGCCATTGCGCGCCTCTGAAGGCACAGGAGGGACCCTCTCCCTACAGGTCCCATGATGACCAGGAAACACTACATGGAGCTGCAGCTTCGAGACCCTAATGAATTAGCCGTTCGAGAGAAAGAGGGTGAACGCCTCCCCCCATGCCAGTTAGGGAGGGCCATGCACCCTCCTGCAGGTTGAACCTCTCCTTCCGGGCCGTGCCCCCTGCGGGCCGGGCTGCGCCCCCTACGGGCCGGGCCGCGCCCCCTACGGGCGGGGCCGCGCCCCCTGCAGGCCGGTCCGCGCCCCCTGCAGGCCGGGCCGTGCCCCCTACTGGCAGGGCCGCACCCCCATGCGGGCCAGGCTGCACCCCCATGCCGGTCGGTCCGTGCCCCCATGCGGGTCGAGCCACTCCTCCATGCCTACCAGGTCGTGCCCCCATGCAGGCCGAGTCGCGCCCCCTTGCGGGCCAGGCCACTCCCCCTCTGCGTCGGACCGGTCCGGGTCGGTCGAGGTCAGGTCGGGCCGGGTCGGACCGGACCCAGACCCATCCAAGCCTAGTTTCGCTTAAAATACCATAACATGAAATCCCGACATCTGTTTGACGAACTATCTACAGCACTGTGATCCTTGGAGCGATACGATCCTTCTGGTATACCCCAATTGAATTTTGGAGAATGTTGGAGTATAACCTGATTGGATCAAACTCCAATCCAACGAGGCCCTCAATACTAAAATGCTTAAAACTCACACACTGAGCGTCCGCTGGATGCACTGTCTGTCACTTTGGAACTCTTACAACATCTCAATCCATTGGGTTACTAATTTTTAGAGATTAATGGTGGTTGAGGTACAACTGATATCTCAAGGTGCAGATTCTACGAAGCTCGAGCGCCCCAGGTTTGAGGAACCATGTGGCTTGCTATCTTGTAAGTAGAGACCCTCTGTGGATCAACATCATAGAGACCCTGTGTGAATCAGCATCGTAGCTACTAGAAGAGGACCAGTTTTAAAGACACCTGTTGAGGATCATCATCTAGCGAGGTTGTGTGGATCAGCATCGAGTGACCCTGTGTTGATCATCATTCCAACGAACCATTGTGGATCAGCATTTCATCAACCCTGTGTGGATCAACAATCTAGCAACCCTATGTGGATTAGTAGTAGTGTGAACCGATGGGGACCATCATTACAGTGGCCCATCGTGGAGTAGAGAATTTTTTCCAAGAGTGGATCGGTAATAGAACAACTTCTTTGTGGATCAATTGTTGAACTTCTAAATAGAATAAGATGATATAGCTTAAGAATAATCATCTATATTCTTGATCTATCAGTTTTATACCTAGTGTGAGATGACTATTCCTTCATGATTTGTGATTGAGGTATTGCTTTGTGGATTTTCCTTTTTGGAACTCTGGGAGACCTTCAGGGGTCTCAGGGTCCCTAATGAGTATTTTTATACTCACCCATTCATGGGCTTTGCCCATACCTTATTGTGTCCTGTGAAGACAAAAAACATCTCTGACCGAAGATTGGGAGCCAAGACTGGACGGTGCTCAGAGGTGGACCTTTAGACATGATGTGTCATAGTGATGACTGACCGTGAGTTGTACCTACCCTTCAGACGGGAACCATGGCAGATGATTCCAAGATCTATTTTTCTATTTCTATTTTAATTTTCAGTTAGGCTAGTATTCCGGCCCCCTTTACTTATAGTACTCACCCTTTTCACATTCAGTACACATATTTTTACTACTATAGTTTTACTACATGGGGTTTTCTCATTGTATTATTGGATTGTGTGTTTGAATGTTTAAAGGAAATTACTTCCCGTTATTTAGGGATATGCCTTTCCATGCTAGTCTCCAACCCCTGGTCTATGGAAGGAGAGTTTGGGGTAGTCACGGTATGGGCCCTAGGGGACGGTTTGTGACAAAGTGGTATGAAAGGAATCAATTCTACTGAAGAACTAGGACTCTGATCTTTTAATTGAGCAATAGTGTTAAGTGTTTTGAGTGGTATTTTTAATTTGGAGAGTCCAGTGTTGGTGCGGCAGCTGACGTATCCATACACCAGGACCTTGAATTATGATTTCTGACTCAATGCATGAAAACATTGATTGCATGTGTTTTGTAAATGTTTTTACTTGATCTCTTTTGAGTCAGCTCACCAGGTATAACTTATTGATAGTGGCATACCTGTTTCTTTTCAGGATGCTGCCGCATAGACAACCATCTAAGATTCAAAAGAGAGTACACATTGATGGTCCACCGAGTGATGAGGTTTCGGTGCAAGGCCCTCTTATGACAATTGTACCATCAGGTGGGGTATTAGAAGCACCACTACCTGTTGGGATTCTGTTTCCACTAGCCCCACCATCATATGGTGCACACCGACTGAGCATATTCCATGAGTTTCAGAGGCAGAGGCCTCCGAGGTTTCGAGGTGAGACGGATCCGTAGACGGCTAAGCACTAGATGGATGATGTGGCTAGAGTTTTTCTCCTAGTTGGGACACCAGGAGACCAGATGGTGATCCTAGTTTTCAGTCTTTTTCAGGTAGTATCAGGGATATGGTGGAGTCTGAAACTCTAGATATACGACGAGACAACCCTCACTTGGGCATTTCAAGGGCCTCTTCAGGGTAGAGTTCATTCCAGTGACAATACGCTCTGTGTGTATGCAAGAGATTCTACATTTACAGTAGGGTAGCATGACTGTGGCCCATTACTCTGTGAGGTTCACCGAACTCTCGTGCTACTCTACCGACATGGTGTGAGACCATTTCTTCCAGGCCTAGACCTTCAATCAGGGACGCCGACGGGAGATCAGATATTTGATGGTATCTCTCTACATTTCAGCGCATGCTGGATTGTGGGAGAGAGAACTCTTGGAGGAGAGATTCCTTGCTGAGCAAACATCGACAGCGAGACCCACCACCGAGAAACACAAAGCAGAGACATCTATGGCTGGTAATAGGCAGATGAAAAAGAGGTCCAAGCGGACTACAACTTCTTGTGGATGACCCCAGGACGTAGGGTCGGAGTTGTGAGGCTCACGAGATAGAGAAGACTAGTAGAGGAGTATATTTTGTTTCACGTGCGGTAGGTAGGGTCACATGGCTCGTGACTGCCTAACCAGCCACACTAACGACAAGCATACGGTCGAGGGACCGCCAAGGCAGAGGCATATATTCGAGTAGTAAGATCTGCAGGTAGGAGGAGGATGTGTTATAGGAGATGGTTTAGTAGAAGGAGGTGGGCGACGATTTGAGGTTCTACTGCCACCACCTCCAGGTGGTCCACCCCGACCAAAGGGAGTAGGTAAATAGGGATGATCCCATCTCCAGACTGCTAAGGCCTACTACCACAACGCTCTAGAGACAATTCATGGTATGATCTATTTCTATTACACATTTTTTGAATTACTTATAGTCAGAGGTGCAAGTAATTCATTCATTTCCACAACCCTCATTTGGAGATAGGAGATTCTAGTGGATCTGTTGGCTCAAACCTTACAATTAGAGACTCCTACGGGAGAAGATTCGATGATTGCACACTGGTGCCGGAAGTGCAAGCTTAATTTAGGAGGTGAGAGATTCAGCTGGGATCTTTTAGTAGCAGAGTCGAGGCCTTACGATGTCATCTTGGGTTTGGACTGCTTATCCATAGCCCATGCTCAGACTGACTATATTAGGTACAAAGTGCAGCGTGTCTATGAGGATGTGACCAGGTTTTCCTTCATCGGTGAGAAGGGAACCTCTGCAGCACAGAATGGACTTACATGGAGGAGGGTGCAGCCGATCACACATTAATTGGCTAGCCTTACCTTCAGAGCAGTTTATGTTAAGAGTCTGAGCTATCCTATAGTGGTGGACCAGTATGTTGATGTCTTCCCTAATGATGTTCTGGGACTACCTCCTCATAGATAGGTGGAATTATACATTGACATATATGCTTGGATGACACTGATATCTAAAAAATCATATTGGATGGCTCCTGTGGAGCTTTATGAGTTACGGGTACAATTGTAGGATTTTAATAGGAAGGGGTTCATAAGGCCCAGTGTTTCTCTATGGGCATCCCCGAATTTGTTCACCAAGATGGCGTATGGGATTTTGAGGCTCTATGTGGATTATTAGCACCTGAACCAGTTTACTGTTAAAAACAAGTATTCACATCTAAGAATTGATGATCTCTTCGATCAGCTGAGGGGAGCTCATTGGTTTTTGAATATAGACCTCATATTAGGCTATCATCAGCTTAGGGTACGAGATGAGGATGTGCATAAAGCATCCTTAAGATATTGGTGTGGCCACTATGAGTTCCTGGTTATTCCATTCAGTGTGACCAACTCTCTTGCAGTGTTCATGAGACTCATGAATAGAATGTTCCATCCATACCCCGATTGCTCTTTAGTGGTCTTCATTGATGACGTCTTGATATACTCAACGACAGAGGAGGAACATGCCTTTCTTCTATAGATAGTTCTGGATACACTCCTAGAGCACAAGCATTATGGTAAGATCTCGAAGTAATATTTCTGTATATGTGAAGCTCACTTTTTGGGACATGTTATCTCAGAGGTAGGTGTTGTAGTGGATCCAGCAAAGATTGAGGATGTGCTTGCTTGGGAGCCACCTAGGAGTGTGACCGAGGTGCAGAGTTTTCTGGGGTTTGCTGGGTACTACCAAAGATTCATACCTGACTTTTCTAGAGTTACGAAACCCTTTTATATGTAGACAAAGAAGGGAAAACCCTTCGTGTCGATGAATAGAAGCTAGTAGAGTTTTCAAGAGCTAAGGCAGAGGCTGACAAGTGCCACCCTCTTGAGGCTACCAGAAGAGGGCATTGGATATGTAGTCTACTACGATGCATTAGATACCAGACATGGATGTGTCCTGATGTAAGAGTGAGTAGTGATCACTTAATGTTCAAGAAAGCTGAGACAACATGAGAAGAACTACGCTACCCATGACCTGGAGTTTGCAGTAGTGGTCTTCTCCTTGAGGATGTGGCAAAACTACTTGATGGGCGAACATTTTACAGTCTAATATGATCACAAGAGTCTCGGGTATATCTTCTCACAGAAGGACTTGAACCTGAGGCAATGATGATTTCTAAAGTTCCTCTAGGATTTTGACTTTGATATAGTCTATACTCTTGGAAATGGGAACGTGGAAGCAGATTCGCTCAGAAGGATGTCTGGTCTATAGTTTCTGAGTGAGGTGATAGAGAATCTAGCTGTGTTGCAGATATCTTTTGTGGATAGAGATGGAACAACTTACCTATAGTCTATGAATGTCACTCCCCCACTTCTACAGCGAGTCCAGGAGGCATAGCTTGGGGATGTTGACTATGAGGCCTGACGTGGTCATATATCCTCAGGACAGGCTCCTGATCGATTTTTTGAACATGGGGATCATGTCATAGTCTTCAGATGACACACATTGGTAAAAAGTGATTCATTGAGAGGAGGTGTTGAGGGATATCCACACATCCCCTTTAGCGGTACATGTTGGGGTGGAAATGATGTACCAAAACCTCCGGAATTAGTACCGATGGCTAGGGATGAAGAAAGTATTAGAAGAGTGTATATCTCGATGCCTCACTTGTTAGCAATTGAATACCGAGCATCAGGTACAAGAAGGATTAACTTAGCCACATGAGGTATCGAAGTTAAAGTGGGATGAAATTTCCATGGATTTCATGACAGGGCTACCACATATGTCCAGGGCCCACGATTCCATATGGGTGATCATTAACTGACTCACCAAGTCGGCCCACTTCCTACCCATCTGAGAGCTGGGATCAGTAGAGGGCTTGGGATGCCTCTACGGACAAAAGATTTTACGGCTTCAGGGGGTTCCATTAATGATCATCTCTGATTATAATGCACATTTTACATCCTGTTTGTGGAGGCATTATAGGAGACATTTGGGATTTAGCTACGTTTGAGCACGACCTTTCATCCTCAGACGGATGCTTAGATGAAGCGAACCATTCAAACACTAGAGGACATGCTTCATGCTTGCGTCCTAGATTTTTTCCATAGTTGGGAGGATCACTTGACCTTGGTGGAGTTCACATACAACAAAAACCATCACTCCATCATTGGTATGACACCATTTGATTCCTTTTACAGTTGACCATACAGGTCAGCTCTATGCTGGACAGACCCAGGGGAGTCAACACTTATGGGTCTAGATTTGGTACGGGCTACCACTGAGAAGGTGCAGATCATCCAGGAGTAGATGCAGACCACACAGACCATGTAGAAGTCTTATTCAGATAGGAGACAAAGACATTTGGAGTTCAAGGAGGGAGACCACGCCTTCCTATGGGTCTCACCTCGATGAGGTTTGTAGAGATTTGGCTGGGGTGGAAATCTATCTACGAGGTTCATCAGACCCTTTGATGTTCTTAGCAAAGTTGATGAGGTGGAGTATCACCTAGCTCTTCCCCCACAGATGCATCGTGGGCATGGAATTTTTCACATGTCATAGATGAGGAAGTATGTGCATGATCTATTGCATGTTATCAACTGGGGCGAGCTAAACATTGATGATGGGGTGACATTTACAGAGGTTCCAGTGGAGATTGAGGATCGATAAGAGAATGTACTTAATGGATGATCAATACCTCAGGCGTGCGTTCATTGGCAGCACAGGAACCTCCAGGAGAGCACATGGAAGTGGGAGGCTCAGATTCATGCTTAGTACCCCCACTTGATACCTTAGTCTTATTGTGGCTCTCGAGGATGAAAATACCTAAGGTGGGGAGAATGTAATGACCTGAATTTTCCATGTAAATTTATTTATTATATGGAAATATTCCAAGGCTGTGAAATCTAATGAAATTTTATTCTGATGCCTGGTGTGCCCAAATTTTTTTTCTAAACATTTTAAGGTATGTTTAGTAAACGTACGAGTGGGAAATTATAAATTTTGAATGGGTGGTTGGAATTGAAATCCAATGGCACCGTTGAATTCACAGTGTCTGGATTATCTTAAGAGATCATTAACCTCGACCGATGTGGGTTGAGAGAGGAAGTTGGTTTATGTGGTTTTTGTGGAGGATTAATAAAATAAATATAATTTATTTTAAATATCCTCCACCTATCATTATGTTTTGATGGATGGTACAAGAGGGGTTGTTTGGGAATTTAATGCAGGACATTAAATGCCCGGATACACAAAAATGTGTAACCACCATACATGCAATTAAGAAGGATCGTTAATTTCACCAATTAATGAATCTCTCTAAATTTTTTGTTGTAAAAATTAAATCCCATTGTCTCTATTTTTTAATTTTTTGGAAAAAGGAGTGGTGTTCTTAGGAGAGGGGAATTTCGGAGGAGCTTCTTGACAGAGAACAGATTCATCAAGTAAGAAACGAAGATCTTCAGTTGAGCGGCATCGTTGGAGGATTTTTTTGGGATCGACGAACACCGAACCATCTTCAAACGTGGGATGATCTCCAATAACTATTGAGGTAGGGGTTTTTCTTGTTTAAATTTGAAGAGTTTTTGAATTAATTATCTTCTCCCTTGATAAGATGCTAACACGGAGGGTGCGGTCCAAACAAACAAGGGCTAGTCCCTCTGCCTCTTGTTAAATCGTTGCGTTCTACGTGGGTGAATTCTTAGGTTGGACGAAACCCACATCTGATGGTCAAGAGGAAAACGAGATGACACGAGAAGCCCGTAGGTGTGATCGGATATAAAAAATGTACCATTGGAGATCACCAGGTGGACCGCGGAAGACAGTCAGCATGACACCGGTGACCCGTGCTAGAAGGTGATGGCGGTGGCTAGCACTGACTGGTTGTGGTGGAGGTGGCCTGTCGTCGCGCACCGCAGGAGGAGGTAGTGACAATAGGTCATGGCGGTTAACAGGGTGGACGGACACGGAGGTGATGCGGCACGCCGTCACACACCGCTGATGGCGGAGGAGGGACCTTCTCCCTATCGGTCTCGTGGTTACCAGGCGGTGCCACATGGCATCTCCGGTTCAAGCCTAGAATGGCATAGCCATTTTGGAGAAGGGGGGGGGCACCTCCCCCTATTATAGCTAGGGTGGGCCCCACGCCCTCCTTTAGGCTGAGCCGCACCCCCTTGTGTGCTGGGCGGAGCCCTCCGTCGGGCTGGGCGGCGCCCTTCTACAGGCTAGGCCATGCCCCCTACGACTCAGGACACTCCCCCTACGGGCCGAGCTACACCCCCTACGGGCTGGACCACGCCCCCTATGCGTCGGGCCATGCACTCTTACGAGCTATCCCCCCCCCCCCTGTGGGCCTGTTCGGACCGTGAACTAGCCCAACTAGGCCAACCCAGGCCGATTCAGACTGAGGTGGGTCTAACCCAGACCGGGTCAGGTCGACCCAAACTAGGCCGGGCCAGACAAAACCTAGACCCATTCAGTCCTTATTTCTCTTAAAATGACATAACTAGAAATCCAGATGTCCATTTGACGAACTGTCTACGACACTGAAATATTTGGAGTGAGATGATCCTTTTGGTATACTCCACTTGAAATTTGGATAAATTTGGAGTATGGCTGGGTTGTATCGAACCTGAATCCAACCTAGTCCTTGGTACTAAAACGCTTATCACTCACAGACTGAGTGTCCAATTGAGGCGCCGTATATCCTATTAGAACTCGTAATACATGTTAGTACTTTGTGTTACTCCTTTTTGGAGCTTAGTAGTGGTCGATGTATGAATGATATCTCGAGGAGCAGATTCTATGGATCTCGAGCGCACTGGGTGCGGGGAACCCTGTGGCCGACTGTCTTGGAATTAGCGACCCTATGTGGATCAACATCATAGAAACCCTTTGTGCATCAGCATCATATCTACTCGACGGTGACCATTTTTAGAGAGGCCCATCGAAGATTGTCATCTAGAGACCCTGTGTGGACCATCATTCTAGCGACCCTTTGTGGATCAGCATTTCATCGACCCTATGTGGATCAGAAATATAGAGACCCTATGTGGACCAGTATTAGCATGACCCGATGAGGACCAGCCATAAAGTGGCCCATCGTGGAACACTGACTTTCATCCAAGATTAGATCGGTAATAGACCAACTTTATTGTGGATCAGTTTTGGAACTTCTAAATTGAATAAGATGATATTGCTTAAGACTAATCATCTATATTCCTGATATCTGAGCTGTATACCTGGTGTGAGATTACTATTTCTTCATGATTTTTTATTGAGGTATTAATTTGTGGATTTTATTTTATGGAACTATGGGAGACCTTTGGGGGTCTCGGGGTCCCTACTGAGTATTGTTATACTCACCCCTTCACGGGATTCGCCCGCACCTTGTTGTGTATGGTGCAGATGAAAGAAAACTTTGACTGAGGTTTGAGAGCCAAGAATAGATAGTTCTCAGAGTTGGACCTTTATACATGATGTGCCACAGTGAGAACCGACTATGATTTGTACCTACCCATCAGGTAGGAACCCAGGCAGAAGATCTCAGGTGTTTTTTTTTTCTGTTTCTGTTGTACTTTTCAGTTGGGCTTGTATTCCGACCCCCTTTACTTATAGTACTCACCCTTTTCACATTCAGTACACATATTTTTACTACTACAGTTTTACTATGTGGGTTGGGCTCATTGTATTCTTGGACTATGTGTTTGTAGGTTTAAAGTCAATGCCTTCCCGTTATTTAGGAATATGCCTTTCGGTGCTAGTCACCAACCGCAGGCCTATAAAAGGCAGGCTTCAGGTAGTCACGATATGGTCCCTAGTGGACAGGTCGTGATAAATAAACTAAAAATAAATAGGGTGAAAATCAGAAGAAAATTTTTCTAATAAAAATAATAAAACATATTAAGTCATATCTAAAAACATAAGAACAAAACATTATACTCGAACGAAGAAACATGAGCTCATGTCGGAGCTTCAAGATGCTGCTACCAAGGAATTGTTCAATAATTAAGAAAAAGCTGTAAAAATAAGTACAAATCACTATACTTTATACAGGATGAAATAGATCCTATTAGAGCATTGGAAATCTCCTAACATGTAACTACAAGATGAATAACCATTGATGTTTAATGGTGGATAAATCACCCGCAGTTGAAGTTTATGGGTGGGTCACTAACCCACCATTTGGTTACAATGGTGGGTAAAATTAACCACCATTGGTTTTTGGTGGCGGGACACTATCCCATCATTAATAACACCCAAACAAGACTCATTAATCATCATTGATTTTTACCAATGCCGACTCATCACCCACTATTTGAAATTTTCAACTGGGACATGACAAGAATCCAAAAAAGGGGACGGATAGACATTGAACTAGTAGAATCAAATCATATGGAATAAATCCTTGAATAAGAATATGTAAGATATAAATGAAGTAAAAAAATTGATATATATCACAACAAAAATAAAATAAATATTACAATATGAAATTATTAATAAAATATAAACCCAAAAATAGTGTTTATGAAGAAAAAAAAATAGATGAAGTAAAAGTGAAATTGAGAGCAGTAAGAATCCCTGGTGTAGAAACCAATGATCTAGAGGAATGAAGGAATTTTATGAGTAGGAGGGACGATGGATATCCAAAGGGGGTAAAGGAAAATTCAAAAACTAGAAAATGGGAGTTCAAAATGAGGGTGTGTGATAAATAGGGTGATCAGATGATGGGGATTACAAGGACTGATGATAGAGATATCAACTAAGGCTTTAAGAGATGAATAATGATAAAACTTATTTCTCCATATCAAATAGAAGGAAAGGAGGGTGCATGGTATATCAAATAGAATGTACTGAATCATGGTAAGAATAAAACACATTGCACATACGTGCCAGTCAGTGACCCAATCTGAAACCATTCTCTACTGCGCATGCACTATAGGCCTTATGCAAGGGATCACACATGGATCACGTGCACTAGGCATCAACTAAGAATTTTTTTATCCTCAATGGATGAACCTACCATGGGGTTTGACCTTCAGGTCCCTGTAAATGTGGTCGAAGGTCCGACTTATGGGGATTTCATAAAATTCCTTACTTCTTATAACAAATAATAAAACAAAATATTACTAAAAAGTGTATAAAGAAAAATAAACCAAAGATCATAATAAAATATTAAAACATGTTAACAAGAAATAATATTTTAGAAACAAAATTGAATTTAGTTAAATGTTATGTTAGTGTAATTTATCAAAACAAAGTTATATTTAAAAGTGTTAATACCCAATTATAATCAAATTTAAATTAAAATAATAATGAAAGACTTATTTTATCATCCTAAAAACCTTATAAATCACAAAGGAACTGATTTCTACTTCACATGTGTGATCATAATCCTCTATCCGTGATGTTCAACCTCATGGACTTTATTCCTCCCACATTTTGAGGAAGTTATACAACCCATTTTGTTATATAGGAATCCTATAACAAAGAGTTTGAATATGCCACTATAAATAACATCTAGTTGGTATATAGATATGCTAAGATCTTGGAGTGAACCAAAGTTTCAAACTCCCATTGGAGGCTCTCTCTTATACTCTTAGGGTAAGAGAAAATTCCCATCCAACAATAATAACACCAAGGGAACTATCTCTGAAAATGTTGTCTATGTTGTTGACATAATAATACAAGCATTTCACCATGATCAGTTTGAAAATTACTCCATAGAATAATCCTCCAGTTCAACCCAAAGACCCATTCAAATGGTTGATTGTTTTTATTATTCATAGACCTGTAGTGCTCATCCACAACCATTCAACCAATAGAAGAAATTAGTAGATTCCAACCAGGCACTATCGCCACAGCCATATGCTCCCTCCATGCATTCTATCAAACAAAAACCCTAAGGGAGAAAGGGAATAACCCTACCTTGTAATTATGATGTGCTGAATAGCCTCATTGGTAGCTCAACCCAACTCTCATTCCTTGACATTCTCCACCTGTCAAAGGAAATTCACAACACCCATATCGGGGCCTTAAAGCGCCCTATTGACTTTGAGAACAAAATCGATGTTTTTTATTACTATTATGAAGAGGAAGGTGAGTATGAGGATTATAATCCCATCATATCCTTTTATAAGTAAGATGAGTGTATGACCTTGCAGTTCTATATACGCCCCCTATACATCAAGAAAAAGTTCAATGGAATTGAGATCATACAATGTTTGGTTTACATTTTCTTAGGGATCAATATCATACTAACCTAGATAATCTATAAGATGGGGTATATAGAGAATAATCTATAATTACCCAACCTAACAGTCCATATTTATGTCAAGAGAGAGAATAAGCCTCTATAAAATATCCAAAAAATGGCCTAGTTTTATTATTTGGTTTCTAATACTGAATTCATTTTTATCTTGCAAGACACAACTTTCAAATCCTTACTGGGAAGGACTTGGATCCACTTCTATAAATATATCCCTTTATCATATCACTATTGCCTCAAGTACCCCATCAATGACCTATTATAGGTGATTTATGATGATTTTCACCATTTGATTCATGTGGAGCTCACTACCTTGATGCCATGTATTGTAAATGTGGTAAAAAACATCCCTATGTCAAATGAACTAAGTGTGTTAAATATCTTAATTATTTGAAAATAGCTTCAAAATGCACCAAATATGACTTGAAGATTGGTATTCTTATTTTAATACAACATTTATAAGGACAACCGATGTTCCATTAAAGTTGTAAATAGTTTTTATTTATTTATTTTCAATCATGGTTGAGAATCATTAGAATCTATTTAGGAGTTATATTATGCTATGTGGAATGTTCTTGAGATGATTTGAGATGATTTGTATATAGTTAAAGTTGTTCCATGCATGTTTTATACATTCTATAATTATTGTATTCCATATTGAATATTTGGCTAAGTACACTATCATATAGAACTCATGTGAGAAATTATGGTAACAACATATGAAATTTGGTAACCCACAAAAGAATATGGTTCCATATATAACAAAATAGATATATTCATATGATATTCATGTAGTATATGTGAAATTTGTGACCATTTAATAAAATTAAACTACACATAAGATAATTTAGCTATGTGTGGGATATTTATGCCCCATATATAAAATTTGTGACGACGTATGAAAATTGATCTTCATGTAAGAAAATTGAAGTATGTGTATGATATTTATGGAAATTTTGGGGAATAAAATGTTGAAAATAATCAATGAAACACTAGGAATAAATTTTACTAATCAAATATGTGATCAAAGTGATGAAAATATGAACAAAATTTGGAAAATAATAGGGTTTTACATAATAACTTAATACCTCTATGAAAAATTTATTCATCCCTTAAATGACATGACATCTTATGAAGCAATATAGTTTTAGGTGGAGTGGCAGTAATTTTGGGTTTTCCAAGAAGTGCAATAAAATTTGTGGGAAGGTATTATTTAATGGATTTCCATGTAGCACATAACCATCATTGGTATTGTGATGGTGGGAAACATGGACACTCCATATAGAACTCTATGGGTTCCCTAGTTCATATATAAGTCATTTACAAGAATAGTATAAACCACACACACTTTATGTGGCCACCAAATTCTAGAAGATGTTACCAAACACCACCACCTATAAATACCCTATAACTTAAAAAAATAGAACACGTAGAGAGGAGAGAATGAGACAGTCAAATAGATACTTTCACTTTAAGAAACTAAGATGATGAGATATCTCTTCTTTTATGGGGTAACTTTAGGGAAAACCATTTCTGGTAATATCATCTCCTCATTGAAGATAACCCAAAAACATAGTTCATAGAGGGTATCTAATATTGGAATATTTTTTAGAAAACCTTAAATAATTAGCTTTATGATCCAATTAGACTTCGCATGACAAATTCCAGAATGTAAATTGGAGGGTTTCAGAGGCACCCACTAGCCAATACTTAATTATCCCATATCACATTGCATCTAGAACCCCCATGTACACATCATTACGAACTCAATTAATTTAAAATTATACCTCTTCTATTTCCCATTATTATATAAAGTCACCCACTTGGGTTGTTTCAACTCAAATGACCTTAGTGACACCACTTTTCAAAGGTCAAAACCCTAAAAAAGATGAATCGTGACGTCTTCAAAAGGCAAGTGATAAGTATGATCAATGAATATAACACATTAGATAATATTATTTTGATAATATATTCCCTTAATTAAATGCGTCATGAGAATTATCTTCAAAGATAGGTAGAACCCACAAGGGAATAAAAATTATAGATTCCCTTGATAATGAGGGTCCTTATTAGGACACTGGAGTGGCCTCTCCTAGTTCAACATACTCATCTTGAATCCTAATTCCAATCAACAAGACATGTTTCATGCGATTCCTTTTCTGGTATAAGATAGAAGATTGTTCCCATTAATGATTTTATCACTTGAAGATACCACTGATCTAGGAATATCCATATTAGAGTATCAGATGTAATCCCCACTCATTCACTCCTAGTTACTGAGAAGAATCATGGGAAATCCCAATGTGTAAACATGATCTCAACCTCATGGATCTCTATCCCCCACGAATCTTGTTTAAAATGAAATATTCCCTATAATCCAATCCTCTTCAATGGACCATATGATAAAAATAATATTTTCATTTTCATTAATTAATTAATTTCACATCATAAATTTAATGCATCAATTTAACAGATACATGAATTGATGTTTCGACTTACGCATATTTATGAATTAATGTTTTAATGCATTCTATTCCACATATTCTTGGATATTTAATATTTAATTTGTGAGTTAATAGATTCATGATTTACTGGATAATTTGTTATATTCAATCAAAGGTCACTATTCTCATCTAGTATTAGATATTTAAATCATTCCATCCAACATTTGATATGGTGTGGAGGGTGTGTGCGACAATTTTAAATTCATAATATAAAGAGATTAGTATGCCTTAATTTTTATTCTTTTTATTTATTTTTCTATATGTTTGAATGAAATAAGAATCAGGGATTTGACATCAGTGACCGATATACAATGTCTTCAAGAAATTAAATAGATATTATGTGTATGCGCTTCTATAAAAGATTTCATTAATTATGTAAATATTTGTGTGTGTGCATTGTATATAAAAATTTATTAATTACGTGTATGTGTATGAAAAAAATGGAACAGATATTTGATATATGTTAAATTGAATAATAATACGACATTGAATTATGTCCATTACTCGATCTAATTATTCAGTATTTCTAATTAATATTAGTTTTTAATTATAAGTCATTCACCACTAAATATATGACTTATTTAATGTAATCATAAATATTTTGTATTTTATAAATCATATTTTAGGAAATATTATATACATTGATATATATATATATTAATGAATTTCTATGTTAAATTTAGTAATGAATAATTATGTATAAAACCATTCCAAATGAATAAGACATTAATATGTTTTTAATTATAACATTTTATTCATTTTCTACATTTATATTTAATATATATTATTTATTACTAATTATAATTAATATTTATAAATAGATTAAACATGCTCTCTTTTATTGATAATTGTTTCATTAATTATTTTTTAAATAATTTTGTAATATATTAATTTTTCATTGGTTTGTTTAATTATTACCTTTTATTCATTTTTAATTTCATTGTTTATTTTTTATGATTTATTCATTTTACATATCTATGTTTAATATATATTATTTATATAATATATATAATATATATTTATATTAAATTTATTCATTTTTACCATTAATTATTTTATTAATAAAATGGTTACTATTTTTCTTAATTTACTTATTTTTTATTATTTATTTAATTATTACATTTGACTCATTTTACATTTCTAAATAATTAACATAAACTATTTTTTAATATTTAAAATATATATATATATATATATATTAATTTATTCCTTTTTTTCAATAATTATTTAATTAATAAAATTTTTAATATTTTTTTACTTTACTCATTTTTAGTTTTTATCTGTTTAATTATTTAATTTTATTTGGCACCTTTATCAGTGCTAAAAATGTGCTGATAAAGGGTACATATTATTAGTGCTAAAGATAACCACTAATATAGGCCAATACTAGTAAATGTATGGTTTATAGTATTATCTCCATCTGTTCAGACTTCTTCACCTCCTTTCTAAAGCGACACATTGAGTTGCATCGCCTTAGACAAGGTGAGCTTGGATCTCAAATTGCTCGGATGAGCCATGCACTGATGGGACTCTACTTGGAGGAGACACCCTCTTCCATCTCATGTTTTGAGATGGAACGCTCGACCAAGCCACATACAATGATCTCCTACACTGTTATCTCAGTCACCTAATATTGGACGGTATGTATCTCATGATCTCACCCCTCGTATGGCACATCATCCTAGTCTTCCAACCACACACTATAGGTTATTCTCATTTGTGACTGATGAGTTTCACTCTTCCAGAAGGAATGTTGGGAATTCTATCTATATACGAGGTGTGATACCAGTTTCACTCAAGGAGTTGTAGTTCACCATCAGGTACCTTTTTAGATTCCCCTTTTTCCAAAACAAGAACACATAAATAAGAAAATTGCGAAAAAAAGAGTTTAAAAAAAAGAAAAAACATATAGAAACATAATTTTCTGTTAAAAAAATAGAAACAAATCAATAACAACATTGATGGATGTGGTGGAGGAGTGCCTACTGTGGATCACTACCCTACCATTCAAGACACCTCAGAAGCAAGATGTGTTCTAAAAATCACATTCAACCTGGTTGCTTCATCTAACGAAGATAATGCCTCATAGGGAGGAGCGAAATTCATTCTCATCGGCGATGAATGCAGTGAAACATGGGGAGTTGTAAAATTATAATCCATGTGACCTAGAGAAGAATCATAAACAAAAAAAAGGAGTACACTTCATCACCACTAATGCTCACTGATGGGGAACTAGGGAGGGTTAGTTCTCATTCGACATTGATCCTGGGAGATACACTTCACGATGTGGAGACTCTATCTGCCTTGACCTTGATTATTCATTAAGAACATTACACAACATCTACTAGTACAAAAATGAATTAGGGTCACAAATTAGCATTTTAAATTTTTTAATTTTTAATGGGATCTTAGACAATGACACAAGAATTAGAGGCTGAACTCAAGAAAATATGGTTTCTGAACCAATCCACTACACTTTTCTGGATGTTGCATGGAGAGTTGATAGCTCATAAAATATGTGCAGCATATGGGAGATTTTCTAGAGAATATTTTATGAAAGAGAGAATCCCCGTAAATTTATCCAGGCCCATAAATCAAGGAGGGACATTTGGATGATTTCTTTGAGATGACATATTGACAGGAGGCAGGACCAAGTTACTCACTATGAAAACACACCCCCAACATTAAACACATGGTATTGGAAGTTTCACAATAACTTCATCATTTCTCTAACCTTGCGTAAAAGTTTAATTCTATGTAAATAAAAGTGATAAAGTCTATGTATTCCATATGTATATAATAAGAGAAATAAGCTAACTACTGGTGGAGGGAGAGATTAGAAGAGAGAGATTATGGGGTCAATATGTTGTGGACCCATAGGAATATCCTAGTGGTATTCTAAAAATCCCTCTATAAAAAATGAATAACGAATTATATAAAATATATAATATTATTATGAATCATCTGTAAGGATTGGGGTTCCCTTTCATCTTGGGTGATGGTGCTCTAGGTTCTGAGCATAGCAGAATTATGCTACGAGTGGTGCCCAAATTTTCTTTTTTGTAATGATCGATGATCAATCCAAGATTTACACAATGATAAAGGTCATGATCTATGGAATTGGATAAAATAATATAGACAAGGGAAATTATGTTGGAACCAAGAGATGAACATCACAAATAATTTACAACTAATTTAGTTAATTAAAGAATTACTTTGTTGGAATTATTTCTTCATTGATGGATCTAGAAACTATTTTACATTTCTCTATCATTGTGTTGAAGGAATCAAGTGCAGATTCCCTACTGAAGTGATCCACACATGTTCCTTGAATATTTGGACATTTCCAAAGGAATATTTGGGTGATATCATGGTATATGCATTCACTTACATCATCCACTATTGATGTCCATGAGAATGACTTCCAAAGAGTTATCCTTGACCAAGTGGAGAAACATCTCTCTCTGTTATTGGGAGAATTCTTGGAGAAGGGATTTATGGGATTCTCCAAATCTATTGGTTATAACAAAAAAAATGAATTGGATTTCAGAGAAAATTACACAATTGGGTTTAAATATCACTAAGGTGAAAATAAAATAACTTCACAAGTGCCCTTTACTATTTATTTAATTGATGTGGAATCCAATGTAAAATAATAATAATAATATTATTTTTTGACATGTTCTTAACTTGATAATTATATCAAATATTATTTAATGAAATAATAGTCAAAAATTTTTATTTCTCAAAAGGCCATTTAAACTTAGTTCTCCATTCCTACAAAATATTAATTGGTCCTTGAATAATGACTATTTATTGATTAAATAAATATCACTATATTATTTTTCAATTAATAAATAAATCTAATATTCAATAAATATAAAATAAATATGTAGTACTATTTCATTCACATCATTTTCTCTCAAATAACTAGTGACAGGATATTTTTAATCAAGAATACATGGATAATTATAAAACCACATGTGCGGATAATTTTTGTTCAACTTATTAAATAATAAGTAAGAATACAACATTCAACTAATATTCTAGATATAGTTAGTGAGTGACACTCTAGGCCTCTTTCTCAATGGCATTAGGTGAAGTAGCCTAAATTCCAAGGTTGGCATCTAATAACACGCTATTAGACCCTTATATAAACAATTTAATTGCACAACAACATGACAAGTTACACAAATTCTTACTATATAGTATAATCTTTATATCATGATATCTCAAATCAAGCCTGTTTCATGTTGGTGCCATCAACCTATGTGCTTGATGTCTCCTTCTTTGAATTTTTGGAATTTAACTGGCCTATAAAACACCATTTCCATGTATTTAGTTAGGAAATATCATTTCCATAAAAGGGCCTATGATATTAATGTCCATTAATGAAAATTGGGGGAAAATACTTTCTCACATTTTTCATTAATGCAATATTAATAGCGATGCATGTAGCATATCCTACCTTTATAGAACATAAGTCATCACATTTTCCATCAATACATAAAAGTAAATGACTCTTAATACTCACTAATAATAATATTAATGTCTAAGGATGAATACAAACATCCACAAAATGGAACATCCAATGATACATATAACTGTGGATTTCTTACTAGTGGGTCTCATTCCTATAATATCCTACTGAACATTACCAATGGTGTATTCCACTAGAAGGTGTTTCAAATTCCTATGAGTCTCCAATACTGATAGACTATACTATTTGTGTCCTTAAATTATATCATCCATCTATATGAAATATATTTAACAATAGTGGCGTAGCACTTCCAAGTTCTCATAATAGTAGGGAACTACTATGACCTTTTTGTGCAACAGCTACTCCTAGGACCTTATCACATACTATGTTATACATAAGAACAATCATGATGTGATAAGGTTATTATTAATATTCCAAAAAACATTGATAAAAGATATCATAAAGTACACTGAAGTTGGTTCTAGGGAACTAACCCCAAAAGACTCCCTATTTCACTAGATCCAACTGATAACAACATTCAGTCTGCTACATCACACATAAAACTCATGCTTCTATTGAGATTGGACTTTATTAAAGGGGTTCAATATGTTCTATTATGTGGTTATACTGCTTACTACAACTTTTACCTTTTTATAAAAATCCTCCAAGAGGTGAAACTTCTAGAGTATACGCTTTATCTATTGATGTGATCTTGGATCTTTTTCAAGAGCCAACGCCATAGAATTATCACAATACAATGTGATAGGGTGTTTAATTAAAGGTATAACATCAGGTTCTAGGTAAAATTTGTGCATCTAAAACGATTCCTGAGATGTATAAAAATGAACTTTATATGTAGACTCTACGGTAGAAACAGTGAAAACTTGCTATTTTAAACTCTTCCAACCCATAGCTCCTCCATTGAGATAGAAAACATATCCTTGCTGTGACTTCTGATCATTCTAATCTGTCTAAATACTAGCATCAGTATAACCCCTAATGACTAGTTCCTCGTCTCCTCCATACACCAGGAACATATCCTTAGTTCTTCTCACATACTTAAGGATAGTCTTAATAGTAGACCAATGCTATTATCCTGGATCTACATGATATCTTCCTACCATGTTCAATGCATAAAAAGAATCAAGTCTAGTACAAAACATGGCATACATGATTGATCCTATAATTGAAGATTAAGGGGCATTATTCACTCTCTCATTCTCTTTTTGTGTCTGAGGACACATTTTCATAGAAATATTTAATCAAAGTGACACTAGAACCAATTTCTTCTTGGATTTTTCCATACTAAATACCATTAGTTTCTTGTATACATATGTAATTTAACATAGTCGAAGAAGCCTCTTGGATCAATCATGAATTATTTTGATCCCTAAAATATATGATGGTTCACCAATTTCCTTCATCGATAAACATTTGTTCGACCAGTCCTTAATAGATTTTATGACCGTTTTTTCATTTCCAGTAATTAATATTTCATCGAAAAACACTACTAAGATAATGACTATCGTACCACTAAACCAATTATAAATAAATAGAACAAATTTTTTCTTTGTGAAGGAAAATTAATTTATGGATTCATCCAATCAAATATTCATGGACCTGGATGCTTTTCTCGATTCATAAATAGAACTCTATAACTGGAAAAATATTTTGTCTTAACTTAGATTAAAAAAATCTTTTGGTTGTGTCATTTAAACATCTTTCTGAAGGTTTCCATTAATTAATGAAATATTTTACATCCATCTTCCAAATATCTTAGTCATGGTTAGCTTCTATAGAATGTAGAATAATGATGGATTTAATCATAAAAACTATTGAAAAAGATTCATCATAGTCAATTCCTTGACATTGTTTAAACCGTTTATACACTATCATTTCTCTATAGGTATTTAATTTACCTTCCATTTTCATTTTCTATTGATTACCCATTTGCATCCAACTGGGTTTACATCAACTAGATCATTGAATATAACTCAAAAATATTTTTGATATATGGAATCCATTTTAGAATTCATGGCTTATTTCCATCTTGCAGCTTCTAAACTCTCCACTGCCTCCTTTTATGTGAGAGGTTCATCATTGTTAACAAATAATGAGTCACCATCATCAATGACTAGAAAACCATATATCTCTGGTTCTCTTACCTCTCTGTTCTATTATTAAGTACTTGTGATTCAAGAATTACTTCTTCTATAGAGACCTATAGAATCTGTTCATGTACCAACTCTGGTGTATCTCATTAACTTCATCAAAGTCAATCTTGCTCCCACTATCCTTTTTTGAGAATGTGCTCCCTCTGAAGAAATATAATTTTTTACGATAATCACATTATTGTCTGATGTTTTGTATATGTATTATCATTTTTTCCTTGGGATAAAATATAATGATAAACTATGTGCCCCGAGTTTCTATTTTTTCGTGTGAGAAGGCCTTAACAAATGCCTCGCGACCCCATACATGTGTATGCGACAAAATGAGTTTCTTTCAAAAAAATAAATTTAAGGGAATTTTTTTTCCACTTTAGTTGGTACTTGGTTAATGTGCATGCCGCTATTTTTAATGATTATCCCCAAAAGAATAATGGAATATATTCATAACCAATTATAGACCATACAATTTCTAACAAGGTAAGGTTCCTCCTTTCACTAATACCATTTCACTATGGTGAGTATGGTGGAGAGTGTTGAGATAGAATCCTATAATCTCGTGGAATGTCGATAAACTCTTCTTTAAGATATTCATCACCTCTGTCTGATCGAAGCTTCATTATCTTCTTAACAAGTTGATTGTATAATTTATTTTTGAATTCAATGAACTTCAAAAAATACTAAGACTTATTCCTCATTAAGTAGACATATTTATATATACTCAATTCGTTACATTATGTTATGATGTAAGAATATTGACATGTAGCTTGTTCTGGAAGTAGTCCACACACATCAGTGTGTACCAACCTTAGAAGCTATATGGACCTTTCACCCATTTCCCCAAATTATGGTTTGGTTATTTTTTCTTATAAACAATCAAGACATATTTGGAGTGGTCTTAGCTCAAAAGAGTCTAAATAACCATATCGAAAAAGATTTTCCAAATAGTTCTCATTTAAATGACCAAGAAGGTGATGCCAAAGTTAGGTTTTATATGATTAAGGTGAACATTATTCTTTATCTATTTCCAATACTTAGTTTTTGTAATTTAAAACATATAGACTATTATTTAATTGTGTCATACCATAACATATGTTTTCATTATGAAAGAAACAATTTTTACTTCCAAACCTAAAAATAAACCCATATGTATCTTGGAATGATATAGAAATTGTGTTCTTGATAACCGCAAGTACATAATAAAAATATTTTAAAACCCAAATCATTCATGCGAGCAATGAGAGTTGGTAGTCACTAATGGCCAGAGCAACCATAATTGTACAATCCGCAGCTCTTAGATCCACGTATACTTTGGAAAACATTTGAAGTCTTCTTAGTTCCAACATTTAGAAATAGATGTCATAACCAAAAGCTATATCTAATACCTAATGTTTAGATATTGAAAGATTACACTCAATAATTATTGAAACTTTAGATTCCCCTTGGTTCTAGGTGTAGTTCCCCTTCCAGTGGCTGGACTTGCCACATTAAAAACATATAGCCTCATTTTCCATACATTTCTTGTGGATAATTATCTTCTTTAAAGGGTGGTGCTTAGGAGATTTAGATTTTTTATAGGTCTTGGTACCCTTACCCTTGTTCTTACTTATCTTATTCACTATAAAAATAACATTTTTATCAAAACCCATGTCCTTATCCACTTGCATATTTAATGTAATAAGTTCTAAATGACTCTTCTCATTATTTTTCATATTATAATTAATAATAAAAATAGAGAAGGTCATGGTATGTGATGAAAGTATGAGATATATAGACAACTCATTAGGGACTTTATTCCCTATCATGTCCAGGTGTGTAGTGTAGTTGATAAAATTGAATACATGATGCCCATCTAGTGTAGAATCTCAAAGAATTGTTGTAAACAAAGCCTTGGAGATCACATACCTCTCTTGTCTCTCCCTCTCTTGATAGAGACCCCAATGGTGAGACATAATTCTATAGGTATCCATATCCTAAATTTTCATTACAAGCTCATTGTACATGGATGATACCATAAAACGTTGAACATCTATAACATCATTTAGATGTTTCCCAGAGACAAATAGATCTTCATCACTTGGCTCATTACTAGGTTATTTTTAGAAAATGGTTCTTAGAACACATATAATTTCCTATTAGGGAGAATTATGACACATATGTGCCTTTTCCATTCACGGAAATTTGTGTTGGTGAGAAGGTTTTCCTTCTCAATTATAAATCATAATGAAATTATTGATTTTATTTTATTGTTGATTATAAAAAAAGATAATCAAAATTTTAGTAAATTTTTGTATAAAATTTAAAAAATTAAATAAATATTTAATTTATTAGTCTCCCACTATTTTATCAAAACCCAATATCCTATGGCTTCAGAATATCTTGGTTCTTGTACATTGTAGGGGAAACAATCCATATTCCCCTATTCATTACCCCAAAATTGTTTTTTCAGGAAACTCGAATGATTTTAGGTAGGCATTCAAAATTAAAACTCTATTAAATAATAGTTCCTTGATCTATTGAGTGGACTTCCCAATACTAAAATCATTAATTTATATTTCCTTAAAAATTTCCTCGTAGTTACACCAAGCCCTTCATTGGTAGACAACCCTTGATGTAAATTAACTAAATTTAACCAAAAACATCTATTTAGAATTCCCTTATAATTGAAAGCACCCCAAATTTGGTGGATCAAGAACATTGAACTATGGTTTGATTTTAACTGAAGTATTGGAAGGATATACCAACATAATATATATATATTTGAGATATTTTATCCTTTATGTATAAATTTCCAATTATTATCCTTATCACATTCTTGTTAATTTTATACAGATTTACTTAAGTAATTATCCAGGTCTTAGATAATATCAATACATAGGAAATTTTATCTTAGTTCTATCTTGCATGATTCTTAATTTCATAAATTCATGTGATTATAAAACAAATATCCATAATAAAATACATATGAAACTTGACAGAAATAAACTACTAAAGTAGTATGATCACAAACTTTTACTAATGGTTATATTGACTAGAACTTGAAAAACTAAATGTTTATCTAGGGAGAAAACACCTAGAACCAATTGAGATTCGTGTTATAGCTTCCTACTTATTGGCCATTGCATCTCTCTTGGATTGATTTCTCCTAAACCCCAAACATGATCCTCCAACACTAGCTTTGGATATCCATCCATTATATAAGATTTTATGAACATGCAGGTGAAGGGAAAAGGGTTTTAATGAATGAAATCATGGGCATGCATACCCATACATAATAATATGAGGGAAGTAACATGATCCAAATATTTAATTTAAAGATAAATTAAATGAAACCAATAACATAAAACGGTATTCTCTATTATCCTGATCATCCACATTCCTGCAAAAAATTACACATTCAACAAAACTAGCATTTAATTCTTAATAATTCTAATTTAAGATAAATCACACTTGAATCAATTAAATATTATCTTTGATTAATCAAATATTTTATCTTAATTCTTATTAGAATTTCCTTGATATTATCATCCATTTTAATTTTAAACAAATAAAATTAATTCATTTAAAATTCATTGTGTACATGAATGTTACTTAGAGGGAACATGATGAATACCCAAATAATTCTACCTAATATGTATTATTCTCATATACTATTTTACTCTTGTCACATATGGTATGCATGACTAATCACGTACTTTTATGATGTGTACTTCATGGATGATTACACAAATTACATGATTTTTCATTCTTGTTCTATTCTTCAATTCATTTAGAGTAACAAATTATAATATAACTCATAAAATATATGTATATCTAAACATTACATAGATATTAATTAAAAATTAATATATGTATGTATATTTAAGCCTATCACATGGAGTGTCCTATATTTACGACCACACACAAATACACGTAACATGGTTTACACAATATAATTGATAAATTTTAATTCTATGTAATTTGGAATAAGTACACAGTGTATGAATCCAATATATATAGAATGTACATATCTCACTATCTATCTGAGGTACATTCCTAGGTAGATGACATGTTAATTGTACCTCAGAAAATGGATTACATGACATTTCCAATGTGCTACTTGTCATGTGATCTCTAAATTACACTGTCACCAGTTAGGTAGGTCCTGTATTGAAATACATGGCCCGTCTTGGCTTCAATGGGACTACACTCCATGTATGTGGGCTTCACAACATTCACTCGGGTTGACCATGCACCACCATAGACCAGTCAATATATGGTTGTAGAATTAACTACCCCTCTTGTCATTAATGAACAAGATTCTAATAAATTGGAAAATTAAATTCTAGATGTCTTGAACACAAAAAATGGTGTATAAACTCAGTTATATGACATGTATTAGTTGGTTTTCCTGATGGAATCCTAGGAACATTCAAATGATATCTTCAATTTTAGTTCATTCATACTATTCATCATATTTATTTGATCAATGATAAAAGAAGGAGGAAGAATAAAATATCATGATTCATATTAAAAGAATAATTAAAAATTAATTGAAAAAATGAATAAAAATACATAAATAACCATTAATAATTAAATAATTATAAATAATTATATGACTTCTCAAATAACTCTTTTAGGTTTCGGGAACAACTGAAGTGTTCTATGGATCATGCCCAACTATTCTTTTTTTCATGATCAGTGATCAATCCAAGATTTACAAAATTATAAATCTCATTATCTATGGAATTGAATCAAATAATATAGGAAAGGGAAATCACTCTGAAACTAAGAGAGGATCATCACATATTATTTATAATTAATTTAGTTAATTAATGAATTATCTTATTGGAATTCATTATTCATCGATGGATCTAGAAATATATTTATGTATCTCCATTGTTACGTTGAATGAATCAAGTGTCGATTCCCACTATCAGTGATCCACTTGTGATCCATGAATCATTGGAAGTCATCAAAAGAATATTTTCTACTACAAAGATATGTACTTTCACTTTCGGCATCGATCTTTGATCACAAAGAGAACACTTTTATAGCCTTCTCCTTGATCTATTAGAGGAAGATCACTCTCCATTCTTGGGAGAATTATTGGGGAAGGGAGATATCTAGGTTTTGAGAGGTTTCTCCAAATCTGTTGTGCACAACAAAAATATACAAAAGGTCTCTTAGAGAAAATAAAATCATTTGGTTTATATATCGTTAGGGTTAAAATAAACAAATTGAAAAAGTTCCATTTATTATTTATTTACTCCCTGTAGAATCCCATGTCAAATAATAATAATATTATAATTATTTCTCAACAAGAACATAACATGAAAAATTATAATAAATATTAAATAATAAAATAATATTAAATATTTATTATTAACCACCAGGTCATTTAAAATTAGTACTTTATTCCTCCAAAATATTTATAATTCCTTGAATAATTACTATTTATTTACTAAACAAATATCACTAAATTATTCACCTATAAAAATACATATTATATTTAGTAAATAGAAAATAAATATTTATTCAATACTAATTTCACATTATATTCCTTATAATAACTAGGGATGAGGTATTTTTGATAAACGATACATAAATAATTATTAAACCACACATGGGAATAATATCTATTCAACTTATTAAATAATAAATAATAATATAATATTTAACTGAGATTATGGATACACTTATATTGTGAACCTCTACCCCTTTTTCTCAGTGGAAATCGGTGAAGTACCCAAAATTCAAAGGTCAACATCTAGAAATAGACAAAATAACCGACAGAGAAAGAAGTTAATACTACTATAACAAGATAAATCATATGAATGCATATTATGTAATATAATCCCTTTTTGAGGATATCACAAATCATGTCGGTTGCATGCTGGTGCCATCAACCTATGTGCTTGATGAATCTTTATTTGACTTTCTAGAAATTAAACTTTCCTATAGAAAACCATGGACATGGATTTGTTTAGGAAATATCATTTACATAAAAGGGAATAAGATATAAACTTCCATTAAATAAAGGAATGGAAAAATCGTTTCTCACATTATTTATTAATGTAGTATTAATCCTGATGCCCCCAATTTATCCCACCACACCGCAAACATAAGTCATCATAGTTTTTATCAATACAAAAATGTACAAAAATCATAATATTTATTAATAATAATCATAAAGTATAAAGACCAATACACATATCCACATATAGGAACATCCAATTACACATATAACTGTGGACTTCCTACTGGTGGGTCTCGTTCTCAAAATATCCTTCCCGACATTACCAAGGGTGTACACCATGAGAATGTGCCTTAATGTCTTTTGAGTCTCCACCCCTGATATCATATATCATTTGTGACCCTCAAATGATATCATCTTACTATAGAAAATATATATAAGAATAGTGTCGTAGCAATTCTTGGTTCTCATCATAGAGGGGAACTATTATAACCTTTTAGAATGACAGCTACTCTTGGGACATTATCACATACTATTTTATGTAGAAGAACAATAATGATGTGATAAGAAGCATAATAATATTAAAAAACCATGAATATATCTTATCATAAAGTACTCAGAAGTTGGTTCTAGGAACCAACTCCAACAGGTGCTACAAGACCACTCGAGTGACTACTTTATTTTTCCATCCTTCCTCTTCCTCTATTAATGTAATTCAAGTTTCTTCTTCTACATTATATAAATATAATATTCTTGTTACCTATCAAAAAAATATTTATATTTTTCAAATCAACATAATGAATTTTTATAATATATACTTAAAAACACCTAAAACAACTCTGTACATTGTTCAAAAATAGAGTATTTTTTTATGTTTTTTTACAATCATACTAAAAGTAGAAACCAAAAAATAGAAGATAAAAAAATCCATCAGTTATCTATTTTACCAAAATTATTTCCAACTTAATCCCCAGTTAAACTCAATATTATAATGTATATTTAATGTATATTTTTAATCTAACCACATATAGTTATGTATAATGGAACATTTTCACTTGGATGTTGTCATTATATTGTATACAGTACTGAAAATAATTGATTCCCATTGTTATTTTTCTCCAAAATGTTTGCCAGTATGTTTTGAATTCATTTTCCATCAATATATTGCACATATAAATAAATAAAAGTATATATATTTTTAAAAAAATAAACTTCATAAATTAAAATAAATGTGATATATTGGCTAAACCTCCCAAGAGATAATACAATTTCTATTGTAATCACTGTCAAATCTATCAGAAATTCCTATTATCCACCATAGTTTTCTTATTAAAAGTCCTTAGTCAATATAAGACATGATACGTTTGGTCAAAGAACATGTAGGGGTGAGTATATAGATACCTAGTAGGATTACCCCAAAGATGAAGGGGGATCAGTAAGAGACACAATAGGAATAGACAGCTCAACCCATACTAAGAGAGTAACCAAATCCAAAAACATGGATATATATATATATATAAATATATATATTCCCAATAAAAGAAGATGAAGCAAGAGGGAAAGATGATCTTTATCACATAGCCCAACTCATGAATAGAGTCTTCCATCAGTTCCATAGGGGTCTATAAATGATCCAAAATATATCAGGTATTTGTCCAAAGAAACATCCATATTAAGATGAACCTTACCATTGTTCCACACAGTTGAGGGGAAACAATCTATATATAATGGACTCATTCCCTAGTAAATCATGTGGATGTCACTCAATAGGTAGATGAACCATACCCCTACTCTAAAGGAGGGTGCCACTCTAATGTTCAAAGACCCATACATTGATACCATAGGAGAATTCCACTCAAAAGGTATGTAGAGGAACCATGCAATGTCTAAATAGGAAGGTTTCACTCTAATGGTCAAGGACACATGTCTTGATACTATAGTAAGGTGCCACTAGAATAGTCAATCGAGGACCCATGCCCTAGCCCAGTAGGAGGGTTCCATTCAGAGGGTAGATATAGGACCCATGCCATATCCTACCAGAAGGGTGACACTCTAATAGTTGATAAAATGTGACCTGATACAAAATTAGGGTGCCACTCTGATGATAGATAGAGGACCCGAGTTCATACCTACATGATGGTGCCACTCTGATATTTGATAGAGTACACATGTGTTTCCCAGCAAGAGGATTCCAAACTTATAGTCCATGGAGGACTCATTCCCAACCTAATAGGATGGTTCCACTCTATAGATAGGTGGAGTAATCATTTCCTATCCTAGTATTAAGATTCTACTCTAGTGTCTCTGGTGATATTTCTTGATCACTACCATCTTTGAGTGTCGCCAAAAGAAGCGTCACACTCCAAATGCCTCACATCGTATCTTAAATCCACCACGATGGACACTATCACATTTTATGTGGAAAAAAAATTGTATAGGATTCTCATAGACCAAAATAAAAATCCAAATGAAGTATATAGAAGATGAAGAATATTCCTAAAAAGATGGGGGTTTACAACATGTATGGGGACCCAAATAGTGTGTGGTCTCACTTCTTTGACTGGTTGTATCCCTCACTAGTACACAACTCACTACCAATGTATCCCCACAGGTCGTTTAAAGGTAATAAATTATGTTCCTCATTCTCTCAGGGTCATGATCATTGTATTAACTATTTCTCTGTAATCTTGTACATTCTTGTGTACTCTAATACACGATATGCCCTCTCGTATGGGGTCCTTCCTGTGCTATTCTGGCCGTGTATGTGTACCCTAGTTGTGTGCTAGTATATGACATGTGTCTGGTCATTACTGTGTTCATGTACTCCAATATTACATTCCTGGTTTCCATCACTGAGTCACATAGCGTGTGGGGTCTCACTTGCTGTTTCATATTTTACTTTCCCAAAACCCTAGCTACTGCAATTAGTGGCTACACATCGTGTGCTATTCAGAATACATGGTGTATATTTTGGTTTCCAAAGAACCTCCATATCCTCCCAAGCACTTTGGATATTTCTTCAAAAATTTGAAATACACCATTATCCCATCTACAATTAGTATTAAACATCACTGGTCTTTTTTTCACTCCTCCAGTGGCTAAAAATTGTACTATGATCTTTCATGAAAATCCCACACAAACCATCATCACCTGTGGTTACTCCATTGCCACAAAGATATCCAAATCCATGGTTGAATTACCTAAAACATGAAAAACATCACAATCAATACTCTAGTCATTGATCTATTCATCACATGAAAATCTACAACAAATTTGGGAGTCTAATCGTGTGTGATCCTACCCAGCAATGTCAAACCAAGACCCCATAGGTTAATCAGCAAAGAAAATGAAAAATGATTAGGAGAAAGTCACAAGAAGAAATGTAAAACCATGTTTGTCCAATAATTCTTGTACATGGAATACAAATTAGGGATATTGAAGGTGAGAAACATAGAAATATGGGGATTAATTGAATAAAATAATTAAATCTCATACATGGGTTCATGAAAAGGCTAAAAATTAAAGAATATCCAATGAACAAGAATGATAATTATTTGTCATTTAATTATAATGGATTAAATCTACATATGACTAGTTCTACCATGATTCAGATCATTTGTGGATAGAGAAAGTTCTCTCCAATAAAGTTTCAAGATCTATCATGTCCACCTCACTTCGATTTTGCTTGATCAAAAACCTAATTGTCATTTGATCATGATTTTCCAATGACAGGTGGGGGAATCCTCCTCTCAATGGTCCTATGGTTATGCAGCCCAACCTAGATATCTTCCATAATATATTATTAATAGAGGTTCTAGGATTATTTCAATTTAATTTAATAATTAAATTAAGCAATTAAATTAAATTTAATGTACCCACCAGTGGTATCTCTATCTAAACACCTAGTGCCAACAAAAATTATTTCAATCCTAGGAAAAAACTCATGTTATAAATTCAATAAGTTTCATATTTTCAATACAATATTATTTTTAATTATTATCCCATTTTTTATGAAAACTAGTGCAAGTGTATATAAAATATTTTAATATTTTTATAAAATTATTTCCAGGCACACTGGGACTTGGAATCACATGTCATCTAAGAACATGAATCTTAAAATATTTCTAGATATATTTTAATTACTATGAAAAATTAGTGTCTCTACATTATTACCTCCATTAAAAATTTTATCCTCACAAATCAGAATTATAAACAAAAAAATTAGTGATATTGAGCTCACATCTATCTCTCCAACTCTCATGACATCTCATGAAGGCCCATGTGATGCCACAAAACATGACTTGAGGGGATGATCCATCCAAAAAGTGTCCTCTCCTATATATAATTTATCTTCATTGGTTTCTCCATGAATGTGGTTCCATCCATGATTTCCATCTTTCCCCAGTCAAGGATTTCTATGGGGTCATTCACGTAGCTCTTAAACTGTGACACATGGAAGAAAACATGCACCTAATTTTACCATGGTGGTAGGGAGATGTGGTAATAAACCTTTTCTAACCTCCAAAATATTTCAAACAAACCAATAAATCTTGAGGATAACTTACATGATCATCTGAATCTCCAAAATTGTCACCGTGGGTAGACTCTAAGGAAATTGTAGTCTCCCAAGTCAAACTCCAAGGGCCTATAATGTTAATTTTAGTAAGATTTCTACCTTATCTAGGTATTCCTCATGTGGTTGCAGATCACATAGACCTTATCCATTGTTTACTAAAAATATCTATCCAAACAAGAGTTTCCTCACTGATATTAGTCCTTTATAAGGGTGACCTGTAGGGTCTCCCAAACATGGCCTAAAAAGGTGTCATATTAATAGTATAATTGTATCTATTATATAATGAAAAATCTACCAATGGAAAGTTATAATCCTAGATATAGATTAATTTTAACACCCAAGCCCTCATAATTTCCTCTAGCACTTGGATAGTGTCCTCGATCTTCCCATATATATGGGGGTGGAAGACTGTTATCACTCTCATATGGGTCACAAATTATTCTTGAAGGCCTCTCCACAACTGTGACATGAAACATGCATCCAAGTCAGAGGAAAGCTTCATGGGAACCCCATGAAGGTGAGTGATCTCCCATACATACAACATCCCAAAACTCTCCACCATACTCTGTTCATTGAGATCAAGGAAGTTCTCCGAAGTTGTAAGTAGGTCAACTACGAGGAATCCAACTACTTTAACGCCTCCTACAACCAACAATCCTGGGAAATATTAATATGGTAATATTCCCCCATGATTCCATTCTATAGAGTATCACTAATTCATAGTCCTATATGAACTCCAACCAATGCCTCTTCCTTAGGTTCTAGTCTCTCTACAAGAAGACATACTTGAGATTTATGATCCATGTAAATAATAAAGATCTCTCCCAGTAGACAGTGTCTCAAAATCCTCAAATCGAAGACTACCACTATAATCTTAACGTCATGACTTACATAGTTCTACTCAAGGAGTCTAAACTATATCGACCCATATACGATAACTACCAATCCCTCCATCAACACGTAGCTGAGACAATCTTTAGAGGCACCACAATACAATATGTACTCCCACCCTCTTCTGATAGTCTCCAAATTAGAGAACTCATAAGCCTTAGTCTCAACTCCTTAAAGGATCTCACAAACTACTCAGTCTAGTTAATAGGCTTCTCATCCCATGTAAGGGTGGTCAAAGGGTATAAAATCCTAGAGAATATTTCCACAAACCTCTTACAGTACCCCCACCAAAAAAAGAAAACTACTCACCTCTAAAATTCAATTGGGTGACTCCCAAGAAAGAACTGTATTGATCTTTACCAATTATATAGAGAAACCATGATTATAAATGAAATTACATAAGAATTTAACCTCTTGAATCCATAATTGGAACATTTATTTCTTACAGTGCTCCCAAAGAAAATATAAGAATGTCCTCAAGTGCTCTACATACTCCTCTTATAATATAGAGTATATGTGTGTTCCATCAATAAATAAAATAACAAATTAGTACATGTATAACTATATGATTAGGTTAATAAAATCTATAAACATAATGGGGGAATTCACCACACTGAAAGGCATCATCAGGAACTCATAGTTTCCATAACGACATCATAATGCCAACTTTCGACTAGAAGTCTCACAAACTCTCAACTGCTGGCTGTTGGACTAGAGATCAATCTTCAAGAACCATATCATGACTCACAACTGATCAAATAGATTGTTATTCCTATGAAACGAGTACTTTTTATATCTCATGGACTAGTTTGGGTGATGATAATCCACACAAATTCATAAGATCTTGTTCTACTTTTCTCATGAACAACACCGGAGCTGCCTGAGGGGGGGACACTAGGTTAGATAAAAACCTTCTCTAAATGGTCCTCCAACAGCACCCCAGCTCCTAGATCTCAGTATAGGCCATAATATATGATAAAGAAGATATCCAAGTGGCCCCATGGTGTAATCTGGTGCAAAACTTCATCTCTCACCTCACAGGTAGTCCTAGAACATCCGCAGGAATTATGTCCATAAAATCCTATAAAACAAAAGAATCTAGATACCTAAATAACGTGTTACATTAAGGGATAAGCTCTCCAACTAGTGGGTAATGGGATAATATTTCTTACATGAAAACCCCCCTCATCCTTCCTTGATATCCCTCTCGCAAAAAAGGAGAATCTCATCCCATCAATGTGAAGGAATATGAATAATCTATAATGATGTTCAATCTGGAATCAGATCATATACAAAAAATACATACCAAACATAAATTAATAAGTTTTCATTATGAATTCCAAAAGTTCCCAAAATTAACTTTCCCTAAAAAGTTGCAAGTCACATAACTGACATATAAAAGAGATCGAAGAAGCTTTCCCCATAGGAACATCAAGGCAATGTTGTTGGGCCAATGTATCAACTATGTGATCCAGTTCTCACACCATGAGTATGGAGATGAATGAATGAAACAAACCTATGTCTACATGTATTAAATCCATAGTATAATAATCATAGATCACACATTAGATCATATCATGTGTTGCTGGGTCATATGCCTCTATGTCCTGCAGATTCCCATGGTCCCAACCACCAGAACCCTAATCTTGATGTTGGCCTACCAGGTGGTGGCGGTGTAAGGATCTCATAATTTCACTCTACACCTAAAACTCCTCATTGAGACTCACCTTCTCCTCTACCAGATATACCTCCCAGGGGATTCCCTTTCCTTACATTCAAGATCTGTTATCACAATGCTGCCTCTATAGTGGTGGTCCATATGTTATATTCCTTCCATCCTCATCACATCAAGTCATGAAATCACATGACATGTGACCACACTTATCACATTCATATCACTACACATCTCTAGGATACCATATACATCTACCTAGTCTTGGTGAAACCTGAACACATGCTTGAGTTTGGTAATGGGAAGATATCTAATGCCCATACCCTATCGACTTTCACTTGCTAGATGCTGTAGAAAACACATCCCTATAATACCCACAACCAGCTCCAGCTGTTTGGATTCCAAATTATAGGAATAAATCCATCAATGATGACCACTCCAACACTATGGAATTGGTGGGAATGCATAGGGGTACAATACAAGAACATATGTCTCTGCAGGGAACCTACTCAAAATTCTATGCTCGAAAGTATCCATCTTGATTCATGTGAGAGAGTACCGTGTAATATCTATGAGCCTCACAACATACTCATCCATTTTCACCTCTCCCTAATAAAGCTCCTAAATATCAATAATCTAAACTAACTATAAGAATGAGGGGTATTACTCCTCCTGAAATAGCTACTGGAATTCGTCCCATGAGAGTGTCAACTCATTAGGCATTTGTGTTTGTAGGACCCCGGGACACCCTGAGAGGGGAGGGGTGAATCATGGTGTTAATTGTTTTCTTTTAAAAACAAGGATATTATTCTCACTTTGGTAGGAACTAGTTAAACCTGTATGATTAATATGACCAGCAATGAAACATTCACATGTAAAGAGGTGACAGAACAATTTTTTACTTGGTTCACCGCTAAGGGCTACGTCCAAGGAGCATATGCCGACAAGTTGTTGGTCATACCAAATTCCACTAATCATCACTAGTTGTGGATTACAATGGTTTGGGAACAGTCACTCTGTCCCAAGCTCACTTCCTTTACAAAGGTTTAGGGATAGCTCACTGCTTCCCTGGGGTCACTCCCGCTAACTCCCCCTGGCTCACTGCCCTTGGTGAAGTCACACTCAGTTTTTAGACATGATGGTCTCTTAAATAGATTTTCATTGAAGTCTTTGTCTCTGCTTAGCATGAGACTCTTCTTGCATGCAAGTCCGGAATTGAAGCACTAGAATGCACAGAACCACTGAACAAGATAACCAGAGCGTGCAAACAAGCTTCACTGACAATTTCGCACAACACCAACCCTTTTTGCACAAAACCTTCCAATTGTGCGCAAAATTTACTTTTTTGTGCGGAAAGATATTTCACTGCACAACACCCTTTTTCGTGCAACTGAATATTTTATGTGCAACCCCAATATTTAAGCACAACTCTTCATTTTTCGTGTATCCCAGAATTTTCTGCGCAATCCAGAATATTTCGTGCGAGCCACTTTACATGATCCTTTTTTGCACATCAGACCTCAGATCTTCTCTAAGTATTCAACCGTCATGAATGAGGGGGGTCACCTATTATTTATTGGTATTTGAGACCCTTGTGCACAAAACCCCCTTTGGCATGAAAACTTCTCATCTGGTGCATAATCTTTCGCACTGGAATTTTTTTTCGTGCACACCATCAGAATTTTTGTGTAGCCCATGCCTTTTCCATTTTTCGACGTTCTAATTCCGAAACACTATTTGTGCAAAAAACCTCGATCCTGTATTTTGCGCATCCTGCTGTTTTTCGCACCCAACTCAAATATTTTACACACAATTTTTATTTTTCATGCACCACTTCCTCTTTGCATGCACCTCATTTTACCAATAATCCTTGTCTTCATTTTCCAATTTTGAGGCCCAAAAATTTGGCAAACACTGAAAATCTGCACCACTTTCAGTACTGTTATCTGCTTGAACTGTATGATCACTTTGCTGGTACACATTCTGAACATCCACTGAGGATTGATAATAAACACAAACCAAACTCCAATTTCCTGCCTAGAACATCCATGGTTCCAATAATCTCCCCCTTTGGATTTGTTGACAATCACCAAATAAATTTAGTAGATCATCAACCACATGAAAAACAAGAATGGAAGGATCAACTCAACCAACACTCTAAGTCTACGTGAGAAATTCTTGGTGTAGAAAACAAGAGAAGAAGTTTGAATTGGGTTCCCATGTTTTGGAATTTTCAAAGATGCCCAAGAAAATTTCTTACAGTGTCACAGAATCATTACATGTCCACTGACAATCCTAAATTTATTCCTTTCTCCCCCATTGACAATAAACCCAAAAAACCGGTAATTGTTCATTATTCATCTCAAAACGCACTCCCCTTGGATAGTATCTCCCCCACTAACATACATCGCATCCATAAATAGATTAAAAATAGTTAACATAACTGGGGAGAGGGGATTTTCGTAGCCTCCTTATGCACTGGGAGGTGGCCGAACACCAAGGTTCAACCGATGCTTCTCAAAAACCATTTTTGATAGTGGATTGGTCAGTATATCATCCACTTGCTCATTAGTTCCCACATGATCCATTTGAATCAAGCCTTGCTCAACTTTTTCTTTGATAAAGTGATACCTGATTTCAATATGTTTTGTACAAGAATTCTGAACATGATTCTTCATAAGATCAATTGCGCTCTTGTTATAACAGTAAATTACCATTGGTTGCTTCACCTCATCACCAATATCTGTTAGTTGTTGCTTCATCCATAGCAGTTGAGTGCATGCCTTTGTGGAATAGATATACTCAGCTTCAATAGTACTAAGAGAAGTACTTTCTTGTTTCTTTCTCAACCAGCCAACACATTTATTTCCAATATAGAATGCTCCTCCACTGGTGGAATTTCTGTCTACTACATCACCGCCCAGTTAGTATCAGAAAATGCTGATAATTCACTATCCCTACTTGTAGAAAAATATAACCCAAAGTTATGTGAACCTTGAATGTACCTCATGATTCTTTTTATTGCCACCATATGTTCCTCCTTTGGATCACTCTGAAAGCGGGCCGCAAAACATGTGGAAAAGAAAATATCTGGTCGTGTCACTGTTAGGTATAGTAGGCTCCCAATGATCATCTTGTACATGGTGGGATCTACATAGGTACCATCTTCATGTTTTCCAAGTTTAGTTCTAACGACAATCGGAGTAGACATTGGTTTGAGTCTTGCATATTAAACTTCTTCAGCAGATCTCTTGCATATTTTTTCTAAGAAATGAAAGTGTAATCCTTATTTTGAATCACCTGTAGTCCCAAGAAATATGTGAGCTCTCCAATCATAGAAATTTAAAATTCTGATTTCATGTGATTGGAAAATTCATCTACAGATTTCTGCCTGTTGCCACCAAATATGATGTCATCAACGTAGACAAGAACCATGAATTGATCTTTTGGAGAATTATTCACATAAAGATTGTGATCTACTCCTCCTCTTTTGAATTCCAGCTTCATGAGGTAAGAGTCCAGCTGGGAGTCCCATGCCCGTGGTTCCTGCTTCAAACCATATAGAGATTTCTTCAGTTTTCAGAACTTTGTCTCATCAGTACCAAGAACAAAACCCACTGGTTGTTCAATGTAGACATCTTCTTCAAGTAAACCATTCAAGAATGCAGTTTTGACATCAATTTGATACACTTTATATCCTCTTTGGAGTTCTATATCAAGGAAAAGCCTGATTGACTCTAGTATTGCCACTGGAGAAAAGGTTGGTTCAATATCTACACATTCAATCTGGGAATATCCCTTACATACCATTCGAGCCTTGTTTCTAATAACACTTCCATGCTCATCAAACTTGTTCTTGATGATCCATTTTGTACCAATCACATTGTGACCTCCGGGTCTTTGGACAAGATCCCATGTCTGATTCTTATCAATCTGATCTAACTCTTCATTCATGGATTTCACCCAAGATTCATCCTTTGCAGCTTCTTCGAATGAGGATGGATCCACAACTGACAGAAATGCAGACTGCATGTTATTGTTCATCCTCCATGTTTGTGTGGGTGCACTCCTTTCCCCAATTATGTTAGAGGGATCAATATCAGCTCTACGATTTCTCCTGTGTGGGTCAGTTGCATTCTCTCCATCCACAGTCTCTTCTTCAGATTCTTATTCTGAGTCAACATCATGATGTGACTACTGAGTGTTTTGTACACCTTCCTCTATTTTTGTAGTTTTATTTTCTCTATGTTCACTTTCTTCTTCACTTTCTATCACATCAACACATGACTTCCTTGAAGCATTTGTGGGTTTCTATTCAATTATCTTAACATCACTGCTTACTAAAATATTTCCCAATTGCTTGTTGAAACAATTGTAGGCTTTTCTTTTCATTGGATACCCAAGAAAAATTCCTTCATCAGCATTGTCACCAAACTTCCCTTGATTTCCTTCTTTGTTCGGACGAAACATTTTCTTCTGAAAACACGAAGGTATTTCGATGAAGGCTTCCTTCCATGCCAGAATTCATATGGTGTCTTCTTTTCTCCCATATAAATCCTTGTTCGATTCTGAATGTGCACTGCAGCTTCAACAGCTTCCTTCCATTAATGGTGAGAGATACCACTCTCGATCAGTATAGTCTTGGCCATATTGTTGACCCGTCGATTCTGACGCTCAACAACTCCATGTTGTTGTGGAGTTCTCACAGCAGCTACCCCATGCTGTATTCCATGTTCTTCTAGGTAATTTTCAAACTCAATGGATGTGTATTCCCCTCCATTGTCTGATCTCAGGACTTTTATTGTCCATCCTGTATCATTCTCAGTAATCCGACGATAAGTTTTCATGCAATCAAGAACTTGTCGCTTCCTGTGAAACACCATTACACAAGACATTATACTATAATAATCAATGAAAAGGATGAGGTAACTTTCTCCATGGGTCCCAGCAACATTTATTGGTCCATATACATCTGTATGAATGAGATCAAGAAGATGCGATGCCCTTTTCTTCTTTGGCTGATATGAACTACAGACCAGCTTCCCACTAATACAAGAATCACAAGAGTTTTCCCATTCACGTTTTAGAATGGGAATATCCATGACTATCTTTAGATTAGATATCTTTTCCATTTCTTTTTGGTTAATGTGACCCATCCTTCGATGCCACAAATTGTTTTCTTCTTCAGCAGACAAATAGCAGGAGTTCACTTTGCTATCAACCTGATATAAGTATCCATCTATTCTACAGCCTATCATAAGAGAATTCCCTGTTTTTACCTTTATAGTGTAGCCTTTTTCATTTAAGGTTACTATGAGCCTTGAGTCACAGAGTTGACTTACACTGAGGATATTGTGGCGTAGACCATCCACATAAAGAACTTCAGTCTTCTTTAGCTCTCCATTGGTGAGAGAAGTATTCCCACTGCCTTTAATCTTCAAAGCACCATCATTACCAAACCGTACTATTCCATAAACCTTATTTTCAATGTTCTTCAAAAGGTCATCATTTCTCGTCATATGGGAAGAGCATCCACTATCAAGGATCCAGGTGCTGCTGCTCTTTGTAGCTTTGAGAGCTACTTCTGCAAGATTGGGTTTCTCGATCTTCTTCTTTTCTTTCCATGAGATATTGGATTGAGCATAGGATACTGATGGACTTTTAATACTTTATTCCACACAATCTGATTCTTCATAACCATAATCTTCTTCCAGAGGGGAAAAATTGTTTGTGACAACAACACCATCAGGAGGATGAAAACTGGACCGTCTTTGAGTGTTGTATGAATTTCTCCTGTTGTACCTCTGCCTAGAATACGTAGATTTATGTCCAAATTTAGAACAATTAAAACAGTAACCATAGAAGATATTTATTATATAAGATTGGGGATATGAAATCGGTCTATTTTTTTGACTCCCTAGATCATCCCCATTCAAGTAGCTCCTTGCCTCTTCACAGTATGACATGGTATGGCCCAGATAACCACAGAACTGATACTTCATGAGAGTAAATGTATTTTAACTTGAATTTGTCCTCACGCCTTCTTCTTTGGGATAATAGTTGAATTTCCTATCGTTTCTAAAGGTTTGAGGATAATTTTCAGTTCTTATTTTAGTTTGGATTTAGGGTTTCTTTTTCATCATTTCAGGTAATGTTTCAGCATGTCCAACTTTCATCTTATCTTTCATTTGGACCTCTTTACTTCTAGCAGTTGATGTATCAGCTTCACAGCCAATTCCACTCTTTCCCATGTAAGAGGGTCTTTGATCACTTATGATTTTTCCAACCCCATCTGAACCACACTTGGCCCTTTCTATTAATTCGCCATCTGAGAATCTTCTGAAATGAATTTTCTTCTTGCCCTCATTTGTCATTGATTGACATTCAATTTTACTTCTAAGAGTGAAAACTTCTTCCTCAAGTCCCTCAATAGTCTTGGAATTCCTTTCCAATCTGGATGAAAGGTCATTTATGACCTTTTCTTGTACTTCAATTTTATGCTTTAGTTCCACAACATTATCTATGATTTCAAGGATTGAAGACTGAACTCTCACTAGTTCTTCCAGTCGTTCAATATCTACTTCAAGATCATCATCATATTTTGATGATTCTTCCACCATTTCCTTCCACTTACTGCATCTCTTACATTTATTCTCAACCTTGTAAAAAGAATCCTTAATTTGAGTCTTTGAATCACCATTAGAAGTAACTTCACTATCTTTGTCTTTATTGATCAAGGGTTCTGACATTTCAACCTTAGCCATCATGGAAGCATGCTTTCCCGTTTTAAATTTGGGTTCTTCTTCTTCACAAAATTTAGTATCCTCATCTTCCTCTTCAAAGACAAAACTCTTCCTCTGTATTTTCTTTCCAGATTTGAAGTCTCTCTTTTTGAAAAATCTTTTTTGAGGCTTCTCAATATTCTCATCTTCACTATCTTCATCATTGATCTTTCTTAAACACGGAGAGGCAATGCGCCCAACTTTTCCACAATGAAAACATGTGAGAGGTAACTTCCCTTTAAATTTCCCGTTTTCCCTTCTGGAACTTCTTTGCAAAGAGATAAATAATTTCTTTTTCTTCGTCATCTTAACCACTACTATCTTTTGAAATTTTCAGTTTATCCATGGACTTGAATGCCATTTCCTTGCTCACATGAGTCGTAGCATCTTCTGGTTTGATTCTCATTTCATATGCTACCAAGCTTCTTAGTAGATCATCCAGAGAAAGTTTAGAAATATCTCTTTCCTCAAGGGCTAACACCTTTGTATTGTACAGGGGTTGAAATATTCTTAATATTTTCTTTACTATATCAATGTCTTTTATTTCTTCGCTGAGACCCCGAATTGATCCAACCACTTCAGTAATTCGATTAAAGAATGAGTCTGAATTCTCGTCTGGATGCATCTTCAGATCATCAAACCGATTGTGCAGGACTTGTGCTTTTGTCTCCATCATTTTGCAATCTCATTCATAAATATTTTTGAGTTTATCCCAGATGGATTTTGCTGAGGTGTAACCGATTACCATTAGATAGATCTGATCAGAAAGAGCTGTAGTGCGTGCATTTTGTGCTTTAGCATCTGCATCAAGAATTTTCCTATCTGAATCAGTCATAGCTATCCCTGTTGGATCAGTGACATTTATACCTTGCATAGTGGAAAACAAAACATCCATTCCACGGGATATTCGATGAGATCTCATTCTGTTATTCAAAAATTGAAAAGTACTTCCATCGAAGAGAGTGACTCCCCTGACATTGACTACATTCTCCATGATGACAAAGGACAGATTCAACATTAGTAACCTCGCTCTGATACCACTTGTAGGACCCCAGGACACCCTGAGAGGGGAGGGGTGAATCAGGGTGTCAATTTTTTTCTATTAAAAACAAGGATCTTGTTCCCACATTGGTAGGAACTACTTAAACCTGTATGATGAATATGATCAGTAATGAAACATTCACATGCAAAGAGATGAAAAAACAATTTTTTACTTGGTTCGCCGCTAAGGGCTACGTCCAAGGAGCATAAGCCAAAAAGTTTTTAGTCGTACCAAATTCCACTAATCTTCACTATTTGTGGATTACAATGGTTCGGGAATAGTCACTCTGTCCTAGGCTCACTGGCTTTACAAAGGTTCAGGGATCACTCACTGCTTCCCTAAGGTCACTCCCGTTGACTCCCCCTGGCTCACTGCCCTTGGTGAAGTCACACCCAGTTTATAAACGTGAAGGTCTCTTCAATATATTTGCATTGAAGTATTTGTCTCTGCTTAGCACGAGACTCTGCTTGCATCCAAGTCTGGAATTGATGCACTAGAACGCACAGAACCACTGAACCAGATAACCAGAATGTGCAAACAAGCTTCACTGACAATTGTGCACACAACCAACCATTTGCATGCAAAACCTTCCAATTGCACGCAAAATTTAATTTTTCACGCAAAATAATATTTCGCGCCACAACACCCTTTTTTTCGCAACTGAATATTTTACACGCAACCCCAATTTTTACACACAGCTCTTCCTTTTTCGTGCATCCCTGATTTTTCTGCGCAATCCAGAATATTTCACACAAGCCCCTTTTCCCGATCCTTTTTCGTGCATCAGACCTCAGATATTCTCTAAGTATTCAACCATCACGAATGAGGGGGTCACCTTTTATTTATAGGCATTTGAGACCCCCACACACAAAACACCATTTGGCGTGAAAACTTCTCATTTAGCACATAATCTTTCACGCAGTAATTGTTTTTCGCGCACACCATCATATTTTTCATGCAGCCCATGCCTTTTCCATTTTTCAACGTTGTGATTCCGAAACACTATTTGTGCAAAAAACCTCGATCCTTTATTTCGTGCATCCCGCTATTTTTCATGCCCAACTCAAATATTTTGTGCACAAACATTCTTTTTCACGCACCACTTCCTCTTTGCGCGCACCTCATTTTACCAAGAATCCATGACATCATTTTTCAATTTTGAGGCCCAAAAATTTGGCAAACACTTGGAAATGGCACCACCTTCAGTACTATTGTCTGCTTGAACTGTATGATCACTTTGTTGGTACATGTTTTAATCTTCCACTAAGGATTGACAAAAAACACAAACCAAACTCCAATTCCTACATAGAATAGATATGGTTCCAACAGTGTTACCATACTCCACTAATTCCCAAATGATCCAGAAAAAAGGTTGGATACTAGTGGAACTAGTTTATTAGTCAGTGTTAAAATAATCGTAAAAGATTATATCATCAACTCTAGAAAATAATCCACATCCTGGTAATTTTCATCGCCGTAGAGCCTCAGTGGCCTCTGGCGTTGGAAGTCACGGAGTGCACTAAGCCTGCATGCATCCTCAACCCACTCTGCTACTATAATATATTTCTCGATAGGTGGGGGTGATACTACCTATCCACTTTAAGGAAGAATATCATTCCAAAGAACCTGAACTGAGGAATAATCACTCATTGGATCCTTGTCATGATCCAGAAATAGTAACCTGGCTATTTGTCTTCACATAGGCATCCTAAAAATTTAATCAAGATGTACCATGGTTAAATGAGCATATATATATAGGGAAATGGCTTAAGAAATATATTGAAAGACGTAATCCTATATGATGAATTTTCCATTGATTCCTGTAACCAATATCTCAATATGCTGATTCAACAAGTAGGTTGTCAGAGTCATGTTGAATAGATATGTCAGTCACCTAGTCCAACAATGTTTTCCATGGCATTAAAGGCACAAACAAAATACGTTAAAACTATTTGCCTAATTCCCAACCAAATCCTCATAAGGGGAAAACTCCAAACAATGTCCCATGGAATGAACTATACTAATACCAATCTGTCAGGACACAACCCAATGGGACTCGACCTATAACTACCCTAACAACCTCTATAGGCCCAGTGCTGGCGATAATAAGAGAATTTCATAACAAATATGGGAGGCCTTTTTCCTATATACTGGTACACAAACACCCCAAACCATCTACAAACATAAGTGATGATGAATAATAATAAAAACATTCAACATCTAGAGAATATACCATTCATGTGAAAATTCTAGGAAATAAAAGAGTACGATAACATAAACTGTAATAGAAAAATGGGAAAAATACATGCCCAACCAGAAAGATGTCCCAACCTGATAAAACTATAAAAGTAAATTTCTGAGAGAAATCATCTCTAGATCTGAAATAAGAAACCACCAAACACAATAAAATTCACCAGGTATCCCTATACTCCTCTATAATCTCTAATTACTAGTCCGTTGTATATATAAGAGATGGCACATGTGGGGAAATCCCATGCAGGGTTGAGTATATACATACCCAGTAGGATTCCATAAAAGTTGAGGGGGAGCATTAAGAGACAAGATAGGAATATATAGATCAACACACATAAAGAGAGTAAAAATATACGAAAAAATGTATATATATATATACACACACACATATATATTCTCAAAAAAATGAGCCCAAATGAGAGAGAAAGAGGATCTCTATCTCACAGAGCAACCCAGGGAAATTTTTTGTCATTAGTTCCATAGGGATCCATCAACGATTCCTAGCATCTCATGAATCTATCTGAAGAAACATCCATATCAAGAAAATACCTTAAAATATTCCACACAGTAGAGGGGACATAATATCAATGTAGAGTTCCCATTCCCTGGTGTAATAAGAGGGTGTCATTAAATAGGTAGAGGTCTTATACCCTGACATTGTAAGAGGGTTCCACTCTAATGGTTGAGGACCCATGACATGATACCACATGAGGGTATAAATCAAAAGGTAGATAGAGGACCCATGCCCTATCCCATCAGGAGGGTGTCACTCTAATGGTCAATGACCCATTCCATGATACTGTAAGACGGATCCAATCTAATAGTTGATCGAGGACCCATTCCCGGACTCAGTAAGATAGTGTCACTCAGAAGGCTGATAGATGACTCATGCCTTAACTCAAAAAGAAGGATCCACTAAAATTGTCAAGGACATATGCCCTAATACTATAGGAGGGTTCCAATCTGATGATTGATAGAGGACACATTCCCAACCAAGTAGGAGGGTTACACTCTAATAGTCCATAGAGGACCCTTGTCTTTCCCAACAAGAGGATGTAACTTTGAAAGTTGATAGAAGACCCATGACTTACCATTATAGGGTGTTTCTACATAACATATAGGTAGAGGATCCATTACCTATACTAGTATAAGGGTGACACTATAGTTCCTCTATTGATCGTTCTGAATCACAACTATCATCAAGCATCTCCTAATGAAGCATATCACTCAGAACACCTCACATCATTTATTAAACCCACCTTGAAGGAAACCATTGTATTATATGTATAAAAACTATCAAGAAAACCCCCCTATGTGAAAAATCTAATTTTTAATGAGGATGATATGAAAGGTAGAATATTTCATAAAAATAAGAGGTACACTGTGTGTAAGGGGATCAACACAGCTTATGGTCCCATGTATCTTCTTTGTTGTGTTCTTCACCAGTACCTGAATCACAACCCATATATGCCTACATGGCATGAAATTGAACTATATGATGTGCCTTAGCCACCTGAGTTCATTCTCATTCTCATGGTCATGTTTGTGTAATAATTCATATGATCATGTACTCTAATAGAAGACATGTACTCCCACATTGTGTACTTCCCATGCTCTTCATACCCTGTTCGTATACCCCAGTTGTGTTCCAGTACATGACATGTGTCTAGTCGTTCCCATTTCTATGTATTCTAGGAGAACATTCCACATCTCCAAAACTGAGTTGCATGGTATTTGGGTGTCCCATAAGATGTGTGATATTTAGCTCATTGGAAACCCTAGCCTCTACAGCTAGGTGGATGCATGAAGTATGTTCATCAGACTACACAACATGTAGTCAAGTATTCCACAGAAACTCTAGATCTATTCTGATGTTTCAAATCCACCTCCATGACTTTAAATTGCTTATTATAATACCTTAAATCAGTATTAAACGCCTTTGACCATCATTTTTTGGCTTTATAGTGGAAGAAAATAGGATTTTAATCCCTTTCTTGAAGCTCGTGTGTACCACCGTCAACCGTGGATCCTTCGCTGCCACACAGAATCTTGAAATCCATGGCAGGATCACGTATAACCAAAATATAATTCAACCAATCCTCTAAATTTAAATCCATTCTTCTCATGGAAATATCCTAGTAATATAGGTGTCTGGTCATGCTTGATCCCACCCAACAATGTTGAACTGAGACCCCGTAGGCCAATTGGAGAAGAATGCAAAGACCGATTGGGTGAAAGGCACAATAACAGTGGTGAAACAATAATTAGACAATTTTTATTGGAGAAAGAATACAAATTAGGGAAATATTTGGTGAGAAACATTTCACAATTGAGACTAATCAAATAAAATAAATAAATATGATATGTAGGCACATGACAGGGCTTAGAATTAACATCGATCAAAGGTAGAAGAATGATCATGCTCAACCATTTATTAATAATGGTTAAAATCCACATATGATGAGCCACACCTCAATTATATAATTTATTAATGGGTATTATTCTCTCTATAAATGAAGAAGATCCGTCAAGTTTTTCATGCTTTGATTATCCATGATCCAAATGTTCATTGTCGCCTAATCTTCATTTTCCAATTATAGGTAGTGGAATCATACTCTCAATGGTTCCAGGATTATGTGGATAACCCTAGAGATATTCCAAAATGTTGTAATAATATAGGTTTTGGGATTATTTCATTTAAAATAAATAATTAAATAATGTAATTAATGTAATTTAATCATACCCACCAATGTTCACTCTATCTGAACACCCTATGCCAACCAACATTCACGCATGACTAGGGTAAACCTCATATTCCATATTAAACCATGGTCTCTAATTTTCATCATTTTATTCCATTTAAGAGTTAACTCGTTTTAATTGAAAACATATTCAAGTGTATATAAAATAAATTTAATATATTTTTAAAATAAATTCTAAGCACATCGAGCCTTGGAATCACTCACCATCTCAGCGCCTAACTCCAAAAAACATTTCTAGATATATTTCAATGACTTATAAAGGAAAATAGGTTCTCTATAGTATCCCTCCATTATATCAACATTAATCTCTATTTCCTTGCACAAGGATCCTAGGTACCAATATTTTGGTATCATTAATGGACCCTAATGTCATTCATTGAAGATCATTACCTTATTCTATTCATGTTCACTAAGAAAAAACTCCCCAAGTTTTGAATTTATTAATTCAAGGAAGGATGAAAGGGATAAAAATTAAATCGTAGAATAGGTAAAACAATATATTACAAGGTTAGTTCATCCCCCTTAAGTGGTTCATAATGTGCCTCTTCTTTCTCTATGAGTACCTCAAGAAATAATTTTTAGAGATCAAGTAGTGGGATCTCTTGAAGTTTCCCCTCCATATTGATTGTTGATATATTCAGGGAATTTACTCTAGGTTCATCTTCTTCCACCACCACTTGATCATATTTTTCTTTAATCTGTTTTGAGAGTTCATTGTTGATCTAACCAAGATTATCCATCTAGACAAGAGATGTATGGTAGAGTTGGTTTGAACATCACATCATTGTACTAGACTCGATTGGGTTACTCAGGAATTTGGTAAAACACCTAGTAAGTGGGGATATAAGAGGGAATCCATGGTTTATTTAGAATATTCATAGCATTAATAGGTATTGAATATAAAATAAATAAATAAAAATAAAAATAATAAATTGAAATTGAATTCAAGACAATACATGATGTGGGTATAGGTGCTCAGTGTTATGATACCTGTGAAGGCTGGCTGAGAGATGTTTCTGGGATGGAGATAGAATCTGTAATAATTTTAAGGTGTAGTCCTGGAGTTGTTGCAGCACTGTATGGGAATCTACTGGTGAATATTTATGAAGTCATTATCTATAGGAATCTCAATATTGGGTTGTGAATGATTTGATTTATAAAGGGAGATTCACTTTCTTTAGATATTTGGTTTTTTTCTTGAATCTGGAAGAATTTTTGGCCTCTTGTTTTCAAGGTGTTGTCTTGCTTGTGTGGAGAGGTAGTTCTGAATGTATCTTGGGGTCTATGGGTGTTCTTGGTGCTACATGGAAAGGTGAAATAGTAAACAATAAAAAAGATGGCTCATTCTAGAGAAAAATTTATAACCCACATTTGCATTTCCAAAATCACCTAATTCAATATAAAACAGGTAGCATTAAATTTAAAATAATTTATTTTTCCCAATAAAATGAAAATTCACTTATGAATTAATTAATTGAAATTTAATATACATAGGTTTATTAAAACATTTAATATTTTAAAGGATATAATTAATTAAATAAAAATTCTTGAAATTAAGACAATAAAAATCAAAATTTTTATTGTTGTTAAAATCTTAAAATTAAACAAGATTTAATTTATTCACTCAAAACAAGCCAAAAATTTAAAAGCATAATTATCTCAGGTGTTTTAATATGGTATGAGGGAGTTTTAAAAATAAATTTCATTAGGTCCATTGGAATGGAACTATAGACAATAGGCCAGTGTTAATAGTTGATTGTGATTTATTATTACAAATACTAATTTATCGTAGTTAAAATAGTGTTAAAAGTTAGTGGAAATAAAAAAGATAACACAAGATGTTTTTATAGAGTTTTAGATCACCAAGATCCCAATATTATCATCAATATCATTTACTCCTTGAGGATATTAGTATCCACTAAATCCTCACTTTTGAATGGGTGTGAAAACCTAATTGCAAACAAATACAGATTTTCCTTTTTTCACACCTAGGGGTATAACCCCTGACATTTTAAGGATTCATAACCTACCTACCATACAATCCTTTTGAATGAGGGGAATAACCCAATGATAGCTTCGGGATGGGAAAATCATACACCATACTATAGAGGAGAGGCAAGTGGTAGGAATAATTAAAATATTGAAATAGATAAATGAAAATAGAAGTTGAACAAAAGATGTATAAATGCGATGCATCTTGTGTTATTTGAGCTCTTCAAAGGTGGAAGATAAAATAAATGAAGATTTCCAAGGATCTTAGTAGAACATCAGATGTCAAAGAAGTTTCCTAACCAATTCAAGGAAGCATCAATTGTATTATCATATTCTTGTTAAATGAATCATATATTCTATTTTATGTTTTATCCTTAAAGAGATATTACGCAACAATAAAACTGATATCTACAGTAGTGTGTCTATGTCCAATGTATGCACGACACATGTTAGTGTATATCAATATTATAATATGATAGTTACCTTATATTATTGATGTGGATCATAAAACAAAACACAATTGAGCTTATATATATTCATTAAATATTAAAATGAACATTTAATATGTTAATAATAATAATACATAATAAATAAGAATTTAAAAATAATTGAAATGATAATATAATTTAATATATTATACATAAAACAAAATATTGTGAAAAATAGAACATTATATGAACAACAATCTGTATTTTCCAGTGCGACTAAAAACTGATTCAATTATTTTTAAACACTATAACAATTATATTTCAATATAAAATAATAAAAAAATGAAAAATTAATTTATTTTAACAATATTAATTTAAATTAATAAGTTATAAATTTTGATAAAATTTTTTATCTAATGGTGGTTCCTTACCTACAATTGAAAACTAAGAGTTTTGGGTCATTACCTACCGTTGGAAATGTTCAATGATGGAAAAAAGATTATTACCTACCGTTACAAATTTAAGAAAACATAAAAATAACTAATCAAAACAAAAGGCAATTCCAAGCATCTTAAATATAAATGACTTCATGAGAAAAATAAAAAAATACCTACTATTGGATGTTTAATAGTGACTCATGACTAACCGTTGCTTGATGCCAATGGTGGATCATGACCTACCAGTTGAAATTTCAAATCGTGGATCATTAAAATTAATTTTAAAACACCATGATGATATTACAGATGAAGAAAAAAAATATCGTTATCCAATGAAGCATAAAATAATAATAAAAATAATGAAATTAATAGAAAGCCACAACCATGATTCTAATGAAATTAAATACCATCAATAAAATGATAAAAAATAAGTTGAAAAGAAGAAGAATATTTTTCTCATAATATTAACAAAATATATTAATATATCACTAAAAATTTAATAAGAAAAAAGTATACTCAATAAAAGAAAAAAGATCTCCTATGGGATCTTGAAGATGCTACTAACAAGGAATTGTGTAGTATAGAATAAGCATCTGAAAATATAGTAATAAATTATAGAACATGATATAATAGGAAGGTTCATCTGTTAGAGCTTTGGATAAGTTTTAAATGTGTCCATGTATAGTAAGAAGAGATGATAACTAATTTTCAAGATGAACCACTATTGATGTCCAACAACGGGTAAATCTTTGACTGTTGAAGTCCAATGGTGGGTAAATAACCCACAGTTGAAGTCTAGCGATACGTCACTGACACACCATTGGGTTCCAGTGGAGGGAAAAATATCCCAAAATTTGTTTCTAGTCATGGTAAAACCCCACCATTTAGAACATCCAACATACACTTGTTACTCAGTACTGGTTTTTACCAATGATGTCTTTTCACCCACTGTTGGAAATTTCCAATGGTGACACGATGAGAATCCAACCAAGGGAACAAAGAACCTTCGAACCATTAGAATAAAAAGAGATGGAATATGTTCTTTAAGAAGAAGAAGGAATCTATAAATGATGTAAAAAATGATATCTATCACAACAACATCAATTTTAAAAATTCAGTACGAATTATTGATGAAAATATGAACAACAAATTGAGTTGATGAAGAAAAAAAAAGAAGAAATAAAAGTGAAAATGGGAGGATGAGGAGGAAGAATTGGCGTAGATACCATCTATATAGAGAAATGAAGTGGTTAGAGGACAATTCGAAAATTGGATAGTGGGAGTTCAAAACAAGGGAACGAGAAAAAAAGGCTGATCCGATGGTGAATATTAAAAGGATCGAATGTTGGGATTCCAGCTGGATTTTCAAGAGACGAACAACAATAATACTTATTGTCACATGTTTAATTGAAGGAAAGGAGGGTGGATGTTATATCACCCATAATACACTAAATCATGGTTAGAATAAAACATATAGAACAAGCAGGCCTTGTGGTGATTTTTTCCCAATCCATTCTCTACCATGTTCGCACATAGGTCCGCATGTGGATTGTGTGCACTATGCATCTACCAGGCTTTGTGTGAGCCTCAAAGGTTAGTCCTCCCATGGGGATTGACCTATGAATCCTTCTAAATGTTTTTGTAGGTTCTATTAAGGGGATTTTATAAATAGCCTTAATTTTTATAACAAGTTAAAAATAGTAATAAAAAGAGTATAAAGAAAAAAATAAAAGACCTTAAAAAACATTGAAACATGTTATTAATAAAAAATATTTTAGAAACAAATTTTCATTTAATGGAATGTTATGTAAGGGTAATTTATCAAAATAAAGAGATATTTAAAAGTGTTCATACTGAATAAATAACTATCTCACCTTTTTATAAGTTAAAAAACCTAACATTTCTTTAATTTTCAATCAATATTGTGAAATATTTATTAAATATTCAAAATCACTCTCCCACTTTTTGAAATTTATCAAAAAGTACAATAGTATTTAAAAAATACAATCTTTTAATAAAAAAACTGTAAAATGTAACTAGGTAATAAATCAATATGATAGAAAAAACAATAATGTATTCATATAATGAATAATTTATACAATGTTATTAAAACAATTCATTTTTAACAGAATGATTTAATAATAATTTTATATAGAATATAAAATGATAGCGAGATACAAAAATCAAGTAAAAAACATTGAATATATTTATTAAAAAAAATATACTGGGAAAATTTTAGTCTTTCATCATACCCAATTCAAACATAATTAATGTACAAATAAATAATACTCATTTTAAAAAAATCAACAACAGCAAAAGTATCAAAGTAGAATTTTATCATAAGATAAAACATTAAGATACAATATTTAGTGAAAGTAAAATAAAAAAGAGAAAAATATTTAGAAAAGTAATTGTAAATAGTATAAACTATTTAACATTAAATCAGAGTGATCAATATTTAACAAAAAAATAACATTTACGCAAAAAAATTAATATTTTTCATGTTATGTTTAAACATAAGAATAGTAAAAACATTGTTATATTAAATGAAAAACAGATTTTTCATGAATAGTTTAGATAAAAAAATTCTTCCAAAATAATGAAAAATTTATTTTCATTAAATATTTTGCAATAAACTCCCCCTAATTTTAAGCATAAAAATATTAGATTTTAAAAAAGTGCAAGAAGTTAATTTTTATTTTCAAAATTAAATCAATTTTCGGATAAATTGATTATTTAAATAAGTTCATAATTCAAAAAATATTTCAACTAATATTTTTGAAAAAATTCATAAATTGCATTAGATATTTAGAAGAATATTAAATACATCTAAAGTTAATCTGTTGAAAAATATTTCAAATAGATTAAGGAATTTTAGGGTTTCATAAGCTAATTATTTTAACATGCCTTTATAACTTTACATATCATTATATTACTTCAAATAATAAAAAAGGGGTGGCTCCCCCTAAATTCATTAATTTTTAAATATTGATCTAATACTATTATGAGAACATCTTATATAAAATTAAACATATTGTAAAGACAATGAGAATTAAATTTTAACTATATTGACTAAATTTTTTTACTTGGAAAAGAAAAGGCAAATATAAATTAAATTACATTCTTTGGATTAGAGATAAAATGATTTTATAGAAATATATTAGATATCTTGTATTCCATCATATCAAATTATATTATCAAAGATAATATTTATGATGGTTAAAAATAAAAATAATATTTATATATACAAAATTTGGAAGTTAATGGACCTGTTCATGGTTGGTCAGCTTTTACAACTATCGAGTATGGACATGTCCCAACGTTCTATTTCATGGAACGTGATCTGTATCTATGGCATTTAAGAATATTACATTATCATGGGTTAGTTCTTCCAAATAGAAATAATATAGATTTAATTTTATATTAACATAAAATAAAACATTATTATTTTTATAAAAAAACATTTATTATCATAAATTTTACATTCATACTATCATCAGAATGTTGTGAAATGAAAAACAAAATTGTTTTTATATCCTTTTGGAAAAACATTCATTAGAAATTTTAACATATTTTAATATGCCAACACCTCCAAAACCATTAACCATACCATTATATTTATCATTTAATGTTATAGTACCTCCATCGCATGAATTAAATGATAACGAGTTAGAAAATTCACCATTCATGTGCCTTGAGCACCCATTGGGAACATACCATGTGACATCGAAACTCTTTAAACATGTTTACTAAAATGTATATCAAATAGATGGTTGTTTTCATACCAAGACTATTTTGTGTCTGACTGGATTTGTAGAAAAAGATTTAGGTACCCATATAGATTTGAGACTTTTATTTAAGGTAAATATGGATGATAATTTTTTTGAAATTAATTTATTATTATTTCTTAATGATTGAGTAAACTTTAAAAAACATTTTTTTGTATAATTCCCTTTCCAATTAAAATTAAAGAAATTAATATTTGACATATTCCCATTTATTTCATTAGAAAAAATAGTTCTATTCATTTTAGGAACTTGATTATTATATCCACAACACTTTTAATCATATTTGGGTCTATTTATAGCCATTATTTTATCATATTTTTCATGGCCTCGAATAAAAATAGATAAGGTTTATTTTAAACCAGAAAATCCTTTTTTAAGGTTTTCATTCTCATTCTGAATAAATTCTAGGTCATAAATTATTTTCTCTTTTGAAAATGATCCAAAAAAATATTTTATTATTTTAATGTTTAGGATTATTAAATTCAATTTCAATTTTATCAAAACCATCACATCTTTGATTAAATCTTCTATGTTGACCTCTATCACTTTTTTATAATAAATATTTTATTATTATATCCTTATATTTAACATTAATTAGTTTAGAATCTACAAACTTTTTCCCTTCTATATTACATAAAATAGAAACATTTCATTTTTTATATTCTTCTTTAATCTTCTTATTTTCTATTTTTAGTTCCTTATACATTTTAGCCATTCTTAAATTATCACATTGAAAATTTTCATTTTGAATGGTTAATTATATAAATTCATTTTCAATAACATATTAATAACTAGAGAAATAATTATAATCAATGTGTTTCTCATTTACAGTTGTCATCATTAATCATATATTTATATATTCTTTTTCAATTTCAAAATCAACAGAACTTAAGTCTAACTCTTTTGTACAACTCCATATTGTATGATATGCCTTTCATTTCTCCTTCATTTATTTATTTCCTTTTCCATCTTATTTTAATTTTGGAATGTATGATTTTATATTCCCTTTTATCATTCCCTCAAATAAAATTAAAATTTTGACATCATATTTACTATTTTTACCTCTTTTAGTACCCTTTTTATCATTTTGGTTATCTATTTCATGACACTTATTAAATTCTCTCTTACCATTCATGTACCTGTAAATTTTAATTATGAAATTTGAAATTTCATCCATTTCTCTTTTTTCTGACTCAAAACTAGAATAATTATCAGTAGCATCTATAATTGATTTAAATTATATACCTTTCCTTTTATCAAGGGAAAAAATATTATCATTCTTCATTTCCTACTCATATTAGAGAATTGATTCTATCAACTAATCCATAGAATATTTTGTGAAATCATTACTTTCTTTAATAAAAAAGTTTTGTGAGTTCCATTTATTAGGTAGATCTTGAAGTAAACATTTCATGGGAGCTTCATTCATTATGGTCTCTTCATGTGAAATCATGTTGTTCACAATATTTTTGAATTTATTATATATATCATTTATACATTCTTGATCAGTCAACCTGAAATATTGAAACTCATCTATTTGAATACCTAGCATAGTTATCTACATGTTATCAATTCTTTTATGAGTGACATTTAAAGTTCTCTAGAGTCCAGAAGTAACTTTACTGAAGTAAATATGAGTATACATATATCTAAATAGATAGCAGTATAAAAAATTCATAACTTTGTAATTTTAAATTCATTATAAATATTCATTACCAGTGAGTGTTTCTAAATAAAATTTTGGCACTTTCTATGGTTTTAAAATTATAGCCCAAAAATCCAGACTTGATTTTCAAAAAAACACCTCTAGTATGTCCTTCTAGTATACATAGTCACTTCCATTGAATTGGGGTGGTATGATGGGATTCAACATTTCAAAACCCTCCTTAGACATAACAATGTAGTGGATCTTTTCCTTAGACTATTACGTCTAGGATAATGGTTAGTTGTTAAATATATAATGAAACAAGTAAAACCAAATCCTTAAAAGAAACCACTCTCTGATACCAATTGGTAGGTCCCTTGGTATAGCCCTAGAGGCTAGAGGGAGGTGTATAGTCTTTTTTTATTTATTATTAAATATACTAATTTTTTAGAGTTATAAGTATGTTAAATTTACAGTGGAAATAAAAAAGATAAAATTGGATGTTTTTATAGAGGTTTGTATCACCAAGATCTGAGTCTATCATTGATCTCCACTACTCCTCAATGATATTGGTATGCATTAAATCCTTAATTTTGAATGGGATTTATAACTAGATTAAAAACAAATACAAATGTATCTCTTTGACACCTAGTTGTATAACCACTAACTTTTAAAGGAGTTTCAAAATACCTTCCTTTTGTCTGGGAGGAATAACCCAACCTTCCTTTTTTAGATTGGAGGAACAACCCAATGAAAGGTTTTAGAGGGGAAAAGATAAAATAAGACTATAGAGGAAAAATAGATGGTAGAAATAACTATAATAGAGAAATATAAAACAATTAAAAATAGAAGTTGAGAAGAAGATGAATAATGTCGATGCATATCACATTCTTTGATCACTTTAGAGGTGGAAGATGTAATTGATGAATATTTTTAATGATCACAGTTGAACAATAGAATTTGTGGAATCTTCTTTACCAATTTATAGAATATGAAATTGAATCATCATATTCTTGTTTATTGAGTCATATGCTTTGGTTTATGTTTTATCCTTGAAGAGATCCCCTAAAAAATAAAATTGAGATCTATAGGAGGTTGTCCCTATAAAATATTTTCATGACACTTGTTAGAGTATAAAAATAATTTAATATGATTCTTAGATTATTTTATTGAATCCAAGTTGAAAATAAAACACAATCGGGCTTAATTTTATTAATAAAATTTTAAAACGAACATTTAATATATTAAATATAATAAAAAATAAAAAAATCACAATTAACAAACAATTTAAAATCTAATATAATTTTTCATATTATATATATAGTAGAATATTTTGAAATATAGTGCATCGTATGAAAAATTATATTCATTATCAAGTGTAACTAAAAATTTCTACAATTATTTTAAAACTCTTTTGGAAATATATTTCAATATATAAAAAAATTAATTTGTTTTAACAAAATTAATTAAAATTATGAAATAAAAATTTTGGAAATAATTTATTATCTAATGGTGGGTCACGACCTACCATAGAAAAAAGAGTGGTGGGTCATTACCTACAATTGTAAATGTCTAATGGTGAAAAAACATAGTATTACATACCATTGAAAATTTAAGAAAAAATGAAATGAATTAATAAAAATAAAATGAAATTCCAAGAATCATAGAAATAAACGGCTTAATGAGAAAAAAAATACCTACCATTGGATGTCTAATGGCGACTCATGACTCACCGTTTCATGATGCCAATGTGGGCTCATGACCTATCCTTGGAAATATCCAATATTTGATTATTAAAATTAATTTCCAAACACTAGGATGATATTAAATATCATGAAAATAAAACTATTTTAATTCAAATGACCATAGAATAATATAAAAAAATAGATTGAAATTAATAGAATGATTATGTTAGGAATCAGGAGAAATAAAATGCCACAAATAATGTAAAGACCTGGATTTTCCAAGTAATTTTTTTATTATATGGGACTATTCCGAGGCTGCGAAATCTGGTGGCGTTTGATTCTGATTACCAGTGTGCCCGGAATAGAATTTTAAACTATCTTAAAGTACATTCAGTAAATGTGCGAGAAGGAAATTCTATCTTTTTAACCGGTGCTTGGAATTGAAATACGAGGGCACTATTGAATTTGCAGCGCCAAGATTCACTTAAGGGATCCTTAACCTCGACTATAGTGGGTTGAGAGAGGAAGCTTGTTTTTGCGGTTTTTGTGCAGGATTAATAAAATAAATCTAATTTATTTTAAATATACCCCACCTCTCTTTAGGTTTTGGTGGTGGGGACTACAAGGGGTGGTCGGGCATTTAATTTAGGACATTAAATGTCCGGTTACACAAAAATGTGTAACCCCCCTACATGCAATTAATGAGGATCATTAATTGCCCCAATTAATGAATCTATCTTAATTTTTTGTTGTAAAAATTAACTCGTATTGTCTCTCTTTTTGAATTTGTTGGAAAAAGGAATGTTGTTCTTGGTAGAGGGGGAATTTTGGAGGATCCTCTTGATGAAGAACAGACCCATCACGCAAGAATTGAAGATCATCATTTGATCGGCTTTGTTGGAGGCATTCTTTGTGATCGACGAACACCGAACCATCTTCAGATGCATGAAACTGCCCAAAAAATCATGAGGTAGGGTTATTTCTTGTTTAAATTTCATGATTTATTGAATCAATTATCTTCTCCCTTGATAAAATGATAACGCGGACGGCGTGGTCCAAATGAACAAGGCCCGATCCCTTCGCCTCTTGTTCAATTGTTGAGTTCTGTGAAGGTGAATTTTAGTGTTTGGCGGAACCCAAATCCGAGGGTCAAAAAGAAAAAGAGACGACCCGGGAAGCCCATAGGTGTGATCAGATGGAAAAATGGACCACTGGAGCTCACCCGGTGTCCCACGGAAGACCGTCAGTGTGACACTGGTGCGGCGGCACCGGTGACCCGTGCCGATAGGCAAAGGCGGTGTGCCATCGTGCACCGCAGAAGGAAGCCACATCACTAGGCCATGGAGGTTAGCAGGGCGGCCGACATCGGCCAGCCGCGGAGGTGTTACGACGCGCCATCGCGCGCTGCAAGAGGAGGAGGCCGTGACTTTTCATCCATGGTGGTTGAGCAGGGTGGACGACATCGGCCGGTAACAGAGGTGATGTGGTGCGCCATTGAGCTTCTTTGAAGGAAAAGGAGGGACCCACTCCCTACGAGTCCTATGATGACCAAGAAACACCATGTGGCACTGCAGCTTCAAGACCCGAACGGCTTAGCCGTTCCAGAGAAAGGGGGTGAACGCCTCCCCCCCAGTGCCATCTAGGGAGGGCCCCACACCCTCTTATAGGCTGAGTCGCGCCTCCCATCAGGCTGGGCCGCGCCCCCTATGGGCTAGGACACGCCACATTCGGGCTGGGCCGCTCCCCCATGCGGGCCGGGCCACGCCCCCATGGGGGTCGGCCCGCGCCGCCATACGGGCGGGACCGCGCCCCCATGTCGGCTGGGGTGCACCCCCATGTGGGTCGGGCCGCTCCCCCATGCCTACTGAGTTGTGCCCCCATGCGGGCCGAGTCCTTCCCCCATGCGGTCAAGTCCGCACCCCCTCAGCGTCGGGCCAGTCCGGGTCGGTCCAAATCAGGTCGGGCTGGGTCGGACCAGACCTGGACCCATCCAAGCCTAGTTTCACTTAAAATGCCATAAAATGAAATCCAGACATCTGTTTGACAAACTTTCTATACCACTGGGATCCTTGGAGTGACACGATCCTTTTGGTATACCCCACCTTAATTTTGGAGAATGTTGGAGTATAGCCTGATTGGATCGAACCCCAATCCAACGAGGCCCTCAATATTAAAATGCTTATAACTCACACACAGAGCGTCCGGTGGACGTGATGTTTGTCACATTAGAACCCTTACGACATCATGGTCCATTGGGTTACTTATTTGTAGAGATTAGTGGTAGTTGAGGTTCAACTGATATCTCAAGGTGTAGATTCTATGAAGATCAAGCGCAACAGGTATGAGGAACTATGTGTCTTGCTATCTTAGATGTAGCAACCCTGTGTGGATCAACATCATAGAGACCCTATGTGAATCAGCATCATAGCTACTAGAAGAGGACCAGTTTTAAACATCCTATTGAGGAACAGTATCTAGAGACGTTGTGTGGATTAACATTGAGTGACCTAGTGTGGATCAGCATTCCAGCGACCCAGTGTGGATCAGCATTTCAGCAACCCTGTGTGGATCAACAATCTAGTGACCCTGTGTGGATCAGTAGTAGCGTGAACCTATGGGTACCATCATTACCATTTCCCATTTTGGAATAGAGAATTTATTCCAAGAGTGGATCGGTAATAGAACAACTTCTTTGTGGATCAGTTTTTGAACTTCTAAATAGAATAAGATGATATAGCTTAAGATTAATCATCTATATTCTTGATCTATGAGTTGTATACCTGGTGTGAGATGACTATTCCTTCTTGCTTTGTGATTGAGGTCTTTCTTTGTGGATTTTTCTTTTTTGGAACTTTGGGAGACCTTCAGGGGTCTCAGGGTCCCTAATGAGTATTGTTATACTCACCCATTCACGGGCTTCGCCCGCACCTTGTTGTTTCTTGTGTAGATGACGAACAACTTTGATCGAGGATTGGGAGCCAAGACTAGACGGTGCTCAGAGGCGGACCTTTAGACATGACGTTCCATAGTGATGACCAACCATGATCTATATATACCCTTTAGGAAGGAACCATGGAAGACGATTCTGGGAGCTGTTTTTCTGTTTCTATTGTACTTTTCAGTTGGGCTTGTATTCCGATCCCCTTTACATACAATACTCACCTTTTTCACATTCAATACAAATATTTTTAATACTATTGTTTTACTTCATGGGGTTTTCTCATTGTATTCTTGGATTGTGTGTTTGAAAGTTTAAAGTAAATTCATTCCCATTATTTAGGGATATGCCTTTCGATGCATGTCACAAACCCTAGCCTATGGAAGGTGAGTTTGGGGTAGTCACGGTATGGGCCCTAGGGGACAGTTTATGACAAAGTGGTATGAAAGGAATCAATTCTACTTAATAAATAAGACTCTGATATTTTAATTGAGCAATATTGTTAAGTGTTTTGAGTGGGGTTTTCAGTTCAGGTAGTCTAGTGTTGGTGCGGCGGTCGACGTATCCATACACCAGGACCTTGAATTATGATTTCTGACTCAATGCATGAAAGCATTGATTCCATGTGTTTTGTAAATATTTTTACTTGATCTCTTTTGAGTCATTACACCAGGTATAACTTATTGACAGCGTCACACCTGTTTTCTTTCAGGATGTTGCCGCATAGAAAACCATCCAGGATTCAAAAGAGAGTACACATTGATGGCCCACCAAGCGATGAGGTTTTGGTGGAAGGCCCTCATACAGAAATTGTACCATCGGGTGGGGTACTAGCATCACCACTACCGGTTGGGATTCTGTTTCTACTAGCCCCACCAGCAGATGGTGCATGCTGACTGAGCACATTGCACGAGTTTTAGAGGAAGATTCCTCTTAGGTTCTGAGGTGAGATGGATCCCTAGGCGGCTGAGAACTATATGGACGATGTGGCCAGTGTTTTTCTCCTAGTTGGGACACCAGCCGACCAGATGGCGATCCTGGTTTGCAGTCTTTTTTATGGAGTATCAGGGAGATGGTGGAGTCTGAGGCTCCAGATACATGATGAGGAAACCCTCACTTGGGAATATTTCAAGGGCCTCTTCAGGGTAGAGTTCATTCCAGCGACAATATGCTCTATGTGTATGAAAGAGCTTCTACATTTATAGTAGGGAAGCCTAACCATGGTCCAGTACTCGGTGAGGTTCACCGACCTCTCGTGCTACTCTACCGACATGGTGTGAGACCATTTTCTTCTAGGCCTAGGCCTTCTATTAGGGACTCCTACAAGAGATCAGATCATTGATGGTATCTCTCTGCATTCGGATGCATGATGGAGTGCTGCAGAGAGCACTCTTGGTGGAGATCTTCCTTGCTGAGAAGACATCGACAGTGAGACCCACCACTAGGAAACACATAGTAGAGACATCTACGGCTGGTAGTAGGTAGATGAAAAATAGGTCCAAGCAGACTAGACCTTATAGTGGATGACCCCATGATGTAGGGTCGGAGGTTTGAGGCTCACGAGATAGAGAAGACTAGTATAGGAGTAGATTGTGTTTCACATGCGGCGGGTAGGGTCACATGGCTCGTGACTACCTGACCAGCCACACTGACGATAAACAGACAGTGGAGGGGCCACCGAGGTAGAGGTATATATTCGAGAAGGGAGATCTTTAGGCAGTATGTGGATGTCTTAGAGGAGATGGTTGTGCAAAAGGAGGTGGGCGGTGATTCGAGGTTCTACTGCCACCACCTCTAGGTGGTCCACCCTGACCATAGGGAGCATGTGGATTGGGATGATCCCATCTATAGGCAGTTGAGTCCAATGACCAAAATTCTCCAGAGATGATTTGAGGTACGATCTGTTTCTATTCCACCTTAGTTTCATTACTTATAGTCACAGGTTCAAGTCATTCATTCATTTACACAACCCTCGTTCAGAGATAAGAGATTCCCATGGATCCGTTGGCTCAAACCTTATGATTATAGACTCATATGGGAGAAGATTCAATGAATACACACTGGTTCCAGCAGTGTGAGCCTACTCTAGTTGGTGAGAGATTCAGCTGGTTTCTTCTATTAGCGGCATCAAGGCCTTACGATGTCATCTTGGGATTGGACTGGTTATCCCCAGTCCATGATCAGATTTACTATATTAGGTACAAAGTGCAGTGTGTCCATGAGGATGTGACCAAGTTTTCCTTCATCAGTGAGAAGGGATCCTTTGCAGCACAGTATGGACTTACTCGAAGGAGGGTGTAGTCGATCACACATAAATTGGCTATCCTTACCCTTGGAGCAGTTGATGTTGAGAGTCTAAGCTATCCTATAGTGGTGGACCAGTATGCTGATGTCTTCCCTGATGATGTTCCGGGACTACCTCCTCACAGAGAGGTGGAATTCTACATCGACATATACGCTAGGACGACACTGATATCTACAACAAAAAATTGGATGGCTCTTACAGAGCTTTATGAGTTATGGGTACAGTTGTAGGATTTTCATAGGAAGGGGTTCATAAGGCCTAGTGTTTCTCTATGGGAAGCCCCGAATTTGTTCGTCAAGATGGTGTATGGGATTTTGAGTCTATGTGTAGATTATCAGCACCTGAACCAGTTGACCATGAAAAACAAGTATCCACATCTAATGATTGATGATCTCTTCGATCGGCTGAGGGGAGCTCATTGGTTTTCGAAGATAGAACTCAGACCAGTCTGTCATCAGCTCAGGGTACGAGATGAGTATGTGTATAAGGCATCCTTCAGATGTTGGTGTGGCCACTATGAGTTCTTTGTTATGCCTTTAAGTGTGACCAAATCCCCTGTAGTGTTCATGGGACTCATAAATAGGATGTTCCAGCCATAGCTCGATCGCTCTGTGGTGGTCTTCATTAACGACATATTGATATACTCAGCGACAGAGGAGGAACATGCCTATCATCTACAGATAGTTCTATATACACTCATAGAGTACAAGATTTATGGTAATCTCTAGAAGTGAAATTTCTATATATGGGAGGCTTACTTTCTAGGACATGTTATCTCAAAGTCAGGTGTTGTAGTGGATCCGGAAAAGATTGAGGATGTGCTTGCTTGGGAGCCAACTAGGTGTGTGACCGAGGTGCATAGTTTCCAGGGGTTTGCTGGGTACCACCAGAGACTCGTACCTGACTTTTCCAGAGTTACGACACCCTTTTATGTGTTGAAAAAGAAGGGATAACCCTTCTTGTCGATGGAGAGAATCCAGTAGAGTTTTTAGGAGCTAATGCAGAGGCTGACGAGTGCCCCCCTCTTGAGGCTATGATAAGAGGGCATTGGATATGTAGTCTACTGCGATGCACTAGAGACCAGACATGGATGTGTCCTGATGTAGGAGTGAGCAGTGATCACTTATAGTTCAAGAAAGCTACGACAACATGAGCAGAACTATTCTACCCATGACCTGGAGTTAGCAGTAGTGGTCTTCTCCTTTAGGATGTGGCAACACTACTTGATGGGTGAACGTTTTACAGTCTAATATGATCACAAGAGTCTCAGGTATATCTTCTCACAGAAGGACTTGAACCTGAGACAACGATGATGTCTAAATTTCCTCTAGGATTATGACTTTGAGATAGTCTAGACTTCTAGAAAGGGGAACGTGGAAGCAGATGCACTCAGAAGGAGGTTTGGTCTATAGTTTCTTAGTGAGGGAACATAGTAGCTAGCTGTGTTGTAGATATCTTTTGTGGATAGAGATGGAACAACTTACCTTCAGTCTATGAATGTCACTCCCCCACTTCTACAGCGAGTCAGGGAGGCATATCTTGGGGATGTTGACTGTGAGGCCTGACCTTCTCATATATCCTCAGGACAGGCTCTTGATCGATTTTTTGAACGTGGGGAGCACGTCATCCTCTTTAGATGACACACTTTGGTACCAGTGATTCATCGAGAGGAAGTGTTGAGGGATATCCACACATCCCCTTTAGCGGTATATCCTGGAGTGGCAAAGATGTACCAAAACCTCCGGTATTAGTACCGATGGATAGGGATGAAGAAAGTCATGGGAGAATGTGTATCCAGATGCCTCACTTGTTAGCAATTGAATGCCGAGGATCAGGTACAAGTTGCCTTAGCTTAGCCACTTGAGGTATCGAAGTTGAAGTGGGATGGAATTTCCATGGATTTCATGACAGGGCTACCACATACATCCAAGGGCCACGATTCCATATGGGTGATCGTTGACCAACTCACTAAGTCGCCCCACTTCCTACACATTTGAGAGAAGGGATCAGTAGAGGGATTGGGATTCCTCTACATACATAAGATTTTACAGCTTCATGGGGTGCCATTAATAATCATATCTGATTGTAACGAACGTTTTACATTTTTTTGTGGAATGGATTATAGGAGAAATTTGGGACTTAGCTGCGTTTGAGAACCACCTTTCATCCTCAGATGGATGCTCAGACGAAGTGAACCATTCAGACACTAGAGGACATACTTCTTGCTTGCATCCTATATTTTTTCCATAGTTGGGAGGATTAGTTGCCCTTGGTGGAGTTCGCATACAACAACATCCATCACTCCATAATTAGTATGACACCGTTTGAGTCCTTTTACGATTGACCATGAAGATCACCTCTATACTGTACAGACCCAGGGGAGTCAACACTTATGTGTCCAGATTTAGCACGGGCTACCACTAAGAAGGTGCATATCGTCCAGGAGCGGATGAAGACCACACAGACTAGGTAGAAGTCTTATAAATATAGGAGATGAAGACATTTAGAGTTAAAGGAGGGAGACCACACCTTCCTATTGGTCTCACCTCGATGAGGTTTTCAGAGATTTAGCCGAGGAGGCAAGCTATCTATGAGGTTCATCAGACCCTTTCATGTTCTTAGTAAAGTTGGTGAGGTGGCATATCACCTAGCTCTTCCCCCACAGATGCATCGGGGGCATGGAATTTTTCACGTGTCACAACTGAGGATGTATGTGCATGATCCATCGCATGTTATCAACTGGGGCGAGCTGGACATTGATGATGGGAAGACGTTTATAGAGGTTCCAATGGAGATTGAGGATCAATAAGAGTAGGTACTTAATGGATGATCGATACCTTGGGTGCGCGTTCATTGGTAGCACAAGAACCTCTAGGAGAGCTCATTGGAGAGGGATGCTCAAATTCATGCTTAGTACCCCCACTTGATACCTTAGTCTATGTTTTGGATCTTGGGGATGAAAATCCCTAAGGTGGGGAGAATGTAAAGACCTGAATTTTCCATGTAATTTTTTTTTATATGGAACTATTTCAAGGCTGGGAAATCTAATGACATTTGATTCTGATGCCTGGTGTGCCCAAAAAAAAATTTAAAACATTTTTAAGGTATGTTCAGTAAATGTGCGAGTGGGAAATCATAACTTTTGAATATGTGGTTGGAATTGAAATTCAAGGGTGTAACACCCTAAGATTTCATAGTACGTTATTTCTTCAAAGTAATGCAATAACTTCCACTACACACAATGCTAAGTTCAACCGCATCACGACTTACCAAACTTGCTGTTCAAAAGCAGTTATGAATAGTATTAACTGAATTTTGAAGTTCATATGATACTTATAATTTCAGAACCCATATTATGAGTTTTTTCGACATAATTTAAGAACAAATTCATTTTAATTCAGATAAAAGAATTATTTTTCAAAAAATGCAATTTTACCGCTTTTTAAGGGAGAACCCTTTTTAAATCCAATATTTGAAGCTTTTATATATTCAATTTTACAAAATAAACTTCTTATTTAGAATCAGGACATAATAATTTTGTTTCAATAATTTTTTTTGTTTTTTTATGATATCTTTCATATTTGGGTGAATAGTAAAAAATACTATATTTTAACTGAAAACAACTTTTTTAATCTAAATAATTTATAGTGTTAAATTATAAATTTTAATGTTTTGGAAGTATAATTAGATTATATTATTACCCTTTAATCCAATTTTGGTCATTGGAATTAATTTCACATTGAAATTATACATAAACAAGTGTCAATCTTTTGATAGTTATTGTTTCATAAAAACATGCTATTTGTTTTGACAACAAGAATTAATTTTAAATTAATAAATGAAACTTATATGTTTTTAATTTGGTAAAATAGGATTCATTTTTGGATTCAGAATATCGAAATTATCCTTTGGTGAATTTTTGGTATTTTTCTGAAAACGTTCAATTTTTTTTGAATCGTGAAAAAACACTGAGTTATCGTTTAAAACTGAATTTTTATTTAAATAATTATTTATTTTATTTAAATTTATTTTAGTTCAAAATATATACAGAATACCTATATATTTTCAATGTAATTCATTGGAGTCAATTTATAATAATTTTAGATATATAAAAATTTTTATAGGACTTTTCACCGTCTTTTACCCACCTCCTAGGGGAATTTGCGAATTCACATAAAACTTAATTTTACCACTTCTGTGAGTGGAATTTTAAAAATACGTGAGACACGGTTGATATAAATAAGTAAAATGTGGTTCAATAAGATAAAAATAATTTTTGGTGAATAGTAACTTTTTACTTTTATTTACCACGATTAAAAGTAAATAGGGTAATTAAGGGTAAAAATGATATTATTATTACCCTAACACTTGTCCTAATTCTATTGGATAAGTGTAATTAGACCAAAAACAACCTTAGAAAAAAAATATGACCCTCTATGTCCACTTGGATTAGATTAAGAAATTTATTATTATTTTATTTTAAGAAGATTCAAAAGAGTTAAAATCAAAGTTTAATAACTAAACCATTTTTAATATAGAGTTATACCTAAGATAAATTCCACTATAAATATTAATTATAAAGATAAAAATATTTCCTAAATAATGGTATTTTATTTATTATTATTAGAGATTAAATAATTAAGTTTATTTATGACATAATGATGATGCATTAATTACCTTATTAATGAAAGAATCAAATAAATGGTATTATAAATATTAAAATAAATATAATTTCAATGTTTTTATTACATACACGAATTTTATAGGTGAATATGACATGTTAGGGATGATTAAATTTATCTTTTTCTAAGTAATCAAGTTTTTATGACTTTCACAAAAACAAAATACCAAATAGTGTCAAAATTGACATAAATTAATATTTAAAACAAATACTATATTATTGGTTGATATAATGTTCCTAAAAATATAAGGTTCGGACAAAGAGCTTAAATATTATTATATATTTCATTAATTATCCACTTTAGGTTCTCTTGGAAGTTTAGAGTAAGTTTATTAACCATATAGAGTAAAAATACAAGAAGACACGGTAAAAGTTAAACTATTTAACTAAGAGTTAAATCTAAAAGATAAGGTTAAAATGGTAACCTAAACTTGTCTAAAACCAATTGGTTGAACATATTTCGACCCATAACCACCTAAGTCTCTATATAAATTCATTTGGAGACATTATAAACTGAATATTAATTTATTATAAAATAATACTTTAAATTTTTTCAAAATAGCCCCTCCCCCACCTTATAAAAGGACACCACTTCTAACCAATTATTCATACCTTCAAAGACTTTTAGTTCAGAAAACCCTGCCCAAATATCCTCCCAACTTCCCCCAATTAATAATAGAGGCCTTATATTGAACAGAAAGCAATCCTAAGTTTCCCTTTTGATCAAATCACAAGGAAGAACCCGAAGAAGAGGTAAATAATTAATCACCTCTTTCAAATTATTTTCTTCTTCCACTTCCTATTTCTTTGTTTTTTCCATTATAAAACAATAACTACAGTATATACTATATAATGTGATGTTATTATAAATATGTAACCACTATATTCAGTATTCTATCCATCTTATGAATGATAGTGTCACTATGCGTGCGTACGTACGACTTACCGTCTCCACGTCGTGGTGTAATTTGTTATTCAACACTATGTTATTTGGATGGATATAATGATGAGTAATATATATATAAATAATGAAAATAACATGCTAATTTCTCTTTAAAATTAATATACCATCCAATTCTATACCTTTAAAGAAATGATATTGTTGCTCGTGCGTACGTATAGATTACTGTCTCCACGACGTGATGAGATTCATTTCCATAACCACCATTCATCGACGATTATAAAAATATTTATTACTAATAAGTATTTAATATATGAAATAATAATGCTACTAGAGATATATATATTATATATATATATATATGTGCTTACATATATCTTATTCACTTAGTTCCGTTCAATACAATATGAAAACAGAAACAGCGTTTATGCATACGTACAGACTACCGTCTCCATAAACTATGTTTTTCATTTCATATATATGTATATTATACATATTTATATACTAAATATATATGATATATAAATCATTTTTTATATTTTGGAAGTATTTAAATCTTGGTCTAAGTGATACAATCAAGAGTAACAAGTTAAAATACGTATGATAGAGAAAGCGATTATTACCCGAAATATTAATTTAACATGGAAATTATTATTAAATGGGTAGTATAAAGTCATAAATGAATCATGTATGATATCATAAATATTTATATGGTTATGGTATAATTTAATAACATACTACGATCTTCATACAGAAGTTTAAACGTTCCCTCGACTAAAAGAAAGTGCAAGGTAAGGGGTTTTCATCTCACTCCTTATTCCTATGAGATTCGTGCCATATTGCCAATATTACCTTTTGTGTGGTGTATGTACTGCCCATAATTGTATTATTTGTGTAAGAAAAATTAATTTATGTGTATTTAAATATTAATTTTATGATACCTCTTTCATGGGGTGTATGTTTCGTAAGTTACCAAATTTGTAAGGGTTAATTTCACAATCTATTTATTATCCGAGGTTGTTTTTACGTAAGTATCTAATGGGACATATTTATTATCCATGTCCATTTTTCAGGAAAGAGTTTTCAAAGGGAATATTTTAAGGCACTTTTTTACAAAAACATCATTTCAAATGTTATAAATATTTGTTCTTCTAAATCTTTCTCATTAATGTGCATATCTTCAAAATGGGTTTTAAGGATTTATTTATATGAACATGAATGTTTTTTTAAACTGTTAATTCCTTTCAAAAGTTTCAAAGTTGTATGGGACACTTTGACTCAAAAATGTCTTTAAATATCTTCTTTTATAAATTGTGTGACTTTTAAATGTTTTCATGAAAAATTGATATTTCTCTAAAAGAGTTTTACAAATCATTTTGATCTTTGTAAACATCCTTTGATGGATTTTAAACTTGTTTGAAGATGATTTATTATGATACAAATCTTCCATATTGTATTGAAGGTTTTGTTATATGTTTGAATATGGATGTGTTATTTTTATACCATTCATGGTTTAGGGATAAAGTATTAACATTTCATATGCTAGTTTTAATATGAATGTTTATGTTATGATTAATCCTTTTCATATGAGGAATGTATTGGACTTAGTAAGTGACGGGTGGAGCCTTCTATAGCTCCTCGATGCATCAAAAGGTCTCATGAGACAAACTAGTTTCTTGGCACAAGGACTTGACAAAGTCTTATTTGTAGTCTTGGCACAAGTCCTTGACTATGTGGTTATGATAGTATGGTATTATGCATTCCATCATTATGAAATTGGTTAGTGATATTGCATTTGATTATTCAACTAGTAGAATATCCATGTGAATAAGTAAATGACATTACTTCATTTTATTTTTTCCATATTATGCTGAAGTTAATGTTTAAAAGGCTTTTGTTTTAGTTATACATTGCCTTAAATTTTTATGCTTATTTATGAAAGTATCCGCTGTATTGTTATCCTTACTAAGCATTTGAGCTCACCCCTTTCAATGCTTTATTTTTTCCAGGATTCCAAGAAGTGTATTGGGATTGATATTCAGCGTTAAGCCAAGGGAATAATGGCATTCATGAAGGATTATTTATATTATTTTGTATGTTATAAAGTGTAATGTAACATTTATGTATGCAATCTATTTTCCAAGACTGCTAAACCGATCGGTCCTTTGGGACTTGATTCCTTGTAATCATGCCAATGTATTAAAATAATGCACAGACTCTGGGTAAATGGGGTCAGGGTGTTACAGTTGGTATCATAGGAAGTTTAGCAATAAATTTGGAAGCCAGATTTAGATAAACTCTGATTAGAGAACATAGATATAAGATAGACTTTGAGGATTAGTATAGATAAAATTCCTAGAATTTTGGTAATGTAGAGATTTTGTGAGTTTTCCAAGAAAATATGTCCCTGTCTGGATACGAGCAGACTACTGAAAATTTAAGCTATATCCATGTACCTATATCCATGGTTTTATAAGTATGTGGCTATAGCTTGGTTATACCCACGGTTTAATTTCCATTCATGGCTACACATTTGTGTTTCGTTTTTTTTTCGATTCCTATCGGGATCCTCCTTCCTCGATTTGAAACCCTCATCACGACACCCTCCACCTCCCGGTGACTGCTCCTCCTCCCGACGACCTCTCTCACCAGACCCTCCTCTCTTCCCTTGTGGTTGTCATCTCTTGAACTCACTTCTGTCCTCTCCCGTTATCCTCGCCAGCTTTGGTTCCTCCATCCCTCATCGCGGTTCGTTCATCTACAGTGCGAATTCTCCAATCGTGGCTCGGCTTTTCCATTCGGGGTTGCTCCATCCCTCGCACGGTGCTCCCCTCCTCCATAACCTTATTTGGGTGTTCCTCATACATTCGGTGTAGCATCGGCTGAAGGGTTCCTCCCCTCCTCCACACCCTTTCAGTGTGTTTTCTATTTTGTGGCTCCTGTTTTTTGGTTTCGTTGAATATTGTTTGCAGTATTTATTATGTTTAGAAAGTTTTCAGTTTGCAGGAGGAGTTCAAGGAGGGGTTTGTATTTATTTCCTATTTTGTGGCTCTTGTTTGTTGACTGGTATTCTGTCGACTGTTATTCAATGGTATTTCTTGGTTTATATTTCATTCTAATTCTCATAATTAATCTAGTATTCTGGTATTCATGGTTTAATCTGCTTACTATTCAATCATCTATTTACTATTCTAGAATTATTATGTTTCTATTTACTATTATGTAATTATCAATTTGTTTTTAAGTGTTTTGTGTAATAGACTTTGTATTTCGTAAATTGACAGAATTCAGAAGTTGGATATTTTTGTCATAAATTCCAAAATTTAGGATTTTCACTATGTAAAGAACCTTACTTATCCAATTTTAACCTCTTTATATCAATCATATTCATTTAATACCCTTGTATATGATTATGATCATGCTATAAAGTGTATATTTATATTTTTCCTTTTTATTATATATTGTTAAGCATGTTTTATGTTCATTTATGTACATGTAAATTACATGGGATATGATTTTGAGTTATAAATGAGTATACCCCTTTAATTATTCCATGGGATGGGATGAGGCCTACACTTTGTATAATCCTTCCCCATTCCATGGGATGGGCTTAGTACCTGACTCCAGAAGTGCACCTGGGTGGGATGTCCTATATGATTTCCCTACACCTAACCTAGACAAGATGTCTTACAATATTTCTATATCTCTATATTGACATCGATAACGATCCCCATTAAAAAATATAAACTTAGGTATGTTCTAATATGCATTTTCCTAGTATAGAGAGTTACTTGATATAACTTGTATTTGCCTTTCAACTACCTATTTACAATTATTTTAATATTATTTTGGTTAATTTCCTAAAAATATTTTTTATTTAAACATGCTAATTAGTATACATGTTCACACTTACACTTGGTTATTCCACTACGGGAAAAATGGGTATTTGCGACGGGGGTATTTACCCGTCGCAAATAATTAGGCTTTTGCGACGGGATTGCTTTCCCCGTCGCAAATAGTTTTCCCGCGATGCGCGTCAAATCGCGGGAAAACTATTTGCGACGGGAAAATATTCCCGTCGCAAATAACCGGCAGCAGTAAAAGATATTTGCGATGGGAATATTTCCCCGTCGCAAATCGTATGTCGGCAGGTGGTTATTTGCGACGGGACCCGTCGCAAATAACTATTTAACCGTTGACCGTAATAAATGTTGGCTAAGGTATTTGCGACGGGTACCGTCACAAATAACACTATTTGCGACGGGAATCCCGTCGCAAATAATCTAACCTATAAATACCCCCATCCGTTTTTTTCAAATCATTCTCATTCTCTATCTTCTCCTGCTCTCAAACTTTTGTTTCTAAAGTTGAGTTTTTCTTCAGTTTAATTTTTTTCTCCGGAGCTGATATTACAGTTTTGAAGAACGATCAGAGCAGATCAATTTTCAAGGTATTTATGTTCATTTTAATTTAATATTTATTTTTAATTTTTTATTAGTTTCAATTATTCTTAATTAGTTGTAATTTAATTATGTTTACATTGTTTTTTCACTTAATAAATTTAAATTATTAGTATTGTTCATAGTTAATGGTAATTAGGAATAATTAGTAATAATTTTTAATAATTAAGATTAAATATTAATAATTAGTAATAAATACCAATAATTAGGAATAATAACATTATTACATTATTAGTATATTTTATTATTAATATTAAAATAATATAATTTTTTATATATATACAATTCTCTTTTCATCTGTGTGTTTACTGTATTCACATGTATTATTTGTATGTGGAGATAGAAAACGCACAGATGAAAGGAGAATTGTATATAAATCAGAAAATTATATTATTTTAATATTAATAATAAAATATATTAATAATGTTATTATTTGTAATTATTGGTAATTATTCCTAATTATTGGTAATTATTCATTTAATTACGAATAATTAGGAACAATTATCAATAATTATTAATAATTAAGAATAATTAGTAATAATTAGTAATAATTACCAATAATTAGTAATAATTAGTAATAATTAGTAATAATTAGTAATAATTATCAATAATTAGTAATAATTAGTAATAATTATCAATAAGTAGTAATAATAACCAATAAGTAGTAATAATTACCAATAATTTGGAATAATTACCAATAATTAAAAATAATTCGTAATAATTAGTAATAATTAGTAATAATTACCAATAATTACCAATAATTAGGAATAATTTGAAATAATTAGAAATAATTAGGAATAATTAGGAATAATTAGGAATAATTAGGAATAATTAGTAATAATTAGTAATAATTAGTAATAATTAGTAATAATTAGTAATAATTAGTAATAATTAGTAATAATTAGTAATAATTAGTAATAGTTAGTAATAGTTAGTAATAGTTAGTAATAGTTAGTAATAATTAGTAATAATTAGGAATAATTAGGAATAATTAGTAATAATTAGGAATAATTAGGAATAATTAGTAATAATTAGGAATAATTAGGAATAATTAGGAATAAGTAATACTTACTAATAATTTGGAATAATTACCAATAATTAACAATAATTTGTAATAATTTGTAATAATTACCAATAATTACCAATAATTAGTAATAATTAGTAATAATTACCAATAATTACCAATAATTATCAATAATTACCAATAATTACCAATAATTACCAATAATTACCAATAATTAGGAATAATTAGGAATAATTAGGATTAATTAGGAATAATTAGGAATAATTAGGAATAATTAGGAATAATTAGGAATAGTTAGAAATAATTAGGAATACTTAGGAATAGTTAGAAATAATTAGGAATAATTAGTAATAATTAGGAATAATTAGGAATAATTAGGAATAATTAGGAATAATTATTTATAATTATTTATAATTATTAATAATTATTTATAATTATTTATAATTAGTAATAATTAGTAATAATTAGTAATAATTAGGAATAATTAGGAATAATTAGGAATAATTAAGAATAATTAGGAATAATTAGGAATAATTAGGAATAATTAGGAATAATTAGGAATAATTACCAATAATTAACAATAATTATCAATAATTAGCAATAATTACCAATAATTAGCAATAACTACCAATAATTAGCAATATTTAGTAATAATTTGCAATAATTAGTAATAATTTGCAATAATCAGTAATAATTTGCAATAATTAGTAATAATTAGTATTAAATACCTAAAATTAAGAAAAATTAGAAAAAATTAGGAAAAATTAGGAAAAATTAGAAAAAATTACCAATAATTAGGAAAAATTATCAATAATTAGTAATAATTACCAATAATTAGTATTAATTACCAATAATTAGTATTAATTGCCAATAATTAGTATTAATTACCAATAATTAGTAATAATTACCTATAAATAGTAATAATTAGGAATAATTTCCAATAATTAGTAATAATTACTAATAATTAACAATAATTAGTAATAATTAACAATAATTAGTAATAATTACCAATAATTACCAATATTTAGTAATAATTAACAATACTTACCAATAATTACCAATAATTGCCAATAATTACCAATAATTGCCAATAATTACCAATAATTAGTAATAATTACGAATAATTAGTAATAATTACGAATAATTAGTAATAATTACGAATAAATAGTAATAATTACGAATAATTAGCAATAATTACCAATAATTAGTAATAATTACCAATAATTAGTAATAATTACCAATAATTAGTAATAATTACCAATAATTAGTAATAATTACCAATAATTAATAATAATTACCAATAATTAGTAATAATTACTAATAATTATCAATAATTACTAATAATTAGCAATAATTACTAATAATTAGCAATAATTAATAATAATTAGCAATAATTAGTAATAATTAGAAATAATTACTAATAATTAGCAATAATTAGTAATAATTAGTAATAATTAGGAATAATTAGGAATAATTAGTAATAATTAGGAATATTTAGTAATAATTAGGAATAATTAGGAATAATTAGTAATAATTAGGAATAATTAGGAATAATTAGGAATAATTATTTATAATTATTTATAATTAGTAATAATTAGGAATAATTAGGAATAATTAGGAATAATTAGTAATAATTAGGAATAATTAGTAATAATTAGGAATAATTAGTAATAATTAGTAATAATTAGGAATAATTAGTAATAATTAGGAATAATTAGGAATAATTAGGAATAATTATTTATAATTATTTATAATTAGTAATAATTAGTAATTATTAGGAATAATTAGGAATAATTATAAATACTTAGGAATAATTAGGAATAATTAGGAATAATTAGGAATAATTAGGAATAATTAGGAATAATTACCAATAATTAGCAATAATTACCAATAATTACCAATAATTACCAATAATTACCAATAATTAGCAATAATTACCAATAATTAGCAATAATTAGTAATAACATCATTACATTATTTGTATATTTTATTATTAATATTAAAATAATATAATTTTCTATATTATATACAATTCTTTTTTTTTCTGTGTGTTTTCTATCTCCACATGTAATATTGGCATTCTTTTTCAAAATTATCAACCTACTCGCTAATGGAGAGGTGAAAGTGAATGCCAATATTACGTGTGGAGACAGAATGTTAAACACACAGATGAAAGGAGAATTGTATATAATATAAAAAATTATATTATTTTAATATTAATAATAAAATATACTAATAATGTAATGATGTTATTATTATATAATTAATATTTATGAAAAAAATTATATTAGTATTATTAAAAAAAATAAAAAATCAATATAATATTAAAATTATCAATATTTGTAATAGGTTTTGCTTTATTCTCAATATATTCAATCCTTGCTTGAGTGTTTTTTCTAACAAATTATTCAAAAACAGTAATTCTTTTATATTTTATAGAAAAATATGGAACAACGAGGTCATCAACAGTCATTATTAGATGACCGCATATGGATAAATCAACGTAGAAATCCAAATGGTTCTGGTTTAAATCCAGTATATATAGAGGGTGTGGATATTTTTTTATCATTTGCGGCATCAAATCCAGAATTTTTTTCAGAAGGAAAAATAAAATGCCCTTGTAGAAAATGTGCATTGAGAACGTTTGACACGTTTGACAAAGTGGGGGAACATCTCTTGTGTTTTGGTTTTCAAGAAGATTATGTTTTTTGGTATCAACACGGTGAACGCAGTTCCAGAGCAGGTGATACCAACTTGATTCTGGATCCATCCCAGTTTCAAGATTTAGTACATGATGTTGCAGGTTCATCTGTTCAACATACAGAAACTCCGGCTGATATAGCTTCAAATCCTGAGTTGGGACCGTCTGAATTTTATGAGTTGTTGAAGTCTGCTGAGGATGCATTATATCCTGGCTGCAAGATGAGAAAATTAGAAGCAGTTGCAAAATTTATGGCTATCAAATCAGATAATGGAATGTCAAACACCTGTTTTGACCAGATATTTTCTTTGCTGAAAACACTGTTACCCGAAGGAAATGTTTTACCTGCAAATTACTATGAAAGTAAGAGGTTGGTTCGAAATTTGGGACTTACTTGTCAGAAGAATCATGCATGTTCAAATGACTGCATTTTATATTCTGGGGAAAATGAGTCGTTGGATAGTTGTCCCACATGTGGGAAACTGAGATATAAAGAATGACAACACGGGAAGTCTGGTTTGATTCCTGTAAAATAGTTGAGATATTTTCCGCTTACATCCAGACTTCAGCGTTTATTCATGTCTAAGAATACAACGACAATGATTTCATGGCATAAAGAGAATATTTCAACCGATAAAAGCTTGAATCATCCAGCCGATGGTGATTCATGGAAACATTTTGATAGAGTGCATCCATCCTTTGCTTTAGAAGCTAGAAATGTTCGACTGGGCCTTTCCACTGATGGTTTCTGTCCGTTTGGATCTTATGGTAGTCAATATTCATGTTGGTCTGTTTTTTTAACTCCGTACAATTTACCTCCATGGATGTTGATGAAGGATCCATATATCTTTTTGACTTTACTAATTCCAGGACATCCGAAGAAAAATATTGATGTTTATTTGAAGCCATTGATTGATGAATTAAATTTATTATGGAGTACTGGTGTCAGTACATATGATGTTGCAACGAAACAAAATTTCATACTGAGAGCAGCATTGATGTGGACAATAAGTGACTTCCCGGCTTATGGGATGTTATCTGGCTGGAGTACACATGGTCAAAAATCATGTCCTTACTGTATGGGAGAGAACAAAGCATTTATGCTCATTCATGGAAAGAAACCTTGTTATTTTGACTGTCATCGTAGATTTCTTCCACCTGATCATCCTTTTCGCAGAAACAGATCTCATTTCAGAAAAGGAACAGTTGAAATGGATGGACCTCCAAAAATGCTATCAGGTTCGGAGTTAAAATCAGTTGTATTTTCATTACCTCCCATCACTTTTGGTCCCACAATAAACCAACAGAAAATTTCTGGTTTTGGGAAAGAACACAATTGGATTAAACGTAGCATATTTTGGGATTTTCCATATTGGTCTGATTTGTTGGTCCGCCACATGTTAGATGTCATGCATATTGAGAAGAACTGTTTTGATAATTTGTTTCATACAGTTTTGGATACGCCAGGAAAGAGCAAAGACAATGTAAATGCACGTTTAGATCTTGCCCAAATTTGCAGGCGTCCAGAATTGGAACTATTTGAGAATGTCAGAACAGAAAGGTTACCGAAACCAAAAGCAGCTTATACACTGTCTAAAGAAAACCGTTTATTACTTTGTCAGTGGATTGCAGATTTGAGACTTCCAGATGGTTGTGCTTCCAATTTGGGTAGATGTGTAAAGAATGGTCATATTACTGGATTAAAAATTCATGATTGTCATGTTATAATGGAGAGACTTCTACCCATTGGATTAAGAGGTCTGTTGAATTTTGTGATTTGGGATTCCATAACAGACATGTCTCATTTTTTTCGAGAAATTTGTGCGGCTACGGCAGATTATGATGCTCTAGGAAAACTTGAAAAAGATGTTGTTGTAATTATATGTAAACTGGAAAAAATATTTCTGCCGTCTTTCTTCGACTCAATGGAACATTTGATGTTACATTTTCCATATGAAGCCAAATGTAGAGGTCCGGTACAGTTTCGATGGATGTAACCATTTGAAAGATGCATGTAAAAATTGAAAAGAAAAGTACGTAACAAAGCATCTGTTGAAGGATCTATTGCAGAAGCTTATTTGCAAGAGGAAATATCTTTTTTCTACTCCCATTATTTTGAATCTGAGTATCCTTCAAAACAAAACCGAATGGGATGGAACGAGAGGAATATTGATGAAATCGACAATCAATTATCTATTTTCAACCAGTCAGAGCTTGGTTTTGGTGGAGTTTATGAACGCTGGCTTTCAGATGATGAACATCAGAGAGCTCATACGTATGTTCTTCTCAACTGTGAAGAGATGAAATCAGTTGTACTGTAAGTGTTTATATCACTTATTCTATCATTTATGTTACAATAAATAACTTTGGTTTTTATAGGTTGTATGATAATCATATCAAGAAACAAATTCCACAAATTACAGCAGCTGCTCCCGAAGAACGTCGACTGAAAAATTTCTCTCAGTGGTTTCAAAAACTGGTAACATAAATTCTTTATCTTTTAGCAACTCATTCAATGTATAGTTTAATATATTGATAATTATTTCACAAATTTTCAGGTGTCTCGACATGCTGATAAAATTGACAAACGGCTGTGTGTATTGAGTAACCCACCTTCCAAACTTGTTAAAACTTATAATGTATATGTGGTGAATGGATTTCGATTCCACACACATGCATATGGGGAATCAAAAAAAACAATGAACAATGGAGTTAGCTTGAGAGGATCTCATCATCGAGAAAATGAAGTTGACTTTTATGGCATACTTGATGAAATCATTGAACTCTGTTATCTTGGACAACATTACATAACCATGTTCAAATGTCGGTGGTTGGATACAGAGAGAGGCGTGCGTGTTCATCCGACTCATGGAATCATCGATATTAAATGTAAAAGTGTTCTCGCAGTAAATGAACCATTCTTATTGGCTCAACAGGCATATCAAGTTTATTATGCAAAGTACTGTGCAACATCAAGAGACTTGACTGATTGGTGGAGTGTAATAAAAAATCAAAATTCGAGACAATCAGTTTAGTCAAAGTGAATGTGCTTTCACTGATGTGCAAAGAATTGAAGTTTTTCAAGAGAGTACTCAAAATCAATCTTTTTTACAAAGAGACATGAGTATCGATGACGACACCCCACATTTAAGAGTCGGTGATGACGATGATGTTAATGATGTCACATATGAATTTGAAACGGTAAGAGATGAAGCAACTGTAACTCGAATGGATATCGATGATGTTGAGGAGGAATATGAAGATGACATTGACATATATGAAGATGATGATGAAGATGAACACTGATAGCATTTCATGGTATTTATATACAATCATAATATGTATATATGTATATATAATAGTAATTATCAATTATTTGCTAACATTAACATTTTCTGTTTCAGATGGACGACGCCACATTTCGTGCGTTGGCGGATGCTGACCTGACTTTTGATGTGGATGAGTTGCTGACAGATGACCCTCAGCCTGCAGGCGCTCCAGGGAGTACGCGGAGGGGGCGCGGTCTTGCACGATTGATGATTCCTGACCCCATCCCCGAGCGACGTCCACGTCTTGGGTTTGATCCACGCACACGGAGGTGTGATAACCTGTGTGATAACCAGTGGATTTGACTAAGATTTCATTAATCTATTCACATAATAAATGTTTATTATTTTTTCAGTTTTCTGCATATAGCAGTCGGACAGGGCAACGCTATTTTGCACAACTATTTCTCTCAGCCGTGGACCACATGGGAGAAGATTCCCATTGATGTGCAGCAGGCCATGTTCATCCATTGGTTGGTACGTACGTAAATAAATAATTTTTATTTTGAAAATTATTTCATTTCTAACTTGATATTTTGATTTATTTGTAGGGTTTATGGTATCCGATCGAGGATACCATGCGTGACGCCATCCACGAGGCATGGGAGGTGGCCATGCGTGATCGCCTTCGTCAGTTTTTGCACAATTTAAGAAAAGATGCGATGAAGAAAGTAGGAGTGTCAGATTTTGAGGAGTCATGTAGAGCACACCGACCAGAGTATATTTCATCCCATGTATGGGATGGATTATGTGCGCACTGGTTGAGTGGTGCCTTTCAGAGGAGATCATCGGTGGGGAGGCAGAATCGGGGGAGACAGGAGGTGACTCATCGAGCTGGGAGTCGTTCTTTCAGTACTCATAGACAGCATCTGGTACGTACATTATTTATAAATATTTTATATAACTATAAATATTAACAGTTTATTTTTTATTCTTATAGGCTGTCGAGCACCCCAATATTACAGAGTACGACGTATATCGGAGGATGTATAGTGATCCTGCTACTGGGGAGCTCAGAGGTGATCATCAGCATCACATCGTGGTCAGTATTATTTGTTTTCAAGTTTAAAAATTAACTACATATAATATATTCACAATTTTAATTTTAAATTGCAACTATAGGAGTCATATGAGGCCGCAGCGGAACAGGACCGGCCTGAGAGTCAGGCCGAGTCATCAGATCAGACCACTGCCCATCAGTTTGATGAGGCGGCGTGGATGCAGGCCACCCAGTATGCCTTCGAGAAGGGCCGGGTAGTTGGTATCGGCTCTCGACTGACTCCCGGAGATTATTATGGCAGTGCTGCGATGTCGGCGTCCAGCTCGAGAGGAGCTCATGCATCTTTTTCTACACAGTATGAGGATCAGTTGCGATCTCAGACTGCACAGATAGAGAGTCTCCGACAGGAGCATGAGCAGATGCGTCAGTAGCATGAGGAGGAGCGTCGACGCCAGCAGCAGCTGTACGAGGAGCAGGCGAGTCGGTGGCAGCAGCAGCATCAGGAGCAGATGGAGTACATGCGCCGACTCACTCATGCTTTAGGGATGGAGTTTCCTCCACCACCATCTGCAGATCCCCCACCTCCCCCCCTCCCCCCCTCCTTCAGATTAGAGTTTGTATTTCTGTTATAAAATTTGTGAAATCAAAATATATTTTTTTTCTATTCGTAGTTTCTGTCTCATTATAAAATATTAATAATATTATATTTTTAAATAACAATATTAATATGAATAATAATATTATTTATATTTTATAATATTAAATTTTATATATATATTAAAATTTTATATATATATTAAAATTTTATATATATATTAAAATTATATATATATATTAAAATTTTATATATATATTAAAATTTTATAATATTATAATTTAATTATTTTTTTGTAATACTTGAATTATTTTAATATTTGAATGTAAAATAATTCTATTATTTTTATATTTAATATTTTTTTTATTTATGAATTATAATTGTAATATCATTATATTAATTAAATCATTTATTAATATTCTATTATTTTTTATTTTTGAATTATAATTCTACTATTATTATAGTAATTAAAATAATTTATTATTTTCATTTGTAAATTATAATTCTATTATTATATTAATTAAAATAATTTATTAATAATTTATTTTTTTTATTTTTTTTATAGTATTTGCGACGGGATACTATGCCCGTCGCAAATACTAGTATTATTAATAGTTTTTTATTTTTTTAAAAAAATATTTTTTGCGACGGAACCGTCGCAAAATAGATTTGCGACGGGTCCCGTCGCAAAAACTATTTTAAAAGTTTTTTACAAAAATACGGAATACTATTTGCGACGGGGAGAATGTCCTTCACAAAAAAAGGCTTTAGCGACGGGCCCGTCGCAAATAAGTGTAGTTGCGACGGCGTTTTCAGCAACGGGCTATTTGCGACGGGACCCCGTCGCAAATGGCTATTTGCGACGGGATCCCGTTGCAAATAGACCGTCGCAAATACCTGTTTTTCTAGTAGTAAAGAACCTTACTTATCCAATTTTAACCTCTTTATATCAATCATATTCATTTAATACCCTTGTATATGATTATGATCATGCTATAAAGTGTATATTTATATTTTTCCTTTTTATTATATATTTTTAAGCATGTTTTATGTCCATTTATGTACATGTAAATTACATGGGATATGATTTTGAGTTATAAATGAGTATACCCCTTTAATTATTCCATGGGATGGGATGAGGCCTACACTTTGTATAATCCTTCCCCATTCCATGGGATGGGCTTAGTACCTGACTCCAGAAGTGCACCTGGGTGGGATGTCCTATATGATTTCCCTACACCTAACCTAGACAAGATGTCTTACAATATTTCTATATCTCTATATTGACATCGATAACGATCCCCATTAAAAAATATAAACTTAGGTATGTTCTAATATGCATTTTCCTAGTATAGAGAGTTACTTGATATAACTTGTATTTGCCTTTCAACTACCTATTTACAATTATTTTAATATTATTTTGGTTAATTTCCTAAAAATATTTTTTTTTAAACATGCTAATTAGTATACATGTTCACACTTACACTTGGTTATTCACTTGTGATTTGAGGTATGTCATTGGTTCCCTATTGAGTATATAAATTCTTGTACCCAACATTAACACCTTACTGGGCATGAAACATTATTCCTTATACATCAAGTGCATTTTTAACAATGGATTTTTTGGGAATTGAATAGTCTTGGGTTGATTGAAAGATATACCCTCTTAGAGATTGGATATTTGGAGGAGCATTCTTTTAAGTACCAACACAAATACAAAAGTAGGATTTCGTATTAAAATTTAGATGATAGTTATTTTATAATCGACATAAAAAAAATTAATGACTGTTATTTAGATAATCAATGTTAAATGCATATTACCAATGGATTTTAATGCTTCTTATCTACTCATTGCTCTTGCAAGAATGCCCAAGCTAAATTGTTCTATATCTACTGGGTGAAGGTTCAAATCCAGTTATTCTACACTGGTAATAATTCTCAACAACTTGGATTTGTTTAATTATTCTATATTCATTATAATGAATTTACTTTGTGGTGTAATGTTTTATCGAGTTGTAATCACTCAACTCACACATGGTTGTGCCTCCATCAAAAGGTAGTGTATTGGTTATGTTAACCTAGGAAAAAATTAGACCATAGGTTCTACTTTATCCCTAAAAAATGTAGGTGTTTGGGTTGTTCCTTCAAGTGTATAAAAGGTAAGTTGGTTTGTTTTGGTTGTTGGGTATGATAAAAGAATATTATAAAGAGTTTTCAATCTCTTTCACCATGATGCGGTGTTATACTCCATGATTAAAAGTCAACATTGGAATGACGTCGCATCCTTACACTATGGTATATGATATGGTTTATATTTTCAATCATATACCACTACTCAATGGGGTGCGGGGTAAGGCATAAAAGAAAAGTGAGAAAAATCCCCAAACAACTCAACCACACTAGAAATTCCTAAGGATTCTAGTAGAATGACAACAATGTAGAGTAGGGTAGGATGAAAGTTAGAGTGGGGGAATATTGCAGTATACCAGTACTCATAACATTGATAGCACTTCACCACCCATCCATACAATAATTAAAATGGACCACTGAGATGATGTGGGGATCTTCATTCCTGTATTTGCCCCAACAGTTCATAGATACGAGCAAGGGTGGGAACAACCAAGTTGATGGTATATCCCTTTTCTAAGGTGACCACCATCATTAAAGTATATATTCAGACACTAGTTATTATTATCATCTTCTTACCATTGTAATTCTCAGCCAATTATTTAATATTAATGCTTGGTATCTGATATGGTTTATATTTTCAAAATGTCTCTAAATTTCAATGAATATTTGTAGATTTAATACAAATATCACAACTCGTTATGAATTAACCCAAACACTTTTGGGAATTGATTATTATTATCTCTTATATTTCATATAAACTATTTTTACTATAATAAATCCTCATTTTTGGAACTTATGTATGACTATTCATGAATTTTTGTAATTTAAAACATTTATGAATTCCCTAAACCATAATTTTAATATATTTGTTATGATTTTTTTATTAACTTGTTACTGATGATTACTTAATATCTTATGAAACAATACATATAATGTTAAGTCATTTTATAGATTATTTATTTAATGTATGTTTATATTCCTTAGAATGGATATATACTGGATATACAGCATTGATCGGATCACTGATGAATTTCAGAAGAGTTACAATATTTTTTGGACTTTTCATTCACTAATGATTCAGATGGTGGATTGATTCGATGCCCGTGTTTTGATTGTGTTGGATAACCTTGGTTAAATCGTGAGGAAGTGAGTTACCATATCACTAAAGTTAGTTTCCCGAAAAATTATTATGTGCAGTATCACAATGGAGAAAAAGCTCAAGTTTTGAATGACATCGATTCAGCGGAAAAGATTGGTATGAAAAATCTGATTTCTGATCAGTTTCCTTTTGTTTCTGAAGTTAGATACTCATGTAGACCAGTGAAAAAGGAAATGAATACTGTAATACAGTTCTCATCTATTAATCAGGATAATGACCCTGAGAGTGTTAGAAAGATGATGGAAGATTCAAATACCCCAGTATATCAAGCATCTGAAAAAATGAGCAAACATGAGTTTTTAATGCGATTATATCATGGGAAAACAATGTATGGATTTAGTAATACTGCGGTCGACTATCTACTTACATTTATTAAGGATTTACTACCTGATGATGCATGTATTCTAGAAAATGATTATATGGCTTCAAAGTTGGTTGAAAAATTTGGATTTTCATCTAGTAAGATTCATTCTTGTCTCAAATACTGTTGTTTGTTCTGGAAGGAGAATGCAGACTTGAGTCAGTGAAAACAGTGTGGCACATTAGGGTGGAAGACTAATAAAGACGGATCTCAATCTTTCGTACCACAGAAAGTGATGTGGCACCTCCCTTTAATTCCCAGTCTTCAAAATTTTTCTATGTCAGAACAAATGGAAAAGAATATGAGATGGCATGCAGATGAAATAAATAAGGATAACGATGAAATAGTGCATCCTACAAATGGGTTGTCTTGGAAGAAATTTTATAGGTTACATCTTGATTTTGCAGCCGACCCACAAAATGTTATATTTGGATTATCTTGTGATGGTTTCATCCCATTTCACCAAATGCATACTGCACACAGTACTTGGCCTGTTTTCATTCACATTTATAACATTCCATCATGGATGTGTATGAAGAATCCATTCACTATCCTGAGTATATTGATATCTGGACCCAGTGATCCTGTAAATGATATTGATATATACTTGCAGCCATTAATAGAGGAGTTAAATGATCTTCGGATTATTGGCGCACAAGCGTATGATGCATTCAGAAAGGAGTACTTTATGTTTCATGCAGCTTTATTATGGATGATAAATGATTTCCCTGCCTACGGAATGATGACTGGTTGGAGTACTAAAGGGAAATTATCCTATCCTATTTTTATGAAAAATACACGTTTTCGAATTTTAAAGTTTCAAATAACTTTCAACTTCATAGGGCATCGACTTTTTCTACCAATGGATCATCTATACAGGAAAAATTGGAGATAGTTCGATAATGCCATCGAGATAGATGAGACACTTCAATGAATGTCAGGGACTGATATTCTTAAAGAACATGATTATTTGAATTATGTTCTTGGAAAAATTCAATCAAATATCAGAAAGTGAAAGCATGCTAATTCTAATTCCAATAGAAATTTTAGAAATAAAATCATATTCTTTGAGTTTCCGTATTAGTCATAGAATTTATTATGTCATTTTTTGGATGTAATGCATATCGAGAAAAAAATTTGTGAGATGTTACTTGCTACTATTTTAAATGTCAAAGGCAAAAAAAAGACGATTTGCGGTGTCGTCGTGATTTGATGGATTGGGGTATAAGAGCAAGACTTCATCCTGAGTTAATTGGTCAAAATAAGTGGAAAGTACCTATTGCCTGGTATTCGATGACAAATGTGGAGAAAAAACAATTTCTTCAGGTCTTGGAAAGTTTGAAGGTTCCAGATGGTTATTCAAGTAATATTTTGAAAAGGGTGAATACACAAGATGTGAAACTCAAATCTATTAAAACCCATGATTACCATGTCTTGTTACATGAGTTGATTCCCATTACCATTATCCATTTACATTCACATAATTTTAGAGTTGCGGGGATTAAGTTATGTCAATTTTATCGAGATCCTTGTGCCAAAAGATTGAGCAGAAGTGTTGTTCAGAAATTGTAGAGAGATGCACTTATTATTCGTTGCGACTTGAAGAAAATTTTCCCACCGTGTTTTTTCACATGTATGCTACATTTGACTGTGTATCTTCCCACAGAAGTTCTATTTGGTGGTCCTGTTTTGAGTTGGTGGATGTATCCTACCGAATGAATGATGTTTACATTGAAATATTATGGGAGAAATAAATATCATCATAAAGGCTCTATTATGCTATTTAGCACAAGAATGAATGGATTTCTGTTCAACATACTTGGATAACGTCACTACGAGGTCTAATCGACTGATGAGAACTGAAGATGAGCAATATGATCCCATTGAGCCTGAATTTCCTTCACTGTCCCAAACAGGGGGGATATCTGGATCGTACTCGTTGTGTACTTTAAGCAGGGAAGAGTGGGAAATGGCACATCACACAGTATTATTCAACTGTGGTGTGCTTGATGATTATATCAATAAGTAAACTAATAAATATGTATTTTTTTCATTGTGCTATTTCTTTATATCTTCTGAAGTTTTAATTCTTTCATATCTGTAGAGAACATTTAGAAATTATAAAAAAGAGGCATCGCTCTCTATCTATTAAGAGGAAGGAACTATTTCACAACAAAGAATTTGCTACCCGGTTAAAGTCAAAGGTAATAGATTTATTTTTCTTCTTCTCATGTCTCTATTTAATATTCTATGTTGGTATCTTTTAGGTTTTAACTCTACCAATGATTGAAGTATCAGATGAAATAAAAGCATTTTCCTTTGGTCCAAATGATGTGGTACGTGATTGTAAGTCAATGGTTGTAAATGGATTTAAATTTGTTATAAATAGTTGTGAAAAAAATAGCAACACAGCATGACAGTGTCATGATAAGTGCCACAACAGATTGTTATGCGAGTGCATCAGACAGGCAGCCTCGATCAAAAAATATATCATATTACGGTGTTGTTGAAAGAATAATTTTATTATATTACTATGCACATGGTCATGTCGCAATGATGAAATGCAAGTGGTTTGATTCAATGACACAACAAGGAATGCATATTGATAACTGTGGATTTAGAGTGATTGATATGAACCACCAGCTTCGTACCGATGAACCTTATATTCTTACGTCACAAGCTAGACATGTGTTTTATGTAAGTGACCTGTTACAACTACAATTTGGTGTTATTGTTGATGTTATTCCTAGACATATTTTTGATGAAGGCATGGATGAAAATGATGCTGTGGATGAACCAGTCTGTATTTATTTGAATGTTTCATTTGATGATACAGATGATGCAATTGTTAGAACAGATTCTGAACCGAAAATTGTCACAGAACCCATATAGCGTTGACACATTTGCAAGTATTTACCTGATATTATCACAATATTATATGTGTTTTTTTTAACATCCATACATGATATCAAAATAACTAGTATATTTTATACCATTATCAAATATAAAACTATTAATAACCTCACCAATTTATGTTTAACCACTTCTATAGTAAATCTTGAACATAGAAAAGTCTTGATATTTTATCAATATACAAATCACACATGAAAATGTATCTCATTGTTTTATGATACAATTGTATTATTTAACATTTTGCATTATTTCTATTTATATTAGAATATTATTTTAAATTTCCAGGACAAAATGTCTGATTATGATGATACTATAAGGAGTAGAAGAATACTGAGAAACGAACAACGTAGGTCTCCTCCTAGAAACAATGTAAGTACAAATTATGTTTGAATATTATGATCTTTCATATTATTTGTCTTGTTATCATTCATTTTATTTTATCATCTATGTTATTTTAGGCTGCATCATCGAGGAGATGCTTGGATTATGCCAGTGAGGATGATATTGTGGCGGGGGGTACTAATTCTACAGGTCAGCCAACTACTACGCCTCTTGAGACACCAAGAGGCTATCCTCCCATTATGCCACCTCTATATTATCCATACCCACCTTTTCCGTATCTCTTTTTTCCCGCACCCACATCAGATGTTAGTTCTCAGACTCCCATCCCTCATTTTCCATTCCCACCATCCACTGTATAGGGTACTGTGCCCCCATATATCCCACTGCCATATCCATATCCATATCCACCCTCATCTGTACAGCGTTATCCATCGGGTTTTCTTCCTCCATCAGTACACTTTGCATCTACTATACATAGTACTCCTGTAGATATCTCACCTACGATGGAGACTTCCCCCTCCAGATGTAGCACTTCTGGGGTCAGTAGATCCCCCATCTACTGGTATTTGTTTAAACATTACTGTTACTAATTAATGATAAATTCATATATATTATTTTCTTTTATTTTTGGTTTCATTATTAGCTCCAGCCTCTACCAGACGACGAGGCTGCACAGAAATTCACAATGTTTGGAATCAGCACATGAAAATCATATTTGATTACAATGAGGAAAATGCTATAATTAATAAAAATGGCACGGAATGTAAAAGTTTTATGGGAACACTTGCTAGACACAACAATATCATTCCGGTTCAACCGATAAGTTGGAAGGAAGTTGGAAAACAAATAAAGGACAAAGCCTGGGCAGAGATTTGGGTAAGTAATGTTAATCACCATATATATATATATATATAAATTTATAATATTTTCTTAACAAATATTTTTTCCATTGCAGCTTCGATATAATTTTCCGGATGGAAAAAATGCAACGGCTACAAGGAGAATGGATTTAGGTGAAATGTGGCGAGCCTACAAGTATGATTTATATCTTGGTTGGAAAAAGTGTATTGGTATAGAGCTTGAAGAAGTACAGGTGATTCAAGATTGCCCAATATCACAATATATAGATATGATCATCTATTGGAAGATTCCAGCATTTAAGGTGTTTGTTAAATTTATATATATATTCATTTTTTTATTTGAAAATGATTTTAAATTACTTGTTTTATTTATGTTAATGAATTTATATAATTATTTGTTTATAGGAGAAATAAAATAGAAATAAAACAATCAAGAGTGCAATGAAACACATTTATACCCGCGGACACACTTCATTACCAGATCATGAGCAGACGCAGGTAATTTAACATTTAAAATATTTATCTTTGTTTAGTGTACTTTTTTTAACTTTCAATTTTGATTTATTTCTTTTTTTTTCAGAAAAAAGTATCGTATATCGAGGTCCGCATTCCTCACTCAACTTTGTTTTGTACAAGCCGGAAAAAGAAAGATGATATTGTGCCAAATACGGACACCAAGAAGGCGATTGTAAGTATATTTTAATTTCTTTGATTTTTACTGAATTTAATTCCTTATATTATTTTATCATTTTAATTTATATTATATATAAATCAACAGAATGCTTTAGTGGAATTAGCATAAAAAGAACCTGACGGTTTGGGCCCAAACGATCATCTACATCAGGTATTAGGAGATGAGCATCAGGGTAGAGTGTGTTGTCGACCAGGGAAGAAGATTGTACCATCTAGATACTGGTCTACTAACATTTCATCGAGTATCGGTTCTGGTTTTGTCACAATGGAATAAATGAATGTCACAATCAAAGAAGCAAGTCAAAAATCAGAACAGGAAATAACTGCAAATATGATGAAATTTATGTCTTCCCTTTCTTCTACACTTCCACCAGAATCAGCTGCAACGGTTGATGCCTTTTTGATGTCGATGCGTTCGGCTAATGTAGATTCTTCTGTTGGAGCCGGAGCAGGACCTAGTGCTAGACCTGGTGCTGGTGCTGGTTCGAATGCAGATGTCGATGATGATGTTGGTGGTGTGAGAGGTGGTGATGGCGTTTCTATAGGAGGTGTGGATGATGGTTATCATGATTTTGATGATACTGATATTGAGACTCACTTTTGATGTAAATTGTATTTTTGTATTGGTAATGTATGATGATTTCCATGCATCTGATTACACTTCTTTTTTGATCAATATCATTAATATTTACCATATCTTATTGGGAATGAGAATGAATACTACCCTATAGATCTGCCTTAAGCTACCTATGTCTAGTATTAGATATAGACCTACCGCCATGACTTCTCATTCGATAAGTTTATTTAACTACCTCAGTTAAATCTATGTACTCAAATTCAGTAGCTAAAAGTGCAATAATAGATTACATATTTCAATTCTCGGAATTGAAACCTCCAAATTCCGTAAACAGATTAATAGTTAAGGAATTACTATTTTCAACATTAACAGTATAGTTAGCATCAACCAAACCACAAATAATTTAAGTAGTATCCACATTTGTACCATAGAATAATGAAATATTAGAAGTAAAACAGATATAACTCAAGATCCACTTAATGGAATACCATTATAGCTTCCTTGGAGTACCCATGAACCATCATAGAGTGAAGATATAAATTGAAAAATTAGTTCTAGAGAAAATCATAGAATACGCTTTGCAACCAACAATGTTAGAATAAGGAATTCTAGACATAAATTCAACATCAACTTCAGCAGTAGGTGATTGATTCAAGGACAATTTAAAAGTTGTTCAAGAAGGAAATTAACAGGACTGAGAGATTCCAACATTTAACTATTTATAAATTTTAAAATATAAGCATGCTAAGATAGATAAAGTAGTTTATGAATTCTATCCCTAATGATTTAAACACCTAGGATTTTCTTATCTACACCTAAGTCATTCATTTAAAAATTAATTTTTAATTGTGATTTAACAATAGAGATCATATTTATGTCTTTTAAAATTATGAGAATTTCATCAATATACAATAGTAGGTAAATGATGTAGGTTTTAGTTGAGTTTAAATAAAAGAAGGCATTATAATGAATTCTAATGAACTTGTTACATAGAAAAAATGAATCAAAATTGAAGCACCACTTCCATGAGGATTGTTTCAGGCCAGGCCAAGATTTATTTAAATTGCATACTTTCTTGGGTTTGAACTCAACAGGATAATCATCAAGAGGTATCATATAAATCTTTTCATTCAAATCACCAAGATGGAAAGCAGTTTTAACAACTAACTGATGTATATGAAGGTTGTTATAAGTTGAAAAATCTATCAAAAGACGAATTAAATAATTCTTAAGAAAAAAGTTAAAATAATTCATTGTAATCAATTCCCTCTCTTTGAAGGATTCCCTTGGAAACAATCCTAGATTTTTATTTGATTCACTGGCCCAAAAATATTTGGAGAGTCTTGAGCATTCAGGAATGCTTCTAAATATTTCTAGAATAGTACTATTCAACCTCTCTACTGGGCTATTCTATTGGGGAGTGGGGTTCCCTAACAGTTATGTCCCTCGTAATCCCATCAGACTCACAAAACTGAATGAACTCTATAGAATGATATTCAAGACCATTATCTATTCTTCGGTCTTAATAATCTTTACAGTGTGATTTTACATTGAATCTTTTTAGGTTTAAATGGTTTGGAAAGCATTATATTTTTTTATTATCTAAATCCAAACATTATTAGAGATTTTAGTTATGAAGATGATGAAATTGGATCCTCCAAAACAAGAACTAGTCCTGGATATCCCCCAAAAATCTGAGTGTATGTATTCAAATGGGCTGACAGCATTGAAATAATACCTATTGAAACTCACCCTCTTGGATTTTCCCATCACACAATCTTTGGAAAATGAAAGATTTATAGTTGTGATGTTTCTCAATAGCACTTGGTTGTTGTGTTCCTCTAAGACTTTGGAGCTGAAATTCCCTATCTTATATGCTATAGTATATTATTGTTAGTTATTTTATTGTAAACACTACCCAATTTCCATAAATGGGTCTTCCCATTCAAAACATATAACCCATTGTTTAGAGATCCTTTTATGATAATTATTGATCCTTTAGAGATATTGAGATTTGGTATAGAGGTAAATCCATTTTGATCTAGGACCGATAAGGAGATTATGTTTCATTAAAGTATGGGGACCCACCAAAAATTAAGTAAGGTGATGATGGATTGATTATCTAACTCTATAATAACGGATCATATTCCCTCAACCTTGCACCTATTATTTTTTCCTAAGAATACATCTACTTCTCTCTTTTTGACCAGTTCTAAAAATGACTATCTCTATTGGAAAATATGAAAAGAACAACTAGAGTCTAGGACCCACTCTTGATTGAGTGTATAAATGGACACATTCAGGATTTAAACAAATGTCATAGCCAGAATCAACCAGAAAATACAGTTTAGTGGGTTGTTTGGATTCCAACTCACGCATGATTTTCCTACGCCCGGGCTTAATGTGCCCAGGTTTACCATAGTGAAAACATATTACTTTTCTATCCATAGATCTTGTCCTAGATTTGGGTTATTTACTAATATTATTTTTGTCCCTACTGAATTTTTTTTCTTACCTTTAGTTTAAGGTCTCCCCCTTGTGAAAAACTCTTATCCTCACCTTTTACTTTTGTTCTAGAATGAAATTCCATAAACAGATGGTCTGATTTGATAACTTCTAATGTTAAATAGACTAAACCATACATAATGGTCATAAAAAGTTTTCTATATCTATTTTCAAGAGTGATTAATATGATAATTTCTGGATTCTCATCATCTACATAAACATTAATATTGTCTAAATCTAACATGAATTTATTAACCTCATCTAAAGGGTTTTTTATAGATGTACTAGGATTAATTTTGAATGTCAATATACAGTGTTTCTTGTAAATTTTTCCTACAAATGAAGAAATCATGTATAATTTTTCATGTTTAATCCAAACTCCCTCAGTGGAAGAATCTTAAGAAACTTCTATAAGGGCCTTATCAACAACACAATGTAATAGGCAGCAAGGTGGCATAACAAGTATACCTGGGGGAAATTCTTGGTATTCATTAATGGTCTGGTCAGTTTCATTAATAATCATAATGGGTTTCATAGGCCCATATAGGAAATCAATGAAACCTTGTTGTATTTGCAAGGATCTCATTTAGGGGGGGTGTGTGCAGGTGGGGGGGGGTAGGTGGGGGAGAGGGGGTGTGCAGGTTGGGGGGCCAGGGGAGGGGGCAGGGGGGTGTGCAGGTGGGGGGCAGGGGGCAGGGAGAGGGGGCAGGGGGTGTGCAGGTGGGGGGGGGGGAGGGGGAGGGGTGTGTGCAGGTGGGGGGGAGGTGGGGGGGGGGTGGGGGAGGGGGAGGGGGTGTGTAGGTGGGGGGCAGGGGGGCAGGGTGGTGTGCAGGTGGGGTGAAGGGGGGCAGGGAGATGGGGTAGGGGGTGTGTAGGTGGGGGGGGCAGGGGGGGCAGGGGGGTGTGCTGGGGCAGGGGGAGGGGTGTGTGCAGGTGGGGGGCAGGGGGAGGGGGGTGTGCAGGTGGGGGGCAGGGGAGGGGGTAGGGGGTGTGCAGGTGGGGGACAGGGGGTAGGGAGAGGGGGCATGGGGGTGTGCAGGTGGGGGGCATGGGGCAGGGAGAAATTCTCATTTTATCACTTATTTTTTTCTCCCAAATAAAATCTAATCAATTGTTTTTTTCTACGATCTTAATTATCATAGTCCGGAGTGGCTAAAACACTAAGGGGAAGGGTTGAGTGTATGAGTCTTATGATCTTATTGAATTTCTAAATCAGAACCATCTAACCCAAATGATAGTAATAATGTAAAATAAATTCTATGTATTAAATTATTTTATGAATCCTTTACTATATTATATTTATATGATTTAACTTGGCCTAGTTAGAGTTAAGTTGGTTATGAATATTAACATTTTCCACTTTCTTCCATTACAACTTGGATTAAAGAATCATCGTTTTTAGATATATCGAAACTAAGGAATATTTAACTCTTTTATAGATCTATTTTTGGTTTTCCATGACAAAATAGTGTTTTAAAATCCACTTCGATGCCTAATCCCTAGGATTATTCCCTATTTGGACCAATGTTATCCTTTTTACCTCAATCATGAAATAGACCATGATCCCTATTTCTTACTAAATGTTAAAAAAACTCAATAGCATCAATCATATCCCGAAACCAATACAAATTTTGAGGACTCCTAAAAAATGTTTAGAGTCCAATTTTCTATTCTACCAAACATTCTCTATGGGTTCGACCCCACACTATCAATATACTACCAAATTATAACATGTGTAGTTTGGGATAAAAGAATTATAATTTGACTGCAGCCCATGTAAAGTAAATAATAAATATGGGATCGTAAAATTTTGATGATGATTACAGGAAATATGTTTACTATCCTTTTGCATAGGGACCTTTAGCACAAACCTAGGATAACCTCACCCTCCCCATATTCTATTTTCAATCATTACTTTTTATTTTGGAAGCCACTATGTCATTATATTTGAAGCCTAGTTCATGTGTCATGATCCTATAACATATTTAAATGGTCATGACACCCATTAAATGCTTACCTTCATGCCTAAAATTGCGTGGCACCTTTCCAATTTTATCCATTTACGTACGGAATACCACAACAAACTAGCCAGTCCTAACCGACCCAACATTAGATATGTTCCAACAATACATCAAGGTGATCATCCTAATATGCAGGGGGGCTGCTGTCCAGGGGGGCTGCTGTCCAGCAGGGGGGGCTGTCCAGGGGGGGTCTAGCAGGGGGCTGTCCAGGGGGGTCCAGCAGGGGGGGCTGCTGTCCAGCAGGGGGGCCGTCCTGGGAGCGCCAGCTGGGGGGTCTTTCTGGGGGGTGGCTTTTGTCCAGGGGGTCCAGCAGGGGGTGGGGGGCTGCTGTCCAGGGGGTCCAACAGGGGGGGGGTTGCTGTCCAGCTGGGGGGGCTGTCCAGGGGGGTCCAGAAGGGGGGGGGATTCTGTCCAGGGGGGCTGTCCAGGGGGGTCCAGCAGGGGGTGGGGGGGCTTCTGTCCAGGGGGTCCAACAAGGGGGGGCTTTTGTCCAGGGGGGGGGATTCTATAAATAATCCTTTTAGAGTTCCTTCGTATTTTTATTTTCATTTATTGAATCCACTTTTGTCTTTTCTTAATCTGTTATGTTAGAAGGTTCTTTTTCAATTGAATATTATTTTATAGTGATTTGTTTCACATACAGGGATCTCTCATACAACTCAATGATGGGGAACTTACCTCACAGTTTCGAGTCTCTTTCAAGCCTTGGTACACTTTAAGAAACTGAGACTTTAGTTAAGATAATTATCATTTTTTAATGTATTTATGGATTTATTCAGGTATTTATAGATCAATAAATTAACTGGTCTAATTGATGCCCTTTCTGGAGTTCCCCTTGATGATTTGTAATTTGATGGTATGTTTAAACAACACTTACTTAAATTGACATCTTTCTAGTTTACATAGTTTTTGTTACCATGTAATTAATCAAATTTCACTGCTTTAGTTTATATGAATTCTGAGAATCCTTAGTGAAAACTATTTAATCTTTTCTTTCTTTTACTAATGCTATCAGGAATGTTTCAAAAAACCAAGTTATTGGAGCTTACTTGTGTATCGTTGTGACATTGTTAACACATGGTGGACAACCCTTGTTATCTGTATATAGATTGTTACTATTTTATTTATTTTACTTTATAATCACTAACCCAACATATTATTTGATATATTAAAGTAATTAATATTAGTGAACAAATTAATTTTATGCTCATTTCCCACACATGAATACAGATTGTTACTATTTTATTTATTTTACAGGTCTTGTGTTTTTTTACTTTATATTCACCTCCATTGGGGGGTACTGGTGCTGGGTGGGGGGGGGGGGTCTAGGGGGAGGGGGTGTGCAGTGAGTAGGGGGTAGGGGGTGGGGTGCAAGGTGTAGGGGTGTGGGGCAGGGGAGGTGTGCATAAGCAGGGAGTTCAGCAATTTGGTTCATGTAAGATGCGGAATGAACAAATGAGCTTTGAAAATCTGGTACCAGGATATCCCAAACCCGATGATTTTTCTTTTTTTCTGAATGAGACATCAAGTGCTTCCAATGGAAGAGAATATTTAGAATTAGGGGGTGGGTCTGGCCTCTGGATGTCACTATTTTACAAAGGCCACACTATGAATCTTCTTGGAACTTATTTTTTCAGAGTGACTGGGTGAGGGGGATCTGGAGGTTTATGGGACAATTTTTGAATATCAACAGCAGCGGGAACTCCATATAGGAGATTATTGAGGCCTTATTCCAAGGGGAGAGCCAGGTATGGAGGTTATGATTCATTTATTTTATTTCTTGGATGTGTGTGGGACTATTTGGGATGGTATGAATAATGTAAGAGAAGGCAAGTGGAATTCCTCCATCTATTTTCAGGTTCATGTGAAAATGATTGGGGAAGAGTTGGGAGTGATTATCAAGGGAGTAATTTTTTCTACTACCCTGATAAGATTTCATCCATGGATTTGTATGAATAGTGATACTTTCCAAGGTAGTCCAGGAAAGGCGCCTTCAATGGAAGCCTCCTGCTATGGGATTATAATTTAATGTGGATGGATCATGTATTGTAGGGGAGATAAGGGTAGGCGGGTTGGTTCAGAACAATAGGGGCTTAGCATTAAAATTGAATGTGGATGGATCATGTATTGTGGGGGAGATGAGGGGAGGCAGGTTGGTTCACAACAATAGGGGCTTGGTGATTCTGTGTTTCAATTACTTTTACTGAATGGGTACCTCCATTGGGGCAGAGGTGAGTGCGATGAATACATGCCTTATGTTGTGTAATATTTTCATTGAGGAGATTGATGAAGTATAATCTGACTCAATTTTGTTGTTTCGGCTATTTCCAAAGAAGGTGGTGGTTCCATGGGATTTGGATTACCTTGTATGGGGGGGTGCTGGTGCAGGGTGGGGGCGGTATAGGGGGAGGGGGGTGTGCAGTGAGGAGGGGGCAGGGCGGTTGGGTGAAAGGTGCAGGGGGTGGGGCAGGGGAGGTGTGCAGGAGAAGGGGGTGGGGGGTGCTGGTGCAGTCCTCTCAACAGCCAGCACAGTTCACCGTGCTTGCTGCTTTTTTATGCAGGATAAATCCCTATAGCCACAGTTTAAAACTGTGGCTATAGAGATTTAGCCACGGTCCGGGTGGCCTTTTTTGGCATATATAGGGATGACGCTAGAGCCACGGTTTGAAACCGTGGCTATAGGGCATGAGCCATAGTTGAAACCGTGGCTATAACGCTATAGCCACAATTTCAAATGGTGGCTATAGGATCCGACCTATAGCCACGCCAATACCAGCCATATTCATGAAACAATGGCTAAAACCTATAGACATGGTTTTTGGGACTATTGCCACGGTTTAGAACTGTGGGTATAGCCTAAATTTCCAGTAGTGGTAGGTAGAGGCGGCTCTGGAACAGATGTACCTAGGGGTAAAACCCAAAAACACCACTTTGAGCTAGACTCGAATGGGAACTGGTGCATGAAAACGAGCCTTACTACACTCTTGTTTACCACACTCCCGGGGGATATGCTTAGGATAATTCTCATTTTCATTACAAATCATTATGAAGGGTTTATGAGTATATACTTCCTCAATGAAAACATCTTTATGATTGTGGATTGTATCCATAAACCATTAAATTTATGTTAGGTATTTTACAAGTTTTGAATTAGTCATTGCAATTCATAAAGTGACATAGTTTATTCTATTGTATTTAAATGGCACATAGTAGAAGGAATGTGAACTCCAGCAATACGTATGATCCAAAGAGAAAGAAGGATCATATCTTTCATGGTATTAAACCAACATTTAGAAGAGAAATAGTCTCCTATGTATTCTCAACATATGAAGAAATAGTATCATGTGTTAATAAGATAAGTAAATAATTCTCTGAGTTCTATGGATTTGAAGTGAAGTAAGAGAAGAAAAGGATGGAAGAGAGAAAGATAGATAAAGGGAAGAGGGAAAAGAAGAATTTTCCCATATGTGATAACTATGAGAAGAAACACCCTGGAACTTTCCTAAAAGGAATGTTAGTTTGTTATAAGTGTGGAGAAAAAGAACACCATGTACATGACTGCAAGGGTAATAAAAAGGTTTCAAATGTACAATGCTTCATCTGCACGGAGTTGGGACACTATGCGAACCAATGTCCAAATCATCCGAGTATACCCCAAATGATGATATTGGATAATAATCAAGTTATGATACTACCACATATGAGGATGAATAATTAGAGTTCTTATGTTGTTATTAGAGAATTATGTCATTTGAGTGTTGTATCAACAATGTAATGGTTATAATAATTAAGGAGTATATAAGGAATGTATTGCAGTACTATTTCATTAAGGACTTGAGATTTTATGGAACCAAGAAAAGTAACTTAATAACAGGTTAAATTTTTGGAAAATATATGGTTGAGAGAAAGATAAACCATAATATGGTTCTGATACCGAGTTAGTGATTTTGGAATAATACATGATTGATTTGGATAAATTATATTGGATATTCTTGACTACCTTGAAACTGATTAATGATTTGTATATTCCATCATTGTTGGAGTTTACAACGTTTTTGGGTAGGAGTATATCCAGTTTTCTATAAAGAATAAGGGATCATGAATGTAATCAATAAGGTTTTATGGTAATTCAGGATGTTGCAGTGTTTTAAAAGAATACATGATGAAGATGTTCACATGTTATTACATGGGAAAAGGATCTTCCTTGTGTTTACCTTCCTTATAAATTTTATACTGTGAGTTTGGACAGAAGTATTTTGGATAATTCTAGTTTGAGATTTTTTTTGATTGCCATAAAAGGACAACCCGGAGGCCGGGAGGCAACCTGTCGCGTCCGGCAAGGTCGTGAGACTTGAACCCACAACAGAAGGGTGACAAGGGTGTATCAACTACCACTGGCCCACGTGATGTCCTGGATTGAATAATATAGTCTTTTTAAAAAATATTATCATAGAAGAATTCTAAATTCATTTTTTAACCCTATATGAATAGGATAAATAGAATACTATTTTTAAGTTCTATTATCTTTTAGAGTGAAAGATGAGTTTGTGGTAAAAATTAGTTAAAGGATGGGACTCTACTTGTCAAGTATATATTTTTCTTCTTCTCTTATTCTATGAAGAAATTAATTATTATAATTTTGTGAAGTGATCTTAAAACAAAAAATGTGTTATCCTAATACCATATGTTCTATTGAACTGATGGTATTTTAAATCATCATAGATTGATAAATTTAAGGCCCTCAATTTTACACTTGTTTTTGATTTATGACCTCAGTCTCTACTTATAAATATTTACGTTTTCCCTCCAATTATGTGTCTCTAATTTCCACCAATGTTCTCCTAATCGAGGTCATAATTTGTTGGGGATTTTTTCATTCCCCTTTTCCTCTTATTAAGACTAAATTTTATCAACCTAATTTCCAATGTTGGTTTTCACACAAAGGTATTTTCTATTTTCAAACATTTATTTTCGAAGAACAATTTTCAAATTGCGAGGATGCAATTTATTGAAGGAGGGAAGAATGTAACACCCCAAGATTTCATAGTACGTTATTTCTTCAAAGTAATGCAATAACTTTCACTACACGTAACAATGAGTCCAAGCGCATCACGACTTACCAAACTAGCAGTTAAAAAGTGGTTATGAATAGTATTAACTGAATTTTTAACATTATATAATCCTTATAATTTTAGAATCCATATTATGAGTTTCTTAGAAATAATTTAAGAACAAATTCATTTTATTTCAGATAAAAGAATTATTTTTCAAAAAATGCAATTTTACCGCCTTTTAATGGAGAACCCTTTTTAAATACAATATTTTAAGCTTTTATATATTCAATTTTACAAAATAAACTTATTCTTTATAATTAGGACATAATAATTTAGTTTCAATAAATTTTTGGTGTTTTATAGATAACTTTCATATTTGGGTGAATAGTGAAAAATACTATATTTTAACTGAAAACAAATTATTTAATCAAAATAATTTATAGTGTTGAATTATACATTTTAATGTTTTGTAAGAATAATTAGATTATATTTTTACCCTTTAATCAAATTTTGGTCATTGTAATTAATTTCACATTGAAATTATACATAAACTAGTGTCAATCTTTTGATAGTTATTGTTTCTTAAAAACACGCTATTTGTTTTGACAACGAGAATTAATTTTAAATTAATAAATGAAACTTCTATGTTTTTAATTTGGTAAAATATAATTCATTTTTGGATTCGGAATATCGAAATTATCCTAGGGTGAATTTTTGGTATTTTTCTGAAAACGATCAATTTTTGATGAATAGTGAAAAAACACTAAGTTATCGTTTAAAATCGAATTTTTATCTAAATAATTATTTATTTTATTAAAATTTATTTTAGTTCAAAATGGATACATAATACCTATAAATGTTTAACTTAATTAATTGGAGTCAATTTATAATAATTTTAGATATATAAAACTTTTTATAGAACGTTTCACCGTCTTTTACCCACCTCATAGGGGAATTTGTGAATTCACATAAAACATAATTTTACCACTCCTGTGAGTGAAATTTAAAAACTCCGAGAGACATGGTTGACATCAGTAAGTAAAATGTGGTTCAATAAGATAAAAATAATTTTTGGTGAATAGTAACTTTTTACTTTTATTTACCACTGTTAAAAGTAAATAGGGTAATTAAGGGTAAAAATGATATTATTATTACCCTAACACATGTCCTAATTCTATTGGATAAGTGTAATTCGACCAAAAACAACCTTAGGAATAAAATATGACCCTTTAGGTCCACTTGGATTAGATTAAGACATTTATCATTATTTTATTTAAAGAAGAGTTAAAAGAGTTAAAATCAAAGTTTAATAACTAAACCATTTTTAATATAGGGTTATACATAAGATAAATTATACTATAAATATTCATTAGAAAGATAAAAATATCTCCCACATAATTATTTTTTATTTATAATTTTTAGAGATTAAATAATTAAATTTATTTATGACACAATGATGATGCAGTAATTACCTTATTAATGAAAGAATAAAATAAATGGTATTATAAATATTAAAATAAATATAATTTCAAAGTTTTTATGACATCCACTAATTTTATAGTCTACTATGACATGTTAGGGATGATTCAATGTATCGTTTTCGAAGTAATCAAGTTGTGATGACTTTCACAAAAACAAAATACGAAATAGTGTCAAATTTGACATAAATTAATATTTAAAAAAATACAATATTATTGGTTGATATAATATTCCTAAAAATGTAAGGTTCGTAAAAAGAGCTTAAATAATATTATATATGTCATTAAGTATCCACTTGAGGTTCTATTGGGAGTTTAGAGTAAGTTTATTAACCATATAGAGTAAGAATACAAGAAGACACGGTAAAAATTAAACTATTTAACTAAGAGTTAAATGTAAAAGATAAGGTTAAAATGGTAACCTAAACTTGTCTAAAACCTATTTGTTGAAACTATTTAGAACCATAACCACCTAATGTTCGAAATAAATTTATTTTAAGCCATTATAAACCGAAAATGAATTTATTATAAAATAATACTTCATGTTTTTCCTAAAGAGCCCCTCCTCCCCCTTATAAAAGGAAACCACTTCTAACCAATTAATCATACCTTAAAAGCCTTTTGGTTCTACCAAAACCTGACCTAATATCCTCCCAACTTCTCTCACTTAATCCTAGAGGCCTTATATTGATCATAAATCCAACCTATGGATCCCTTTTGATCAAATCAAAAGGAAGAACACGAAGAAGAGGTAAATATTTCATCACCTCTTTCAAGTTATTTTCTTCTTCCACTTCCTCTTTATTTGTTGTTTATATTATAAAAAAATAACTCTAGTATATTCTATATAATGTGATGTTATTATAAATATGGCACAACTATATTCATTATTCTATCCATCTTATGAATGATAATGTCACCATGCGTGCGTACGTACGGCTTACCGTCTCCACACCGTGGTGTAATTTGTTATTCAACACTATGTTATTTGGATGGATATAATGATGAGTAATAGGTATATAAATAATTAAAATAACAAGATAATGTATCTGTAAAATTAATATACCATCCAATTCTAAACTTTTAAGGAAATGATATTGTCTCTTGTGCGTATGTACGGATTACCGTCTCCACGACGCGATGAGATTCATTTCCACGATCACCATTCTTCAACAATTATAAAAATATATATTACTAATAAGTATGTAATATATGAAATAATAATGCTACTGGATATATATATATATATATATATATATATATATCTGTCTGTGTGTGTGCTTACATATATCTTATTCACCTAGTTTCATTCAATACGATATGAAAACAGAAACAACGTTTATGCGCACGTATGGACTACCGTCTCCATAAAAAATGTTTTTCATTTCATATATATCTCTATTATACATATTTATATTCTAAATATATATGATATATAAATCATGTTTTATATTCTGTAAGTATTTAAATCTTGGACTAAGTGATACAATCAAGAGTAACAAGTTAAAACACGTACGATAAAGAAAGCGATTATTACCCGAAATATTAATTTAACATGGAAATTATTATTAAATGGGTAGTATAAAAGTCATAAATGAATAATTTATGATATCATAAATATTAATATGGTTCTGGTATAATTTAACAACATACTACGATCATCATACAGGAGGTTAAACATACCCTCGACTAAAGGAAAGTGGAAGGTAATGGGTTTTTATCTCACTCCTTATTCCCGTGAGATTCATGCCATATTGCCATTATTACCTTTTGTGTGGTGTGTGTACTGACCATAATTTTATTATTTGTGTAATACAATTTAATTTATGTGTATTTACATATTCATTTTATGATACCTCTTTCATGGGGTGTATGTTTCGTAAGTTACCAAATTGGTAAGGGTTTATTTCACAATCTCTTTATTATCCGAGGTTGTTTTTACGTAAGTATCTAATGGGACATATTTATTATCCATGTCCATGTTTCAGGAAAGGGTTTTCAAAGGGATTATTTTAAGGAACTTTTTTACAAAAACATCATTTCAAATGTTTTAAATATTTATTCTTCTAAATCTCTCTCATTAATGTCCATGTCTTCAAAATGGGTTTTAAGGATTTATTTATATGGACATGAATGTTTTTTAAATGTTAATTCCTTTCAAAAGTTTCAATGTGGTATGGGACACTTTGATTAAAAAATGTCTTTAAATGTCTTCCATTCAAAATTGTGTGACTTTTAAATGTTTTCATGAAAAAGGGAAATTTCTCTCAAAGTGTTTTACAAATCATTTTCATCTATGTAAGCATCCTTTGATGGATTTTAAACTTGTTTGAAGATGATTTATTATGATACAAATATTCCATATTGTATTGAATGTTTTGTGATATGTTTGACTATAGATGTGTTATTTTTATACCATTCATGGTTTAGGGATAAATTATTGGCATTTCAAATGCTAGTTTTAATACGAATGGTTATGTTATGTTTCAACCTTTTCATATGAGGAATTCATTGGAATTAGTAAGTGACGGGTGGAGCCACTATAGCTCCTCGATGCATTGGTAGGTATCATGAGACAAACTAGTGTCTTAGCACAAGGCCTTGAAAAAATCTTATTTGTAGTCTTGGCACAAGGCCTTGACTATGTGGTTATGATAGTCTGGCATTATGCATTCTATCATTATGAAAGTGGTTAGTGATATTGCATGTTATTATTTGACTAGTAGAATATCCATGTGAATAAGTAAATGGAATTACTTCATTTTATTTTTTCCATATTATGCTGAATTTCAAGTTTAAAAGGCTTTTGTTTTAGTTATACATTGCCTTAAATGTTTATGCTTATTTATGAAAGTTTCTGATGTATTGTTATCATTACTGATCATCTGATCTCATCCCTTTATATTTTTTATTTTTCCCAATATTCCAAGAAGTGTACTGTGATTGATATTCATGGTTAATACAAGGGAATAATGGAGTTCATAAAGGATTATTTATGTTGTTTTGTATGTTATAAATTGTAATGTAACATTTATGTATGTAATTGATTTTCCAAGACTGCAAAACTGACCGGTCCTTCGGGGCTTGATTCCTTATAATCATGCCAATGTATTAAAATAATGCACCGAATATGGGTAACTGGGGTCGGGGTGTTACAAAGGGCACCGTTGAATTCATAGTGTCCGGATTCTCTTAAGAGAGCCTTAACCTCGACGGATGTGGGTTGAGAGAGGAAGTTGGTTTATGTGGTTTTTGTGGACGATTAATAAAATAAATCTAATTTATTTTAAATAACCTCCACCTATCATTAGGCTTTCATGGATGGGACCAAAGGGTGTGGTTGGGAATTTAATTCAGGACATTAAATGCCTGGATACACAAAAATGTGCAACCACCGTACATGCAATTAAAGAGGATCATTAATTTCACCAATTAATGAATCTCTCTTAATTTTGTGTTGTAAAAATTAAATCCCATTGTCTCTATTTTTGAATTTTTCGGCAGAAGGAGTTGTGTTCTTGGGAGAGGGAAAATTTTGGAGGAGCTTCTTGACAGAGAACAAATTCATCATGCAAGAATCTAAGATCATCATTTGAGTGGCATCGTTGGAGGATTTACTTGGGATCGACGAACACCGAACCATCTTCAAATGCAGGATGATCTCCAATAACTATTGTGGTAGGGTTTTTTCTTGTTTAAATTTCAATAGTTTTTGAATCAATTATCTTCTCACTTGATAAGATGCTAACACGGAGGGTGCGGGCCAAACGAAAAAGGGCCAGTCCCTCTGCCTCTTGTTCAATCATTGCGTTCTATGCGGGTGGATTTTTAGGTTGGATAAAACCCACATCTGATGGTCAAGAAGCAAAGGAAATGACTCTAGAAGCCCATAGGTGTTATCAGATGTAGAATACATACCACTAGAGATCACCAGGTGGCCCGCAGAAGATAGTCAGCATGACACCGGTGACCCGCGTCGGAAGGCGATGGTGGTGGCCAGCACCGTCCAACCGCAGTGGAGGTGGCATGTTTTCGCGCACCATAGGAGGAGGTAGTGACACTAGGTCATGGTGGTTAGCATGGTGGCCATCCATGGAGGTGGTGTAGTGCGCCGTCATGCACCACTGATGGCGGAGGAGGGACCCGCTCCCTACGGGTCTCGTGGTTACTAGGCGGCGCCACATGGCATCGCCGGTTCAAGCCTAGAATGGATTAGCCGTTTGGGGGAAGGGGGGACACCTCCCCATGTTTTACCTAGGTCGGGCCCCGCGACCTCTGAAAGGTTGAGCCGCGCCCCCCTGCAGGCTGGGTGGGACCCTCCGTCGGGCTGGACGACACCCTTCTGTAGGCTGGGCCATGCCCTCTAGGGCGAAGGCTGTTCCCCCTGCGGGTCGGGTCGTGCCCCCTACCGACTAAACCACGCCCCCTGTGGGCCGGGACACGCCCTCTTGCGGGCTATCCCCCCACCCTGCGGGCCTGGTCGGACCATGGGCTAGCCCAACTGGGCCAACCCAGGCCAATTCGGGCCATGGTGGGTTAGACCTGGGTCGGGTCAGGTCGACCCGAACCAGGTCGGGTCAGACAAAACCTGGACCAATCCAGTCCCTATTTCTCTTAAAATGACATAACTAGAAATCCAGATGTATGTTTGAAAAACCGTCTATGACACTGGGATCTTTAGAGTGAGACGGTCCTTTTGATATACTCCACTTGAAATTTGGATAAATTTGGAGTACGAATGGATTGTATCGAACCTAAATCCAACCTGGTCCTCGGTACTAAAACGATTATCACTCACAAACTGAGTGTCTAATTGAGGTGTTGTCTATCCCGTTGCAACTCGTAAGACATGTCGGTTATTTGGGTTACTCGTTTGTGGATCTTAGTGGTGGTCTATGTTTGACTGATATCTTGAGGAGCAGATTCTAAGGATCTCGAGCGCACCAGGTGCGGGGGACCCTGTGGCCGACTATCTTGGAAGTAGCGACCCTATGTGGATCAACATCATAGCGACCCTATGTGGATAAGCATAGTATCTACCCGATGAGGACCATTTTTAGAGAGGCCCATAGAGGATCAGCATCTAGTGACCATGTGTGGATCATCATTCCAGCGACCCTTTGTGGATCATCATTTCACCGACCCTATGTGGATCAGAAATCTAGAGACCCTGTGTGGACCAACAGTAGCATGACCCGATGAGGAATATACTTATAGTGGCCCGTCTTGGAACACTAAATTTCATCCAAGAGTCGATTGGTAATAGAAAAACTTCATTGTGGATCAGTTATGGAACTTCTAAATGGAATAAGATGATATAGCTTAAGACTAGTCATCTATATTCCTGATATATGATATTTATACCTGGTGTGAGATGACTATTGCTTTGTGACTTTTGATTGAGGTCTTAATTTGTGGATTTTACTTTATGTAACTCTGGGAGACCATTAGGGGTCTCGGGGTCCCCACTAAGTATTGTTATACTCACCACTGCACGGGCTTTTCCCACACCTTGTTATGTATAGTACAGACGACGTGAAACTTTGACCGAGGTTTGGGAGCCAAGACTGGCCAGTGCTAAGAGGTGGACCTTTATACGTGATGTGCCGTAGTGAGAACCAATTGTGATTTGTACCTACCTATCAGGTAGGAACCTTGGGAGAAGATTTCGGGAGTTTTTTTCTGTTACTGTTGTACTTTTTAGTTGGGCTTGTATTTGGACCCCCTTTACATATAGTACTCACCCTTTTCTCTTTTAGTACACATATTTTTACTACTATAGTTTTACTGCATGGGTTGTGATCATTGTATTCTTAGACTGTGTATTTGCAGGTTAAAAGGCAATGCCTTCAAGTTATTCAAGAGTATGCCTTTCAGTGCCAGTCACCAACCCCTGGCTTGTAAAAGGAGGTCTTAGGGTAGACATGTCGTTGTCCCTAGTGGACGGGTCGTGATAAATAAACTACAAGTAAATAGGGTAAAAATCAAAGGAATATTTTTCTAATAAAAATAATAAAACAGATTATGTCATCTCCAAAAACATAATAAGAGAACATTGTACTCGAACAGAGAAACATGAGCTCATGTCGGAGCTTCAAGATCTGCTACCAAGGAATTGCTCAATAAAGAAGAAAAAGCTACAAATATAAGTAAAAATCACCATACATTATACATGAAGAAATAGATCTTATTAGAGCATTTGAAATCTCCTAACATGTCCTTGCAAGATGAACAACCATTGATGTTTAATGGTGGATAAATCACCCAAGTTGAAGTTTGTGGGTGGGTCACTAACCCACCATTTAGTTCCAATGGTAGGTAAAATTAACCACCATTGGTTTTTGGTGGTGGTCCACTAGACCACCATTAAGAACAACCAAACGAGACTCGTTAATCATCATTGGTTTTTACCAATGGTGACTCATCACCCACTATTGGAAATTTTCAACTGGGACATGAAAAGCACTCAAAAAAGGGGACGAATAGCCATTGAACTAGTAGAATCAAATGAGATGGAATTAATCCTTGAAGAAGAATATGTAAGATATAAATGAAGTAAAAAAATTGATATCTAGAACAACAAAAATAAAGTAAAAATTACAATATTAAATAATTAAGAAAGGATGAACCCAAAAAAAGAGTTTATGAAGAAAACAAGATAGAAGAAGTAAATGTGAAATTGAGAGCAGTAAGAATCACTGGTGTAGACACAAATTATCTAGAGGAATGAAGGACTTTTATGATTTGGAGGTATGGTGGATGTCCAAAGGTGGTAAAGAAAAATTCAAAAACTAGAAAACAGGAGTTCAAAATGAGGGCGTCTGATAAATAGGGTGATCAGATGATGGGGATTACAAGGATCGATGACTGAGATATCAAATGAGGTTTTAACAGATGAGTAATGATAAAACTTTTTACCCCATATCAAATATAAGGAAAGTAGGGTGCATGGTATATCAACCAAAATGTGTTGAAGCATGGTCAGAATAAAACACATAGTATATACGCGTCAGTTGGTGACCTAATCCCAAACCATTCTCTACTATGCGTGCACTCTATGCCTTATTCATGGGATCACGCATGGATCATGTGCGCTAGGAATCAACCAAGAATTTTTTGATCCTCAATGGATGAACCTGCCAAGGGGTTTGACCTTCAGGTCCCTCTAAATGTGGTCAAAGGTTCTACTTATGGGGATTTCATAAAATTCCTTACTTTTTATAAAAAATAATAAAACAAAATATTACTAAAAAGTGTATAAAGAAAAATAAACCAAAGATCATAATAAAATATTAAAACATGTTAACAAGAAATAATATTTTAGAAACAAAATTGAATTTAGTTAAATGTTATGTTAGTGTAATTTATCAAAACAAAGAAATATTTAAAAGTGTTAATACCCAATTATAATCAAATTTTAATTAAAACTATCATGAAAATCTTATTTTATCATCCTAAAAACCTTATAAATCACAAAGTAACTGAATTCCACTTCACATGTGTGATCATAATCCTCTATCCATGATGTGCAACCTCATAGACTTTATGCCTCCCATAGTTTGAGGAAGTTACACAACCTATTTTGTTATAGAAGAATCCTCTAACAAAGAGTTGGAATATGCCACTATCAATAACATATATTTGGTAGATAGCTATGCTAAAATCATGGAGTGAACCAAAGTTTCAAACTCCCATTGGAGGATCTATCTGATACTCTTAGGCTAAGATAAAATTCCCATCAAACAATAATAACCCCAAGTGAACTATCTCTGAAAATGTTGTCTATGTTGTTGAAATAATAATACAAGCATTTCACCATGATCAGTTTGAAAATTACTCCATAAGAGAATCCTCTAGTGCAACCCAGAGACCCATTCAAATTATTAATTGGTTTTATTATTCATAGACATGTAGTTATCATCCACAACCATTCAACCAATAGAAGAAATTAGTGGATTCCAACCAGGCACTATCACCTCAGCCATCAGCTCCCTCCATGCATTCTATAAAAAAAAACCCTAAGGGAGAAAGGGAATGACCCTACCTTGGAATTATGATGTGCTCAAGAACCTCATTGGTATCTCAACACAACTCTCATTCCTTGACATTATCCACCTATCAAAGGAACTTCACAACACCCATATCAGGGCCTTAAAGATCCCTATTGACTTTGAGAACAAAATTAATGTTTTTGAATACTATTATGATGATGAAGGTGAGTATGAGGATTATAATCCAATAATATCCTTCTCTAAGTAATATGAGTGTATTACCTTGCAGTTCTATATACACCCCATATACATCAAGAGAAAGCTCAATGGAATTGACATCATCCAGTGTTTGTTTTACAATTTCTTAGGGATCAATATCATACTGACCTAGATAATCTGTAAGCTAGGGTATATAGAGAATAATCTATAATTACCCAACCTAACACTCTATATTTATGCCAAGAGAGAGCATAAGCCTCTAGAAAAGATCCAACAAAAGGCCTTGTATGATGATTTGGTATCTAATACTGAATTCATTCTTATCTTGCAAGACACAACATTCAAATCCTTATTGGGAAGGACTTGGATCCACTTTATAAATATGTCCCTTTATCATATCACTATTTCCTTGGGTACCCCCTCAATGACAGATTATAGGTGATTTATGATTATTTTCACCATTTGATTCATGTGAAGATCACAACCATGATGCCATGTATTGTAAATTTGGTGAGAGACATCCCTATATCAAAGGAACTACGTGTGTTAAATCTCCTAAGGATTTGAAAATCGCTTCAAAATCCACCAAATATGACTTCAAGAGTAGTATTCTTCTTTTAATACAACATTTATAAGGACAATAAGTGTTCCCTTATAGTTTTCAATAGTTTTTATTTATTTTAAATCATGGTTGAGAATCATTAGAAGCTATTGAGGAGTTATATTAAGCTATGTGTAATGTTCTTGAGATTATTTGAGATGATTTGTATACAATTAAAGATGTTCCATGCGTGTTTTCTACAATCTAGAATTCATGTATTCCACATTGTATATTTAGCTAAGTACATTATCATATAGACCTCATGTAAGAAATTATGGTAACAATATATGAAATTTGGTAACCCACAAAAGAATATTGATCCATATACAACAAAATTGATATATTCATATGATATTCATGTAGTATATTTGAAATTGGTGACCATGTAATAAAATTGAACTACACATAAGATAATTTAGCTATGTTCTCGATATTTATGCCCCATATATAGAATTTGTGATGACGTATGAAAATTGATCTTCATTTCAGAAAATTGAAGTATGTGTATGATATTTATGGAAATTTTTGGGACTACAATGTTAGAAAATAATCCATGAAAACACTAGGAATAAAATTTACTAATCGAATATGGGATCAACGTGATGAAAATATAAACAAAATTTGGAAAACGATAGGGTTTCACGTAATATCTTAATACCTCTTTGAAAAATTTCTTCTTCCATAAAATGACATGCCCTCTTATAAGGTACTATAGTTGTAGGTGGTGAGTTAGTAATTTTGGGTTTTCACTGAAGTGCTATAAAATTTGTGGGAAGGTATTATTTAATGGATTTCCATGTAGCACATAACCATCATTTGTAGTGTGATGGTGGGAAACATGGACACTCTACATATAACTCTATGGGTTCCCTAGTTCATATATAAGTCATTTACAAGAATAGTATGAAACCACATACTCCCTATGTGGCCACCAAATTATGGAAGAGGTTACCAAACACCACCACCAATAAATACACTATAAATTCCAAAAATAGAACATGTAGAGAGGAGAGAATGAGACACTCAAATAGATAATTTCACTTTAAGAAACTCAGATGATGAGATATATCTTCTTTTATGGGGTAACATTAGGGAAATCCATTTTAGGTAATATCAACTCCTCGTTGAAGTTACCCCAAAAACATAGTTCGTAGAGGGTATCTAATATTGGAATATTTTTTTATAAAACCTTAAATAATTACCTTTATGATCCAATTAGACTTCGCATAACACATACCACAGTGTGAATTGGAGGGTTTTAGAGGCACCCACTAGCCAATCCTTACTGATCCCATATCACATTGCATCTAGACACCCAATGTACACATCATTAAGAACTCAATAAATTTAAAATTATACCTCTCCTATTTCCCATTATTATATAAAGTTACCCACTTGGGTTGTTTCAACTAAAATGACCTTAGTGACCCCACTTTTCAAAGGTCAAAACCCTGAAAAGATGAATCGTGAACTCTTCTAAAGTCAAGTTATAAACATGATCAATGAATATAACACAATAGATAATATTATTTTGATAATATATTTACTTAATTAAATTCATCTTGAGAATTATATTGAAAGATAGGTAGAACCCACAAGGGAATCAAAATTATAGATTCCCTTGAAAATGAGGGTCCTTATCAGGAAACTATAGTGGCCTCTCCTGGTTCAACATACTCATCCTGAATCCTAATTCCAATCAATGAGACATGTTTCATGTGATTCCTTTTCTGGTATAAAACAGAAGGTTGTTCCCATTAATGATTTTATCACTTGAAGATATCAATGATCTAGGAACACCCATATTAGAGTATCAGATGTAATCCCCACCCATTCACTCCTATTTACTGAGCAGTATCATGGGAATTCCCAATGTGTAAGCACGATCTCAACCTCATGGATCTCTATCCCCCACAAATCTTGTTTAAAATGAAATATTCCCTATAATCCAATAATCCTAAATGGACCATATGATAAAAATAATATTTTCATTTTCATTAATTAATTAATTTTACATCATTAATTTAATTAATCAATTTAACAGATACATGAAATGATGTTTCAACTTACGCATATTTATGAATTAATGTATTAATGCATTCTATTCAACACATTCTTGGATATTTAATATTGAATTTTTGAGTTAAGAGATTCATGATTCATTGGATAATTTGTTATAGTCAATCAAAGGTCTTAATTCTCATCTAGTATTAGATATTTAAATCATTCCATCCAACAGTTGATACAGTGTGGAGGGTGTGTGACACAATTTTAAATTCATAGTATAAAGAGATTACTATGCCTTAATTTTTATTATTTTTATTTATTTTTCTATAAGTTTGAATGAAATAAGAATCAGGTATTTGACACCAGTGACTGATATACAATTTCTTCAACTAACCATTGATGTATTGGAGATATGAATCCAACACACAAATGATAGGTACAAACCATTATTATTGTGTACTATTTTTATTCAATAACATTTCATAATCATAAATTTTGAATCATTTATTAGTTAGGATTAATCCCTAATATAATTGTCTAAAAGTTTACATCATAGCCAACAAGGATTCATATATTAGTTATGATGTTTTTTCTTGGATTTGATTCATCAACTTTTTTTGAACTAAATTTTGTTTCTTTTATTTTTTTGGGCAATCATGATTTTCGTTACACATGAAAATTTTATTAAATATTTTCTCATATGTGACATATCATGTAGTAAAAAAAAACATATATGTAAATATGTGTGTATTATTTCAATACATTGTTATATTTATAAAAATTGAATTATATTTTTATTGAATTCATGATATGTATTATAATAATTATTTTTTAGATATATAAATTATTTATTGGCTTTTTCATTACATGTGGTAATATTAGTAATAAAGTTTTTTATCCATATCTACTACATTGAAATCCATAATTAATATGCTAAATTGTTGTCATAATTTAATTATTTTTATAATGACACAAAATTCAAGAGGTTTCATGCTTATATAAAAAGTTTTATCTAGAATTTCATGGATTTTGAAACATATTCTTATCTTATTTAATTTATTTTCGACAAAATCAATTGAATTATTTTTTTCATGGGAATAAAATATTTGAAATATTTTCTTTATTGAAAATATGTTTTTATAGTATTTTTTGTGATTTAAAATAACTAAAATTATTCCTTTAATAAATATATGGTTCAATTAGCAATATTTTTATACATATATTTTAGTGATATATTTTTTTAATTATGAACTCACCCATTGTGGGCATAGTTAATCAAAATTTTGTTAATGATATATTATTTAGATTTCACTATATTTCCCTAATAATAAATATATCCTATTGATATATTATTATTAGTGTAATTTTGTTATAGATATGATGTATTTGAGTTTTTATATTTTTTTATCTTCCATTTAATACCATGTCTCTATTAAAGTTTGTGTTACATAAGATTTGTACATCATGTCATAATTTTATGTTATTATTGGGACCATTAATATTTTTATCACTTAATGTTTTATAATTTATGGTATAAAAAAATCCCATATCAGTATTTGATTTTGTCTAAAATAAAATTCATACGTGTTAATTTTATAATTCTATTTTTAATTGGGAACAATATTATTATTATTATTATTATTATGTTTTTTAGGATTTCTAATTTATGTTAAGATAAAATAATTTTTTTTAGATTTTATATGTTATAAAATTAACACATTATAATAATGGAATTTATATATTGTGAAATGGGATCCTTATTATGGTAACGATGATGTATAAAGGGTTTTTTAATTTATGTTGACATCAGTTACTTTATCAGTATTAGATTTTTGGTTGACATAAAAAAATACATCGACACATATTAATTTTATGTTGTTAGACCCTAATGGAGGATCATAATAAGTTTATAAAAATAACAGTTTTTCATTTAGAATCAATTATTTTGGCTTCATAAATATTTATCTATATTAAATGTTTCCTTTATTAATTAAATGTAACAACATCATTGTGTATTTTTGTAAAAATATAAAATGCGATTATTTTTTGAGGACTCTTAATAATCTTTGGGTATTAATTTGGTTTTAAGGATAATTATTCAAATTGGTGCATTTTTTTCAACAATATTGGGATAATTTTTTTGTTTTCAAGGTCAATTACATTCTTATGGAAAATAATTTTGTTCAAATTTTGGATGATTAAAAATTAATGACCACATTGATGCAAAAGATCTTGGGGATGCTATTTTTTTGTCCTTTATGCATCCAAATTCATTGTGATGGGTCATATTGTATTATTTTGTTTCCATAGAGCGGATTTCTCGAAAATATATTCATTAGGTTTAACAAAATTTATTTCTTTACTTGTACTGCACCAATTTTTTAATGAAATAAATGATATATAAAAATGTCTCATATGTTTCCTCTGTTGAGAATTTTTTATTCCTGTGTTTTTCTTTTATGCGATATTAAAGTTTTTTAATCTTATGGGGTTATACTTGAGTGTTCCTTAACTTTTTGAGAAAGTATTGGAAAATGTATTCATATATTTACAAGGCACTAAAAATTATATGTTCACCTATAAGAAGTCTAATCCACTTTATGTTTTTTACTCCAGTCTTGTTGGTTCCCTGATAATCTAAAACCAACTTCTATATTTATTTTTCAATGTTACGGAGGACTATTTTTTAGCAGAGTGTCTGATAGATTAAAATAGTCACTTCTAAAATGAAATTATATTATCTCTCTGTTTGTGAGGATAAATGTGTTTAAAACATATGAAGTCCACTTGGGATGTTTTGAGATAATATCGCTGATATGAAATTATTTTTAAAATATAGTAATAGATTATTCTTATTATACATATAATTATATAAAATACTTATTTAGAGTCTTGGACAAAAATTTAGAATCTTTATTCAGAGAGTATGTTGGATGACCCACTTACTAAGGACATAACCATTTAGGTTTATCAGATTCATATGGATTTGGTTAATCTCTTTTGATATATTGGGTCAATGCATGTTTAAAACTCTCTATAAATTCATTTTTAATTTTTGATATAATTTTAATGAAATAATTTTTAATATTATATCTCTTAATAATTCTTTTATTCTTGTACCATTATTAGAATTACGAACATTATTAAATTTAATTATATAATTCTTAATCAATTTTTTTATATGAGTATTAACACTTGTGTGAATAATGTCGCTTTTAGATATTATTTATAGAGTTAAGTCATAAATTGGATTGTAATGTGGTTTTTTATAATTGAAACTTGTGTGAGAATTTATAAATTAATACAATCCAAGTTGGAGAATGTGTGAAATAAATTTTTTTGATTTCTATTACTTAATTAGTTTGATAACATTAATTTAATGAATCAATTAAATTCATCAATTTAACGCACACTTGAATTGATGTTTTGTATTCTTCATATTCATGAATTAATGTATTTATGATTTATATATATCACCTTTATGGATATTAAATATTCAATTTTTTAATTAAGTTATTTAAGATGGACTAGATAATTTGTTATAGTTAATGAATGGTCTTTATTATCATATAGTATTTCCTATCTAAATCTTTTATCTATATAGTAGAAGATATGGTGTAGATAATGTGTGACACTTTCTGGAAGGATTACTATAAAAATATTAGTATGACTTCATGTATACATCTTTTATTTATTGTAATATTAGTTCTAAAGAAATAAGTGTCGTGGATTTCACTTTGGTGACAGATATACATTATCTTCAACAAACCATTGAAGTATTAGATATATGAATCCAAGACACAAATGAAATATACATATTATTATTATTTTGTAATATTTTTATTTTATATGATGTCATAATCATATATTTTGAATTCTTGATTAATTATTGTTAATCTCTTATATAAATTTCTACCACTATATTCCATAGAATCCCAATAATACTCTCTCCTATATCATTACTGATAAGTGAGTTGGATCAAAAAGGGTATGCCATGCATAATTCCTAAATTCATACACACAAGGCCATATCACCAATTCATCCTGTCTTCCTTCAGTTTAATCATTAACCAATAGGAGGTAAACACACCAAGGAAGAACATACTCATGATCAATCCCCACATATTCTCTCTCATTTCCTGAGAAACATCATGGGAATCCCATGTGTAAGCCTCAAATCATCCTCATGGGGACCTATCCTTCATAAATCCTACATAAATGTCCATATAATATACAATACATCCCACTCATAGTGACATATTCATCACAAGTATAACCAAACCCTCTCCTATTAAATTACCAAAAATCATGTTGATCCATATAGGGAAACGCTAATCCATAAGACACACTCAATCCTCTTTTGTCAACACTTTCACAACACAAATTTCCTTAATGAAAAATGTAAAACTAGATGGAGTGGTCCTATTACCGGACCTTAAACATCGCACCTCAATCTATGTGGGATTTTATTCCTCTTGACTAGGATACTCAAGACACCTCACTATGGTTAAAACATAACATCCTGGCCACTTAAATTCTTCCACGCTGATCCATATTCCCTACCAGCTTACAAATCATTTCACCAAATCCATATCACAAAGAATACCATCCTATTTAGGTTATATCATACTCAGTGGACCAAATAATTTATGTATTAATCAATTATCTCATTGGTCCATATTGCTAATGAGGTTATGCCCCACTCGAAGGATCATATCCCTAAAGAAAATCACCAAATTCATCTTTATGCGACCATATTTCATTTGAAACCAACTAGAAAAAGGAAAATAGGAATAAGTCCCAAGCCAACCATTTCTAGGAATATTTTCCCAAGTATTAAAATTCTAATGGATGTATAACCTAAAAAGAAATTGTGATGGTTCTTATCAAATGACCTTCAAACGTACACCGTGATCCGATATGTGGAAACAATCTATGTGGATATTTATTCCATTAATTATGATATCTAGGAATCCCTTATTGTGGGCCATATCCCAAAACCAAAAACATCTAATACCTTCTTTGATCATGATATACTCCAAGGTGCCCAACCTTATGGCTTTAAACCGTAGTACCCTAAAACTAGGTCTCGCTAAGTAATAAGAACAACAAAGACAACCATTGATACATACACATTGTATCATCATAATAAAACCTTTGATATATACATATGATCAAATTTATAATATACCTTTGATATATAACAAAATTTCCCATTAATGTGTTGTTTTGATCCACCACTAGAGTAGGGATGACTTGTACCACACTAGGATTTGGAAAGGATTCAAAAATATGAATTAAATCTATAATAGTTTCTCAAATTAGTAAATAATTTTCCCCCAAAATTTTATAAATGTGTATGACCTCCCATACTAATGAACAATTTGCATTCAAAGGTTTCACTAGAAACATCCAAATTCCCACCTGCCTTTGGAAAGTATGCCTCCATTGGTTCAAAATTTCATGATAGGGTCTCATTGGATGTTTCCATTAAAAACTAAATGGTGAACATGATGTGAATCCTTTAACCATGAACGTGAGAAATTTAACATGTTTCTAACTGTGATTCTACATTAATGAGTTTTCTTATTTTTTTAATCATTTTTAGGACTTTCATAATAATAGTCCCATTTTATCCAAATTAATAGCATACTTAAAATGTCTGGTATATGCCACAATGGCCATAAAAGTTCCTGCATCGATAACTAAATAAAAATGTCATCCACTCAATGACTAAAATTATTGGCTATGAACTCACATATCTAATAGTACCATCTAAATGGAACTATCTTGAATTTGAAGGAAAAATGTGAAGCCCTCATAGACATGAGGCCCCACAAACCTCTTATATAATGATGGGTTGTGAAGGAGTATGTGGTACCCAAGGCCACCTTCAATCATTTTGGGAACCTCTTCTCGGAATTAAGTAATGAACACCAATTTTATTTTTCTAAGGCCGGTCACAAGTTCTATTTCAGATTCACAAGTACTTAGAATGCACCTAATAGGTATCTTTAAAACTATCATAGCCACCAGCATCGTGCGATTCCAACTTTTCAATAACTTACCATATATATTTTCCATAACAGCTCTACCCTATCCAACTAGACCTAAGAACTCAAAAGAACCTACCAAGGGTAGAAAATCATCGAATATAGGGAGAATTAAAATATTCATTCCCCTATAGAATAATTACACCAACATACTCTAGTGGAAATTATCAATAATTACAATATTCAAATTCACACATAGCAAGTCTACCACCATACTCTGGATGCATCAAATTGACTTCTTTCACATATCCTAATATCCAACAATGAATAGTTCTATATATCTACCCTTGTATATAAATCTTATCAAAATATCCTGATAGTGAAAGGTGGTTAGAAATGGACTGATACTCCCATTAAAAAAATGGAAGTGTGTCATAATATTCTAGAGTCTATAAGGAAGTAAACATATATTCCTACTTATATATAGGAAATATTCTGCATATTCTAGAAGAAATAGTGGAGGATAGTCATCAATATATTCTGATGATCCATAAAGGACATAAATACATTCCTATTACTGTAATAAGTGTGATTCATCGGTATACTCCAACCACCACTAGAGAGTGGTACCACATTCCCACTCTAATCTAGAATAACTATAAGCATATTCTAATGGGAACACAAGGACAAGTTAATATCCATTCACCCAATGAAAGGATTATCCTATATATATTGGTAAAAACCTAGAAAGGGGTCTATATTCCAACACCTCTCTAATATATAGTGAACTGTTGACATATTTTGGTAGTATCTATGTAGCATGTGTATATTTCTTCCCATCCCAAATCAGTTCATTAGCATAATATGAGAATAAATTAGGAATAAACAAATATTATTTCCTCTAATGATTATATAATAATTGAGGACCTCCAAATATTTTAGTTGTAGGATAAGGATTAATAAACTCATCATTGGGAGAAGAATAAAGATTTAACAGTTGAATTCCTCCTAAAATTCAATGTTCAATAATGTTATCCTACAGAGTTTTTCATGGAAATCATCCTTATGGTAAAATATAAATTAATCATGAGAAGCCCAATCATGAAATTTCATCATGACCAGAAGTTACTCTCATTAGTGAAACTACTCCAAGAGTCCAATCATATCTAGAAGAACTCGAGATGCTAGAGCTTTCCATACTAAGAAAATAATCACTAAATGGAAATTTATTCTCTCATCCAGGGGATAATTCAAAGGTGAAAGCATAATCTGCACCTCCTTTAGGTTCAACCTTTGATATATTGGAGATAATCTTAAATTAATCAATTTCATTATAAAAAACTACCAGAAAATGACCTTTATGGTAAGATGAAGTTGAGATGTCCCTCCCCATTGAGGAGGAAAAAACTATGTACATATAGAAGGAACTAGTTAAGGTAAATATATTGGTGTTGTTATTTTTCTTGGATACCTCCAATTATGGAATTCCTAAAGTAATAAATGAGTATTTTATAACTTTCATGTTCCAAAATCTATGGTAAAACCATATTCAACTCTATAAAAAATAAATCTTATGAATATTATCCTCACAAAACTATGATAATGAGAAACAATTGTCAACTGATTGATTTCACATCATTTTTAGTGGCTTGAAGTCCCAAGGTGATGATGTAGTGAGACTGACTCTAAAAATTATTCATTATTAGTATAAAATCATTACACCAAATAATCCCTCATGCCACACCTAATGTTTACATCAGGGATTGCAGTGAATTTTGAGCATTAAATTTTAGTCTATTCATTGGATAACCCAAAACATAATAAATAATGAATTATAATTTTATTTCCTTACCTAATGTATTGGGGATGGGGTTTACACATTCTATATTTTCTATCTAGGAACAATCCTCCGACTCTAAAGCATAGAAATGTAAAAATTAGAAGGAATGGGATATTAATAGAATCCTGAAGCAGGCAATTAAAAATGTTGAGTGAACCTTCCAATTGAGAATGATAAATAATGAGAATATGATAATTGTATAAAATCCTTCATATCTAGAAACTCATATTTAGGGAATGATCAACAACCCACACATTCTATAATAAAAGTATGAAAAATATAAAAGGTTTCACTGACTGCCGACATAATAAAAATATAGGATACATCCTACCCTATAGAGTTTTGGGCTTTTTTACTACCACCTACGCACCTAGGGTCATAAATTTCCTAAAAATATGAGGTGGTGATAGTGATATACATAAGTAAACCCTAGATTATATTCTTGGTAGTATTATTACTCATCCTCCTTTAGAAAAATTCAGTTTTCTATAGGTTGGTAGAGGATTTCCTATAAGGAACACATTCATTATTTCTACCAATTCAAGATCAACTCATATCACTAGGGACTTGATTTATTAAAATAATTGGGACTTATCTGGAAAAAATACTCTCCAAAGTGCATTATGAAAAATAAAAATAAGGGTAGTTGAATATCTATAGGGTCCATAAGGAAAAACATCCAGTAATGTGTAATTGCACTGAGATGACTCATAATCTAGAGTACCCTAAGTATAATCAATATTCTAAATACTCTAAAATAGATTATGAAAGGTTTCCTATTCCATGATATGTATTAGTGATCATCATCAGTATTAACCCTTTTGAAAATAAAGATCCCAATAATGATAAAGGATAATGTAGTGAGATGTCATTTTATCAAGAGTTGTTCCACACCAAGATGCTTGAAGAATGCATGAATACCATAAATAAATGGGGTAACTATAACCTGGTATCTCAAAATTCATCCCTACCACCCACCTAATGAGATTGAATGGAAGATAATGGAAATAGGGTGCTTATATCCCACTAACCAACCAAATAGGTTGAGACTCCTTCAAAGAAAGAAAATTTTTATGAATTCAAAGATGATATAGTTGAATTAAAACATATATAAATTGAGTTATATAGAAGAAATATTATCCCTACATACATTTACAATGTGGATCCCAATGTTTGGACTTTAATAGATCTTTTTAAAATAGAGAATAATGATTTATTATTAAGAGGCAATCCAAATAATAAAAAAGGCTCCACATTTAAACAACTAGTCTACATAACCCTGATTTTTAGATACTATTATGATTTTCCTTTTCTAGTACAAAAAACACTGTAATTTTAGGTAATAATCCCTAGTCAACTTTTTATTTGATCTCATCATCCAATGTATTAATGGTAACTATATCATACTCTATCTATCTTCCTTACTTAGGCATTGACTCAGACTAACATTCCACCAAAATTTCTTAACTCAATTAAATCCATTACCATTATAATGATAGAAATGGAATGGTGATTCACTATATTATATCTAGAAAGAAATCTATATCTTGAGTGGGTGGATTCTACTCTACCCCCACCCAACTTTGGAAATCCCACCTTTCTAACCTTTAATGGTATGTAGGATCAATAAAAAAACTTAACACACTTCTTTTCCTAGTGATTACCCAGGAAAAGGATTCTTGAGTGGAAAGAATAGAAAAACTCTAATTCTTCATGTAACCATTGGATGTATCAATGTTGTTTTGTATGGGAAAATTCCAACTGAGTTTGTTGCAAACTGGGAAGACCTTCATCACCATTTCCATTATAAATTTAGATCAATGGTAAGCAATACAGTGATCCTTTAGAAAAAATGATAGGTTTTCAAAATTAATCACCATGTGGAAGGTAATAGAATATTCCAACAACATGTAACTCCCACAATAACAACTACTGAATATTTGGATATAAAAAATATGAGATGAACTATAAAAACGGATGATTCCCCAACATATCTTGGTTGATTTCAAGAGTTTGAAACCTTAAAATAGTTATTGGAGGATTACATCTAATAAATATAGTCCAAATAATATCCCAATCCTAATACCTAGGTAAAAATATTAGAAAAAGCTGAGACTAAGTTAGTTACAGTTAATACAATTCCAACACCATCTCTAACACTGAATACAAAAAAATTCCATGTGGTTACTTCCCCCAAATAAAATAATAATAATAATACCTTTGTCGAGAAGGAAATAAGTAGAAACTATATTTGAGTTTTTAATAGATCAACAAAAAAATTTATTCTTTCAAGAAAGAACATGTTATGAGATAATTCATTACCACAATGGAGAAAAACATACAAAAGCTACTAGAATAAAAGATTCCCAAATACATTTCTCTCAATGTCTTCCCGAACTAGTTCCCCTATCATTTAATATTGGGTAATAATATTCAATATGTTTTTATCTTAAATGATATCCTCTAGAAAATGGTTAATTAATGGAAGGTCAAATTAGAAAAACCTCCAGCGTAGGTAACATAAATCTCTGCCACATCCCCAAAAAGAGGTGAGATAATGGAAAGAAGTTCTAACAAGTAATATGTAGAAATTCTATAACTAGATGACTAGGTATTCATTTACTCGGGACCATTTCATTCATAGAACACAAATGAATCAACCAGTTGTGACCCTAAATCCATCCACAACACCCCAAGCAGTGATCAATTCACATTCATCTAGAGGTAAACATAATAACTATTATAATAATAGTGTATTAAATGAATAATATTTTCCTCTTTAAAAGAGATACCCTTCAGGATTTATTTCCCCTAAAATTTCAAGAATGGGAACCTCCCTTCTAAACAGAACCCTCATCAGACAATGAGTCATAATACAGATCGGTCAATGTCATCAACATAGTAGACCCATTATCTCAGGAATAAATTTCATATCAACATGAATTAACAAACCAAAATTGTGGATAGTGAGTGAGAGACCATAAGGACCAAGCAAGTGGGGTAGAGAAACAATAAGGACTAATCTCAGTATTCTAGATTTCCCCCCACTAAATCCATATACATTGGATGAATTTAGAGGTATGTGGTTTAGTGGGAACACCATGAGAATATATACACTCCCGAATCATCAAAAGATCATTTAGATCCAATAATCATAGAACATTATTTAAAAAAGAAACAATTATTCAGAAAACACCATCCCATGAGTATGATAGCTCAATCGAATACATAGTAGGTAAAAAAACCCACCAATTTTAATCAGGAGAATAAGTTGTTAATGAAAATAACATCAAAAAAAATATTAAAGAAAAGGAACAACCCCATGCCAATAAGCATATGACCTTAGTATAAAATAATTATATTCTCTGAAAATTGACTATTGTCTTGGACAAAATCTCAATTCTAGATGTGCTTCATCTCTCAAATGAACTTAGAAGAGCACTCATTGAGGCCAACTAATGTTAATCAGAATTTTAGTTAGGGGTTTTCATAGTGGAAATTTACTATATAGAAACTCATCCATCTAAATGTCATGAGGCCATCTATTTCACAGAGAAAGGCCAACATGCTACTGTATGAGGACACATTAAGCCTCTGTATATGTCTAAAAATCTATAAAACATTGATATTTTTCAATAATTGATAGATAATAGATCTATGATCAATCCCACCCCATTCCAAATACTCTGATGTCTAGCCTATAGTGGGGCCCACTTATTTCTATCCACCTTGACTATTCATGGATATCATAAAAGTGAGAAAATTACACACAGAAAGGTTAAGACAAAAGCTCAATTTTGGGATCTCACATCTAACTCTAAATTAGTGATGGGTTTTCAAGATAATGATTTCAATGCATTTCTCTAGAGCCCTTGGATTCATAAACATGTGAAAATTCCCTCGTTATATGCCCAATATTTAAAATATTTTTTTAATAGACAGGTCGAGGTATTAATGGCGATAACACCCCATTTAACTCCTGCGAGTCTCAATATATTGACACATCTCTCTAGAAGACGAAAAAAAATAAACTAATGAAAGATTATTATATACAAATCACCACCCCAATAGCCTAGAATATTCTCCCTTCAATACATGGAGTTATCTCAATAGAGGATAGAGTTTTCCTATTTTTCAAACTAAGGTGATAGTCTTGGATCCTAGAAGTATACATCCTATGTGGGTATCATTGGATAATAATCCGAAACATCCAAATAAACAAGAACAATATATAGATTGATATACTCCCATTATTGTGATCTTTTTTGTGTCATCAAAACCCATCCAACAAGAAGAAATTTACTATTCTTAAAAAGATATCAATTCCCCTCATGATGATGCCTCTAATGAAGATCCCATCATATCATGTCTTTGATCTCATAATGTTTTCACCTCTCCTAAACCCGGTCACATTGGATAAAGTGGTAAATATTTTCTAAATTCATCTAACAATGATTCCTCCTCATTATCACATTTGATATTCCAAAACGCCCAATCATTATTCTTAAGAGGTGAAAATGTCCCATATTTTTTTAGGGATCCAAATAATCCCCTTATTCTTCCAGTATTGATGGCATGAAGATAGAGGAATATGAATATATAGATATTAGAGATACCCCTAAAAAATTCAAAGAAGGTGTCTCATCTACCATTTATGAACTCAAAGAGAGTATCTTTGTATGGGATTGGTTCCACGATCCACATTGATTAGTGCCGCCATGACCCCCAAAGAAAAATAGGGTTATATTTTCTGCCTGAAATAGTATGAGGATGTGTTATCCAAAAACTATACTGAGATACCTAGACTAAATCCTAAGGTTTATAATAATCACATTGTCCTATTAGAGGATCAACCTAGTTTCAAAAAATCATCTAGGTGAATTATTATCACCCACACTACCAAACTCAAGGTCAAATTTGATATGTTGATCAAGTATAATTTTCTTAGGGAAGTATAATACCTAAAATGGCTGGGAAACATCATTAGAGATAAGAAGATCAATGGGAATATTAGAGTATCAATTGAATTTAGGGATCTCAATCAACAATTCTTAAAGGATGAATTCTCTACTCCAATCACTCAACTACTGATTGATGTGATTATTTGATTGAAATACCATTTATTAATGAATGGATAATCTAATTAAAAATAGTTCAAAATGGCCCATTATGTGAAAGAGGATACTAAATTTAGGGAAGCAAAAATTTCCCACCACCTTTAGGTAACCCCAAATATATTACTATTATCAATTAAAACCCTTCGGTTTGAGGAATGTTGATTTCATATACCAAATGACATTGAATCATATCTTTACAAATTCCATGGGAATGGTTTTTGAGTGTTATATTGTAAAAATAGTTGTAAATACTATCATAACTATGATCATATTTCTAATATGAAGACGGTATTTAGTAAACATTGAAAACACAGTTTAATAATGAACCCCCTTAAGTGTGTTTTGGTGTGACATTGTTAAAATTTCTTTACTTTGTGGAATGTCGTCATGGTATCAAAGTGGATCTCAAGAAGACCAAAGTGATGCTCAATATGCCCACTCCTCAGAATATTAATGATTTGAGAAGACATTAGACATTTCGTACATATATCATTCATTTTATAGCATACCTTATCTTTCATGGGCTTCCCATTACAATATCGATGAAAAAGGGTTCATTTACAAATGGCATCAATAGTTTGAAGAAGTTTTTGATAGTCTTAAGAGATATGTCTTTCATGTACTAGTATTTATGATGATGGTGGAAGGAAATTAGATATCTTTTACACGGAAACTATAGAAATATTTATTAGAACACTCATTGATCAAAAAAATGATATAGATAAAAAATAGGCTTTATTATATTAGCATGAATGTTTTTTATGTTAAGACTCAATATTCTGATGTTGGGAAGAATTAACTCCCATTCATCATCATGGCCCAAATGTTAAGGCACCACCTAAACCACCATTAATTCTATTTGATATCCTATATGGATCCAAAAAAATACACCCTCAATTATCATATACTAACCACAAGTTTGTAACATTGGTCGTCTATCCTTCTATAGTATGACATCCTATTTGTATCATAGAAAGCTATTAAGGGGACAGTATTGGTAGATTTTCTCATTATGAACCCTATATTGGAAAAGGATCCAAAGAATGTATTGATTCTAGTTGAGAAGATATTCTATGTACAAGAAGAATCTCATATATGGGAGACTTAGTTTGATGATGATTTTAAAATCCTAATAGGAAGATGTTTTCATGACTAAATTTTCTTTATTTATTCAATATGGATGCTTTTAGGATGATCAATAACCAAAAAACCGGCGTGATACAATAGTAATGTAATCCAAATTAGAAATCAAAATTTCAAAAAAAATACTTGAGGGACTATTTACCATTGAAGACCACACTAGCTCTTTATAAAAACCTTTCACCAAAGATTATTTTTGATACTAAAAAAAACTAGCCACTATAGAAACAACAATTAATAAGAAATTCTAGAATGAACCTTCAATGAGGACCACCACCAAATGAGATAATAAAATTTTTACCATTCAAACAAGAATGGAATGGTTAATCACTTGAAAAAAAATACATGCAACCATCACAAAATTAATGAGGAAGAATCACCAATCAAAACTGACAATTCAACATTTTCCCATCATGTTATCGATGCTGAATGTGAACACATCATCGAAGGGACATGCGATTGGAACACTAACGATTGCCTTACCAAACTTCCAAAAAAAATATTTAACCACTACTCTGTATCTTAATTGGGGAATTATATTTAAATGAGTGGTCAAAGAACAAATCTAAGCAGCCATGGGCTCTGGGATATGACATCGTCGATGAGGAAGAAACCCAAAGGCATCAAAACATGAATATGGTACTACATATTTCCTTGAACACCACCAACCACTGAACCACAAAACCCAAAACCACTATAATACCTGCAGTCCATATCTAACCTAGAGTGGTGTGGAGCTACAAGGATCCAGATAAGGGCTCAGAATATCCAAGGCCTTTAACTGCAAACAACATGTATGGGGAACCAAAAATCTCCTGATATCGGAGTCTTCATCGTCGAGTATGAGAAGCAGAATTTCCTTCACCCAAGAATTCCATGATCATCACTAGTAAAACATCTCATAAAAAATATTAACAAAACAAAATTCTGATAAAATAGAACCAGAGAGAACACCAAGTTCACACCGACCCACTGACATCACCGCTGACACCCCTTGACTGCACTAGCATCATCACCAAAAAAAACTAAACTCAACCTGATGTATTTACACTGATATTGATATAAACCACATAAATAATTGCCTATTTCCCATGCCATTCCATGTCCACAACTATATATTTATGTCACTGCCTAATGACACCCAATTATTGCCTGATGTCTCCATCATTGCCCCAAATTCCTGTTAACGCCGAAGTTAGAAACCACTGCCAAAAAACCCTATATTGAATGAGATCTGACCACAACATTGTCCCCACCCACAAATCAGGAAGTCAGACCCAATTCCTCATGAATTCTTGAAGAACAATCCATGCTGATCAAACAGAGTCGTTAACATCCATCATCGAAGAATGTGATGAGCTCTATCACAGGGCCACAACCATCGAGTAGAACTGCAGGTAGAGAGATCCGAGTAGCTAATACCTCTTGGGTTCCCCCAATTGTTTTCTGTTTCATTGTACTTGTAGGGAATGTGTTGGTGAATATTTTAACCCTCAAATAAGAAGAAGTTTTGAAGAACCAAATTTCAACTAAGTTGATTTAGGGATTATCTTCATCATCCCTCTAACGAATTTTTTTCCCATATTCCTTCATACAGTCAAAAGGATAAAAAACAATGAGGTAGAATTAAAATCCCCCATCAGATGTATAAATATGTATTTATAGATACCAATGGCTCACATGAATAAAAAATCAATCCAAAAAATCCTACTTGAACCTCAACCAATTTATTTCTATGATCTTAAAAAGACCCCATTCATCATCTCCTAATGAGACTAGACTTCCTCGCCATCTATCCTCTAAAAATCATCATCTATAACTAAAGGAAACCAACTATCAATATTTAGAGTAGAATTATGTTCAGGATTAGTCTCTTTAACCACATCAGATCTAACTTCATTAATAGGTGATTCATGTCACTCTACCTCATCTACCACATGCAATGTAGTGACTGGAGAATCTTCTCTATGATGCTTCACCTGAGAATATATAGGGATTTTATTTTCATTTTATTCCACCCATACTATATATCTAATAAAAAATAGTTTCTTCATGGAATTATTTAATAAAAATAAAAAATTCTACGTTTATCAGTTTATAAAATAAAACTATAATGAAATTTTATTAGATAATTTGAATCTTCATCTTCCTTGTCAAATAGTAGGATCACCACCCGACCATATAGTAATTAGTTTTTATAATATATGAAAGATGTGATACATATATCTCAATATATATATATATATATATATTGAAGTTTACTTTATCCTATTTTTTTGAAAATAAAGATCATATATTTATTGAATCAATGCTTTTTTAAAATCCCATGCCTTTTAAGAACTCCCTGCCAAAATTAACTTAACAATGACATTATATTCTAGTTTTAGCTCCTTTGCAAGAATATTCATGATTGTACGAGATCCAAATATATTGAATATAAAATCATCTGTAATAAACAACTTATCATCATATATCTTAGGAAAAACATGAATCTCCTTTCATGTGGTCAATAGAATATTTTATCCAACTCAATAGTAGAAAATGAAATTTCCTTCACTTTAGAGATGAAAATATCCTCATTTAGATAAAACATGAACTGAGCATTATCATAATAATATAAAACAAAAAGAAAATATTTTTTTTCTTGTCATCAAACAAAAACAATCCACCTTGAAAACTTGGATATTTTTAAATTGAACAAGATAAGATCGATGACCTTACTAGGAAGAATTCACTGTTTAGTGCCTCAGTAATTAGTTTTCTTTGAAATGATTGAATCAATATCTTCAGTTCTCTTGGATTTACCCATACTCGGTTGATGGTTCAATGTTCAAGTGATCAAGGAATTGGTTTCAAAGGGTTTATAATTGAGTGATAAATATAATGAACTATTATGTTTCCCCACCATCTATCTAATTTCGTGAAATTGAATCTTCTTATGGAATAAATAATATCATGTTTTAAATAATGAGATTCATGATAGATGATCTCTAAATTGAGTATGATACAATGCCTATTTTTTCATGACTAGTGAGGGGAATCCTTTAGTGTCACAGTGAGAATTCTTTAGTAATAATATTAAGGGTGGGATGAGGGGTTGGTTTATTGATGGTATCACTAACATTCTTAGGTGAATGATCTTATTTTGAGAATATAACTTCAGGTTGTAACCACTATAGAAGTATTACTAGATTTATTATATTAATATTGGGACATCAATAGTTCTCTTGAGATGAAAATGGGAATGTTCTATAGTCTATATAATAATCCTGGACTAGAAGGAAATGTGTATTTTAAAAATGTATGGAATTTAAATACATCTTATGGAACAAAGTTTGATTGATTCCTATATATGAAGTGGGATAACTAATCGATTCACTTTACTAAGGGTTATCCTATATTTATTAGTTAGTGATAGTTTATATTATTATTCTTAATGTATTCCATGATTAGATGAAATTTACTAGAGAGGCCATTTACATTAAAAATGATCACTGCTAGTCTATTTCTCAGATAGATTGATAGTGTCACAAGGACTCTATGTTTTCATATAAAAAAGATAAATGGTTTTTTACCATTAACCCATTTTAGTCTATGGTATGTTCATAATAAAACTATTATACTTAACCACTGATTATTGAAAATTATAGGGTTTTGATTTAGGTTTTCATATTGGTACATGACAACATGCAATTAATTCATTGATTTTCATGTTATAATAATTTGTCACATGATTAAAATAGTGGGGTGTTGTAACTATAGAAGAAAAAATTATTGCCCTAAAAAATGTTACACATCCACTTCTAGTAGATAAAATATCCAAAGGATAAGAAAATACATGGTATGATCTTACCCTAAAACAATGTTTTTAAAATTAACACTCACCAATTATATTGTTCCGTGATTAGCAGAAAAAATAAAATCCCTCACAACTAATATGAAAATTTAATGTAGTAAAAGAGGGAAAACCAATTTTCCTGGTTCTACCTAATAAGGATAATACAAAGTACAAAGAAAACATTTCATACACCAAAAAATAGTAAGAAATTTTTTTTTAGTAAAATTAAGAAATACCCCACTTGCCTCTAATTTTACAACCACCATAGAAAAAATGAACACTCTACTCTCAATCATCGGAATTTCTCATCACATGCATGAGTGCTATTATCTTGATATTTATGGAAAAATGTTGAGTTTACACCATTATGGGTGAATCAATTCTACTTCTCTTTTATCCACTATTGAAATTTATGAACCTATAGCGTGAATACCTCATGGATTTACTTCTATTAAATTTTGAGGTAATCTCTAGAACTCCCCTGTTTAGTATTTACCTCTTTATGTTTTTAATAAAAATTTATCCTCGTTTTTAAATATTTTATATCTCTCATATCATTTGAGAGTCACCATTATTCCCTTTATATAGATCCTAACCCATCCTTTGTTATGTGTTGAAAATTCATTCTTACACCAACATTGATTATGAGTCTAAATTACTCATTTTACTATAGGGACTACCTCTTGAATGATGGAAAATTGAAACATATGAGTCTTCTAACTTGACATCTACATGTAATAAACCTTACCACAATAGAGTTTACCATATATATATTTCACAAAAACACATAAAACATGTTGTGAAGATAACTTCAAATAAAATCCTTTTACCTACACACCATGACATGGAATAGGGATAATCATAGAATAATTCATCTCTAAAAAAATTCCATTCAGAATAACCAACACTAATATCAAATTTCCTATATAAAATTAATCTTTAGATTCCCAATACTCAATATCTATGACCAAAACACAAGGAAGCTCTATAATTCCACATTATTGAATAATTCATGAGCCTCACACCATAATATAAACACTTATTGTGACCCTTCCAATTTACAATAGGGATTATGAAAATCCATTATGGAATCCCCCGCCCTTTTATATCTATTAAATTTTCTATTTATCTAATATTTTCAAATAAAATAATTACATTTAGGACATTATAATTTTTTCAATTTCATAAAATATATTATGTATACTAGGAGGATTTCTCCTTAATCCATTATTTCATTCATTTATAACCACCACCAGGTGCATGTCATTATTGGAACATCATGTTACAAGAGTGGAGTTATAGAATTCACGAGTTCAGTTATCAAGACTATATGGAACCCCTGTGGTATCCACTTGGGTTGTATAGATCATTCATTTACTACAAAAATAGTTCATATCATCTTTACAACAATATATATAATTTATTTAAATAATATTACCTATTTTTTATAGATTTATTATTTGACTAATATTTTATCTTGATGGAATGTATTTATATAATTTTATAAAGTTTCATGTTGACAAAAGCTTGAAATTGTAGGTATTTTCTACTAACATTCATATATTTATTTTGATAGAACATGATATTTTGATTTTGATGATTTTATTTTCAGTTTGATGATATGTATTTAATTAGTAAGATCTAGCTGTTTTAATATTCTTTGATCCCAATTGTGCACTTGGGAAAAAAATATTTTTTGTGTTTTGGTGATATCAAGGTACATTTTTTTATTCTCTATATGACTTTTAGCTGGGGTGGAGGGGTGCAGTGGGCTTACTATTTTATATTTTATGTTCTATATGAGTTTTAGCAGGGGTGTAGGGGTGTAATAGGGGATTCAAGGGGGTTTGGGGCGATGTTGTGATGGGGGGCATGGTGGTGTGGTGGTGAAGCAGAACATAGGGGGAGAGGGGTGTAGTGGGGTGCATGTGTTTATACAGGGGTGCATGGTGAAAAGTGGAGTAGAGGGGTTCATTGGGGTCCAGGTGTGTAGTGGGTAAGAAGAAGTTGCATGGGTGAAGGGGGTGTTGGGTTGGGGGTGGTGGAACATGGCAGAGGATGTAGTAGGGGTGCATGGGTGAAGAGGTGCCTTCTATTTTTTCTTCTTAAAATTTAAGGATGTAGCCACAGTTTTTAACCATGGATATAGTGATATTTTGTTTTCTGGAAACATGAGTATGTATCCACAGTTAAAAATAATGGTAGTATTCTTAGTTCCACGGTTTGAACTGTGGCTATTGGCCTAGTGCCATGGTTAAAAACCATGTAAATAAATCTACCTTGAAGATTTAATTTCCACGATTAGTATCCTTTGAAATAGCCTTATATATCACTGACTCCAATGGTAGAAATAGCCCTATTTCCAGAGTTTGAACCATAGATATAGGTATATTTCCATGGTTACAAACCCTGTCTATGACATATTCGATATAGCCACGCCACTATAAGATATGGTCGGTTAAACCGTGGAGATAACCTATATCCAAAGTTTCGGTGTAAAATATTTTTACTATTTTTTTATTCCTAAACCCCTCATTGGATCACTCTTCAGTTGGGTTTTGTTTAGGGGTCCTTCATATGAAGATGTTTAACTTATAGAACTTTTTTGTGTCGTGCACGGTTGGCACATGGTTTTTCCAAACCATGCACCCTCTCAGTGAAAACTGTGAAACCCCAAATATTGAGGGTTTGCACCGCTTGTGCATGGTTTTACAAATGGTGAACCCACCTATGAGAATTAATGAAACTCCATTATTGCTGTGCAAGGTTTTTCTAGCCATGCATCCCTTCCCACTAAATCATGTGTGGCTTTTAATTAATCAAAAAATTATTTTTTTTAAAACATCGAAACCCTTGTTTTATGTTCTTTATTGGACTAACTCAACCTATTTCATTTTATTCTTCCTTAGAGTCTCCCAAAGGTTATTTTGGTCCCTATACTCCCTTATAGATGTGAATTGAGGCTAGGGGAATAAATTTAAATCCATTCCGATAAAGTTTCATGTTCTTGTTCTCTTTCTCTCATTTCCTTCTATTTTTTTCTCCCTAGGGTTATATTTATGTTCATGTTATTGTAGAATCTAATATACACTAATTTAGATCTTTGATCTAGGTTTTATTATTGGATCTTTTTTTTCTGATATTCAGTGTTGGAGTTTCTCTATTAGACCTTTTTGTTTTGAGATCATGTGATCCTAAGGTAGGTGGTTCCATTTATGATGGCCAATTTGATTATCCCCAAATTTATTTATTTAAATTAAATTGTTTTATTTAAATTTAATTTCATTCAATTGGTTTATAAAAAACTCAATTCCATTTAATTGGGGAATTAAAATCATATTTGGCATAAAATTGGGAAAAAAGCCAAATTACATTGAATTTGGGTTTGTTGTGGAATTTAATGGAAGTTATTTAAATTTAATTATGGAATTTCAATAGTGAATTTCATTTCATTAAATTGATTTCAAATTAGAATTTTAGAAAATGTCTTAAAATGGTATCGACAGATTCCTTGTGCTTTTAACATGGAAAAATCATGTTTTGATTAAAAATCCACGAACTAGTTTTTGAATGGATGTTGGAAAATATTAAATGAAAAAATGGGATGAATTGTATTTTAAATAGTTTTAAAATAAAATTCCCATAATTGATTATTATTAGAGAACATTAAATCCCAGGTTGTTAGTGAGTTTTTCAGTACAACACTCTATTGATGATTTACAATACTAAAAATACATATTGAGAAGGTCACATCCATTATGGGATGGTGATGGACCCTCTTTGACCAGTTTCATATGGATGTGTATAAACATATATCAATGATAAATACTTGACTGTGAGGGAATCCCATAGCCTAGAACAATCATAACTTCTTGAAAATGATCATGTTACCCATTTTTTATTTGAAATATATTCCATTTTTTGTTGTAAAATATTTTGTATATGCCTTGTGGATTTATATGAACTGTTTTATTTGAAATTTTTTATTAAGAAATTTGTTTAAATTATTTCAATAATTTGAAATGTAAAAGATGATTGTATTTAAAATATTATTATGAACTACCATGTCTTTTTATTTAAAATTGAATTGATTATATTGTTAATTAAATGTGGAATATTATTATGGAATACATGGTGAAAACCAACAGGGAATTTATCTAACATCCGAACTATGCCTTCTATTGTTTTTAGATTACATTATTTTAGGTTTGAGAAAGGGTAAGGTGCTACTTGGAGGAGGTAGTAGCTGTTGATCCTTGGGATTGGAGACTTATTCCCCTTAAGACTTAGTTTCCTAACCTATTTTTTTGATAATTTATGGTGGTAAAATAGGTTCTCTTTCCATTTTGAATTCTGATACACTTCTCCCTATGGAGTTTTTCTTGTATTCATACTGACTTGATTATCTTGCTTCTATTGTGTTTATGGAAAATTAATTCCCACTTTCACATTGTATGATATCATATTCTCATCACAAACCCATGGGAATTAAGAACTCCCATCATGGATACGTCAGGACTGGCTAGATTATAATGTAACCAGGGTATCTAGGCTTGTTCATGAAAAAGTGGTATCAAAGGTTTCAGTTGTGCCTCTTTCCTTCATGTTAGTATGAAATTGTGTAATCTTGTCCGCACATTAGAAGTAGTTTTGATTGAGTTCATGGGTATTTCTCACCACAATGAACCTTATGTCCCCAAGGGTGTTTTGGTAAAGGCTTATTTAGTATTTTTTTTCTAGTATTTTCCCTATTTTTGATTTAGATATATTGAAATCCAAATTTGGTTTCTCTATCTATTAAAATTAATTTCCATTATTGATCAATTTGATTGTTTATCTAATGTCTTTAATGTTTTTCACTGATGTTGTCTAGCCTCAGGCCACTAAGAAGATGTGTAAATTAGATCCTCTAGGAATATTCTGATGGACCACAATAAGAAAATACTCTAGTGGACCCAAGTTTGGTAGAAATCATAGTTCATCCTATCCAAGCTCTAGGACATTCACCTACACCAGTTACCATTCAATATCTGATTATGTGACATCAGGGGGATGTTTTACAGAATCATTATATAAGTTCATTAACTATAATCCAACAATTTTCATGGGATCAAATAATCCTCAAGTGGTTGAGGAATGTTTTAGAATGATTGAGAATTATTTGAGTTCTTAGAGACATCTGATGAAATTAAGGTTAAGTGTTCCACCTTCGTGATGAAGGGACCTTGCAGTAGATAGGGGTACATGATGTTGATTGAATGGAATCATAAGGGATTAGATCAAAAAGGCTTCAAATATATTTTCCCAGAGTAGTTCTATATAGAGTCAATGGTGTTGTTCAAGGATATCTTGTTTTTCAAACTCGAATAGGTTGACAGGACTATGAAAGGATTTACAAATTATTTCCAAGATTTTTTATAATTTTCATCTAAGATAGTATCAAATGGGAAGATTAAGACTCGATATGTTGATTTTGGACTCTTATCTAATATTCATTCTTACTTTTTATTAAAAAAATCATCATTTTTATACTGATGTGATGGATAGAGCATTGATGGTCGAAATGGACCTGGCTGGTATGTCATCATTTTCAGAAGTCCCATTTTCACTATGTGGTAGTATAAATTCCTCTATCAGAAACAAGTAGTGTGATGATTCTTGTGGTGGATCTTGGAATATGGGGTTTTCTAAACCTCTTGCAGTTCCTAGAAGAGGCCCATTGATTATCTTCAAGTGTTGAAACCCTTGTCACTCAAAGAGGGTTTTCCCTAAGGCACTCAAGGTATACGATTCCTAAAAATGTTCAAGTCACTTGAAGAAGTTTTTCCACATCTATACCACTATGCGTAGTGGAGTGGGATCATATGCACCTTATCAAAGTATGGTGCAATTAGATGATTCTTGTAAAAATGGGTTCCAGCCAAATGTATCTAGAATAAAGCTTCTTCATGCAATGTAAGAGTCTCTAGAGAAAGAGGATACAGGTCTCGTGACTGTGAGAGGTACTATCATTATATCTTTTTCATTAGTGACCAATTTATTTGATACTGGTTCATATTATTAATTTTTTTCAACCAATATTTTTAATTTTCTAAATATTTATATGGAGAAATAATTTTATATGATGGATACTACTACACCCCTTGGAATAAATGGAGTAGTGTCTCCATAGTCCTTCTTGTTTGTTCTCATTATCAGATATCGATCTTGCATAGATTTTTCTGGTTCTCAACATGAAACATATTGACTTCATATTCAAGAGGGATTGGATCATTGCTATTAAATCCTAGATTAATTTTTTTCTTCAAATGTAAAGACCCAAACTTTTACAAATAAAAATTATTCTCGATCTAATTAAATTTATTGTTGTGTAAGATGGTTATATAAAATATATGCACTTATTTGGTTTCTTTTTTTTTTTGGATTTTATAATGCTACTAATAATTTTTACCATTTCTAATATAGTCTTTGGACAGTGATCACATGATTAGTATAAATATAGGGCTTTAAAAAATCCAATTTACTCAGACAAAGGAAGCGATGGCCTCATCCAATAGAATTGCTCCACACAAAGCCCATTTTTCAGAGCTCGAAAAGAAGGTGGCGTCACTAGGCTTCTCTCTTGACCAAGTCCATGCTGAGCTTCAACGCATTAAGATCAAATGGAAACTCCTACTGGAGAAGTGGAAGTTGAGAGAGATTACCACTCGAGTGATGTTATCCAAGTCCCCCCTAAGAGTATGTCCCCATCGCAAACCTTACCCTTAGGTCATATGTAAGTGTTATAAGGTGTTATATAACAAGACCCTAGCACTATGATTATGTGCATTATTTTTGTATAGAACAAAAAAATATACATTCATTTTATTATTGTTATATTGTAAATATTTTTAAATCACAAATAGAATTTTTAGTTAATATTAAATTAAGAAATCTATTTTGATGAATTAATGGATTTTTGAATTAAATAATATTTTAATAAAATATTATTACTAAATTAATTTTTATTAAATATAAATGATCATATAATTTTTATGAATACAGTTGTAATTTTTATTTATATTGGAAAGCTACATTTTTTAAAACCCATGAATTTTCGATAAATGTCCGTTTTGATTTTAGAAGTAAAAAATTCACATATTTAGAAAAATATTTAGATAAAATGAATATTATTTTAGGAATTAGGACGTTAAAATTATCCATTGGTGAATTTTTCATAACATTCTAAGACAGTCAAATGTTTTGGTAAAACCTAAATACTGTTTAAATATATAATGTGTTTTATGACATCATAATGTCCTAATTATGATGTAATAAAATAATATATAAGGGGTGTTCAGCCAATATATGTTTTAAAATTAAATTAATATGATTTTAGGTTTGTTTGATTTATTTTACAACGCTTTAGTGGACCCCCAAGGCTTGTAAAAATACTTTAACCTTTTAAAATGTTTTCCTTGAGAGTGTGACTCACCTTCACATAAGAAAGCCTAATATTTTAATAAGTTCATAAATTGTCCTTATAAAATAATTTTTTTTACTCCCATTTGGAAAAAACCATGGGAAAAAACCAGGTGTTGGTTTTTTGTTTTGATTAGTTTAATGTATGGTGTCTAAAACATAAATAATAGTGAATTCCCTCTTTTTTCCAATATAATCCCACCAAAGATCCCACTTCCTCTTCACTAAAAACCTTTGGATCTAGACTAAATATTAACCTACTCCCTCTATAATCCTCCCAAGTTGCCCCAATATCCCATTAAGCCTCTCTGAAGCCCCTCCAAAGCCTTTGGGATCACACTTCCAAGTAAAGTATTTCTTCCTTTCTCATTTTTGTCCAAATTTATTTATGTTGTCATACCCTTTTGTTTTACATTCAAAATGTTGGGGTATAATTTTTCACCACCCCCATAATTCCATCCTTATGTTTTATTGATGATATTCCCCTTTCTCTCTCATTAATTCCTCCCATGTACACCCATTACCATGCCAAATTCCTTAAGCGATTTCTCTCTTCTCATTTACATTCATGAAATTATTTGGTATTATGAATCTAAATTCAATTAAATATACTGGGAAATGTATCTATATGACCCCATTTGTAACACCCCAAGATTTCATAGCGTGTTATTTCTTCAAAATAATTCAATAACTTGCACTACACACAACACCGAGTTCAATCGCACCATGAATTACCAAAAAAATCCATTCAAAAGAGGTTATGAATAGTATTAGCTAAATTTTAAACTTTATATAATCCTTATAATTTTAGAATCCATATTATGAGTTTCTTAGATATAATGCAAGAACAAATTCATTTTCAGTATTGCACTTTTATCAACTTTTAATAGTGAACCCTTTTTAAATACAATATTTTAAACTTTTTGACTAAATGGGGACATCAAAAATTTAAAATGAAACATCCCAAGCTTCCACGGTACGCTTTCCTTTGAATAATACAATTGCGTGTGTTGTACGCAACTTCGAGTTTTAACACACACCACAACCGATCAAACTAGCCGTTATGAATAGTAATACCTAATTTTTGAAATTATATATATTTTATATTTTAAAATGGACTTCATTTTTGGATTCGGAGTGTCGAATTTACCCTAAGGTGAAATTTTGGAACTTTTCGGGTAACTTTAATTTTTTGATGAATAGTGAAAATTACTAAATTTTAATTAAAAACAAATTTTTTAATCAAAATAATTAATAGTGATAAATTATGAATTTGAGTGGTTTTAAAGTATATTTATAATATATTTTTACCATTTAATACAATTTTGGTCATTGGACATAATTTTACAATTAAACCAAACATAAACAAGTATCAATCTTTTGATAGTTATTATCTCTTAAAAACACGCTTTTTGTTTTAACAACGGGAATTAATTTTAAATTAATTTCTGTCACTTATGTGTTTTGAATTTGGAAAAATGGATTCCATATTTGGAATCAGAATGTTCAAATTGTGTAAATAGGTAACTTGTATTTTTAGACATTTTGAATAAATACTGTGGTAAATATTTTATTTACTATGGTTAAGGATAAATCCGGTAAATAAGGGTTAAAAAATAATATTATAATAATACTAAATTACCCTAAAACGTGTCCTAACCTTATTGGTTGATACATGTTCGACCATAGTCATCTTTGGGTCGATTTGGGGACCCCATGGAGCCACTTGTAGGTGATAGGGACACTTTATTTTAATTAAGTTAAAATGAATACAAAAATGACACAAGCATATATTTTTTAGAAAAACAATTTTTATATAAGGTTATATATGTTTTATTTTCGACTATAAATATTAATTAGAAAGATAAAAAGATTTAATACATAATTATATTTTATTTATAATTTTTAGAAATTAAATAAGTTAATTTATTTATGACATAATGATGATGCAGTAATTACCATAATAGTGAAAAATTAAAATAATTAATATTATAAATACACAAATAAATAGAATTTGAGACTTTTTATGAATTACACTAATTTTATAAGTTAATATGACATGTTAGAAATGATTTAATTAAATATTTTCGAAGTAATAATTCTGTTTTGAGTTTCACAAAAATCAACTATTAAATAGTGTCAAAATTGACATAAAAGAGTTTTTAAAACAAATATTATATTATTAATTGATATTAAATTCCTAAAAATCTAAGGTTCGGAAAAGAGACTTATATCATGATAGGTGTATCATTAATGGACCACTTGGGGGTATCTTGGATGTATATAGTAAGTTTTTTAACCATATTATATAAAAATACAAAGAGACATTGTAAAAGTGAAACTAATTAACAAAGAGTTAATACTTAAAGATAAGGTTAATATAAGTTCCCAAACCTGTCTAAATTCTATTGGTTGAGTGGTTTCCGACCCATACCCACCTTAAAATTTAAATAATCAACTTTGGAGCCATTAGAAACCGAATATGAATTTATTATAAATTAATATTTCTAGCTTTTCCAAAGGTGCCCCTCACCCCTCTTATAAAAGGGCACTCCTCCTTCTCATTTCTTCACACCTTCAAAGCCTTTTGGTTCGGCCAAACTCTGCCAAAATACTCTCCCAACTTCCCTCAGTACAACCTAGAGGCCTTAGTTTGATCAGAAAGCCAACCTAAGGAGCCCTTTTGATCAAATCAAAAGGAAGAACCCGAAGAAGAGGTAATGATTTCACCACCCTTTTCCAAGTTCCTTTCTTCTTCCACTTCTTCTTCCTTTGTTGTTAACATTGTAAAATAATAAATCCCGTATCATATATATACTGTGATGTTATTATAAATATGGTACAACCATAATCAGTATTCTATCCACCCTTTGAATAACATGTCACCATACGTGCGTACATACGGCTTACCGTCTCCACATCGTGGTGTAATTGTTATTCAATATATTATTATTTGGATGGGTATAATAATGATGTGTAACTCATGTAAATAATAAATATAACATGTAAATGATTCTATATATATGATATAACATCCATTTATATATTATTTTAATATCAAAAGAATTATATTGTCGCTCGTGCGTACGTACGGACTACCGTCTCCACGAACGTGATGAGATTCATTCTCCATCGTATCCATTCAAGTATATGTCTCATTTGATAGTTAATAATAGTATCTAAGGACTTGATATAATTCTATACATGATTAAGATACAACCTATCCATTACAAACATGGCTTACGTAACAAAACATATAAAATAAAACAAGTAAGTTAACACCCGAAACAACGATAATACTAAGATATTATTAACAAAGCAATGTTAAAAGATCATATATGATATCATATGAATATATATGATTCTTGTATAATTTAATAACAATTATTTCACTATTATACAGGAGGTTAACCTACCCCAACCAAGGAAAAGTACAAAGTTAAGGGTTATTTCACAATCTCTTCATCATCCGAGGTTGTTTATACGTAATAATCTACTGGGATCTCTTTATCATCCACATCCACGTTTCTTAAAAATGTTTTTAAATGTTTTTTTACTATTTACTAGAATATGAGTTAAAGTCATTTATACCCTTTTTGACTTTTATAAGTGGTTTATTAATGAATATTTCTGTTGTTTTCAAAACAAGGTCCTTTTTATCTTTTTCGACAGAATTAAGGTAAGAATGTTTTTTTAACTTATACAGCGGGTGCGGTAATTTTCCACTGTTATAAAATTGTCGAAGCTTACATTACAAGATTATAAGAATGTTTTCAAAGAAAATGATTTATTAAATGATTTCAAAAAATATAAAGATATATTTCTCTAAAAAGAGTTTTGATTTCATTTATGTCAACATCCTTTGATGGATTTTATGCTTATTTGAAGTTGATTTATTATGATACAAAAATTCTATATTGTATTGAAGGTTTTGTGATATGTTTGAATATGGATGTGCTATTTTTATACCATTCATATTTTATGATGAAATTATTGACATTTCGTATGCTATTTTTAATACGAATGTTTATGTTATGTTTAAACCTTTTCATATGGGAATGCATTGGACTTAATATGTGACGGGTGGAGCCCGCTATAGCTCCTCGATGCATCGGTAGGTCTCATGAGACAAACTAGTGTGTTGGTGCAAGGCCTTGGCAAAATCTTATTTGTAGTCTTGGCACGAGGCCTTGGCTATGTGGTTATGGTAGTCTGGAATTATGCATTCCATCATTATGAAAGTGGTTATTGATATTGCATGTGATTATTCGATTAGTAGAATATCCATGTGAATAAGTAAATGACATTATTTCATTTTACTTTTTCCATACTATGTTGAAGTTCAAGTTTAAAAGGCTTCTGTTTTAGAAATGCATTGCCTTAAATGTTTATGCTTATTTTTGAAAGTTTCCGCTATATTGTTATCCTTACTGGGCATTTGAGCTCACCCCTTTTCTGTGTTTTATTTTTCCCAGGATGTGAAGAAGTAAGTTATGAATGACCCGTAGGGATATTATGAGGGGATAATAGTGTGGACTATGGAGACATTATGTTGTTGTAGTAGTTTTTCACTTTATTATGTAATGTAAAACTTTATGAATATATCTAGTGTTTCCAAGGCTTCTAAACCAATCAGTATTTCGAGATTTGATCTTTCTTGTGATCATGCCAATGTTATGTAATAATGCACCGACTCTAGGTAACTGGGGTCAGGGAGTTATAGTTGGTATCAGAGGAAGTTTAGTACAAACCTTGGAAGCTAGATTTAGATAAACTCTGATTAGAGCACATAGATTTAAGATGGACTTTGAGGATTAATATAGAATAATTTCCTAGAATTTTGGTATTGTAAAGATTTTGTGAGTTTTCCGAGCAATACATCCCTGTCTGGATACGAGCAGGTAGAGGCGGCTCTGGCACAGATGTACCTAGGGGTAAAACCCAAAAACACCGCTTTGAGCTAGACTCGAATGGGAATGGGTGCACGACAACGGGCCTTGCTGCGCTCTTGGTTACGACACTCCCGGGGGATATGCTTAGGATAATTCTCGTTTTCTTTACAAACCATTATTAAGGGTTTATGAGTATATACTTCCTCAAAAGAGACATTTTTATTATTATGGATTATATCCATAAACTATTTAATTTATGTTATGTGTTTCACAAGTTTGGGATTAGGTATTGTTATTCATAAACTAATCTAGTGTATGCCATTGTTTAGAAATGGTGCCCAGTAGAAGGAATGAGAACTCCAGCAATGCACATGATCCAAAGAGAAGGAAGAATCATATCTTTCATGGTCTTAAGCTAGAATTTATAAGAGAAATAGTCTCCCATGTATTATCATCTTATGAAGAAATAATATCATGTGTTGATAAGATAAGTAAAGAGTTTACTAAGTCCTATGGATTTGAAGGGAAGCAAGAGAAGAAAAGGATGGAAGAGAGAAAGATGGATAAAGGGAAGAGGGAAAAGAAGAATTTTCCCATATGTGATAACTGTGGAAAGAAACACCCTAGAACTTGCCTAAATGGAATGGGAGTTTGTTATAAGTGTGGAGGAAAAGGGCACAAAGTACGTGACTGCAAGGGTAAGAAAATGGTTTCAAATGTACAATGCTTCATTTTCAAGGAGTTTGGACACTACGCGAACCTATGTCCCAGTCATCAGACTATGCCGCAAATGATACTATTGGATAATAATTAAGTTATGATACTACCAGAGATGAAGAGGAATAATTAGAGTTCTTATGTTGATTATGTCATTTGAGTGTTGTATCAACAATGTACTTGTTATAATAATTATGGAGTATATAAGGATTGTACTGCAGTACTATTTCATTATGGACTTGAGATTGTGTGGAACAAAGAAAAGTAACTCAATAGTTGGTTAATTTTTTGGAAAATATATGGTTGAGAGAAAGATAAACCATAATATGGTTCTGATACCGAGGTAGTGATTTTAAAATAATACATGATTGTTTCAGATAAATCATATTGGATATTCTTGACTACCTTTAAACTGATTAATGATTTGTATATTCCATCATTGTTGGTGTTTACAACATTTCTGGATTGAAGGAGTATATTTATTATTCTATAAGGAATAAGGGATCATGAATGTAATCAATAATGTTTTATGATAATTCAGGATGTTGTAGTGTTTTAAAAGAATACAAGATGAAGGTGATCACATGTTATTACATGAAAAAAGGATCTTCATTGTGTTTACCTTCCTTATAAATTTTGGACTGATGTATTTTGGATAGTTCTAGTTTGGATTATTTTGGATTGCCATAAAAGGACAACCCGGAGGTCGGGCGGCAACCCGTCACGTCTGGAAAGGCCGCGAGACTTGAACCTGCAACCGAAGGGCGACAAGGGTGTATCACCTACCACTGGCCCACGAGATGTCCTGGATTAAATAATGTAGTTTTTTTAAAAGATCTGGTAGATGAATTATAAATTCGTTTATTTTGGAACCCTGTACGAATAGTATAAATAGAATTCTTTTTACGTTCTATTATCTTTTAGAGTGAAAGATGAGTTTGTGGTAGATATTTATTAATGGATAAAACTCTAATTATAACGTAAGTATATCTTCTTATGATCTTATCCAATCTCATAAATAAATTCCTCAACATTAAGAAAAGGAACTTAGAACAAAAATGTTGTCCTAGATGGTACCTTAAATCATCACTAATTGATGGCTTTTGGATTGTTGGCCTTTTTATATCCATGTTCTCTACCACTCTCCATCAGATAATTGATGGTTAGATTTCTCTTCTGTATCCATATTTTCCTACATGGAACCCTAGTATGTGTTATTTTCGGTAATTTTCATACTTTCTACTCTTTATTTTAAATAGAGGCCTCATTAATTCATTTTTTGATGTGGGATTTCAACTAAGATATTTTGAAACATCAAAAATGTGTTATCCTAATACCCTATGTTTTGTTGAACCGATGGTATTTCAAATCATCATAGATTGATGAATTTAAGGACCTCAATTTTACACTTGTTTGTAACTGATTACCTCAATCACTACCTATAAATATTTACATTTTCCCTCCAATTATATGTCTCTAATTTCCACCAATGTTCTCCTAATCGAGATCATAATTTGGTGGTGACCCTTTCATTTCTCTTTTCCTCATATTAAGACTAAATTTTAGTAACCCAATTTCCGATGTGGGTTTTACCACAAATATATTTTCTATTTTCAACCTTTTATTTTCTAAGAACAATTTCAAATTGCGAGGACACAATTTATTGAAGGAGGGGAGAATGTAACACCCCAAGATTTAATAGCGTGTTATTTCTTCAAAATAATTCAATAAATTGCACTACATGCAACACCGAGTTCAATCGCACCATGACTTACCAAAAAAAGCCTTTCAAAAGAGGTTATGAATAGTATTAGCTAAATTTTAAACTTTATATAATCCTTATAATTTTAGAATCCATGTTATGAGTTTCTTAGATATAATGCAAAAAAAAAAATTCATTTTCAGTATTGCACTTTTATCAAATTTTAATAGTGAACCCTTTTTAAATACAATATTTTAAACTTTTTGACTAAATGGGGACATCAAAAATTTAAAATGAAATATCCCAATCTTCCACGGTACGCTTTCCTTTGAATAATACAGTAGCGTGTGTTGTACGCAACTTCGAGTTTTAACACACACCACAACGGATCAAACTAGCCGTTATGAATAGTAATACCTACTTTTTGAAATTATATATATTTTATATTTTAAAATGGACTTCAATTTTGGATTCGCAGTGTCGAATTTACCCTAAGGTGAAATTTTGGTACTTTTCGGGTAACTTTAATTTTTTGATGAATAGTGAAAATTACTAAATTTTAATTAAAAACAACTTTTTTAATCAAAATAATTAATAGTAATAAATTATGAATTTGAGTGGTTTTAAAGTATATTTAGAATATATTTTTACCATTTAATACAATTTTGGTCATTGGACATAATTTCACAATTAAAGCGAACATAAACAAGTATCAATCTTTTGATAGTTATTATCTCTTAAAAACACGCTTTTTGTTTTAACAATGGGTATTAATTTTAAATTAATTTCTGCCACTTATATGTTTGGAATTTGGAAAAATGGATTCCATATTTGGAATCATAATGTTAAAATTTGTAAATAGGTAAATTTAATTTTTAGACATTTTGAATAATTACTGTGGTAAATATTTTATTTACCATGGTTAAGGGTAAATCCGGTAAATAAGGGTTAAAAAATAATATTATAATAATACTAAATTACCCTAAAACGTGTCCTAACCTTATTGGTTGATACATGTTCGACCATAGGCATCTTTGGGTCGATTTTGGGACCCCATGGAGCCACTTGTAGGTGATAGGGACACTTTATTTTAATTAAGTTAAAATGAATACAAAATGACACAAGCATATATCTTTTAGAAAAACAATTGTTACATAGGGTTATATATGTTGTATTTTCGACTATAAATATTAATTAGAAAGATAAAAATATTTACTACATAATGATATTTTATTTATAATTTTTAGACATTAAATAATATAATTTATTTATGACACAATGATGATGTAGTAATTACCATAATAGTGAAAAATTAAAATAATTGATATTATAAATACACAAATAAATAGAATTTGAGACTTTTTATGAATTAAACTAATTTTATAAGTTAATAGGACATGTTAGGAATTATTTAATTAAATTTTTTCGAAGTAATAATTCTGTTATGAGTTTCACAAAAATCAACTATTGAATAGTGTCAAAATTGACATAAAAGAGTTTTTAAAACAAATATTATATTATTAATTGATATTAAATTCCTAAAAATCTAAGGCTAGTCCAAGAGACTTATATCATGATAGGTGTATCATTAATGGACCACTTGGGGGTCTCTTGGATATATATTTTAAGTTTATTAACAATATTATATAAAAATACAAAGAGACATTGTAAAAGTGAAACTAATTAACTAAGAGGTAATACTTAAAGATAAGGTTAATATAAGTACCCAAACCTGTCTAAATTATATTGGTTGAGTGGTTTTCGACCCATCCCCACCTTAAAATTTAAATAATAAACTTTGGAGCCATTAGAAACTGAATATGAATTTATTATAAATTAATATTTCTATCTTTTCCAAAGGTGCCCCTCACCCCTCTTATAATAGGGCACTCCTCCTTCTCATTTCTTCACACCTTCAAAGCCTTTTGGTTCGGCCAAACTCTGCCCAAATACTCTCCCAACTTCTCTCACTACAACCTAGAGGCCTTATTGTGATCAGAAAGCCAACCTATGGAGCCCTTTTGATCAAATCAAAAGGAAGAACCCGAAGAAGAGATAATGATTTCACCACCCTTTTCCAAGTTCCTTTCTTCTTCCACTTCTTCTTCCTTTTTTGTAACCATTGTAAAATAATAAATCCAGTATCATATATATACTGTGATATTATTATAAATATGGTACAACCATAATCAGTATTCTATCCACCCTTTGAATAACATGTCACCATACGTCCGTACGTACGACTTACCGTCTCCACATCATGGTGTAATTGTTATTCAATATATTATTATTTGGATGGGTATAATAATTATGTGTAACTCATGTAAATAATAAATATAACATGTTAATGATTCTGTATATATGATATAACATCCATTTATATATTATTTTAATATCAAAATAATGATATTGTCGATCGTGCGTACGTACGGACTACCGTCTCCACGAACGCGATGAGATTCATTCTCCATCGTATCCATTCAAGTATAAGCCTCATTTTATGGTTAATAATAGTATCTAATGACTTGATATCATTCTATATATGATTAATATACAACCTATCCATTACAAACATGGCTTACGTAACAAAACATATAAAAGAAAACAAGTAAGTTATCACCCGAAACAACGATAATACTAAGATATTATTAACAAAGCAATGTTAAAAGATCATATATGATATCATATGAATGTATATGATTCTTGTATAATTTAATAACAATTATTTCACTATTATACAAGAGGTTAACCTACCCCAACCAAGGAAAAGTACAAAGGTAAGGGTTATTTCACAATCTCTTCATCATCCAAGGTTGTTTATACGTAATAATCTACTGGGATCTCTTTATCATCCACATCCATGTTTCTTAAAAATGTTTTTCAAAACATTTTTACTATTTACTAGAATATGAGTTAAAGTCATTTATACCCTTTTTGACTTTTATAAGTGGTTTATTAAGGAATCTTTCTGTTGTTTTCAAAACATGGTCCTTTTTAACCTTTTCGACAGAATTAAGGTAAGAATGTTTTTTAACTTATACGGCAGGTGCGGTAATTTTCCTCTGTTATAAAATCGTCGAAGCTTCCATTACAAGCTTATAAGAATATTTTCAAAGAAAATGTTTTATTAAATGATTTCAAAAATAGAAAGATATATTTCTCTAAAAATAGTTTTGATTTCATTTATGTCAACATCCTTTGATGGATTTTACGCTTATTTGAAGTTGATTTATTATGATACAAAACTTCTATATTGTATTGAAGGTTTTGTGATATGTTTGACTGTGGATGTGCTATTTTTATACCATTCATAGTTTATGATGAAAGTATTGACATTTCGTATGCTAGTTTTAATACGAATGTTTATGTTATGTTTAAACCTTTTCATATGGGAATGCATTAGACTTAATATGTGACGGGTGGAGCCCGCTATAGCTCCTCGATGCATCGGTAGGTCTCATGAGACAAACTAGTGTCTTGGCACAAGGACTTGGAAAAATATTATTTGTAGTCTTGGCATGAGGCCTTGGCTATGGGGTTATGATAGTCTGGCATTATGCATTCCATCATTATGAAAGTGGTTATTGATATTGCATGTGATTATTCGATTAGTAGAATATCCATGTGAATAAGTAAATGGCATTATTTCATTTTACTTTTTCCATACTATGTTGAAGCTCATGTTTAAAAGGCTTTTGTTTTAGAAATTCATTGCCTTAAATGTTTATGCTTATTTTTGAAAGTTTCCGCTATATTGTTATCCTTACTGGGCATTTGAGCTCACCCCTTTTCTATGTTTTATTTTTCCCAGGATGTGAAGAAGTAAGTTATGAATGACCTGCAGGGATATTATGAGGGGATAATAGTGTGGACTATGGAGACATTATGTTATTGTAGTAGTTTTCACTTTATTATGTAATGTAAAACTTTATGAATATATCTAGTGTTTCCAAGGCTACTAAACCAATCGGTCTTTCGAGATTTGATCTTTCTTGTGATCATGACAATGTTATGTAATAATGCACCTACTCTAGGAAACTGGGGTCGGGGCGTTACACCATTACCTTCTATTTCATGTAAATATGATGAGACACCCTTTTATCTCTCTCTCCAACCATTTTTATGATTTCTTATGTCGCACCATTATGATTCCGAAATTGCACCGTGATTTTCCCAAGCCAATGTCATTGTGTAGTGAATACCAAGCCCATTTCACTATAAAGGTTATTAAAATGTATGCAAATTTACTTATATATTATGGATTTTCATGTATGAATTACACATTCCTATATCATGGAATAAATTATGATGTTTAGTGAATCCATGTTATATGATCCATGTGGCACACTTATGCATGAAATGAAATGATTAAGAAGGGTGTGTCCTGATAGAACTTCAATGCATTGAGTAAAGATTAGTATCATGATACATCAATTGAAATGAGGGTTTAATCATATTAATTGAATTTCAATGAGGGTTTACTAATTATCCATGTAAAATGATCCTTGGATCATGCTAATAACATGTTAAATGTTGTTTCCACATTTCCAAGTTATGATAATCATGCTATATCAAGCCTTTATGTTCATGTTTATTTTATGCTCCATTGATATTCTTATTTCCTAACTTGTATTTTATTCTTTATGTTATTCCTTGTTTACTCCCTTACTGGGCTTTATAGCTCACCCTTTTCTTATGCATGTCCTTAGGTTATCCCATACAATGCTAATCATGAAAGAATTTGTGTGGTCAGGTAAAAGTAGTTTTCAATAAAGATGTGTATTTCATGTTTTAAGTTATTATGTAATGTTCCTAAGACACAAAGACACTATAAATCTCGATATTATATGTTTTATCAAATTAATAGTTTATGTAATAAATCATGTTTAAGTTTGTAATAAAGAATAGGGTTGTTATAATTGGTATCAGAGGATAAGCTTTATTATTTTTGGGATTTGGATTTGAAAACCACAGTGAATGCCTTAGGGATTATACTAATTATAATAAAAACATCCCTAAATTTTGGTAAGTATTGACTAAGTATTCTATTAATCAAATACATCACTTTATAGATATTATCATGTAGAGGCAGCTCTAGCACAAATGTATCTAGGGGTAAAACCTGAAAAAACCGCTTTGAGCAAGACTCAAACAAGAACCGGTGCATGACAACGGGCCTTACTACACTGTTGGTTACGACAGTTCCAAGGGATATGCTTTCGTAAATTTAAATTCTTAGTATGAACCATTATTAATGGAATAAAAAATTATCCTAAGAATATATGTTGGAAAGTAGATCAAGGATAACATAAATTGAAGCCTATATATTCATAAGTTAAGGAAATAAAAGTAATTTATATGTCATCTGTTTATGTCTTTGTATTACCCTTTTATGTGTTACCCCTAAAATTCTTTTTATTCCATCCAGTGGATGGTAATAGGAAGACTAGGGATAACAACCGATGTAAAGATCAATGTGATGACTGTTCTAATGAGATGCCCAATCCAATGGGAGCAGGAATCGAAAACTTTGTCATGATACTCTCTCAGTTAACTCATGTTTTGAATAGAAACATGGTTCATTATAAATGTTCAAACCCCCCACCCATTAAAGAACAATTCTCAATCAAAATCTTCCTGAGACAAAGGAATCCTACTTTTAAGGGATTATCTGATCCCTCAATTATAGAACAATATATCAACTCCATTGAGAAGATCCTCTCCATCCTTCAGTATTTTGAACAAGAGAAGGTACTTCTGACTACTTATCGTATGGAGGGTGAAGATGATCAATGGAGTACACTAATCAAAAATAAAAAGCCTAAGGAGGATATTGAGATGTGGGAATGGAAGTATTTCCAGAAAATACTTTTTGAAAAATATTTTCCTCGCACCCTCCGACTTCAGATGGAAAGAGACTTATTTTCCATCAAGAAAAAAGATGATGAATCTATTAGAGAGTATGAGGAAAACTTCACAAGGATGTCATGATATGCCTCCATCTTTGTTGTTACCCCTGAATGAAAGGTTGAACGCTTCTTTGGTGGGCTAAAACCAAGCCTACTAACAGTCTTAGTGATCTGTTACATCGAGATCTATGAGGAAATTGTCTGATATACACTAAAAGTTGAAATGGAGATGGGTGTATCTCAAGGGTATCATGGGGATAAGAAGAGTAAGGTGGAATTTAATTCTGGTGGTCTGATGGATAAATCCAATGGTGCTAAGATAATCCAGCACCAAACTTTCCAAATTTTTGGAAATAAGCACACCCGAAATTTCCAGAAGGGGATGAGGAAATGATTTAGGTGTAGAAGAGAGGGGAACCAGGCCATTAACTGCTTACAAGTAAAACCTACGATTGCGACAGAGGAGAGGAATGCTCTATTAGACCCTCAATTAATTGTTCATTGCTTCAACTACAATGAACTAGGGCACTTTTCAAATTAGTTCCCTTTGAAAAGGGTTTGTTGAGGCAAAAAACAACTTCCAAGGCAACAAGGGAGATATTTTTTTCCATCACTACCACCAATGTGAACCCTGGAAATGAAGTGGTGATAGGTACATTATTTATTCATTCAAAAATAGTGAATATACTTTTTCATTATAGTTCTAAACATTATTTTGTACCCCAAAAGTTTAGTAGAACAATCTCATCACCACCACAAATCATGGAAGTAAAGATTTCGGTGAGTATGGAAAATTAGAAAATCATTGCATCCTAGGAATATAAATCCCCCTATCATAATTTGTATATTGAACATCCGGGAGAACCTCATCATAATCCCTTTGCTGGAATATTATGCAATTATTGGCATGGATTGGATTTCTTAATATAGAGCCAACATAAATTGCTGTAAAAGGGAAATCACTCTTCATATGGAAAATCGATCCCCGATTCTATACAAGGGAAAAGAGTAAGATGGGTATTATTTAGCACCATCATCTAAAGTGTGGATATTATTAACCTATGAACATGATTATCTTACTTAGATGATTGAGTATGAGGAAGAAACCATCCTTTAAGACATGCATATTGTGAGAGATTTCTCTACAAAGTTTCATGAGTAATTTCCTGGTCTTCCTCCTAGAAAAGATGTTTAATTCTCAATTGATCTTATACCTTGGGAGTTGCCAATATCCAATAATCCATATAGAATGGCTATTGTGGATATCGAGGAGCTAAAGAAAAATATACAAGAGAATATTGATAAGGGGATTATACGCCCAAGTTCTTTACCATGGGGTGCACCAGTCCTCCTTGTCAAGAAGAATGATGGGTCAATGGGCCATTCCATTGATTATCATGATCTCAAAAAAATGATAAAGATCAAGTATCCTCTACCCAAAATTGATATCTTTTTCAAAATCAGCTACGTGGAGAACAATACTTCTCCATGGTGGATTTGTGGTTAGGATATTACCAAGTAAGGGTGAATAATGACCCCAGAATAATTTTCATACAAGATACAGGCACTATGAATTCATAGTAATGCCTCTCAGACTCACTACTGAACTATAAATCTTCATGTAATTGACGAATAGAGTCTTTAGAGATTAACTTGTCAAATTTTTCATAGTCTTTATAAATGATATTATAATATAGTCCAAAACTAAGGAGAAGCATGAGGAACATATAATCATTGTACTAGAGACCTTGTGAAAGGAAAAGATCTATGAAAAGTATGAAAAGTGTGAGTTCTAGATGAAGTGGGTCTCATTCATGGGTCATATCATCACAAGCAACGATATATCTATGGATCCATCAAATAAAACTACAATTGAGGGATGGATGAGGCCAACATCGGTGATGGATATCCATAGCTTCTTGGGGTTGTCATAATATTATCACTGATTTGTGAGAAATTTCTCACGATTTTCAAACTCTCTTACAAAGATAACTCAGAAGGGAGTCAAGTTTTCTTGGAGTGATAAATGCGGATAGAGCTTTAACGAGATGAAAAGGAGGCTTATCACTACACTCGTTCTCACATTACCCATAAGTGGAGAAATTTTTGTGATATTCAGTGATTCTTCGAAGAAGGGAATGGGCTGCATGTTGATGAAAAATTACAAAGTCACTTCCTATGCTTTAAGTCAATTGAAAGTTTATGAGAAAAACTATCCAACACATGATTTGGTGTCAGCTGTAGTGATCATCACTTTAAAGTTTTGGAAAAATTACCTCTTTGGGGGGAAGTGTGAAATATATACGGACCAAAAAAGCCTCATGTATATATTCCAATAGAAAGAGTTGAATATACACTAGAAAAGATGGTTATAGATGATCAAATACTATGAATTCTCAATCCATTACCACCCCTATAAAGTGAATAAGGTGGCAGATGCTCTAAGTAGAAAGGTCCCAGTGATTCTATCATTGATTAGAATTGAAAAAGATCTAATATTCTTAGATTTATTGAAGATAGACATGGGAATAATAAATAAGGGAATATCATCAATCCTTTGGAAAATGATTACTCAACCATCTCTTTTGGAATGGTTAAGGGATGATCAAAAGAGTGATGTGGGAATTCAGAAGAATGTGGAATGTATCAGAAAAGGGAAATACTTAGAGTGCAATTATAATGAAGAAGTAATTTTGACATTTGGGTCAATACTATGTGTTCCATCAAATATGGAGTTAAAGAATGAACATTTGGATAATGAACATGATTTAAATTTCTCCATTCACCCAGGAAACAAAAAGATGTTTCAAGATCTCTAAGATCATTGTTGGTGGGATAACATGAAGAAGGAGATATCTGTGTATACATCAAAGTGCCTGGTATGTCAGAAAGTGAATACTAAGAGGCATAAGTCTAAGGGGATGATGCATTTGTTACCCATACCAACATAGAAATGGGAAAACATCACCAGGGACTTTGTCATCAGAATTCTGAATACTTCAAAAGGAAACAATGCTATTTGGTTTGTTGTGGATCATCTTAAAAATATTGCACACTTCATTGCAATTAGAGAGGATTTTTCATTGGATCAACTATAATGAATATACATCATAGAAGTGGTAATGTTTCATGGAGTACCACTATTGATTGTATCTGATCAACACCCAAGATTCACCTCTAAGTTCTGGAAGAGTATTCAACATGCTCTGAATACTGAGATGAACTTCAGTATGTCTTATCATCCTCAAACTAATGTCCAATCTGAGAGGACTATCCAAACACATGAGGAAATGTTGATATAATGCTTAATGGACTTAAAAGTAGGATGGTATCAACATATTCCTCTATTTTAATTCTCTTACAACAAAATTTTCCACTCAATAAACTAAATAGATCCATATGAAGACCTTTATGGGAAGAGGTGAATAACACCAACATGTTGGGATGATGTTGGGGAGAGAAAACTCCATGGTCCATAAATGGATAATGAAATTGTGGATAAGGTTAAGACCATCCAACATCTCATTAAAGCTTCTCAGAGTAGAGAAAATATCTATGCTAAAAATCATCGATGAGACTTAGAAAAGAAGCTGTTGAAGATATTAGAGCTATTCTAATATCACTCTTGAGTAAGTACATACCTGACCCATCACATTTACTCAATCCAAAGGTGGTACCATTGGATAATGAACACTCCTATTAAAAGAAGCTATTGAAGATCTTAGATCATAGGAAAAAATTTCTATGAAATAAGAAAATGCCCCTCATCAAGGTGTTGTGGAGAAACCACAAGTTTGAAGAGGAAATGTAGAAATCAGAGGATGCAATGAAGCAAAGATACCCACATATATTTTAGTGTGGGAAAATGAAATTTTGAGGGTGAAATTTATTTTAGGGGGGAAGATTATAATGACCCAAACTTTTACTAATCAAAATCACTCTTGATCTAATTAAATGTATTATTACGTAAGATGGTTATATAAATATATGATCTTATTTGGTTTTGTGTTTTTGGATTTTAAAATACCATTAATAATTGATACCATTTATAATATAGTCATTGGACAATGATCACATGATTAGTAAAAACATATGGATTTAACAAATCCAATTTAATTAGGCAAAGGAAGCCATGTCCTCATCCAGTAGAATTTCTTCATAGGAAGCCCATTTTTCAGAGCTCGGAAAGTAGGTAGCATCACTGGGATTTTCTCTTGACCAATCCTAAGGTGAGATTCATCATGTTAGCTAGAACAGAACCTCCTACGAGAGAAGTGGAAGTTGATAGAGATTACCATCCAAGCGAAGTTATCTGAGCCACCCCAAGAGTCTTTCAGAATCACACACCATACCCTTATTTCATATGAGGGTGTTATAAGTGGTTATGTAACAAGACCCTAGCACTATGTTTATGTGCATTATTTTGGTAGAGAACAATGAATATACATTCATTTTATTATTTTTACTTTTTAAATATTTTTTAAAGATCAAATAGTATTTTTAGTTAATATTCAATTAAGAAATCTATTTTGATGAATTAATGGATTTTTTAATTAAAAAATATTTTAATAAAATATTTTTACTAGATTAATTTTTATTAAATAAAAATGATCATATAATTTTTATGAATAAAATTTTAATTTTTATTAAGGTTTGAAAGATATTTTTGTCCAAACCCATGAGTTTCTGATAAATATAAGTTTTTATTTTAAAAGTACAAATTAACATATTTTAAAAAATATTTAGATAAAATGAATATTATTTTCTAAATCAGGACATTGAAATTATCCAATGATGACTTTTTCATTATTTTCTGAGACAGTTGAATTTTTTGGGTTAAAATTAAATAATGTTTAAATATATAATGTGTTTTATGACCTCATAATGACCCAATAGTGATGTAATAAAATAATATAAATAGGGTTTTCGGAAAATATATGTTTCAAAATTAAAATAATGTGATTTTAGGTTTGTTTTATTTATTTTAAAAAACATTACTTGACCCTCCAAGGCTTATAAAATATTTTTACCTTTTAAAATGTTTTCCTTAAGATTGTGACTCACCTCTAAATAAGAAGCATAAATTTTAATAAGTTCAGTCATTAGACTTATAAAATATTTTTTTAAACTCCCTTTTATCCAAAATCATGGGAAAATCCATGGTTTGGTTTGTGATTTTGATTAGTTTAATGTGTGGTGTCCAAAACCTAAATAATAAAGAATTCCTTTTCTTTTCCTATATAAACCCACCCAATATCCCACTTCCTCTTCACTAAAAACCTTTGGATCTCTAAAAAACTCATCCCTTCTCCCAATAAAATCCTCCCAAGTTTCCCCAAACTCCCAAGAGGCCACTCTCAAGCCCCTCCAAGGCCTTTGGGATCACACTTCCAAGTAATGAATCTCTTCTTTTCTAATTTTTGTCCAAATTTCTTTGTGTTGTTATATCCTTTATTTTTCATTTAAAAATGCTGGGGTATGATTTAAAACCTCTCAAATATGAACCTCCTTATGTTTGAATGATTATGGACCCCTTTATCTCTCGTTAATGCCTCTCATGTACACTCTTTACCATGCCTAAATTCTGTAAGGGATTTCTCTCTTCTCATTTACAGTCAACAATTATTTTTTATTATAAATCTAAATTCCATTGCATATGTTGGGATATGTATCTATATGACCCCTTACTATCAATTTAATTTACATATTATGAGACACACATTTCTCTATCATCAACCATTTTTCTGAATTCTTATGTCACATTGTTCTGCTGCTGAAATTACATCGTGATTTTCCCATAACAAAGTCATTGTGTAGTGAAAACCAAGCCCATTTATCTATCAAGGGCATTCACCTTTATGAAAATTTACTTATATATTATGTAATTTAATTTATAAATTCAACATTCCTTTATCGTGGAATAAATTATGATGTTTAATGAATCCATTTTATATGATCCATGTGTCACACTTATGCTTGAAATGAAATGATTAAGAAGGGTGTGCCCTGATAGCACACCAATACATTGGGTAAAGATAAGTATCATGATAAATCAAGTGAAATTAAAGTTTAATCATTCTAATTCAATTTAAATTAGGTTTTAATCATTCTCTATGTGCAATGATCCTTGTCTCATGTTAATATCATGTTAAATGTTTTTTCCACATTTCCAAGTTATGATAATCGTGCTATATCATGCCTTTATGTTCATGTTTCTTTTATGTTGTATTGATATTATTATTTCTTAAAATGTATTGTATTATTCATGGTATGAATTTTTTACTCACTTACTGGGATTTATAACTCACCCTTTTCTTATGCATGTCCTTAGGTTATCCCCTGCAACGCTAAGAGCGAAGAAATGTGTGTAGTCATGTAAAAGTAGTTTTCAATAAAGATGTGTATTTCATGTTTTAAGTTGTTATGTGATGTTTTTAAGCCCCAAATACACTATACCTCTCTATCTTCTATTTTGTATCAAGTGAATGGTTTATGTAATAAATCATGTTTATGTGTGTAATAAAGAGTGGGGTTGTTATATCAAAGCATCTCCTTCACTACACCCATTGGAGTTTGTCGTATCGTTCAAGGAGAATGGGACCTGAGGACAAGTAGAGTAATACATTCTTATATAGTGTTTTGAAAAGTAATATATGTTTTTTCTTTTTGTCTGGATAGATAATATTTGAGTGTTGATCTCCCTCTTATTGTTTTCGAGTTTCTCAACATTTTTCCTTCTAACTTCTCTAGGTTTCCACTAGTAAGGGAGATAGATTTTTCTATCGATTTAGTACTTAGACTGAATGAGTATATATTACTTATTAATACATTGAAATAGCTATAATGAAAGGGATGAAGACCCTGTTGGATGATCTTCTAGAGAAAGGATTTATACACCAGAGTGTGTCACCTTGGGTGGCTTCATTTCCCTTTGATAGGATAACTAATAGATCCCTTCGCCTTTGTGTTGATTACAGAAAAACCAATCAAGTTACAGTAATGAAAAAAATATCCAGTTCCTGGGATTGATGATATGCTTGACCAGTTTAAAGGGGATAAGTGGTTCTCATATATTGATATTTTATCTAGTTACCATCAATTGAGAATAAAAGAATCTAATATTCAAAAAAATGTCTTTCAAAGATGGTATGACCATTATGAGTACATCATCATGACTTTTTGTTTAATAAATGATCATACAATCATTATGGATTTAATGAAAAATATTTTATATGAGTATCTTGATACCTTGGTTGTAGTCTTTTTCGATGAAATATTTTTCTACTCTATGTCGGAGGAGGATCATGTGTGTCATTTGAGAGCTGTCCTGGGATTGTAAAAAAATCACCAAATTTTTTCAATTATTTGAAATGTGATTTATGGATTTGAGAAGTGATTTTATTATGTAACATTGTATCAGAATAGGGTATTTCATTCCATCTTGAAAATTTTAAATTTGTTATGACATGGGAACATCCATGAAATATTTTTGAGATTCATAGCATCTTTGGTTTGTTGTTTTTTTACATGTTTCTTAAGGACTTCCAAAAGATGGATTCTCTGATGAATTATCTAAATATAAAGGGAGTAAGGTTTTATTGGGATGAGAATTTTCAGATTTCTTTTGTTAAGAAGAAACATCTTTTGACTACTACACAAGTGTCGAATCCTCCATAGGCCAAGTAGGTATATATGGTCTTCGGTGATAAATCCTGTTCTAGTTTGGGTTGAGTTCTTATGCACGATGATCATGTCATTTCCTATTTTACTTGGAAGAATAGTCCACACAAGAAGAATTACCCAAACTGTGTTCTTAAACTTTCTATTGTTATGCACATGCTTAAGAGTTGGTAGCATTACCTTTAAGAAGAACTGTTTACCAAGTATTTCAGCCACAATATATTGAGTTATATATTTTATCAAAAATATTAAAATCTTCTCTAATGAAATTGGGTCAAATACCTGTAATATTTTGAATTTGACATTTCCTATACCCTGGGGAATGGGAATGTTGTTGCAAATGCTTCGAGTAGGAAACATCAAACCCAAACTCTAAAAGAATCACCAAAATATTGGAACTTGATGGATCTATTTGAAATGTTTCATAATGGTGTATGGGAATTAAGGGATGACGTTTCATTGGCTAGATTTTAGTTGAATTCTGCTCTCCACGAGATGATTCTATAGGAACCGTATATTGATGATGGTTTTCATAGCATTTGTGACTCTTTATATAGTGGGGGACCATTATTGGGTGGTCAATCTCTAAAGAGGGAATTATATGTTATCAGAATCCTTTTTGGTACTATTATCTGTCAGGAAATCTATGATGTGAGATTTCCCTAATTCCTAGTGGGATGTTCACCGAAAAATCATGAAGATTTTTATGATATGAGGTGATGAGTTTTTGGGCTTAGTATGAGATAAGTCACATTGGATTTTGTCTCCCACTATTATATGTTCTAATAGGTCAAGACTAAGAACCAAAAACATTCAAGTTTACTTTATCCTCTTCCATTTCCTACATTGAAGTGGGATGATATCTCAATGCACTTTTTTGTTGGGTTGTTGTGTACCTAGAGAAATAAGAATGTGATATGTTGTGTGATCGATGTACTGAATAAATCAGATCAATTTATACCTAATCATGATACTACAAATGTTAAAGATTTGGGAAATCTTTATGTGAAAGAGATCAGTAATTTTCATGGATTTCCATCTATAATTTTCTTTGATAGGGACCTATGGTTCACTTCTCTCTTTTGTAGAGGCCTCCAGGAGGCATTGGGATCTCAGATCTATTTGAGCATGACATACCATCCAAAGTTAGATGGACAGACATAAAGAACTATACAAATTCTGGTACATATTTTTTCACCTATGTTCTTGACTTTTTTGGATATTATGATTATCATTTAAGACTGATTGAGTATATTATAACAAAATTTGTTATTCCATGATCAGAATGGATCCTTTTTAGGCCTGGTATGGCCACCCTTTAACATCTCTTTTATGTTGGTCAGAGATGGTTGAAATTTCCTGGGTTTGATTTAGATTGGTTTAAGAGATGCAAACAAATATTTTTTTTAATCAAATAATTTTTATAGTAAAAATACAAATAATTCTTCTACTAATCATCATCACAAACTACTCAAATTTTCAGTTGGATATGAGGTGTTCTTGAAAGTTTCACCCCGGTTGGGTCATCAACATCTTGGGAGGAAAGGGAATCCTTTACCTTGTTCTGTAGGACGATTAGAGGTTGTTGGGATGGGGGGGATTGTTTCTTACCATTTATCACTTCCTCTGTTGCTAACATTGATACATAACATGATTCTTATATTGTAATAATGAATATATATTTCTAATCAATCACATGTTCTGGTCTTGAGTGATCTTGGTGTCGAGCTTGATTTATCTATCAATGAGAATACCATCAGGAAAGTTGATTTTGAAACCAAGGTACTTCAGGGGAGGATGATACCTTTTGTTTGAGTGCTACGGTAGCATGGTTCTGATTCTCATGAGATGTGGGATAGGGAGGTAATGATAAAAGAGAAGTGGGATAATCTTTTTCTCATGGAAGCTTCTTAACATGCTTTCTAGTGATAGAATGTTTCTATGGTGTGGAGGTTTCAACATCCTGCTACTATTTTTAGTTATTCCTATACCCTTTTTTGATCATTCTTTATTTGGGATTCTTTTTGGGGTGCTTTGGGTGAAATTTTTCATGTTTTGGAAAGGTTATAGGTTGTGCATGGTTGGCACTTAGTTTTTTAAAATCATGTTCCCTCTTAGTAGAAACTATAAAAACCCAAACATTATGGGTTTTCATGGCTAGTGTAGGGTTTGAAAAACCATGAACCCATATTGGATAAACCATGCAATCCCATTATCAGTTATGCATGGTTAGGGTGCATTGTTTCTCTACCCATGCATCCCTACCTAGGAAACTATGCATGACTTTTAATTAATCCAAAAATTAATTTTTAGAAGCCCAAAACACTATTTTTATGTTCCATATGGCCCAAAATATACTTATGGTGTTTTTATGATCCTTTGAGTCTCTCAAGAGGTGATTTTATCCCCTCTACACCCCTGTGGATGAAAATTGAAGCTATGAGAATGAGGTTTGATCCCTTCCTAGTAAATTTCCTCTTCCAGTTCTCTTTCTCTTATTCTCTCAACATTATTCCCTAGGGTTATATAGATATTTGTGTTGCTATAAAATCTAATATCCACTATTTTAGATCATGGATCTAGGTTTTTTTTCTGATCTTTATTTTAAATTTTCTTCATTTGAGTTTCTTGATTAGGGCCTTATGTTTTGAGATCCAGTGATCCCAACGTAGGTGGTTCCATTTATGATTTTCAATTTGATTATCCGTAAATTTCTTGATTAAAATTAATTTTTTTTAATTTAAAATTTATTTTATTTCAATTAGTTTACTAAAAATCCAATTCCATTGAATTCAAGATTAGAAATTGTATTTGTAATGAAATTGGGAAAACCCCCAATTCCATTAAATTGGGATATGTTGTAGAATTGGATGGAAATTATTTAAATTAAATTACAGAATTTGAATGGTGAAATTTATAGGATGGAAATAATTTTATATTGGTATTTGAGAAAATTGATTAATAATTATTTTGATAGATACCCAGGGTTTTGATATTGTAAAAGGAATGTTTTCTTTAAAAATTCTTGTATTGGTTTTTAAAAGGAAATCAGAATATTTGAAATGAATGAATGTGATTAATTTTAATTTAAATATTTTGAAAATAAATTTCCCATCATTGATCTTTATTAAAGAACATGAAATACTATGTATTAAGTGACTTGTTTTGGAAAACAATCTATTAATGATTTACAAAAAAACAATACATATGAACCATGTCACATACTTGATGGGATGGTGATGGATCCTTATGAACATTGTTAGAGGGATGTGTGTGTTGAGTCAATAAGGTTTCCTTATGAATTTTTTATTCCTTCATCTTTTGGGAGATTGTTGAGTTAATAAGGGTTCCTTTTGACTTAACCAATCCTCGGGTTTTGAAAATTAGAAACACCATATCTCAAGGAAAATTTCGTTTTACCCTGTGTTTTACTTTCATAAGGAAAATTTTCCTTCCCGAAGGAAATTTATCCTTACCATGTTTTTCATTATTCATTTTCTTGTCTAAGTGTAAAATTTCCTTTTATATCTAAATCCTAGGAATCATATAATACTTAAATAAAGAGAATTCTGTTTTCAGGATCCGAATTCAGACTCCCGGTTCTCTGAATTCAGACTCCGAACTCTTCTGAGTTTTGACTCCGAGTTCTCTAAATATAGATTCTGAAATCTTATGAGTGTTGACTCCGAGTTATCTGAATTTATACTCTGAAATATTCTGAGTTCTGAGTCTGAATTATCATTAATTTTGAATCTGAACTTTGTAAGTTCTGACTCTGAATTCTCATGAACTCTGACTCCAAACTTTGTATGTTCAGGTTCTGAATCCTTGTGAATCCAGATTCCAAATTTCCTTGAAATTCAGACTCTGGAATTCTATAGAGTTCAGGGTCAGAATTACATAGAAAATAGAATATGAATATCCTTGTATTATAGACACCAAATGTGCTTTTTGTTAGACTCTGCACTTTTATTTTCTTCCATTCCGAATATTTTATTTTGGTTATGTAATCATATTTTTTCTTACACTTTCTTTTGTTATAAAATGATGTCATGCATTTATTTTATAACAACCATTTTTGGAGTGACACGTGTACAGGTCCCTCCAAAATTCAAGGAAAAATATTACCATTGGAGGAGGGAGCCAACCGTTGGAGATGTGCCTATAAATAGAATCTCATTTAAAAGAGCTCAATACTGTTCTATGAATCTAGAGATTGCATGTTGTTGATGTGATTTCTAGAGAGAGACTCTCATGATTAGTGCGTACTGAAGGTCTTGTTCAGATTTTCATCGTGTGACTCCAAATTTTGCTGATTACATTCGAGGACTTCCGTGGATAGGAAGACAGGGGTGTCGACTACCTTAATGTTCGAGGACTTCTGTTCTGAAGAAGATAGAGGTGCCAACTACCTTGAAGTTGAGGGCTTGTAGGGATAGTAAGAAAGAATTTGATCTTTGTATTGAGGGATTACCCTGGTGTGGGTAAGACAGACTTTCTTGAAAGTATAAATCAAGGGACCTTTATCCAAGGTTGTTGGATACCCTTCTCTTTGGGTTAAAAGATTTACTACTTGTTACTTGGTTTGTTTCAAGTTTTGTACTGAAATTTTGATTTTTGAAGAAAGTATAACTATCTTATACTTCCATATACTTGTATACTCTAATTTAGTAAGATTATATATGATTTAAGGTAGAATCTTTATCTTTGTAAACTTTCATTAAGTTTCATTTTCTGGAACCATCTTTTCTGGAATCACTTTCTCGGAATCATATTTCTAGAATCTTCCAAGTGTGTAGAACTAGAGGTTCTATGAATTACCTTGTTTAATCTTGTTAAACATAATCATATTTAAAAGTTACAAAGGAATTTTTAAATGTGTACAATTCACCCACCCCTATTTTATTTTGAGCATTATTAGATACTTCATTCAGTATCTATATTATTTTGATCCTACATTTGGTATTATAGAGTATATCATACTCCACATACCATCTCAACATTTGGTATCAGAGGCTGGTGACCTTTTACCCTAAACCAATTCAACAATTGGTATCATAGGAGGTCTATTAAATACTTATATTCACATATAAGTTTTCCTTGGTCAATTTTTCATTGTTCTGCTTTTTCCTTGTTGAGAAATATTTTCCTTGTTCACTTAATCTTACTACTAACTAGTTTTTGTGAAGACAATTTTATTTAATGTGAGAAGAATCAATGTTGGTTCCATTAAAAACCTAAATCCAACAAGACCACCTATTTTTTATGGGAATGATTACGAATATTGGAGAGATCTTATGAAGACATTTATTATCAATACTCGAGTAGATAATTTTTTTTATGCTTACTAGAGAATATAAAATCCCTGACAAGGAAGTTAGTACCTTCACCAATCAAGAAAAGAATGAATATCAACTGAATTATAAGGTATGAAATACATTGCTTTATTCCATTACTAGAAATATATAAAGACAAATTTCATCTTGTGAATTAGAAAATTGAAAAAACTTGAAGTTACACCTTTGGAACTTCCAAAGTTATTGAAACTAGAAGAACGATGCTCAGAGCTAAATATAATGGTTTTTGATTTCCTTATGGAGAACCCATATGTAAGGTGAAACAAAAATTCATGAATATTGTTAATAGTTTACAATCCATGTGTGAGAAAGGATTAGATGATGAAGCTCTTGTGGATAAGATCATAGACATCATTCCTAATGAGTGGGAATCCAAGAGAACTGCTATTGATGAGAACAGAAAGGTTACTTAGATTTCTATTAATGAACTTGTTAGAACTCTTCTTCAACATGACACTAGAATGAAGAGAGAAGCTGATAATATAAAGAAGAATAATGGGATTGGTAGTATTGATTTTACTACAACATCAAATCATATGAAATCCAAGACTCCTGAGAGAGTTACAAGATCCAAATCTAATAAGGTTGTTATACAATCCGAATCTAGTGGAAGTGAATCTTTAGAAAATGAATTATCCAATATTGCTCGAAGGATGAAAAAGATAGTTAGACAAAATAACTTTCAATCCAGATATAAGAAGAAATAAATTTAAGATAATAAAGATTTAGAAGTTACATGTTATGAATGCAAGAGAGCTGGGCATATAAGACCTGATTGTCCTATGCTTAAGAGAAAAGAATGAAAGGAAAAGAATTTTCAGAGAAACAAAAAGAAGTACTACAAAGCTAAAGCTAAGAAAGTATTTAAAGTTAATGACACCTGGAGTGCCAGTGGTGGTGACTCTTCTAATGAATCATCCGATTATGAATCTTTTGGACAGAAGAATCTTGGTCTAATAGACAGAATACCTATTGACAATCATTTCTTAATGGATACGGTACACAATGCTGAATAAATGACCAATGTTTATTTAAATTTAAATTATAGTAATGATAAATACCATGAATCTTTTGATGAAGAATATTCTTATGATGAAGAATATACTTTACCTTCCTCTGAATAAGTTTCTAGGTTTGCTGAGCTTCTTGACAATGAGAATTCTAAAGTCAACAAGAAACTCGATAAGGAAAATTCTAGGATTTCTATACTTACTAAGGAAATATTGAATCTTTCTAATGGTCTTGATAATAAAACCCTTGATTTTAAAAGTACTCCCAAAAACCTTGAGGAAGTAAATTCTCAGAAAGATAAACTTTCTACGGATCTAGAAAATGTAATTTCTAAGAAAAATATTTTCTATCCTAACTATACTTATAAAACTAATGTTTTTGAAGATAAGAACATAGTTATCAAACTAAAATCCAAAATTCTTTCCCTAAGGAAGTGTTCGTCAAACTTTACCTTAGGTAATGAAAATTTTGATAAGATTTATTCTCAAATAAGACCTCTAAGGAATAATTATAGATTTGGTTATACTAGTTCTAAACCAATTTTTAGTAAAAATTATTTTGTTCCTCAAAGAGCTCCTTTATGCACTAAGTGTCAGTGTGGTGGACACTGGGCAAAAAATTGTTCCCTAAACAAAACTTTGTCTTTAGGATTTCATAAATCCTATCTTTTTAAGAAAATGTGGGTGCCTAAAATTTTTCTTTCTGAAATTTCCGGATCTAAGAAATTTTGGGTTCCGAAAGTTTAACTCTTTTGTTTTCAGGAAAATAGAGAATATACCAACAAAAATACTTAGTACATGGATAGTGGATGATCCTAAAATATGACTGGTAACAAAAACTACATTTATAATATTATCAAGATGAAAGTAGGAAAATTAACTTTTAGAGATAATGCTAAGGGGGGAATTATCGGTATTGGTAACATCATTCTTCTTGGAAAAACATTGATTTTGAATTTTTTGTTTGTTAATGGTATTAATAAAAACCTCATTAGCATAAGTCAATTATGTGATGAAGGTTACCTTGTGAATTTTAGGAATGAAAATTTCTTAGTACACAATTCCAAGGAAGAATTTATTCTTTCTGCCATTAGGCAAGATAATTTTTACACACTATACTAAGAAGTCCTTAGGATCCAAGACTTACCTTGCCATAGTGAAATGGAAGATCATTATTGGTTGTTCCATATAGGTTTAGGACACTATAACCTTAGAGAACCTATTAAAACTCTCAATGAAAAGATTAGTTATGGATCTACCAGAGATTAGATTTGATTCTTCAAACATGTGTGATCTTTGTCAATATGGAAAGCAACATAAATCATGTTTTAAATAAGTCGGTGAAGTCTCAACTACTGATGCATTACAGTTAGTACATATGGATATTTTGGTCCAACACAAACTGGAAGCATTGGAAGAAAGTATTATGTATTGGTTTTAGTCGATGATTACACTAGATTTACGTGGGTCTATTTTCTAGAAAACAAATCTGAATCTTTTTCTTATTTCAAATGTTTTAGATCCCAAGTAAAAAATGAGAAAAACCTTCCTTTGATAACTATTCATAGTGATCATGGAGGAAATTTAAAAATTCTGATATTGAAACTTTTTGTAGTAGAAAAGGCATTACTCATAACTTCTCAGCACCCAAAACACCTCAACAAAATGGTGTTGTTGAAAGAAGAAATATAATTCTTCAAGAGATAACGAGAACCATGTTGAGTGAATATTCTATAGCCAAACATTTTTTGGCTGAAGCTGTGAGTACTTTGTTTTATATTATAAATCGTGTTTTGATTATTCCTTTTCTTAATAAAACTCTTTATGAGTTATGGAATGGTAGAAAACCTAGAATTTCCTACTTTAAGGTTTTTGGTTTCAAGGTATTCATTCTGAATACTAAAGACAATCTACACAAATTCTCACCAAAATCTGATGACGGAATTTTCTTAGGCTACTCCACAACTTCTAAGTCTTATAAAGTTTTCATTAAAAACACTTGTACTATTGAAGAAATAGTACATGTTAAATTTGATGAAACTGATCCCTTTGTTTTTAAACAACCCCAACCTATATCTTCGGATGTGTTTTCCAAAACTGATTATGAATATTTGTTAGAAGATCCTTCTGATAAGGAATATGCCCAAGAAAATGTTTCTTAAGCATTTTCCCTAGACTATTTCCTATCCTATGTTGATGAACAAGTTTTACAAAACCCAAAATTGTTATTTCTAAAAAATAATCCTAGTGATAGTATCATTGGTGATGTAAATCAACTTGTAAGGACTAAAAGTTCCTTAAGGAATAAAATATAACATCTAGCATTCCTTTCACAATTAGAACTAAAACACACTGATGAAGCTTTAGGAGATGATGATTGGATAAAAGCTATGCAAGATGAGCTAAATTTATTCAAAAGGAATAATGTCTGGACCTTGGTTGAAAGACCTAAGGAAACTTCTGTTATTGGTGTAAAATGGGTCTTTAGAAATTTAAGTGTGATGAAAATGGAATCATAGTAAGAAATAAATATATATTGGTTGCTAAAGTCTATAATCAACAAGAATGAATAGAATATGAAGAAACATATTCTCTAGTATCTAGACTTGAATCTATTCATATTTTACTTGCTTTTTCAGCATTCTTCAATTTCAAACTTTTTTAAATGGATGTGAAATGTCATTTCCTTAATGGTTATGTTCAAGAGGAAAGTTTTTGTTGAACAACCTCCTGGTTATGGTGATACAAAACCTCCTGAACATGTTTTTAAACTTATCAAAGCTTTGTATGGACTTAAGTAAGCCCCTCGATCTTGGTATGATAAACTTACATGATTTTTGCTTCAAAATAATTTTGTTAAGGGAAATGCAGATCAAACCCTTTTCATAAATAAAGATAAGAAAAATGTTTTGATTATTAAAATATATGTTGATGACATTATATTTGGTTCAACTCAATAATCTTTAACCGATTTTTTTGCGGATCTAATGAAATCTGAGTTCAAAATCCGTATGATGGGTGAGTTAACATTTTTTCTGGGTTTCCAAATTTATCAAAAACCAGAAGGAATATATATATCCCAACATAAGTATATTAAATATATTCTTAAAAAGTATGGATTTGAAAACACTAAAAGTATAAGTACTCCCATTTGTACCTCAAATACACTTGATCTTGATGAAGGTGGGAAACCAGTGGATCAAACATCTTTTTGAGGTATGATAGGAAGTTCACTTTACTTGATAGCTAGTCGTCCATACTTAATGTTTTCAGTATGCTTATGTACAAGATATCAATCTAATCCTAAGGAATCTCATTTAAAGGCAGTGAAATGAATTTTATGCTACTTAAAGGGAACCATGGATTTATGACAGTTTTATACATCTAGAAATTATTTGGTTCTAAAAATATTTTTGGATTCTGACTTTGGTGGACATAGAATGGATAGAAAAAGTACATCCAGAACTTTTAATTTCTTAAGTGATTCATTAGTTTTTTGGTCATGCAAGAAGTAACACTCAATAGCACTTTCCACTGTTGAAGCTGAATATGTAGCAGCTAGAAGTTATTGTGCTCAAGTGTTGTGGATGCAACACACACTCACATACTATGGTATGGGTTTTACCAAAACATAAATCTTACATGACAATACTAGTGCCATTACTTTAAGAAAAACCGTGAACATCACTCTCATTCAAAACACATAGATATTATACATCACTTTTTTAGGGATCATACACAAAAATGGGATATCATTCTTCAATTTATTGGAACACAAGATAAACTTGCTGATATTTTCACAAAATCATCACCCTGTGATAGATTTGAATACATTAAACAGAATTTAGGAATGATAACCATAAGGTAATCTTCCTCATTGAATTTCTGTTGAAATCAATCTCCATGTAGTAATAAACTCCTTTTCATAGGGGGAGTACATTTGTTTGTTAGTTTTTCTAAAATTTTTCATAGACAATTTTTCATAAATTTTTCATAATGAAAATTTTTGTAGTTATATTTTTCAAACCTTTCGTAATGGAAATTTTTCATAGTCAAATTTTTTAAATCTTTGGTAATGAAAATTTTCATAGCTAGATTTTTCAAAATTCTCATAATGAAAATTTTTCGTAGTACGTTTTTCTAAATTTTTGTAATGAAGATTTTTGTACTCAAAATTTCCGTAATGAAGATTTTTTGTACTCAAAATTTTTGTAATGAATATTTTCATACTCAAAATTTTTGTAAGGAAGATTTTTGAATCCAAAATTATCCTAATGAAGATTTGTGTACTCAAATTTTTCTTAATGATGATTTTTTTGTACTCAAAATTTTCGTAATGAAGATTTTCATACTCAAAATTTTCAAAATAATGATTTTTGGACTCAAAATTTTCGTAAGGAAGATTTTCGTACTCATAATTTTCGTAATGATGATTTTCGTACTCAAAATTTTTGTATTGAACATTTTTGTAAAAAAAATTTCTTAATGAAAATATTCGTAGTCAGTTTTTTTTTCAAAATTTTTCATAATGGGTTTTTAAAAAAAACGTAATGAAAATGTTCAGAATATAATGTTATTCGAGAAGATTTTTGTTCAATGCGAATACTCTTCCTGGAAATCCGAAAGGTATGTTTTCTTTCTTGAGTTTTTGTAATCATCATTTACATGTTGGTATTTTCATTTTTTTTATTGTAAAGACCCGTAAAATTCAAGGAAAATTTTTTTCTTAATTTTCTTTAGAATTTTACAAGAGCGCGGTTTCAGACGGCACCTGATTCCGAGGCCCGGAGTGCCCGGAATTAATTTCCGAAGTTTGGCTCGGGTACGTTCAGTGAACGAACGAGCGGGAATTCCTAACTTTTGATCCAGTGCTCGGAATTGAAATCCGAGGGCACCGATGAACTCGCAGCGCCGATATTCGCTTAAAGAGTCCTTTTCGGGAGTTGCGTTTGTTGCGGGTTGAGAGTTTCGTTTTGGGGTTTTTAGTTTGAGTTAAATAAAATTGTGTAGAACAATTTTATTTTTAACTTGTTAAAACCTATCTAAGGAGGTTGGGAGTGGGACCCACACCCACTTAACCTCCCTTGGGAGGATTAAGTGTGGTGGGGCCCACACGAACCCACACCTTTTCAACTCCCCACTCTCCCTCTTAATGGCTTGATAACTTAACTTCTTTTTAATTATACAACTCTTGTATATTAAATAAGTGAGTTAATTTTGGGGTTAGCCATTTTGAATTTCAAACTTTTGAAATTCTTTTATGTTTTTTAATAATAAAATAAGATGTTATCTTATTTTATTTTGGGTTGATCGTTTGTCTTCTTGAGAGGTGGAGAGCTCCTCTTCTTCTTCTTCAACCTCAACGAAGAACGCGAAGAACGTCGTTCTTCAACGAAGAACTTCTCCGCCGAAGAACACGATCCATCCGCGACGCCGTATCCGCGACGCGATGTTCTTCTTCCGCGTCATCCCTTCCGCGACGGTTTTCCGCGACGAACGCCTTCGACAACGACTCTTCCTCCGACGTCAAAGGAATCGACACCGATATTCCACGACTCCGTCACGTGCGACTATCGAGGTAGGGGTTCTAGAGTTTCTTGTTTCCTTTTTATTTGACTTTCCTCAAGACTTGACGAGGAACGCTCTTTTTCCGACGAAGAACGCCGCTCCGCTCTTCTTCGTCTTCGGTGTCAACGAGAGAGAACACCGCACCTTCCTCGTAAAAAACCTTCGTCGGCGTACAAGGATTCGCCAACGACGTGGTTCTTCGGACGCGCCTCTTCGTCAACGGATTTGACGAACGACGACCGCGACGCCCGACTTCCGCGACGCCGTCTTCCGCGGACATAGTCGAATCCTCGATCTTGTACCCAAGGTAGGGAATGTTGATTTAATATTTAATTATCTCATTCTTGCTCGTGGTTCGTATAACTAACGTGATGATGTTGTTTATTTAAAGTTGCGTTATTAATTTAACGTGAGGGGGGCCGGACCGTACGAACACGGCCGAACCCCCTCCAACGTTCTTGTTTGTTCTTGCGGGTGGAAGCAAGTGGCGTGGTGCCGTCGCACCACGCGGATGATTGTGCGTTTATTTTACGCAACGCCGTCGCGCTACGCCGAGGAGAATCTTCAAGAACGCGACGCCGTCGCGCCGCGTTGAAAAGAATCGAAGCACGACGAAGGGGCGCGGTGCCGACGCACCGCGCCGGATGACGAACGCCGCGGCCGGTTCCGGGCCGCGGCGGAACGAGAAGACCGCGGCCGGTTCCGGGCCGCGGCGGGACGAGGAGACCGCGGCCGGTTCCGGGCCGCGGCGGAAGGGAAGACCGGCGGCCGGGCCGCCGGTGTCGGAAGCCGAAGAGGGGACCGGATTATCCGGTCCCGTTGGAGAAGACCGGCCGGCCAGCTGGCCGGCCGGATGCCATTAAACCGGGGAATTTAATTCCCCGGCTGGTATTTTAAAACCCCCCTCTTTAAGAGAGGGGGGCGGTTCTTGAAGGAGGGGGGGGGGGCAGCCGGCCCCCCTGGCTCTTTTATATAAACCAGCCCCACGTGGGGCGGTTTCTTTTAAGGGCGCGGCAGTTGCCGCGCCGTTTTGTTTCCAGGAACCGCGGGGCTGAGCCCCGCGTGCCGCCCCCTCGTGCGGCGCCAGCCGCCGCCGCCACCGCGGCCCGCCGCCGCCGACAGCGCGGCCCGCCGCCGCCGCCAGCGCGGCCCGCCGCCGCCGCCACCGCGGCCCACCGCCGCCTCCGCCGCGCCGCCACCGCGCGCCGCCGCGCGCCGCCACCGGCCGCCGCACCGCCGCCGCACCGCCGCCGCCGGCCGCCGCCGCCGGCCACCGCGCCACCCGGGGGGGGTCGGGCCGGGTCGGCCCGGACCCGGACCCCCCGTTTCGAACCTGATTTGGTTTTTGGCTCATAACTTGAGCCTCGGACCTCCGAATGACGAACCGTCTGCGGCAACGCGATCCTTGGATCGAGACGGTCGTTTCGATATATCGCACTCAAGGTTTCGGGTTACTTTGAGTTCGGCCGGGTTGGTTCGTTCACGAAACCAACCGGGCCTTCGGAGCGGAAACGCTCATATCTTGAGCCACGAATGTCCGATTGACGCGCCGTCAGTCGCGTTGTGTTCCTCTTAGTGAATCGGATCTTTTGGCATACTCCGCCCGAGGTTTGGACGCAGGTGGAGTACGTTCGGGTTGGTTTTTCCTTAAAAACCAACCGGGCCCCGGAGACGAAAATGCCAATAACTCACAGACCGGGCGTCCGATTGACGCGCCGTCTGTTTCGTTGACTTCCTCTTGATGAGACGGAACTTTTGACATACTCCGCCTGAGTTTTGGATGCAGTCGGAGTATGGCCGGGTTGGAATGTACCCGAAATCCAACCGGGCCCCTAGAACGGGAAAGCTGATATCTTTCAGACAGGACGTCCGCTTGACGAGCCGTCAGCGGCGTTGGTGGTTACGTTGAGTAACGGTCCCTTTGAGTTTACCCTATGGGAGTTAGGGGTACAGTTGAGATACGGCCGGGATTGGTTCGCACCCGAAACCAACCGGGCCCCTGGGACGAAAAGACTATTAACTCACAGACCGGGCGTCCGATCGACGCGCCGTCTGTTGCGTTAAGACCCCTGTGACGAGACGGACCTTTGAGACACTTCTTCGTGGGACTTTGAGATACTTGGAGTATCGACCAGTAGCTCGTGGAGCAGACCCGTGGTACTTGACAGTGGTGTGTGCGCTTGGTTGTAGCGACAGACCCGCGACGGTGGAGACGAGCGTGCAGAGTACGGAGACCGTGTAGCCGGCTGAGACCTGACAACTGCTTGACCGACTCGACTTGGAGTGAGTCGACTAGCCCAGTGGACGGAGCGCCCGGTATTTGGCGGCAGACCCACGGCGGACGGAGCGCCTGGTAGTTGGCAGCAGACCCGCGGTACTCGACAGGAGGAGTACCTCAGTAGGCTATCTGGGTAGCGCCCGGTATTTGGCAGCAGACCCTCAGCGGACGGAGCGCCTGGTAGTTGGCAGCAGACCCGCAGTACTCGACAGGAGGAGTACTTCAGCAGTCCTAGGTTAGTGAGCGGCAGCCTCGGAGTCATGACAGGACCACTGTACACTCTAGAGACGGAGCTCTTCAGCAGTTACGGTTTCGATAATGAAAATCCTGGTTTGAGCTGAGACTTATGATCCTTGTGTTTCCTCATGATTGAGATGGGTTACTTGATAACTTAGGTATATGTATGGGCATATACCTGGGTAGTGGTTATCCGTTGATCTCATGATCCTTGTGTTTCCTCATGACTGAGATGGTTACTTAATAACTTAGGTATATGTATGGGCATATACCTAAGTAGGGTTTATCTGTTGAGATCTTCTTGTGTTTATCCTTGTTGGTTTTAGTGAGACCTTGAGGGTCTCGGGGTCCCTACTGAGTATCGTTATACTCACCCCTACACGGGCTATGCCCGCACCTCGTTGTGTTGGTTGCAGACGACGGACAGAGCTGACAGAGGCCGAGTGTTCGAGGACTGGACGGTATCTGGAGGTGGACTATACGACGAGGCGGTACCCGGAGGTGGACCACTGGGCGGGATATACTCGGAGCAGACGGCGGGACCCGAGGAGCAAAGGAGCTATCTGTACCCACCCTTCAGGTGGGATTTCCAGTGGACATCTCGGCGTAGCAGCTTTACTTTTCAGTTGCTGTTTTTCCTTTTTGAGTTGTACTTTACAGTTGGGCTTGTATTTCCGGCCCCTTTTACTTTTCAGCTCTTCTTTTTGTACTTAGTGTTTTACTTCCGCTTGTACTCTGTGGTGCTTGTTTTCTTATAAAGGCAATGCCTTCCCAGTTATCGTGATTTTACGCCTTTGGTGCTAGTCGCCAACCCCTGGCCTATGGAAGGCGGGCTTGGGGTAGTCACGGCACGGGCCCCGAGGACGGGTCGTGACAAATTGGTATCAGAGGAGTTCGGTTCTACCGCAGAACTTATAACTTTGATGTTTCTTTCTGTGAAGCAATAGTGTTAAGGGTACCGAGTGTGGTTTTCAGTTCAGGGAGTCCAGTGTTGGTGCGGGCGGCCGACGTAACCATACACCAGGACCCTGACAACTGATTTCCGACTTTGTGCACGAAAACACTGATTGCGTGTGTGTTTTCAAAGGTTTTTCCCCTTAAAACAGCTCAAACCAGGTCAGCTCACCAGGTATAATCGTTTGATCGTGTTACGTTGTTTCTTTCAGGATGGCCCCACGACGGCAGCCAGCTAGGGTTCCGAGAATCGAACGTGACGACAGCCCACCGAGCGACGAGGCCTCGGTGTAGGGCCCTTTGTCAGCAGTGGCACCGGCGGTAGCTCTACCCGCCGAGCCCCCGATGCTTCCAGCAGCAGCCGCTGACGATGCACGTCGCCTCAGCGCACTGCATGAGTTTCAGCGCCAGCGACCGCCCAGGTTTCGCGGGGAGACGGATCCCCAGGCTGCAGAGGACTGGCTGGAGGCAGTGGTACGAGTGTTTAGGCTAGTGAGGACACCAGCAGACCTCATGGTGATCCTCGCTGTGAGCCTACTACACGCAGCAGCAGGACGATGGTGGAGCTTGATGCTCCAGGTGCACGATGAGGCATCTCTACTTTGGACGGACTTTGAGAGCCTCTTCCGCTCGGAGTTCGTCCCGGCCACCCTCCGAGCGGTGCGCATCCAGGAGCTTCTTCAGCTGCGGCAGGGCAGCATGACGGTCGCTCAGTACTCGGCGAGATTTACTGATCTCTCGCGCTACTCGACCGACATGGTACGGGACCCATTCTTCCGGGCCCGGACCTTCGAGCAGGGTTTGAGACACGAGATCAGGGCATCGCTGATCTCCCTCAGCTTACCGACTCAGACTGGAGTACTGGAGCGAGCCCTTCTGATTGAGAGCTTCCTTGCTGAGTCTTCACCAGCGCAGCGACCCACCGCAGGGCGGCACGTAGCGGAGTCTTCGGTAGCAGGTAGCCGACAGATGACTCAGGGGTTCAGACAGACCAGACCTTCAGGCAGACGACCTCAGGGCACTGGCTCAGCAGTGCAGGGCACACAGCGCGGAGTCAGTCTTTTGAGTGGAAGACAGTGCTTTGCATGCGGCGGGCAAGGCCACATGGCTCGTGACTGCCCGACCCGCCATGCGGAGGAGCAGCAGACGGTTGAGGAACCACCTAGGCAGAGGCAGAGGTTCGACCGTGGCGGTCCGCAGGGAGGAGGCGGACGAGGCAGAGGAGCTGGCCGAGCAGCAGGTGGTGGACGACGCTTTGAGGCTCTGCCACCACCACCACCAGGAGGTCCACCCCGACCACAGGGAGTAGGTGGACATGCGAGAGCACAGCATCAGGCAGCTGAAGCTTACGATCATGGAGATCTGGGAGCAGGTGGACAGGGAAGGAACTAGTGGATACGTCTTTTGTACTTCTAGTTCCATGTTGATGTTGCTTTTGTGTAGCGTCTTGTATTATGAGCTGCAATAATAAAAGACGCATCCTTTGTGATGTTTTCATTCCTGTCCTCTTTTGTGATGTTACTAAGAGGTTCCAGTTGACTGTTGACTTGACCCTCACTTGTGAGACATCTACTGGAGGAGACCAGTTACCACACACTGATGCCGACAGTGTGACTCAACCCTTGGAGGCGAGAGTAACGGTTGGATCTCTTAGTAGTAGCGTCGAGGCCTTACGACGTCATCCTTGGTATGGATTAGTATCATCCATGTTAGGATTGACTGTTTTAGGCAAAGAATGTGGTTCATCCAGGGGATGAGACCAGGTTTCTCTTTTCGGCAAAGAAGAAATCTCGCAACTCTTGTGGAACCAGAGATGGTCCGGGCCACGTCGGAGGAGGTCCATGTCATCCAGAAGCGGATGAGGACAACACAGAGCCGGCAGAAGTCTTACATTGACAGGAGCGGGTCCTACATGGGCGATCGATTCCTCTTGTGCGCAACAGATGGCGGCACGGGAATCTCCAGGAGAGCACATGGGAGCGGGAGGCTCAGATGCGTGCTCAGTACCCTCTTTTGTTTCCCTAGTTTTTGATGTAGCTTTACGGGGACGTAAAGCCCTGAGGTGGGAGTAATGTAAAGACCCGTAAAATCCAAGGAAAATTTTTTTCTTAATTTTCTTTAGAATTTTACAAGAGCACGGTTTCAGACGGCACCTGATTCCGAGGCCCGGAGTGCCCGGAATTTATTTCCGAAGTTTGGCTCGGGTACGTTCAGTGAACGAACGAGCGGGAATTCCTAACTTTTGATCCAGTGCTCGGAATTGAAATCCGAGGGCACCGATGAACTCGCAGCGCCGATATTCGCTTAAAGAGTCCTTTTCGGGAGTTGCGTTTGTTGCGGGTTGAGAGTTTCGTTTTGGGGTTTTTAGTTTGAGTTAAATAAAATTGTGTAGAACAATTTTATTTTTAACTTGTTAAAACCTATCTAAGGAGGTTGGGAGTGGGACCCACACCCACTTAACCTCCCTTGGGAGGATTAAGTGTGGTGGGGCCCACACGAACCCACACCTTTTCAACTCCCCACTCTCCATCTTAATGGCTTGATAACTTAACTTCTTTTTAATTATACAACTCTTGTATATTAAATAAGTGAGTTAATTTTGGGGTTAGCCATTTTGAATTTCAAACTTTTGAAATTCTTTTATGTTTTGTAATAATAAAATAAGATGTTATCTTATTTTATTTTGGGTTGATCGTTTGTCTTCTTGAGAGGTGGAGAGCTCCTCTTCTTCTTCTTCAACCTCAACGAAGAACGCGAAGAACGTCGTTCTTCAACGAAGAACTTCTCCGCCGAAGAACACGATCCATCCGCGACGCCGTATCCGCGACGCTACGTTCTTCTTCCGCGTCATCCCTTCCGCGACGGTTTTCCGCGACGAACGCCTTCGACAACGACTCTTCCTCCGACGTCAAAGGAATCGACACCGATATTCCACGACTCCGTCACGTGCGACTATCGAGGTAGGGGTTCTAGAGTTTGTTGTTTCCTTTTTATTTGACTTTCCTCAAGACTTGACGAGGAACGCTCTTTTTCCGACGAAGAACGCCGCTCCGCTCTTCTTCGTCTTCGGTGTCAACGAGAGAGAACACCGCACCTTCCTCGGAAAAAACCTTCGTCGGCGTACAAGGATTCGCCAACGACGTGCTTCTTCGGACGCGCCTCTTCGTCAACGGATTTGACGAACGACGACCGCGACGCCCGACTTCCGCGACGCCGTCTTCCGCGGACATAGTCGAATCCTCGATCTTGTACCCAAGGTAGGGAATGCTGATTTAATATTTAATTATCTCATTCTTGCTCGTGGTTCGTATAACTAACGTGATGATGTTGTTTATTTAAAGTTGCGTTATTAATTTAACGTGAGGGGGGCCGGACCGTACGAACACGGCCGAACCCCCTCCAACGTTCTTGTTTGTTCTTGCGGGTGGAAGCAAGTGGCGTGGTGCCGTCGCACCACGCGGATGATTGTGCGTTTATTTTACGCAACGCCGTCGCGCTACGCCGAGGAGAATCTTCAAGAACGCGACGCCGTCGCGCCGCGTTGAAAAGAATCGAAGCACGACGAAGGGGCGCGGTGCCGACGCACCGCGCCGGATGACGAACGCCGCGGCCGGTTCCGGGCCGCGGCGGAACGAGAAGACCGCGGCCGGTTCCGGGCCGCGGCGGGACGAGGAGACCGCGGCCGGTTCCGGGCCGCGGCGGAAGGGAAGACCGGCGGCCGGGCCGCCGGTGTCGGAAGCCGAAGAGGGGACCGGATTATCCGGTCCCGTTGGAGAAGACCGGCCGGCCGGATGCCATTAAACCGGGGAATTTAATTCCCCGGCTGGTATTTTAAAACCCCCCTCTTTAAGAGAGGGGGCGGTTCTTGAAGGAGGGGGGGGGGGCAGCCGGCCCCCCTGGCTCTTTTATATAAACCGGCCCCACGTGGGGCGGTTTCTTTTAAGGGCGCGGCAGTTGCCGCGCCGTTTTGTTTCCAGGAACCGCGGGGCTGAGCCCCGCGTGCCGCCCCCTCGTGCGGCGACAGCCGCCGCCGCCACCGCGGCCCACCGCCGCCGCCAGCGCGGCCCGCCGCCGCCGCCGGCGCGGCCCGCCGCCGCCGCCACCGCGGCCCACCGCCGCCTCCGCCGCGCCGCCACCGCGCGCCGCCGCGCGCCGCCACCGGCCGCCGCACCGCCGCCGCACCGCCGCCGCCGGCCCCCGCGCCACCCGGGGGGGTGGGGTCGGGCCGGGTCGGCCCGGACCCGGACCCCCCGTTTCGAACCTGATTTGGTTTTTGGCTCATAACTTGAGCCTCGGACCTCCGAATGACGAACCGTCTGCGGCAACGCGATCCTTGGATCGAGACGGTCGTTTCGATATATCGCACTCAAGGTTTCGGGTTACTTTGAGTTCGGCCGGGTTGGTTCGTTCACGAAACCAACCGGGCCTTCGGAGCGGAAACGCTCAAATCTTGAGCCACGAACGTCCGATTGACGCGCCGTCAGTCGCGTTGTGTTCCTCTTAGTGAATCGGATCTTTTGGCATACTCCGCCCGAGGTTTGGACGCAGGTGGAGTACGGTCGGGTTGGTTTTTCCTTAAAAACCAACCGGGCCCCGGAGACAAAAATGCCAATAACTCACAGACCGGGCGTCCGATTGACGCGCCGCCTGTTTCGTTGACTTCCTCTTGATGAGACGGAACTTTTGACATACTCCGCCCGAGTTTTGGATGCAGTCGGAGTATGGCCGGGTTGGAATGTACCCGAAATCCAACCGAGCCCCTGGAACGGGAAAGCTGATATCTTTCAGACAGGACGTCCGCTTGACGAGCCGTCAGCGGCGTTGGTGGTTACGTTGAGTAACGGTCCCTTTGAGTTTACCCTATGGGAGTTCGGGGTACAGTTGAGATACGGCCGGGATTGGTTCGCACCCGAAACCAACCGGGCCCCTGGGACGAAAAGACTATTAACTCACAGACCGGGCGTCCGATCGACGCGCCGTCTGTTGCGTTAAGACCCCTGTGACGAGACGGACCTTTGAGACACTTCTTCGTGGGACTTTGAGATACTTGGAGTATCAACCAGTAGCTCGTGGAGCGGACCCGTGGTACTTGACAGTGGTGTGTGCGCTTGGTTGTAGCGACAGACCCGCGACGGTGGAGACGAGCGTGCAGAGTACGGAGACCGTGTAGCCGGCTGAGACCTGACAACTGCTTGACCGACTCGACTTGGAGTGAGTCGACTAGCCCAGTGGACGGAGCGCCCGGTATTTGGCGGCAGACCCACGGCGGACGGAGCGCCTGGTAGTTGGCAGCAGACCCGCGGTACTCGACAGGAGGAGTACCTCAGTAGGCTATCTGGGTAGCGCCCGGTATTTGGCAGCAGACCCTCAGCGGACGGAGCGCCTGGTAGTTGGCAGCAGACCCGCAGTACTCGACAGGAGGAGTACTTCAGCAGTCCTAGGTTAGTGAGCGGCAGCCTCGGAGTCGTGACAGGACCACTGTACACTCTAGAGACGGAGCTCTTCAGCAGTTACGGTTTCGATAATGAAAATCCTGGTTTGAGCTGAGACTTATGATCCTTGTGTTTCCTCATGATTGAGATGGGTTACTTGATAACTTAGGTATATGTATGGGCATATACCTGGGTAGTGGTTATCCGTTGATCTCATGATCCTTGTGTTTCCTCATGTCTGAGATGGTTACTTAATAACTTAGGTATATGTATGGGCATATACCTAAGTAGGGTTTATCTGTTGAGATCTTCTTGTGTTTATCCTTGTTGGTTTTAGTGAGACCTTGAGGGTCTCGGGGTCCCTACTGAGTATCGTTATACTCACCCCTGCACGGGCTATGCCCGCACCTCGTTGTGTTGGTTGCAGACGACGGACAGAGCTGACAGAGGCCGAGTGTTCGAGGACTGGACGGTATCTGGAGGTGGACTATACGACGAGGCGGTACCCGGAGGTGGACCACTGGGCGGGATATACTCGGAGCAGACGGCGGGACCCGAGGAGCATAGGAGCTATCTGTACCCACCCTTCAGGTGGGATTTCCAGTGGACAGCTCGGCGTAGCAGCTTTACTTTTCAGTTGCTGTTTTTCCTTTTTGAGTTGTACTTTACAGTTGGGCTTGTATTTCCGGCCCCTTTTACTTTTCAGCTCTTCTTTTTGTACTTAGTGTTTTACTTCCGCTTGTACTCTGTGGTGCTTGTTTTCTTATAAAGGCAATGCCTTCCCAGTTATCGGGATTTTACGCCTTTGGTGCTAGTCGCCAACCCCTGGCCTATGGAAGGCGGGCTTGGGGTAGTCACGGCACGGGCCCCGAGGACGGGTCGTGACATTTATAAAAATTTTCGGATTCTTTTTTCCTTAAATCTGAATATTTTTCTTTAAAACCTAAAAAGATTGGATTCTATCAAGTTTTCCATGCAGCTATCATATCAACCATTAGATCTGATCAAAAGGATTTTCATCCATTTGATTGAGTTTGGAAGATGAATCGTCACTTCTAACACCTATATAAATGATCCTTAAAGGGTTGTCCCACATCGATTTCAATCTCTCATGTGCGGAAGTTATAACCCTTTACTTAAGCCCCTTAAAGAATTCTCAGAGTTTTCTTAATTCCAAATGTCTGTAGAAGAATCCTCTCATAAAGGTATGTCTACTATCAAGCCAATTCTGGATTGGCAGGTGTATAAGGAATGGTTGGTGAATCTGAACTTCTTCACCAAGTATGATTCAATCATTTCTAAGAACCTAAAATTGAATGGATGGAAGAGTGCTTGCATATCGAAGCTAGGGGATCAAGATTTAGTATATCCAGATTTTCTTATTGAGTTTTATGAATCAGTTAGTTTCTTCAAGGAAGAAGTCTGAGAAAAGTTTTCCGTCAAAATCTATGGAAAGACCTATTCTCTTTTAGATACTAAGGCAGCCATCTTAGTTGGTATTCCATATGACGGGGAAGTTGAATTCAATTCCCACAATTTTCCAAATGTCAAAGAAGCTTTCTAAAGGTGAAAGATATGGAGTTCCTCGGTCTTACTGATGTCAATAATCTGAAGATTTCTCAACTCTCTACAAATAATTAGATCCTTGAATTATGGGTTTAAGGATTTATCATTTCGAGAAAAGGTGAAAATGCCAAATTGAAGATGAGTGACTTGTAAATCCTAGATTTTCTAGTGGGCCTGAGGAAGGTTAATTTGGGTAAGAATATTCTGATTAAAATCGAGAATATCAATAATAGAAATCTGAAGGCTCAGATTATCAAGTACCTGACCATTCTTTCTAAGTTGATTGTTTGGTGCTTAGAATCTTTTAAAATCCCTTGTAGTTCAAAACCTAGAAATTACAAAGTAATGCTTGTCAGTGATGATAGTTTGAAGAGGATGAACATTGGATTTTCTAAAGACTCAAGAAAATTTTATGACCTACTGGAGAAAGAAGTTGGAGTTGTTCCGAAAAATCAAGAAGAGGCTGAACCATCAAAAAACGTTGCAAAGAAGTGGAATGAAAACCCCCAAAAGCAAAGGAAGCTCAATATGAACCTCCAAAACCTAAGAATCAAAAAGCCTATCCAGACGAGGTTGTATAAAAATGGAGGGAAGATAAGAAAAACTGCAAGGAAGGAGAGCCACAATTTGTCTTGGATCCTACAGAAGCAGAGGCTTTGAAAGAGAAGACAACTGATGAGCTTGAGAAGCAAGAAAAATAAAAGAAGAAAAAGAAGAAGATGTCTAAAACAGATATTGGGCAATCCCTTTTGAAGGATACTGAAAAATCATCTGAAAAAATTCCGGTACCAGAATCCTTCCTAGTATAATCTTTACCTGAAACCCTGGGGATAATGTTGGTCACTTAAGAAAAATAAAAAGAAGTAGAAAAAGTTGTGGAAGAAGTGGAAGAATAAGAAAGAAGTGGTGAAACCAAAGATCTCGTAAAGAAAGTTGAAGACTTCCATGGGAAAGAATTTCCATCTGAGAAATTTCCAATCTGAACTTCAGAAGAATAATCTTCAAAGCTTGCTACACCTAGGAAAGATCAGAAAGAAGAGGATGAGAAAGCTAAAGATGAAGTGGACAAGATGTCTGAGGAAGAATGTTTTAATCATCATTATATTAATCCTGAAGATGCTGATATAGGAGCTAAGAAGGTGAAGATAGATGGAGATAGAATTGTTCAGCTGTCTGATAGTGAACATGAATCTCTAGATGAGAAAGTTGATCTAAGAACTGATAAGGGGAAATAGGTGGTTGTTGATACACCTACTAAAACTATTGTGAAGAAGAAGGAAGCTGGTGGATCTTCAAAGAGGAAAGTTGATGAGCTATAGAAAAAGCCTTCACCTAGCAAAGCCTTAGATTCAGAATCATCATCTCTAGGATATGATTTCATTGTCCAGTCATTGAAGAAGCTGGTTGGAACTATTTCGGATTTCCCAAGCATAGACTCTAGATTCCAGATGCTTCAACACACACTAAATCATAAATCAGATTCAGTTTCCATGGTGATGGACAAGTGTGTCAAGCTTGAGGCTGATTTCAAGAATTTCTTCATTCACTATGATGCCCACAAAAGGTCCTGTAAGAAAATGGTTGGCTGGTCAAAGAAGAAAATTGATAATTTTAGAGAACATGGTGAGTTTCAATATGGTGTCAAGGAGGATTTTGACATAGAATATAGTAAGATCATGGATCTCATGAGTAGCTTTGATAAAAAGATAAATTTGGAACAAAATTCTCGGATTCAAGAAGTGAAGGATCTGAATGGGAAATTGTTTTCTATTTCTCAAAACAGGAAGAGAGAAAGAGATCTTCGGATTGAGATAGAAGAAAATCTTGTCAAGCAGGAAGAAGTTCTGAAGGCTCATGCAGAGGCTCTTAAGTCTCAGGAAGAAAGAATCAAGGCATTAGAGAAGAAAGATAAGGATCAGGATCAGCTTCTTAAGTGAGAATATGATGATCATAAGGAGCTCAAAAAACTGAAGACTATAGCTAATAAGTTGATGCTGAAGGAAAAGGAAGGATACCTTTGTTACAATCTGATCTTTTATTGTACTTTTCTTCCTTGTACAAATTCTTTCTAATCATAATGAAAATTTTGGTTTCCTATCTTTTGGATGTGTTGTACTAATCTTTAAAGTACCATAATTTCTTTTCCATTCCCTCAAATTATTTTTTGAAAATCACAATGGGGGAGAAATGAAAAAAGAATACTAAGTAAAGAATAAATATCCCTAAGTAAGTGGTATTTATCTAAGGGGGAGGTTTTCTTACAGAGATTTTCATACTCAAGATAAGGAAAAATATCATTCTGAAAATCTAGAATATGATCCTTAGTGTTCCAATGCCTAAGGGTGAGTTAGTCATATTTATCTTTTCCCATATGATAAGGGAGACAAGATTTATTTTTTAAAGTCTAGAATTTTTTTTATAAGTCCTTATTTTATTTATTGTAAGGATATTTGTGCTTTCCAAAAGGGGGGAGATTTTTGAGTCAATAAGGTTTCCTTATGACTTTTTCATTCCTTCATGTTTGGGGATATTGTCGAGTCAATAATGGTTTCTTATGAATTTACAAATCCTAATGTTTGGAAAATCACAAACACCTTATCTCAAGGAAAATTTCATTTTACAATGTGTTTTACTTTAATAAGGAAAATTTTCCTTCCCCAAGGGAATTTGCCCTTACCTTGTTTTTCATTGTACATTATCTTTTCTAAGTGTAAAATTTGGTTTCATATCTAAAACCTCATAATCATATAATACATAGATAAAGAGAATTCTATTTTCAGGATCCGAATTCAGACTCCGAGATCTCTGAATTTAGACTCCAAACTCTTCTGAGTTCTGACTCCGAGTTCTCTGAATTCAGACTCTAAACTCTTATGAGTTTTGACTCTGAGTTCTCTGAATTTAGACTCTTAACTCTTTTTAGTTCTTACTCCGAATTATCATGCATTCTGACTCTGAACATTGTATGTTCTGACTCTGAATTCTCATCAACTCTGACTCTGAACTTTGTAAGTTCAGGTTCAGAATTCTTGTGAATCTAGATTTCAAATTTCCTGGAAATTCAGACTCCGTAATTCTATAGAGTTCAGGTTCATAATTCCATAGAAAATAGAATCTGAATATCCTTGTATTATAGAAACCAAATGTGTTTTTGGTTAGACTATGATCTTTTATTTGATTACATTCCAAATATTTTATTTTGGTTATATGGTCATATTTTTTCTTACACTTGTTTTTTTTATAAAATGATGTAGTGCATTTAGTTACTAACAAAATTTTGTTTGAGTTACATGTGTACAACTCCCTCTGAAATTCAAGGAAAAATATGACCGTTGGAGGAGGGAGCCAACCGTTGGAGCTATGCCTATAAATAGAAGCTCATTTGAAAGAGCTCAATACCGTTCTATGACTCTAGAGATTACATGTTGTTGAAGTGATTTCTAGAGAGGGACTCTCATACTTAGTGTGTACTGAAAGTCTTGTTCAGATTTTCTTCGTGCGACTCTAAATGTTGCTGATTACATTCGAGGACTTCTAGGGATTGGAAGACAGAGGTGCCAACTACCATAAATTTCTAGGAATTCCTTACTGAGGAAGATAGAGGTGCCAACTACCTTGAAGTTGAGGGCTTGCGGGGATAACAATAAAGACTCTGATCTTTGTATCCAGGGCTTACCCTAGTGTGGGTAAGAGATACTTTCTTGAAAGTATAAATCAAGGGACCTTTATCTAAGGTTGTCGGATACCCTTCTCTTGGTGTTAAAATATTTACTACTTGTTAGTTGTTTTGTTTCAAGTTTTCCACTGCATTTTTTATTGTTGAGGAAAGTATAACTATATTATAATTCCTTATACTTGTATACTCTAATTTAGTAAGATTATATATTCTTTAAGGTAGAAAATTTATCTTTGTAAACTTTCATTAAGTTTCATTTTCCGGAACCATCTTTTCTGAAATCAATTTATCGGAATCATATTTTTTGAATCTAGCAAGTGTGTAGAACTAGAGGTTTTGTGAATTACCTTGTTTAATCTTGTTAAACATAATCATATTTAGAAGTTCCAAAGGAATTTTTAAAAGTGTACAATTAACCCCTCTCTTGTATTTTGAGCATTATTAGATACATCATCCAGTATCTATATTATTTTGATCCTAGATTTGGTATTATAAAGTACATCATACTGCACATACCATCTCAACAGTGTGTACACATATTTCCATGATAACTAATTTTGTGTGAGGGAGTCATAGAGATTGGAACAGTCCTATGTTTTGGTATATGGCCATGGTAATCATTGTTTTTATTTGTAATATAAGGCATTTTCTAAAACTATATTACACATGCCTTGTGGATTTATATAAACTTTTTTATATGAATTTTTTTATTCAACCATTTATTTAAAGTATTTACATCACTTGAAATGTAAATCATGATTTTTTATAAATATGATTTTGAAATTGCATGACACATTATTTAAAAATAAAATCATTATTTTGTTAATTAAAAGGTGAATCCTATTATGGAATCCTTGGTGAGACCCTACCAGGATTCTATCACACTTCCAACATGTTCCTCCAGGTTTTAGTACATTACATTCTTCAGAGTTCATGCAAGGGTATAAAATTACATGGATGTTGTAGTAGTTGTGGATGATTAGTCTTGGATAGATGTTCCCAGCAGTAATTGGTTAGTTAACTTATTTTTATAATACTTTTTTTTGATGTACATTGGGTTATCTTACCTACTGACTTCTGGTACATGTCCCACTATGGAGTTTTTCTTGTATGCATGCTGAGTGTTTATCTTTCTTCCATTGTATTTGTGTAAACTCTATTCCCACTTTCATATTTTATGATGCAAGGTGCTTATCCTCAACCCATGGTGATCAAGAATGCCTTTCGTGCCATTTTAGGATTGTATCAGTTATAAAGTTACCAAGTTATATGGGCTAGTTCATGATATTCAGTGTCTCTATCAAAGGTTATAAACTATGGATATAACCAATTTTTATAATAGTGATAACTCATTAAATAAATACCGTATTAAATCTTAATTAATGTATGAAAAAAGAAGCCTTCAATGTAAAATTTATTAAAGTGGTGAAAAGAATAAAAAAATACTCTTCAAACAGTCATGAAACTCAAAAAAACGTTAGATATTATATGTGATAATGAGGATCTTTTTTATAAATGGAGGATTTGGATGATCATTTTGTCTATTATTACAAGAACCTATTTGATGGTCCGAACACTAGGACTACCCTATTGGAAGAAATAATTCCTAGGCATGTCAATCATGAGGATAATTTAATTATTAATTATATTCCCATGGAATTTGATATCAAAGATGTTGTTTTTGGACTAAATTCTAGGAACTCCCATGGAATGGATGAGTTCAAAAAAACTTCATTCCATACCTTTTGAAATATTATTCATGGTGATTTTTGTAGGATTATTATTCATTTTTTCAAAGGTGTCCAACTAACACAAGGTAATAATGCTTAATTTCTACACTCAATCCTAAATTGGAAAATGTGAATGAGAGATATTTTCTTAGATATGTGTCACGTGTCAACATTGTTTATAAAATTATTAGAAAAACTCTTGACAAAAATATTTCCATCATTACCAATAGGATTGTGAATTGAAATTAGTTTTGTTTCATTAAAGGTACAGCTATTTAGAATTGTATTTTCAGTTCTTCTAACTGACTGAAAATTATTTTTTATCATAATCCCCATTTTATGGGCTGAGGGGGAACCCAAATATTGTCACTACTTATGAGTGTGTCAATATTCTTAGGTATTCCAACAGAAGAGGTAATATATATCTCAATATTTATACCAAAAAATCCTTGGACATGTTGTATTGGGATTAATTTTCATGGGTTTAATGAATTTTTTCTTGGATAAGGCATTTATTAAATTGGATAGAACCCTTCTAAGATCATCCCATATCTTAGTTATTATCAACTTCTCTAATGAGGTATAATTTACCTGATCCATAGGTGTTAGACAAGGTGATCCTCTATCAAAAATTATTTTCTCTATAGCTAAAGATTACTTATGTAGGATCTTTATCAACATGGTTATTGAAAACAAAATCATTCCCATCACATCTCCCAAAGGCCTGGCTTCCACCACTCATTTATTTTATGTTGATGACATTATTATCTTCACTCAAGGTGATAAAATAAACCTAAAGTCCATCAATAATTATCTCCTTCATGATAAAAAAACTCACAACATGAGATTTGTTGGAAAAAATAATTCTTATAATTTGGAAAAATATTCCAAAAAAATGATAAGTTGACATTATCAATGATCTCAGAATCATGGAAGGTTTCATATCATTCTCTTATCTTTGTGTCCTTGGGTTTTGGGGAAAATCATATGTTAGACATTTTAATCCAATTGTGATTCAAATAAGAAATTATTTAGATTATAGGAAAGGCAATACACTCTCTATTGTAGGTAGGGTCAGTCTTGTGAATGTTTTTATTGTGTCAAAATTTGTTTTCTCAGTAGTGGTTTATAAATAGTAAGTTTCCTTCCTGAATAAAAAATTGTTTCTCAAGTGGAATCATTATTTAGAAAAGAATTCTGACTATACCATGTAAAAAATGTTGCAACTAGTTGACTATGGAGGTCTTGGTATTAAAAATATATGCAAATTTAATAAATCTTTATAGGATAGCTTTATGTGGTGGCTCATCAATGATAATTCAAATTCACATGCTTCTCTGAGATACAAATTTTTAAGAAGGCCCAAAATTGGGAATTTAAACTACATGGACTCCTCCATATGGCCTAACATTAAGGATTCTTTCTCCATTATTTCAATTAATTATCACTAGCTATCCAAAATAAATTCATCCCATAATTTCTAGTTATAAAATTTGAAAGGTAGGCCTATTATTAACAATTTAAACTCTTTTTATCCATTAGTTGACAAAAAAAATTTGATTAAGGAGTGAATGGAGAATTCCATGGACACACTTCCAATTGAAATCAAGGAAGCTTTCATGAATTATGAAAATAGTAAATGGAGATGAAACTTTAGTTTTTAAACCATCCTCCAATGGGAGGATCTTTTCAAAATTATTATACCAAGCAGCTGTGTAGGGGAATATAAACCATTGGGCTTAGAGCTTGAGCATATACCAGATTCCTCCATCCATATTTTCCCTTGCAATGAGGGCTATGTATTCCTAGATTAATACTGATTACTTTCTATATCTTGTTGGAATTAAAATGTGATCAAGATGTTTCATATATAATTATCCTAGGGATGAAATCAATCATACGTTTCTTAGCTATATTACTATTGCCGCTTTATGGAGTGTTGTTTCTTATTTTTTCGAGGACATAATTCCATGTACAACTTTCATCTAGGAAAACATATCTTCATGTATTAAGCTTCCACTCTACAAAAAATATTATCCAATTACTTGTGGCCAAATATGTAGTGATACATGTGATATGGACCAATCAGAACAAATAGGTCCATGAGAAAACAAATTTTTGTTTACTGTTGGCACTAGACCAGATTGTAGAAGCTTTGAAAACACAATTCTATTTAATATGGTTTTTTTGATAATTTAATTCATGAAATTATCATGTTTAATAATTATTTCATTGTAGGTAATTATCGTCCCCTACTGGATCCTTGTAAGTCATGTAGATTCATTAATTTATTGGCTGGTTAAAATGTGTCACACATAGAGCTTTAAGAGGAAAGCCAGGTCTTCTAGATAGGGTACGACCTTCATAAATTGCTAGGGTGACCCAATGGAATTCTAATATGGTCATTGGGGAATTACCACCTCTTTTGAAAATAAAATTCTTGGAATAATAAATTTGATTGTGATGGAAAAGCAACGAGGCTGGTTCAACTTGTGGCTTGAATGTGATTCCTCCATTATTGTGCAGGCTATAAAAAATGGCAGTATTCTGCTCTCATGGAGGCTAACTGTCATGTAGAGAAAATTCATGGACTCTCACTTGTCCAGTAATTACATCATCACACATTCATATCATGAAATACACTTTTTGGAAAATGGGATTGCAAACAAAGGGTTAATGCTACTGAGCTGACATTTCTCAGGGACATACCTGATGATATTTATTTTATTTGAAAAGGGATTATTGTGAAAAAAACATTTTTTCTACTTCTTTAATTTTTCTTATATTAAATAAATGTTGTTTTCCCATTTGGTAGTGTTCTCATTCATCCAAAACAACACCATTAGAAAAACTCAGATATATATATATATATATATATATATAATTGCATTAGTTGTATTTGAAAAACCAAATGAATTATCCCATGATTGTGTGTATGTATATATATATATATATACTATAGTGAGATATGTCAAATTGAAAACAAAAAAAAATTCATTTTCATATTATATATGATATTTTTGAATAGATATATATAGACATGCATACACACACATACATATGCATACACATACACATACACACACATACAGACACACACACACACACAAACACACATACATGTTTATACATGCATATACACTTGAAAAAATGTACACATCCATATAAACATACACATACATAGAATTACATACATGTACACACAAACATACACATACTATATAAACATATGCACACAAATACTATATAAGGACACACACACTCACATCCACATAAATACATACACATATTCATGCACACACACACACACGCACATACATACATACACATACATACATATACATACACATACATACACATACATACAAATACATGAACATAAATACATTCACGTACACATAAACACACATACACAATAGATAAATCTATATACAAGAATATAAACATATATACCCATACACATTTATACATACACACAAAACACAAACATATAAATGCACATACACATGCATACAAATGAATTCTCACACACACACACACACATATATCCACACACACATTCATACATATACATACAAATATATGTGTATATTTGAAAATATTTAATATGAATAAAAATATAAAAAATAAAATATGAACAATATTTAAATAAATATATGTTCATTTATATATTTATATAAATTTTTAAATAAATATTAATTTATAATATTTATATATACATTTTTTAATTAATTTATATAATTATATTATGAAACAATTTTATTTATTATCTTAAATTTGATTGTTTTTTACATATAAAATTATGAAAATAAAAACGACAATTTTTTTTATCATAATATAGTTATATAATTAATATTTACATATTATATTTACACATATACACTTATTATTATATAAATTATATATATATATATATATTTGTATGTATATAAATCAAATTATTCATTGTTTCCTTTATCAGCGATGATAAATATGAGTCTTTCATGAATACTAATGAAAATCATAGACAAAAGTCCCCCCTTCATCTATTATTGTAAATCACCAATCTAGAAAAAATGTTCTTGAATAACTTTAAAAAATGAAACATTCTCTGCCACATTTTTAGATACAAGATTCAATGAACACTAACTCAATCATTCCAACTAAACATATTTAGATAATCTTCCTAAGGAATCAACTTGTGTTCCCCAATAGATAGCCCTCTGTATTTATCTCTGTTTATCTTTTGTTACTAATTATATTTCCCATGATTGAAGTGGTTGATCAAATAAATTCCATTATTCCAACCTAACTAATGTTTCCAACATGAACTCTAAATAACAATCCAAGACCTAATCATCTATATAAGAGTAAAACATAATTCTAAGTAAATTTAACATTTGAAAAAACAATTTTAATTTTTAAAATATATTTACATTTTGAATATTTAAATCACATTTCATTCTATTTCATTCCATTAATTCCTTGATATTAATATTAAAAATGTATTTTTATTTCCACTAAAGGACTTTAAAAAATAAACTTCCCATTTAATTTTTTTTGCAAAATATACATGACTAATTGACAAAATATGTCATTAATATCGTCAAAAACACCTTGAAATCCATGTGAGAGTTTCTTTTAAAAAAATCAGGAAAATTATATTTTTATTAAGTATTTAATCATAATCCGAGATATTTCAATTACAATAAAAAAGATTTCTTTCATCATTTAAATACACTAAATACATCAAACACCACAAATGGAGACCCAAAAAATTTTCTCATTCTTAATGGTTTTACTATTATCAAACGATTAAATAAACATATTCAGTAAGAGAAAATAATTGATTTTTTACAATTATGACTTGAGATATTTGAAATGGTTTTTCAAAATTATTTATCCCCAATGAAATTCAACAAGTTAAAAAATAGATTATCGACCTTATCAATTTAAATAGATTTTGGTTTTAAATCAATTCCTATTATTGATTGGATAATTAAAAAAAAATAAAATGGATAGTAGTAGTTAAATAGAAATAATTCATATATTTTGATAATTTACATACAACTCAAATTAGTCATGGTATAATAATCACACTGCCAAATATTTAACCCATAATTAATCATAAAGATAATTTACCAATAAATACACCCATATGGAATGATAAATGAATAATCCAACATAAAATAAATAATTATTTATAATTTAAGCACCAATTATACGTTATAAACGCACCCACAAAACACAAACATGAATTCTACGTATAACTTATAGAATTATCAAGAATAGAATTAAAATAAATTCATATAAAACCACTTAATTTTATTAATATATATATATATATATGTAATTTTGGATTTAAATTAATTCAGTATATTTAATGTTTATTAAATTGATTTTACCAGCTAAATCCCATAAAGAAAACAAAAAAAATCAACTATCCCAAGCACAAAAATCAGCAACAATATTTTTCTGAGATAGTGATTTGTAAATAAATTTTGGAATACAAGCCCTTTGGATACAAAATTTGGGGAAAATTGAGTGGTAATTCAATAATAAGGTGTTTCACCCATGCAATTCTTTTACCCAAAACTTAAAATCCAACATTGTCCTTAATATTTCATCCTAATATGGGTACACATTTAATAGTTAAAATTTTCAATATATTTTCAATTTAACTCAAAAAAATTGTAAAATGGTTTTCTAGAGTCATCAATATCAGTTCAAAGTAATTAAAAAAGTTTAAACAACAATCAACAAGATGGAAGATAGGTTGAGAAACTCAACTTGCTTAAATTTGAAAACATGTTTTCAATAAATTTAAATGGCAGCATATGATTTCTAAAATAATTTCAATCATTGTATTCAACTATACCAAATAAACAACATTCTTTATTACCAATCTACACAAAATTTTCAAATAAAATATGAATGATTTAAGCAGTTTGAATTTCATAATCAATTCTAGTTGAGAAAAAAATATTGCATGAAAATATCCAAAAATATTGAACAAGTCATAATGATCATCATGAAAAAATAGAATGATAATGCATTTTTTATTTCTACAAAAACAAGTTTATATAATATTTATCAAAATTACTAGAATTAAATAATAGATAATCTGTAAATAAATTCATCAAACAATGAATATTGAAATACTAATTAAAAAATAATAATCCCTTGATAATATAATTTTTTGTGTGATCAAGGTAACCATGTTTGTTCCCTTTTTATGTACCTTTAAATAATACTAATTTTATATTAAACCCGACATTAATGTTTAATATGAAACAACCAAATAAGAAAATAATGTGATAAAATTACTCCCCCAATGTTATTTTTGAGTTTAATACTGAATCCAAATTCCTATAGAATAAATTAAGTGAAATTATATAAAATGCAGGTAGTTTGTAAAAGTTTTTGTCTCGAAATAATTTATCTAATAAAAGAGAAATAAAATGAACTTAGGTTCAAGAAAACACTAAATCAAAAATTGATAGCGGATTCATTTTGTTTTATTATAAATAACTAACAAAATAAGTAAAAATATAAACTAATAAAAAAATAGTTTAGTATTTTGCGTAATTTTTTTGAAAATCGCTTATAAATTAAGCCTCTAAAATATGATTTCTACTCCTTACAAGATTTCCATTATCCTCCTCCTAACCCTCAATATCAATTTATTTATAAGGAACCACAAATTTATAGAAAATTATTTTTGGAAAGGATTTATAATGAAAACTCATCAATTGTATTTTACTTAGATTCCACCACATCATTTTCAAGTTAAAATAAAATATAAACTGAATCATCTATGTTTAAATAGTGAATATTTGACTTCATTTCCAGATCAAAAAAATTAAAATTGAACCTTTTTATATTTATAAAATCTATACTAATAAATCACGTTTTAAATTATGTATCAGGGTTTCAAGGATCCAAAAATCATTTTTTTGGATGTTTAAGTGTAGATTGATTGATTAGGAATTCATGTTCATCCTAAAAAATTTATTTATAAAAACTCTGGTATACAAAATCCTAATGTGAAAATACATAATTAAATTGAAAAATGTTTAAATAATGGAGTAAGTTAAGAAAAAAACATAGGTTGTTGATTATGGATTCCGATGATTTTCTTATATTTTTCTGTCTATTTCCCAGAAATCATCGTCTTCATTTCTCACCTGAACATGTGGGTTAATTTGTATGTTTATATTGTGACACATGGAGGAAATGAAAGTTAAGGGACTCCCATATTAATTTGTTTTTCATTTTTTTTAAACAAAAAAATTATAATTACTCAAATAACCTTACATGCACAGCTAAACCCCTTGGATATTCTCTTTCTTCCATTCAATTTTTTCCACTGATGATCATTGATCTGATATATTAATTTCAAATGGTTTTAAAATTTTAATTTTTCACCACCAATGTGATCTTTACATCGATACGAATAATTCTAGACCCATATATGATTTAATATTTTTATTTTTAATTTTTTCATATTACGTTAGACATTGGTAATACGAATCTCCTGAAAGATATTTCTCCTTCCAATCTTCCATTGGATATTTCCCCTAGAAATATCCAATATTACATTAATAGATAAAAAATTATTTATGTATATATATACTTATATTTAAATGTAAACATCACTATATGCATATGTATGTATTTATATATAATAATATTTATATGTATGAATGTACATGTATTAAAACTTACTAATAATTTTTTGTAGGTGTATAAGCCTATATATATATATGTATGTACGAGTTCATACATGTACATATATATGTAAATAACTGCATTAATTATATTTCTGTATAATTGTAATAAGATATATTTATGTACTTATATTAATATAGATTTAAATATGTATGTATGTAAGTACTTCTGTCTGAAGATTTGAATTTAACTCTATATTCATATGGGTATCTTAAATTGTGTGTATATATTTCTTTATGTGTTTATATATAAATATATCAATATGTATATATGTTTGTATGTAGGTATGGGTGTGCATATAAATAAATATTCATTGATTTTTATATATGTGAGTGATGACTATTTTTTATAGGTTTGAAAAAATATAATTATTTATAATGATATTTTAATAAATGTAAGTACATGCATATAAATATTATTATATGTACAAACATACCCCTTAGATATAAACATGATACAAAATGTATTTACATGTATGCAATCATGAAAATATAAATGTATATATAAATAAAATTATTTACAAGTATATGTAAATAGTATTATATACAAACTTACATACATATATCACATACAAAATTTATATACTCATAAATATATATATAATTAGTCATACACCACAATTTTTTTTATAAAATTTAGAATGAATTTTTTGATACACTTTTTCTAGAAATTATATTTTGTGTTTTAATATAATAACATTTATAAATATATTTTTTACTTGTTAAAAAAGTTTATAATTAAATTTTATTAAAATTTTTATATATTAATGATTATAGATTAATACATATATATATGTTTATAAAAAATTTTATTTTTTTATTAACACTTGCATATTTATCACTACACTTATGTGTATGAACCTTAATATATATATATATATATAGTTAAAAAAATAAAGTAATTTTTTTGTATTCTTATAAATACTTACAAACATAATATTTAATGAAAATTTTATTAGTTATAACTTATATATATCATATTGATTATATATAAATATTCCTACATGCTATATATAGGTATATGTGTGTATATAAAATTATGAAAATGAATGAGTGTTTACATACATACATATACACATGTGATTTATATACCAACATATATGTAAATATATCTATATAAATTGATATATGTATATGGAGTATGTTTATACAAGTTTTAATCAAAATATTTTAAACATACATGATTTCATAAATATATTAAAATATATTATATATAAATGCTTTCATACATATATTTAAATATTTTATACATACATTCTTGCATAGACATATATAAGTATATGTGTAATCTTATAAACATGCATGTGTATATATATATAAGTGTATACAAACAAATACACAAAAACATACATACATATAAATATAAGTACCTACAAGCATACACGAATACATATTAATGTAATATATAAATATAAGAATGTGAAAAAACAAATATATACAATTATAATTATATAAAAACCTTCATGGTACCCTGATAAATCTCCCGATGGGGATTTATCATGAAAATGTACCATATTATATTATATATATATATATATATCTAAATTTAGTCATATATGTTTAAACTTCAATTTATATATAAATATGATTATTTGTATATGTATGTATGTATATATATATGATAATAGATATATATATGTACTTGTATTGAAATACATATAGAAATATGTATAGTTGTCTATGCTTATATATATATATATATGTATGTACGAATGCATGAATGTACTAATATCTCTAAATAATTTCATTATTTATATTTTCATATAAATGTAATAATATATATTTATGTAGTCATATAAATATATATATTTATAGTTATGTATCTATGTACTTATACTTATAAACATATATAGTTATGTTTTCATATGTAGTTAGCGGCTTACCCGAGTGGTAAAGACCACACATAATCCTACATCAGATCTGGGTTCAGAACCAGGTTGGAGTGACATTCCACAGGTACTGTAGTAGCAATATAGCACTGTAGTAGTGTTGGTAGTATAGAGGGGCACTATAATAGAAATACTATTCATACCAAATGGGATTTTGGGCCACCATAATGGGGCTATGGTCCATAGGGCCTTTGATCCATCCAAGGGATTCAGACCATAGGGCCTCTGGGCTATGAAGAGTGGGATTTCAGGCCACATGGCCTTTAGGCCATGAAACATTCAGGTTAGACCGCACGGGAGCACGCCCTAAAAAAATAATTCGGGTAACTAGAAGCCACTAAGTAAGATATCCATATTTGAAGAATGATAGGGTATAGAAACAACCATCGATACCAGGAATCTAGCAACTTTTCACGGGGCCATGCTAGCTGATCAACCTTGTGAGGTGGGGAGCTAGGAAACATCAACGAAGCTGATGCAGGGGAGGGGCATTTCAAGTGTACTCTAGTCTTTGGTCCTTCCTTTAATGTATTAGTCCATCTACCTTGGGGCCTACCAATCATGTAAGGGTTCTCCCTCTACCTAATTAAAAAGGGTATTATCCAAAATATATAAAAATATAATAGGGTTTAGGCTTCGGTCTTCGGAGTAACTATTCTTGTATATGACTATATTATTTGTATATATATATGCATGTCTAGATTTATGTATGTGTTTATAAGAAAATATATTTATATGTATGTGTGCATGTATGTTTTTGTGTGTGTGTGTTTATATATGTATATATACATTAATTGTTTATATATGTTTGTGATCAATAATTATTATAGGTATATAAAATATGAGTATTTATAAAGATATTTTAATAAGTGTAAATACATGAATCTAAATATTATTAAATGTACATACATTCACATAGATATAAATATGCATACATATAAATATATTATTGTAATTATTTAAAATTATACATTTTTATAAGTATTTACATATATTATAAGTGTATTTTAAAGTATATTTTTTGTATACAGTATATATCGTACTTAATTATTATATATATTTAAATTGTGTGTATGTAATTATGTACGAATACATTATATATAAATATTCATTGATTTATATATATGTGAGTGTGAGTGTCTGTGATTAGTAATTTTTCGATATAATTATTGATATGTCAGTATAAAAAAATTAATTACTCCAAAATGTGTTTACAAATAAAATACATTCAAAATTTTATACAATAAGATTTATGTTTTACGAATAATTATATATATGTTTATGTATATATATATGTGTGTGTGTGTTTATATGATATATATATATATATATATATATGAAAGTGTGTATATATTTCTATATATATATCAATGTAAGTAATTATATTTGTGAATACTTTTATATTTTCACGGTGCATGCATGTACATTCATACAGTTTCATTGACTAATAGATATATATATTGGTAAATAATTATAGTAATATGTATGTATGTATGTAAATATAATATATATATATATAATTTAATATATATATATATATAAACACACTTATACTCATTAATTTTCGAAAAAAATGATCTATATTTTTTTAATGTATTTTGTTTGTATAACCCAATAATCCTTAATTTGTCTGAAAAATATACTATGCATTTACGTAGAAAATCCATATCGCTATATGATAAGAATAAAATTCAAAAAAAAATGGTATCATATATGGGCATATAATTATTCGTATCGATGAAATGATCACATTTTCGGTGACAAAATGAAATTTTGATTCCCTTTGAAAAGAATGTTTTAGATTAAATGTTTACATTGTGAAAAAAATAATTACACAAGTATGTATGCATGTAATTATAATTATATATATATATATATATTTGTATTTATATAATTGAAATTTTATACACACACGCATGGGAATGTACTCATTAATTTAAAAAAATTATCTATATGTAATTTTTTCAATATATTTTGTTTCTATAAACAAATAACTAGTAACATATTTAATTTTTTTTTTAAATTTATTGTGAAAATCCATACTAATATATTAACAAATTAATGTTCAAAAAAGTATCAAATATGGGTCTATAGTTATTTTATTCATAAAATGACGGCATTGTAACTTTTGGATTGAAATTGCGATACCTTTTAAAAAACATATTAGATGAAAGTTTTTTGTGTGAAAATTGAAATTAGGAGAGATAATATGAGTTTGGGTTTAGACCTATAATAGAATGTGTTTGGGGGTATTGGTGTAATTAAATTTAATGGGATTTGAAAAAAAACTGAAACTATTGGAGATCACACTAGCCGCCTTGTTTCCACACATAACCATCCTAGTTCCCTAATGAACCCACTATTTTATGTTGGAAATGGAGAGGATGATGATCCTTTATTTCAAGGGGGGTTACAATGCCTTTTTATAGGTGCAATATGGTAGGTGGGTGGAATTAGTGGGGGGTGGGAAACCTATGAATGTTGATGATTTCAACAACCTTCTAGTGGCTTAATAACACTCCTATTGGGATGCAAACCCCTACCAATGTCATAAGTGTTTTTATACATCCTCATTGAAAACATTTTCTGAAAAAATCCCATTAGGATAAAAATGGAATAAGGAAAAGAGTGCAATCACATAGACTCCCCCAGAATGTTAAATTACATTACAAATTTTTTAATCTATGAATCCCTATAATATGTAAAATATTACTAAAGATAATAGTTTGTAGATATTTTTTATGTAAATCTGCAATGTTTGTGATGGATCAAACATATTGCATGTTGATATCTCCATTCGTCATTAACTATTATGTGAAGGAGAAAAATTTTGGTGGTATGTGATTTGTCTAATTGTTATTGAAGAGGCATTCCTTTAATTATTTAATGTAGGAAATGTTATCTTTTAACAATATTTTTGGACTACATTTTATAGGCCATCCAGTTTCACCATGAATGTGTTGATTCATAGACTACAACCAAACACATTCTAAACATTATTTTTGTAATTCTATTACTTCTACATGATTTGAATATGTTTCAATGAGTGTTAGTTTTTGTGATCTTCAATATGTGATAGTACCTCCAACTGTAAGCACATAACCATTTTGTGATCACACATTATGTGGATTAGATAAATAACCTAAATCTAAAAAAACGATCATATTATTTTCTAATTTGTTATAATAGATTAAACCCAGTTCAATATTTCCACAATGATAATTAAAAAAGTTCTTAATTCCATTTCAGTGTCTTCGTGTAGGTTCTGAACTAAATCATTCAAATAAATTAGTAGAAAAATATATATCAAGGAGAGTACAATTTGAAAGATGTATTATTTCTATGATAACACTGATTTATGGTAATTCTGGACCAACCAACTCTTAGTTTTATTCACCAGGAAGAAATTTAGCTTTCTTGGTATTTAATGATTTAACAACCATTGGTGTACTTAATGCATTTTCATTATTCATATTAAAGAGTTTTATGACATCTTCATCATAATTTGACTGATGAAAATAATATATTACTTTCCATATGGTCAATTTTTAATTCAATACAATACTTGGTTTCTACAAGGAATATCATTTAAAATCCATCCTTTATCTTTCTCATTACTTCATTGATCTCTTTAGGTGTTCTGATAAAATTTAAACCATCAACATAAACATCAATTACTTCATATCTAGTTGTTGTTTTATTAATAGAAACACATGGGAATATGGGTTTATTAACATAACCTTTATTTAAAAAATAATTTCTCAAATGATTATACCACATATGCCTTGACTTTTTTAATCTATATGAATAAATCTTCAATTTAATTGAATATAGGTCTTTGGGTTTTTATTTCAATACATCTATTATTTTGAATCATTCAAGGAGTATCATATATATACTGTTATAAATTGATCCATATAAATATGTTGTGAAAAAATCCATAAGACACATATTATCCTTCTTAGCTTCTACAAGGCTGATTTGATATCAGAAGTTAATAAAGGAGAATATTTCTCCTCATAATCAATCTTGGGACTCTAGGAAAATCCTTATAAAACATCGTGAGCTTTGTATCCTATAATCTATTTTTTCTCATCATTATTACACATAAAAACCCATTTATATACAAAAAGATTCAGATATTCTAGTGTGAGTATGATATGTCTGAAAACCCTTCTCTTATTAAGTGAATTTAATTTAACATCCATAGTAACTTTCCATTTCATCCAATTGGGTCATTTTTTACATTCCATAATAGACCTTTGTATAGGGTCATCATTTTATATATCATGTGACATAGAATATGTACACATTTCATCAATATTTTCCTTATTACATTGATCCCATATATGACCTATAGTGAAATAATTATGATAAATTTCTTTATTTTAAAAACATTCCATTTTTTATATCATGTGAATTCTCTTTATAATACTCTTCATGTTTTTCATTAAAAACACTTTAATTATGTGTTTCCACTGGAATAGAAACCTCCATAAGGGGGTTTTCAATTATACTCATTCCATTTATTTTCTGATTATTTCTACCCTTAGATCCAATTCTTATTCCATTCTTTAGGCATGTTTTTATGATTTCTATAGCATCATTATGTAATGGTGTCTTTAGGACATCAATTCTAGTTGATGCATTTACTGATGGTATTTTTGATTTATCCATGCACTTTTATTTAGTAAATAAATTGGTAAATTTAGTTTCTAGTTATTAAAAACTTAAAATCATTTTCACTTCTATCTTACACTATCAGGTTGGATGATCTAGAAAAGATAATGTTTTAACATTCCATGAAATCTACTCCCTTTATTTTTTTCACCCCATAATGCTGGGAGTAGTTCTTCATTAAAGTGAAAATCATAAAATCATGTTTTAAATATATAATTGGTTTTTGTTTCAATATATATAATGATGGATGAGAAATCATATCATACGTATATTCCAAACCTCATTTGAGGTCTCATCATTGTATGTTTTGGGGATGAAATTAGTGCATATATTGCACAACCAAATATTAATATGTGGGAGATGTAATGATCATGGCCAAATTTTAGTTATAGTGGAGATTTTATATGATATGAAATTGATTTGAGGCAAATTAATGTTGAGGAATTAAATATTTCAAGACCCCATATGAAGCTTCACAATTTTTTTTCTCATTATTAATGGTCTAGCAGTAAGTTGCAGGTGTTTTATTCATGATTCATCTAAACAATCTTTTTATGGAAATGGGTGACATGATTCCCCAAAATAATATCCATTTACATACAAAAATTATTGAATGGATGAGCGGTATTTTCTCTAAAATTATCTATTAATTCTTTATGATGACACAATCAGGGAATATTACTCTCAATTTAATTATTTGGACACAAAATCGTTATAATGAAACATTACATGTTGAGAGAAAACATACATGTGAACATATTCTAGTTGAAAAAATTAATAAAATAAATTATTTAAATATCCCACATGATTGATGAATTTTTCCATATATATACTCTTGAATTCATTCAAGATAGCCTAGAATTTTATCCTTATCTTTAGCTAGAGAAGGTCTCATAATTATTTTTCCATGAAAATAAACATCGCATAGAATTTTTATCTGTGTAGATATCTTATTGGACATTATTTAATATCCATTAGAGCATTAAATTATATTTCACATAATTTCGTAATGAGTATGACCTAATTTTTCATGCCACAAATTAATGATTTTTAGCCTATTCATTACTACCATAGGTGTTTCAACTGCCATTATATATATATAATACAATCCATATGATAATGTTAGTTGTTTTTATAGTTCATGACTCTTAAATAATTCATTAATTGAAATGAACAAGTACATCTTATTTCTATCATATATAGTCTGGGCATCATACCCATGATTGTATATATCATTGAATCTTAACATGTTTCTTTTGAACTTTTGGTAAAACAAAAAATCTCTTATTAAAAAATGTGTCTCATTAGGTAATGAAAAACTCAAAAATTCTTTATATTAGATATTAAATAGTAGATATAGTAATCACAATTGTTCTTGTTATTTTATGTTCATAAAAATATTTTTTATTATTTTGATTTTTGGGCATTGTTCCACTATCTGGTATGAAATTATATATCCCATTTACCCATTCTATTCCAATGATTCAATATAAATGTAGTAATATTATAAGAAACACCTTGTGAAATTACAACACCATATATATATATATATATATATTTATATCATAGAGAACAAATTAGAATATCACATATCATAACTACTTTAATTTTTCAAAATTATTTCTAGCTATCATCTCATAAAAATCACAAGTAAAATCACATGATTCTATGTATGTGAAATGATTATTTGATGTATCGTGATTATCAGTATAATTCAGATCATTTTATTTCCATTTGTATGATTTTTTAGAAAAGTTTGTTTCATTATTATTTTCTTCATTAGATACATTATATAGCTTACAAAGATTCTATAAGGTTTGGAAAACCTGATACCAATTTCCCTTAGAATGAAACAAGTAGTAGAAATTTTCAGGATTCTTCATAGTGCTTTAGCTGATATTTCTTTGATTATGATATTCATTTTGAGTATGTTTATTATAAAAAACATTCCATCAGCCAAAACTACTAGAAAAACCAAGTCCACCGTAAGACTCACGCCTTTGACTTCTTTCATTATTATTTTTATTAAATATTGAATTTTATTTAGGAAATGATAATGTAGATCTAGTAGGAAGAGACTGATTCTTTTAAATCAAATGCTCACTATACTTATCTTCTAAAGATAATGATGATATGAGATCAGAATAATTTATATACTCTCACAAGTTATGTTTATGATATTTGGTTATATGAGATGCATGAAATTTCATTTATGCCTTTCCAAGCATATCTGCATCTGTAGTCCTAATAATGTAGTACTTGAACTATGATATAATTTTATACCTGGAATAATTTTAATTAATGACTCTTTTTATAGTATTAGAAGAAAAAACCATTCTATTCATCATGGGTCAAAGGAAGAACATCCTTCTTTTAATGATCATGCCACTATTTCAAACTCTTAGAAAGAATAATTGGATCTATTTTTTAAGGTACTCACATTTCAATCCCTCATTGAGATTTTTTCTGATAAAGATCATCACCTCTTCCTTATTTTGGAGGGTTTTTAAATTATATTATTTAATTGTTTTTTGAGATCCATCGATTCGTGAAATATTTCAACATCCATTTTCCATGTAATGTAATTACATTTGGTGATATTAAGAGTGGAAAATTCAAGTTTCATGAGATTTGATATGATGATAACTATGACAGAAAGAGAAAAAATTATATTTTTCAAAATAATAATTCAAAAAAATTAACATTTAGGTTAGATAAAATAAAAATGTATCAAAAACATCAAAATCAGGTTAATGTTATCATTTAATATTTTAAATATATATCTCTCAATAATCGGTTAATAATTCATTCATGTTGGGATTTAAAGTAAATAAATCAATAAATCACATTATTCATTTAAAACTTTATGGTGTGTACCAACTTTTTAATTAGACCATCAAATCAGGTGGTGTAAAATAAATAAATTAAAAATTTCCAAATAGGTGGAAACATGGCCTTTATATAAATAATTTAATAAACCACATAGACCATCCAATCTGGTGGAAAATAAATAAGGTTTAAGATGAAAAGAATAACTAATTATAAGAATCCAACCCAGAGGTGAGAAAAAAGGGTTAAATAAAAAAGCATACCTTTCTCCATGCATGAGAATTTGTGCTAATAACAAGTTATGAAAAAAAAAATTGAAACAAGTAATGATTAATCTATAGACAAATTTTATCATAAAGAAAAACAAATATTTCATTGAGGCTTCCAATGATTTAATATATTTTTCAGTCTATTCCAAAGTGAGGTTTACACTACCCTTTAATAGGTAGTGAAACATGGTAGGTGGGAGGAATTGGTGGGAGTGGGGAGCCCACCCCCATTAAAAATTTCACTTTCCTTTCAATGGCTACCTAAAAATCGCTTTTATTTTGAAATGGAAGAAATAAAAAAACATCATCTTTCACTACTTTTTATCTTTTATCCTAACATTTCCAAAATTATTTTCTTCTAAATAATTCTCAAATTTTCTTTCTTTTTCCAACTTTTCATGTTCATTTATTTCTTATTGTTTATTCAAATTTTAAAAAAGCTCCCAAATTTTACATTTTAATCATTTAATGACAGATTCCTAGTCTTGATCATTGATATTTACTTTTTATAAGGTTTTATAAAAATATGTATTGAAATTTCTCTTCAATTATTTCCAAGGTAAATAATTTTCATTTTTAGGCTTCATATAATTTTGTTTTCCTTCATATTGATAGTGTTTCCATTGCGAGTTATAAACACACTACAATTATTTGTACTTATAATAGCCACAAAATGAAAAAAAGACTTCATCTTATTGATTATAAACCCCAAAATATTACATTTGACATGAAACTGTATGAAAAATAAAAATATGTTAATAGTTTTTAAAATTAATAAAATTCACAAACATTGAAGAATTTTATAGATCACTAAAGAAAATACAAAAAAATAATGAATATTATAAATCTTATCCAAAAATGATACAAAATTTTTATCAGCATCTTTATCAATGGATTTTAGAAAACCTATTTATCAACCTACACAAAATATTGGGTAGTATAGTAATGATATAATGACCCATACTTTACATAAATTGTTATTACTTCAGAATTGAAGCACACTTATTAAAACATATAACAAAACCAGGAAAGGACCATATAGGTATAGAGTCTTTAGAAACTGGGAAACATAAACAACTAGCTCATAAAGCATCTACATTGCCACACACTTATTTCATCATATCTAGAGTCCCTTTTTGGCATATCCTACTTAATAACCTTCTTCTTGACCTGGGTAAATAAAACATACAAAAGGGTGAGCTCAAATGCTCAGTAAGGGTAAACAAAATAAAAATCAATCACATCATGAACATAACATTTTGGAAATCTTAACCTACAAAAGAAATCATAACTTTATACCATGGGATAAATCATAGAAGTGAAATGTAATCCCAATAATCATAACATAAAACATGGAACTTTGTGTCATACACACATAATCATAGAGAATCATTTCTTATTAGTCAAGACTCATTTCCAAGACTATCTTAGTGGACAAAGTCCAAGTCTGAACCGAGTTCACTCCTCATTTCAGTCCTGTTTCACTGAACCAGTATAACCTGCCGTTCCAGCCATGTCTATCTCATGAGATATAAAATCTTTACCCAATGCATTGGAGGGAGATATAGGTCCCACCCATCTCATAATGATACCATTATTATGTGTGCCACAAAATCATAAATCATACATCATTGCATAACCCATGTAATAAAAATGGGAATCTTAAACATTGTGACATCATAAAACAATTCATATAAGATAAAGGAATTCATAAAAATATTCCATCACAACATAATCAAATCAATCTAATAATAGGTACAGAAAAATAACCCTATATTATCTTATATGGAAAACAGTTTTGATAAAACACTTGAACTCCATTCTTGAGGAAAATGTCCTTTCTACTTCAAAAACATTTTCCTTTCTTAACATGTCATACTATTTTAAAATAAAAGAAGTTGATTAAAAATAAACTTTAAAACTTGTAAAGGAATCTTCTTGGAAATAATTTTTTAAAAATCCATTCATGCCGTATAAGTTAAAAAAACATTCTTCTCGTACTTTTGTCGGAAAAGTCAAAAAGTATCTTGTACGAAAAACGACAAAAGATTCCTCTCATATCTTTTACTAAAAACTCACCAAAGGGTAAAATTGGATTTAAAAAATTGTAGGTGGTTGGAAATAATATTACATATTGAAGAAACATGGATGTGGATGATAAAATACACCCCAGTAAATTTCAAAGTATAAACAATATCGGATAAAAATGAGATTGTGATATTTCCCTTACCTTAGGTCTGATATGCTTTGTACATGTCCGAACCTCCTGTATAATGATTTAAATAATGTTATTGAATTATTCCAGAATCATACTTATTCTTATGATATCATATATGGTCATATTCTTAGCTTCTTATTAGTAATATTTCATTACTACTTGTTATTCGGGTGTTTATTACTTTTTGTTCTTATGTGTGTCTTGTCGAATAAATTCTTATTTTTCTTTTTAGTTTATAAATACCTCCTTTTTATAATGGTATTATTGTAAAATATATCATATTTATTCACTCAATTCATTTATTTAATCATTATGCAATGAAAATCATGTAGAACGAGTCGCATCACATCGTGGAGACGGTATTCCGTACATACGCACGAGCGATAATATCATTCCCATGATCGTGGAATTGTATTGGAGTGTATGTATACTATTTCAGAATTAATATCACATTAAAATAGTCATATATAGTCATTATTTACACCATTATACCCATCCAATTAAGGTGGTGGTGGAAAATAGATTACACCACGGCGTGGAGACGGTATTCCGTACGTACGCACGCGCGGTGATTTCATTTTCCGTAGGATGGATAGATGGTAAAATAGAGTTGTTTCATACTTATAATAACAGATCAGTATATGAGTGATACTGATGTTATTAATTCATAATGAAACAACTAAATAAGAAGAAGTGGAAGAAAAAATGAAGTTGAAAGAATTGGTAACGGACATTACCTCTTCTTTGAAACGCCTCTTTGAGACCTCCTTTTAGGGAACTAAAATTGGTCTTTGAAGAATACCAGGACCTCTAGGATGTCTCTAGGGAAGTGTAGAGGAGAAATTATCAGGGTTTGGCCGAGCTTGAAGGCTCAAAGTGGTGTGAGGAAGTGGGGGAGGAGGTGCCCTTTTATAAGGGAGCAGAGGGGCTCCTTTGGAAAAACTAAAAATATTATTTTATTATAAAGACAATTTCGGTTTTAAATAGCTCCAAATTGATTTATTTCGAAGATAAGGTGGGGATGGGTCGAAATCATCTCATCTAATAGAATTTTGGCAAGTTTAGGTTCCTATTTTAACCTTATCATTTATATTTATCATTAAGTTAAATAATTTTACTTTTACCGTGTCTTCTTGTGTTCTTATACTATAAGGTTAATAAACTCACTATAACAAGCCAAACGAACCCCAGGTTATTTATTTTTAATATACATAACCTTATCTAAGTCATTTGGCCGAACCTTAGATTTTTTAGAATAAAATAATAATTAATAATATAATATTTGTTTTAAAAACTATTTTATGTCAATTTTGACACTATTTAGTAATTGATTTTAGTGAAAATCATAACAGAATTATTAGTTCGAAAAAAGTTAATAAAATAAATAATAACATGTAATTTTAACCTATAAAATTAGTGTAATTCATAAAAAGTCTCAAATTGCATTCATTTGGGTATTTATAACATCAATTATGTCAATATTTCATTAATATGATAATTACTGCATCATCTTTGTGTCATAAATAAAATAACTTATTTAAAGTCTAAAAATTATAAATAAAATACCATTATATAGGAAATCCTTTTATCTTTATAATGAATATTTATAGTCTAATTTATCTTATGTATAACCCTATATTAAAAATGATATACTTATTAAACTTTGATTTTAACTATTTTAACCCTTCTTTAAATAAATTAATAATAAATGTCCTAATCTAATCCAAGTGAGCCTAAATATTCATATTTTATTCCTAAGGTTGTTTTTGGTCGAATTACACTGATCCAATAGAATTAGGACATGTGTTAGGGTAATAATAATATCATTTTTACCCTTAATTTCCCCACTTACTTTTAACCGTGGTAAATAAAAGTAAAAAGTTACTATTCACCAAAAATTATTTTCATCTCATTGAACCACATTTTACTTACTGAAATCAACCGTGTCTCTCGTATTTTTGAAATTCCACTCACAGAAGCGGTAAAATTATGTTTTATGAAAAATTCAGTTTTTTAACTACCACTTAGTGGTTTCACTATTCATCAAAAAACTGAAAGTTTTCAGAAAAATACCAAAATTTCACCCTAGGCTCATTTCGATATTCTGAATCCAAAAATGAAGTCCATTTTGAAAAATAAAATTTATAAAATTTCAAAAAGTGGTTATTACTATTCATAACGGCTAGTTTTAATAATATTTTAATAGTATATCATTGTTTAGTGAAACTCGGTATTGCGTACGACGCAAGCTATCGAGGAAGGTCGTGATTGCGTGTAAAGCAAGCCAAGCAAGTGTTGTGTGTAGAAAGAGATTCCTTTGATGATTTATATAACATAAAATTCTCGGTTGTTACATTCTACCCCCCTTAAAATGAATTTCACCCTTGAAATTTGCCACTTTGTAACAAACAGGTGAGGATACCTCTCCCTCATCATATCCTCAAGCTCCCATGTAGCTTCTTCTAATTGGTGGTTCATCCATAAAACTTTCACCAATCGAGTGGTCTTGTTTCATAGGACTTTTTCACTACGATCCAGAATCTCTATCGGTTGTTCTTCATAAGAATGATCTTGCTCCAGCGGTACAACTTCTGAGCTGAGTACATGTGAAGGATCAGGTATGTACTTTCTCAAGAGAGATACATGGAACACATCGTGAACTTGAGAGAGATTCGGTGGAAGCACCAATCGGTAAGCTACCTTCCCAACACGATCCAGTATTTCAAAAGGACCGATATATCTAGGGCTCAATATCCCCTTCTTTCCAAATCTCATGACCCTCTTCCAGGGAGATATTCGTAAGAACACTTTATCACCCACTTCAAACTCTAGGTCTTTTCTTCGGTTTTCGGCATAACTTTTCTGTCGACTCTGAGCTGCTCTTATGTGTTGTTGAATAGATTTGACCTTTTCTGCCATTTCATCAACGAGATCAAGTCCTAATAGCTTTCTTTCCCCATCTTCATCCCAGCAAGTTGGAGTCCTGCATTTCTTTCCATAGAGATCTTCATAAGGAGCCATCTGAATACTGGAGTAAAATCTATTATTATAAGAAAATTTCACCAAAGGTAGGTGTTGATCCCAACCACCTTTGAAATCCATAGAGCAAGCTCTCAACATGTCATCTATAGTTTGAATTGTTCTCTCAGACTGACCATCTGTCTGAGGATGATAATCAGTGCTGAAACTTAACTATGTATCCAGAGTATGCTGAAGACTTTTCCAGAACATTGAGGTAAACCTTGGATCCCGATCAGATATGATAGAAAGTGGTACTCCATGAAATCTTACCACTTCCTTTACATATATCCTGGCAAGCTGATCCAGAGACAAATCCTCTCTAATAGCGATGAAGTGTGCCGACTTTGTAAGACGATCAACTATGACCCAGATAGCATTATTTCTTTTGGATGTTTTAGGAAGTCCAGTGACAAAGTCCATAGTGAAGTTTTCCCATTTCCATTTGGGTATGGATAATGGTTGTAACATCCCCTTAGACTTTTGTCTCTCAGATTTAACTTGCTGACAAACCAAGCATCAAGAGACATATTCAGTAACATCTCTTTTCATGCCATCCCACCAGAAGTACTCTTTCAGGTCCCGATACATTTTCGTGCTTCCAGGATGAATGGATAATGAAGAACTATGAGCCTCATCCAGCAGCTCCTTCTTTAATTTGGGGATGGGAGGAACACAAACTCGATTCCTGAACATTATTATCCCATCACAATCAAGGTTGAATTCAGGAACATTTCTCACCTTCTTTTGTAACTCTACATCTTCTTTCTGTGCCTCTTTAATCTTCACATGTATAGATGGTTGAACATTCATTTGAGAAAGATACGATTTTTCCCCTTTCATTATAATTCCAAGATCCATCCTTTGTAAATCCATAAATATTGGATGTTTTGTGGTCCTCATCATGGATAAACTGGCATGGTCTTGTCGACTTAATGCATCTGCCACCTTGTTTGCTTTCCTAGGGTGGTAATGGATTGAGCAGTCGTAATCCTTAATCAGCTCCAACCATATTCTTTGGCGCATATTCAGCTCCTTTTATGTGAAAATATACTTTAAACTTTTATGATCAGTATAAATGTCACACCTTTCTCCATAAAGATAATGCCTCCAAATCTTTAATGCAAAGATTACCGCAGCTAAATCCAAATCATGAGTTGGGTAATTTTGCTCATGTATTTTTAACTGTCGTGAGTCATAAGCTATCATCATATCATTATCCATAAGAACACACCCCAAACCCTTCTTGGATGCATCAATGTAGATCACAAACCTTTCTCCACTACAAGGTAGTGTGAGCACATGTGCACTGGATAACCTTCTTTTCAACTCCTTGAAATTCTCTTCACATTCCTCCATCCAAACAAACTCAACTCCTTTCCGAGTCAACTTGGTGAGTGGATTAGATAATCATGAAAAATCATTCACGAAACGTCGATAATATCCAGCCAAACCAAGAAAACTTCGGATCTCAGTTACTGTTGTTGGTCTCGACCATCTTTCAGTAACCTCTGTTTTTGCTGGATCCACAGATATCCCCTCTTTTGAGATTATGTGACCCAAAAATGAAACTCTTTGAAGCCAAAATTCACATTTGGTAAATTTGGCATAAAGCTTCTCCTTTCTCAGGGTTTTCAATATAATTCTCAAGTGATCTTCATGTTCTTCCTTGCTCTTTGAATAGACAAGAATATCGTCTATAAAGACTACCACAAACTGATCAAAATAGTCTCTAAAGACTATATTCATCAAATCCACAAAGATAGCAGGGTCATTAGTAAGACCAAACGACATCACTATAAATTCATAGTGTCCATACCTTGTATGGAAATCCGTCTTTGGTATATCCTCCCTTTTGACCCTTAATTGATGATACCCTGAACGAAGATCAATATTGGAAAAGTATTGAGCTCTGCGTAGTTGGTCAAATAGGTCATCAATGCGCGGGAGAGGATATTTTTTCTTGATAGTGATCTTGTTAAGTTCTCGATAATCAATGCAGAGTCTCATTGATCCATCTTTCTTCTTAACAAACAGAACAGGTTCTCCCCAAGGTGACTCACTAGGGCGTATGAACCCCTTATCAAGATTCTCTTGGAGTTGCTTGTTCAATTCCTGCAACTCAATTGGGGCCATTCTATAAGGTGTCTTTGAAATAGGTAAAGCACCCGGTACAAGTTTTATTGAAAACACAACTTCACGATTTGGTGGAAGACCTGGTAATTCCTCCGGAAAGACATCATCAAACTCCCGTACAATGGGAATATTATTAATCGTGAGTTTCTCAGCAACCATTTGAGATAAATAACCTTCATTTAGTGGAATCAAGACCCATAAGATGGAAGAAATTTCCACTAGAATGTTATGTTCATCCTTGCATTGATAGATGATCATAGATTGATCTGGAATATGAAATATGACTTCCCTTCTTTGGCAATTGATATGATATCCATATAAAGAAAGCCAATCCATGCCAAGAATCACATAAAATTCCACTATAGGAAGGATCAAAAGATTTGCAGGAATCACTCTCCCACAAACTTCGATCGGATAAGAATTATAAACTTTTGATGCGACTGTTGTGCCATTAGGGGTTGTCACAACTAACTCAACATCTAATTTTTGAGGTAATACGGTGATATCCTTATAAAATTCTTCATAAATAAAAGAGTGGGTGGATCTAGAATCAAATAAATCATTTGCTACTTTAGAGTGGATGGTAAGTGTACCTTTCACCACATCGTTATCGTACTCCACATCACTGATAGAAATTTCATGTGACTTTCCTTTGTATTTAGCCTTAAGAGTTTGTTGACGTCGACCATCATCATCAACCCTTGGATTTGGGCATTGATTGGCATAATGCCCCATCTCCTTGCACTTGAAACATTGAAGTGTAGTAGGTTCATTCTGTGTATCCCTTCCTTTGTTTGCATGATTAGAAATCTTATTCCCATCATTGCAGCATTCAAATGCCCAATGAACTTCCTTTCCACATTTGAAACATTTACTTGTCCCTTTAAGACAACTCCCTCCACGTTTCTTTCCACACTTTGAGCATAAGGGAAAACTCATCTTATTTTAAGTGTGCCCTTTAGATTTTCCATTGAATTCCATTTTCCTCTTCTTATCAAACCCATATGACTGATGGGTTACTCCAATCTCAATCTCGAATTTGAGAGCACATCGAACAATTTCCTCGTAGCTATTGAAGTCCCTTATGGCTAACGCCCTTCGAAGACTTGGTTTTAAGCCACTAAAGAATCGATCGATCTTACTCTTAGGTTGGATAAAAATACCAGAAGCGTACCTTGAATGTCTTGTAAAATTTGCTTCATAGGTACCAAAAGATTCATCATCCTTTTGCTTTAGTTCAAGAAACTCTTTATCCATCTTTGTTCAGAGAATATGAGGGAAGTACTTATTGAAAAATAAGTTCTTGAACTCATCCCATTCCATGGACTCAATTTCACCCCTTTGCCTCGTATTCTTAATAAGATTCCACCATTGATCATCATAACCTTCCAAACGATACACTGCTAAGATGACTTTATCATGTTCAGAACATTGAAGAACTGAAAATATCTTTTCAGTAGTACTAATCCATTGTTCAGAAATTAATGGATCAGTAGACCCGCTGAATGAAGGTGGACGCTGCCTCATGAAGGATTCAATAGAATTTTTCTCCTTCCTTTGCTCGTTTGGAAGTCCGACATGATTCATAGCTTGAGAAAGTTGTGTGAGCATGGCTACAATATTTTTCATTCCAGCTCCCATAACGTTTGGTTGCCCAGGGGGACAATCATTGCATTTCTTGTCGCATTCCGCATTAACACGGTTCCTTTGGGTTCCAAACATTGACTAAAACCAAGAAGAATAGTGTGAGCAACACTAATTATAATAGGAAAACCACATAATCAAGAATAAAATTTCACACTTAAGGTCTTATCCTAGGTTATTCATGGCCATTTCTAAAACACTAGGATTGTGTTCTATGCTTAGACTTATCCTTAGGATTCTTACTAAGGCTTTCACATCCTAGTTTCCAAAGGTTGACTATACCTTTCCTCTGATACCAACTATAACGACCCATAATTTACATACATTGTTATTACATAATAATTGAATCACACTTATTACAACATATAACAAAACCAGGAAAGGACCGTATAGGTATAGAGTCTTTAGAAACTGGGAAACATAAACAACTGGTTCGTAAAGCATCTACTTTGCCTCCCACTTATTTCATCATATCTAGAGTCCCTTTTTGGCATATACTACTTAATAACCTTCTTCCTGACCTGGGAAAATAAAACATACAAAAGGGTGAGCTCAAATGCTCTGTAAGGGTAAACAAAAGAAAAATCAATCACATCATGAACATAACATTTTGGAAATCTTAACCTAAAAAGAAATCATAACTTCATACCATGGGATAAATCATAGAAGTGAAATGTAATCCAAATAATAATAACATAAAACAAGGAACTTTGTGGAATACACACATAATCATAGAGAATCATTTCTTATTAGTCAAGACTCATTGCCAAGACTATCTTAGTGGACAAAGTCCATTTCTGAACCGAGTTCACTCCTCGTTTCAGTCCTGTTTCACTGAACCGGTATAACCTGCCGTTCCATCCATGTCTATCTCATGAGATATAAAATCTTTACCCAATTAATTGGAGGGAGATATAGGTCCCACCCATCTCATAATGATACCATTCTTATGTGTTCCACAAAATCATAAATCATACATCATTGCATAACCCATGTAATAAAAATGGGAATCATAAACATCGTGACATCATAAAAAAATTCATATAAGATAAAGGAATTCATAAAAATAATTCCATCACAACATAATCAAATCAATGTAATAATAGGGATAGAAACAGAACCCTATATTATCTTAGATGGAAAACAATTTTGATAAAACACTTGAACTCCATTCTTGAGGAAAATGTCCTTTCTACTTCAAAAAAAATTTCCTTTCTTAACATGTCATACAATTTTAAACTAAAAGAAGTTGATTAAAAATAAACTTGAAAACTTTTAAAGGAAGCTTCTTGGAAATAATGTTTTAAAAATACATTCATGTTGTATAAGTTAAAAAAACATTCTTCTCGTACTTTTTTCGGAAAAGTCAAAAAGTACCTCGTACGAAAAACGACAAAATATTCCTTTCATATCATTTACTAAAAATTCACCGAAGGGTAAAATTGGATTTAAACAATTTTAGGTGGATGTAAATAATATTAAATATTGAAGAAACATGGATGTGGATGATAAAATACACCCCAGTAAATTTCAAAGTATAAACAATCTCGGATAAAAATGAGATTGTGATATTTCACTTACCTTAGGTCCGATATGCTTTGTACATGTCCGAACCTCATGTATAATGATTTAAATAATGTTATTGACTTATTCCAGAATCATACTTATTTTTATGATATCATATATGGTCATATTCTTAGCTTCTTATTCGTAATATTTCATTACTACTTGTTATACTTTTTGTTCTTATGCGTGTCTTGTCGAATAAATTCTTATTTTTCTTTTTTAGTTTATAAATACCTCATTTACAGAATGGTATTAGTGTAATATATATCATATTTATTCACTCAATTCATTTATTTAATCATTATGCAATGAAAATCATGTAGAATGAGTCGCATCACATCGTGGAGACGGTATTCCGTACGTACGCACGAGCGATGATATCATTCCCATGATCGTGGAATTGTATTGGAGTGTATGTATACTATTTCAGAATTAATATCACATTACAATAGTCATATATATTCATTATTTATACCATTATACCCATCCAAGTAAGGTGGTGGTGGAAAATAGATTACATCACGGCGTGGAGACGGTATTCCATACGTACGCACACGCGGTGATTTCGTTTTCCATAGGATGGATAGATGGTGAAATAGAGTCATTCAATAATTATAATAACATATCAGTATATGAGGGAGACTGATTTTATTACTTCACAATGAAACAACTAAAAAAGAATAAGTGGAAGAAGAAATAAAGTTGAAAGAATTGGTAACGGACATTACCTCTTCTTTGAAACGCCTCTTTGAGACCTCCTTTTAAGGAACTAAAATTGTTCTTTAAAGAAGACCAGGACCTCTAGGATGTCTCTAGGTAAGTGGAGAGGAGAAATTGGTAGGGGTTGGCAGAGCTTTAAGGCTCAAAGTGATGTGAGGAAGAGGGGGAGGAGGTTCCCTTTTATAAGGGAGGAGAGGGGCTCCTTTGGAAAAACTAAAAATATTATTTTATAATAAAGTCAAGTTCGGTTTTAAATAGCTTCAAATTGATTTATTTCGAAGCTATGGTAGGGATGGGTCAAAAGCCTCTAATAAAATAGAATTTAGACAAGTTTAGGTTCCTATTTTAACCTTATCATTTAGATTTATCATTAAGTTAAATAATTTTACTTTTACTGTGTCTTCCTGTGTTCTTATACTATAAGGTTAATAAAATCACTATAACAAGCCAAAAGAACCCCAAGTTGTTTATTATTAATATAAATAACCTTAGCTAAGTCATTTGGCCGAACCATTGATTTTTATGAATAAAATAACAATTAATAATATAATAATTTTTTTAAAAACTATTTTATGTTAATTTTGACACTATTTAGTAATTGATTTTTGTGAAAATAATAACAAAATTATTAGTTCTAAAAAAGTTAATTAAATCAATAATAACTTGTCATATTAACCTATAAAATTAGTTTAATTCATAAAAAGTCTCAAATTACATTCATTTGGGTATTTATAACATCAATTATGTCAATATTTCATTAATACAATAATTACTGCATCATCTTTGTGTCATAAATAAATTAACTTATTTAAAGTCTAAAAATTATAAATAAAATACCATTATGTAGGAAATAGTTTTATATTTCTAATTAATATATATAGTTTAATTTATCTTATGTATAACCCTATATTAAAAATGATATACTTATTAAACGTTGATTTTATCTATTTTAACCCTTCTTTAAATAAATTAATAATAAATGTCCTAATCTAATCCAAGTGGGCCTAAATGGTCATATTTTATTCCTAAGGTGGTTTTTGGTCGAATTACACTTATCCAATAGAATTAGGACACGTGTTAGGGTAATAATAATATCATTTTTACCCTTAATTACCCCATTTACTTTTAACCGTGGTAAATAAAAGTAAAAAGTTACTATTCACCAAAAATTATTTTCATCTCATTGAACCACATTTTACTTACTAACATCAACCGTGTCTCTTGGATTTTTGAAATTCCACTCACAGAAGCGGTAAAATTAAGTTTTATGAAAAATTCAGTTTTTTAACTACCACTTAGTGGTTTCACTGTTCATCAAAAATTAAAAGTTTTCAGAAAAATACTAAAATTTCACCCTAGGCTAATTTCGATATTCCGAATCCAAAAATGAAGTCCATTTTGAAAAATTAAATTTATAAAATTTCAAAAAGTAGTTATTACTATTCATAACAGCTAGTTTTAATAATATTTTAATAGTATATCGTTGTTTAGTGAAACTCGGTATTGTGTACGACACAAGCGATCGAGGAAGGTTGCGATTTCGTGTAAAGCAAGCCAAGAAAGTGTTGTGTGTAGAAAAATATTCCTTTGATGATTTATATAACATAAAAGTCTCGGTTGTTACAAATTAAGGGTCAAACTAAAGAGAAGGTGGGTGTTTAATATACTCTTACACATTCCTATGTGGTTTTTTATTAACAGAATGAAAAATGTAATCATTATTATGGTGAGGTTGAGCAGGAAAAACAATGAGTTGATAAATGGGGGCGAAAGAAATGGAAAAACTAAAAACAAAGAATAAAGTAGTGTAATTGAAGTTAAAAGTAGGTAGTAAAACAATGTTTTGGAGGGAAAAGGGAAGATGATTGATTCAATATATATGATTTATATTTATATTTTAGACATGTAAAATCCCTGATTAAAATCATAAAATTCAATATTGAAATAACATTATTATGTTATTCAATTGATGTTATTCTTATAAATATCTTTTATCAAACATAGATAAGTTAATGTGAAAATATTAAAGTGTTATTGATGATATAATTAATTTGGAATAGTTATGAAAACATTGCGTCATAATTATCATGGTCAAGTATCCCATGTGTTAATAAGTGAACCCCCATTATGCATACTTATAATATACTGGGTAGGATGTGTGCTGGTTAGTTCTACTTATTCTATTTTGAGTCTATAAATGCTATCATTGGGGATTGGAAGGGATAGTGTATTATTTGAAAATAGATAAGGAATATGTGAATAGTTGGTCTGCAGTAGTGGTCTAGCTCCATTTTTCCATCCTTCAGGAGTTGACCAAGGAGTAAGACTCTCCTTGCATTCCCCTTATTGTGAGATCATTATTTTTTTTCTCTTGTAATGAAACTATGAATAATATTAAAACACCATTTTCCCTAAACATGTATTTTGCATAATTTTTTAGCTCAGAACCCACCATTTGGTGCTTCCCTGGAGTTCTTTTTTTTTCTATGGCTATATTTTTGTTCAAACAGTTTTTGAATCATATATTTAGTTTTTTCTATAGATTCATTTCATTAGTTTCGTTTGAATAAAAACTATAATGGAAGGAATGATATTTCATCAAAAAATAATGTTTCAATATGTATTGAACAAATTGTAAAAAACATATCAATCATTGGCTCTAGAAATAATTGGCATGTTGAATAACTTGGATTAGCTCTTTCATAGTTAGGCATGGAACTAGCAGTTTATCCTCAAGTATATGTAACTTGTTGAGGAACATGTTACTCTTTAATTATGGAATTTTTATGAACATATAGTTGATGGGATTGAAATATTTCTGTGGAAATATGAGAGTACCGCTGACAATGTATAACATATAAATGTTGACGCCAATTTTCATACTGACAATAGATTTGGGAGAGAACCTTATAAAATTCATTGCAATACCGATTCTTCGATGAAAAAACATAATTGCAACACCAATTATAGAGTTTTTAAAATAAATTGTAAAGGAAACATTTTACTAGAAATGATCCTTTGGGATGGATAACCAAGACAAAAATGTACTTATGACTCATATGGACATCAAATCAGATGAATTTTCCATGTCAAAACACTGCATGGGAAGGTTAACATAATATTGGTTCGTATCTTGGAAAAAATATAATCAAAAAATTAATTGGGAAAAATTTAGGTTGGCACTCATGGAGGTAAATGGTAAACCGGCTAAAGGATGTCCATTAAGGTACCATAAAACTCATTCTCAGACTAGTACTGTGGATGAATATATTTTGGATTTTGAACATGTTTCTTTGAGGACTCCTGATTTTGCTGGGTCTTGTTTTATGAGTTTTTAAGGGTGGAATATAGAGGTAAATTGAGATTAGAGTCTCTGCTCATGAAATAGAAAATAAATATCTCTTTTTAACATTGGCTAACAAAATTAAAAAAAAATTATTGTGAGATGTCATATTAATGAATTCCTCTAAATGGTTTGTTCAACATCATCTACCATGCGGGGTGGGGGTGGGTTCACCTAGATATTCATTATAATAGTTTTTTTGTGGAAATAAATTTAAAGGGGAGTACAGTCACGGACCCGGTAGTGATGAACAATTAAAGGGGATTCAAAATCTCAGCTGATAGATGTGGGATGACTGGAAATAGGAGGTTTTGTGTTTTCATTGCATCCATCCTTACACTCCCTTGTATTTTTGTCCTAATAAAAATTATTATTTTATTGTTTAGAATATTAATGAGCAAGAAACCGGTGAGGAGATAGTGGATATTACACAACAAGAACCATAGTCTTATGATTTTATAGATCCTATGGTACAATAATTAGTGTAATATAAGAGTTTTGGGGCCCAAAAGGAAGATTAATTGAAATTAGAGGAATTTTTTGGGGTACCTATTTTGATACATATCGATAATAGGGATAGTAAAAATTTTGTGACTAAAAATCTCAAAAAATGGTCAGGGTGGAGTTTTTCCTACATCACCTTTCAAAATTAAATTAGGCAATTGTAGGAAATCCCTATCATAAAGGAAATTTAGTCTTCTTCGGGTGAACATGGATCAGTTCACTTTTTTTGTTGATCAATTTATTTTTTGACATTGGGGGACCTGATATTGTCTTGGGTATACAATGGATTCAGACCATAGGGTCCATTTTGACCAATTAGTATGAGAAAACTATGGAATTTTAGTGGGAAGGATATCCAATTAAATTAAAAGAGACCAACAGTATGTTTCAGGCATCAACTGGGATATAAAAATTACATCTAAAATTCCCTAGGTATTCATATGGTTGGTTATGGGAATATGATATTACAAAGCACTTTGTGTCCTCTATAATGGATAAATAGTTTGAAAAACATAAACTAAGAATATTATTTTTCGACTTTCATTCCATGAATGATGATCCAAATGGGTTTCGTCCTAGCTGGATTACTGACCAAGAAATCACACTTTATTATGGAGCTACTTTGGTTAACATCCTCTCATACAATTCGGCATACCAACTTAAGGATGAGACTGATGAGAAGGTGGAATCCATGCTTTCTAAATGGATAATCAAATTCATAATTAGTCCCTATGTGTGCCCCATTATACTAGTTAAAAAATAAAATAGTAATGTTGGGGTTTATGTTCCAATTACAATTGACTATACAAGCTAGGAAAAAGGGGAGGATGAAAAATGGAATAGAAAACAAAAGGATCATTCAAGTTTGTATTGAACATTTTTCCAGACTACAATTTCCAACAATTTGTAGGAATTTTCAAAGGAATGAAACAGAAAAATTAAATAAACACATTATTGAAATAAAAATTTCACATTAAATGGATACGTAGGGAGAAAAAAGAGGGGAAACACTTATATTTTATACACACTACATGGAAAAAAGACGCGGGGAAAATAAACCGGGGATTATTTATGTGTGGGTTTTGTTTTCATTTCCAAAAATACCCTTCAAAGGAAATTGGCTTCATCCCAAGAATCATTATGTGTGTTTTTGAATGGTTCTATTAGTAACGCCTTTGTGAAAATATCAGCCACCATTTTTGTAGTATGAAAATTTTCCAATTTTATCATTTTCTACTCCACATGATCTCTCAAAAAATAGAATTGGGTTTTAATATGTTTTCTTCTTCCATGTTTCACTATATTTTTGGAAAGTTCAATTGCTGACTTTTTATCCACATATATCACTATGGATCCACCTTGAAGACACTTCATCTATTTTAACATATTTCTCAACCATATTACTTCACAAAAAGTGGATGGTGTCACCACCTACTCTGCTTCACATATGGATAATGTGACTACAACCTTATTCCTTGAATTCATCAAACATTGGTTGGTTGTTCCCTATTAATAGAAAATCATCAACCTAAAATTATTCAATAAGTATATCTATATGATCATTCTTCTTGATATAAACTGCATGCTCATATGGAAATTGGGTGAAGCCATTCTCTCAAAGATAGTTTTTTATACATGCATTCCAAGAACATAAATCATACTTCAACCCATAGAGATATTTCCTCAGATGATACACCTTTTATTCCTCCCCAAGAACAACAAATCCTTTAGGCTAGTCAATATAGACCTATTATTGAAGAATTCCATTTAGAAATGCATACTTCACATACAGTTCTTATATCATCAAACTATGACGAACAGAAAGGTTGATAATCATACTCAGAGATTCAAGGTGAGAAACAGATACAAATACTTCTTTGTAGTCCACCCCATACTTCTGTTTGTACCACTTTTCTATGTGCCTTGCCTTGAATCAATTGATCTCACCATCAGCATTTCATTTGAACTTGTTCACCCATTTGACTCAGATGATCTTCTATCTTTCAGGAAGTGTATTCAGCTCCCATGTGTCATTTTTCTCTATAGAATTAATTTATTCTTCCAAAGAGATTATCCAACATTTTTCTCCTATGACTTCCTAAAACATCAGAGGCTCATGATCTACATATAAGAAATAGATATTTACCTATTAGATTGGCTTATATATGTCACATAAGCTTTTCATTTTTATGTGTTCCATGGTTGAGGATGAGCACACAAAATTTTTACTTGATGTAGTCCTCTCAAGAGTGATGGATTGTCCTCCTAAACTATTGTGCACTAACGATGCACACAAACAAGGTGTTTTAGGAGTTTGATTATGATGATCATGTATTTCCTCTAGATCTTCCATTTTAACTAGAATATATTTGTTTAATTATTCATTATTCCATTTCCAAGCTTCTTCCTCAATAAAGACCATATCACTACTCACCACTAATTTCTTGGTTTGTGCATTGTAGGTCTTATAGGCTTTAGAATATTCACGGTAGCCGATGAAGATGCATTTTTTTAAATTATCATCAAGATTCCTTCTTCTCTCTTCTAGAAAATGAGCATAGGAAACACACCTGAAGACTATTAAGTTCACTATGATCAGTTTTTATCCACTCAATACCTTTTGTGGTGTCATGTTTCTAACTCTCTTGGTTGGAAACCGATTGTGAAGGTAGGAAGTACATGCCACTAATTCTTCCCAGAAGCTATTTGGAAGCCATTTCCCCTTTAAAATGGTCCTCATCATGTTAAGGAAGCTTCAGTTCTTCCATTCCAAAATTCCATTCTACTGTGGTGTGTAGGCTATAGTGTATTACTTATCGATGCCTGATTCCTAGAAAAAATCGTGAAATGAATTTGAAGTGTATACTCCACCTCTGCCAGATCTGATTAATGTTATTATAGGACCACTTTCAACTTCAACACGAGCTTTTAAAATTTTAAAGATAGCAAAAGATGATGTTTTTTATAGAATATTCCCATAGTCTCCTACTAAATTCATCATGAGGGTAATAAAATACCTATTACCTTTAAGTGAGGTTATTTCAAGTGGTTTGAAAATATCAGTGTGAACCAACTGAAGTGGATCATTTTCTCTTTAGGATAATCCACTAGGGAAAGATTTCCTTTGTGGCTTGCCAAGTGTACATGCCTCGCACACATGATTTGAAACTTTAATCACTTGAAAGCCATGCACCATTATTGATGAAGATATATGTTTATGGATTCTGAAATTTAGATGACCAAAGAGTATATTCCATCTCCATTAGTCATTCTTCATGAGTCCCAAGAGACACTCCTCAGCCTTTGTGTTAATATGTAGCCGAGACATGCAATTCTTTTCCATTTTGACTTGAGAAACAGGCCTCCTGTGAGCATATATTATAGAAAAAGAAGAGTTTTTCAAGTGTCTAACATACACCTTATCAAGGAGTTGTCCAATACTGATGATATAATTTTCAATTATTGGCATGTAATACACATTAGAAATGTAATTTGACTCCCTTGTCTTCAGATAGATTCTGATTTTACCTTTTACAATCATGGGTACCTTTGATAAGTCACCAAAACTCACCTCACCATGAACTTCTTATGTGATTTCCTCAAATAATTATTTATTACAACTCATGTGGTTTCATGCACTCGTGTCGAGATACCACACATCAAGCTGTTCACATTCCTTTTCTTATGTGAGGAGCAGTGTGGCACCTTTTTATTCATACTTCAATACTTCATCATAGTTTTATCATTCATCAGGATTCATTTTTCTTTAACAATCCGAAGCATAATGGATGAATTTTTTGAAACTGTTGCATTGGATTCTCTTTATGTATCTACTACCACAAGTGAGTCGGCCTCCACTATTTCTTATTTTAAGGAAACTGGTATTTTTTTATTTTGGTGATAGCATGGATGATATCCATGCCCTATGACTCTTGCACGATGACCATGTCATTGTGGTTGGCCATTGTTTTGTTCTTATATATTCAAGTTGGAATTTAAGACTTTCTCTAGCATTGAACCTGCATTATATTGAATTCATTTCTCATGCACTTGGAATGAACCCATCAGTTATTCGATGGATTTTTTCTCAAAAAAAATTGATTCTTTGATTTCCACAACCACATGATCAAACATGGTTGTGAGAGATCAAAGTGATTTTTCAATAACCCAAATTTCCTTCACTTTTCACCATTCCTTTGAAAATTGTTGAAAATGAAAATCAAGACTAAAAAGTGGTCAGATATACTCTCACCTACATTCATTTGTTCCACTTCAAACTCTACTTTTAATGTTTGAATATGTACCTACTTTACTCGATCAACACCCATGAAGATGGTTTAAAGGGTATCCCAAGCTTTCTTCCGTGATGTTTCTTTAGAAATATTTTTGAACATTGATTCATCCACCCCTTGATTGAGGAGAAACAATGACTTTTTATCTTTATTTCATTCATTTTTGAGACCCATATTTTCTTTATTCGTAAAGGAAGATTCCTCCTCCATAGAGGGTACAATATACCCATCTGTGATGATCTCCCATAATTCTTGTGACCTGAATAATGCATTCATTTCGATGAACCACCTTTCGTAGTTATACTTAGACATCATCGTAAATTGCAGATGGATTGCATCCATCTTCAAAAAATTGGAGGATCTTGGTAACGAGTGATCTGAAACCTGTTTTTTATCTATACAAGCCATGAAAAAAAGAGAGGAAGAAAAATGGAAGGGAACATAATAGAATATTTCCAGCATGTATTTCACATTTTCTTGATCTACAATTACCAACTATTTATAAGAATTTATAACAGAATAAAACAATCAAATTAAATGGACACATTAAAGAAATAAAATAGGAAGAAAATGTGGTGAAAATGAGTATAGTTAATACACAATACATGGAAAAAGACTCGGGGAAAATAAACCCAGGCTACTTGATGCATGGGTTTTTGTTTTCATTTCCAACAATTACATGGATTTGAAAATTATCTTAATTATGGACTAGTTTATGATACCTATGATTGATGAATTGTTGGATGAAATACATGGGCCACACCATTTTACTAAATTGGATATGAAGTTTTGTTTCTATAAAATCAAAAATATAGGCATAAGTTGTGTGAAGGATATCCATCAAGAAATATTATGGTAATTATGAGTAACTTCTAATTCCCTTAGGTTTAATGAATTCACCTGCAACTTTTCATCCCACAACTAAAATAATTTTTTGAACATTGTTATGAATATTTGTGTTAGTTTTTAAGTGATATTCATGTTTATAGTATGGATTGGAAAAATATTGTTCAATATTTAGCCATGGTGTTTCAAACCATGAAAATCATTCCCTTCACACCAATAAAAAGAAAATTTTCTTCCCCAATTATGTATGGATTACTAGGGGTATATTGTTTCTGGAGAAGGAGTTTTAATGGACCTAAAGAAGGTGGAATCTGTCCAGCAATGGCCTCATCCAACCAATGTTATAGGGTTTCACATTATTATGGGTCATACTGGTTATTATAGAAAATTTATCTTAGAATACTAGAAAATAGCCAAACCCATAGAGGAATTAACCAAAATATGCGGATTCCTATGGACTCTAGAAACAAAAGAAGATTTTCACAAGCTCAATTCTAGACTAATTTCTGCAATGATGTTTCCCTAAAAAATTACCAAAATCCCTCCTTTATTCGGTGTGATTATTCTATCCAGGGGATTTATATGGTGTTAGTCAAATAAAATTTGTCCAATTGAAATTTCCAATAAGGAATTTTCGAAATTTACTCTTTCAAAGTTAGTTTATGAAAAATAAATTATGTCTTTGGTTGAGGTCGTTAACCATTAGAGACAATATTTGTTATGAAAAAATTTTGTGGTCTATACTGATCACAAAGTCCGCAATCACATGATAACTTAGTGGATTCCTTAAATCAACCAGTATTTCTAGAAACCAAAATTATTGGGACTTGATTTTGAGGTGATTTATAGGCTTGGGAAACTAATAAAATAGTTGTTTTCTGTCTCAATTTTCCAAAAGGTAATTTTCAGTGCCCGATAAATCACTACTACTTTGTTCAGAGTTTTGTGGAACATTTTGGTTTTAAATTTTTATAGTTCACAATGGAATTCTAAAAGATCCATAGCTTATGAAAATAGTATAAAAATTCCGAAGCAGGACCCTTCTTATCCTCAGATTCAGTTCCTTCACGGGTTTCTTTTTTATAAAAAAATTATTTCTCTCCAAACATTTATTTTTACATCTAAAATTCATGAATTATTATCATTCTTCTACCATGGGAGGACGTGCGGGTTATTAAAATGCTTACTAGTGGGTTTCGACTAGTTTATTTTGTAATGGTATAACTCATTTAGTTATAAATGTTTCTGAAAATGTGATATTTTCAACGAGAAAAATATCAATCCCTAACTTCGGGTGGGATATTGTGGCCATAACCAATACCAACTTTGCTATGGGATGATTTATCTATGGATTTTGTTACAGGACAACCCAAATCCCTTGGTCATGGTGTTATTTTGGTAGTGGTTGATCGATTATCCAAATAAAATAACTTTATGTTGTTACAAAAACCATTATTCATCCAAGGGAGTGGTGGACATCTTTTTCAAGGAGGTTGTTCGGTTACATGGGATACCAGACTCATTTTTAAGTGACCAAGATCAAATATTGCATAGTAATTTATGGAAATAGATGATTCAGCTGGAGGGAACCACAATTTAGTTAATCTCTTCTTATCATCTGCATACTTATGGCTAAAAATAAGTAGTAGACCACATTCTAGAGAAATATTTATGGTTTTTTACTTCATCATAGCCTCTTTCTTAGGCCCGATACATCCCTTGGGATGAACTTTGTTACAAAAAATCCACTCATTCTTCTACAACAATGTCCCCATTTGAGATGGTTTATGGTCAAAATCCTCTAACACCCTTAAGCTATGCATGGGGGGAACTCAAGTTGATTTAGTAGAATCTTATATTCTTGACTAGGATGAAATATTGGACATCTTGTAGAATATCCTTCTGTAGGGTCTCCAAGTCATGATAAAAATTTCTAATCACCACCGCAAGTATGTGCAGATTGATGTTGGGAATCTGGTTTTTAAGATACTTCCTAATATAAAGAATACAAAATCTAAAAAACTCACTCATAAAACACTTTCTCGATACTACGGTCCTCTGGGTATTGAATATTTGGTGCACTATTTCCTAAAAAAATTCTTTTCCTCACACCTCTCACCTTCATCATGTTTTCCATGATTCTCAATTAAAACACGCTAAAGGATATTGTATATATCCTATAGAACATCGCACCGGTATGTCTACTTATATTGGTTTGCTGACTAAACTAGAAAAAAATATGTAATTCCCAATAGTATTTTTATGATCATTGAAAGAAATTTCTTGTTAAATGGAAGGGGTACCTACTATGGAATCTACTACGAAAAATGCCCAATTTATCTGAAAAATATTCCCCCACTACCACCTTGAGGACAAGGTGTAATCTAAGGAGGGAGGTAGTTTTAGGACAAGACCCCCATTGTGAATGCTTATAATAGAAGAGTCAGGGGGTGTATGATTAACTTCCATTTTTTTATTTCAAGGTTATAAAATCTAACTTTATGGATTGGAAGGTATATCCAATATTCTTTAAAAAAAGAGTATAATTGTGGGAATATTTGTTCTGGAGCAGTGGTCTAGATCCAGTTATCTATTCTTTAGAAGGATTCAGCAAAAGATTAGAACTCTCTTTGCACTCCCCTTATTGTGCATTATTACTTACAGTGCATGAAACACAATGGTTACAAGGGATCTCAACACAAAAGTGCATGGTGTGGTGGGTCTTGTCAGAAAACCATATATCCCAATTCTTGAAATATATTAAAAACCATATATAATAAAAAACTATGTCGGGTCATGTCATTAATTTCCTTATACATTTAGAAATAAATAAAAATTCCTAAAATATATAAAACAAAAAATTAAATATTAAAAATTGAATATCTAACAAGATATAAATAATATAAAATATAAAAAAATTCAAAATACAAAAATGAAGAGAACCTAGTATTATAGATGAAAATAGGGGTATCTTAAAAAGGGGGAAGACAACATAAACAAAATTGAATTGAAAACATAAATAATGTTACTCTTTCACACCGAAGGTGCATCTTCCTTCGAAGAAATAACTTCTATGAGTCGTGGTAATAGAGAGAGCTTCATTGGGTCATAGTCAGTTGGGTCATGGCCTTCAAGAGTGCTTCTCTAGGTCATGGCGGTCGATGTCGTCTGACACCATCCGGGTCCCTCAGCTCCTGAGAAGAGTAGTGTATTGCACAACATCCGAAGGGGTGGTATTTTTTTGACCTCAAAGTCTTATTTTCAATATGGGTGTATGAGTATGCATGCTAAAAAATGAAAAACAACAAATTAAAAAGGTGACATGGCTTGTGTTGCACCACTATGTGACATAATTCAACACAACATGAACCATAACACAACATAATGCACACCATAGTGCTCCATTTTAGATGTTCCATTGAAAATACATGGCATGGACAACAACTATTTGGAGCTAGCCATGGAACCATGACAAAAGTCATTAATAACTATGTTACTATGAGATCATTATTTTCTTTTTCTCTTGTAATGAAACAATGAATAATAGTAGAACACCATTGTATCTCTCTGAACTTTCCTTGTACATTTTTTTGTTATCTCAAAATGTAACAACACATTTGGGATTATTAACCATAATTAAATGAAAATATGAATAGATTAAAGAACTCATGTAAAATTAATTGATGTTATTAATGAGAAATTCATTAACTATCTTTTTCAACCATAACCATCGAAAAAATATAATCATGAATAATAAATAGAATTTAAGTTTCTATTTCAAATTTACAGTAATGATTTTAGAAGAAAATAATAAATAAAATTTATTTTATAGTATAGAAAGGTAAAAAAACATCATCATCAATTTTTTTATCTTAATAAAAACATCAGGTAGATATTAAATATAGAATAAACATTTCATTAAGAGAATTCATATTTCTGAAGTAGAAATAAAAGTTAAGAAAAAAGGTCAATCAATCTTCTATCTCTCCTTTCAACCAATCATGAAAGCATGAATTGAGCCCTTTTCCTACCATCTAGGTCATGATATCAGTCTAGTATCACCCCCTACTTGATATCTCAATCCACTAGTCTTCATTTGAAATCCTCTTCCTGCCTCTTAGTTTGTGGCTTTAGTGTGTATCTCTGTTCTACATTCATAAATGTGACTCTAAATATCCAGTTATATATGTATTTTCAATGGATATATTCTATAATGTATATGTATATAATCATAAAAAAACATACGCTAAATATTAATCAAACTACTAGACACTTTTTAAATGATCAACACTCAAAAAAATCACTATGTTTGTAGCTAGATTTCACTATCGGCCTAGAAAAAATAAAATTTCATTCATTTTTAATTCATCTTCAAATGAGTAGTTAAATAGGATGAAAGTCTTCAATAATCTCAAAAAACAAATGAATAGACCATTTTTTATAACCAATTAATCATATATTTCATGGCTTTATGAAATTATGAGCAGAACCATCCAACTATAGATTTAGCCATCAAACCCCAGTTCTAAATGAGTTTGTGTACATCATCAAATTAGTAACAAATCACTTGAAAAATATCAATAGATCCATTACTCTTGTCCATATTTGTAGATATTAGATTAAATTAACTCAATCTCAATTTTAAATATAAAATAAAATTGGAGAAGCTTCTTGAGAAAGTAACTCATGTTCCCTAACAGATAGACCTTCATGTTTATATCCTCTTCTCTTTAGGTCTTGTTAAGATAGATCAAATATGAATTATATGATTGAATGAATTACATTATTCTAGCCCAACATTAAAGCGCTAGCATGAATCCTGAATAAAAATCTTAGAACATGTCATCCACTAAAAAATAAAATACAATTCTATGTTAATATAACATTTTAAAATCAAAAAATTATTTTCCAAAATATATTTTCAATTAATAACATCGAAATACCATTTTACATACTTAATATATTTATATATATTTATATATATTCAAAATATATTTTTAATTATAATAAAAATAATTAAAAACCAAAGTTCCCATTCTAAATTTTATCAAAAATATGCATGACCAATCAACAAAATTTATTTTTAATACCATCATAAATGCTGTAAAATAAATATAATGTTTCCTTTCAAAATAATTTTCAGAAAAATTATATTTTCATTGTATATTTCAAATAAAAAAATATTATTAAATTCATTGAAAACCATGTTTTATTATATATTAATTATAAAATAATGAATATCGCCATAAAATTCCAATTTCCGTAAAAATATAAACCAATGTTGTTGAAAAAGATATGTGGAAAACACCTAAAATGGTTCCAGGTCAAAATACTCTAGAGTTGAACCCTAAGTATTTATTGTCTCATAGATATGGTTTAAAGGCATCCTATGGGGGGAATTACAAGGGACAACATGTATTTATGTTTTCTCATACTGCTTCTTAGGCCCCCCTCCTAAGAATAAATCCTACCCTTTGGCATCACGCAAGGATGGAAGGTTCATGATTAGAAAATTATAGCTTTTGATTATATCAATTTGATAACTAATACTATAATTGGTGGAAATTATTCACTAAATATTGATATTATGAAAGCATTTGACACCATGAGATTGGATTTCATGTTTAGATACATGAAAAAAATTGGGTTCAATGATCTATTTATTAGGTGAATTCAACTTGTTTTGAATATGTTAGCATCTCTATTTTCGTGAATGAATTCCCTAAAGGGTCTTTCAAATTAACATATATGGAAAGGAAAGGGGAATCAATTTCAAATCTTAATTTCTACATTTCTAAAGAATATATCATTCATGTTGTTATAAGAAAGGTGGGGGATGCAATGATTAAATGTATTCAAGCTACTAGAGGCTTGGTTCCTCTATCCCTCCTAAGCTATGTTTATAATGACATAATCCTTTTCAATGGGGGTACTAAAAATATTAGGGAAACTTTTATTTAGTATAAAACTTTTATTTGTTGAAAATTAATTGGGAGAAGTCTCAAATCTTCTTTGGAAACTTTTTTTATCCATGTGAGGTTGTATTGTATAATGGAACTATTAGGGGGTAAGAAAGTGTGCTTCACATTATGTATTTAAGTGTATCCTTTCAATTGGGTTAGACCAAAGAATCTAATTTCAATGAAAGTATAGATAAAATTAGTAGAAATTTATTATCTTGGATTGGGGAATTGTTTTCTATAGTGGGTATATATCTTATAGTTAATGTATTTAAAACATTGACGATGGTCTTTTATTTTAAGATCTATAAATGAGAATTGAATATTATAAATAATATTATAACTCTATCGGTGCTTACATTTGATACTAATGGAGACTTGGTTGGGTGGAGATAATTTCTAGTGAAAATAAGAAGGAATCATCCACAAGTCCCATTGAATGTGCCTAGGTCCCCTCACGTGTGCCTTGGACACCATGTATGAATCTATTTAGCATTCCATGTAAATTCCTTACCTCCATATGTGAAGCCCTTCCACACACCACACGTGTGTAGTAGCCTTCTTTATGCAAGACCTTTGTGAACCTATATCCAACTACTGTGAGAGTAGTAGTTACATCATTATATCCATGACCTGGTCTCTCCTTGCATATAAAAAGGCCTAATTGTTACCATTTTTAGGGGGAGAAATCCCAAAGACCCAATGCTTGAATTTTGGGAGATAATTTACTTTCATGTGTTTTAAATCCTCTCACATATCCTTAAGGTGGATTCTAACTCAATAACATTTGGAAATCTATGGAAACATTCAGTAATTGTTTCATGTAGAGAGTTAATCATTAAAACTTATATGGAAGAAAAATTACCCAAAAATCCTTTGGAACCAGGGTGATGGACCCTAGGTCATTATTAGCACATCATACCAAGGAACCAGACACCCAATTTATCCTCGAATAACCAACTAAAGTGAAACTTGACCTATTACATCCAACTAGTAAAATATTTCACGCAAGCTATCCAAATAAGAAAAAATTTCTCCAAGACCATCCAACTAGGGTGATTTTACACCTAGGTTATCCAACAAGGACAACACATTACCCAAGTCATACAGTAAGGGTGATATTTCTCTGAGGTCATCCATCTAGGAGACACTTCCTCCATGCCATCAAACTAGATTGATATTTCATCCATGTTATCCAACATGGGTGACAGATTTTTCCAATCCATCCAACTAAGGTGATATTTTAGCTAGGATACCCTGCTAGGGTTACACTTTTCCTAGACCATATAATTAGTACAATATTTCTTCCAAAATAGGTTGAAAATTTTCTTGGGCCATCTAAATTCGGTAACACTTTCCCTAGGACATATACATTAGTAACACTTCCCCAAATTCCCGTACTTAGGTGAAATTCCACCCTGTTCACCCATAATGGGCACCTATCAACCTAAGAATATTTACATACTCCTAAGATACATGACTGGATTATGCACATCAAAGTGGTCCTCTTCCATTATCCATTATATTTATAATTTTTTTACCTAATTTTCCTCCATAAATGATAGGTAACTCAAGGAATTTATAGTCATTTATTTCCTTGGTAATGAGGTTCCCAATAATTAGGTTATTAGTGAAACCTATCTTGGCTTAAGATGCTCATCTTGGATATCCTTTATCATGTATCTTGAAACCCTAGTATCCAATGGGCCTCTTTGAACGACTCTACGATCCAACAATGTATATGGGCCTTCCATCAGGTGTAAGAACCAACCCTTCCTCACCAAGCCATATTCCTTGTGATTATAGTCTTACTTCATTTTCTAGTTACCAATATATAGGTGGTGGATGTCCGCATAATGGCCTCCTTCTCTTTGTAATCCATAAAACCTACCTTCAGAAGAGTTATCTTCTAGGTTGAATGAATTGGACCTCAAATAAAGTGTAATCCCCAACCCTTACTCATCATTTCATATTACCCACAATTAATGTATTTCTTACTCATATAGTTACCAATAGACATGAGGAGTACATCCACATATAGGCCTTATACTCAGTCTTGGCATTAAAACCAACCTTCACCCAAATCATCTACTAGGTTGAAAAAATTATTCCTTCGATCATGTAAAATCCCCAAACCTTCCTCATCTAATTTTATTCCTCATGATCCCAATCCTTTTTTCTCTTCTAGATACCAATATATGTGAGGTAAAAGTTAATATATGTGCCTCATAATAGGTGTAATCCCAAAAAATATTCTCTTGTTTAGTCGCCAATGGACATGATGAAACAAAATGTGGCACTCATGAATAAACCTCATACCAACAATTTCCAAGTCTCTTTACCTAGTAGTCATAATAGGATGGATTTAAAATGCATAACATATAGTACATTTTTGTGATTTTAAAATACTAGGAATAGTTCATAAATGAATGAACTTGAATGTAACTTCACTTTTTCATGGTTGTATGTAATTAAATGGTACCACCATGGTCCTTGTCAACTAACTTTAAAATTTAATACCATTTTCGGTTAAGCAACATAAAACCATTATTCCTTTTATTCCTGTTTTGGGATATATAATAACCCCCTCTCATGGGATTGATTTCAAATCTACAACACTGACCACCTCCCTATATGATGATAAATCCCGTAGTGCACAATTCTGTAGCTTTAAACCTTGTATCAATATAAGAAGATGGAGAACCTATGATACATAGATATGTTCACATTGATTCATGTTAATGATCAATCATTTACATAGAGGTAACTGATATAAATATCATTACTAAGAGGGATTTATGAACATGTTATAAATCAATAAAAGGTGTATTAGATAGGCATAAAGACCCTTCGAGTGATGAGACATCCTCATATTCTCTCAACTAATGTGCAACCTAAGTATCACAGGTATGTACCAATGATCATTTTTCTTTTGAAAGAAGGTCTGCATCGACATAAAAATCATTATTGTGGGTGTGTGTCATAAATAGAATAGAAATCCCAATGTGAAGAATTTACCCATGAAAGAGATCAATCAACCATGCACATTTGATTGTGATAATGCATTAATGATTTTCTTTTTTGTGGTTTATTCCCGATTTTGAAATTACATACAATAGAAATAGAATCAATGAATTCACTATTTCATAACAAGTCCTTAGGAAAAGATGGTAGAGATCATATGAAACATCAGGTTGCTACACAAAAATAGTCAACACACTAGACATGTACATCTAACACCAACTGGTGAATGCCCTGGTATAAGAGAACTTCCCAAATGGATCCATCCTAACATTGGTGGGGCATAAAAGAGATTCGAGAAGATGAATCCACAATATCCTCCCTATCATTAATGGACTGCATCACAAGACTTATTCATCACTACCTCCTATAGATTTCCCCCAATTCACTTCTCAGGAATAAAATTTCACTTTCTAGAGAGGTGAATAGGAATACAAGGGCCTATGGGAGTCCACAACCACTATCCAGCTTCTGGTTGAGTTATTGTTTCACATGACCCTTCATTTATCTATCCTAGAGATTCTTAATGAAAACCAAACAATAAATCTATGATAGAATCATTGATTAATTTTTAAAAACCTTAAGGAAATAATTTTCCCTAGAAATGAAACTTTAGGCCCCTTCAAGACCTCGATCGGTAGGGACATAAGGTCGAACTCACAACTCTTCCAGTGATACATCAACCTAAGTTTGCTGGATATTTCTAGAGAATTAGTTAAGAGTGTACTGAAAGTCTCATAGTATTGTGATAGATAGTTTAAGAGGCTTTCTCTAATGAGAAAATTAGGGGTTAGTAGAAATATGATTCTATAAAGTCTAATCATGTCTTTTGGGAATGATAGATTACACAAACTATCGTACTAGACAAAATCAAAAAAAAAACCACTGAACACTACCAGAATGAATGTTTTATAGTTAATTCACCTAGAAATCAGGAGAGTTATTTTGGTGATGAGGCATGTGAGGGGATGTTCCTAGATAGGACCAACTGTAATATTTGGAATCTCTTTTTGGTTTTCACACATAAAATATAGTTCATGGCCACAAGAGTCTTATCACAATACCACTCTTGAACACTTGCTAAATGATTGATAAGGATAAAGGCATGGTCAAGGCTTCTGATGATTACAAATCCATTGAGTCTAATGGAACTATTAAAATATCTTCACTTTACTACTAGAGCCCGTGGTCATCCATAATATTTTTATCTGGATCCTCTATTGATACAATCTTGATCCGGAGGTCATTCAAGATGACCCTATCATGCCAGTTGTTGAGAAATAATGGCCAATATTCCTTGGTTAATCAACCTGAACAAAAAATGGTGGCCCCTCCCACCCTAGACAGTTTGGTATTCTAGATGAGTCCATCTTTGAGGGTTCAACATGACTTTCCACTGTCATATCACAACCTATCTACTTTATGAGTAAACCACACAAAAAATTCAAAGACACGTGGAAAATTACCCATCATGACCTTATTAGTGCTCTCACTACTCTCCTGGAAGGCATAGAGAAACAAAAAACGTTTTTACAACCTATAAGTAATCTATACCTAGAGTGGGTGGACCATGATATCTTCTTAAAAATTTTAAAAACTCAAGTTTCTCCTCTTTTAATGGTACAATCAACCTATAAAAACAATATTCTCATATCAGCTCTCTATGTGGAAAGATGTGGGAACTACATTGCAGTAAGAGGAAGATAACTTATGCTATTTAATCTAGACTATAAATAGACATTATTTCTTCCAGTATAACCATCAAGACCCAAGATACTTCAACAGTTAGTAGGATCTCCACCAATATCTTCCCTACCATTTCAGTTCCACCTTGCACTGAATGAGTTTCAATGACCTCTCCAAGTGCAAAAAATAGAAGAATGAATGAATCAGTGACTTCATCACTTGGTGGAAAGACTTAATGTACTCCCTTAATATCCAAATTCCACATGAAAAATTGTTGGGGATGTGTGCAGTGAACATCCAAGATGAGTAGTCCTGGACCTCATCTCTATAATCATAGTAATATTTTTTCCTCTCCAAATATGTAGGGAATATTCATGAACCACAGGAATCTCTATGTCTTAGGATATTCTTCTCATTATTTTTTCCATTTTACTCATTTATCAATCATCTTTTGAGGGGACACCTAGAATTTTAGTAACAAAAAAATGGTTCTTGTCATGTATACCCTCACCCCTCAAATGATCATATTCCTGGATTTACCATAGAACAAGATCCATCAGGCACATACTTGCATTGAGAATGTTTCCTATGGCCCCTGTCAAGGACAATAAACCATAACCTTTGTGCACAATACACTACAATAAACTAACTTTATAATGGCTGTTTAAACCGTAGCTATATGGTTCTGCAATAGTTTCAAAAAACCGCTGCTGAAATTGGTGTCAGCAATAAACATGAGGTTGTTTCATCCATTTATTGTCCATTTATAGAATGTGTTATAGAAGAGTTATTTGTGGTAGTTCTCTTTGTTTTAGTAGTATTTTTTATTAATAAATAACTGGGAGTTAGTGGTGGTTTTCAACCACTGCTAAAGTCTATCCTTTTTTATTGAAAAACCTTCCACTAATACAGATAAAGCCATCGCTAAGAAAAAAATTCATATTTACTAGCAGTTTTAACAACCACCCCTAAAAAATACCATAATTTAGTAGCAGTTTAAACTGACCTGAAATAAATATATCTCTAGTGTTGGTTTAAACCTCCTCTATATCATTAATTAAAAAAACAAGCTATAGGTTCTGTAGCCCTAGAACCTGCAATCAGAAAAAAAAATAGTGACATTGAAAATTTTACCAGATCATCAAATATATCATCAAAATACAATGAAAACAACAAGTTAAAACTAAATAATCCATGTACATTGACTCCAACCAAAACATAATGATTTGAAACATTGACCAAGTAAAAAACACATTGAATGAAATAATACATTTCTCATTACATTGAAAAAATAAAAAAAATAAAAAACATTAAAAGAATCAACCTATATGTAAAAGAGACATAAGAAACTAAACATCATACATGATCACATAGAAATTTCAATCTCCATATCCAATTCGAACACAACTTATAGTCACATGGTTATACAACACATACATAGGGAACCTGTTGTCCCGATCCCATATAAAATATAAGAAAAAGCTAAAAATACCCAAATTGGACGTACTGATACATAAAAAATCACTCTCCACTAAACACTACAACCTGATGAACTCTTATTTTAACCTTCTTCATCTCCATCTCTGCTTACTGCTATTGGCACCTGTAGGAAAATTATATTGAAAATTAAACAATATTGAATATTTATATTTAAACTTAAAATCAATAAATGTTTTTGAACTAAATGATTTTGAATTTATGTGATTTACCTTCTCACAAATAGTCATCACTTGAAATCCCTGTTACTTTTCCAATGACCTCATATGGTAATAGTCCCAAACCCATCTACGCACTTGGCCAGGATGCTCCTTCCCAAGGACTTTTCCAACTGGGTCATCCTGGGAGACAGAGTTAGACTATGTGGGATTTAAATCTCCTAGTACTTTAATTGTTACCTATAAATAAAATATCATTCATATAAGAATAAATATATATTAATCTAATGAAAACTGAAAATAAGGTATTATAATTAAAAATGAATTCATACCCCAACTTCTTGGGAAATCTCTTAACAAAACTCACATTAAATTTATTATGAACATTCAATCACACTTCAGTTTGGGATGCTTGGTACCCCAAACTTGGTGACTACATTAATAAAAGATAAATATATAATATACATTAATAAAATATCATTTATAATAAATATGTAAACTAATGAAAATATTACCAGAGTCGATCAGTTTCTAGAAAAACTCTTTGACCCCGCAGTGTGAGTATAAAACTTCCTTGACATTCCTATTATTTAATCAAATAAAATTAAGTTCAGAAAATAAATTTCAAAAAACTCATGAGGAAAAACTAGAAATGATAATAGTTTCACAACACTAACAAACCAAATATTCATAAAAATGATAATGGCTAACTGCACAACTGACATAAGTGGCTGATAAATGAAGGGATAACTGCACTTACAATCATTTTCTCCTTTTATCTTGTTTATTTCCTTCTCCATCCATACATTATATACTTAATCCACTCTTACAAGACTAATATTTTCAATATCATGATGGAAAAATAATTACGCTTATTTTTATTGATGGGATTCAATGTCAGAGGTCAAATCTTCCACTTCATCACCCATATCGTAAAAGTATCATTGTTTTACATTAGAAAATACACTCCACCATTCATCCACAAAATCTATTACATAATATACCATTGTATCTTATGATGATAAGTTATACGAGTCATGTAGTTCACAATCACCAGCATCTGTCAAGAAAGTGAAGTTCATATAAGTAAATTGTAAGGAATCTCTTTTAACATGGCTGATAATATCCACCCAATTGAATTTGAATAAAATAACTAAAAAATGACTATGGTAGTTTAATTTGATAATAGTAGTCAATTATCTATAGTATTACACTTCATCAAATATAAATATTCCATAATTCTGTGTTTTCAAACCCTCTTCCTAATCAACTGTATGGAATCTAAAGCCATTCACATTGTAAGCGTCGAACATTCTAGCTTGTTTTAGAGGGCCTCGAGCAAGAAAATTCAAATCTTCTGACAACTCTTCTCGAGTATTAGTAATCATGATCTGAAAAAATTAAAATACATTATATGATTTAAAAAATATATGTATCAACCAAATATCTATATTGATTGAAATATTTATGAACTTACACGTCGGGAAAACTATTTTGAAAGATCTTTATTAACATATTTTGTTATATCTTTCCAATTTGATGTTCATAATCTCATTCATATATCTGTTTGTATCCTCAAATATTCAATAAATGGATCTGAAATATCACTATTATATATAACATATCTATGTTCCTCTAATAATTCCATTTCTGTTAGTGTCACATTTGAACTCCTCCCAACTGATCAACCAATTGCTGGAATGATTTATTATTTCCCATGCATTTTAGATTGAGTCTATATGTTGTCAACAAGTCCAAGACAACTTAATATTATCTCAATATCATCCAAATATCTAGAACAAATGGTAAGACACACCTCTACCAAATAGACTACAGAAATAGAGCCATCAGGTTGAGCTTTATTTTTCACGTATGGTTTCAAATGCCCAAGATATCTGTGAAATAAAATAAAAATACTTAATTACTTATTTAATGAAGTGCCAAGAATTTTTTAATGAAATTAAAAACATATAAATAAAGTACCTATCAGTTGGATATATCCATAGATAATGTACAGGTCCTCCTAATTTAGCTTCCTTGAACAAATGCATACTTAAATGCTTCGTGATAGTAAAAAACAACAAAGGAAAGATCATCTCCATCACCCAAACATTCAATACATATCGCTCCTGAAGGTTTTCAAGCTGAAATGGATGTAGAGTTCTCTCACATAATTTTCTGAAAAATTTTCAAAATTGGATTAAAATAGTAGTAACCTTTTCCGATAATAATGTACGAAATGCCACTAGAAGTAACTGCTCTAAAAATGTGTGAATCGTGGCTTTTAAATCCATGTAACCTATGATTCTTTAAGTCAACGCACCTTGAGATATTGCTTGAATACCCATCATATACCTTCAAATGTTTTAAAATTAGAAGGAATATATCATTATCCCTATTTTTCATTGCAAAAATTGTTGGGGCATATTTTCCATTCTCATCTGTCCATAGATCACAATTTATGTTCATTGCTTGTAAGTCTTTCTGAGCATTGAGATGATACTTCAACATTCCATACTCATTAAGAAATGAGAATATCAAATTTTTACATACATTCTTCTCAATATGAATTACATCAAGATTATTCTACAACAAATTAAATTCATAATACAGAAGATTGAAGAATTTATGTTTTTTTTTCCATTGTTGCATTCTGATTTCACTTGAAGATGCAATTTAAACTCATTTCCCACTATCATTTAAATGATAAAACTTCCACTATTCTATTTCAATATTTACAAGTTGTGTCAATATTTATGAACCTATTCACCACTTTGGAGGTGGTTGACGATCAATGAAACCATTTAATTTTGACTTGTTCAGCCGAAATCTATGAGATGCATCGAGAAAACATCGATGACACAAAAAGAACCATTTTATACTATGAGGTAGTCGCTCGAGCTCAAAATAAAATTTAAAAATAGGACAATCAAAACCCATGTATGTGTTCCAAAAAGATAAATTCCAAATTCCAGGGAAGTCACTAATGGTAGACAATAGAGAATATTTCATTTTGAACATTGTTCTAGAAGATACATCATATTTATCAACATCGTTTCTCCATAACTCTTGTAATTATTAAATTAAAGGATACAAGTATAAATCAATATCATTTATAAGTATTTTTTTCAATAATTATGATCAAAATGATAAAATATGTTTGTTTCATACACATCCACGGAGGCAGATTCTAAGGGATCCAAATAACAAGCCAAATGCTATAACTGTTACTCAATGTCCTAAATGGGTTGAATCCATCGGCAGCCAATCCCAATCGAACATCACTAGGATAAAATGAGAAATATGGATGTAATGAATCAAATTTATTCAATGATTGTGAATATCTTGGATTTCGCATTAACCCATCATTATTATTATCTACAGAATGCCTCTTCATGTGTTCAGTGGTTTTCGATGACATGAATAACCTTTGTAATTGAGGATTTAAAGGAAATTAATGAAAAACCTTTGAATATGTGTTCATTTTCTTCTTCTTCATGGTAGTATGTTGATTTACACTTCCAACATCACCCATAAACTACCATCTATAGGAATAAAATTTCTTACAATCCTATCTTCTTGAATCCACTCTCTAATAAAGCTTATAATCATTGGGGAACACATGAATTTTTTTATAATTCAGACCAAGCTTGTTAACAAAATTTTTAATATCATAAAAATACTTAGGGATATTTTATTTAAGAAATTAATCACCCAAAAATTCCAATATCATGGACATCACCTTATTTTTAATTTCACGTAGGCATTTGATATAGTATAACTTCAGCAGAAAATAATTTTTTGAATATTTTAAGCATCCACTATAAAAATCTTGATTTCCATAATCAACTAAACCATTAAATGCATATTTATGCTCAATGAAGTTTTCTCTTACATTAGTCTGCACAGAATCATGAGTAGGATCCAATGATATGTTAGAATATTGATCTATTTTTCCTATAGTCTAAAAAAATCACTTGTTTTGTTTCTATTTATAGAACCCTCTACTGGTTTTTCTAGTAAGTTTTGATTTTGATGTTGGTGTCTTGCAATGCTGAATTCATCATTTATAATTTTTTTCATTCTATATTCCATTGTCGATGATGTTGGGAGCTCATTCTATGGATTGACATCAATGGTCAACCTTTCAATAATGCATGATTCTCCATGAAAAATCCAACACAAATATTGAGAAGGGAATTGCTTCAATATAAACTATTCATAAACATAATCACTCTTCAACAATATTCTAAATTTACATTTTGGACATGAAAATATTATTCTCCCATCAACAGATCAATTGGAAATTGAAAAATCTAAAAACTCCTCCAAACCCTTAGTATACTAAGTTGTGTTAATCTGTAATGTGATCCAACTTTTATCCATATATATCACAATGTGACAACACATTATGAAAAAAAATAAAAAAACATAACTATTACTAAATAGGAAAATAGATTCATATATATTAGTTGAAAAAAATATGAATATGTCAAATAACAATACACTACCTTTTAAATATAAGTATAACCATCTTTGAAATAAGAATTACATACACTTTTAAAAAATAATAAAACTCTTTGGATCATTAGAATATATCGATGAAGAAACTAGTGTACAATAGTGAACTTCGCCCATTCTTTAATATATGTAGAACAATGAAATTTAGGGAAACTAGAAATTCCTCAAAAAAATCAGTATAATGAATCTATGAAGTTCTAAATGTATTTATTATTATTTATCTACTTATTTCCTTATCTTCTATTTATAGGAAAAATATAAATGGATAACATTCTTTAAAAATCTATTAAATCTTCTACAAATGGGTGTTTCATAATTCATCATCATACATTTAAAACCAAAAAAATTGAAATCCAAATAATATACAAGCTATATAAAATTAAAATCACAATCAATAAATAAAGTTAATAATACATTTCCATAAACCAAGAACATCCTTTTCATGTATGTAAAATTCATAAGCCCTGGTGTACTCACCATTATAAATCAATTTAGTTAAAGACATCCCGTGTAATTCATTTATTTTAGAGAAAACCCTCGTTGGAATTTTATAAATCATAAAACATGCATATAATTAAATTTTAATTTAAAATACCTTATAATTATGAATTCCTTTTATTTTTACATAATGAAGACATGGGGAAGAAGTTCTTTTCATTGATAAAACCATTATAAGTATCTTACAAATTTGTTTTATAGTTAATAAAAACATTTTTAAAAAGACAATCATTAAAATAACTCCCACATAAAAGGAAGGGTATGGAGACACCTACCTCAATGAAAAAAATCACATCACCTTCAATGAATAATATAACATAAGGTCATAGGAGGAACTTCACAATACCTAGAAAAGAAAAAACCCCATTTGAGACATCCCTAGATTTGAGGTTAAAACACCATGGCTTCTAGGGTTAGAGAATAGGTGAGAACCAAGGAAAAACTAAAGAGAACAAGGAAGTATAATAGTGTAGAGACCCTCACCTTATTAATTGAATGATAAACCACTAATAAATCATCTATATTTCACTCTAGAAGGATTATAGAGGGAGATAGCTGGTAGGAGTAGGTCTCTTGAACTTACTATTCAATATGGGGAATCAAATTAGGGGAAATATAATTAAAAAATAGATAAATAAAAAAATAAAAACAATTCCCCTTTTCAAGAAGGTTTCATTATTTACCTACCCAATTTACTTTCATGGTACAAAAAACCATGTAGAATCCATACATCATGGAAAAGAATCAAATTTCTTATATTTTTCATCTCAAAACACTTTAAATGTAATATAATATGTAATATAATAAATTTATACACATAATAGTGACAATAGGGTGTTACAACATATGGTGTAATCCTATGGGGCTTGTTATATTGACACCCTATAACTACCCTTATGGTGCGTATAGATTTTTTACTATTTACAGGATTAAAGGAAAGGATCCTCTATGAGGTAGTGGGTTTATTGTATCATTTTTTGGGGTATTAGAAGAGGTGGATAGGTGGTAAATACCCCTTAGTCACCCAACGATGAGTTACAATGGTTCATGTTTTGGTTATTTTTGTTCATTTATTTTCTTATCTCATGTATATTAATCCTAGTAGGCTTACCATAAAATTATTTCCTTTATTTTGTTATTATTTATGTACACGTTGTTTTATATATGAATTGGCCTTGTTGTTTACATTTGTTTTGAATTTCTATTCCATGGTTTGTTATATAATATTTACAAACTTCTTATCGTGTATGACCCACCAATTTAATGGAAGGATACTTTGAGTTTTGGGGTTGAACCCACATGTCTGGTATTATATTTTATTTGGTAAAATATTTCTACATAGATTATGTTTGATTCTCATGAAGTAATTTCTATCATGTAGTTATCAAGAATTCACTTTAGGCCTTGTATTGGTATGAATCATGGATTTCGATGGGGAATCTTGGGATGGTTTATTACATGTGGGGTACTGAAACTACTTCCTTTCCATCTCTCTATTAGATAAACTTCTAGTATGGTTCTCCCCTTTAAACATATTATCAAAGACACCAAGATCATTGACTATTAAATACCTCTATTTACAACATTCCAGTATAACAAAAAATTCTGTTATAAATATTTACCTCCTAAATTCATAATGTATTATAAAGACTTTGATTTAATCCGTTATAAAATCTATCAATATTACTTCCTAGATCAATTAAAAATCCAAATTCATACCTTTCTAACTAAGTAAAGTTAACTTCATATATCAAAGTGGATACATTATTCATCTACATTAGTTCAAGGAATTTTCATCTCATCTCGATTTTTACATTTTGAGGGAAATATTTCTCTTGGAACAACCTCATGAAAACACACCATAACATAGATTAAATTTTCTCTTCATTATTTATATTATTTATTAATGCACACCATTATTCAAAATTTCCTTCAGGATGATAAATTGTTTAAAAAACTTTCAATTGTTCACAGTGATCCTCTATATTAAACATCTTTTCCAATGATGATACCCACAATTAATCTATAAGTGGATCCATGGGCCCATGATGTTATTAATATTTTCATGACTTTTTATATACTCTATTTACTTATTTTATATGAAATGTGCAAAATTTTTGTGAAATATTAATGTTTTAATACTAAGTATAATTTTTGAGCATTTTTAGAAGTAATCCAATTGCGTCCATTTACTATTTTATTTATAAATATTTCTCTAATGATCCAAATTGTGTGGTTCACGTTTTTAGTATTCCTACTTCAATATAAAAAAAATCATTATAAGGGATCATGGGCCAATTCTGCCATTTGGAGGCTCATATGGACCACACAAGAGGGCCTACAGAATCTGTGAAGAAACTGGACCATCCATGAAGATTGAATTACCCAGGCTCAATATAGAAGTTAAAATTCCTTCATTATCCTCCACATTTCAGGGGACAATGTAAGTAGTATTGGATAATAATTTCAAGGTCCAAATCCAAACACATGGGGCCCAACTGATTCATTTAATCTCCGCCCGCCATTCTGGATGGGAATTAAAATCAGTTTAGTATTGATGACATGTCTCATGATTTAGTCATCCATTAAGCTGATCCATTGCAATGTGAAATATTATATATAGTAGGCTGACTTTTTTGAGTAAATAATTTGGATTTGATGGCAACTTCCCTTTCCAAAATCCATTCACATTTTGGCCATTGAAAAAGCAATGATTGAAACGGAAAGTTTAAATTTGCTTAATAAAACCGCGATAATTTTGGATTCATAGGTCCAAATGACTCCAACTTTTGTGAGAAGTATTCCAAAATTATTATCTAAAACTATATAGAAGTATATATATCAATATTCGTCTTTATAGATGTCAAAAGATTCGGTCTAAGTGGAGGGACAGATTGAGAATACCAACAGTCTACTTCCTTGGGCTATAAATACATCCCCCTCCTCTATTTCAAAAGGGTTGGCATTTAAGAAGAGAAGAGAACATATTGGCCTGACCAAAGCATTTCCAATGGATTGGGAGGACCTTCCATACTAAATTTTTCACTTGAGAGACCTTTCCTCCTCTCTTTGTTTTCATTTACTTTTGTGTCCTTCATTTTTGTAATCTTGTAAGTCTCTTTCTTTGTAATTCTATTTTAATGCATGTTTTTTATTCAATATCTCTTATTCTAATCCACCTAATGTAGTTTAATATTAATGTTATTAAAATAGTTTAAATACAGTTGAATCATCTACCCTTCTTTTCCTTTCTAATTCAATCTAAAGTCAGTATTTAATTCCCTTCAACGTTTGTGTGTGTGTTCGACCCACCACTCCTTTCTTAGCCCTTTATTTTTCATATATTCTTAATTTATAATCATAATAATTATAACCATATTAATAATCATTTAAATGGATGAGTAAATCTGCCATTTGGGTGAGTTATAATTTGGGGATATTAAGTGATTGAGAGTCTTTGGTCGATGAGTATTCTTTGAGTTAATATTGTGTATATTGAACTTTATATGTGACAGATTAATGACATGTTTTGTTTAATATGTGGATTCCATGGATTATCAGAACCACAAATAAAATACTATAAACAAGTAATGGTAATGATTATAACCCTAAGATACGTTATAACTTTGATTAAAGCTTTAACACTTGGGAATTCCGATCAAAATCATCTTGTGAAGTGGGTATTAATTTAATACAATATAAAGAAAAAATCAAGGATATCATAAGCTAAAATCCCCAATAACGACCTCACCACAATATTTATCAATTTGTTAAATATACAATCATCCATAAATTATTTCATAATCTCTGCAAACAAACCCCCCCAATCAGAATACAATTAACTAAAAACAACCGACTATAAAAAATTATCATCATCGGGGATTCGACTCGAGTGCTGCTATACACATTAGCAGAGCACCAGAACCATGACCAGTCCATAGGCAAAAATCGACTGCACTTTCAAATGGAACCATTTCTGGGGATGGTGCATTAAATAGTCATTTGTTTCTAGTATTAAAAAAACAAAAAAAATTGAAAAACACACAAAGAAAAACCCACCTTCTCATAAAAATCATAAACAAAATAAACACAAAGAAAAAATTATCTTCCTCTTTCTTCCAAAATATATATGAATGCCCTATATCCTCCCATAAAATCCTTCAAATATGTTTAACCCTGAAATTGAGAAAACTATTCACCAAATTAGGAGGAACTTAAGAGATAATCAACTCATTCAAGAACTAGTCCTTATCCAACCTGTTGAATTAGGTATGGCTAAACCTAGGGACCAAAAACATAAAGAACTTTCTGCCCCTAATATAAATTACCAACATCTTGGTATTAAATATCCAAACATAGAAGCTGACTTTTAACTCAAATCGGGTTTGATTCATCTTCTTACTCATTTCCATGGGCTATCTGGTGAGGATCCACATCTCCACCTTAAAGAATTCCAAGTGGTGTGCTCTACCATGAATCCTCAAGGGGTTTCTGAGGAAAAAATCAAACTCTGAGCATTCCCTCTATCCCTAGATGACTCTTCCAAGTCATGGATTTACTACCCCCTTCTTGGTTCCATAACCACATGGAATGACATGAAGCGACAATTTTTAGAGAAATTATTTCCTGCTTCCCGTACTACTTCTATCCGAAAGGAAATATGTGGTATTCATCAATTCCCAAGTGACTCACTCCAGGAGTACTGGGAGAGGTTCAAAAATCTTTTGGCAACCTGTCCACATCACCAAATCCCTATCCAACTCTTGATCCAATACATCTATGAGAGGTTATTGGCTTTGGAGAGAACCCTCATTGATGCTGCAAGTGGTGGTGCTCTTGTTTATAAAACTCCTGCAGCTACAAGAGATCTCATAAGAAATATGGCTGAAAACACCCAAAAATTCTATACGTGAGCACATGATCAAGTCAAAAAAGCCCAAGGTAGTCAGTTGATAGAGACGAACAAGATGACAGAGTGGATGAGTGAACTTACAGGTCTTGTGCGACAACTAGTTGTGGCATCGAAATCCCCAACCTCATCTTCTCCATAATCAATGTTTCCTGGACCTATCAAAAACTATGAAATCTGTAACTCATCAACTCATCCAACACACACATTTCCACAACTTCAAGAGGATCCCTCTGATTTATCTAGACCAATGGATCTCAATGCAGCATATGCTCAGAGGAACCCCAACCCTCAACAATCAGGTCAGTTCATTAGAAACTTCAACCAACCTCACTCTGAGCCCTTATCTTCTTCCTATATCCAAGGCCTGAGGTATGGTAATCCTATCTCTCATCCCCCTCAATTCCCTCCTAAAAACCCAAACCATTTTTAATATGGTCAAGGTGTTGGTATCTTCCAACAACCTTATCATTTTGTTCCTCAACAACAAAGGAACAATCCTCCTCCTAGATTCCACTATCCTAATGAGACTTCCCAATTCCCAAACCAATACAATCGCTTTCCGTAGAACCAAAATCAAGGTAATCCCAATTTGGGGCAAGCCCCTTCTTCCAAGAAACCATGGGAAAGTGTAGTGGAAGATCCTGCCTCCTTCGCCTGTTCCAGTCTCAAGAACATTGAAATCTAAATTGGTTAACTTACATCCCCCCTAGGCTAGCAACAACCATCAAATTTTTCCCAACTCCCAGCTCAACCATTACCCAACCCCAAGGGTAATTTAAGTGAAATTTCACTTGGATTGGGAAAGCAAATTTCTATGCCTCATGTTGAGTCCTCCAACCCTCCTTTGTATATTGAACTAGAATATGAAAAGAAAAAGAAACATGAAAAGTAATCTGAATCCATTCCATCACCTCATTACATTCCACTTAGGAACCCAATTCCTTTTCCTCAAGCTGTTTCTAACCCAAAGAAGTCCTTTGAGCCCGATCTTAAAATGCTTGAAATGTTTAGACAAGTTGATGTCAACCTTCCCCTCTTAGATTCCATAAAACATATCCCTAAGTATACCAAGTTTCTTAAGGAATTTTTCACCCATAAGTGGAAACTTAGGACCTTTGAAAATGTTTCCACCCAATAGTTTATTCCTATAAAGTGCAAAGATCCAGGGACCTTTATAGTTCCATGCCAAATTGGAAGTTCCAACATCGATGGTGCACTCATAGACCTAAGAGCCTCAATTAATGTCATGCCTAAATATATCTTCTCTAACCTTGTTCTTGGTCCCTTACATCCAATGGGTGCTGTCATTCAATTGAAAAATCAAAGCACTGCTAGTCCTGAGGGTATAATAAAGGATGTCCTTGTTCGTGTCAATGATCTTATCTTCCCTGATGATTTTTATGTCCTTGACATGGAAGGTGAGACGAACTCTTCTCGATCTCCCATAATTCTAGGAAGACCATTCCTCATGACTGCTAGAACCAAAATTCATGTCCATTCAAGCATCTTATCCATGGAATTTGGTGACCAACTGGTCAAGTTCAACATTTTCCAAGCCATTAGATACCCATCTGAGGATCACTCTACATTCTCAATCCATGCTTCTGAGGATACTTGTGAGAGTTAATTGAACCCCAATCTATCATGTTCTTCATGTTCAAATGATAAAGGATCTTATGAAATCTTCATCATGATTAACCAAGTTATAAATTGGTAAGTTGATGTTGACCTCTCATTCATAGACTCCATAAATCTAGAGGAACTTGAAAACTCTCTTGAATCCCACATCAACTCTGATCTCTACTGCTCCACCATGGACAATATTAATGAAAATTAATCTGATTCAACTGAACTCGCATAATCCATTCTTGAGCTTTCTAACCCACAAATGAAAGATGAGACTGATTTGAAACCTCTTCCTACACACCTGAAATATGAATTCATTTCCCATGATCACTCATATCCTGTCATTATCTCTACTTCAATTACTAAAACTAAGGTGCCCAAACTTGTTCAGGTGTTAGTGGAAAACAAAAAGGCCCTAGGTTGGACCCTAGATGACATACTAGAAATCAACCCTTCTCTTTCCATGCATCACATCCATCTTGAGGAATCATCCAAACCAATTAGACAACCACAAAGAAGACACAATCCACTCATCCTTGAGGTAATTAGGGAAGAGATCACCATGTTTCTTCAAGCTGGTATTATCTATCCAATTTCTGATAGTGAATGGGTTAGTCCAATTCAAGATGTACCTAAGAAATGTGGGATAACTATTGTCACAAATGAACATGGCGAAGTAGTCACAACTCGAGTGAAGACAAAATGGTCTGTGTGCCTTGACTATATGAAATTGAATGTTGAAACACGAAAATATCACTACCCTCTTCCATTCCTTGATCAAATTCTAGAACGATTAGCCAAAAATTCACACTATTGAATTCGTGATGAATACACTGGGTACTTCCAAATACCAATCGCACCTCATGACCAAGAAAAGACCACTTTCATATGCCCCTTGGGAACATATGCATATAGGAAAATGCCTTTTGTCCTTTTCAATGCTCCTACAACATTCCAGAGGTGTATGATGAGTGTGTTTTCTGAATTCATTAAACATTGCATGGAGGTCTTCATGGATGACTTTACCATTTTTGGTTAGTTATTTGAATCTTTCTTAAATTCACTCTCTCTAGTCCTTCAAAAGTGTGTCAAGTGTAACCTTGTGTTAAATTTTGTAAAATGTGACTTCATAGATGCAAATGGGATTGTTCTAGGGAACATAGTTTCAAAAGATGGTATTGAAGTTGATCCTACCAAAATTTAAGTGATCCAATCACTTCGTGAACCCACTTCTGTTCAATACATCCGCTCATTCCTTGGTCATGGCGGTTTATATCGGCGATTCATCCATAACTTCATTAGGATTTCCCTCCCACTCACTTAGTTGATCCAAAATGATGTCACTTTCCATTTCGATGAGGTTTGAAAGAGAGCCTTCATTGAACTCAAAACTGCTCTTACATCTGCCCCAATAATCCAACCTCTAGATTGGTCCTTACCCTTTTAGTTGATGTGCGATGCTTTTGATAGATCTGTTGGGGCTGTTCTTGGTCAAAAAAGAGAAAAAATTCATCATGTCAACTATTATGCCTCAAAAACATTGGATGAAACTCAATCTCACTACACTATCACTAAAAAATAACATTTAGGAGTTGTTTTTGCCTTAGATAAATTCCGGCCGTATCTCTTGGGAACCAAAATAATTATCTTCACAGATTATTTTGCTGTAAATTTCTTACTCAAGAAGAGTGATTCCAAACCGAGGCTAATAAGATAGATCCTAATTCTCTAAGAGTTTGACCTTTAAATCAATGATAGACCAGGAAAAGAATACCCGATGGCTAATCACTTGAGTAGAATTTATAATTCTTATCATTCTGAAATAATTGATCCATAATTTCCCACTGATCACCTTTCATCCCTCATTCCAAAAAAACCATGGTATGTCCCAATTGTAAATTACTTGATTTCTGGTGTTTTTCCTGAAACTTTTTCAAAAGAACAAAAAATGAAGTTGATAAGTGACTCAAAATAATATTTTTGGGAGGAAAATAAACATTCGAAAACTGGGTCTGACATGGTAAGAAAAATATGTGTCGGTGAAAATGAACATTCTTCCATCTTAGAATTTTGTCACTCAACGCTTGGTGGTGGCCAATTTCGACCACAGAGTACCTCCCAAAAATTCCTAGACTCTAGATTCTTCTGGACTTCAATCTTCAAGGACTCACATGATTTCTATTAATCATGTCCCACTTGCCAAAAGTTTGGCACAATTTTCAAAAGAAATTAAATGCCCCAAAAGCCTTTAATTTTCATTGAGATCTTTGATGTTTGGTGTATCGATTTCATGGGACCATTTCCCCCTTCTAATGGATTCTCATACATTCTTTTTGCGGTTTATTATGTTTCTAGGTGGGTTTAGGCCATACCAACTAGAAAGGATGATTCACATACTGTTATTGAGTTCATAAAGACACACATCATCCATCGATTTGGAACACCACATGCCTTGATTAGTGACTTAAGAACCCATTTTTGTAATAAAATCATGGAATATCTTTTGAAAAATAGTGGGGTCGTAAATAAAACTTCAACTGAATATCACCCCCAAACAAATGGCATGGCTGAACATTCTAACAGAGAATTGAAAAGAGTGCTTGAGAGAATCGTAAAACCCACCAGAAAAGACTGGCCTGAAAGACTTGGTGAAGAACTTTGGGATTATCGAACTGCCTATAAAACACCCATTGGGATGTCTCCTTTTAGGCTAGTTTTTGGTAAAGCATGTTATCTACTAGTTTAAATCCAATATAACTCTTTATGGGCTATGAGAACATGTAATTTTGATTGTGAAAAATCTGGTGAAGAATGATTATTGCAATTGGCTGAACTGGAGAAACTTTGACTTGATTCTTATGAGAATTATAATCTCTAAAAAGAAAAATCCAAGGTACTTCATGATAAAAACATCCTGGGAAAGGTATTTCATGAAGGTGAAAAGGTAATGATATTAATTTCTCTATTTCGGCTTCACTCAGGTAAGCTTAATTCTCGCTGGGAAGGTCTTTTTGTTATTACTAATGTTTACCCATTTGGTGTAGTGCAAGTCCGAGACCCCTATTCAAAAAGGATATTCACAGTTAATGGACATTAGTTAAAGCATCACCATGAGAGGACACACAATCCTAGAACTACATCAACTTCAATCAAAACTCTAACATTTTTAGTTGACCCACCACTGGATGGAGATGACGACCCACCAAATCAAAACCAAGGGGCACCACTTTCCCTTAAACTCATCATCTCTCTCTCTCTCTTTCTTTCTCTTTATTCTTCTTCCCCTCTCTTTCATTTTTTTACCACTTTCTTTATCAAAACCTTTTATTTACACTTTCTCTTTTGTGTGGGTGTGTCTTCATAAAAAACTAAAACAAAAACCTAAAAAACGAAAAAAAAATCACTTACCATCTAGTTTTGATATTTTGTCCAACCATTTTGGGGAGTCAAAAGACATGTTTTAATCTCAAAAATTTTGTATTTTCATCAGGTCTTTGGATAAAGAATTTTTTTTCAAAACCAAAAAATTTTGAATGCTTAATTTTTTATTTGAAAAATGATTTTCCCCACCTATGACAAACAACATTAGCATTCACGCCAAGGCTACCTAGGCCCATATTTTCAAAATCTGTGTTTTCACCCCCATTTGCGAGTCTTGAGTTTATGGACCTTCGAGCTGAAGTTTTCTAATTTAGTGTGCATTAACATGATAGTGGAATTTTTTGAACCACATAAGAATCACAATATCCAAATATCCTCCCATTTCCCTTACATTAATCCTCCTTTTGAAAGCCCCTTTGAGCCTATGATAACCTTTTCTTTGATAGCCACATTACAATCCCAATACCTTTTACCACCCAATATCAACATGTAATTTCATTGCATAATTTTTTGAAATTTAACTGTGTGGGGAATGGATTTCATTTAGGGTACCATTTTTTTTATTTCACCATGTTTTCATATGCTTGAGGGAAATCATAAATTTCAGTGTGGGGGAGAGGTTGTACTTCAGTGGGGTTTTGGAATGTATATATGATTGTGACATATTGTTCAAATTTTATTGACAAGTGTTCAAGAAATAAAATTAAAAAAAAAATAAAAAGAAATCAAAAACAAAATTGGGTTGTGTACTGGGAAAGTCAAAAATCACTATTTCTCATCCTTTGATCTTATTATAACTTTTACAATTAGTGTCTTGAGGAGATCAATCATGGGTTGGGATATGAGTGTGAGATCTGTTTCAAGTTCAACTTTTGAAAAAAAGAAAAAAAGAACACTTGAATTATATTCTTATGTCATTAGAAGAAGTTTTGTGTTTTGTAAATATTCCATCTTCTCATTCCCTACATATATCCATCCACTTTTTTGTCTTATTTCACATTTTCATTCCCTCATTAATATGTGTTTCCATTTCCTTTAATGTCTCATTTCAAAAAAAATGTGTGCATTGTTTTTTCCATGTTGGTGTTTTACCCATCTTCTTCTCTCTCTTGGACATTATATTCGTACCATCCCATAGCCACAGAAACCCCCTTCAAAACACCTATTGATTCTTGTGTGCTTTGGATAGGGATTAGAAGCTGAGAGATCTTTCAATCTCTAATATTTTCACTTTTTGTTGGTGAAAGAGTGAACCTCTACAAATGAATTTTATCATCTTGAGAGGTGTGAGTTTTGAGTGTCCACATTTTCTATTTCTAAATTTGATAATGATAAAAAGAGTTGTTTTTGGAACATGGTTTCTATAAATATTTTAGGTTTAATTCAATATGGATGAGTGAAATAGTCTAAACCTTCCCTTATTAGAGAAAATAAAATTTTAATATTCGTTCATGAGTAAAAATGATTTTGTCATGTTTTTATATTTGTTGCACATGAGGACATGCACAAGACTAAGTGTGGGGGAGTTGATGTTATTAATATTTTCATGACATATTTTATACCCCCTTTACTTATTTTATATAAAATGTGCATAATTTGTGTGAAATATTAATGTTTTAATACTAAGTATAATTTTTTAGCATTTTTAGAAGTAGTCTAATTGAGTTCGTTTAATATTTTATTTATAACTATCACCCTACTGATCAAAATTGTGTGGGTCTTATTTATTAGGATTCCTAATTCAATATAAAACATTTCATTATAAGGGATAATTGGCCAATTCTTCCATTTAAAGGCTCATATGGACCACACAAGAGGGCTTACAAAATCTGTGATGAAACTGGACTACCCATGAAGATTGAATTACTGGAATCAAAATTAAAGTTAAAATTACTTCATTATACTAAATGGTTTTGGGGAAATGTAAGGAGTATTGGATAAAATTTTCAAGGACCAAATCCAAATACAAGAGGCCCAACTGATTCATTTAAACTCAGACCACCATTCTGGACAGGAATTAAAATCAGTACAGTATTCATGACTTGTCTCCTGATATAGTCATCCAATCAAGATGATATTTTCCAGTGTTAAAGAGGAGATATATGAGGCCAAATATTTTTGATAAAGAATTTGGATTTAAAGGCTTCTACCTATACCAAAATCCATTCACATTTCAGCCATCTAAAAAGAATTGATTGAAATGGACAGTTTAACTTTTCTTAATCAAACCACCATAACTTTGGCTTCATAGTTCTAAATGACTCCAACATTTGAGAGAAGTTGACCACCATTTTTATCTAAAAATTTATAGAAGGATATATCTCGATATACGGCTGTATGAATGTCAAAATCATTGACCCAAGTGGAGGGATAGATTGGGAATTCCAAAAATCCACTTCCTTGGGATATAATAACATCCCCCTCTTCTCCTTCAAAAGGGTTGGCATTTCAGAAGATGGGAGTACATATTGGCACGACCAAAGCCTTTACAAGGTCTTGGAAGGAACTTACACACTCAAGTTTTTACTTGAGAGACATTTACCCCTCTCTTTGTTTTCATTTACTTTTGTGTTCTTCATTTTTTTAGTCTTGTAATTATCTTTCTTAGTAATTATGTTTTAATGAAAGTTTCTTCTTCAATATCTCTTATTCTCATCCAAATTCTGTAATTTAATATTAATTTTATTAAAATATTTTAAATATATTTCATTCCCATTCCCTTATTTTGCTTTCTCATTCAATCTAAAGTCAGTATTTAATTCCCTTCATCGTTTGTGTGTGTGTCTGACGCCCCACTCTTTTCTTAACCCTTTCTTTTCCTTATCTTCCTAATTTATAAACATAATAATTATAACCAGATTAATAATCATTTAAATGGATGAGTAAATCTACTATTATGGTGAGTTATATTTGGGTATATTAAGTGATTGAGAGTCTTTGCTCGATGAGTATTCTTTGAGTTAATATTGTGTATGTTAAACTTTATATGACATGGATTAATGAAATGTTTCTTTTACTATATGGATTCCATGTATTATTGGAACCAAAAATAAACTACCATAAACAAGTAATGGTAATTATTAGAACCATATGTTAAGTTACGGCTTGGATTAAATCTTTAACACTTGGCAATTCCGATCAAAATCATCTTGTGAAGTAGGTATTAATTTAATGCAATATAAAGCAAAGCTCAAGGATATCAAAAGCTTAAATCCGAAATAATGAACTCATCCCAAACATTATCAATTTTTTAAATTAAACATTATCCATAAATTATGTTATAAGATCTGAAAAAAAACCCCCCAATCAGAATACATTTACCTAAAAACAACCAACTATAAAAAAAGTATCATCGCTGAGTATTCGACCCAAGTGCTGCTATACACATTAGCAGAGCACCAGAACCTTGATCGGTCGATAGGCGACAATCGGCCATGCTTTCAGCCCAGAAAATAAAATAGGTCATTCCCTCATGTCAATTCCATGATGGAGTAGTAATTTCCTTATGGTTATGGTTATTGTCCACAATAAGAGTCATTATGTTAATACAACCATGATGTTTTCAATATTAGCACCCATGAAGTTTATTGAACATATGGAAAATCATCACATTGACTATTGTATCCACCACATCGGGCATTCCTACCAGTGAATATCTTTCATTCATCCATCTTATAAATTCTATAAAATTAATTTGGATGAAAATAATAAAAAATTGAGTATAAAATTCTGTCCCAATACACTTATTCTAGCTCCATATAACTAAGGGTTTTCTCTAAGGGTTTTCATCCCAATTACCGAATGTTCCTAGGTGATCTGATATGTAATTCTCTGAAGGGTTTTGAATTAATATTACAAATTCCTTATAATTTTCTTTCTAAATGAACATATTTAATATGTTAAAGTCAAGAATCCATTGGCATTAGAAACATTCACTTACCCATTTTCAAAAAAAAAGACTTGAACACAAGGCACACAAGTCTTTTACAAGGTTCACCCCCAATGTGAGTGAATTTTCCCTTACTATGCCAACGATAATTCTAATACATAGATGTATTAATAAGGTAATAAAGTGATTATAGTTGGGTATTCATCATCCGTAACCTAAATCCATTCACCAATAAAAAAAATCCTTCCTTTCTTGGTAATGGATCCATATGGTTTACAATGGTGTCCATATGAGAAATGACAATACTTGGTCAAGGAATAATTCATATTACCACTAATTCACCTAAATATTACTTATTTCAATGAATGGTGTAGTATCAACAAATAATTTATCCTCCCTCTTATAATTTTCAATAAAAAATCATTCCATTACTGATACTGCCACTTCTAGACCCTTGGTTTTGTTGTCACCACCTCCATTTGGTTCTATATCCTGATCCAAAATTTCCCCTTCCAAAATTGTATCCACTTAGATAGAAAAACGTTATCACATAGCCTATCAAAACAATTTTTAACCAGTAGACCGGTCGCAAGTATTCCACTATGTCTTTAGTCACTTTAGAAACATATAAATATTCTCTTCAGATGTGTATTCTCTGATTAATTGATCACAATCCATACAAGAACAACTAACATACATTGTCACACAAAATTTCCCAGAAAATTTCTTTAGTAATTATGTTTAATATATTCAGAGTTCCACTAAACATTTATATCATTAACACCATATCCAATAAATTATTCCATCTAAAGTGACACTTCAGTTGAATGTATTTTTTCCTATATTAGAACACCATATAAATTAAAAGATAAATAATTTCTATATATTTTAGAGTAATATAATTTATTTAATTTATTTTGAATCACTCTAATAGAACATTAAACTAGGTCAAATCCTTACCTACATGAATAATAAAAACATACCTCACATGAAATATTGAAATAGAAACTATAGGTTTCAACTAAGACACCCTAATCACAACCAAACCTATAAAGGTAAAGACAAAACAAGAGGTATTGTTATGTAATTTTGAATCTCCTCTAAAGTCCATATCCACAAACCCCTAAAATTGATTATCCATTCGGTAACATAGTTATATGTCTACCAAAAAGGTTATATATTAAAAAATCCACTTGACCTCTTCCACGTGTTTCTTCATCTAGATTCGCTATAAATTCAAGATCTCTGTTGATTTAAGAACATGTAGTAAAAATTATTTAATAATCAATTTTAATTCTCTAGTCTTACTTAATTATACATAAAACACTATTCTAAAAATTATTTCCACCTATTTAAATCTCAAAAGACCATGATGATATTTTCCAATATTAAAAATTAGAAAGTCTATGAAAATAAGAAACAAAGGGATCTTTATATTTGAAACTATTCAAAATGATAATCATAAAATCATATAATTTGTTCATCATAATTAGAGTCAAAACATTTCTCTTTTGATTCTAGAGAAATATCACAAAAAGATCATCAACAATATTCTTTGAATATATATATTTAAATAATCTCAAAACTCATAATTAGGAATCCAAAAATATTACCACAAAGGGGTGGAGACACTCGGGACCGATAGTGAAAATCGGGAAAGCTCGAGACTGATAGTGAGGTGCGGTGAGGTGTGGTGAAGGGCGGTGATACTCTGGACTGGAAGCGTGGTATGAAGGTGAGGTGCGACGAGGGTAGGGATATGGGGGGTCGGGGTCATGGGGGTTTGGGGTGTGTGGGGTTCATGTGAGAAGTGTTGAGTTTCTTACTCCCTCCATTGACACTTCCTCTAATTCTATTTCATATAACTATGGTTTTCCTAGCTACAATTTATAAATATAAGTTTATTCATTATGGATAATTGGTATAAGGTGTTTAATAGTGGATCATAATAAAAAGTTTTTTTACTTATATAGTGAATATGTTCCTAGATTATTTTTTATACCATGGATAAGGATTTTCTTAAGCTTACCCACTTCAAGTATCCATAAGAGGATAAGTTGAAGAACTATGCCAACTACTTCACCTACCCTAGATTCCTCAGGTACACCATAAAAGAGTTTTTTATTCAAGTATTGGTTTCAAGACACGGTAGAGCAAGGGAAAATGAAATTGGGCGATCATTCGGCACATTACACATACATCTCTTCAAACTTCAATGATTATCAAACTTTTGGATAGTAACAACAAGTATCTAACCGAGTTATGCATTAATTCAATGATTAGGTAGCTCAAAATTCAGTCACTCTAGACCAAATAATCTTCTATGACTAGATAAAACAATCAAAACCCTCCATGTTAAACTTGTCCTCTCCAGAGACACCATCAACCTCTAATGAGAATACTGTCTTGGGGATCTTCTAAAACGAAATCTGAAAAACCTAGAATTTAACACAATGGATTATCACAGTCGTGTCTTAAGGAGAGAACCCTTGATACTCACTATTCTTACACTTATGTTTATTTTTGTGGTTTTCTTAATTATAAAAAAAGAAAAAAAATATTTTTGTGAAATTTGAGTGCGCCTAATGTGAAAATAGTGAATATGAAATGTGATGAATAAAATTTAACACAATGATATTAGAAAAAAAATTTCTATTCCTTGGATGATTTTCTATGAATGACATCATTAAAAAATTAATTTTCATCTCACTCTCTTGATAGAGATTATGATAGGTATTAAAAATTATCCCTCATTCCCATTATTTATTGAATAAATAATTCACCCAAGAGACATATCAATGTAAAATTACTACTCAACTTCTTATAAGTTAGAAATGAATGATACTCCTCTATTGAGAGAATACCATCACTCACCTTCCTCGCATGTTACTACAACCATTCCAAATTCCAATCTACTACTTATTCCATGTTCTATAAAATTTAATGGATGGGGAAATAATTTGACAATAAAGGGAGATATTGGAGAATAAATCCAAATAAGGGGCCAATGAAACCTACCTAAGTCTCTAATAACCCATGTAATAATAGAGTGTAAATAAATAAAAGTAGTTTTAATTATTAAATAATATAAAATAATGCATCTCCACTTCCCTGGATTATCCTTTATAAATCTCTTCATTATCATGATTTATAAGATCACATGCCCAAAAAAATGATGACGAAACCAAAATAAAAAAATTTGGGGGAGAAGGGAAAAACACATTTGAATAATAAAATATTTTAATTTCACCTCACATGAGGATGATTTGAAGAGAGGAGATGCACATGCTGCCTATTTTGAACTTTAATTGGGGTACTGAACTAGCTTGGGTTTTAATATCTTTCATGTTGGAAAGTCAGATATTTATTTTACTTCGGTGGAGCTGCCCAGCATATAAATAAACCACTAGAAGGTCCTTCTAGATGGATGGCCAACAATTCTTATCACTGGATAGCAGCTGACTTGCCTAGTTTTGGGGTTTATATTAACACATGGTGATCACTTCACATGCAATGATCATAGGTGTAATGGGGTAAGAAAATATGAACTATGAATTTTTTCTTGGAGACTAGATCGATTTCAAGTCTTCTAGCTTGTGGTTGTAGTGTTTCAATGAAATATATGAGTTTATGGGATAGATAGAACAATGGGAGTTATAGTGGAGTGTGGTATGCAAGTCTTGTAGACTGGATCAAGATGGTAGAGTATTCTTATATTCAATTGCACTGTACTGGAGCCAGTTGGGTCACTCAGAAAATTGGTCAAACACCCCATATGTGATACTTTAATAGGGAATCAATGGTGTATTTGGAAGGTGATTAGCCTCACCTAGTATTAAATTGACAGAGTCAAAACCAATAAAAATAATAAATTGAAATATAATTCAATCCAATTCATGATGTGTGTGTATGTACTAGGTGTTTTGGGGCTTGTGATTTCTATTTGAGGAGGGTTTCACCAATGGACATAGAATTTGTAGCAATTTAATGGTACGATCATAGAATTGTTACAACACTATAATGGAATATACTATTGTATCTTGATGATGTCATAATGATAGCCATGTTCTTTTTGTTTTCTTCTCAAAGTGGGTTGTTGAGAAAATATTGTTTTTAGTCACATTGAATCAACCTTCTGGAGAAGTTGGATTAGAAAAACATACGTTTCAACTTCCTTGAAATTCTGATTCAAAGTGACTTAAAACATTTTGTTCTCAACGGTCCATAGGCATACTACAATAAAATGGATAAAATATACCTCAGAATCTAGACATAGTTACATCACCACATTCAAATCCTCCACCATCTCCGGCCACAAATAACACATTTATAGATCCATCTCTCGGATCATGTGTCAAACATTGGCTCTGGTACCATAGTAAAAAATATCACTTCCAAAATATCCTAATCCATGTGTGAGAGCGTTAGATACATGATCTTGTTCAACTTATTCCACCCCAACATATCTAAATCCTGGGACCATTTTAATGACTCCTCCAAATACTGATCCAATTCCGACTTCAGCAACTTGCTTTCCATCTCAATGATAAACACATCAAGATCTCTAATTTTTACTCTTATTACAATAGAAGAGCTCTGGATCAGTTCCGGTGATGGTAGGGTATCATAAGGATAGGGGGGATGAGAATCTCAATGTTGAGGAGGGACACGGGGAGGCCATTGTAGAGATTTTTAACCTAATTCCTTCGAATTATGACCTCATCTTCTCCTGACATCACTCCAGTGCACAATGAAATAGGTGTGAACCCCCTCCACAGGTGCGACCTACGATTTGGAGTCTAAGAATATCTCCTCCTATTGTGTCATACATCACCCCTTCTATGCACATTCACTCTAGTTGGGCCTTCATCAAAAAATTTTGTTCTACAGCTATGTTGAAAATAGGTGATCTAGGTAGGGGTTTCTTCTCCCCATCACCCCTCCCCCAACACTGCTCGGGAAACTTCCTCACTTCCTTGATTTTCATCAAGTTATTCCAACACCCGTTGCATCACCATCTGAATTATTCATCATAATATGGATTACTATCATGGTTCTTCATCATTACTCAAATCACTGTCGAGCTTTTCGAATCACTATCGAACTTACTCATAACTACTCGGATTAATGTTGGGCTACCTAGATTAACACTAGGGTACCTCATCACTTCTTGAATCACCATCAATACAATTTTTTTGTTCTCCTATTTTTTAGTTTTTTATAATTTTATTTCAATATGTGCATATCCATCTTGATGGGCAGTGTCAGAGATGTTTATTTTTGTTTGCTTATGTATCCAAGATACGTAAACCTAGATTCAGGGGGACTATTATAGGTTAGGTTGATAATAATTACACATAAAACTTAGGTATCATGTCAACTTTATTATTTATTATAAATTTACACCAATTTCTACCTTAGAGAGGTGTATTGGGTACTAGTTCTCCACTCTTCCATTATAACACAATTCAGTTGTTTTAGTTATAAAAATATTATCAATGAACTATTGAAGATAAATTCATATCCAATTATTACTACCATGAAAATAGTGAAGGAACTTTTTTAGTTCCTTCCACTGAAAATTTCCTTGTGCTTTATGTATCCAGTTAATTAAATGGCATGAAATTCTCTTTTGCGAATGAAATTCAACCTTCAATATTCATTCAAAACTATTTCATGGTTAACCACAATTGGAATTCAATGTCACACTTCACTTGGATAATTTATTTATATGGAGTTATACTAATGATTAGGAAATAAATATTTACTATAGGCTATTGAAAATTTTCATATGTCCACACTATGATCACTGAAAACAAAATCCATCATGAAGGATTTAAAATTTAGTTTTGTGGCTTGAGGTTGGTGTGTAAGTGTCTAAAAACATCAATCTGAAAGAGAATGAATTGAATATTATAATATAATGAATAATTTATCATGTTAATAAATGAATTTCCTCTTCACTCTATTTACCGTACAATTTTTATCACCCCCTTGTTTAATTTTTTGTCTATGGGTCATGAAAATGTGTCCAATGAATGAATACATCCTTATTCCAATTCTCTTTGTTTTCATGTTTTGTAATTTATTATTTTTTTCTCAATGAGAATGAGTTTTCAATTGAGTAAAATGAATGTTGATTCATACTATTTTCTTTATTAGATTCATGAATCACACAAATAAGAATAATTAAAGTTCTAATCTAATCCCCCTTTTCCATTGTTTCCATGTAAAATTGTTTTTAGAAAATATAGTGGTAAAATTTGGAAAAAATAGATGTTGATGATTCATGTCGATTTCTATGTTAATTGTGCCCCAAAATGATGATCACTTTCCCCTTAAAATTAAATAAATATTAAATAAAAATACATTGAAGTTGGTTTCCCCCATATATAAACTTGAATTGAATGTGAATATATATTTTAGAGTTACATTGGGTAGGGGATAAGTAAGATTGTAATGGGGATTAAACATATAAGATTATTCATGGTTATATAAGTGCTCAACTAGTGTATATGTTCAAGGTATGTCTCAATGATAAATGGTGGCAAGTCAACTGAATTAATCAATCATACTGAAATTATTTCATGAATTCCAAAGTTTTGAAACGAAATAAACACATGTTCAAGTTCATAAAAAATCTCAAACTTCTCTCAAGAAATTAGGGTATTAGATAGTTGATTTAAAATAAGTTGGGAAACCTATTAGGATAGGGATTTAAATCTTTCTACTCACTCATGGATTTGGATTTCAATTTATAGTTAATGATAATTCACATGATTGAAAATGATATCCCAAGAAAACTAATACAAATTATTAATCATTAATGTTTTTAGGTTTAATGATATGATCATTCTCCTCATAAGGAACATGGAGTTTTAAAATGACAGAGACTAGCTATGCCACCTGGAAAGAATATGGTCTATAGGGTAACTAATGAAGGAGAAAGTGGTTTGAAAAGAGATTATGGGGGAATATGTTGTGATCCTTGGGGAATATCTAGTGTTATTCTATAAATCCCTTTATAAATGAGGAATAAGGGTTCTGCACAAAGAGTGTATTATTTGGAATTGTCCATGAGGCTTGGGTTAGCGTTCAACTTGGTCGTGGGTGCTACAAAGTCTCTTGGGTGTCTGATTTATTCTTCTTTCCTAAATCTTTCTCTATTCATGTAATTTTGATTCTTTTTTTTGCAATATATAACTAGTCTATTCTTGTTATCTATAAAATAGTCTATCCTTCAATGTATGTCACACCCTTTCATTGACTTTTCCTTTTCCCTGAGGTGTGTATGATAGGTTTTCATATTCTTAGGAAACTGGAACTCGTCTATGAGGTGATCTCAGTTATCAACTCATTCAAACATGCCACGTAATAATGGGAATCTTCTTGGGGAAGATTCCCTCTACCATCTCATGTTTTGAGATGGAATTATTGACTATAACACATCCAACAATATCCTTCACCGGTGTATCGGTCACCAGATGTTTCTTTCTATGTATCTTATGCCCCTAAAACTTCTTTGGAACTACACCCTGAATCGTTATCCACACACTATGGGAAATTCTCATTCACGCCTCAAAGAGATGTGCTCTTCCAGAAGGAATAATCAGAACTCTATATATGAAGAAAGAATGCTTCAGATTTCACTCATGGAGTTACATTTCACCATCAATTACCTTTTTTTGGTTCCTCTTTATCCAAATAAAAAACACAACAACAACAAAATAATATGGGAAAAATGTGTAAAAAACTAAAAACCCACAAATAGATACTGAAATTTATATTAAAAAATAGAAACAAATTAATGACAACATTAAAGTATGATGTGGAGGAGTGCCTACTATTGATCATTTTCATGCTCTTCAAGACATCATAGGATCAGACTGTGTTCTAAACATCCTACACAACCTAGCTACGTCGTTTGATAGAGATGTTTCCTCATTAACAAGAGCTACCTTCACTCCCATTAGTGATGACTGCAACACAATAGGGGTAGTTTCTTGTAGTACTCAACCTGAACTTTTTTTCATTAGAAGATTCAATGTGGTACTCGCCTTAAGTCACAACCTCAAGGCACCAATGGCTGGAAATAAATCCCAAGGTAATTAGAGGACATTGGGGGATAATTTTCCCTAAAGATCAAGAATCCTATCAAGAGATAATAAACATAAAAGATATACTAAATTATTTATTATAATAAACCATATAAATCAATACAATACCAATACAAATCAATATCCGAGTATAGTAAAAAAATTAAATGAAAGTGCAAGGATAACACTTCAGGTAGAAACATTCACACCAAAAGTGTCACTATCCCAGACCAAGATTAAAACACTCCCAAGCTCCAACATCATTAACCAAACCATAATGTCAAGTAGAACCACTAGATACGTGTGAAACATGAACCTTCCATGTATCTTAGTAGATGACATCAACAAACGCACAAAATTTCTCAAGAAGGGAGTGAGTATAAAACTTAGTATTATTTACCCAAATACTCACCATCACACACCCCTATGATAAGAAAAAAGTTAGAACGTTTTATAAAAATATAATAGAATCAGAAAAGAAAATCATCCCCAACCATAAATATATATCATATAATAAAATTTCAATATAAATATTTTAAAAACATTTTATTTTCATTGTCATAATCAAACCATTTCACACCCCCCCCCCCACACACACATAATCCATAAAATGATGGACCTACCTATAATCATGAGTGGTGGGTCATCCTATCCTTAAATCTTCACTTGGTTACTAGCATGACGGTGATACCTCGTACCATGATCTCTCCCAAATTATATTTATTTTATGGTGTTACTTACAACCAATAACAATCCCAAATTATTACTATTTGACTATGGTAATTTTGAACATTACCCATCCCACATAAGCTTGAACACACATCACATATTTATGCCAATATTTCCATTGAAACATTTATTTATAAAAAATACAATATTTTAAAATCCACCCTTTTGGAATCACATCAACAAAAATTTTTCAATCCATTACAAAAAATATTTCTAACAAATAAGAAATATGATTTTTAAAAGATCAATACAACATGTTCTAGAATGGTAGATTTGGATATAAACCACATACGTCTATATGATTTGTGAAATGAATCCAAGATGATTCTGCGAATTAATCAATTGTCTCCCATTCATTTACCAAAATCTGAGAAGATATCAGTAACAAAAATATAAAGCCATACATTCGGGTATAAAAACATTGATCTATGGATGAAATCGAACCAACATTAGGAGATCCATCATAAGAAGGTATAATGGAACCCTCACCTTTGATTCCACAAATAGACTCTCAAAGATATGATGTAACCGGAGTTCGGATGTTGAAAATCACCAGAATTCACCTATAGAAACACGGGGATTCGAGAGGGAGAAGAATTTGATGTGTTAGAAAAAAAATACACACAGGACATATCTAAACATGTAATCCATATTCATGTATTGTATTTTCATGAGGCCACATACACCAAAATTCTGTCTCCTCGATTTATATTTTTTTGGAAAACCAATTTACATGATGTAAATATCTTATACAACATGAATTGGTTTCACAATATAGAAAATATTCATATAACTTATCCATGACACATTCACATCATGTACATGATATATGACATTTATTTGTTCTATGGGGTTTTCCAGTAGCCAGACCCATTTTTATCACTTCAAATTAAATTTTACCAAGACTCCTAGAATAAGAGAAAAATTATTAAATGATAGTGTACCATAAACTGAGGGTGGTACCTTCTCCCAACCATTGGTATTTCTACCCACATAAAAGATGACATATATATCAAATGATATCAATTATAACAATGATGTAAAATAATATTAAATAGAAATAAATTTCTACCACATGTACATGAAATATAAAAATAGATGAAAACAACATGTGTATCGAGGATCTCTAAGCTAATATCATCAAATGAGAAATAATAATTGGAATATCATTGGATTATTTGATGTGAAAATATTAAACATATACTTATAGAATCAACATATCAAGGGTTTCCATATATAACAAAACCATTGGAAAAAAATAATCTTATCACATCCTTAACACTGTAGGTTAAGAATCATAGATATTAAATTACTAATGGTATGGGAAAAGTAATAAGGACATCATTTCAAAACACTATGAAATAAAAAAATTAATAACATAGTTACCCTGGGTTTACATGTCTCACTAAAAGTGGGGATGAGAAAAAAATTTAAACATGATCAATTTATAAATCAATAATTAAACATAAGCAATACACCTCATCTCACCTAAAACACCATCTCAAGAAATTTTCAACTATCACATCGTACAAGTATCACATAATAATAATCAATACACATACTATAAAAGGGAAATAGACTATATGAAACACTACCCCAAGGGTTTCATAATAAGGGTGATAAAATCATAATGAAACATTTTTTAATAAAGTGATAACAACCCTTTAATAAATTGATGGGTGAAAATCATGTTAAAACCTCATCCTTCTTATAAACTAAGGATACCATTTCTCAATTACCCAAATTCCTAAAAATCATCTTGTAAAACCATGTTATAAATATCCTTTAAAAACGTAATAGGTATCAACACATTTTAAAAAAAATCATTCCTTGCATTAGAGTAAAAAATTATTTTTTTAACCCATACACCATTGGTTACATCCTTTGAAACACAAAATATGGTTAAAACCTATTTTAATTAGTCTTATTAATTTAAAATTTTAGCTTATGTATTTACAAAACCAATTGAAATCAAAAATCAATAGTTTTATAATTATGGTTCAACTCCCCATGAAAACCATTTATGGCCTACATAGGAAGCATCAAAAAACTTATGAACCAATAATGGGTATTATATAATTAATTACATATGAGAATTCATTTAAATATGTGGGGGGGAATACATTGAAAAATGGAGCCAAAATAGAGGAAGCTATAAGAGAATGATTCTACATAGTCCATGTGATATAAGGTGTATAGAAATTCCTGAATGTGTTAATTTGAGTAGAAGAAATCAGCAAGAAGCAGTTGAAGAAAATAAAACAGAAAGAATAAAAAATGGTGAAGTCCCTAAATTTCCCCATTGATAGAAAATATATAGGGAAAAGAGCCTTACATGGAACCCAAACAAGCAACCAATGAGTTGGGATGAGAAAACAACATTCCTTGGATTCGACTTTTAATTCGTCGAAGAGAAAGTAGAGTTCTCAGAAAATCGTTGATTCATTCGAACCTTGATTCGAGCCTTTTTTATCATTGATTTATGACTTTGATTTGTTCGATTCGAGCCTTGATTCATGCCCTAGATTTGAGGAGCTACACCAGCAACATGGTACTTTTGCAAAAGCTTGAGATTTTGTGACTAAAAGAAGGGTGTTAGGGTTCAAATATATTAGGGTGAATTTTATCCGTGCTCCCAACAAATAACGGATAAATATACCTTTTATCATCGCTAAATTAATAAGCACTAACAAAATTATATCTTTATTAGTGTTGTTAGCACTATTAAAATGCATCTTTATGAGTGCTAAAACATTAGCGCTTATAAATGATATATAATTATAATTATAAATAAATAATTTTTAAATACATTAATATAATAATATATTTCTTTATTATAATTATATAATTATTTATATATGTAATTATTTAAATATATAATTATTAATTTATAATTATGTGTACATTTTGAAAAAAAATATTCTTTATTTGTAATTATAAATATATAATTTTAAAATTATAGTAAATATAGATTTATAAAAAAATATATAAATAAAATATATTTTTAAATATATTTATAATTATTTATTTATAATTATAAATATATTTAGTAAATATATGTAAATATAAATATAGTAAATATTTTCATTATTTAAATAAATTTGTTATAACTTCATAATTATGAATATATTAATATCATTATATATATTTATATAATTACATATATAATATATATATATATATTAAATATATTGATTATTTAAATATATTTATTATAATTTCATAATTATAAATATATTTATATCATTATATATATTTATGTAATTATATATATAATAAATATATATAAATATAAATATAAATATAGTAAATATGTTCATTCTTCAAATAAATTTATCAAAATTTTATAATTATTTAAATATATATATATTTATTTATTTTAAAATATATAAAAACATGTAAAAAATATTTATTTTTTCGTAATTATAAATATTTATATTTATAAATATAGTAAATATATGTTTATAAATAAATTTATTTATGAATATATAGTTACAAATATATTTTTAACATTATTAATGAATATATAATCTTAATTTCATGCATGTTAAAAATGAGTGAAATTGAAAAATCATAAATTATTACTTCTTAAAAATATTGAAAAAATGGATATGTTTTATTAATTATGTATATATAATTAAAAAAATAATTATATATATATAAAAATAAAGATAAATACATATTTAAAATATTAAAACATACTAAATAAGTATATATAAAGAAATAATAGAAAATTATTAATTTCCAAATAAATAAAAATTAAAAATATTAAAAATATTATAAATGAATAGATAATAAATAACTATAATTATATTAAAAATATATCTATATAATTTACCAATTAAAAAAATAATATATTAAATGTATCATGTTATAATTAAATTCTAAAATGAAAACTAAAATTTGAATAAATTACGTAAATATTTGGTGTTTGTGTTTCTATATAAGATTTCATTAATAACAAAAATATTTGTGTGCGTGTTGTATATAAAAATTCAATAATTATTCTTTTGTATTTGAAATCAATATAACTCACATATGATATATGTTATATTGAAAAATAAAATGAAAATTGATAGAGCAAATATTTTCAATTAATTTATATTGAATATCATTGTTTTAAACCCACAAAATTGTTCTTCTAAGATGAATTGTTTCATTTATATGATAATGGTGTTATTTTGAGTTGAATAGTAAAAATTGGCCATTTTGGAGTTTTAACACTTTTAACTTATTTCTGTAGTTTGGCCATAAAATTATCTACATTGATCCAAATTGAAAAATTCATTCTTTTCCAGATTCTACACATCCAGGACTTCATTAACTATTTTTGGACTAAAATCTGAATCAGCCATATGGAATCTCAAAAGAAGCTCACAAGTTGGCTCAAGAAAACTGTTTTCAGTTCTACCTAGTTTTGGTGTGGGATCCACAACTCATCCAATGTGGGCCCAAAGCTTGTAAACTTCGGTGGGTGGACGCGCAAGGAGCTTTGGAGAATCTTTTATGAAGGACGCTCCGAGTGAATTGGCCGTTTTTTGGGTCATTAAATCACCCTAATCCGGAGGATTTCGTTTTGGAGAGCCTGACTGGACAGAATAAATTCTCATAGTAAAACGGTCATAACTCTCGGCATACATGTCCAAATCCGCTGAGATGTTGAGGGGACACTCCCAAGGGAATTATTAACAACATTAAATAAGGTCTCAACACGTGAAGATGTCATTTAATGGGGATAAAATGTGTCAACATTCGTGGGAAGCATTCTAGATATAAAAGGAGGAGAGCTCTACCCTCTCAAATCATCCATTCTCCATCCCATTCCTTCCGGGACACCAAGAAGAAGATCCTTTTTGTTTTATTTTTTTATTTCTTTTTCTTTTTCATAGTTTTATAATGCCTTATTCTTCCCCATTCATCTCTATTACCCTTACCATGGTGGGGTAAATATTTGGAGTGATTGGGGAAGGGTTGGTTTTCTTCATTGTAATGCTTGAGTTCTTGGACGTAATTGAATAAATTTCTATCTTCTTCAAAGTTGTTTTCAATTTATTATAGTGGATTTTATAATAAAGTGTGATAGTTCTTGAATATTAATTCCATTATTTATTTTTTCCTAGGTAAAATAACCATAATATCCCTCCACCAATTTCTGGTTTATATACGATGGAATAAACCAAGAATTAATGGTGAAGTACTTGACGATCGTCAGTACATGTAAAAGGTGTAGTGAATGTTAATGATTGTTTGGGATAAAAAAGCCTGATCGGGTATTGCCCATTTCAATTTTGGATATTAAATACAACTATTTTACACGTGGAAGGAGAGTTTACCAAACCATGATCTTGGTAAGGTTTTCTCTCATAATAATAATTTCACCAAGGAAGTGAGAGGAAACAATTTTGGAAAATCACTTTAATCAACAAAGAATAAGAGGATTGAATTAAATTGAACAAGGATAGCATTACAATTAGGAAATAAACCCTGACCCAATCACCCTTTTTAATATCATCGTTTTTCAATCATTTTAATTTCAAATTTCATTTCAAGAACACAACATATTTTTTTACCCTCGTTTTAAAGTGACAACTCATTTTGTGTGCACTCCTCTTCAAGAGACATCCTAGTTCAACCCCATTCCTACATTTTAACTTAGGAAATAATTGTTTTGCCATGCCCTATGACAGGCGTGTGTCAAACTTGGCGCCGTTTTCGGGGAGGTAGTGCCACAATTTATTTGTAAATATTTCACGTTTTCAAATTTAAATTTTTTTTAAAAAATTTATTTTACCATGTTGTTTTCAAATGATTATTTTTTTAATTCATGGAACAATTACCCACAAGTGCGACAACCAGTTATTGAATCACCTTGGTCTATATAGTATAATGTTTTTTTCTTGGCTAAACAAATTCGGGGAGCTCGAATCCAAATCGTAACAGAGGATGAATTCAAGGATCTTATTGAAAACCTTAAAGAGAACCTCGAATGCCCAGTGTTGGAGGGATTGGCTAGAGAATTAATTGAACTTCAGGAGTATTTTCCAGAATTTTATCAAGAAATGATCAAAGTGAAACACCAAGAAGAAGAAGTTCACAAGGATGTTGAATCCCAATTAGAAAGAATTAGTCAAACAGTTCAAAACATAGAGACCTCAATAGAGTGGATAGAGAAACAAGTACATGCATCCCAAGATCAACAAATGGAGCCAGAACAAGAACCAGAACTCAAAAAATTGATGGAAGAAGTAGCCCCACAAATCCTTCAATTTGAAGAAACCATGGAATCCTTGATTAAATTAAAAGAAGATCCATTGAGCCAAGATCAATCAATTTTGGAGGATATCGATGAAGAAGATTTATCAATTGAAATACAAATGGGAGATCAAAAAGATCTAGATAACTTCTGGAATGAGTGTGAGGAACTTCTTGATCCAACTATTCCTCATAATGTAGATGATTCTGAAACATTGAAGGAAGAAACCAACCAAGCAGTGGAATTTAAATAGAATATAGAGGAGTCTGACTACCTAAATCCGCTGATATTTTGAGGGGAGACGGCCAAGGGTATTATGAAAAACAGTCAAGAAGGGCTCAATGCGTTAAGATGTCATTTATTGCTTCTAAAACGTGTCAACATTCAGGGGAAACATTCTGGCTATAAAAGGAGGAGAGCTCTACCCTCTCAAATCATCCATTCTCCATCCCATTCCTTCCGGGACACCAAGAAGAAGATATTTTCGGTTTTATTTTTTTATTTATTTTTCTTTTTCATAGTTTTATAATTCCTTCTTCTTCCCCATTCATCTCGATTACCCTTACCATGGTGGGGTAAAAATTGGTAGTGATTGGGGAAGGGTTGGTTTTCTACATTGTAATTCTTGAGTTCTTGGACGCAATTGAATAAATTTATTTCTTCTTCAAAGTTGTTTTCAATTTCTTATAGCAGATTTTATAATCAAGTGTGATCATTCTTGAATATTAATTCCGTTATTTATTTTTTCCTTGGTAAAATAATCATAATATCCCTCCACTAATTTCTGGTTTATATACGATGGAATAAACCAGAAATTAATGGTGAAGTACTCGACGATCGTCAGTACATGTAAAAGGTGTAGTGAATGTTCATGATTGTTTGGGATAAACAAAACCCGATCTAGTATTGCCCATTTCAATTTAGTATATTCAATACAACTATTTTACACATGGAAGGAGAGTTGACCAAACCAAGATCTCGGTAAGGTTTTCTCTCACAATAATAATTTCACCAAGGAAGTGAGAGGAAACGATTGTGGAAACTCAATTTAATCAACAAAGAATAAGAGGTTTGAATTAAATTGAACAAGGATAGCATTACAATTAAGAAATAGACCCCGAACTAATCACCATTTTCAATATCATAGTTTTTCAATCATTTTAATTTCAAATTTCATTTCAAGAACACAACATATTTTTTTTACCCTCGTTTTACATTGAAAACTCATTTTGTGTGAACTCCTCTTCGGGAGACATCTTAGGTCAACCACATTACTACATTTTAACTTAGGAAATAATTGTTTTGCCACTCCCTATGACAGACGTGCGTCAACAATAAATTATTTCCATTACTCAATGCAATTAATTTGTATTTTTAATTAAAATTAATTTTTAATTATAAACCACTCTTCCCTCAATATATGACTTATTTTATATAAGGATAAATATTTTCTTTTATATAAAACATATTTTATGAAATATTCTATACATTAATATATATATATATGAATATATTTCTATATTAAATGTATTATTAAATTAGTATGTATTAAAACCATTAACAATGAATAACATATAACATGTTTTTAATTACTACATTTTATTAAATTTCTATATTTATATTTAATTTATATTATTTATTAATATTTATAATTAATATCTATATATATATTAAACCACTTCAATTTTATTAATAATTGTTTCATTAATAAATTTCTTAATAATTATATAAGTTATTCATTTTTAATTTTCTATTTTACTATTATAAGTTATACATTTTTAATTTTTTTTAAATTATTACAATTTATTCATTTTTATCAATAATTATTTCATTAATAATATGTTTAATATTTTTCTTAATTTACTTATTTTTAATTTTTATTTATTTAATTATTTCATTTTATTTGTTTTACATACACAGACAAGTATATATAAATATATATTTAATATATACTATTTATTAATATTTATAATTTATTTATATGTTTATTAAATTTATTCATTTTTTGTGATAATTATTTAATCAAATAAATTTAATATTTTTTAAATTTACTCATTTTTAATTTTTATTTATTTAATTAATTCATTTTATTCTAGACCTTTATCAATGCTAAAAATCATTTATAAAAGATATCCATTATCGGCACTAAAAATATGGTGTTGATAAAAGGTACCCTTTATCGGTGCTAAAAATAAAATGTTGATATAATCCACCCTTGTTAATAGACTATTTTGTAGTATTGCTTCCATATACTTAAACATATTCACCACCTTTCTGAGGTGACATGCTCATCCTCATCGCATTAGACGAGGTGCGCTCGGTTATCAACTCGCTTGGATGAGCCACACACTAAGACGACTCCAAATAGAAGAGATTCCCTTTTCCATGTCGTGTTTTGAGATGGTGTGCTCAGTTAGGCCCTGTCCAATGATCTCCTGCATTGGCGCCTTGGTGACCAGATGTTGTTCTGTAAGTATTCTGTTATCCCTCCACTTGTATGGCACTGCATTCTAGTCCTCCAGTCACACACTGCTGTCTATTCTAGTTTGTGACATGAGGAGGTGTGCTCTTCTAGAAGGAGCACCTAGAATGTTATCTGTGGAAGAGTTGTGCTACCATTTGCACTCATGGGGGTTCATTTCAACAATTGGTACCATTTTATACTTCCTCTTGGTCCAAAACCAAAAGAAAAAAAATTAAAAAAGCAATGAAAAATATTTCATTTAAAAGAAAAATAAAAAACAAACCAGACTTGACATTTCAATTAAAAACTAATAAACAAATCAATAACGACATTGATGTATGATGTGGAGGATTGACTGCTACAAATCAATTCCATTCTCTTCAAGACACCATATGAGAGTGATGAGTTCTAATCATCCCACACAACTTGGTTGTGTCGTCTGAAAAAGATTTCTCCATATGAGGAGGAGCAACCTCCACTCCCATCGGCGATGACTACTGTGCAGTTGGGGGAGTTGTCAAACTGTAATAGATGTGACCTGGTGAAGCTGTACCAAAAAACAAAGGTGTTCAAGTCATCCCCACAAATGATGACTGATAGGTAAATCAGAAGGGTTAATGCATATTCAACAATGATCATAAGATATTCACTTCGTGATGAAGTGAATTTTATTTTCATGATGTTAGTGCATCTTGAAAAACATTAAATGACTTCTTCTACTACACAAATGATGCAAGGAAACAAATAATCACAGTTTAGACTAGAATTTATGATGGGATCTTAGATTATGATCAAGAATCTATGGTTGTACTCAAGAAATTATGGTTGCTGATCCAGCCCTCCGAACTTTTCTGGATGTTGATGGAGAGTTAATGGCTCTTACTGAGGTACAACATCTAGGAGATTCTCTATTGAATATGTGAATAAATGTTGAATTTCCATAATTTTCTACACACCCATACTTCAATGAGGTCTATTTATAAGATTTTATGGAGATTGTGTGTTGATAGGAGGCAGGAAAAAGTTTCTCACTATGAATACTCATGCCCCTATGTAAAAAACATGATATTTTTTGTTTCTTCAGAACATTATCATGTCTTTCAGCTTGAAGAAATTGTAAATTTCAAGGGGGTGGCAGTGATAGAGGCTAGATATTCAACATAGAATGAATAAGGGCTATAAGGTAACTTCTATAAGAGGAAGAGGTTAGAAGAGAAATAGTATGGGGAATATGTTTTCGTCCCAGGGGAATATACGATGGGTATTCTATAAATCCCACTATAAAAAGGTGATACAAGATTTATTCCAAGATAGAATATTATTAGGAATCATCCATGTTACTTGGGCCAACTTTCAACTAAATTGAGGGTGTTATAGTTCATCTCGAGAATCAACTTTCATCTACTATCCTTCCTTTTCCTCCATTCATGTAATTTGGGTTCCTTATTCTACAATATATAACTAGTTTGTTTTGTTGCCTATCAAAAAAACTATTCAGAGTTTTCAAGTCATCTTAAAGGATAATTAAAAAATACACTAAAAAATAACTAATGTAACTCTGTTAATTTTTCAAAATATAGTATATTTTTTTATGTTTTCTTACAAGCATAAAAATGTAAGAAAATAGAAGATAAAAAATTAATTCATCAGTTATCCCCTCAACCAAACTTATCTTCAGCTTAATCCTCAAATAACTGATTAGTATACTTTATATTTAATGTATATTTTTAATTGGACATCGTATACTAATGTATAATGGAAGGGGTTCACTTGGATGTTCTCATTATACTATATATGGTACTAGGAAGAAGTGATTTCCATTTTTATTTACCTCCAAATGATTTCCCATTTTGTGTTGAATTCATTTTCCACACATATCATTCATATTGAAATAAAAGGAAATTTTCATCTTTTAAAAAATTAAACATTTTAACTAAAAACAATAGAAAAATGATTAATAGAGAAGTGAGATATTGTGTAACCCCTCCCACCCAATATTTATCTAACTTTATACAATCCACAACTTTACAACATTGGGTTATCCCTAAATATGTGGTCGATGTGGATTTTTTGATTTGGAAAACATATTTTTTTCTCTAATGTTCTTCCAAAAAAATTCTTCTCTTAGTGGTCCTATTTGATAGTAGGGTGTGTGTCCAACCCCTTATCAATACAATAAAATTTATTGGGTGGGGTTGTAAGGATGATATATGGGGCCTCTTATTATTCATCCTTTCCTACCCCAATATGATCATCTTGATATTATTGCAAGGGATCCACTTAGGGAAAAACTATAGTTTTTTGTAGCTCTACCAATTCAGTTTATTTTTCTTTAAATTACTCTATAGAATAACATATATTTTTTAAAAATAATAATTATCTATCTCTTCTTATTTTAACATGGTAATTTACTTGAATCTGGGTACCTTCACTCCTATGGAATGCTCATCCAAATCCTCCAAATCCGAGGAATGTGAGTCTGATTCAACAATGTGAAAAAAGGGAAATGGGATTGTAATTCAGATTGTGTAAAATATAAAAATGAACTCAAAATATAAAAATATCTATCACAGAACTTCCCAATGGGGCTCGTGGTGCAACTACTCAAATCCCTCTTCTATAGGACATGCGTTGGAGACATGTTCTGAAAGGCATAACTAATATGAGAGGTCTTTTCCTAAGTACTGGTACGCACACAGCCATACATATTCACGAATAATTAATGTGGAATAATATTAAAATGATGAAAAATATATAAAATAAACCATTCATGTAAAACCTCTAGGGAATACAAGATTACAACAATGTATAATAGAAAAGAAAAAGGGAAAAAATAAACACACAACCAGAAAGATATTCCAGCCTAACAAAACTAGAAAAGTAATGTGAAAAAAGAGAATGACTCTAGATCTCCAAGCCCCAACAACCGAATATGGTCAAAGCCACCAGGTATCCTTATGCTCTTATGTAATCTCTTTCAACATATCCATCATCTTCATAAGACATGAAACTTTTCATAAATCCCATAATGGTGTGAGTATATAAATACCTAGTTGGATTTCCCAGAAGCTGAAGGGGGGAGATAAGATACACAATATGAATAGACATATCAAACCCTAGCATGAGAGTAAAAAATGCAACATCATATATATATACTTAATAAAATAATCTCAAAAAAGTGATAAAGGGGATCTTCATATCATATCCCATCTCAATAAAAGTGTCTTCCATTCGTTCCATAGGGTTCTATCAATGATTCCCAAAATATCATGCATCTATCCAATAAAACATCCATATCAAGGAACATCTCTCCATTGTGCCACACATTCAAGGGGACATAATCTATAGATAGATGAACCATTCCCTTGTACAACATGTGGGTGAAAATCAATAAGTAGATGATCCATACCCTAACTCCATGGGAGTGTGCCACTCTAATGATGTAGAACTCATTTCTTAACTCCACAATAATATTCTAATGATAAGGTAGATATAAGAATCATTCCCTATACCCATAGGAGGGTGTCATTATAATGGTTGAAGACCCATTCCCTAATACCGTAGGAGTGTACCACTCTGATAGTTGATCGAGGACCCATGCCCTGACCTAGTAGGAGGGTGCCACTCAGAAGGTAGATAGATGACCCATGACCTGTCTCATAAGTAGGGTTTCACTCTAATATTCAATTACCCATGCCATGTTAATGTATAAGGCTACCACTCTAATGATATATAGAGCACCCTTTCTATTCCCTATAGGATGGTTTCACTGTGATAGTCGATATAGGAAACAAGCCCTACCAAACAGGTGGGTATCACTCTTATGGTCGATTGAAGATTCATGAATTACACACCAGGATGGTTCCACTCTATAGATAGGTAGATGACACATTCCATATCCCAGTAGGATGGTGCCTCTCAAGTGTCTATGGAGTTATTTCATGATCACTACCATCGTCGTGCATCACCAAAAGAAGCATCACATTTATAACACCTTGCACCGTATCTTAAATCCATCACAAAGGTCACCATCACATTTTACATGAAAAATTGTTATAAGACACTCACATGAAATAATCAATGTCCAAATGAAGGAGATATGATACATATAGGATTCTTCAAAAAATAAGACGTACACTATGTGTTAGGGGACCCACACAATGTGTGGTCTCACATCTCTTCATATCCATGTCCTTCGCCAGTATATATATCACTACCCATGTATTCCTACATCATGTTTATAGGGACTACATGACATGCCTCATCCACCTCGGGTTCTTCTCGTGCTCCTGGACCTATACGTGTAATCTTTCTCATGCTCGTGTACTCTGATACATGGTCTATCCCCACACATAGGATCTTGTTCATGGTCTTAGGGTCATTTTTGTGTACCCTTGAAGCATACTAGTACATGAAATTTTCTTGGTCATTCTTGTGTCCATGTACTACCAGAGTAAATACCAAGTCTCTGGAATTGTGTCACATAGTGTGTGATATTTAACATGCTCGAAATCCTAGTTGCCGCAATCAGGGGGATACACACCATGTTTTCTTCAGATTATAGGGTGTGTAGTCAAGATTTCCAAAAAAAACTCTATATACTCTCTAGAATCTCATATCGACCTAAGTCACTTCTAATATCACCATTAAGCCTCCTGAAATTACTATTAAACACCTAAATCCATCATTCCAGGCCCTCGAGATCTCCAAATCCATGGTGGAATCACCCAAAACCTGAAAATCATCACAATATTTCCTCTGATTGCTAATCTGTTCATCTGACTCTAATACGAAATGAATTTGGGGTTCCGATCACACTCGATCCTAGCCAGAAATGTCAAATAGATACCCCATAGCCGAATTGGGGAAGAATGTGAAGAAAGATTGTGAGAAAATCACAAGAACAAAGGTGAAGTAATATTTGGCTAATAATTCTTGGCCAATGAATACAAATTAGGGATATCCAGGGAGCGAAGCATGGAATAATGGGGATTAATCGAGTAAAATAAATAAATTCGGCATGTGGGCGCATGAAAAGTATCAAAATTAATAAAGATCAGAGGAACAAGAATGATCATGCTAAATAATTTAGTCATAATGGAGGAAATATATATTTTAAATGTCCTACCATGATTTAAATCATTTTTGGATGAAGAACATAGTGACCAATGAGGGAAGAAGACCCATCATGTCTGCCACACTTTGATTTTCCATGATCCAAATGCTCATTGTCTTTTGATCTTACTTTTCAATGACTTGTGGTGGAATCCCCCTATCAATGGTCCAAGGATTATGAGTCCAACCAAGTAGATTTGTCATAATATCTTATTTATAGAGATTTTAGGATTATGTCATTTAAATTAAATAATTAATTGAAGAAACTAATTTAATTCCAACATACCCACCAATGATCTCTCTCTCTGAATTCCCCACAATGAATAACTTTAGGTCACACCAAGTGTTAACCTCACAATCTGTATTCAACCTTGGTCTCATATTCTCATTCCATGATTCTGTTTAAGAGTTAAAAAAATTATTTTAAAATTTTATGAATTTATATAAAATATATTTAATATATTTATAAAATTAATTCTAGACACACCAAGCATCGGAATCAACAATGTATAAGAACCTGGCTTGGAAAATATTTATAGATATATTTAAATTACATACTAGTCAAAATAGTTTCTCTACATTATTCCCTATTTTATGATTTTCACCCAAAAAATGAAAAAATATAAACAAAAAGGTGGGGAGAATGAGCCCGCATCTGGATATCCTACTCCCTAGATATCATTTGAATGCTCTCATTATGAGAAAACACACAAACCCAGGGGATGATCCATCCATGCTATTTCATATCCTTCTGATCACTGATCAGCATCAGGTTCTCCATGAAAGTTGATCCATCCTCTATTCCCACCTCACCCCAGTCAATGACGTCCATGGAGTCATGCACATATCTCATCAGTTGTGACATATGGAAGATATCATGCACCCTATTTAACTGGGGGGGGGGGGTAGGGAGAGGTATTATGAAACCTTTCCAACCCTTTTATGTAACGCCCCGACCCTAGTTACCCAGAGTCGGTGCCTTAATTACATAACATTGGCATGATCACAAGAAAGATCAAATCTCGAAAGACCGATTGGTTTAGTAGCCTTGGAAACACTAGATATATTCATAAGTTTTACATTACATCATAAAATGAAAAACTACTACAACAACATAATGTTTCCACAATCCACACTATTAACCCCTCATAAAATCCCTGCAGGTCATTCATAACTTACTTCTTCACATCCTGGGAAAAATAAAACATAGAAAAGGGGTGAGCTCAAATGCCCAGTAAGGATAACAATATAGCGGAAACTTTCATAAATAAGAATAAACATTTAAGGCAATGTATAACTAAAACAAAAGCCTTTTAAACGTGAACCTTCAACATGGTATGGCATAAATAAAATGAAATAATGCCATTTACTTATTCACATGGATATTCTACTAATCGAATAATCACATGCAAAAATCAATAACCACTTTCATAATGTTGGAATGCATAATGCCAGACTATCATAACCACATAGCCAAGGCCTCGTGCCAAGACTACAAATAAGATTTTGTCAAGGCCTTGTGCCAAGACACTAGTTTGTCTCATGAGACCTACCGATGCATCGAGGAGCTATAGCGGGCTCCACCCGTCACTTATTAAGTCCAATGCATTCCCATATGAAAAGGTTTAAACATAACATAAACATTCATATTAAAACTAGCATATGAAATGTCAATACTTTCACCATAAACTATGAATGGTATAAAAATAGCACATCCACAGTCAAACATATCACAAAACCTTCAATAAAATATAGAAGTTTTGTATCATAATAAATCAACTTCAAATAATCTTAAAATCCATCAAAGGATGTTGACATAGATGAAATCAAAATTCTTTTTAAAGAAATATCTCCTTTTATTTTGAAATAATTTAAGATCCATATAAAATAAAACATTTTCTTTGAAAATATTCTTATAAGCTTGTAAGGGAAGCTTTGACGATTTTATAACGGCGGAAAAATAACCGCACCCGCCGTATAAGTTAAAAAAACATTCTTATCTTAATTCTGTCGAAAAGGTTAAAAAGCACCTTGTTTTGAAAACGACGGAAAGATTCCTCTTATAAAAAGTCAAACAAGGTATAAATTACTTTAACCCATATTCTTGTAAATAATAAAAATGTTTTGAAATACATTTTTAAGAAAACATGGATGTGGATGATAAAGAGATCCCAGTAGATTATTACGTATAAACAACCTCTGAAAATGAAGAGATTGTGAAATAACCCTTACCTTGTACTTTTCCTTGGTTGGGGTAGGTTAACCTCCTGTATAATGGTGAAATAGTTGTTATTAAATTATACAAGAATCATATATAATAATATGATATCATATATGATCTTTTAACATTGATTTGTTAATAATATCTTAGAATTATCGTCGTTTCGGGAGTTAACTTACTCATTTTCTTTAATATGTTTTGTTACATAAGCCATGGTTGTTGTATCTTATTCATATCCATAATGATATCTAGTCCTTAAACATCATTTTTAAATCATCAAATGATAATTATACTTGAATGGATACGATGGAGAATGAATCTCATCGCGTTCGTGGAGACGGTAGTCCGTACGTACGCACGAGCGACAATATCATTCTTTTGATATTAAAATAATATATAAATGGATGGTATATCATATATACAGAATCATTAACATGTTATATTTATTATTTACATGAGTTACACATCATTATTATACCCATCCAAATAATATTATATTGAATAACAATTACACCACGACGTGGAGACGGTAGTCCGTACGTACGCACGTATGGTGACATGTTATTCAAAGGGTGGATAGAATACTGAATATGATTGTACCATATTTATAATAACATCACAGTATATGTGAGATATTGGAGTTATTATTTTAGAATGGTAAGAACAAAGGAAGAAGAAGTGGAAGAAGAAATGAACTTGGAGAAGGGTGGTGAAATCATTACCTCTTCTTCGGGTTCTTCCTTTTGATTTGATCAAAAGGGCTCCTTAGGTTGGCTTTATGATCAAACTAAGGCCTCTAGGTTGTAGTGAGGGATGTTGGGAGAGTAGTTGGGCAGAGTTTGGCCGAACCAAAAGGTTTGAAGGTGTGAAGAAATGAGAAGGAGGAGTGCCCTTTTATAAGAGGGGTGAGGGGCACCTTTGGAAAAGCTAGAAATATTAATTTATAATAAATTCATATTCGGTTTCTAATGGCTCCAAAGCTTATTATTCAAAGGTTAAGGTGGGGATAGGTCGAAAACCACTCAACCAATAGAATTTAGACAGGTTTGGGTACTTATATTAACCTTATCTTTAAGTATTAACTCTAAGTTAATTAGTTTCACTTTTACAATGTCTCTTTGTATTTTTATATAATATGGTTAATAAACTTACTATATACATCCAAGCGACCCCCAAGTGGTACAGTAATGATGAACCTATCATGATATAAGTCTCTTGGCCGAACCTTAGATTTTTAGGAATTTAATATCAATTAATAATATAATATTTGTTTTAAGAACTCTTTTATGTCAATTTTGACACTATTCAATAGTTGATTTTTGTGAAACTCATAACAGATTGATTACTTTGAAAAAAGTCAATTAAATCAATACTAATATATCATATTATCCTAGAAAATTAGTTTAATTCATTAAAAGTTTCATATTATATTTATTTGGGTATTTATAATATCAATTATTTTAATTTTTCACTATTATAGTAATTACTGCATCATCATTGTGTCATAAATAAAATAAATTATTTAATGTCTAAAAATTATAAATAAAATATCATTATGTATGAAATCGTTTTATCTTTCTAATGAATATTTATAATCTAAAATCCAACATATATAACCCTATGTAACAATTGTTTTTCTAAAAGATATATGCTTGTGTCATTTTTGTATTCATTTTAACTTAATTAAAATAAAGTGTCATTATCACTTACAAGTGGATCCATGGGGTCCCAAAATAGACCCAAAGATTCCCATGGTCGACCATGTATCAACCAATAGGGTTAAGACACGTTTTAGGGTAATTTAGTATTATTATAATATTATTTTTTTAACCCTTATTTACCGGATTTACCCTTAACCATGGTAAATAAAATATTTACCGCAGTAATTATTCAAAATGTCTAAAAATAAAAGTTACCTATTTACACAATTTGAACATCCTGATTCCAAATATGGAATCAATTTTTCTAAATTCAAAACACAGAAGTGGCAGAAATTAATTTAAAATTAATTCCCACTGTCAAAACAAAAAGCGTGTTTTTAAGAGATAATAACTATCAAAAGATTGACACTTGTTTATGTTCGGTTTAATTGTAAAATTATGTCCAATGACCAAAATTATATTAAATGGTAAAAATATATTCTAAATATACTTTAAAACCACTCAAATTCACAATTTATCACTATTAATTATTTTGATTAAAAAAGTTGTTTTTAATTAAAATTTAGTAATTTTCACTATTCATCAAAATATGAAAGTTATCTGAAAAGTACCAAAATTTCACCTTAGGCTAAATTTGATATTCCGAATCCAAAAATGAAGTCCATTTTAAAATATAAAATATATATAACTTCAAAAAGTAGGTATTACTATTCATAACAGCTAGTTTGATTGGTTACGGTGTGTTAGAACTCGAAGTTGCGTACAACACACGCTACTGTTTTATTCAAAGGAAAGCGTACCGTGGAAGCTTGGGATGTTTCATTTTAAATTTTTGATGTCCCCATTTAGTCAAAAAGTTTAAAATATTGTATTTAAAAAGGTTTCACTATTAGAAGTTGATAAAAGTGAAATACTGAAAATGAATCTGTTCTTGCAATATGACTAAGAAACTCATAATAGGGATTCTAAAATTATAAGGATTATATAAAGTTCAAAATGTAGTTAATACTATTCATGACCTCTTTTAATGGTGTGATTGAACTCGGTGTTGCGTGTAGTGCAAGTTATTGAATTATTTTTAAGAAATAACACACTCTGAAATCCTGGGGTGTTACATTCTCCCCTCCTTCAATAAATTGCGTCCTCGCAATTTGAAATTGTTCTTCAAAAATAAAAGGTTGAAAGTAGAAAATATATTTGTGGGAAAACCCACATCGGAAATTGGGTTACTAAAATTTAGTCTTAATATGAGGAAAAGATAAATGAAATGGTCACCACCAAATTATGATCTCGATTAGGAGAACATTGGTGGCAATTAGAGACATATAATTGGAGGAAAAACGTAAATATTTATAGGTAGTGATTGAGGTCATCAATCACAAACAAGTATAAAATTGAGGTCCTTAAACTCATCAATCTATGATGATTTGAAGTACCATCGGTTCAACAAAATATAGGGTATTGGGACAACACATTTTTGACATTTCAAAATATCTTAGTTGAAATCCCACATCGAAAAATGAATTAATGAGGCCTCTATTTAAAATAAAGAGTGGAAAGTATGAAGATTACCGAAAATAACACATACTAGGGTTCCATGTAGGAAAATATGGATATGGAAGACAAATCTAACCATCAATTATCTGATGGAGAGTGGTAGAGAACATGGCTATGAAAAGGCCAACAATCCCAAAGCCATAAATTTGTGATGATTTAAGGTACCATCTAGGACAACATTTTTGTTCTAAGTTTCTATTATTAATGTTGAGGAATTTATTTATGAGATTGGCTAAGATCATAAGGAGATATACTTACTTTATAATTAGAGTTTTTTCCATTAATAAATTTCTACCATAAACTCATCTTTCACTCGTAAAAAAAAATTATATTTATACTATTCATACAGGGTTCCAAAATAAACGAATTTATAATTAATCTACCAGATCTTTTAAAAAAACTACATTATTTAATCCAGGACATCTCTTGGGCCAGTGGTAGGTGATACACCCTTGTCGCCCTTCGGTTGCGGGTTCAAGTCTCGCGGCCTTGCCGGACGCAACAGGTTGCTGCCCGACCTCCGGGTTGTCCTTTTATGGCAAACCAAAATAATCCAAATAAGAACTATCCAAAATAATTCTATCAAAACTCACAGTCCAACATTTATAAGGAAGGTAAACATAATATAGATCCTTTTTACCCCGTAATAGCATATAAATACCTTCATCATGTATTACCATATTCCTTATTGATTACATTCATGATCCCTTATTCCATATAGAATGCTGGATATACTTCATTAATCCAAAAATGTTTTAATCCCCAACAATGATGGAATATACAAATCATTAATCAGTTCCAAGGTAGTCAAGAATATCCAATATAATTTATCCAAAACAATCACATATTATTCCAAAATCACTACCTCAGTATCAGAACTATATTATGATTTATCATTCTCTCAATCATATATTTTCCAAAAATTTATCCTGCTATTGAGTCACTTTTCTTTGTTCCACATAATCTCAAGTCCTTAATGAAATAGTACTGCAGTACAATCCTTATATACTCCATAATTATTATAACAAGTACATTGTTGATACAAAACTCAATTGACATAATCAACATAAGAACTCTAATCATTCCTCTTCATCTGTGGTAGTATCATAACTTGATTATTATCCAATAGCATCATTTGAGGCATAGTCTGATGACTGGGACATAGGTTCACGTAGTGTCCAAACTCCTTGCAAATGAAGCATTGTACATTTGAAACCATTTTCTTACCCTTGCAGTCACGTACTTTGTGCCCTTTTCCTCCACACTTATAACAAACTCCCATTCCTTTCAGGCAAGTTCCTGGGTGTTTCTTTCCACAGTTACCACATATGAGAAAATTCTTCTTTTCCCTCTTCCCTTTATCCATCTTTCTCTCTTCCATCCTTTTCTTCTCTTGCTTCCCTTCAAAGACATAGGACTCAGTAAACTCTTTACTTATCTTATCAACACATGATATTATTTCTTCATATGATGATAATACATGGGAGACTATTTCTCTTATCAATTCTAGCTTAAAACCATGAAAGATATGATCCTTCCTTCTCTTTGAATCATGTGCATTTCTGGAGTTCTCATTCCTTCTACTGGGCGCCATTTCCAAACAATGGCATAAACTAGATCAGTTTATGAATCAAAATACATAATCCCATACTTATAAAACACCTAACATAAATTGAACTATTTATGGATATAATCCATAATCATAAGAATGTTTACTTTGAGGAAGTATATACTCATAATCCCTTCAAAATGATTTGTAAAGAAAATGAGAGTTATCCTAAGCATATCCCCCGGGAGTGTCGTAACCAAGAGTGCAGCAAGGCCCGTTGTCGTGCACCAGTTCCCGTTCGAGTCTAGCTCAAAGCGGTGTTTTCGGCTTTTACCCCTAGGTACATCTGTGCCAGAGCCGCCTCTACCTGCTCGTATCCAGACAGGGATGTATTGCTCGGAAAACTCACAAAATCTCCACAATACCAAAATTCTAGAAAGTTCTTCTATACTAATCCTCAAAGTTCATCTTAGGTCTACGTGCTCTAATCAGAGTTTATCTAAATCTAGTTTCCAAGGTTTGTACTAAACTTCCTCTGATACCAACTGTAACGCCCCGACCCCAGTTACCCAGAGTCGGTGCCTTAATTACATAACATTGGCATGATCACAAGAAAGATCAAATCTCGAAAGACCGATTGGTTTAGTAGCCTTGGAAACACTAGATATATTCATAAGTTTTACATTACATCATAAAATGAAAAACTACTACAACAACATAATGTTTCCACAATCCACACTATTAACCCCTCATAAAATCCCTGCAGGTCATTCATAACTTACTTCTTCACATCCTGGGAAAAATAAAACATAGAAAAGGGGTGAGCTCAAATGCCCAGTAAGGATAACAATATAGCGGAAACTTTCATAAATAAGAATAAACATTTAAGGCAATGTATAACTAAAACAAAAGCCTTTTAAACGTGAACCTTCAACATGGTATGGCATAAATAAAATGAAATAATGCCATTTACTTATTCACATGGATATTCTACTAATCGAATAATCACATGCAAAAATCAATAACCACTTTCATAATGTTGGAATGCATAATGCCAGACTATCATAACCACATAGCCAAGGCCTCGTGCCAAGACTACAAATAAGATTTTGTCAAGGCCTTGTGCCAAGACACTAGTTTGTCTCATGAGACCTACCGATGCATCGAGGAGCTATAGCGGGCTCCACCCGTCACTTATTAAGTCCAATGCATTCCCATATGAAAAGGTTTAAACATAACATAAACATTCATATTAAAACTAGCATATGAAATGTCAATACTTTCACCATAAACTATGAATGGTATAAAAATAGCACATCCACAGTCAAACATATCACAAAACCTTCAATAAAATATAGAAGTTTTGTATCATAATAAATCAACTTCAAATAATCTTAAAATCCATCAAAGGATGTTGACATAGATGAAATCAAAATTCTTTTTAAAGAAATATCTCCTTTTATTTTGAAATAATTTAAGATCCATATAAAATAAAACATTTTCTTTGAAAATATTCTTATAAGTTTGTAAGGGAAACTTTGACGATTTTATAACGGCGGAAAAATAACCGCACCTGCCGTATAAGTTAAAAAAACATTCTTATCTTAATTCTGTCGAAAAGGTTAAAAAGCACCTTGTTTTGAAAACGACGGAAAGATTCCTCTTATAAAAAGTCAAACAAGGTATAAATTACTTTAACCCATATTCTTGTAAATAATAAAAATGTTTTGAAATACATTTTTAAGAAAACATGGATGTGGATGATAAAGAGATCCCAGTAGATTATTACGTATAAACAACCTCGGAAAATGAAGAGATTGTGAAATAACCCTTACCTTGTACTTTTCCTTGGTTGGGGTAGGTTAACCTCCTGTATAATGGTGAAATAGTTGTTATTAAATTATACAAGAATCATATATAATAATATGATATCATATATGATCTTTTAACATTGATTTGTTAATAATATCTTAGAATTATCGTCGTTTTGGGAGTTAACTTACTCATTTTCTTTTATATGTTTTGATACATAAGCCATGGTTGTTGTATCTTATTCATATCCAGAATGATATCTAGTCCTTAAACATCATTTTTAAATCATCAAATGATAATTATACTTGAATTGATACGATGGAGAATGAATCTCATCGCGTTCGTGGAGACGGTAGTCCGTACGTACGCACGAGCGACAATATCATTCTTTTGATATTAAAATAATATATAAATGGATGGTATATCATATATACAGAATCATTAACATGTTATATTTATTATTTACATGAGTTACACATCATTATTATACCCATCCAAATAATATTATATTGAATAACAATTACACCACGACGTGGAGACGGTAGTCCGTACGTACGCACGTATGGTGACATGTTATTCAAAGGGTGGATAGAATACTGAATATGATTGTACCATATTTATAATAACATCACAGTATATGTGAGATACTGGAGTTATTATTTTAGAATGGTAAGAACAAATGAAGAAGAAGTGGAAGAAGAAATGAACTTGGAGAAGGGTGGTGAAATCATTACCTCTTCTTCGGGTTCTTCCTTTTGATTTGATCAAAAGGGCTCCTTAGGTTGGATTTAGGATCAAACTAAGGCCTCTAGGTTGTAGTGAGGGATGTTGGGAGAGTATTTGGGTAGAGTTTGGCCGAACCAAAAGGTTTTAAGGTGTGAAGAAATGAGAAGGAGGAGTGCCCTTTTATAAGAGGGGTGAGGGGCACCTTTGGAAAAGCTAGAAATATTAATTTATAATAAATTCATATTCGGTTTCTAATGGCTCCAAAGCTTATTATTAAAAGGTTAAGGTGGGGATAGGTCTAAAACCACACAACCAATAGAATTTAGACTGGTTTGGGTACTTATATTAACCTTATCTTTAAGTATTAACTCTAAGTTAATTAGTTTCACTTTTACAATGTCTCTTTGTATTTTTATATAATATGGTTAATAAACTTACTATATACATCCAAGCGACCCCTAAGTGGTAAATTAATGATGAACCTATCATGATATAAGTCTCTTGTCCGAAACTTAGATTTTTAGGAATTTAATATCAATTAATAATATAATATTTGTTTTAAGAACTCTTTTTTGTCAATTTTGACACTATTCAATAGTTGATTTTTGTGAAACTCATAACAGATTTATTACTTTGAAAAAAGTCAATTAAATCAATACTAATATATCATATTATCCTAGAAAATTAGTTTAATTCATTAAAAGTTTCATATTATATTTATTTGGGTATTTATAATATCAATTATTTTAATTTTTCACTATTATAGTAATTACTGCATCATCATTGTGTCATAAATAAAATAAATTATTTAATGTCTAAAAATTATAAATAAATTATCATTATGTAGGAAATCGTTTTAGCTTTCTAATGAATATTTATAATCTAACATCCAACATATATAACCCTATGTAACAATTGTTTTTCTAAAAGATATATGCTTGTGTCATTTTTGTATTCATTTTAACTTAATTAAAATAAAGTGTCATTATCACTTACAAGTGGATCCATGGGGTCCCAAAATAGACCCAAAGATTCCCATGGTCGACCATGTATCAACCAATAGGGTTAAGACACGTTTTAGGGTAATTTAGTATTATTATAATATTATTTTTTTAACCCTTATTTACCGGATTTACCCTTAACCATGGTAAATAAAATATTTACCGCAGTAATTATTCAAAATGTCTAAAAATAAAAGTTACCTATTTACACAATTTGAACTTCCTGATTCCAAATATGGAATCCATTTTTCTAAATTCAAAACACATAAGTGGCAGAAATTAATTTAAAATTAATTCCCGCTGTCAAAACAAAAAACGTGTTTTTAAGAGATAATAACTATCAAAAGATTGACACTTGTTTATGTTCGGTTTAATTGTAAAAATATGTCCAATGACCAACATTATATTAAATGGTAAAATTATATTCTAAATATACTTTAAAACCACTCAAATTCACAATTTATCACTATTAATTATTTTGATTAAAAAAGTTGTTTTTACTTAAAATTTAGTAATTTTCACTATTCATCAAAATATGAAAGTTATCCGAAAAGTACCAAAATTTCACCTTAGGCTAAATTTGATATTCCGAATCCAAAAATGAAGTCCATTTTAAAATATAAAATATATATAACTTCAAAAAGTAGGTATTACTATTCATAACAGCTAGTTTGATTGGTTACGGTGTGTTAGAACTCGAAGTTGCGTACAACACACGCTACTGTTTTATTCAAAGGAAAGCGTACCGTGGAAGCTTGGGATGTTTCATTTTAAATTTTTGATGTCCCCATTTAGTCAAAAAGTTTAAAATATTGTATTTAAAAAGGTTTCACTATTAGAAGTTGATAAAAGTGAAATACTGAAAATGAATCTGTTCTTGCAATATGACTAAGAAACTCATAATAGGGATTCTAAAATTATAAGGATTATATAAAGTTCAAAATGTAGTTAATACTATTCATGACCTCTTTTAATGGTGTGATTGAACTCGGTGTTGCGTGTAGTGCAAGTTATTGAATTATTTTTAAGAAATAACCCACTCTGAAATCCTGGGGTGTTACATTTTAAATATCATGAATGGCGTAATGAACTCTGAAAATAATTTTCAGCCTTGGTCGAATCTCGGTAATCCTTGTTGTGGGGATATTATTTGGAAACTTTGGTCTCTTTGGTCGAACTCCAATGGTATAAGGTGTCAATTTTGATAATATTTATTACTTCTCCTGTATGTCCTTATGTTCTTGTTGATCACCTAGACCTTCTCTACCATTGCCTGGACCATCACTAGCCCAATAATAAATTCCTCGCTGAACTCTGTCCATCCTAAGGTTGAACTAAAAGGTCACCTATATAGGTGCTAAAAAGGTTCCATACCATTTTTGGTGTGGTATCATTTATTGTATGCAAACTCTACCAACAGATGTGATCCTCCAATATCTGTATGGAGCCTGACATGAAATCCCCCAACATATCCTCTTGTGCTTGGATAGTGCACTCGGTCTTCCCATATTTCTGGGGGTGGAAGGCTATACTCATATTCATTTGGGCATATCATGTTGAAATCAAACATATGTATGTTCTTCAACCATATTCATTGCCTCAAGTAAATGTATAATTGGTAAAATATTTATTTCAAACTCTTATGATCATATAAAAATATGAAATTTTCCCCAAAAGAGATAATGCCTCCATGTTTTTTATTCATAAAAAACTATAGCTAATTTTGTTTCATGTGTAGGATAATTATTCTCATTAACTCAAAACTACCTCAACCTGTAGGCCACAACATGGTATACCATCATGAGAACACAACCAAGATGAGATTCAAACACATCCCAATACATCTCATAGTTATTACTTGGTTGTAGAAATTTTATGATCAGTTCCGAAGTGAGGTGAGTCTTATGTTTCATTTTTTTTAATATTCATAATTTTTTATAAATGATACGCATTTCTTTGTTAAAATAGTCCTGGGAGAATAAATCCTAGAAAAATCCTAAACTATGTAATGATAGTAACCTTCCAATCCAAAGAAACATCATACCTCAAAAATGTTCTTTGGTGTCTACAAAGATACTAATGATTATATATTTCTAGGTTCAATAGATATTCCTAAATTATAAATGAAATGCTTGAGGAAACAAAATTCTTGTAACTAGAAGTAGTACTTAGAAAACCTGGCTTCCAAACGATGTTCTCACACTATACTTGGTACAATTTCCAATTTCACTTCACAGTCCTTCTTATGTTCAAAATAAACTAGTATATCATCAAAAATCTCAAAAATGAAATAATCAAGGCACCTATTGATGATATGGTTCATTAAATCTGTGAAAATTATCAGTGCATTCATTTGAACAAAAGGCATGAAGAAATATTCATAATGGAAATAACAAATATGAATTTTTTTCTGTATATCTTCTCTTTTGAATCTAATTTGATTATATCTTCAACATTGATAAATTTTAGAGAACCATTTGGATCCCTTAAACTTTTCAAACAGGTCATCAATCCAAGGATAGGATTCAAATTTTTAATCATAGATTGATTCAATTGACAATAATCAACAGATAGATGTAATGTACCATCTACCTTGTTTGTGATTAAAATTGTTGTATACTAAGGTGATGCACTGGGTTTGATAAAGAATATACTTTCAAACTCTTCATGATGAGCCTTTAGCTCTCACAACTTTTCTAGAGACATTCTATAAGATGGTAATGAAATAGGACTTGCTCCAAGGAGTAGGATGAAAGTAAATTTTATTTCCCGCATGGGTGGTAACCTAATGAAATCATTAAGAAAAAAATCTATGTATAGTTCCAATATAACAGTAAGAATATCATTCTATGTTTCATCAGTAGATACTGTGGTCATTTCCACTAAATTTCCATATATTTATTTATCTACTATCATTAGACATCCTGCTCTACCTGCATTTATATTCCAATCTCCCTTGAATACATGTAGAGATAAATTTGAATATTTAAACATAACATGTTGAGAATATCAGTCTATATGGGATTTAAAAACTACAAACTTATTTATACCCAAGATAAAATCAATTATCTCCATATCTTGAACCATAAACTCCCATAGACACTACACTGCATCAATGGTAATGGAACATCCATGTCATTTAAGTCCTATACATTCCTTCTATCCAAGGGGTTTCTTAACATTCATGAAATTAAGCATCATTTCCATGTGAAATCCCTATTGAGTCACCACAAAATAAGTAAGGAAATAATATGATGTGCCATTATCAATGAAGACATACCTAAGAGTGGTGTTTAGAATAATGGTAGCTCCCATCGTAGAAAGGCCTAGTTTCTTGCTCACAATAGCCTGATCTTCTCTATAAAGTTGTCACTAATATGTCATAGGATAACTCTTTATTCCATATTAAGGTGTTGAAGGGACTATTGAAGTGTTCCTAGAAATATCATGATTTATCTTTGTCTATGGATGTGAACTAGTCTAATGGGACCGTTCTGTCTAAATATATAAAGCCTAAGCCTGTTTTGAGCCTAATCTACCTACTGATTCTAGATGATAATGAAAATACTTCTTGATATGTCCTTTATTTACATAATGGTGGAAATTATGTATTGGTGCAGTACATGTTTTCCTCTCATGCATTAATGACCCGTGCTAAAAACTACCTGGTTTGATATCAGCTCTTAGATGAAAATTAACAGATTCTTTAGTCTTAGATTGGGGTGCACAACCTCCAGGAGAATAGAAAACCTTTCTTCTATTATTTCAATCACATGATCTGAAACCCTCCCTAATGAGAAAAAATATACTACAACCCATAGAATTCCCAATAGGATCTTTTTAAACTTATGTCTCATTATTATACATATATGTATAATCTGTAATACAAAGAATGGATATCTTGGATCAAATATCTGGTCAAAATCTTGACTCAAAGATGTGATCCTTCATGGACCCCCTTGAATCCAACTCTAGAGAAAAATGAACCAAGTTCATATTTATCTATGCATATTCTGTCACATAGAGGTTTTCTTGAATTAAGAGGAAGAAATCAATGGTTCTTTATATTTTGAAAGTGCAGAGATATAATTGTTTGTTGAAAAATCCCTCAATTTTCTCCAATGTAATTTCCTGGCCTTTTTTATGTTGGATATCTAATTATCACCATTGGGGTGAAAGATCATATCAACATATCAGTTGTCAACATAATCTCCTACTATGCATGTGTACTAAGAAAACAAAAGATTCTATTTATTTAGTTTATCCACACTTCTATTTTTCAGGATCAAAAAAACCTTGAAACACTTGTAGATTATGCTTATGTAGCTTTACTGAATGATCCCATTTCCTCAGTTATTCATTTCAATTTCCTCTTTAAACTACTTGAAATTATTACACAATACACTGCACAAGTTTCCAGTTCACCTGTAGTTTAGGTGAAACTACATTTTCTGTAGATTCTTCTTGTTGGATTCTATGATGTCTTCCTAGTTCAATTTTCTATAAGTAGAACAGTGCACCATTTAGACTATTTCTCTCTAGGAACTGAAGGTTTCAATAAATTTCAAAAGTTCATAAAAAATTATCACTACTAGAAGAAATAAATAGTGTAACCATCATTTCAAATATAAATAATTTTATTTGTTTTTCAAAAATCATTTGAACAACATACAAATAATGAAATCCTAGTGGGAAGTCATATCATAATTCATGAAATTAAACACTTAAAATATTAACCCATGAAGATGAGATAAAAACACTCCTAGAAGTGTTTTATAACAATTTTGTACGAGGCTCACCCTGGTAACATGATGTTTAGTATAAAAATGTTATCCATGTCTTTTGATACTATACATTTCAAGCTTTAAAATTCCTATCTCCTTGATATCAACCCAAATCAATGACTAAAAAAAAATTAGTACCATATAATACATAAGGACTGAAAAAATGATACCATTTGTAACACCCCTCCCCAACTCATTGGCTTGAGAAGAGGCAAAGTGCTACCATCCATAGGTGACATCCCCAAGACAAAAAAAGGGTAGCAATAAATTCCAAGAACATTAGTGGATATTGGTGGATAATATACCCTGAATAACACACAACATGTCTAGATATCATCCACATCCAATATAGATGAACTGATTCATGATAATAAAAAAAATAGGTCAATATAATACCAATATAGACCAACATCATAGTAAAATATAAAAAAGTGCAAGTATAAGAATCCAAGTAGAAATACATCAACAAAAAAATGGAACCATCCCAGACCAAGATGAAAACACTCTAATTATCCAAATTCAGTAACAAAACCATGATGGCAAGGATCACCACTAGAGAATTTTGAAACATGGACCTTCTTAATTTCCCAATAGATGACATATGAAAATGACCAAAATATCCCAAGAATGGGGTGATTATATAACTTAGTAGTATTTCCCCAAATACTTCCCATGACATTCCACTAGGACAATAACTTAGTAGAACATTTTATAAAAAAATTAGTGAAGAAGAAAAGAAAATTAGGTTAAGAAATAGAGAGATCTCATATAATAAAACATCAATATAAATATTTTAAAAACATTTCATTTCCATTTTCATAATTAACCCATTTCACACCCACACACACAAAATTCATGCTACCATGGACCTCAAGTGGTGAGTCATCCTATCACTAAGCTGTCGTTGGGTGATTAGCTTAACGACGGTACCTCCATCCATAATCCATCCAAAAATATAATTATTTGATGGTGGTATGTCTGACCATTACCCATTAAAAATTATTTTTATTTTAGGGTGGTTCTTCCAACCATTTCTCATCCCGCATAAACATAAACACACACCACCCCTTTATGCCAAAATTTCCAATGAACCATATATTTAAAAAAATATTATATTTCAAAATATAACCTTTTTAAATCACATCAACATGATTTTTCTAATAAATTACAATAAATACTAACATGATTTATAAAATATCAATCAATTATGTTATTAAATTATATAGTGGGATAGAAGGCACGTATCTTGATATGATTAGACTAATGGATCCAAGTTGATTCCATGAATTAAACCTTTTTCTTTTATTCCATTACCAAAATTCAAGAAGTTATTGTCAAATCAAATCCAAACCCATAGATCTGAGTATAAAAACAAAAATATATTATTTCAATCTGGCTAAAACATGAAGATCCAACAAGATAAATGAGAATGTAACCCTATCCTTTGATTGCTCAAGGATTCTATGTAGCCTGAGTTCAGACGTCGAAAGTCACCAAAATTAACCTATGGAAACACTGAGAGTTGAGAGGGCGAAGAATGGAATCTGTGAGAAAAAAATACAACATTTATGTATCTAAAATTTATTGTCTTGTAGATTTAGACAATCTATAATCCACATTCATGTCATGTATTTTCATGAGACCACATACACCAAAATTCGCAGAGGCTCATTTTTTATTTTTTAGAAAACCACTTAACATGGAGTGAATTGGTTTCATGATTTGAAAAATATTCACAGAATTTTCCCATGACACATTCATGTCATGTAAATGTTACACATATATTTTTTATGTAGTGTTTTCCATCAGCTAGACCCATTGTTCTAATAACCTATTAAATTTAACCAAGACTATAAGAATAAAATAATACAAATTAAATGAATATGCACAACAAATCAAAGGTAATACATTTTTAATATATAATCCATGTGACTTGAAGAAATTTCACCAAAAAATAGTGGAGTTCACTTCATCCCCACCAATTCTAACTGATGAGGTACGAGGGAGGTTAAATTCATAGTCCACAATGATCATGAGAGATAAACATCAAAATGAGGAGACTCTTCCACCATCGACATTAGAATTTATTGAATAGAAGTATGAAATGTCTACTAAAACACATGAAAAGATGGGGTAAAACTAGGATTGTTGGGACCAACATTTATGATGGGGGTTTAGACAACGTCACAAGTAGCTCAAACCACACTTGAGAAATTCTAGTTGTCAATCCAGTCTGTTTCACTATTCTAGAAGTTGAATGGAGAGTTGATAGATCTTGTCGATGTGTAGAGAATATATGAGATTATCATGAGAATATGTGGATAAATGTTGCATCACAATTAGTTTCTCCATACCCATAAATAAAGGTGGGGCTTTTGGAAAATTTCACGGATATTACATGCTAAGAGGAGGCAGGACCAAGTCATTGATTATGGCAACGCACACCCCAATGTACAACACACAGGATTGATGATTTAACAAGAACTTCATCATTTATCCCAAATTGAGGAAAAGGTGAATTTTAAGGGGTTAGTACAAATCAAGTCCATCTATGCCACCTAGAAAGAATAAGAGATATAGGGTAACTAATGGCTGAGGAAGAGGTTATAAGGGACAGTGAGATTATGGGAGAATATTTTGTTGGCCTAGGGGAATATCCTGGGGTATTATATAAATCCATCTATAAAAGGAGCATAAAGGAAAAGTATAGATAGAGAATGTTATTACGAATCGATCGTGAGGCTTGGGTTATCTTTCAGCTTGGGAAAGCGAGTTATAAGGCCTCTTGAGCATCCACTTTCTTCTGTCATCCTTCCCCTTCCTCCATTTTTATAATTCTAGTTCCCTTTATCTGCAATTTATTACTAGACAGTTTTTATTACCTATCAAAAAAATTATTTAGATTTTTCATATTATCTTAATTAAAGTTTTAAAAATACACACAAAAACATAAAAAACAACATTGTATATTGTTCAAAATAGAGTAGAAATTTATTTTTATGTTTTTTCATACTAAAAATATAAATAAAAAATAGAAGATAAAAATGAAATCCATCAGTTATCCCCTCTCCTAAACTTAGTTTCACCTTAATCCTCAAAGAAACTAAACTTTATAATGCATATTCAAGTATATCTTTATTATAAAATCATATACTAAAGTATAATGGAAGTTTTTTAGTTGAATTTCTCCATTATATGGTAGACATTATTGGTTATAACTGATTCCTATTGTTATTTGAATCCAAATGATTTCCCATTCTGTGTTGAAGTTGGTGAACACCAATATCTTGCATACAATAATAAAGAGAAACAATTTCCTTTAAAAAAATTAAACATTCTAAATGAAAACAATAGGAATAGAATGAAAAGAAAAGTTCCATCTTGGTTAAACACCCAATGAGGAACTACACTTTATACTATCCAAAATTAAACAAAACTGAGATTATCCCCAAACATATGGTGGGTTGTGAATTCTTTGATTTGAACCAACATAATTATTTTCTCTAATGTTCTTCACTAATTGATTCTTCTCATGTATGTCCTCTTTGATAGTTGTGTGTGTGCCCAACCACATAGAAATATCAGAAAATGTATAGGGTGGGGATGGAAGGATGATATATAGGGACCCTTATTATTCATCCTTGCCTCCCCCAATATGTACATATTGATATTTTTTGTGTGTGTTCTTCATTGGGAATATCTATAGTTTTTTGCAGCACTACCAATTTAGTTTCTCCTTAAAATTACTCTAGATAAAACTTTATAAAATTTTTATGATAATCCTCATCTATATCATCTTATTTTAACAACATATTCTCTTTGAATATGGGTAACTTTAGTCCTATGGAATCCTTATCTAATCCTCCAATTCTTGTGAAACTGAGACTGATTATACCAGGTGAAAATATGTGATATTTGTTTAATTAAGATTATGAAAAATCAAAAAATGAAATAAAAATCATGACAATCTCTCTCCATTACATTATCTTTAAGCTCCTTTTTGTTATACAATGATCTTATGAGCACAGAATTTTGGATCAACAATGGACACTCCTACCCTTCCATGAAACTCATTATTTCCAACCCTTCTTCTTCAATAACAAAATACTCCATGTGTTCTGAATTTATTGAATAAAATATAGTTCCAGGGTTCTCAATTAAATTTAATAATATGTAAAACAAGAGAGTCCATGGATCAATCATCATCCAGAAGTGGTTCATATTTCACCTCTTTTTTCTCTTTGATTTCCTTAGGAAATAATTTTTTGAGCTCTAGTAGTGGAGTTTCATGAATTTTCCCCTCTACTTTGATTGTAGATATAATTAGAGGATTTACTTTATGTGAATATTCTTCCATCACCCACATTATCCTCTTCCTCTTTAATATGTCTTTGACCTGGTTAATTATATTTTTGGGATAAGTGTATCTCTGAGTCCAACATCAGATTCCTCATACATGTAATTATTTTCCCTTATCAATAAATGAATTTCTACACCTCCCCTTGAGGTAAGAATTTTTTCCATTCTACATGGTATCAAAGGGAGAAATATGATAATCCTTTTCTCCCATCATCTACACCTCCACTTCCCCTCATTATAGGCCTGCCTATGTGGAAGCCTCACACCCCATCATAGGCCTACCAGGGCGGCTACCCTGGTGCCTCATCGACGACCCTCCTATGTAGCCTCATTGATGCCCACTCCTCACCAACCAACATGTGAGTGGATTTCTTAGCACCCTATCCTCGCCTATGCCCCATCACCAGACTTCCTGAACGGTGACCCCAAAGCCCCATTTTTGGCATGCTTGAGAAGCCTCTCTGATGTTATGGCCTTACCAAGAAACAACTCTAGCATCCCCTTCCACCGGATCCTATTGTAATGAGACACTTCATCCTACACCCTTGAGCTGTTATTTCTACAAATCATCGATACATGCTATCTATTATTTTTAGACAATTGACTTGTGTCATGCTACTTGTTTTTCCTATACACCATTATACTAATGAACTAGCTATTCCTATGGATAAATTTTTTTGACTATCAAATCATATCCCCTAACACCCAGGATAGGTTCCCTATCTTATTAAAAACTTGGTAAAATCCACTCCACCATCCAATTTCTATCACAACCTAGGACTCTCAATGTTGGAGATTACACTAACACAATTTTATTGGGATGCTTTTCCACCTGCCACTTATTTAGCCTCCATTTCTTTGACTGGTGGCCCTATGGATTATGTATCTCATCGACCTATATCATGAATTCTTGATTCTACTACTTATGATCGCAACATAGGTAATTCAGGTATAATAACTTTCTATCATCTATATAATGATTCAACTGAAATTACTATTGATGATGGATCTAAAATCCCTATTGTGAGATTTGGCCCATCCTACTTGACTCCATATATTCACTTGGATTCAGCATCTCACTTCCTCATAGTCATTTTAAACTTATATCCATCAGTATAGTCACAAAGAAATTAAATTATGTTTCATTTTTACATCTTATGGTGTTGTTTTCAAAAATTATCAATGAATCCGGAACATGGTGGAGGTCATCTTATTCATGGGGTGTATGTGTTTGATACCCCACCATCCCTTTCTTTCTCATGAACATCTTCTTATTTCCTCAACCTATAATTTCACCATGCTAACCCAATATCTTCCTTCTTAAATTATCTTTGACCCCAAATAATTCCACACATTTCCTTCCATTGTGAATCCTGTAAGTTTTCTAAACAACATCGAACGACCTATTTTCCTAGATTGGTGATGTAGGTAGAAAATCAATTCAACCTAGTTTATTCAGATGTATGGGATCCTTGCAGGGTTTCTAGTAATTTGGTGTACCATTATTATGTATCATTTATTAATTAATTCTCTAATATTACATGGATATATCTCCATAATGATCATTTTGGTGTGTTTGATACTTTCCAGAAATTTTACCATGAAATTCACACTATGTTCTCCACACTCATTAAATGTCTCCATCATAAAATGGATGAAAATATTTATCCACTTACATTTAGAAGTTTATCTAGGATCACCACATTCTTCATTAAACATCCTTCCCAAATACACCTCAGTAGAATGGAGTGGCCAAGAGTAAACACCTTCATATTCTGCAGACTGCTCATGCCCTCTAATTTCACATGTATGTGCTTCTTCATTTTTTGGGAGATATTATTCTTACTACTTTATACCTTATAAATTGCCTTACCTCTTCTAACCTTTATAGGGATAATCATTTTAGGGCTCTATTCTTCAATCTCCCTCATCACCCTCTTCCACATTGTGTGTTTGGGTGTCTTTGTTATGTTCATGACACTCATCCCAACCAAACTAATTTTTCTCAAAAATCCCTCCGCTACATTATCTTGGCCTACTCCATCACTCTGTGTGAATGTCATTTTTTCTCTATAGACATGAAACATTAAATAATCATTGTTTTGTCTATTTTATTGATAACTCTCCATTTTCTTCACCCTATTCCCACCCAAATACAACTATCAATGATTTTCCTCCTCTGACCATCCACCCACCTCTTTCTCAGTTGACCCAATTTTTTTGTTTCCTCTTTGGATCCATTTACTCTCATCAACCATCAAACATGTCCCTCATCTAGGATGAGGAAATCATCTCCCCAACATTATCCAATTATCTTTCCCTAGGAATAGACGACTTTTCGATTACATTGTAGATAGGTACTCGTTCATTCCAAAATAATATTCCTTTAACAATTTCATAAATAGGCCTCTATTATCTTAAGACAATATATGTTCCTCATATGTTTTCTAAATCCATATCTCACCCTAGATGGCTTCATGAAATGTGAGATGAATAATAGGCCTTGGATGATAATCACACCTTAGATCTGGACCCACTTCAAGGTGGTAAATATTTGGTCCGCTAAAAATGGATTTATATAGTACCCCTCAATATAGATATAACTCTTCATAACCTTAAATACCAACTCATGGAAAAATGTTTCACCCATCCATACAGTGTTGATTATTTTGATAGATTCTCTCTAGTTATGAATATGGAATCTGTCTGATTATCTATATATCTTATCTCTTTTAATCATTTTCCTCTTCACCAGTTTGATGGCATGAATTAATTTCTTCATGGATTTTATGATGAAGAGGTCTATCTAAAACAACCTCCTAGATTCATTGTCTCAGGAGTTAGGTCCCATGTCTTTTAGCTTCGACACTCAATTTATGTTCTCAAACAATATCCACATGCATGGTTTGGATGATTTTGCATCATCATCACTACACTTGTTCTATCTCAGATAATTAGGGACCACACTATTTTCCACCACAAAACATCCTTCAGATTCATCCTATTGGTTGTATATGTTGATGGTATCATTATTACGGTTAGAGACTCACATGGAATTTTCTATCTCAAGAATTATCTTCAAAAACAATTTCAAACTAAAGACTTGGGTCTTCTGATATACTTTCTCAGAATTAAAGCATCTCATTATCCAAACATCATATTTCATTCCTAATGGGAATATGCATTGGATATCAAGAAGGATTACAATATTTTTAGTCAACTGTCATTGACACTCCTCTTAAACTCGGGTAATGGTCTCTATATTATTCCAGGACCCATATTCTCACCCATAGTGGGATCATTGCCTTGTGGGAATGCTCAATTAACTTACCATGATTGGTATAGATATTGACTTTTATTTGAGAAAGGATAATCCATTCATAGAACATCTAATGAAATCCCCATGGGATGTTGTTCTTTGCATCGTCATGTAAATTAACAAATAACCTTCTTGTGGTCTTTGGTATTCAAATCATGACCATCTAAATATTAAGGCCGTACGTGATACTGACTACTCTGGTTTCTTAGCTAACCATTTTTCTACTTTTGGTTTTTCTATTTTCAAGGATGGTCACATAATATCATGGAAAACAATGAAACAAACTGTCATCTCCAGATTTGGTTATGAATCTAAATATCATGTGATGGCCATAATCAGTACTGAAATTCTTTGGCTACATCATCTTTTTCATGTATTTGGTTTCTTGACATAGTATGCATCTCATATTTTGTGTGATAATCCAGAATCCAGGTAAATTTTATCCAATACATTCTTCTATGAACACACGAAGCATATCCAGGTTGACTTTTACATTTTTCAGGATCACATCAAGAAACATGATATTAGTTTTAGCTACCTTATGACAGATGATCTGCATGCTGACATCTTCACCAAATGATTATTGGGAGCTTGGAATCCACAACATCAATGACCTAGCTTGAGGTTGAGTGTGTGGGGTCCGGTAAAGGCATCTTCTTTCTTTTTCTATGCGACTCTTCTTCCAAACAATACGTTTTCATTATTAAGTGGGATTGTTGGACGGGGTTAATTGTATTTATATGTTATGTGTGTTTCTGAGACCCACATAGGGTTCCTCCCACTTGTAATTATTTTCCTCTATAAATATATAAATGTCTCCACCTTTCCATGAGGTAGTAATTTGTACTATTGTACAATATTTTTTATGATTTATGTTTTGATCTCACAATGTTTATCCTTCAACTCATTAATATGACACTTGATGAATTTTGACACATGAAAAATAAGCATCAGAAAAATCACAATGGAATAAATACCTGAATATGGGTATTATTTTTCTTGTGAAATAATTGAAGAAGGAGATGATTGAATATTCTTGAGGACTCAAAGTAAATCATGACTACGTGAAAATTTCAAGGTCACGTGAAGGCCCCATGCATGGCAAATCACCTATGGATACTCTCACAGAGCCTTCTTAAAAAAATCATCCTACTCTTGTGAATCCCCCTTGAAAACTAAATGAGACCCCCCAAGACACTTAGTTTTTCATCGGAAAGTTCTTAAAACCCATCCAAAATCCTTAAACAATAAAGAGGGATGACATTATAAAGGAAGGGACGTAGATTGGTCATGAAGATCTTGTGCCATGTCATCATTAGGAAGAATAAAATCCCTTGGTGGTATCTATGAAATCTCACATGACCTCCGAGGCTTCTGCACGTAAAACTTAGGAGATAAATAAGAGGAGGAAATAGGGGTTCATGGTCACTAAAATACATGTGATGTGTTCCCCTGGAGACATATGAAGAACTACATGAACTTAATGCCATGTCTATCTCAGCACATGGGATCCCTCTGTCTTGTCATACTCATCACATGGAAATCCTTGAGAATGAACAGTCAAATCTGTGGCACTCTATAGATAGACAGATATACCTTTCCACAACCTGATTGCATGATCTCTATATGACCTATACTGTTAAGGATAGATGTCATCGAAAAATCAAGTAAAAATAATTTTCATTACTCGTTCCAACTCGCTTGATCCTCTACCTTTGTAAAATAAAAAATGGGGCTAAAATTGGGGAGGCAAGAGAAGTTTGTGGTCACTGAAGAACATGTGATGCACTCCCCTGATGACCTACAAGGCACCATGATTCCTCGATGACATGCCCACCTTGCCTTTCAGAATCCCTTTGGCTTTTCATTCTCACTATATGAAGTGCCTCAGACCACTCCTCGTCGCTTAAGGACAAATGGGTAGATTCATCCATGGAATGCTCACCCCCCCCATACGACCCATATTGGTCACATGCAGCATCTCCGAAAAATAAAATAAATACCCTAGACAACACCAGTGCAATCTCACATGAATCTCAACCTTAATTAAATCGAATAATGGGGATTAAACCAGATTTTTGGTTGATACTCATGGTTTCTAAAAGGCATGTGACACACCCATGGCACCCACAACACTGTCCGTCAAGACCCCAGGAAAAGTCACCCAAGGTCTCATGAGTGTCTCTCCATAAGAGTTTGTATATTTTGAAGGCCCTTGGACATGTCAACATAACAATATGGTGGTCCTTCTACACAACTACATGATCGAAAAATTATTTGATAGTAGGAAATAATTTGATAAAGGACATGTTGAAGAAGGATAATCACAATCACTAAAAATCAGCAGATGTTGTTGAAGAAGCCTACAATAGAGTCTCGAAAAACATTGTGGTTCCAGTACCCTTCACCGACTCGAGCCTAGACTTGCACCGGATATTCCACACAAACTGAAGAGTGTCAGTTGTGGAGATGCCTAAAATTACCCACCCCAATATGAAGAAAGGGTTTTATTTTCGATTGACCAGACACTGAGGCTCTCCAGGATTATTCTCTATACTAATGTAGACTTCTTGGGGAAACTGATCACACAACTGGATAGATTTCCATCAGGTAATATATAGGCGGGTAGCCGGAGTAGTCATGTTCTAGACAGAAATATCTTCACATGATCACTCATAGATCATGCAAAGGACTTCTAGCTAGACATGTGAAGAACATACCTCATTTCCTCTAAATCACATGAGACTCAAAGAAACTGCCACTGAAAAAAACCAAACCATTTATAAAACAAGGGTTAGAACAAGGATCATGTGAAAAAGGATTAAGAAAAAGACATGTTCGCTGCCCCTTATGTGCTTTGAGTGTATTATACATAGACAAGCGATGGAACTAGGGAATGTTGGCTAGATTTTGTGACACCCCTTCGGCATGTCATCTTGGACATACGAAGTCCTCCAGACATGACAAGGAAAATGAAACAGTGCCCTCATGGGTTCCCCTTTAATCAAGTGAACCCTTGGGGTTTATCACATAGGACATACGACATCCTTTGAACACATCACCTGACTCATATAATGACACCTTCTCACACTATCCAAGTCTCATGAAAGCATATGATAATGACAAACAAGCCCCTAAGACACCCTCTTCTCATGTTAGCTTAGATTCACGATGCCCCACAAACATGTCGACCAGGTCTCACGATGTCTCTCAGGTGTGTCAACCGAGACACAGGACACCTCTTGGACTGTGCCATATTCCTCTTGCGAAACCATCCATATGTGTCAAGATAGGTCATGTGATAACCCCCATGACATGCCAACTAGGACTTGCGATGTATTTTAGACAAGGATGATAGATCACCAAGGCATCCCAAGATTTGAAAATAATATTTTTCCTCTGCATGAAATTCCCTATCAATTGGGAAGCCTTAGCGTATTGTCCCCTATATAAAGGAAACTATATCGAATCTAATTCATACCTTATTCAGAATACACATTCCACCCACCCCTAAGGTTTGAGGTCCATGTTGATAATCCAAGGAGGGACCAGTATATGAATCCCTCATCCAAATAAATAACAATGGTTACATGATATTCCTTGTTTCTCACAATGAGAATGGATCACATGAGCTTAGGGAGGTGTGGTAATCATGTCATATACACTATGAGTCGCCGTAATTACATGGGAGACCCCAATATATTTGTCCTGAAAGAATGAACTATGGAAACACTAATTCTCACTATATTTGGGATATGTAGGACATCATTATTGGACCATAGCGTGAAGGTGTCTGAGATCACCCACATAAGTTCTTCCAAACAATGTTAAACTTCACAGTTTGAACAAACTATGTGGGTTTAGAGTCCTACGTTTAGCATGATATTGACGGAACCTCATAATGGAACAATCCCTTCCTCATAATATTAATCACCTCCTTATATGAGAGCATGTTATGAAGAACATGGTTATATGGTTTCATTATTTGAGAAACCACTTGTTACCGAATATTGATGAAGAATCATGGATACATACAAATGGAATTAACCAAGAAATCCCAGTATTTTTCAAAACAAAAGAGAATTGATCTAAATTCATTTTTTTTGGGTAACGGGTCCTATATCGGTGTTTGGAAGAGATTCATGAACACATCATAAATCTATAATAGAGTCTTATTGTAGGAGATAATTCCCCCGAAAGGGGTGTGATTATCCCGACCTCACATTCTATCAACTAATGCAAGTCCCAAATAGTCGATGGGCCTAAAAACCTATAATACCATCGGTCTTTGGAAAGAAGGTAAGTTCCCAGCAACAAATGGAGGAAAAAATGGGTGTTTCATGGAAAAGCGATAATGGTAATGTGATGAGTGAAAACCATTACATTCCATATTTCCTAATGAAACAAAAATGATGAACCAGACATGAATCTCTCTATTGACAAAACAATTGTGTTATAATGTGTCAGGCTACTTTGTTTTGAAAACCCTATATGAAAAAAGTAATAATACCCGTATAATCTTACAAATGATCCACTACATCTAGGTTTCTCAAAACTCTATCCTTTTTTTGATAAGTCCAAATGAGTGGAATGACCAAATCAGGAATAAAAAAGATATGAGTTAACCATGCATAACTGATTGAGCATATTATGCCTACAGTAATACCCTAAAAGGTAACCTTTTTATTTTTCATCTACATAATTGTAGATTTCACTTTAGTATCCTGATTTGAGAGGATGTCTTCCTCCTCCGACTTCCATTATGGAAAATAATCCACAACAATAACTTCTGCAGCTTGTAAAATAGTCATACCAACACGAAAAATACAATGGTAGGAATCGAATATGATGGTTATGGAGTACCATTGATATTGTACTATCCTGAACATAGAGGCTACTTGTGTTGTCTACCAAACATGAGAGCTGGTGAACCCTCATTACATTTGCAAGGTTTTTGTTGATCATGTGGCTCTCATCACCACAACCATTAGCTTCAAAAGATTATCCCCAGAGCATGATAACTACTACATTATGTATCTGAGGATGTTGGACTAGGAAGTTGGATAGGACTACCTTCATGTTTAGGATATTCATAGGATGGATCCTACTAACTGCCATCACCAACACCATCATGTCGGTTCCCATCGGTCACCTGCTGAGCGTACCATCTAATACACAACACCCTCTTATACCCATGCACTAGATATAAGGGAAACTCATCAGATGAGAATGTTGTTAGGTATCTTGGATAGGGAACATATCCCTACTCCAACTGAGGATGACTACCTACATACTCTGGTAGAGACCAGCCGGTATGCTCATATCCCTACTCGCTCTGAACATGTTTGTGGTCATATTTCCTCAGAAATCCGGGGGAAAGATCATATTCCATGCCTCATGTAGCAATCCCATCAGTATACTTCAATGAATTAAGGAGGAAAGAAGTGTACACATATCCCCTCTTCAATATAATATATCTTCCAGTTAATCATTGATACAAAAAATGTGCAGGATCATATCCATGCACATGCCTTTCTAAAATCCCAATACATTTTTGCAATACCTAAAGAACTCCACCAGCATATTATGGAACTATTGCAGATGAAGGGACTGACATGTACTTTTATCACTACAACCAAGACATCACAACACTCAGATCGTTGTGAACATGTGGCTATGTTGAACCAAGAACACACTCTCTCCCACGGGAGGCATATTAGTATATTACAATGATGGGAGAGGCATCAAATCAGGCTCATATCCTCATTCCAACCAGGGTTAACCAGATGAGAGCGAAACATGCCTTAGGATAGAGGCACATGCTTGTCGAAGAAGTCTGAATGCATACTACCGAGGCTCGGGATTAGGTGCATATCGATGTTCTGGTTGAGGCTGACCAAGTGGTAATGGAACAATCCTCAGGATATTATCATGTTCTTATCAATGGATTTGTCCAATATATTTTGGATGATCATAAATTTCAAGAGAATATTCCTACTTCTACAGATGTATGACTGCACTGACATCATTCCAAGGATACATAGGGGAAGGTTCGCATTCCTTCTCCCATTCTGGAGGTCCATTGTCATATTGCGATGGGGAATGCATATTCATACTAGACTCATATTCTTGATCCAACTAGGGCTAACCAGATGAGAGTGGAACATGCCTTGGGGAAGGCTCATACTCCTTCCAAGAGAGGCTATAAACATATCCAAAAGGGTCATGATCGGGCTCATACTCCCATCTTGATTGAGGCTCACCAATTGAGAATGGCACATGCCTCCGGACGGGCTCATATCCGAATGAATAATGAGACATATTATCATCATATTCCAAAATATTTTTAGTAGTGGGATCACACTCCCAGGAAACCTAATGTTTATATACAAGTTCAAGAAATTGTAATATAGAACGCACAAACTATTGCACAACTACAAAAGGAAGGTCGACATATTCTGACCTCAACATATAAAATGGCCCATTCCCCTAATTTGTTCAATTCCAGTGTCCTTGGGGTCATTCGAGACACATTATCAATTCCACAAGGGTCCATAAACTATTATATTCAAGAGAAAGGAGGATACATTCATTACCATGATAGTCCTCCTCATGGTAGTATAAAGATAGATCACATGCACTCTACTCCTGAAATCCATAGTGGTCAACCTCCGCATGAGGATATATCCCAAAGGCAAGGAAATCCAACCTTTTTTTAGACACCTCCATATAGTGAGGTGAACCAAACCCTGACACATTAGTTTAGAGATGTACTGGAAACACCAGGGCCAACTGTATATGGTTCCCCATCAACTTACAACAACACTCCATTCCTGTCAATAGGAGACCAACAAAGCCATATTATATGGTCTGACTGGGTGGAGAAATATAATTATGATGAGAAGGAGGCTGACATTAAAATATGGATAGAGTTATCCAGAAACTCCATCATGTTCTAACCCCTCCCTACTCTTAGCTATGAGATCCCAGAAGAGAAAGAAAAGAAGTGCATTCATTATCTACGCTAGAATATATGGGCCACTCATCAGATACTGAAGGATTTTTATGCCCCTTATCCTGAATATGAGTGTCACCTTTATAAAATTAGGATACTTTATTTCTAGCTCAACCTAGTTTTTATCTCCAAGGCCTATGATCCAAAACCATAAAATCACAGTGCAAATTTTCAACACTCATGACACCATTGCATAATCACCCTTCGACAGCTGATATACAAAGCTATGTCAGGAGTCCATATTTGAGGATGTGGATAGTACTGATCATTACACTTGATTTCTCACTTAGAATAGAAGATCCATTTAGATAAAACATCCTGTAATTTTATCACCTCTGGCGAGACCAAGGGGTCAGGAAATGCTCGGGCCAGTTGGTCACTACAATAGAATTACTCTCCTCCAACAGTGCCATGAAATTATGGAAAAAGATATAGGATAGCAAAAAATACTTCAAACTAGGCCCCTTAAAACTATAAGAAGACATTTGAAACATGAAGAATAAAGTTTAAATCACCTTGACAATGTACTATGAGAAAAGATTCTCATCACAAGTATCCATCACACTCAGCTCCGACATGAGAAAAATTGTTCCACTTCAAGTGTACTGCTATTGAAATTGTAGTATCAGTCATCCAAGAGCTGACATAGCCTGCTAAGTTGGGTTAATATCTACCCCTACCTCCACCTCTCATATCATCAATTCCTAGGAGAATTTTGGATGCATCGACATTAGCTACAAGAGAACCCATCCCATTGGGATGGGGGAATTTATATCTCAAACACCATCCCACAGTTTATCATCTCTTCAGAGGACCCTATAGAAATCATCAAGGATCCCAAAACAACCCTACCTTTCTAGGATGGGGCCATTTATATCTTCATGTCCATCCTAAGAGTCATAAAATCTCCAAATGACATTATTGTATCCTCAACAATTGGACCAACCAATGATAACTATTTCCCTGAATGACCCCCACCCCACAAGGTAGGGGAATTTCATCATTATCACAACCATAGATGGAATAATTATTCTCCAAATTTGGATAAATAAATCAACGTTCAGCATCCCACCTACTGTGAGACACACCTCTACTAGTTGGGGACCATTTGACAACCCTGACTAAAAACACCCTGAGGTTCACTATTCGTAGAACAAAATGGGAGGAACATATAGTGAGGATGGTTAAGCCGTATTAGTATCACAAGACATAATGGCACAATATGACCAAGGGTTCAAATAACGACCCTGACAGAAGTTGTGAAGAATCGTCCTATTGGATCAAAAGTAATGGAACAACCACCATTTCCTGATATAACTCCATGAATGTCTTCACTGTCAACATGGAAGATATTTTTTGTGACAAAAATATAGAGTGTCATGAAATAAAAAACATTCCTTAGGAGGAGGGTGTCTTTAATACACTGATTGAGGCTATGTGCACTAGGAACCAGAGATGACTACAAAACATGAAATTTCTAAATATCAACATGCCATCTCCCTGAAGGAATGATACAAATGGGAAGGGTACAGACACATCTCAATCACCTCCTAGGAAGAGTGATGTTCCTTCCTTGGAGGACCGATGGTCATAATATGTGATTGAAATAACTTTTCTTCAGCAAATTAAAAAGAAGTTACTCATAAGAAAGATTCATGAGGGGTATCATATCCAATAATTGAAAACTATTCTCCCTCCTATAGCTAATCCATAATCAAGGAATGATTTTGACTATAACATTAGATCTAGGTCAGGGAAACCTACCCACATGCATGGGGAAGTTGAAAATGATCGCGACTTCCCTCTGTTGTGGTAACCTCCTCTTCCCGACCATGAAAACCATTCAGTCCTAGGAAGAATAGAAAATAGGCATGCAATAGAAACTGGGCCACCTCATCAACCCCAATTGGTTCCCCATGGGTGGTATATGGTCCAGGAAGTAGTTCCCCTAGAGATACTTAACATCATCTAGTCCCTGGATACTCGAATGGAATGCATGAAGGGGAGGTAAGAACCTATGCATCTTGAAAGGAAGACATATCTTGAATGGGTGGATGATACTCCACCTCCACCCATATTTATAAATCCTATATTTTCAACCATTAATGGTGAAGGAGACCCCAAGAGACATATCACACACATCGTGTCCCGATGAGGGCTGATGGTGGGCCCTCGAGATCAATGGGAGGTAACAAAGTTAAGGTGATTTGAACAGACCCTTACTAGTTTAGCATTCATTTGGTATAATTGTCGGTCAGCGAGATCTATATCAATATGGGAAGACCTTGGTCATCAATTACTTTACCAATTCATTTCAACATTGAGGAAGACAATGATAGTTAACCTAAAAAAATGTAAACAATGAAAAATTGATAGGGTGATTGATTTCATAGCAAGGTGGAAGGGTTTTACCTATTCACGCAGTATTCCTCTCTTGAAAAAGTAGCTGTTGGAACTTGGTGTCAAAAATCATAGTGATGAGTTACCAAAACCCCTCATTGCAATGAAATATTCATGTTGAATCAACAAATTTTTTGAAATACCCCAATGCTTGGAGGAGGCCATTTAGTGGACCTGATCAAAATCTCAACTCACACCCACCACACAAGGAAAAAGGCTAGCCATAACAGAAGTTGTACTAGTCACTCTCATGGCAGTAGCAGCACCAATCTAGATGCATAGGCAGGCCCCAAACCATCTGAAACCTCCTGTTGAGTGGAAAAAACCGCACAATCACCCTCATCCAAGAATCACAAATAAATCAAGGTCATTCGTGATTCTATAACGAATGAATAGGTTGTACTCCTTCTAAAATGAATAAGTCCCCAGTTATTTCATGGAATTCATGGATAATAACTTTCTCACACTTCCATAACCCAGGAAGCACAATGAGGTAAACCTCACTGATCGGCTTGATTATTACCCTTTCAATAGAAGGTTGGGTCATAATATTCAGAACTGTTTCGTCTTCAAAGACATCCTTCAAGGATTGATCAATTCCTAAGTGGTCATGCTACATTATTCCCTAGAGCAAGTGGCTTGCATGACCAAGGTTTAACTGCAATAAGAGGATTATTGGAAGGATGTCCTAGCTAGAGGTGTACAAAAATTGGACAACTAGATGGTTCAGAAGATAGTTGATCATGCCCATGCCACTCTAAGAGTAGAGTTTCATAGTCCAATAGTAGCTCCACCACCCAAGAAAGAGGTGTTAGATTCACCTCCCAATGTTGTGAATGACCACCATCAGTAGAATGAATCAGAAGAGGAATAATCATATTCTTCTCAAAAGAAGACTTTAACCCTCACTGATTTCTTCCCTACGACATCAGCAACATAGGCACCGCCCCACCAAATGGAATCCTTGTCAGAGGAGGATCTCATCTTTGGTTCTTCCAACAAAATACACTTGAAAGACCTCTTCTATGATGATGAATATGCCCCCTAAATATATTTTTCCCACATATAACTGAGGATTATGAGGATAAATGTGCCGGAGCTGAGGATATAGGGGACAACACATACAAGGTCGGACTCAATATTCGAATCATTTCCCAATGAAGGATATATATACAGTTGAGACTCATGGTTAGGAACCCCAAGATGCTCAAAGGAGGTGAGGAGGTTCCTCAGAGCTCTATAGCAGTATCCCATAACTGATTTTCTTGAATAACCATCTAGAAGGGGTCCAATCTGATCAACCTAATCAATGTAAAAGTTTTTTGCAACCAGCACCACTAACAGTGGATATTCCCTAAACCTCAGCACAATCACCTGGTCCATCTACATCGAATGCTCTTGCTACTGAACCAAATTCCTAGGATCAATCTCAAATTTGGATGCATAGACCTTTGGTGAAAAAATATGATGTTATGAAATAGCTAGCTATAATACCAACCAAGATCTTGATCCAAGATGCAATCCATCTATTAAAAGAACTCATGGAAGCCGTCACTAAAGCCTTTCGAATCCCATATTAATTCATGACAGGAGTCACTACCATGAAGGTATATCAAGTGGAGACTATGTCATGTCATGTCACTATCTCATTCACTAATCAAGATCAGGAGGAGGGAATATAGGGGCACATCAGAACCTTATATGTTTCGATAAGACTCAATAATGTAAATGTCTAATGTGTACTAATTCATAATAGATCAGAGTTCAATATTATCCATGTGCGTTCTCTTCTATGACTAGGGAATAGAAAAGGGGACTTAACCCCTATAAATATGACTATCCAGATATATGAAAAATGCGAGCAAAGATCATTAGCGATGAGAAAACTCAAATCCCAATTTTGGGAGCTCAAATATGATACTTAGTTCGTGGTTATCCTATAATACATTACATATAATATCCTTCTTGGAAGGACCTCACTCCATAGACACCTTGTGGTACCATTAATGTTCCATCAATCTATGAATTACCCCATCAATGGAGTGGTTGGTGTAATACATGGTGAAAATTACCTTTTTGAGACTTGCGGATTGACATATGCCGAAGAATATTTCTATAAGAAGGAAGGAAAGAAACAAATTGTGGATGATGGTGTACAGGTTGCATCCCCCAATGGATTAGGAACTGCCCCTATGAATCCCTGGAGTATGCTAAATGATGACTATGTGCTCCCCATAAACATGGTAAAAGTAGCAAATCTGACCCCATAGTTCCCAACCACTCTTTTCCTCAATGACAATCATCTACAACATCTCTCCACAACAACCTAGATAGCAGGGGAGGGTGATATATCTTCTAATGACCTCCCCTAGCCTGATACTGATATAGAGGCCCCAAACATCCATCTCCACCATAATACATATCCACATACTCATAAATGGATAGGGATGTTCTCAGAAATGCACATCCAACATTAGATGAAGGCGTATCCAATACCATAGATGATCTTAGAAAGATAAATCTACAGATAGAAGGATATATGTGATGTTCATTGATTTGTTCTTCCATGTCTCTTGAAGATAAGGAGATGTACATTTCATTACTAAAGCAACACTGATATTTGTTTTCCTGGAACTACAAAGAAATGCTTGGATTGAATCCATATGTGGCTACACACCATCTCAGACAGCCTGATGAGCATCTGGACTTCATGAAAGCATCCAAGAGGATGCAAACCTCCCACACCACCAATATAGAGGTTGATGTCGACAAGTTTATCAAATCCAACTTTTTTTGAGAAGTTCAATAACCGAGAAGGATTTTCCGCATCGTCCCCATAAAGAGGAATTACAAGAATATTAGGGTCTAAATTGACAACTAAGACCTCAATCAACATTTCCCAAAGGATTATTTCCCATTACCAATCATAAAAATCTTGATTGATGAAACTTATGGCCTCTAGGACATTTCCTTCGTGGACGTGTACTCAGGGTATAATCAAATTAAGATGGCCCCCAAGGATGAAGAATCCATTTCATTTAGTGCAACTCAAGGGATCATTCAATATCAGGTTATTACCTTTAGATTAAAGAACATGGGAGCCACATATCAATGCATCAAGCATCACATATTTAAGCTCTTCCTAGGATGGATAGTCAAGTGTTATCTCAAAGAACCGGTCAATAAATCCTAACAACGATGTGATAACTTCTAAAATCTCTAATAAATATTCAAAAAGCCGTGAAAACATAGTATAAAGATGAATATAGTAAAATATTATTTCTAGGTAATGTCAAGAATGTTCCTCAGCATTGTAGTACTCCACCACAGTATTGAGGGTGACCTAGAGATGACTAGTGCTATTGTGAAAATGTCACCCCCAGGAACCTTAAATAACTAAGGGGAATCCAAGGTCACCTCTTCTAAATTCGGAGATTCATATCCATCTGGGATGGTAATGCTCTCCCCTTCTACAGTTTAATGGGATGAGAGCCACCTACCAATGGGATGATGATTGTCATAAATCCATCAAAACACTCAAGCAATATTTATTGAACCCATTGGTTTTTATTCCTTCGGTAGAAGAGAGGATACTCATATTATATGTGGCTGATATAGAATGCTCACTAGGATCCCTCACCGTATATAAAAATGATATGATAAGTGAGAAAAGTCTCTACAAACTTAGCTAGACCATGCTGAGTACTAAGATCAAATATTTTGATGTCGAAAAGAACTTCCTTGCACCCATATTTGTATTGAAAAAGATGAGGCATTACTTATAGAAACATGAGGTCTACCTTTTCTCTTTTATTGATCTGCTCAAGTATATCCTTGGTCTCCTAATATTGATTGATCACTTAGATCGATTGGTAGTGAATCTGTAGTAATATGGAATTCTGTTCATATATCCAAATTCAGTGAAATGAAAATCCCTATCTGATTTCTTTACAGCACACCCTGCCTCAAAAAATACACTGAAGATACTTAGATTTAAGTTCTAGGACATTCCATGAACATGGGAGATGATCTTTGAGGATGCCGCTCAGAGTCCTGTCAGCCCAAGAATTACAAACCCGAAGATCAATCAAGTTGGACTAGGAATTGTACATAGTACCATAAATATTTAAATTTTTCCCACTATTTATTAATATCCAAAGGTTGCACAAATAATGAGGTCGAATACCATTCCCTCATCACTTTATTAGAATTATCCATACAGATACGCATAGCCTACCAGAACAACAATGTGTATTGAGTGTTAGCTATAAAGCAGTCCAATGGTGGATATTACATAAAAACAGGAGATGAACCCCCTCACTGAAAATATTAGGGGATTATGGGTGGAATTCCCCTTTGATCCCACACTAAATTATGTTTTTTGATAATAGAATGCTCATTCCGACAGACTGGCCAATGCACCCATAATATTGGCTAACCCTGATCAGGAAGAAGAAACTTTTAGTATTACAGATCGAAGAATGGTGTCATCAGTCACCGTATGCGATTTGGAAGAGATAAACCTGGGCAACACCACCCCAGAGCATGAAAAACCAATGACCACCCCTCAATGGACAGATATTATAATTTTCTATCTTCAATCAGGGACTCTCCCAGCATATTATGCCATAAGTAAAACAAATATGCACCAGATAGTTAATTTTACTCTACCAGATATCCCAAAAGAGAAAAAAATGATCTATAAGCATAGATTTGATGGAATTCTCTTTAGGTGAATCATAGAATAGGAAGCTACCTCCATCATGGAAGAAGCCCAAATAAGATCTTGTGGTGCCCATCAATATGGAACCATGATCTCCCACTAAATAGAAAGGTTGGGATATTACGGGAAAACTGTGATACAAGACTCCGTTCCATTCACCTAGAAATGTTATGAAAGCCATATACATACAAAAATCATCCATCTGCACCCAGAATTTCTGCATATCGCTAAATATTCCAGGCCATTTTTCATTTGGGGGATGGATCTTGTTGTGCCATATCCCCAAGACACATCTATACAATTCAGGTATATCCCTACTATCATCGACTTCTTTTCCAAATGGGATGAGACAATACCCCTCATGGATGTTGGTACAAAGAATATCATTAAATTTGTAAAGTCCCATATTATCACCATGTTTGGATTCCCTCACACAATATTGGTGGACAATGACACCAAATTCTATTCCACGAAGTTGAATAATCTTAACCAGGAGTACAACATTGAGTCCAATCACTCATCCCATGATCAGGCAGCGGAAAATGAACAAATAGAGTGCTTCAATAAGACCTTACCAAACATACTCCAAATATGGTGAACAAGTATAAGATGACTTTTCTAGATAAACTCTTACATATTATTTGTCCCTACCATAATATCACACATTCTAATACAAAAGAAATTCTATACTCACTAGTGTATGGGACTGAGGTAGTGTTTCCCATATATGTTTAGCTTACCCCACTCTGAATATCAATTGGTGGAAAACTCTTAGATGATGAATAGTCACAAAAATGGATTGATGTGTTGGAAAATTTATATAAGAAAATGTGACATGTGTTTTACAATCATGAAGTCCACCAGAATCAGATTTCACAAGCTTTTAAAAAAAGGTTTGCTTCCACTCATTCCTTTCTGGAGAACTGGTGTTGGCTCTCAGAACCCCGATGATACCTGGAAATAATCCCCTAAAAATTGGACCCGAAGTAGGAAGGAACTTACACCATAAAAATTTTCTATCAAAATGGATCCTATTCGTTGTCCACCATGGAGGGGGAGCATTTCACACCACCCAACAATGCAATATATCTCAATAAATACTTTACATAATCTATTAAGCAAACGGGCGTCCACATCAGAGTAAGCCCCATCATTCATTTTCACCGCATGGAATTAAACAACATGGAACATTTCTTCCTAACCACATGACGTTAAAATGTATGTAATTCATCCTTACCATAATACATTAAAATTTACAGACAATTTCCTTATCGCATGACATAAAACTGCGCAGACCCTAAACTCCCCTTCCCCATCACATCAGGTAATCCGGCTTCCTTTTTGTAGGAAGTTAAACAGCACAGTTCCCTCCAGAACTATGTACGGATTTATTGAAGTTCCAAACGAGATAAGTAGGGATGAATTGATCAAAAATCATGGTATAACCACTTTATCATTAAAAAAATTCCTAGTTATACCCCTACCTTATCTCTAAAATATAGGGGAACCTATGTCAGTCCTTATATCTCTCACCAATCATAGATCACGTGAGATTATGAATCGTGGTAGGGACTTACCATCATAAGAAATGCATAGACGTACAAAACCGGTCCATTGTGGTCTTGAGTGTAAGACCATAAAATGATTATCATGAGTCCTCATTGCGTGATGTTAAATTGTACGATCGATGTCCTTTCCACAAAATATTAAACTGCACAGTTCTCTAAGAATTACATGTTTTTTGATTTCATCCCCATAAGATACCTAGTGATTCCCAGACATCTATCCTTGGGCCCAACCATGATGTCCCCACCAATACACGTTGATCCACATTTTCCTCACCACATGATGTTAAACTGCATGGAACTTGAAGAACTACATGTAGCTTGATTCATGCCCATACATGATACATAGTGATGTCTGGATATCTAATCCTAGGCCAAGATACAACTGCTAATGTAAATAATTCCCACCTCTACATATGGGTCATACCAACATAAATTATTTCCTTTTCTAGAACTATTGGTGGATTGATTCTCATCTTCATGAGATACAAGGTGAAATCTGGACATTTCATCTTTGGGATGAGCCACATCCATGAGCCTTTTGGCCCCTTTGGCCTGAGTCTTCCTAGAAAGGCGCATGGTGTGGTTGAGACTTCATTAGTCCTCATTCACATCATATTGTTTCATGTAACCACACTGTGAACCCCCATATTAGGAACTGAATCTTATGGTCTGTTCAACATTACCCTAAATTGTCCAAACATTTCCCTGTGACATGATATTAAACTATGCTGCATCTTTATCGCCGCAGGATGCCAAAATGCATGCAAAATTATATCCTAAATGCATGATGTTAAGCTATACAGAGTTTGACCATACCACAAGACATTAAACTACACAAAAATCCATAACTACGTGTGGATTGATTCTCATCTTCATGGGATATGTAGTGAATCCCATGTTCCCTTATTTCGGCCCAGTCATAACATTACCACCATTCACAATGGTTCCAAAATCCTTACCGCATGATGTTAAACCGCATGGAATCATGCTTGTACTGCATTACATTAAACTGTAAAGATATAAATGCATCCCCACTGTAGGAAAATAGACTATGTAAACCATATCCCATTTTTTACTCCACATTAAAGGACCACAAAAGGCTTACCACAGTCGACCGTAGTACGGGGTGCTTCCACCATCCTTTAAGAGGACATGAAATCCATATACCACACTTCATGACTTGAGTGTCTCATAACACCATCAAGCTTCCATGTCCCTTGTAAAGGATAACCATCTTCAAGGACCCTTTTCTTGACTATGCATACATGTCCATTGCTCATACACATGTGCCTATGGCCAACAACAAAATGGGTCACTCTGAAAATGGAAATTCTAAATATTGTGAGACTTGACATCATCACGACATCACTCAACAGCCAAATGTTTTTGAACAACTCATTGTTTTACTAGACCACATCATTACTCATGACATGAGAAAATCGATTCATGATTTACGTCATTTCCCTTCCATGCTTGAGAATAGGTTGGATTTCTCTTAACCCTAGGTATCCCAATTAACATCTTATGTCACATCCTCTATGTCAGATCCATGAAAGTCATGAACCTTAATTTTCTATGCTTTGATCAAGCTATATGAACATAAAATCTATCCTATAGTGGTCCAAATTGAAATAATTTAAACTACCAATAAAATAGACATAAAACATGTCTGGCCGAAAACTCGTAATGGGGGACTTGAGCGAAAGTCGGGTCTTTGTCCTCTAAACACTTCATCCTATGAGTTTAGGGAAATATTTGGGCACAATCATAAAATGTTCAAAGATAATAGGGTATATAACCATAGTAAAATATAGTCTATTATTTTTGGAGCCACAGGTATAGGAAGAAGTTAGGGAAATATTTATCACACATCCTCACTTTGAGAATATGGTCTCTAGACAGGGACACAACCTTTAGGGTATTCCAAACCTTCTTGTATTTTAAATCTTACTAAAATAATACATTCTAAGTTGGGTTGACTTGAATAATCATAACCTTCCATGGACCTTAGAAAAAAAATATGTAGCTTCAAGGACCCTTTTCTTGACTATGAATGCATACCCATGGCTCCTGCACATGCACCTTCATCCATCAACGAAATGTGTCACTCTGAAAAAGGAAATTCCAATAATCATGAGCCCTAATATCATGACAGTATCACTCAACACCCCAGTGTGTCTGAACCGCTCCATGTATGACTATCTGACACCATTCTCTAGATTTTAGTGCTCTAGATCTTGATTTACAATCCACATACCAAACTATCAATGATGATTCAATATCCTCGATGTTTCTTCACCGTGTTTCGTACCCTTTCTCAATGATAGACTATGAAACTTCATTTCCTGGATTTGGTGGCCCATGTCTTGTGATTCAAAACCACATGGTTTAGAGATCGAGCATCATTTTAAGATCTAGATCCCCTAGGGTGTAAGAAACCTTCCTGGATAGCTTTCTTCCCATATCCAACTTCATCTTCTAGAGGTTTGTGTCTTAAAAAATATTCCATATCCCATGGAAAGAAGTGGTGATCGTCTTTCTCTTGGAATGATAAAGACGCATAAGGTCCTTGACCACCAAATAAATTCATCTTCTCTTTACCAGAAAAGATATTAGATGATTATGAGCCTTTAAAACACCATGACAAAACCTGGCATTTTGAAATTTTAAAGCACATACCCAGCATGACTTCACCATCTCTAATTCATGGACTCAAACTCCTAGGTTACAATTTACATCATTATGTACTCCAAAAAACATTATAGGTTTTGTATCCACAGTATTCCAACCTCATCAGTATTACTTCTATTGATCTTTCATAGCCCTTAGAAAGGATACTCAGATTCAAGGGACCCCATAGAATGACTATGAATACATGCACATCACTCTTGTATATGATCCTATAACCATCAACCAAGTATGTCACTCTACAAAAGGGAATTCCATTCCTCATAATCCCTAGAAACACCAGAGTAGGATCCAGAAAATCATTGTGCTTTAGGTCACTCATTCTGTAAGACATATGTCCTACTGAGGTGATCCATATATAGATTAGGCATTTATGATCATGCAATTCAATGAAAGGGACGGGTATTGATAGCAACTTCCAAAATAACGGAATAGAAGGATATCATACATATCATATAAATTTCAACAAACCCATCCATCAATACTATATAAAAGGAGGGATATTCACATATTGGATCATCTCATATGATTGTAGGACACAAAGTATGATTGAAAATTATACTTCCATTATATCACATGCTCAGAAAATTCTTAAATATCAGACTCTTTTTGCTATAGTAATGTCGTAGATTGGAGAATTTGATCAATAGATTCAGTCTCTACCTCTAAAAAATGCTACAACTCCTCCAATTTGGCAACATCATCAAACCTAGTCTTTTCTTCCACATATGGGAATCCCCGGTGCTCCAGCATGGTATTTTACAATGTTTGGAATACATACTGAACATGTGATTACTCTATCAGAAGAAGTTCAATTTTAGACCGGAGATGACCAGTCTGAGCCTTATAATCATTAATTACATCTTGGTGCATAGCAGCTTCCATCACTCATTGGGTAGCTCCATTCACAACATCACTCCAATACTTCTTCATTGAAGTGGAATCCTCGGTAGTTTCTACCCTCAACCCAAGGGCCCTATTCTATTATCATATGGATATTACCTCCTTTATAAGAGAATTAAGAGTGGAATAGTCAAATCCTTCGTACCCAAGGGTGGGAAACATGAATCATAGATGGCCTAATTGATCCTTAAAGTCAATCAATGGGGTTTATGAAACTAAAATCTAACTATCCCTTCACATTTTTCACTGAATTGATTGATAGAGTGCTACAGATATAGGGTTATGATATAAGTTTATATTGGGGACAAGAATGTATTATAGAACCAGATCTCTCAAAGATAGGTTTGTGGCCATGTTTTTTGATGACAAGGGTAGAGTACCAGATTCTGTGTTCGTAGATTCAATTGGAGTAACTCCCAGAGGGGTAGGAACAAAATCTTCTGAACTCCAAGTTGAGGGTGCTATAACAAGGGATGCAATAGTATATCAGTTACAAGATAAATAATGTGATGCTGCCAAATATTAGTAGGCATGATTAAGGATAGAAACATACCTTTTTTGGTATCATCTCCAATATTATCCACTTACCCAACTTCATTTGTAGGATAAGGAAAAACTCTTTCTTATAATGAATGGTTTTGCACCGCCTTCAACACCTTGTCTGAAGAAGATCTTTGATCTATACATTTTAGGACTGGAACTATTGAAATCAGTGTTAGGTGGCATGGTATGAGTAAACAAAAAGGTTTGGACTGGATAATATCCTTTACCTTCTTCAGAAAAATCCTCCATGCTAGCTAATGTAGTGTAAGAATAACAATCCACATCGACACACTACAAAAATTCCTCCATATTCAATAGATCAGATGTCACATTGGCCAAAACATCTGCAACAGGTAATGAATATGAATGAATGTTCCCCTCAACCATTTATACCCATTGATGGATTGGTTCTAATAGTGTAGGATCCACTAGACACACTAAACTCTCACCCTCATCCTCATGAACATGAACATGATCTTCTAAATGAGCTTGGTTGGGACCTATGTGATCTTAGTAAATCAGGAATCAACCATCAGAATAATTTAAGGTAAAGAGGGGAATCGAATACCCTACTTACACGGGGGTTCTATAGGAGATGTATATGATAATTCAGACTACTTCCTTTTCATTTTCTTCTTATTTTATAAAGAGGGTACTATATAATTTATTAATGTTGGAGCTGTCACCTCATAAGCGGAAATTGCCTCCCTTATTTGAGAATGTTGGAATGAGGACCCTTCATCTCTAGCTCCTAGGTCACTGAAAAATTCCTCCCCCATAACTGTACTATAGGGAATAAACATCAACAGATAGTAGGGTCAGGAAATAATCATTAACCTCCTACTTCATCCGTATATATAAGGTATTTCAGCGTGATGACAAGGGCATTGTGGAAAAATAAGAGCCACAATAGACCCACACTCACCCCTTCCTCAATAATAGGGTAACCCTTATCACACACAACAATTTGAAGCATACCTAGAAATACTATTTGGTGGACTCGTAGGGAATAAAATATTACACCCCGAGAACTCACCAAGACCTCATCGATACATCCATGGAGGTCCCTCAATTCCCCTAGATTCTCTTCAAATGTAATTCCACAAGGTGCAGTCATATAATAAAACCCATCCAAAAGCACCTCTAAGAGAACCTATATTCCCCAAATGGAATCCTTAGAGTACTTATCCTTAATGTTTACCCACTTCCAAGATGTGATGGGAAACATCAAGTCACACACATCCCTTGTAGTTGTAGGGGTAGATTCCTTTATCATCAATGGTTATCGTAAAATCTCCTTGCATGGTTCCACCAGAGCATCCAACCACTTTGAAGATAACTCCTTCCTAGGCTTGGGGTTATATTCAACTATCGAGGGATAAAAAGTCTCCCTACTAAATTATATAATTTTCCATTAGGATATGTGTAGATCTATATATCTGCATAGGTTAAGGATAATCCGATGTCTGCATCTTGAGGGGGAAGGAATATTTCTACACCAATTTCTTCTCTGGTGAACATCTACCAAAATCATAAGGTACCACCAGGTGACTCTCAGCTCTAACATGAATAGCACTAGGACACCTTGATTAGGCACATAAAATTTGGAAGCTAAATAGATATGGTGAATAACATTCACAAATGAGATCCCCATCAATGCGGGTATAAAGAACCCCCTCATGAAGCGACATCATATAAGCATGTTCTCTAAGGCCAGCCTTACCATCATCGAGAAAACATCCTATCAGCACCAGACTATATGTACTAAAGGATAAATGTTAATGAGGTTTCACAAAATCCTTGATTTCCCAATCATTCAATACAATGGGTCTTACCCCATTAATACACTATAGGTATAGAAAAAAGTTAGTTTTGTGGATTTCCAGAATGTTTAGATATTCTTAACCGACCAAGATGGGCTATCATCAACCCCATAGCACTTAGAAGGGGTCCAAGATTTTGTAAGGACCATATCCCTTAGAAACATGATGCATAATGCGGTAAGTCTTTTCCAACACAAAGATAACCAGTCTGACTCACTCATCCCAGGCCATCTTAGTCACAATCACAAAAGTGGAGACTCAGACCCCCCCTATCTCTTTTTTTAGGAGTAAGTACCCACTCAGGTACATGGAAAGAAAGCTAGCCAGCTTGAACAACTAGTCAGCACTAGAGAAAACCTCTCATCCCCAATATCCAGACATCCTACCTTAAACCATGGGATAATAAGCACCCAACACACTGTGGTAATCCTTCAGAAGTGAAGCCTGGCTCAGAAAGGGTCTTCATAATAAAATACTCGACCCATGTTTTGAAGGGGATGTCCTCCCCATGAAGCACCCCTTTCGAGTGAGTCTTCTCAGCTATCATAATAAGCTATTGAGCTAAAGGAGGGGTTTTGGTCACATTATCCCAGGCTAATTGGCAAGGAATTAATTTTTCATACATGCTACTGAGGATAGTCACACTGAAAATCTATTCCATATCATGAATACTATTGCCAACTTTTTCATGTGTGAGGTGTAATGTTTTTGTATCTGGGTTCCAATGGGTCAATAGCTTCACCATCAAATTATTATTGTAATATGATGATGTATTCAATATAGATATAGCATCATACATCCTGATTCCCTTCATCTCCTTCGGGAATTTAGAAATAATATATTTTACCCAGAAGGGACATCCCTAGTACAGTCCAAAGATCCCCCCTGAGTGAAAGTCCCAATTAGAGATCCACTCATACGTTTAATCAGAAACTGACTGCTACATTGTCAAGTAATACATATGGATGTCTCAGTAAGATACAAGACAATTCCCATTGATTTATGTTGTCATGAATGTCTATAGATGACCAAAATCACAATTCTCTTTAGAGATAAAGTATCCCCTAGAGAAATGTTTGTTCAGAGAGTATTTTGAGCCCTCTGGATCTAGGAGGGGGTACAAATGATGACTTCAGTGGAGGGATGGAAGTGTAATTGGAAAAATAAAACCCCTAAAGGAGAAATAAGTTCAAAAGTGGATTGTTCAAGAATTTTGATCACATAAAATTTATGAGGCTCTACTGATATGACCCAACTGAACAATGGCATATAGTGTCCATGCTCCCTACCATAGCCTCATGGCATGCAATTTCATCTCTTGCCTCCCTCTTCAATATTTTGTTAGCTGGTTGATGAGAACTAGAAGCCATTTGAAAATAAGTAATCAGATAAGGTCAGACAAAGAAAATAAAATTCTTGACATAATTAAAGCATGACATGAGACAACAGCCTCATGCACACAACATGACTCATCAAGGAAATTGAAAACCTCAAAAATATTTTTTGAACCACCTGGCCTCAAGAGGACTTGTGGGGTTCTTAACCCATATAGGTCATCATGCAATTCACATGACCCCATAAAGACACATGATTGTGTGACCAAAACATGTTTATGCTATTCAAAAATTATTGAATGACCAGGTCAGCAAGTCTCATGAAACCTATCAAGGAAACTATATCGCTCATAGCATAATTATGATGAATTTCAAAAAATCAAGTTTTCTGTTGAGGAAAAAAAGCACTTGAGAATAAATAATCCTTGTGCAAGAGCTCTGGTGGGATGGGTTTATGACACAGACTTTCATAAAGTGTTTGTGATCAGGTTTCGAGGTAGGGTCTCACAAAAAGAGCAACAACGGGAGCCCTCTAAGAATAGGTGGCTAGTGGGATGAATTTTTCTCCACACCCGAACCTATAAATAGAAATTTCACAGAAGGCCAATCATCAAACAGTAGACCAAAGTCCACCCAAAGAACTGTTTTGCGATGTCGTCAATGGTTTTGGAAGTCATTAGTTTTCCTTAGAATCGAGTCATTATCCCCTCAAACACCACTCTTGTGGGGGTAATTTGTTGATACCTTCAAAATAAGCATCGACAAAATCTAAAATGAATAAATACTTGAATATGGGTATTATTTTCCCCACTAAATTATGTAAGAAACGGATGGTTGATGATTCGTGAAGCATCTAAGAGACTCACGATCACGTAACCATTTCAAGGTCACATAAAGTCCCCACACATGGCGTATCACCCATAGCTAGTCTTGTGGAGCCTTCTTTAATAAATCTTCATGATCTTGTGAAATACCCCTAGAAAATTGAATGATCTCACCAAGGCCACACGATTTTTCATTGGAAAGTTCTTGAATGACCATCCAAAATCCTTTGAGAATAATGAGAGATGACATTCCAAAGGAAGAGACCCTAGTGGTCATGAAGCTCATGCGCCAGGTCATCATTAGAAAAAATAATATTCCTTGTTGATATCCAAGTAATATAGAATGGTCTATGATCCTTTTCCACATAAAAGGAAGGAGTAAAAGGATAGGAGGTGAGAGGGGTTCGTAGTTACTAAAAGATATGCAACACACACCCATGTTGACCCATGAAGCACCAAGGGACCTCGAATTCATGTCCACCTTAGAGCGCATGAGCCCTCTATCTTGTTAGCCTCATCACACGGAAGTCCTCAGGAGTGACCAGAAAACACTATAGCACTTTATATATGGATAGATAGACCTGTAAAATATATGCTTGAATTCTCTCCATATGACCCATATTGGTTATGTGAGATGCCATCAAAAAATAAACTAAAAATAAGGGGCACTACTCGTACCAACTCCCAATATCCCTAAACTATGTAAGATAAAATACAGGTTCTAAAAAGGGAGGAGATAAGAGGGTTTTGCAATAAATAAAAGAAATATGATGCATTCCCTCGACAACCTGAAACTCACTACGAGTCATTGGTGACATGCCTGACTTGCCTCATGAAATCCTGTTGTCTTGTCGTCCTCACTATGTGAAGCACCCCAGATAACTTCACGGTGCTTAAGGAAAAATGGAAAGATTCTTTCATGGAATACTCGCGCACCCTCGGTGTGGCCCATATTGTTCATGTGATGCATTTGTAAAAAATTGAATAAATACCCTCAACAACATACATGTAATCTCACATGACTCCCAACCATTGTTAAATAGAATAAAGGGGATCAAAATAGAGGAGGTGAGAGGTACTCACAGTAAATAAAAGGCATGTGACATTCCTAGTGCATGCATATCAATATCCCACAAGACCCCAGTACAAGTCACCCAAGGTCTTGTGAGTGTCCTCCCATAGAAATTGGAATCTAGCAAAGTCCCTTGGACATATCAGCATAAAAACATGGAGGTCCTTAGAAAAAACCCGCATGCTCAAAAATGTTTTCAAAATCTACAGTAATATGATAAAGGATGTATTAACATAGCAGACATGTGATTTCTAAAAATCAGAGGATGTGCTTAAAATTTTCAACGACAGAGACTTGTGAAATGGCATGGCGCGATGCCCATTCGCCGAATCTAGCCTAGAATTGTGCCAGATATTCCGCAAAAACTGGTGAGTATTAGGTGTGGAGATGCCTATAAATTCCCCATCCCAACAAAAATAAAGTTTTGGATTTTTGATTAACTAGACACCCAAGATCTATAGGATTCAACTCTTGACATTTGTGGACTTCTCGTGGAAACAAATCATGTGATAAACTAGATTTCCATTAGGTAATATACCATTGGAAATCCAGAGTAGTCGTGTGTTATACATAAATTACTTCATGTGATCACTCATAGATCATGTGAAGGACTTCTGACAGGACATTCGAAGAAAATACACAATTCCCTCCAAATCATGCAAGACTCAAAGAAACTGGCACTGAGTGAAACCAAATCATCATTAATACAGGTGTTAGAACTAGGTCCAGAGGCAGAAGGCTTAAGTGAAAGACAGGTTCTCAACCCTCATGATCTTCTCGTGTGACACACGAAGTCATGCGATAGAACCAGGGAACATTGCCTTGATTTCACAACACCCCTTGGTCATGTCATCTGGGACACACGAAGCCCTCCATACATGTCATAGAACATCATACTGTGCCCCCATGTGTGACCCTTCGATATTGTGAACCCTATGGTTCTATCACCCCAGACATGCAACATCCTTCAAACACATTACCTGACTCATATAACAGTTCATGATCACATAAACCGAGTATCATGAAAGCATCTAGGCATAAAAACTAATCCCCCACAACACCCTCTGCTCACGTCAGTTGGGATTTGTGATGCCCTCCAAACATTTTGGCTAGGTCTCATGGTGTCTCCTAGAGGTGTCAGTCAAGACATGTGACACCTCTTGGACTATTCCACATTAGCTCTCACGATACCATCCATATGTGTTAATCAATGTCTATGATGACCCATAGGGCGTGTCAACTGAGACATGTGACACCTTCTAGAAAGTAATACTAGATCACCAGGTCATCCCAGGATTGGAAATTGTTGCTTTTCGTTGGCATGAAAACTTTGATCAATTATAGAACCTTAACATATAAGGCCTGACATAAAGGTAAATATGAATTATCTGATTCCAACAATATTCAGGGTACATGGTCTACCTCCCCCTAAGGTTTGAGATCCATATTTATCATCCATAGAGGGAACAACATATGAATCCCTTGTCTAAAGCGATAACATTGGTTACTTTTTATCCCTAGTTTCTCACACCAAGAATGGATCATGTGAGCATAGGGAGTTCTTTTAGTCATGTCATATGCATTGAAAGTCTATATAATGGCATGGGAGATCCCAATATATATTTCTAGAAGTAATGAATTACAATAACTATGATTCTATCTATATTTGGGATATATAGGACATCCCTCTAGGACCCCAGCTTGAAGGTGTCCTTGATCACCCATATATGTCCTTCCACATGATGCTAAACTGCATGAGTAAAATGAACTATCTTGTTTTGGATTCCTACAATAACTAGGGTACATAGGACTCCACATAATGGATCAATCCCATACTCAGAATATTAATCACCTCCTTATATGGGAGCATGTTCAAAAGCACATTTTTATATGGTTTCAATATATAAGAAACCCCATGTTATTGAAGAATAACGAAGAACCTCAGATACATATAAATAGACTCACCTAAGAGATCCCAATTTTCTGGATAATAAAATTGGATTGGCGTAAATTTGTTTTTATAGGGTAAAAAGACCCATATCAGGATTATGAAGAGATTAATGACATATATTAAATCTATAGGAGAGTCCCAGAGTAGGAAACAATCCCCCCCCAATGGGTGTGATGAGGCATGCCTCCCGTCCTCTCGACCAATGCGAGCCCCTATGATTCATTGGACCTAAAATCCCAGACGACTATTGGACTTTGGAAAGAATGTCAATACGTAGCAACACTTGGGGGAACCATTGGATGTTTAAGGGAAAAGTGAAGATTGTAATGCAATGAGAGAAACTCATTCCATTCCATGTTTTCTGAAAAAAAACCATGATATCCTCTTCCTTTTTCAATTGTTAAATTGAATGGTGAGTACAATATATTAGTTTTATCACTTTAACCATTCTTTGATGATTTTCCAAAGAAGTTAATTATTCTAGAGAAACATTTTCATAATTTTTTTAGACTACGAGGATTGTGTTAAAATAATTAAGGTAAGAAATAAAAAAAGTAATTATAAATCTGTAAACATGGTAAATACATAGCCTAAATCCTTGATAGTAATTCTAGGTTGATGATGAAACTATCATGAGTCTTTTCTCAAATAGAATTTGATAAACCCAATGGATGAATAGGGTTGTATCTTAAAGATCTAGTCCTAGAGACTCACTATTCTTACATTAATGGTTGTTTTTATTGTTTTCATAATTCTAAAAATGAGAAGAAAATAATTTGTGTGAAATTTCTAAGAGTTAATAGGTGAAAACAATGGAAATGAAATGTGATGAATGAAATGAAAACACTATGATGTTATAAATAAAAGTGGTATACCTTGTACGAGTTTATAATAATTCCTTCATTATCCAATTATTGTTTATCTATTACTCAAAATGATCATTCTCATCTATATACAAACTCGACCCTCACATCCATTATGTTTTGAATAATGATAATGTTAAGATACTTATCAATGTGTAACACATACTTATCTCTTTAAAGGTTAGTAATCAATGATACTCATCTACCAAGCACATGAAATCACTCGCTTTCCTAACATTAATTAATATAAATTCAACATTCAAACCTACTAGTCATATCGGGATCTAAAAAATTTAATGATAGGAAATATTAATTAATAGAAATGGGAGAAAATAATGAACAAATCAAAATAAGAGGCCATTATAACCAACCTATGGCTCTAATGACCCTGGTAGTCTCATAGTTTAAATGAAATAATGACCTATTAATTATTAAATATTATGAGATAACATAGTAACCTTTTAGTTAGTTCTTCATTATCTTGATGTAAGATATCACATGCACAATATAATGATGATGAAACAGAAAAAAAGTAGAGTAGAGGAAGAGGGACCATCACATTTGAAAAGGAAATGAGTAAATTTTCACTTAACATAACATTAACAGAATGAATATATAAAATTAGAAGAAAACAATGAAGATTCATATCACAAAATGGGAATTATCAGTCCCCATTTCCCCTAATCCCCTTTTATATCTCAACATATTCCTTCCTCTAAAATGGAATTTAAAGATGATCCACACCTTATTGAGAGACTCATCCCAATATCAGGATCCATATGTATTTGAGAAAAATTAGAGCTGATGTGCTTCATTTCATCTTAACTATAGTGGGAATCAAGTTCTACTCAGTGTGCTCGTGAAATCATTGCTACAAGCCTCACATGAGGAGGAATTGAAGATAGGTGATGCATGTGCTTCCTAGGTTTTATTGTTGTAGAACTATAATGGAATCCGATGGGGAAGCTTCATGATGTTATGATCTATGGGGACCTCAATATTGGGTTTTGAATGACATGATCTATAAAGGGATGGGAAATCATACAAAGGAATGTCTAACCCATAAGTAAATTTCCAAAATCACCTAAATCAATCAAAAAAAAGTGTAACAGTAAATTTAACATCATTTTCTATAACCATTATTACATCAAGATTTGAGGCATGGAATGGGTTTTGCTCGATGTTTTGGTTGAGGAGGGAGTATTAGGGCCTTTCAAAATAACTTGAATAAGGTTTTACATCTGAAATTTCTTCCCTAGAAACTACCAATTTTTCCCTCATCCATAGCTAGTTTCATACCTACTTTCCAAAGGTAGGCAATCACCTGGTTTTTTAGGCCCAGTAACTTTTGGGGACACACATTGGTTGAGAGGATGAGATGTCAGTCTCATAGCACCCTTTTGGGGGGAATTATTTTACACTCTCTAAGACTCTCTTATATACATAATATATGTTAGTGAATCTTTTCCTAATCCTGATATGGGACCGATTACCCAAAAAATAATTACAGATTAATTCCCTTTGATGTGAAAAAGGCTTGTATCTCTTTAGTGGATCCATCTTTATGTATCTAAGGTTGTCAACCATTTTCCATTAATGGGTGGATACATATATTCTAAATCTGCATAACCAAGTATTTCATAATGTTATGCCATGCAAGGAGGTGATAAATATTTTGAAAATGGGATTGAGAAATTATAAGGTGTCCTATGTATCTTGGTTATTCCATGAATAAAAACCCATGAAGTTAATTGGGACCATATAGGTGATATGATTATTTCCACTCCCTAATTACACATGATCCATGCTTGGTGTGAGAAATAAGGGAAGGAAAATTCTCATTTCAATTCTCATGATATGGGACTTATGTTCTGGGACTACCCTGAGATGATTTATTATGGACCTGTGGTCCTAAAAAGACATCCAATATATCTTGGTTATTTAAGTAATAATAATTATTGTAGTTCATTTGATTTCTCAGTACACTGATGGATGAGATTAGGTGATCATATCTTGGGACTAATTGGGTCCCAATGGATGAGATGTTAGAGTTGTAAAATGACTTACAATGAAAGGGGTGTTTATTTGAGCTTAGTCCTTAGGAAGGCATCCTACGTATCCAGGTTCGCGTAGAATTAGAGTCATTATAGTTCAGTTTATTAGGTCTTACACCTTGAGGTCTCCCCTACCATTAAGGGGGTTTATAGTGCAGATGTCATGATCATTTACACTCCCTAATCATATGAGATCCATGATCACTGTGAGAAACAAGGGATATAACATAATAAATATCAATGCTTTGGATATTGGGCTTAAATGATAGGATTTCCATAGGTGATTAGTATGGAGATTAAAATTGGTGAGATGGTGCATACATATATTGAATATAGTAGGAATCATAGTTTCTTTAGTTCCCTTTGTATTGGGGATAACACACTGTGGTTTCCATATACCATTGTAGAGTTTTATAGTCTAGACATCATGATCATCCTAACTACCAATGACCAGATGAGCCATGCTCATTGTGTGAAACAAGAGAGAGAAATTAATCAATTTCATTTCTTTGAATAAGGGACTTAGATGTTGGAATTTCTCTGGATGATTGGTATGGAGCGTGAACCTCAGAGAGAGGTGTCCTATGTATCCTGAATATAGAAGGAATCAATTTCATCATAGTTCTTTTTTATTGGGTCTTACTCACTATATATACCCTATTAATATGGTATTACACTCTGAGGACTCCTAGTTGACCAGGTCTTGCACACTACTGATAATCAATGTTATCAATTCATGGTATTCCCTAGTGACTTGTCCTCCTTATCCATAACGTGTTTCTTTGCCTAGTAAACTTGTATTGGAATCCATCACATGAGTTAGATTCAAACATATGGAGGTTCTCGTAAGAGTCCGTATGGCATGGCTCTAAGGATTTCATGTATCTTGGATAATATCTCCGATGAGAAGCTCGATACCTGAACATCATTTATGTAGGGTGTTGTGTGTCTTAGCTGACATTCCTAGAGGGTGTCGTGAGACCTGGCCATCATGTCTGGAGGGAGTCACAGGACTCAGTTGGCTTACCCATAGGGTTTTGTGAGAGCTTAGTTTTTATGCCCATATGCAACTGTGAGATTTTTCTTATATGAGCGAACATCGTTATATGAGTCAGGCGATGTATCTCAGAGAAAAATCATGGCTTGGGTGATATATACAGAGGGTCTTGCGAGATCAAAGTGATGTTCCCAAGGAGAATTTATGACTTTATCTAACATTTTTTGAGGATATCTCAATGTCCCAAGTATCATGTTGAAGGAGTCTCATGAAATTTAAGTGACATGTCCTGGTGCATTCTCATGTCTTTTCATGACTTACGTGAAATTCATGAGGCCCAATGAGTATGTTTTTCTCTTAAGTATTCCAATTTTGATCATGGTTCAAACTCTTGTATTGTGAAGGCCTTAGGTTTATTCAGTATTATTTTCTTTGAGTCTCATGTGATCCAGAAGATATAAAGTATATTCTTCACACACCTTTACATCGGTAATTCATGTGATCTATGAATGCTCATGAGAAGTAAATTATGTATAGTTAATGATTTCTCTGGCATTTTGTTGGCATATTACCTATTAGAAGACATTCCAGTCATGATATCATCTTCTACAAGAAGTCTATTGAGGTCAAGAGTCGAATTTTTTAGAGTCCAATCCTATCTTTATGTAGGGGTGGTGATTTATAGTCATCCCTGCCATGATATTTCATAATTTTCTGCAGCATATCCAACACGAGTCAAGGAAGGAGCAGGATAACGAATCTGGCACCATAAGACTTCTTAAGTACTTTTCATGGACCTCTCTGAGGGCATCACCTAATTTTTAGTGACTGTGAGTCCCTCTCATTAATTATCCATTTATTGGACTATATATAATTAATGGGGATTTCATTAACTCATGTAGTCATGAAAAGAGATTAAACATTTTCATATTTACATGTCTAAGGGTAATCGCGAGACCAAAGTGCATGTTGAAGAAATTCGCGAAACCTTGGGTTACTTGTATGGGAGTCTCGTGAGATCGTGTCACTGACACTCTTAGCATGTTAGAAGATATTTTATAATTTTGAGAGCTATAACCTCCAAAATGTTTGTTTCATTTTCTTTAGTGGACACATATTGGATGTTGTGTGATTTTTCAAGAATAATGTCGAGGTCAATTTCTCTATTTTTTAGTGATGCATCATGTGACCAATAATGGTTCTATAGAGATACATGATAATTTCATAGAAAAATATCTCCTTTTTTCCATGGAGAGAAAAAGGGAAGTGCAACTTTGACTAGAAATACCCAAGGCCCTCTATGCAATGAGGCTGACAAGCCAAAGGGACATCATGAGATGAGGGAGACATGTCTCTAAGGACTCGTTGTTCCTTAATGATCACCAGGGGTGTGTTGTATGTCCTTCAGTGACCGTGAGTAGCTCCCACCTCCCCTTTTTTATATCCTTTTTTTATTCTAAAAAGGTTAGTGGAGTTCACAATTTTGTTTGAATTTTTTCAAGGATAATTATCTTTTCCTATAGTGATAAGTCACATGATCTCTGAGGCTACAAGTGGCCTCCACACATTGGAAATTATCCTCATATTTTTCAAATATTTTTGGATGTGTTGTTAGGAATTTTCCAATGATAAACTATGTGGCTTGGTGGAGCTCATTTGGTTGTTACTCGCATGGTTAATAGTTTTCTCAACCACCTTCTCAAAAGTAGAGAGGCTTATTGAAAGGGGGTTCTACAGGATTCACCATTGGCTAGGAGTTGTGTGTGGAGTGTCCATGTGACCTTATAGTGGTCACGAGATCTCATGTCTCTTAATGTTTCATGCGATCCATAGTTCTCTATCACCCTTTTCTTCCTTTTCTTTTATGGGGGAAATAATACACATACTAAGGTATTTCTTCCCATTTAAATTTTTTGATGCTCATTTGGCATGCGTCAACAAAGGCCCCCCTTAGGAGTGACATCCGAGGGTACAAGGGCTTTGTTATGAAAAAATTAAATGTCCACTAGAATATTTAGTGGTTTCATGAATTAATTATTCAGGTGACATTTGGTCTATCATAAGATTCTTGGTATAACTTGAAATTACCTTTATATAGAAGGGGGTGGAGAGAAATTCATTCCACCAGCCACCACTTCTCTAGATAATTCTCTCCATTGTTTCCTTTGTCTTCCTTCTTCATAATATTGGTTTGTTAGTCCGGATCACTAGAATCTATTCATCAGCCTTCACTATAAGATCCATCCCACAAGACCGCTTTCACTTAGGTTCTTATCTAGTATAAATGCAAATCCTACTTTGACAATTCATTTTGAACATCAACCATGAGTTACTGCAATCATCTTGAGGTTTTCAAAGGATTTAATGGATATATCATTTGTTTCATCCATTTCATGTGACCATGTTCATTTGATGATTCATTAAGATGTCAGGTGATATGTAAATCCATTATGTGATTCCTGAATCCCTTATTGATTTCTACGATACACATGCTGCTGGATCTTTCATGCCTCTATTTTTGACATGTTTTTATATTCTATTTATCAAACATGTGACACTAACTAATTTTATGATGGATTATAGTTGTCGTCAATGTTCCTTAGTTGAATCCAATAAAAGTTCCATTATTTCCAAGAATCTCAACGTTGATCCCTGCTATCACATGCATAATCACAATGAAATATTAAATAGATTCCTTTCATCTGTTATCTAGAATTATCCATTATCTCATCGACTTCCTATGTATGGGTTTTGTTTAATATAAGATTGTAACATTCCTCCACCATAATTTAATTTTCCATCCCATTGGATGTTTTATTCTCTTGACTATATTCAGACAAAAATTGCTGAGGATGGTTGGATGGTTACATCTCGATATCAGGGTTCATCTTAACTATTGTCCTACTCTCCTCTAGGTTCGGACGACAATTATTTTTCTAAGAAACCTATTGCTCAGAGCTATATGATTATTTTTACCACTTCTTTGAATAATCTAGGTAGTGGATGTTACTCGAAATGTGACCTCCTTCCTGATAGTAATTTCTATGTCGAGTTGGTATGGCCCTTCTGGGTCTCGCAAATCTGTTCAGAGTTTTCTAATGACTTATATATGGTTTACCTTTATAAATCCATATGGATATACCAATTTAACATCAACTATAATCCTGACCTCCTTAATGATATGATCTGCCATTGGTTCCCTAGTACCGAAAAATTTCATTTGTCTCAGGGTGAAGTGGGAATCAATCAATGGAAAATTTATTAGTTGTGTGTAATTCCTCACCTTGAGAGATGTATCATGAATTTATACCTACTACAGATTTAGGGGATGATACTCAATAGAACCCATTTTCTGAAAAGAATATTCTTACTATTTTAAGAGTGAAATAAAATAATGATTTTTCATTTCCCTTGATTATTTCCTTCATAGATTGGATTTATATTTTTCTCTATAAAAATAGAGTTAGACTAGCCATTATTTTCCCTCATAGGTTCCCCTCTTGGAAAGTCCATGATAGTGATAACTCATATTGGTCCATCTTAGAGGCTGGATATTATACCTTTTGGGGATATAATGTGAACTTAGAGATTTATTTAAGCTGAAGACTGGTAGTCATTATAGCCATGTTCTTGAATGGGTGTATCTTTCCAGATGGGGATACATGTTTAGGTATCCATTTTAGTACATTGGTGATGGAGACAAGACTTGTATATGGGGAGAGACTTAACATGGAAGTACCACTCCTTAAGCACCATTATCAAAATATATATCATATTCAACAAGGTAGAACCCCTTACAAGATTATCAGTCCTCTCCAGTTCCCAATTGGCTAGTTTGGGAATCACATACATTTTTATGAATAATAAAACCATTCCAAGATCCCAGAAACCAAATCCCATATTAGACTACTCAACTTATCTAGGGTCAAGGCTATGTATCTATGCCCCACCGAAGTTAACAACGCGATGTGTTATCCTGAAAGTTTTGACATTATCCCCTTTTGTTATCTGGTTGGGCCAATAATTGATGATGGGTTCTTCTCCGTTGGTGAAAGGTCTTATACGATCTCCCTTCGGGATAGGGTTCTTGTAGCCCTGGTGGATGAGCTGGTCATCTATGATCCTTATACACTGTTGATTTTGTCTTCAACTTTGTTATAATCAAAGGGTATCCCCTATTCCTTTTGTCGATGTTCAAGGGGATCAACATCCTAGGGTTATCCACCAATATTTGTGGATACTAACATGTAATGAAACCAAGGCTATGATTATTCTTCCATTTCTAATGATTCTTCCATCTTCTTCACCTGGGATTACGCTAAGTCTTGGGTAGTAGCTTATCCAAATGGTGTGCTAAGATAGTTTTTCTATCACGTGGAGAAGAATTTCACCTTGCTAAATCCTTTTTTAGAGGCAAGGGTGGGATTGATTAGTAATCTATATGAGACATCAATAAATATACCTCCTTCAAATGAAATCCACCTTGAAGATGAAAAAAGTTTTGTTGAGTATTTTAATCCTCAAACACATTCTATAGATGGAGTGTTTGTTAATAGACTGAAAAATTGGGCTTCTTCTCCTATTTCATTATTTATCCAACTAGTTAGTCATCCTTCTAATACACCCACCTCATTGTTTTCAGAGTCTTAGTTATAAAATAGGTTGATCTGGGAACATACTCATGCCTTGATTACTGAGAACACCTTGGAAATATTATACTTACAAGGGAAACACCTTCACCAGTTATTTCATGACTTAGAGGAAGACGACTTCGATCAACAACCCTTGTATGAAATTATATAACAAATTATCTTAACCTGACGATACTTTTCCATGTATAAAAGGGATATTCATGATCTTGAGTTTGAGTCTTACTTTAATAAGAAAATGAGGGAGATAGTGGGGGAATTAGAGTAGGGTGATTAGTTTTTTTATGAATTGAAATTTCAGATGGATTCTTTAACTCCGCAAATATAGAGATATGAGAAGATGATTTCTCATCTAAGGTAAAAAAATATGAATCATCATCCTCATTAGATACTAATTAGAGGGGGGTTGAATAGATGAATAATATAGTCTAATCTCTCTATTCTGGGGAAGAACATAAAGAAGCAGTGAGACCAACTCTCCAATCCTCAATTGATGCCCCTCAAAAGACTCTTGTCAATCTTTCCAGCTTAGCTCACCATCTCTTATCATGACTCGACATTTTTTTACACTCTATTTTTTTGATGAGGCCTTAGAGGGACATAGAAATATAGATATTCCTCCAACATTTTTGTATTGTGAATGGATGGATTTTTGAAACTCTTTATAATACTATTCATTTTTCTTCCCCTCATGATGCGTATGATATCTCACTACTCATTAATTTTTGAAATCCCCATTGATACCCATACATTTCTTTATATTGATTGAACATGAATTCCTGGAATTGAATGTTAAAATTCTAACAGATTTTCTGTAATGTTTTTTTATGAATACCCACCATCAAGATATTATTTATTGATAATCTATTCTAGCTATCTAGAAATAAAAAGATTTATAGAGGGGTTGTCCAGGTAGAAGACATGACCTCAAGGGTGGATGCTTTGTATTTTTTCTAAAGGAGATAAGAATTTGGCTAGAGGATCTCGATCATGTTAATTCCATATAGTGGGCCTCACATGCTTTCATATGCTAAATAATTTCCATGATATTTAGTTTAGGGTCTTTTAGTTCAGGCATTCTACCACTTTAGTATAGGATCTCTTAGTTTGGAACTTCTACCACATTAATTTAAGTTCTTTTTTCTCAGAACTTCTATCTCATTTGTTTTTACTCTTTTATCATGGACCTTATATCACTTCAGTTTAGGGTATTTTAGTTCGAACCTTCCTACGGTTTAATTACGGGTATTTTATCTAGAAACCTCTATAGTTTTAGTTAAGGGTCTTTTATATCAGAACTTATATCACATTAGTTTAGGTTCTTTTAACTCATACATTCTACTGATTTAGTTTAGGTCCTTTTAGCTCTGACCTTCTATCACTTTATTTTTGGGTCTTTTAGCCCGAACATTCTATATGATAATGGGATATAGTGTAGAAATTCTTGGAATGACCTAAAATTAATGAGGGGATAGGTTCTATAGTGGTTTTTCTAAGGCTCGCAAGGATTAGAAGACCATTTTTGCAGATTTATGTATTTTGTTAACATTCATAGGTGCATATGGAGGAGCCATATATTCATATTCAACAAAAGTGTGCCTTTAAACTGGGTATATTTTCTAGGGGATATGAATAAATTATGAAGGTAATATTGGTAAGGGAGAAAATAAGGGATATTAGGACCACCTAGATAGTTTATGTGTGGTTGATATATATCATAACCCAAAATCTTGAGTCTATGAACATGGGATGGGACAGATATGTTGGGGATGTCCCATAACACTATGATGTGACGAGTTCTGCCATGATTTTGTGAGGCTCACAAGGATTAAGGATCCATTATGAAGAAGAGGAGATGCCTTTAGTTGGTAGGTCAGGCACCTTTTGCATCAGTACCATGTACAAGAAATGTTAATCATCACTTCATTCTGAGGGATATAAATGATTTTTGAAGACTCAAATGTCTAATGATAAAGTTGGATACGGGAAGAAATATATCTAGGAAGGGTTACAGATCCCTAGGGAAGTTTGGTTCTTAATTTGATACTCAAGATCTATGCCCTATGGTTTTGAATCTAGAGGGGTGGGAAATCAAAGGTTTTAGAATATATTATTGCATTCTGTTCTTGAGAATGTGCGAAAAACATGGTGACGTAACATCGAGGATTTCAAATCTACTCAGATATTTTGGTACAAGGATTGTAAATCATGATCCAAAGTACATAGATTGGGATAATGATATAGGAAATTCATATTTGAAGTAGTTAAGACTTAATGAGGAGTTGACTAAATCTGTGATGATTTAAGGGCTCACAAGAATTGGAATTTCCTTTTTGAAGATGGACACATTTAGTTGATGAAAATAGGTGCATATGTAGTAGCCATGGGCATGTGTGCATAGTCCAAAAAATGGTCACATGAAGCTGGATATGTTTTCCATGGTCCATGAATGTTTTATAGTGATCTGAGGCCCCCAAATCATGATGATTGATTTTATGAAAGTGTAATATCCAAGAATTGTTTGATCACCTTTAAAGTTGTGTCATCTCCTAGCGAACAAGTTCTTACAGCGAGGAGTTGTTTCAAACATTGATCTAACTTTTTCTAAGACTATTTGGTACAGTGAGAAAAGCTTTTCTATTAGTAGGGATACAAAGTGGACCCTACAAGATTTATGCCTTATATGTTTTAACCATAATTTTTTCCTAAACTTTGAGGATGAAGAGATAAATGATCATAGACATAAATTCTCTTTAGGTTTCCCATTGCAAATTTTCAACCTGACTTATTTTGTGACTCTATTGTTAACAGTTTAAGGTCTTATGATTTGGACCTTTATCGGCTCGATATTATGGTCATAATGGTTTGACCAAAACACAGGAAGTTTAAGGTCATGACTCATATGGACCTAATATGATAGATTTCACATAAGATCCTAATTTGGAAACCAAGGGCTGGTAGCACTCTGACATCTTCCCAAGAAGGGTACTGAGATTTTTTAAATCATGACTGATGTTTTATTAGGTCATGAGTAATGATATGAGATAGTCATACCCAGAGTAGTTCAGACACAATAAGTTGTTCAACGTTTCTACAGTGGTTTCAAGGCTCATAGGGATTGGAATGACCTTTTGTAGAGTGAAATAGTTGGTTGATGACCATAGGTGCATTTTTAGGAGCCATGGGCATGTTTCAATAGTCATGCATTGGGTCTCTTGAATATGGATATCCTTTAAAAGTGATATTGAGGGTTGATGAAGAATTGAGATTCTCATGAAATAAAGTGTGGTATATGGATTGAGGTTCTCTTAAAATATGGTGGAAGCACCCCATACTCGGGTTGACCATGGTATGTATTTTTTGGTCCTTCAATAAGGAATGAAAAATGGGAGATGGTATACATAGTTTATTGTCATGTAGTGGGGACATTTTTTCATGGAGTTTAACATCATGTGGAAATGAAATTTTTCAGGAAGTTTATCTCCATACAGTAAAGATGTATTATTGTGATGTTTATCATCAAGAAATAAGGAAGTTTGAACTAACATGAGTAGATAAAAATGTTGTGGTTGTACCCAAGGGTGAATTTTTAGGTTTCACTAGGTATCTCATGAAAGTGATAATAAAACCACAAAGTTCTAAATGAGAAACTCTCTCTTCGCCAATCTGTCCCATGCATAGAAGTGGGCATAATTTCCATTTATTTTTATAGTGGGGACAATGATTATAGGTCTAAGAAAAATTACATATCATTTAATGATATAAATCCAGATACACGTAGTTCTTTAAAGAACTATATATTTTAGTGTCATGAAATAGGGATGAATTTATACTGACGTGAAAGTTTTAATGTTGTGGCTAGGCCTGAGAATGGATGTTTGGGAATTGCTACATATCTCATGATAAATGAGATTCAAGCCATATGTAGTTTCATAAATTACATGTAGTTTAACATCAAGAGATAAAGATATTGGAAAAACATCATGGATTTATGGGAACATTGCAGTTGGGACTAGGGGTGGAATTCTAGGCATCACTATGAATATCATGAAAATGAGAATCAAACCACACATAGTTCTAGAGTGTTGTGATGTTTTAAGGTATTGTAGTGAGGATTTGAGGTTGTTGAGGCTGATACACCTTGTTCATGTAGGGAATCCTTTTTCATAATTCTTAAGACAACATTATCTATGCTCATTGTGAGATCCAAGGAATGATAAGGGTCCCATGTAAAGGAATTTAAGAGAAGGAAATGGAACTTTTCATCATCTGGTGGTTCGACTATGATATAGGATCAAGGCATCCCTACCTATCATATTAAAATTGAGAATCAATCCATACATAGTTCTATGAAACTCATACAGTTTAACATCATGTGGTAAGAATGTTGGTGACTCAACATTAGTGAAGATGGTTACTGTGGAAACCTGTAGTTTTACGTCATGGGGTAAGTACATTGGGTCACCTAAAGTGAAAGGAAATTAACCCTATGGTTGGACCCATGAATAGTGATTTTGGTGTCACTACATATCATGTGATGATAGCAATCAAGACATACACAGTTCTTATGAAACCATTCATTTTAACATCATGCGACTCAAACATACTTCATAATTCTTATTGTCATATAGCCAGGAAAAAATTCATATATTATAATGTCATGTGGTCAAGATGAGATTTGTATAGTTTAACATCATGTGTTTAGGATGACCTCTATACAATTTAATGTCATGTGGTTAGGACAGGCTCCAACAGTTTAAAATCATATGGTCAAGATGAACTTCTGTATATTTTAACATCATTTGGGTAAGATGAATGATGGAAAATACTCTGATGTGGATTCCCATCGTCGTTATCTTATACAACGTATTTCTTGATAAATCCTTCATTGGTGGTTAGTGTGACATCCTTTACATCCATGGTGGCCAGCTAATAGTCTCCATTATTATAAAACCTATGTATCTTGTAAGTTCATTCCCACTTGGGCTCTTATTTCCTGGGATTATTTCCTAGTAAAATTTTGGTTCTGAGAGTGAACACCAGTTCTCCTTGATGGAATGAACAGAGGTGAACATTTTCTACTATAGGCATGTGCTATCCTATTCTGATGAATTTCCATATTTTTGAGTGTGTAGAACCTCTTCTCATCTAGTCATTCTACCTCATCCAGCTGCTTTTGTAGTTATTCATCATGTAAGAGTTGTCCAAAAATGGCTATTTAGAGTGAGGAAAGTGGAACCACTACGGGTAACACTACCTGGATCCTGTACACCAGTGAGTATGGATTTGATTGGGTAGTAGTACATGTGGTGATACGGTAGGCCCATAAAGCATAGAAGAGTTTATTCATCCAAGATTTCTTATCCTCATTTATTATCATATGGAGTGTATTTTATAGAGTCTTATTGAAGGTATGTATCATTCCATTTGATGTTTCATGATAGCAAGATGAGTGATTGGGCTCGATCTTGTACTCTTGGTAATGTTTCTTCAACTTTATTGAACCAGAGTTCGTACCGTTGTCCGTCAATATTGTGTGAGGGACTCCAAACCTGGTTATGATATGGGACTTCATGAAGTCAATGATATTATTCTTCATGACTTCCTTGATGGGTATTACCTTAACCCACTTGAAAAAAATGTTAGTTGTAGTAAGGATATACTTGAACTTCTTGGTTGTGGTTGGGGGATATAGTCCCACAACATCCATCCCCCAAATAGTAAATGTCTAGGAATATTTACCTATTTTCATAAATTATAGGGGTTGATGGATTATTTTTTCATGAATATTTCAGGAATGATAGTTCCTGGTGAATTCCACAAAGTCTTGTATCATGGTTTTCCAGCAATATTTCAACCTCCGGATTTTGTGGGAGATCCTATTTCTAGATTGATGGGTTCCATATGATCTTTCATGGAATTCTTCAATGATGGGGAAGACATATCTTTCTTCTATGAACCAAAGGATAATTCCATAAAACTACATTTTTAGGGTATTTTTCTCATTTTAATCATCCTAAAGCATAAAGTTTATTTCACAATGAATATCTATTCCCTTGTGGCATGATATATCAAGGGAATCTCATTTTGGAGGTAACTGATAATGGGCTCCATCCATCCAGGGGTTTTAAATGGTTTATCATGCTCTGGGGTTGTTTTGAATAGACTAATTTCTTCCATATTGCATACGACGATTAGAGACACCATTATTCAATGTGTAATATAAAATATTACTTCCTCCTCATCAGGTTTAGTGAGGATGGAGAATACCGTAGCTAGTGTGTCTACAGGAGCATTCTGTGATCGAGGAACATAAATTAATGTGGGATCAAAAAGGAACTCTTCGATCATTCCCATGACCTAGCTGATGAGAGGGTCTAGTTCATCGTTTTTTATGGAATATTATCTATTGATATGATTTCTCACTAGTTTCGAGTCCCCTTTGATATTCCGGTAGGCTATGTGAAGCTATAGGGCTGGTTCCAATCCAGAGATGAGGGAATGGTACTCAACCTCATTATTTGTGTAGCCTTCAGATAGTGGTAAGGAGTAGGAAAAATTTCTTTGCATGGAGAGACAAATATAATCCCTAGAATAACCCAATTGAGCTTCAGGTTTTCTGTCCTTGTAATGACAGGGCTCCAGGAGGCTCCATAAAAGTACATATCCCATGTACATAAAGTTTCATGGGTATATAATACATATTAAACTAAGAGACTAGTGAATTAGGGTGTATTTTCTAGGGTATGATATTCTGAGAGGAAATCAACTAGGGCTTGACCTTTCACTAACTTCTGTGATATGAACCGAATTTCGTATTTATATAGAATGAATTCCCATAAATCCAAACATCTAGTCCTCATTGGGGATCCAAATATGTACTTGAGTGGTAAAATATGAGATAAAAAGTAGAATTTTTGGTGTTTTATGTAATGCCTCAGCTTTTTCACCATAAAGATGAGTGCAAGGTAGTTCTGTTCAACATCAAGATGTCTAGTTTCAGTACCTAGCATCATTTTTATGAGGTAGTAGAGACTATTCTTACTTCCTATATCATTTTTCTATATGGGGGGATCTTAGTGGGAAGTCCATGGTGCCCATATTTAATATTAGTGGACTCCCTTCAACTATAGGCATGAAAACCAGTCGATGCAGTTAGTGCTTATTGAGAGATTCGATGGATTTTTGACAATCATCATCCCATCAGTAGGTGACGCCCTTATTATTTAGCCTAGTGAAGGGGAGTGTTTTTATAGCTAGGTTTCCAATGAATAACGAAATTTATTTGAGATTCCTTTAGTGTACCCTTAGTTATTTTAGTTTTCTAGGAGATGACATTGTTAAAATAACATTAGTCTTCTTTGAGTCAACCTCAATGTCACAGTGGAATACCACAAAGATAAGTAATTTTTTTGATGTTACCCCAAAATAACACATCAGTAGATTCATTATTAGACTATGGTGTCACAACTTATCAATTAATTTTTAGAGATTCGTGAAGTGATTACATCACTATCAGGATTTAACAACCAGTTCGTTGGCATAACACTCATCTATCATTCCCAAGAATGGCTTAAAGATGAAATGAATGGCACCCTGATATATGGCTCAAGAATTATTTAATCCAAAGGGCATAAAATGATAGTAGAGGAACCCTTTAGTCACTCTGATGGTGGTGTATTATTAATAATTTTGGTTAATCTTGATCTGATTATACCCCATGTACCCATACATAAAGGAAAGGTCTTGGAAGCATGCAGTTTCATTGATCAAGAGTTTTTTAATCATCAATGGGAAATATATCTTTGGGTAATTCGGATTAAGGTCTCTGAAATACATGAAATCAAAAATCTACCTATTCTTTTTATTGATGGGGACATTTTTGGACATCAATTTTGTTCATTTTAGTTCTCAGATGAAGTTGGCTATGATCAGATTTTTAACTTCTGCCTTTATGTCAGGGGCATGAGATGGGTGCTTCCATCTGGGTTCCTCTTTGATGCCTCGATTCTCATTGGGAAGTACTAGTTAGTGTGTATCCACATCTGGATAAATTCTATGAATTTTTATTTAGTTCCAAGAGAACATTTTTTAGTTATTCATTAGAAACTTCATTTTCATATCTTACTCTTCGAGGGGAGTGAAGGAACTTATTGAAGTCGGACTCATATATTCTTCAATTACCAAATTTATTTGTCCAAGATCATATATTGTATTAGATACACCTTCCTAAAATACTATATGGGTTTTCCTTAGATCATCCTCATCCTCTTACATCTTTGAGTCATTGGAGAAATTTTCAGGTGATGATGGAAATCTAGGGGATTCTTCATCGGTATTAGGGTGAGGGAGGCTATCAGAAAAGACATCATCATCCCTTTATATGTGATTAACTGTAGATATTTTCCATAGTATATTGTTTTATTACATTTTTACTAAGGACTTGTGAGTCTTGGACCTCTTTCATTAGATCTTCTACTGCAACCATGTTTATAGAGAGAGCATAGTCACCATCGAGCATGTTCCATGTATTTTTAGGGGCAGTCCCAATGATATTGGGATATGAAACCCATATATCATCATCTACCACTGGTTTTATACCTCCCTTCCAGTAGAAATATGCTTCATCATATGTGGATTTACAAGTCTCAAATGGGTTGTTGTCACCATATAGTATGTTGACCCTTCTATTGATGGGGTACTTCAGACATTAATGGAATGTTGATGGTACTTACATGTGGCTATGGAGCCATTCCCTTCTAAGTAGGACATTATATGTGCTATCTTACTGGATAACCATGAACATGGTATCATATTATAGTTCCCCAAATTTAAATTCAATTTTGATCTACCTAAGAGGTCACTGCTATCCCATATAATACCTATTAATGGTCAGTTTTGTAGGGGTAATCCCTCTTTTATATATCCCAAAACTATGAGAGTTTGAACTATGATGAGATTGATCCCAAATCCTTTATCAATCATCACCCTATGGACATTTCATTATTGAGTCTTACAGAAACATATAAGGGCCTAATTTTCCATTGTATGGCCTCTTCATGATCTTGATCAGTGAATGAGATGGTGACATGACATTCTGAGGATATAGTCTCCACTCGATAGACCTCGGTAGCAGTGACATCAATCAAAAATTACTGTGGGCTCTAAAGTAATTCAACAATTGACACCTTGAGTTATTTAGAATGGAAGAGTGCATAGAGAATTGAGTTCATTCTTGGGGCTACAACTAGCTATTTTAGAACATTGTACTTTTGTGTAGAGGTTGGAGCTTCTAGATATGGGGTTGCTCCAAGGCATGAGGTTATTGGCCTGAAGAATATGATTTAGATGGACCTATTGTTTCTGTACAAATTTGGGGAGTATCTGCTGCGAGAAATGAAGGTCATTCCAACCTTCCTAATTTCCTTGGTTTATTGGATTAAACCCCTGCTAAGTGGTCACGAAAGTTAATTGGATGTGGGAAACTTCTGGAGGGCCCTATGTTGCCTCCTTGATAGTATTAAGCCTACTGGCGTGCTTGACCATGAGTATCAGCTTTATATATGTCTTATATGAGGATATGAATGGAATATTGAGTTCTAAAACATCCATGATGTCCCCTATATCCTCGGTTTCAGTGCATGGGGCCTCTAATTCCCTGGTTATATGAAGGAAAACCATATTTGGGGGTATATTCATCATCAGGTAAGGGTTATAAAAAATGTATCATATTGATAGAAACAATTATGATATATTTATCTAATGAGGATTCCATTTTTTGGGTATGTACTGGGGTTGTAGATGTTGCAGAGAAGAAACATTCTAGTGTTAAGGATTTATTTAGAGAAGAATATTGCTCTTCCTCCTCTGTCTCTTCCTACATCTGCAGGTCATTCCCACCTTTGGGAGACACATATGTCATCTCCTTCTTGGGTGGTGGAGATATCACAAGTCTGAAATTTTTTTCCTTTAGAGTATTGATCTCAATCAATTGTATTTCAAGTCATCTAGTTGTCACACTTTTTTTAGGGCATGTCCAGAACTTTCTTCCAACCATCATCTTTTTCTGGTGGGAAAATTGTTATGAAAGCCACATTCTTTGGAGAATTTTCTAGATTCACCTATCCAGAGTCAACTATTCCTTTAAGGATGTCCTTGAATATGAATCAATCCTAAATATTATGAACCATAGTTCTATGATAAGGGTAGTAGTCGGGATGGTCATTGAGGTTTAATTTATTAGGCCTTCTGTGTTGTGGATTCTTGAGCAGTTTATTATCCATGGATTCCATGAATTAACTAGGTAATTGTTTATTCTGGAAGGATTATACTTTGTTCAATTGTTGCTAAAATCTCAAGGGATGAAAATTTATCTGTACTTGTGAACCAGGGTTATTCTATGGTTTCTTCCACCTAACAGGAGGTGTTGGGAGATTTGAGGACTACCTGGGCTCTTGTGTGGGAATCTATGTAGGAATGAGAGTGACAACTACAGATTCTTCTATGCCTGGATTTTCCCCTATACTACAAGAAAGAGTCAATACTTTTATCGAGTTCTCTAAAAATCCTCTTCAAGACATTTGGCTATTTCAGCAAACTCTCAGAACCCACCTAGATATTTCATGGGGATTATGTTTTTCTGAAACCCATTATTGAGATTTCCAGCACATAGTTCTTGTAGTTTCTCATGAGATAGAAGGATACTGAGGGAATAGGTTAAACCTTCCTACTTTTATATGAAATCAAACACCACATAGTTCTTGAATTTCATGATGTTCTTCAGGTTGGAGATCATTTTTCTTCAATGTTGAACTGAACTAATAAAATAATTGATCATGAAGGTCTTCCCATCCTATAACGGATCCCACTGGTAGAATGATGTACGAAAAAATGGCTTCCCCTTTCCATGTAAGTATAAAACAAATCATCTTTGTTACTTCCTATTGATATCAAGGTCCCATCATTGGACCACATCGGGATATGGTGCATGTGAGATTTTGTTCAGGCTCACCGGAACCATTAAATATAGAGAAGGTAGGATTTTTGAAGTTGGGTGGAGGTAGATTATCACCCTCTCATTCGGGATATGACTTCGTTTCAGGTTTCTAATTTTATTTTCCCCTTCCATGGAATTCATTCGAGTTTCTAGGGATTCAATGGAATTATGTAACTCTAGGGGTACTATTGTCGGAGTCGTCGACCATCCACAAGTAGGGGGTGGGGTTTAATGAGGTGGCCCTGCTTTTATCTCCTGTGGATTCTTGATCCTTCCTATGAATAAATGATCACCCTAGAGAGGTATGTCACCTCGTTTGATAGAATTCACGATTATTTTTCACTTCCTAATTTATGTGGAATGGATATCTAGATATGGTACCAACCTGATACTCAGATTCCTCTCTTACTAGAGAATCAAATACGAGATGGAAAATATTCATCTCTATCTGGAGATGATATCTAGTGGAAATATTTCCCTACTGTAGCTATTTATGAAGTTGTTAGATATCTCATATTCCACTCTCATGTTTTTTTAAAATTGTCCCTCTATTGTTGGAAAATTAGATGAATTCACATATTTCCCCTTTTTAATGATAGTATTCTACTAAGGAGGTGGAAAATCAGTATATAGTAGTGTCAAATTCTAAATAATTGTTTGGTTCCAAGTGCATGAAACCTTGTTTGATGCATCATGATCACACTCCTCCTAGGGTAAATTTTCCATATTGCATCCCCCTATGTTCGTGTCTTGATCAATGTATACCCAGTTGACAATAATGAAATTCAAAGAGAAATGTAAGGAAATTGGGGTTATTCCATTGCTTTCTATACAATAAGATGATTATGTGCAGCTTAAATTGGGATAGTTATTCGAAACCTTGGACTTATTGTTATATTTTGTATTGTGACCCCTGCAGGTTATGATTGCCTTTACCGTATGCTTCAACCATCTCATCCTATAAATAGGGACTTTGAGAGAGTTTTCAGTTATGATTTTGGACTGAGCTCCGATGGACATAAGTTCTTACTTGGGTGGGAGGAACAGGTGTGATGATGACTATTTATTTCTTCCACCCAACGTATAGAAGGCGGATCCTCTCTTTGGTGAAAATGAAGATGAATGTTCCCCCAGCCTTGTGGGGTGGGGGTTATTTCTGGCTACCATTGGAATTTATTGGTCATTTTGTTGAGGATCCACGGACTCTTGTTGAGGACGTGATGATTCCTAGGATTAACATGAAGATATCAATTCCCTCAACTTAATGGGGTGGGTGTGATCTAGATTCACCACTGATGTCTCCAGGGTCCCCTCATGGGACAATGAACATCGTGATGATGATTGAGATATAAATTCCCCCAGCCTAGTCGGTTGTGGGTAACCTATGGCTATTAATGGTTTTTCATGAATCATCTTGGTAATTGATGATCCGAGTGGTGGAGGTGGTGGCAGATATTCTCTTAGACCAGGGGACCGAGTCCAATCCTAAATGAATTTTATGGAAGCTGCAATTTTGTCCAATTTAATGTGGGCTAGGTGTGCATGTATAGGATCTAGAGGGGGCTAGCCCATGATGAGAACCATTACTTACATAAAGTTGTTCGGGTGATTTCAAATTTGATCTACATATTTTTAATGTCCACCTATTTCCTTGAGGGTCCCATTTTAAAATTATATTTGTTATCCCCACTCCCATTCCATGGTGTCTGGGCACTGTAGAGGTAGTGTAATTCTGGTGCAGTGACCAACTAGCCCCAGCATTAACTCTTTCCCTGATTTCACCGGAGGCTATAACATTTCTTGGCATGATATATGAGGATTTATATTCTTCCATGGTAGTAGAAATGTGTAATTCTTCATACTGTACCTATCCTTGAATATATATGCATGATTTGTCTTTGGAGATCAGCCATCGAGGCACATGATGCAATGACAAAAAGCATGTTGTAGATTTGTGCTATGATTTTCTAGTTTTTCATCTAGTGCCATAGAGATGTCCGCTTGGTCATGTTGACAATAGTATATCTTGATTATCTGAATGTGTAACTCAAATACTAGACAAGGGAGATATCAATCCTTCATTCACTAATCAGTAGCCCACATATTTTGGCATAGGTAAGGAATGCACTCCTTTTCTATCTCATTTGGGATCTCAGAGCTAGAAGTAGTGTGGGGTAAGACCAAGATGGGGGGTTTGGTTAACACTCTCCATATTTCAATTTTGGCCTCATCCTTATAAAACCTACACACCTCCATCCCAACATACCATAGAAGATGGATCTGATGGTCACATTTTTATTGGAGTGGAGTGTTTCTGGATATTGATTGGGATCCTTACACTGTTGAATCAAATGTTTTGAGCCACTATCTATACAAAGGTATCAGATTTTTGGAAACCTCTCTATATAAAGGTGTCTCGAAAAGGGAAGGATTTCATTCACCATGGAATATATCTCCATGGGTGGTTGACCAAGGTGGAAGTCAGGACTGGCATCCCTGCAATCTATCTCTACACCACCACAAAGAGAATTGTATTGGTAATGAACGTTTCTTCTTCTGCTTTAATATAATAGTTGATGAACCCTTTGGTTATTGAGAATGTGTCTCAAACAACCTTGAAGACATAGGTATTGTGTAGATTATGAATATGTACCATGTTTTATGACATTGTGAGAATATGATAACCTTTCATTTGTGATTGTGCAGGGATATGATAATTCTTTGTGATAATTACCGGAACATGTATACACCGTATGGGGCTCAAAGAGTACGAGACCACTATTGAGAAGCCTTTAGAATATAGTGATGAGATGTCTCATTATTTACATGAATATGATCTTATATTGAGGCATGAGCCATTCTCACTAGATGAGCCTCAGTCAAGACGTGTGTATGAGCCTGATCGTGAGCCTTTGGGATATGTCGATGGTCCATCTTGGAAGGAATATGATCCAACCTTGAGTCATGTGCCACTCTCACTTGGTGAGCCCCAATTGGATTAAAAATATGATCCTTGTTTGAATATGAATTCCTCACCAAAATATACCAAAGAACCTTCGGAATGGAATAAGCGATATGAGCCCCCTCCTGCAATGCCTTATAATGATGTTGGAACAGTCGTTCGTTGGAAGAAGTTGGAGTATGTGCCTTTCTTATGTTATCTAATAGAGTATACTAGGAAGATTCACTGATTGTATTATAAGCCTATCATGAGGATTGTTCAATTCTCACATGGTCAGCCTCATACAATACAAGGATATATGCCTGATCGTAGGCCTTTTGAGTATTCTACTAGACATTATTGATATGAATATGAGCCTATCCTGAGGATTGTTCCCCTCTACCATGGTGAGCCTCGACCAGAATAGGTATATGAGCCCAATCATGGGCCTTTGGAATATGATGTAAAACTTCATTTACAAGAATCTTCACCTATCCTGATGCGTTTTATGTCACACATGGTGATCCTTGAATGGAACATGAGTGGGAACCCAGTTTGGTGAATCTTCTTTTATTCAAATATACCGATAATCATCTTAGACAAGGGAATGAATGTGCTCTTTCTTCGGTACAACCACTTATTCATAATGATCAAAGTTTTGATATGCCCTAGCTATGGGGATAAGAGTATGCACCTATCCCTTTATCTATAATAGCTACAAAATATTCCATTGGATCTCATTAGTTGTCCCTAAAATATATTGGCATTTTTTCATTGTGTTTTCTTGGATATAAGCCTGGACATTTTTCATCTCCATTATGTAAATTCATATTTTTTCTATTTAAGTGGGTATATGCTCCCACTTTTTTCATCTTTATACCATCAGAGTATGCCAATGGACTTCATGCACAACGGTGGGTATATGAACCTCCCCCATGTTTTTTGTGGGAATATTCCCACAGACATGTTCAGAGTTGGTAGGGATTTGAGTTTGGTTGTTAGTTACTGCCAGAATATACCAGTAGGCATCAATAGTATGAGTAGGGATATGATCCCACTTCTTTATATCTAGTGTATTCCTCCCCCAATGATCCTTCCTTATTGTAGGTGAATGGGTATTAGTGGAAAAATAATATAGGATGGAACTCACAACCAGTGAATGGTGGGTACCAGTGGGATGATACTATTGAAGGTGGTTGGAAGGTATCCTACCTAGGGGCACCTAAACCGAAACAGAACTAAATTAAGTACCGTTGTCCATAAATATTGTGTGAGGGACTCCAAACCAAGTTATGATATGGGACTTCATGAAGTCAATTATATTATTCTTCCAGACTTCCTTGATGTGTATTACCTTAACCCACTTGAAAAAATTGTTAGTTGTAGTAAGGATATTCTTAAACTTCTTGGTTGTGGTTGGGGGATATAGTCCCACAACATCTATCCACCAAATATTAAATGGAAAGTAATATTTACCTATTTGAATAAATTATAGGGGATGATGGATGATTTTTTCATGAATCTTTCAGTCATGATAGTTCCTAGTGAATTCCACATAGTCCTGTATCATGGTTTTCTGGTAATATTTCATCCTCTTAATTTTGTGGGAGAGCCTATTTCCAGATTGATGGGTTCCATATGATCTTTCATGTAAATCTTCGATTATGGGGAAGACATATCATTCTTCTATGAACCTAAGGATAATTCCATAAAACCACATTTATATAGTATTTTTTCCCATTTGAATCGTCCTGAAGCATGAAGTTTATTTCACAATGATGAATATATTCTCTTGTGGCATGATATATCAAGGGAATCTCATTTTGGAGGTAACTGATAATGGGATCCATCCATCCAAGGGTGGTAAATGGTTGATCATGCTCTAGGGTGGTTTTGAATAGACTAATTTCTTCCATATTTCATACGACGATCATAGACACCATTATTAGATGTGTAATATGAAATATTACTTCCTCCTCATCAGTTTCGGTGAGGATGGAGGCTAACGTAGCTAGCGTGTTGACACAAGCATTCTTTGATCAAGGAACATAAATCAATGTGGCCTCAAAAAGGAACTCTTCGATCATTCCCATGACCTAGCTGATGAATGGGTCTAGTTCACCCCTTTTGATGGAATATTATCGTTTGATATGATTTATCACTAGTTTCGAGTCCCCTTTGATATTCAGGTAGTCTATATGAAGCTATAGGGATAGTTACAATCTAGAGATGAGGTCTTGGTACTGAACCACATTATTTTTTCAACCTTCAGATAGTGGGAAGGAGTAGGAAAAATTTCTTTGTCTGGATAGACAAATACAATCCCTAGAACAACACAATTGAGCTTCAGGTTTTCCACCATTGTAATGACAGGGCTCTGGGAGGTGCCATTAAAGTACATCTCCCATGTATAAGGAGTTCCATGGGTATATAATACTTCTTAATCAGGGAGTCTAGTGAATTAGGGTGTATTTTCTAGGGTAGGATATTCTATGAGGAAATAAACTAGGGCTTGACCTTTCACTAAATTCTATGATATGAAGAAAATGTCATATTTCTATAGAACTAATCCCAATAAATCCAAATACCTAGTCATCATTGGGGATCCAAATATGTACTTGAGTGGTTAAATATGAGAGAAAAAGTAGAATTTGTGGTGCTTTATGTAATGCCTCGTCTTTTTCACGATAAAGATGAGTGCAAGCTAGTTCTTTTCAACATCAAGATATCTAGTTTCAGTACCTAGCATCATTTGGATGAGGTAGTAGAGATTATTCATGCTTCATACTTCGTTTTTCAATGTGGGGGGGTCTCCCAATGGGAATTCAATGGTGACCATATATAATATCAGTGGCCTCCCTTCAACCAGAGGCCTGAAAACCAGTCTATGAAGTTACTACTTCTTGGGAGATTCGATGGATTTTTGAAATTCATCTTCCCATCAGTAGGTGAATCCCTTATTATTTAGCATAGTGAAGGGGATTGTTTTTATATATAGGTTGCCTATGAATAACTAAATGTATTTTATATTACCTTATTGTCCCCTTAGTTGTTTTATTTTTCTCGGAGATGAAATTATTAAAATAACATTAGTCTTCTCTGGGTCAACCTCAATTTCACAGTGGAATACCACAAAGAGAAGTATTTTTTTGATGTTACCCCAAAAGAACACATTGGTAGATTCATTATTAGACTATGGTGTCCAAACTTATAAATGATTTTTAGTGATTCGTGAAGTGATTACATCACTATCAGGATTTAACAACCTGGTCATCAGCATAACACTCATCTGTCATTCCTAAGAATGGCTTAAAGATGCAATGAAGGGAACACTGATATATGGAACAAGAATTATTTAATCCAAATGGCATAAATTGATATCATAAGAACCCTTGATTCACTCTAATGGTGTTGTATTATTAATCATTTTTGTTCATCTTGATCTGATTATACCCCCATGCACCCATCCTTAAAGGAAAGGTCTTGGAAGCATGCAGTTTCATCGATCAAAATTTTTGTAATCATCAATGGGAAATATCTCTTTGGGTAATACGGATTAAGGTCTCTGAAATACATCAAATCCAAAATCCGCCTATTCTTTTTATTGATGGGGACATTGTTGGACATCAATTTTGGTAATTTCAGTTCTCAACAAAAGTTGGTTGTGATCAGATTTTCAACTTATGCCTCTACATCAGGGGCATGAGATGGGTGTGTCCATCTGGGTTCCTCTTTGATGCCTTGATTCTCATGGTAAGTCCTAGATGGTGTGTATCCAAATCTGGATAATGTCTAGGAAATTTTATTTAGTTCCAAGAGAACATTTTTTAGTTATTCTTTTGAAATTCAATTTACATATCTTACTATTCGAGGGGAACGATGGAACTTAATGAAGTAGGACTCATATCTTCTTCAATTACCAAATTTATTCATCCAAGATCATATATGGTATTAGATACACCTTCCTACAATATTAGATGGGTTTTTATGAGGTCATCCTCATCCTCTTACATTTTTGAGTCATTGGAGAAATTTTCAGGTGAAGATGGAAATATAGGGGTTTCTTCATCGGTATTAGGCTGAGGGAGGCTATCGGAAGAGGCATAATCACCCCTTTCTATGTTATTCATTATAGATATATTCCATAAAAGATTTTTTTTACATTTTTACTATGGACATGTGAGTCTTGTACCTCTTTCATTAGATCTTATACTTCAACCATGTTTATTGGGAGAACATAGTCACCATCGAGCATGCTCCATATATTTGTAGGGGCAGTCCCAAATAGATTGGGATTTGCAACCAATATATCATCATTTTCCACTGGTTTCTTACATCCCTTCCAGTAGAAATATGCTTCATCATATGTGGATTTACAATTCTCAAATGGGTTGTTGTCACCATGTAGTATATCGACCCTTCTATTGATGGGGTACTTCGAACATTGATGGAATGTTGATGGTACTTACATGTGGCTATGGAGCCATTCCCTTATAAGTAGGACATTATATGTGCTATCTTACTGGATAACCATGAACTCGGTATCATATGTTAGTTCCCCAAATTTAGATTCAATTTTTATCTTCCCAAGAGGACACTGCTCACCCTTATAATACTTATTAATGGTCTGTTTTGTAGGGGTAATCCCCCTTTTATATATCCCAAAAGTATGAGAGTTTGAACTGTGATGAGATTGATCCCAAATCCATTATCAATCATCACCATATGGACATTTCATTATTGAGTCTTCCTAAAACATATAAGGGCCTGATTTTTCATTGGATGGCCTCTTCCTGATCTTGATCAGTGAATGAGATGGTGACATGACATTTTGATGATATAGTGTCAACTCGATAGACCTCAGCAGGAGTGACATCTATCTCAAATTACTATGGTCTCCAAAGGGATTCAACAATTGGAACCTTGAGTTTTTTATATTGAAAGAGTGCATAGAGAATTGAGTGCTTTATTGGGGCTAAAACTATCTGTTTTAGAACATTATAATTTTGTGCTAGAGGTTGGAACTTCCAGATATGGGGTTGCTCCAAGGCGTGAGGTTCTTGACCTGAAGAATCTAATATAGATTGACCTATTGTCTGTATAGAAATTGGGGGAGTATTTTCTATGAGAAATGAAGTTCATGGTAGCCTTTCTAATTTCCTGGGATGATTGTATTGAACCCCTGGTAAGTGGACATGAAAGTTAATCAGATGTGGGCAACTTCTGGAGGGCCCTATGTTGCCTCCTTGACACTATTTAGCCTACTGGTGTGATTGAACATGAGTATCAGCTTTATATATGTCCTATATGAGTATATGAATGGAATATTGAGTTCTAACACATCCATGATGTCCCCTATATCCATGGTTTTGGTGCATGGGGCCTCCAATTCCCTGGTTACATGAAGGAAACCCATATTCAAGGGTATATTAATCATCAGAGAAGGGTTCTAAAATTTGTATCATATGGATAGAAACAATTATGATATATTTATCTGATGAGGATTCTATTTTTTGGGGATGTACTGGTGTAGTGGATGTTGCAGAGAAGAAACATTCCAGTGTTAAGGCTTTATTTAGAGAAGAATATCAATCTTATTCCTCGGTCACTTCCTACATCTTCAGGTCATTCCCACCTTTGGGAGACACATATGACATCTATTTCTTGGGTGGTGGAGATATCGCAAGTCTGAAAAATTGTTCCTTTAGAGTATTGATCTTGATCAATTGTTTTTCAAGTCATATAGTTGTCACACCTTTTTTATGTCATGTCCAGAACTTTCTTCCAACCATCATCTTCTTCTGGTGGGTCGATTGTTCTGAAAGTCACATTCTCTGGAGAATTGTCTAGATTCACCTATTCAGGGTCAACTATTCCTCGAAGAATTTCCTTCAAGATGAATCTATCCTAAATATTCTGAACCATAATTTTATGATAACGGCAGCAGTCAGGATGGTTAGTGAGGATTAATTCATTAGGCCTTCTGTGTTGTGGATGCTTGAGCAGTTTATTATCCATGGATTCCATGAATTAACTGGGTAATTGTTTATTCTGGAAGGATTATACTTTGTTCAATTGTTGATAAAATCTAAAGTGACCCAAATTTCTCTGTACTTGTGAACAAGGGTGATTCTATGGTTTCTTCTACTTGACATGAGGTGTTGGGAGATTTAAGGACTATCTGGGTTCTTGGATGGACATCTATGCAGGAATGAGAGTGACAACCGCAGCTTCTTCTATGCTAGGATTTTTCCTCTGTACTGCATGAAATAGTCAATACTTTTATAGAGTTCTCTAAATAGAACCTTCAATACATTCGGCTGTTTCAGAAAACTCTCAGAACCCACCAGGATATTTCATAGGGATTATGTGTGTCTGTAACCCATTCTTGAGATTTTCAGCACATAGTTCTTGTAGTTTCTCATGCGATAGGGGGATGCTGAGGGAATAGGTTAAACCTTACTACTTTTATATGAAATAACACACCCCATAGTTCTTTCATTTCATGAAGTTTTTCAGGTCGAAGATCATTTTCCCTCAATGTTGAACGGAACTAATAAATTAACTCATCACGAAGGTCTTCCCATCCTGCAGCGGATCCCGCTGGTAGACTGGTGTACGAAACAAAGGATTTGCCTTTCCATGTTGGTATAAAACACCTCATATTTTTTAATTCTTATTGATCTCAAGGGCCCATAATTGGACCACATCGGGATACGATGCATGTGAGATTTTGTTCAGGATCACATGTACCATTAAATATAAAGATTGTAGGGTTCCTGAAGTTGGGTGGAGGTGGAGTATCACCCACCCATTCGGGATATGATTTCCTTTCAGGCTTCACATGTGATTTTTCCCCTTCCATGGAATTCATTCTAGTTTCTAAGGATTCAATGAAATTATGTAACTCTAGGGGCACTGTTGTTGGAGCCTTCAACCATCCACAGGTAGTGGGTGGGGTTCAACGAGGTGGCACAACTTTTAGCTCTTGTGGATTATTGATTCTTCCTAGGAATAAATGATCACCCTAGAGAGAGATGTCACCTCAATGGATGGAATTCACGATTATTTTTTAATTCCTCATTTATGTGGACTGGATATCTAGATATGGTACCAACCTGATACTGAGATACCTCTCTTACTAGAGAATCAACTATGATATGGACAATATTCATATTTATTTGGAGATGATATCTAGTGGAAATATTTCCCTATAATATCTCTTCATTGGGTTGTCAGATATCTCATATTTCACTCTCATATTTTTTTAAAATTTTTCCTCTATTGTTGGAAAATTAGATGAATTCACATATTTCCCCTTTTCAATGATCGTATTCTACTGAGGAGGTGGAAACTTGTTATTCAGTGGTGTGAAATTCTAAATAATTTTTTGGTTCAAAGTGAGAGAAACCACATTTGTTGAAAACTAATCACCCTCCTCCTAGGGTAAATTTTCCATGTTTCATCCCCCTATGTTCATCTCTTGATCAATGTCTACCCTGTTGATAATAATGAAATTCAAAGTGACATATAAGGAAATTGTGGTTGTTCCATTGCTTTCTATGAAACAAGATGATTATGTGCATCTTTAATCAGAGTAGTTATTTGAACCCTTAGACTTATTGTGACATTTTGGATTGTGAACCCTGTAGGTTATGATTGCCTTTACCGTACGCTTCACCCATCTCATCCTATGAATAGAGACTTTGAGAGTGTTTTCAGTTATGATTTTGGAGTGAGACCTGATCAACATAAGTTCTTCCTAGGGTGGGAGGAACAGGTGTGATGTCGACTATTGATTTCTTCCACCCAAGGTAGAGAAGAATGATACTCTATATGGTGATAATGATAATGAAAATTCCCCCAGCCTTGTTGGGTGGGGGTTTTTTGTGGCTACCATTGGAATTGATTGGTCATTTTGTTGAGGATCCAATGGCTCTAGTCGAGGACTTGATGATTCCTGGGATGAACATGAAGATATCAATTCCTCCAACCTAGTGGGGTGGGTGTGATCTAGATTCAACACTAATGTCTCTAGGGTCCCCTCAGGGGAAAATGAACATAGTGATGATGATTGAGATATAAATTCCCCCAGCCTAGTAGGTTGGGGATAATCTGTGGCTACTGATGGTTTTTCATGAATCCTATTGGTAATTGATGATCTGAGTGGTGGAGGTGGTGGTAGATATTCTCCTAGCCCAGGGGACTGAGTCCACTCCTAGATGAATTCTATGGAAGCTAAAATTTTGGCCAATTTAACATGGGCTAGGATTGCATGTATATGATCTAGGGGGGGCTAGCCCACGATGAGAACCGTTCTTACAAGAAGTTGTTCGGGTGATTTCAAATTAGATCTCCATATTTTGAATGTCCACCTATTGAATTAAAGGGCCCATTTTAAAATTATATTGGCTATCCTCTCTCCCATTCCATGGTGTCTGGGCACCGTAGAAGTAGTGTAATTCTAGTGCGGTGACCAACTAGCCCCAGTATTAACTCTTCCCCTGATTTCACCATATTCTATAACGTTATATGGCATGATATATGTGGGTTTATGTTCTTCTATGGGAGTTGAAATGTGTAATTCGTTATAATATCCTCATCCATGAATATAGATGTATGATTTGGCTTTGGAGATTAGCTATCGAGGCATCATGATGCAATGACAAAAAGCATGTTGTAGATTTGTGCTATGATTTTTTTAGTTTTTCATCTAGGGCCATAGAGATGTTAGCTTGGTCAAATTGACAATAGTGTATCTTGATTATCTGAATGTGAAACTCAAATCCTAGACAAGGTAGATATCAATCCTTCATTCCCGAATCAGTAGCCGATATATTTTGGCATAGGTAAGGAATTCACTCCTTTTTTATCTCATTTGGGATCTCATAGCTAAAAGTAGTGTGGGGCCAGACCAAGATGGGGGGTTTGGTTAACACTCTTCATATTTCAATGTTGGCCTCATCCTTATCAAACCTACACACATCCATCCCAACATACCATAGAAGATGGCTCTGATGGTCACATTTTTATCATAGTGGAGTGTTGTTGGATGTTGATGGGGAACCTTATACAGTTGAATCAGATGTTTTGAGAACCTCTCTATACAAAGGTATCAGATTTTTGGGAACCTCTCTATATGGAGGTGTCTCGAAAAGGGAAGGATTTCCTTCACCATGGAATATATCTCCATGGGTGGTTGACCAAGGAGGAAGTCATGATTGTCATCCTTGCAATCTATCTCTACACCACCAAAAGGAGGATTGATTTGGTAATGAACGTTTCTACTTCTGCTTTAATAGAATAGTCGATGAACCCTTTTGTTGTTGAGAATGTGTCTCAAACAACCTTAATGACACATGTATTGAGTAGATTATGAATATGGACCATGTTTTATGACACTTTGAGAATACGGTAACCTTTCATTTGTGATTGTGTAGGGACATGATCACACTTTGTGATAATTACTGGATCATGCATATACTGTAAGGGGCTCCAAGAGTCTGAGACCACTATTGATAAGCCTTTGGAATATTGTGGTGATATGTATCATTATTTACATGAATATGATCCTATATTGAGGTATGATCCATTCTCACTAGGTGAGCCTTAGTCAAGACAGGTGTATGAGCCTGATCGTGAGCCTTTGGGATATGTCGATGGTCCATCTTAGAAGGAATATGATCCTACCTTGAGGTATGTGCCACTCTCACCTGGTGAGCCCCAATTGGATTAGGAATATGATCCTTATCTGAATATGCATTCCTCACCAAAATATACCAAATAACCTATAGAATAGAAGAATGGATATGATCCTCCTCCTGCAATTCCTTATAATGATGTTGGCACAGTTGTTCGTTGGAAGAAGTTGGAATATGTGTGTTTCTTCTGTTATCTACTAGAGTATACTAGGAAGATTCACTAATAGGATTATAATCCTATCACGAGGATTGTTTCATTCTCACATGGTCAGCCTCATCCAATACAAGGATATATGCCTGATCATTGGCCTTTGGAGAATGCTCCTGGACATTATCGATATGAATATGAGCATGTCCCAAGGATTGTTCCCCTCTCCCATGGTGAGCCTCGACCAGAACAGGTATATGAGCCAAATCATGGGCCTTTGGAATATGATGTCAGAGTTCTTTTACAAGAATATTCACCTATCCTGATGTGTGTTCTATCTCACATGGTGATCCTTGAATGGTACATGAGTGGGAACCCAGTTTGATGAATCTTTCTTTATTGAAATATACCGATAATCCTCCTAGACAAGGGAAAGAATGTGCTCTTTCTCTGGTACAACCACTTATTCACAATGATCAAAGGGTTGAGATGCCCTAGTTGTGGGGATAAGAGTATGAACCTATCCATTTATCTATAATAGTTCTAGAATATTCCATTGGATCTCATTAGTTGTTGCTAAAATACATTGGAATTTTTTCATAGTGTTTTTTTGGATATAAGCCTGCACATTTTTCATCTCCATTATGTACATTCTTATTTTTTCAATTTAAGTGGGTATATGCTCCCAATTTTTTCATTCTTATACCATCGAAGAACGTCGATGGACTTCATGGACAAGCGTAGGGATATGCACATCCCCTATTTTTTTATGGGAATATTCCCATAGACATTTTCAGAGTCGGTAGGGATATGAGTTTGGTTTTTGGTTCCTGCCAGAATATACCAGTATGCATCAAAATTTGGAGTAGGGATATGATCCCACTTCTTTTTATCCAGTTCATTCATCCCTCAATGATCCTTCCTTATTGCAGGTGCATGGGTATTAGAGTAAAAATAATATAGGATGGCACTCACAACAGGTGAATGGGGGTTCTAGTGGGATGATACTAGTGAAGGTGGTTGGAAGGTCCCCTACTCAGGGGCACCTAAATCGAAACAGAACTGAATTTAGTTTCTTGTTCAAACATCAGTAGATATAAAATGTGGTTGTTGATGTGTTCCAGGGATAAGCTTATGAACCGATTTCTTATTGCGATGTGGGATACTGGATTAGCAGTAGCCTTTGTAGGGGGATTCAGATTCACTGGTTCCATCCCTGGAGAGACTCATGGGAATCTTCCATGGTTAGGATTGTACCATGTCAGTGGTACTTGATGACCATCATAATTTACACCTACCATTTGAGATATCGAGCCTGTTAGATCACTTTATGACCCATGGGCGTCACAGATGCATAATATTTATTAGATTGAATGCTATATTATGAATACATTGCCTCGAGTTGGGTTGATTTTGATGATATTAGTAGCTGTAATAATAAAAACAACAAGGAAAAGGGTTTCCTATTAGTGTTATATTGGAGGCATAAAAATGATCAGTCAGATATTCATGGTTAACAAAATGGTCCCATTTTCTTAATCTGACCATTCTGCTTATGTGGACTTGTCAACGTGGAGATGGAATTATAGGAAACCCAGTTACAGAAGATCATCTATATGATCACATTGGTTTTACTACTCTTATATTATAGTGTTTTCAAGAAAAAGTGGCCTAATAGATTCATGTCAAGTCTTTCATTATTGTTTACATATGGGGAGAAAGAAAAATGGACAGATAAATTATATCCCAATTTTTTTTATTTCAGATATTCACATCGGATTCACCATTTTTTCTTACGTATAGTGGAAAAAATGGCCTGATAGATTATAACCCCATCATTTTATTAATCTAGATATTTGCATTGGATTCACCAATTTTGGTCCATCATGAATCGGGGTGTGGAATGTGTTTCACTTGATGGTTTGGTTGTGGGGTGAGTTTTAGGTCTTCTCTCAATCACTTACACTGGGTTTTCCATAAAATTCACCTTCCATAGAAACTCCCAACATTTCCCTCATTCGTAGCTAGGTACATACATACATTCCAAAGGTAGGTGGTCACAATGGTTTTCAGGCCCATCGACTCTTGGGAAAACTCATTGGTCGAGAGAATGGGAGGTCAGGCTCTTCTCAACCTTTTAGGTGGAATTGTTTCATACTCAAAGAATCTCTAATAGATTTAATAAATGTTCATGAATTTATACCTAATCCTGATACGATACCAGTTACCCTAAAAAATCATTTTAGGTTTATTATCTTCAATGTGCCAAATACTATGATCCCTTTAGTGGACCCATCTATATATATCTAGGATTATCTACTATTTTCCAATAATGATTGGATAATTATATGCTAAATCCATCTAAATATGTTCTTTGGAATGTTATTCCATGAAATGAATCAGTTAATATTCCGAAGAGGTGATTGAACCCCTATGAGGCATCTTGTGTATCTTGATTACTGTAGGAATCAAAATCCACATAGTTTTTTGGGCCTGTGAAGATGATATGATTATCAAAACAACCTAAGCTCACAATATCCATGCTCAGTGTGAGACACAAGGGATGAAAAAAATGATCATTTAATTTCTCATGATATAAAACTTATGTGCTGGGACTACCCTGAGATGGTTTATTATGAAACATAGGTCTTATAAAGACATCTTAGGTATCCTAGTTATGAATGAAATCAGAATTATCATAGTTCATTCGATTTATCAATCTTATGATGGATGAGATCAAGTGATCATATCCTGGGACTAGTTGGGTCTTGATGGATGAGATATCAGAGACATTAGGGGACTTACACCGAAAGGGGTGTTTATTTGATCTCATACCTTAGAAATTCATCCAATATATCCTGGTTATTATAGGAATAAAATTCATCATAGGTCTATTTATCATGAGTTACTTTTTGAGGTCACCCCTACCATTTTGGGGGTTCACAGTGCATATTTCATGATCATTTCCACTCTCTAAGCCCACATAACCAACTCTCGTTGTGATAACCAAGGGATAAAAAGTAATCAATTTCATTTCTTTGGATAGGGGAATTAGATTATAGGATTTACCTGGTTAATGAGTATGGAGCTCGAACCTCAATAAGAGGTGGCCTATGTATCTTGAATATATCAAGAATCAGATTCATCATAGTTCCCTTTGTATTGGGGTTTACACATTAAGGCTACCTTGTACCATTATAGAGGTTTATAGTGTAGATGTCATGATCACCCCAGCTCCCTAATCTCACATGATCCATTCTCATTGTGAGAAACATGGGATAGTATGTAATTGATGTCATTGCATTGAATAAGGTATATAGATGTTGTGATTTCCCTAGATGATCAATATGGAGATAAACCTCAGGTATAGGTGGCCTACTTATCTTGAATATTGAAAGAATCCGAGTCACAGTAGTTCCCTATATATTAGCGCTTACAAACTGACACTCACCTATTAATCTTGGATTACACATTGAGGTTTCCCGATTGATCAGGGCTTTCAAACCAAGTGTTGAAAATGTTATCAAGTTAGGGGATACCATAGTGAATTTTCATTCTTGTTCGGAGGGTGTCTCAGGACCCAGTCAACCAGTCATGGAATCCATTGTATTAGTTGGATTGATACATATGGAGGGTTTCACAAGTGTCAGTATGACATGGCTCAAAGCATACTATGTATCTTTGTTTACATCCATGGAGGGCATCAAAAGAACTTTCCATCAAGTTTAGAGGGAATTTCGGGTGTTAGCTGACATTCCCAAAGGGTGTTGTGAGACATGGACCTCATGTCTAGAGGGCGTCGTGGATATCAGCTAATTTTCCGAGAGTGTATCGTGAGGTATTAGTTTTCATTCCTAGATGAAACAGTGATATTTGTATCATATGAGAGAACACTATTATATGAGTGAAGTGATTTATCTGAAGGACATCATATGGTTTGGGTGAGAAACCCAGAGTGTCTTGCAAGATCAAAGTTACATACCCAAGGAACCCGCATGAAATTCTCTAACATGTACAAAGGATTTCTCATGACCTAGATAGCATGTTGAAGGATAGTCACAAAATATAGGCGACATGTCCTAGTGCATTCTTGTGTCTTTATATGACTCATGCAAAGTGCATGAGGGCCACATGGAATGTTTTTTGATTAAATTTTCCACTTTTGATCTTAGTTCTAACATTTAGATTAGTAAGTACATAGGATTATTCATTATCATTTTCATTGAGTCTCACATGATTTGGAAGGCTTGTGGTATGTTCTTCAAATGAATTTCTAGTGGTCCTTCACATGATCTATGAATGATCATTCAAACTACATTATATATGGAAAAATATTTATCTGACTGTTCGCCCATATATATCCTAACAAAAGAATTGTCAGCCATATGATCTTCCACTCTGAGAAGTCTACAGGGGTCGAGATTTGAATTATCAAGAGTCCAACCCAGTCATCTAGTTGGGTTGGGAAATTTATAGGAATCACCCCCCAAATGTTCATCTCTTTTTTGTGGAGTATCTAGTGTGGGTATATGTTGGAGTCAGTGAATGGATCTAGTTCTATGTAGCTTCTTGAGTCTCCATCATGGAATTCATAGATGGATTCACCTTATCTTTAGCGATCATGAGGCCCTATTTTTAGTATTAAAATTATTGGATTATATCCATTTAATGGGGATTTGGTTGAGTCATACAAGAATGCCAGAGAACATCCATGCTGTCATGTTGACATGTCATTGGGCCTTCGTGAGACCAAAGATCAAATTGATAGGCATTCAAAAGACCTCTAGTGACTTGTTTGGGAGTCCCATGAGATCATGTGGATAACACCATTAGCATGTCCATGATATTTTACGACTTCAAGAGCTCTCACCTCTTTCAATTTTTTTTCCATTTCTCTATGTGAAAAAGTTTGGAAATTTGGTGTGTTTTCATGAGTAATGTCAACGAAAATTAAAATATTTTTTGGTGATGCATCACTTGGAAAATAAATATCTTATAGGGATATTCAAGAATTTAGTGGAAAAATATTGTCGTTTGTCCATGGACAGCCAAAGGGAGGTGCAACTTTGTTTGAACATACCTGAGGATTTCCATGTGATGAGGATGAAAAGAGAAAGGGAGTTTGTGAGATGAGTCATACATGTTTCCAGTGACTCGCAGTGCATTGCGGGTCATCAGGGGAGAACCATATCTCCTTCAGCGACAATTTGTATCTCCCTCCTCTTCCCTTTTTATCTCCATTTTTTTATTTTTCAATGGTGTGTGGAGTTCAGTAATTTTCTCAAATTTTCTCAAGGATAATTATCCTTCCCACTAGTGATAATTCTCACGATCTCTACGGTTGTAAGAGGCATCCAACATTTGGAAATTCTCCCCCTATTTTATGAATAGTTTTTTGATGGGTGGTATTTCATTTTCCAATGATAAATAGTGTGTCTTGGGAGATACCATTCATATACTACCCACATAGTTACTGGTTGTCCAGAGCACCATTACAAATAGAAAGAGTCTTGTTGAAAGGGTATTCCATAGGATTCACTACATGCTAAGAACTATTCTTTGAGTCTTCACAATGTAGTATAATGTTCATGTGATCATGAGTATATTAAAGTTTTATGTGATCTACAAGTCTCGGATATCTTGTTCTTCCTTTTCATTTGTAGGAGAAATAATAACCATATTCAAGTACTTCATCCCCTATAAATTTTTCAATTCTCATTCGGTGGGAATCAACACCCATCTAAATGAAAATGCACTTGTTAAATAATTAATTTATATTTATGATATAAAGGTTCATTAAACCATTTTAGCATGCAAAAGATAGAATTAATTCAATAATAATTTGAGAAAATATAGGCAGCAAACATAAATTTATTTTACAATTTAAATCCTCATATTAAACAAAATTTAATTATTTCACTCAAAAAAATATAATAATATAAAAAAATTATTAACTCTGGTATTTTAATATGGTTTTAAGAAGTTTTCAATGTGATTATGAATTAAAATAAATATAAAAATTTTGTTTTATTTTCCTCACAAACTTCTAAATCTCAATGTAACTAACATTGACGACAAAATAATGATAATAGGCCTCTCCCTGTCCCAAATCTAATTTTCACCCTCATAGACTTCATGACCCCCCTACAATTTGTGGAAGTTCTATGACCTATTCCACAATAGAGGAAACCTCTAACCAATAGTAGGAATATTCCTCTGTCAATATCATCAGGATGGTGGATCGCTATGCTAAAACCAAGAGTGAACCAAAGTTAAAAATTACCACTAGAGGCTCTCTCTAAAACGGTTATTTCAAAGATAAAAAGCCCCTCCAACAATCACAACATGAGATAAACTACCTATGAAAATGTTTTCTACATTTATTAGACAAGAAGACAATCATTGCTCCGAGTTGACTAAGAAAATAACACTATTGAAGCATTTTATAGTGTAAAACTAAGACCCATTAAATTGGTTGATTTTTTTACTTATCCATAGTCATCCAATGCTCAGTCACAACCATCCAACCAATAGATTAAATTGGTAGATTCCAACCATACACCATCGCCTCATCCAGCGAGTCCCACCACACTTTCTATCATATGAAAACCCTAGAGGAGAAAAAAACACCCCTAAAATGGATGTATAATGTTCTCATTTGTCTCATTGGTATCTCATCCCAACTCTCATTCCTTGAATGCACCACCTATCAAAGTAACTTCAAAACACCCTCACTGAGGTCCTAATGAGACCTCTTGAGTTTGAAACCAAAGTGGATGCTATTAAACCCTATAGTGTAGTGGAAAGAGAGTAAGAGGAATGTCATTCCATCATCTCATTATATACGAAAGATGAAAACATAATCATATAGGGATACATATTCCCACTCTACATATTTGAAATGTTCAATGGAATTGGAATCCACTAGTGATTGGATAATAGATGATTTGGGATCAATCTCATCCAGAACTAGATACTCTAAAAGATGGGTTATATAGAGACTGATCTATAATCACCCAAAATAATAGTCTTGGGTTTTAGAAAGAGTGAGCATAACTCGCTAGACAAGATTCAATATATGTCCTAGTTTTGTAATCCGGTATCTAATGTTGAATTCATGGTTATCTCACAAGACACCACTTTCAATGTGTTAATGGGAAGACATGGCTCCACATATATTCATATGTCTATCCATCATATCACTAGTGCCACAAGTAGTCCCTCAAAGACTGAGTATGGGTGATTTATGATGAGTCTTCTACCTTTAATTCATGTGGATCTCACTAGATTGACTTAGTGTACTATAAAATGGATCAATAGAATCCCTAGGTCAAATAAATGAGTGTGTTAATGGTCCTAATGAGTTTAATATTGTTTCAAAAGAGCCCTAAGATAACTTTAAGAATAGTTCTTTTGATACACCATTTAGAAGAAAAAATAATGTTCCCTTTGATTTATTTATTGTTTTTATTTGTTATCAATAATATTTTAGAATCATTGGATGTGATTGCGGTGTTATTTCAAGCTATGAAGAATGTACTTGAGATGTTTTGAGATGATTTATGGACAATTCAAGATATTATGTGAGTGTTTTTTTAATTCTAGAATTATTGTACTGTATGTTGAATATTAGGCTATGTGCATTATCTTATTGGCCTCACATAAGAAATTATGGTAACCACTTTTGAAATGTGGTTACCCACATAAGAAGATTGATCTACATGTACTAGAATTGAGCTACGCGTATGATATTCTTGAACTATATATGAAATTTTTGAACATGTATGAATATTAATGTACACATAAGATAATTGAGCTACATGTATGATATTCATGTTGCAAAAATGAAATTCGTTACCATGTAAGAGGATTGGTCAACATGTATGAGAATTTAGTTATACATATGATATTTATGCCATTAATTGGGACAAAAAATTCACAAATAATCAAAAAAAACATTAGGAATAATTTTACTAATAAAAAATGGGATCAATAGGAAGAAAATATGAACAAAATTTAGAAAATGATAGGGTTTCACATAGCATCTTAAGTGCTTCGTGGATCATTTATTCCTTTATGAAACACAATTCCCTCCCACGAAGCACTGCAAAGTTTGTGGCTGAGGCATTAATTTTTGGATTTCTGTGAATTATTATCATTTATGGTGGGAAGATGTTTTTTTATTTATATATAGAATGTATCCATCAAGTTTAGTGACAAGGTGAGAACTTTGTACACTCTCCATATCACTCTATGGGTTCCCTTGTTCACATAAAAGTTATTTTCATGCATAGTATGAAACCACATACTCCCTATGTGGTTGCCAAAATCTATAAGAGGTTACCCAATACCATCACCTATAAATACTGGATAAATTTTTCAAATATAACATTCAGTTAGGAGACAATGAGACCCTTGAATATGGAAATTCATTTCCTGAAACTCAAACGATGAGATCTCTCTTCCTTCATGGGGAAACATTAGAGATATCCTTTATAGGTAATCTAAACTCATCCATGTAGTGACAAAAAACACAGTTCATTGAGGTTCCTTGTGTATAAATATTTTCAAGGAAACCTTATATAATTCCCTTCATGAGACAATCCCACTCCACATAAAACATACCCCTATGTAAATTGGAGGGTTTTAGAGGCACCCACTGGATTATTCCTAGAAATCCCATCACAAGTAGCGTCTGGACCCCCCATGGACACCTCATGAAGAAATGAAGTAATGGAAAATTATACCTCTCCTATTTCCCATTCTTAGATAAATTCACCCTCTTTGGTCATGTCAACTCAACTGACCTTAGTGGAACCTCTATGTAATTGTCAAAACCCAAAAAAGGAAGACTCGAGACCATCTCTAAAACTTACCCTCAAACAAGACAAGTCTATTAGAAACATCAGAGCATCTTCTTTCAGTCATTTATTCCATTGATAGAAGGAGTATTTAGAATTAACTTCCGAAATAGGTAGAACCCTGGAGGGAATAAAAATTATGTATTTCCTAGACAATGATAGTTTTTATCAAAAGTAAACTGCAGTGGTATCTCCTAGACCGACATAGTCATCTCAACTCCTGATTTTAATCAATGAGATATGTTCCTGGGGATTCCTTTTTAGGTATAATACAGAAGATGGTTCTTATTGATGATTTTATTACTCTAAGGCATCAATGATCCTAGATCACCCATATTAGACTATAACATGTAATCCCCACTCATGCACTCCAATTTCCTCTGTAGATTCATGGGAAAACCAAATTTGTAAGCCCCAACTCATCCTCATGGATCTCTATCCTCCATGAATCTTGTTTAAAATATCATATTTTCTATATTATAATCCTCCTCAATAGGATATATATGAGAAATAATATTTGGATTTTAATTAATTAATTAATTTTATAACATTAATTTAATATATCTATTAATATAATTAATTTAAAACATACATGAATTGATGTTTCCACTTCCAAATTTTCATTAATTATTGGATTAATGCTTTGTAAGATGCACATTCATGGATATTTTATATTGAATTTTTGAATTAAGTGATTCATGGTGGATTATATAATTTATTATATTCAATGAAAGGTCTCTATTTTTATCTATTATTTCTTATTTAGATCATTGTTCCATCTAGTGGGTGATATGGTGTAGAGAGTGTGTGACCATTTTAGGAAGGTTTACTAAAATTCGATTAGCATGCTTTCATTTCTACATCTTTTATTTATTTTTTTGTTAGTTTTATGGAAATAAGAATCCTGGAATTGACACTTGAAACTGATATAAAAAATATTCAATAGACCATTGATGTATTGGAGAATTTCATTCAACACAAAAATTATTAGTACACAACGTTATTATTATGTACTATTTTTATTCTATAACATGTCAAAATTTTGTATTTTGATTCTTTGATTAATTTTTGTTAATATATAATGTAATTTCCTATAAATTACTATCAAACCCAATAAGGATTCATATATAATTTATGACTATTTTTTATTCTATTTTATTCTACTATTTTTTTGAATTTTTTTTTCTTTTATTTTATTTTACAATCACGATTGTCATCACAGGTGAATAATTTTCTAATCATTTTATTATTTGTAAAATATCATGTAGTGAAAAAAATATGTGTGCATATATATATATATATATATATATATATTATTTCAAAACATTTTGATATTAAAAACACTAATAAATTATATTTTTTTAGAATTTTTGATATGTTTTATAATATTTAGTTTTTATATATAAACAATCTTTCTTGGATATTTCACTACATGTGAGAATATTAATTAATTTTATAACCCATATCTTCTTTATTGAAATCCATAATTCAACATTCATATTGTTTCCATATTTTCCTTTTTTATAATGTCACACAATTCCTTATTGTTTATTCTTATATGAAAATGTTTAGTTTTTACCTCTTTAATTTAGAAACATATTCAAATGTTGTTGAGTTTAATTAAATTATAATCACCCGTAAAATTTTTTATATGTTCAAAAAATATTTAGATATTTTATTTATATAAAAAATGTTTATAGAACATTATATTTTGTGATATAAAATCATTAAAATTATCCCTCATATAAATATATGTTTTAATTAGCCATATATGTATACATATAATTCGTAGATATATTTTATTTAATTATGAACTCACAAATCATGGGAATAATTAATAATTTCATTTTATATGATACATTTTTATAGGTGAAAATATATTGAATTATTAATAAATATCTCCTATTGATATATTATTATTATAGTAATTTTGTAATTGATATGAAATATTTTTGTTTTTAGATTATGTCATTTTTAATTTAATACCCAATGGGTTTTAAATTTTGTGTGACATAAGATTTGTATATCATGTCACTATAATTTTATATGTTTATTAGGAAACATAATATTATTATGATGTATTGTTTTATAATTTATATATATATAATAATACCTTATCCGTATTAGATTTTTTCTGATATTAATTTCATATATCATAATTTTATAATTTTATTTTCAATTCAGACCATTATTATTATTATTTATGCTTTATAATTTATGTTAATATAAAATACTACAAAGTGTAATATTTTATATGGAATAAAATTAATACATAATAATATTGGAATTTATTCATTATGACATATGATCCTTATGAGGATGATGTATACGTGTTTTTTAATTTATATCCATATGAAATAATTTATCATTATTAGATTTTGTGGTGACATAAAAATCATATATCAACACATTATAATTTTATATTTTGAGACCCCTATGGAGGATCATAATAAATAATTTTTATAGACAATTGGTTTTTCATATACAATCATTTATTTTTACTACATAAATATTTATTCATATTAAATGATTATTTTTTAATTTAATGTAACAAAATCATTTCATATTTAAGTCATGATGTAAAATGATATATTTTTTTTACAACTGTAAATAATACATGGATATTGATTTTATTTTAAGAAGAATATTTTTAGTTATTCATTTGATTCAATACTAGAGGGATAAATTTATTGTTTTTTTTTTGATGACTTAATTATGGCCAATTATTATGTTAAAATTTTGGCTGAGACAAAATTAATGCCCACTTTGAAACAAAATACCATGAGGATGCTCTTTTTTTAATCATCTAAATTCATTGTGATGGTCGTGTGGTATTATTATAATCTCTCAAAAGGGATTTATTGAAAACATATTCAAGAATTTTAAAAAATTTAATTTCTCTATATACAATGAAACAATTTTTTAATGATATAAATGAGATACAAAAAATATCTCATATGATTCCGCTATTGAAAATTTTAATAATGCACATGTTTGTATTTTCTAGGATATTACATTTGTTGTAAATGTTTTGGGGCAATACTTGAGTATTCCTTAAATTATTTTATAAATTAGTGGAAATAATATTTAGATATTTGAAGGGAACTAAGAAATATATGTTCATATATAGGTTGTCTAACTAACTTCGGGATTTTGTTTATTTATTTACTTTGGATTTTTTGGGTTCCATAATTAAAAAAATGTACTTCTAATTTTATTTTGTGATGTTGGGAAGGAATATTTCTTAGGGGAGTGTAAAATGGATAACAATAGTCACTTATACCATGAAATTAGATTATCCATCATGTTATAAGGATAAAATCATTTGAAAACATATGAAGTCAGGATGTGAGGTATTGTGATAATATCGTTGCTATGAAATTCTCTTTAAAAAACAATAACATATGATTATTGTTTGAAGAATTTTTATATAAAATAATTTTTAGAGTATTGGTCTCAAATTGAGTGCCATTATACATATAATATATTGGATTTCCACTAACAAAAGCCTAAACCCTTTGGGTTTATCAGATTCATATAGGTTTGGTTAAGTTCCTTTCTTGTATTGGGTTTGTGGGAGTTTAAAACTCTTTATAAAATCATTTTTTATTTAAGTGATATTTTTTAATGACCCCAATTTGAATATTAAATATCTCAATGAATTTTGTGATTCGTGGAGTATTATTAGAATCAAATATATTTTTGTGTTTAATTATGTAATTCTTTATCCATTTTTTTTATGAGTATTAAAAATTTTATGAATAATGTCCCAATCAGATATTATTTCTATAGTTATGTCATACTTTGGATTTTAATGCACATTATTTTAATTGATTTATGTTTTTATTTTAATTAATTAAAAATGTCCTTGTGGGAGAATTATGGAAATAAAAGTTGTATTTGAATTAATTAAATATTTTGGTAACATTAATTTAATGTATCAATCAAATATATAATTTTAACATATGCTTTGATTTATGTTTTAGCTTATGCATATTCATAAATCAAAATATTGATGCTTCGTTTTACACATAGTCATAGATATTTAATATTGAATTTTTGAATTAATTGATTCATGATGGATTGGATCATTTATTGTAATTGATGAAATTTCCTTATTTCTATATATTATTGCTTATTCAAATCATTTCTTCATCTAGAAGTTGATGCAATGTGTAGTGTGTGTGAAAATGTTTTAGAAGGATTACTATAAGTAGATTAGAATGCCGTTATTTTTAAACCTTTTATTTATTTTTATATTATTTTTATTGAAAGAAGCATCATGGATTTGTCACCAATTACCAATATATAAAGACTTTAGAAAACCATTTATGTATTGGAGATATGGATCCAATATACAAACAATACACAATTATTATTGTGTACTATTATTATTTTATAACATTTCATAATAATTTATTTTGAATCATTGATTCATATTGGTTAATCACTAATATAAATTAATACCACCATATTCCCAGAAATCCCAATGACACTCTCTCCTATGTCATTACTAACCAATGGGATGAACCCAATAGGGTATCCCATGCATAAGCCCAAATTGATTCCGCACAAGGCCATATCCCCCAGGAATCAAATTGCCCTACTATCTAATCATTAACCAATTAGAGGTAGACACACCAAGGTCACACATAATCATGTTTCATCCCCACACATTATATCATAGTTCCCGAGTAACATCTTGGTAATCCCATTGGTAAGCCTCAAATCATCCTCATGGGGCCCTATCATATGTAAATCCAACACAAAGGGATAAATACTATACAATACATCCATATCATAGAGACATATTACCCACAATCCTAACCCAACCCTCTTCTATTTCATTACCAAAAAATGATGAACTGTTTAGGGAAACCCAAATTCATAAGTCACACTCATTGTTCTATTATCAACACTTTCATCGCAAAAATTTCCTTACTTCAAAATGTAAAAATTCACAGTTTGGCCCTAACATATGACCCATCTCAATATATATGGGATCTGATTATTATTGACCATGATATGTAGGATGCCTAATTGTGGTTAAAACATGACATCATGACCACCTACATTATTACCCACCAATCCATATTCCCCGCAAACATGGACGTCCTTAAACCAAATCCATATCCCATAGTGAACCATACTCGTTATGCCATATACTACTCAGCGGACCATGTCCTTGAAATCCCAATCAATCATATCATTGAGCTATATTATTAATTAAATCATTTCCCCACTGTAAGTCTCATACTCCCTAGTTAATCACAAAATTAAACTTTATAGGTCCATATTCCATTTGAAATCAACCATAATGTGCCTCTTATGAGTTTATCCCATGAAAACCATTTCTAGGCACATTTTTACCAGTACTCAACATTTCATGGTTTTAGAAACTTAAAAGGAACTATTATTGTCCTTTTCACATGACATTAAAATGTAAAACATGTACCATCAGGTGAAATCAAACTATGGGGATTTTTATTCCCTTAATGGGGATATATAAGAATCACCTTTTATGGCACTAATCCTAAATCCAAAAACACATACTTCATTATATGGCGGCGATAAAATCCAGATAACCCTATATTGTGGATTTAGACCATACTACCATAAATATATGTCTCACTATGTAATAAGAATAATATATAGAGCGTCTGATACATACATACAATGCCATCATAAGAGAACCTTTCATATATACAAACGTTCACATTTATGGGGGACCTATGATATATAGAAAATTTTCACATTAATGTGTTTCTTTAATCCACTACTGAAATATGGGAAACTCTATAACCGTTATTTGGAAAGGATTCACATATATATTATATCTATAATAGACTCTTAAAGTACACAATAATTTCCCCCTAAAATGGTATAAATGAACTTGACCTCCCATCCTCTTGAGTAATGTGAATTCAAAGGATCCACTGGAAAAGTACTTTTTGAGGCCTTCCTTTGGAATGTAGGTATTAAATGTGTAACACCCCCAAGATTTCATATTACGTTATTTCTTCAAAGTAATTAAATAACTTGCACTACACGCAACATCGAGTTTAAGTGCACCACGAATTACCAAACTAGCTGTTTAAAAGCGGTTATGAACAGTATTAAATAAATTTTAAAATTTTTATAATCCTTAAAATTTTAGAATCCATATTATGAGTTTCTTAGACATAATGTAAGAACGAATCCAATTTTTTTAGATAAAAGAACTATTTTTCAAAAAATGCAATTTTACGGCCTTTAATAGTGAACCGTATTTAAATCCAATATTTAAAACTTTTATATATTAAATTTGATAAAATAAACTTCTTATTTAGAATTGGGACATAAGAATTTATTTTCAAAAAAAATTGGTGTTTTTCTGATAACTTTCATATTTGGGTGAATAGTGAAAAAATACTATATTTTAACTGAAAACAACTTTTTTAATCAAAATAATTTATAGTGTTAAATTATAAATTTTAATGGTTTGGAAGTATAAATAGATTATATTTTTACCATTTAATCCAAATCTGGTCATTTTAAGTAATTTCACATTAAAATTGGACATAAACAACTGTCAATCTTTTGATAATTATTATTTCTTAAAAATACGCTTTTTGGTTTTATCAACAGGAATTAATTTTAAATTAATTAATGAAACTTCAATGTTTTTTAATTGGTAAAATAGAATTCATTTTTGAATTTGTAATATCAAAATTATCTTAGGGTGATCTTTTGGAATTTTTCTGAAAACTTTCAATTTTGATGAATAGTGAAAAACAATATGTTATTGTTTAAAACCCACATTTTATTTAAATAATTAATTATTTTATTTAAATTTATTTTAAGTAAAAATAAATAAATAATAAAAATATTAGTTCAATGTAATTCATTGGAATATTTTTTATAATAAAATTAGATGTATAAAATTTTATTGAACTTTTTACTGTCTTTTACCCCCCTACTAGGAGAATTTGAAAATTTGTATAAAACTAAATTTTACCGATTCGGTGAGATTAATTTCAAAAATTAAAGAGACACAGTTGACCTTAGGAATTAAAATTTGGTTCAATAATATGAAAATAATTATTGGTGAATAGTAACTTTTGACTTTTATTTACCATAGTTAAAAGTAAATAGGGTAATTAAGGGTAAAAAATGATATTATAATTACCTTAACACACGTACTAATTCTATTTTATAAGTGTAATTCGACAAAAAACAACCTTAGGAATAAAATATGACCCTTTAGGCTTACTTGGATTAGATTAGGACATTTATTATTATTTAATTTAAAGAAGAGTTAAAAGTCTTAAATTTAAGTTTTCATAACTACGAAAATTTTAATATAGGGTTATACATAAGATAAATTAGACTATAAATATTAATTAAAATATTAAAATATTTCCTAAATAATGGTATTTTATTTATAATTTTTAGACATTAAATAATTTAATTTATTTATGACACAATGATGATGCAGTAGTTACCTTAGTAATGAAAGTTTAAAATAATTGATATTATAAATATCCAAATAAATGTAATTTTATGTTTTTGATGAATTAAACTAATTTTATAAGTTATTATGACATTTTAGGGTTGATTTGATTTTTTTTTGAAGTGATAAGGTTGTTATGACTTTCACAAAAACAAAATACCAAATAGTGTCAAAATTGACATAAATTAATTTTTAAAACAAATACTATATCATTGGTTGATATAATATTCCTAAAAATATAATGCAAGTCCAAAGGGATTAAATAATATTATATATCTCATTATTGAACCACTTGAGGTTCTTTTGGATGTTTATAGTATGTTTATTAACCATATAGTGTAAGAATATAAGAAGACATGGTAAAAGATAAATTATTTAACTTAGAGTTAAATCTAAAAGATAAGGTTATAATGGTAACCTATACTTTTAAAAAACCAATTTGTTGAGAGTATTTTGACCCATACCCACTTTAGATTCAAAAAAAATAAATTTGGATCCATTATAAACCGAATGTGATTTTATTATAAAATAATATTTTAATCTTTTCCAAAGGTGCACCTCACCTCTCTTATAAAAGGGAACTCCCCCTTATCTCAAATTCACACATTAAAAGCCATTTGGATCGGCCAAACCCAAATCAAATATCCTCTAAACTGTCCTCCCTTCATCCTATAGGCCTTACTTTTGTCATAAATCCAACTTAAGGAGCCCTTTTGATCAAATCAAAAGGAAGAACCTGAAGAAGAGGTAAATATTTCATCACCTATTTCAAGTTATTTTCTTCTTCAACTTTTTCTTTCCTTGTTGTTTCCATTTGAAAATAATAAATCCAGTATCTTATATATATTGTGATTTTATTATAAATATATTTCAACCATATCCATTATTCTATCCATCCATTGAATGACATATCACCATACATACGTACATACGGCTTACCGTCTCCACGTCGTGGTGTAGTTGTTGTTCAATACATTATTATTTGGATGGGTATAATAATGATGTATAATTGATGTAAATAATAAATATAACATGATATTTATTCTGTATATATGATATACCATCAAATTATATATTATTTTAATATCAAAAGAATGATGTTGGTGCTCGTGCGTACGTATGGATTACCGTCTCCACGAACACGATGAGATTCATTCCCCATCGCAAGAATTAAAGACTAATTTTAATTTTATGATTAAAAATAATTTATATAGACTTGACAGCATTCTGTATTTGAATAGTAAACATCCCATCTATAAAAAACATGACTCACGTAACAAATAATATAAAAGAAAATGAATCAGTTAACACCCGAAACGACGATAATACTAAAATATCATTAACAAATCAGTTATTAGAAGATCATATATGATATCATAATTATGTATATGGTTCTTGTATAATTTAATAACAATGATTTAACTATTATACAAGAGTTTCACATACCCTGGACTAAGGAAAAGTACAAGGTAAGGGTTAATTTCACAGTCTCTTTATTATCCGAGGTTGTTTTTATGTAAGTATCTTCTGGGACCTCTTTATCATCCACATCTGTGTTTTCTTAAAAATGTATTTCAAAACATTTTTACTATTTACTAGACTATGGGATAAAGTCATTTATACCTCTTTTTTACTTTTTATAAGATGTTTATAGAGTAATATTTCTGTCATTTTCAAAACAAGGTACTTTATGACATTTTCAACAAAATTAAGGTTAGAATGTTTTTTAAGTTATACGGCATGTGCGGCTATTTTTCTCCATTATAACATCATTGAATCTTCCCTTACAAGCTTATAGGAATATTTTAAAAATAAATGTTTTCTTTATAATTATTTTACTCTTAAATGATTTCAAAATAGAAAGAGATACTTCTCTCAAATAGTTTTGATTTCATCTATGGAAACATCCTTTGATAAATTTTACACTTGTTTGAAGTTGATTTATTATGATACCAATCTCCCATATTGTATTTAAGTTTTTGTGATATGTTTGACTATGGATGAGTTATTTTTATATCATTCATGGTTTATGGTTAAAGTATTGAAATTTCGTATTCTAGTTTTAATACAAATGTTTATATTATATTTCAATCATCTCTTAAAATGAATGTATTTGACTAGTATGTTTTGGGTTGGGGATAGGTAAAAGTAAGCTCTCTAGGTTGGGATCTGGTTACAGAAGACCCTACAGGTTGGAGTCCGATTACAGAGGCTCTAGGGGTTGGATTTTGGTTAAAGAGGCTCTCCGGGTTGGGGTCCAGTTACAGTTAGCCCCTAGGTTCTGGCAATAGGCCTTGACACAGAAATTAATTTCTGGTACTATACATTCCCTCATTATGAAATTAGTTATTATATGTGATTATTCGACTAGTAGGATATCCTTTGCATGTTTTTATAGTAATATTTGATTTATTTTTTTGATATTATGTTCATGTTTATGTTTAAAAGGCTATTATTTTTATTACACATCTTGCCTTAAAAGTTTATAGCTACTGCGAAATTATTTACCCTTACTGAGCATCTGAGCTCACCCCTTTCTTATGTTTTATTTTCCCAGGACCCCAAGAAGTGTTTTAGGTTTGAGATGTAGGGTTAAGATAAGGTAACAATGGAATTCTCAAAGGATTATGTTTTTCATGTTGTATGTTTGAAAGTTTAATGTAAAATTCATGTATGTAATTTATTTTCCAAGATTGCTGGACTGATCAGTCTTTTGGGACTTGAATCCTTGTAATCATGACAATGTATTAAAATAATGCACCGACTCTGGGAATCTAGGGTCGGGTCATTAGAGTTTGTATCAGAGGAAGTTTAGAAATAACCTTGGAAAATAGATTTATATAAACTCTGATTAGATAACATTACCCTAATATAGACATTGAGGATTAGTATAGAAGAAATTCCTAGAATTTTGGTAATGTAGAGATTTTGTGAGTTTTCCAAGAAAATACATCCATGTCTGGATACGAGCAGGTAGAGGCGGCTCTGGAATAGATGTGTCTAGGGGTATAACTCGAAAACACCTCTTTGATCTAGACTCAAACGGGAAGTGGTGCACGACAACGGGCCTTACTGCCCATTTTGTTACGACACTCCTGAGGGATATTCTTAGGATAATTCTCATTTTCCTTACAAATAATTATGAAGAATTTATGAGTATATACGTTCTCAATGAAAATATTTTTTATGATTATAGATTATATCCATAAACTGTTCAATTTACGTTAGGTATTTTACATGTTTAGAATTATTCATTACGATTCATTGACTGACCTAGTGTATGCCATTGTATAGAAATGTCTCCCAGTATAAGGAATGAGAACACTATCAATATGTATGATCCAAAGAGTATCATTCATGGTATTAAGACAACATTTAGAAGGGGAATAGTCTCCCATGTATTCTCAACATATTATGAAATAATATCATGTGTTAATAAGATAAGTAAATAATTCTCTGATTCCTATGACTTTGAATGGGAAGTAAGAGAAGAAAAGGATGGTAGAGAGAAAGATGGATAAAGGGAAGAGGGGAAAGAAGGATTTTTCCATATGTGATAAATGTGGAAAGAATCACCTTGGTAAATGCTTGAAGTTAATAGGAGTTTTTTATAAGTTTGGAGAAAAAGGAAACCAAGTACGTGATTGCAAGGGTAAGAAAAAGGATTCAAATGTAAAATGCTTCATCTGCAAGGCGTTGGGACACTAGGTGAATAAATGCCCCAATCATCAGAGTATACTGCAAATGATGATATTGGATAATAATCAAGTTATGATACAACCTCATATGAAGAGGAATGACTAGTGTTCTTTTGTTGTTATTATAGAATTATTTTATTTGAGTGTTGTATCAATAATATACTGGTTATATGAATTATGGAGATAAATAAGGATTGTACTGCAGTACTATTTTATTAAGGATTTGATATTATATGGTTCTAATATAAGTGACTTAATAGTAAGCTAAACTTTTTGGAAAATACATGGTTTATTGAAAGTTAATCCATAATATAGTCTTGATAAATAGGTAGTGATTTTGGAATAAGAGATGATTGATTTGGATAAACTATATTCGATATTCTTGACTTTCTTGGAACTGATTAATAGTTTGTTTATTTCATCATTGTTGGAATATTCAAAATTTTTGGATATAAGGAATATATTCAGTATTCTATAAAGAAAAAGGGAGCATGAATGTAATCAATAAGGTTTTATGGGAATTTTAGGGTGTTACCATGCTTTAAAAAAATACATTATGAAGGTGTTCACATGTTATTACGTGGCAAAAAGGATCTTCATTGTGATTTAATTCCTTATAAATTTTGGACTGTGAATTTGTATAGAAGTATTTTGGATAAGTCCAAAAGATGGAATGGATTAAGTTTTTAAATTGGATACTATTGTTAAGTTTATTTTTCGATTGTTATAAAAAGGACAACCCAGAGGTCGGGCGACAACTAGTCGCGTCCGGCAAGGCCGCGAGACTTGAACCCAAAACCGAAGGGTGACAAGGGGTCATCACCTACCATTCGCCTATGTGATGTCCTGGATTGTATAATGTAGTTTCTTTTTTAAAAGGTCTAATAGGTGAATTATAAATTCATTATTTTTGGAACCCTATACGATTAGGATAAATAGAATATATAAATTTTTTAAATCTTATAGAGTGAAAGATGAGTTTGTGGTAGGAATTAGTTGAAGGATAAAACTCTACTTTTAAAGTATATATATATATATATATAATTTTTTCCTCTTATTCAATGGATAAATTAATTCTTAAATATTAGGGAAGGGATCTTAAAACCAAAAATGTGTTATCCTAATACCTTATGTTTTGTTGAACCGATGGTATTTTAAATCATCATAGATTGATGGATTTGAGGACCCCAATTTTACACTTGTTTGTGATTGATGGCCTCAATCACTCACTATAAATATTTACGTTTTTCCTTTCATTATTTGTCTCTAATTTCAACCAATGTTCTCCTAATTGAGATCATAATTTGGTGGTGACGCTTTCATTTCCCTTTTCCTCTTATTAAGACTAAATTTTATCAACCAAATTTTCGATGTGGGTTTTCCCATAAAGTTATTTTCTATTTTCGACCTTTTATTTTTGAAGAACAATTTCAAATTGATAGGACACAATTTTTTGAAGGAGGTAATAATGTAACACCCTAAGGTTTCATATTACGTTATTTCTTCAAAGTAATTCAATAACTTTCACTACACACAACACTGATTTCAAGCACACCACGACTTACCAAACAAGCCATTCAAAAGTTGTTATGAATAGTATTAATTGAATTTTGAAATTTATATAATGATTATAATTTTAGAATCCATATTTTGATTTTCTTAGACATAATGTAAGAACACATTCATTTTTTAAGATAAAAGAATTATTTTTCAAAAAATGCAATTTTACCACCATTTAATGGAGAACCATTTTTAAATCCAATATTTGAAACTTTTATACATTAAATTTGACAAAATAAACTTCTTATTTAGAATTGGGACATAATAATTTAGTTTCAATAAATTTTTGGTGTTTTTCTGATAACTTTCATATTTGGGTGAATAGTGAAAAACACTATATTTTAACTGAATACTTTTTTAATAAAAATAATTTATAGTGTTAAATTATACATTTTAATTGTTTGTAAGTATAAATAGATTATATTTTTACCATTTAATTCAATTATGGTCATTGCATGTAATTTCACTTTAAAATTGGACATAAACAAGTGTCAATCTTTTGATCGTTATTATTTCTTAAAAATACGCTTTTTGGTTTTGACAACGGGAATTAATTTTAAATTAAAAAATGAAACTTATATGTATTTAAATTGGTAAAATAGAATTCATTTTTGAATTCATAATATCAAAATTAGATTATGGTGAATTTTTGGAATTTTTCTGAAAACATGTAATTTTTTATGAATAGTGAGAAACACTGCGTTATTGTTTAAAACCCACTTTTTATTTAAATAAATAATTATTTTATTTAAATTTATTTTAAGTAAAAATAGATACATAATAAAAATATTGGTTCAATTTAATTCATTGGAATCTTTTTTATAATAAAATTAGATGTATACAATTTTGTTGAACTTTTTACCGTATTTTACCCACCTTCTAGGAGCATTTGAAAATTTGTATAAAACATAATTTTACCACTTCTGTGAGTTGAATTTCAAAAATCTGAGAGACACGGTTAACCTCAGGAATTAAAATTTTGTTCAATAAGATGAAAATATTTTTTGGTGAATAGTAACTTTTGAATTTTATTTACCACAGTTAAAAGTAAATCAGGTAATTAAGGGTAAAAATGCTATTATAATTACCTTAACACATGTCCTAATTCTACTGGATAAGTGTAATTCGACCAAAAACAACCTTACGAATAAAATATGATCCTTTAGGTCCGCTTGTATTAGATTAGGACATTTATTAATATTTAATTTAAAGAAGAGTTAAAAGTGTTAAATTCAATTTTTCATAACTAAATCAATTTAATATTGGGTTATACACAAGATAAATTAGACTATAAAGATTAATTATAAAGATAAAAAGATTTCCTACATAATGGTATTTTATTTATAATTTTTAGACATTAAATAATTTAATTTATTTATTATACAATGATGATGCAGTAATTACATTAATAATGAAAGATTAAAATAATTGATATTATAAATATCCAAATAATTGTAATATGAAACTTTTGATGAATTCCACTAATTTTATTGGTTAATATTAAGTTTTAGAGTTGATTAGATAATTTTTTTTGAAGTGATAAGGTTTTTCTGACTTTCACAAAAACAAAATACCAAATGGTGTCTAAATTGACATAAATTAATTTTCAAAACAAATACTATATTATTGGATGATATAATTTTCCTAAAAAAATTAGTTTCAGAAAAAGGGTTTAAATAATATTATATATTTCATTAATTAACCACTTTAGGTTCTTTTTTATGTTTATGATATTTTTATTAACAATATAGTGTAAGAATACAATAAGACACGGTAAAAGATAAATTATTTAACTTAGAGTTAAATATAAAAGATAAGGTTGAAATGGTAACCTAAAATGGTTTAAAACCTATTTGTTGATATTATTTCGACCCATACCCACTTTATCTTCGAAATAAATCAATTTTGTGCCATTATAAACCAAATATTATTTTATTAAAAATTAATATTTCAATCTTTTCCTAAGGTTCCCCTCACCCCTCTTATAAAAGGGCACTCCACCTTCTCTCAAATTTATACCTTAAAATCCATTTGGCTCATCCAACCCCTGCCATAGTATCCTCTAAACTTTCACCACTTCATTTTAGAGGCCTTATTTTATTCAGAAAGCCAACCTAAGGAGCACTTTTGATCAAATCAAAAGGAAGAACCCGAAGAAGAGGTAAATATTTCATCACCTATTTCATGTTCTTTTCTTCTTCCACTTCTACTTTACTTGTTGTTTCTATTCTAAAATAATAACTCTAGTATCTTCTATATATTGTGATGTTATTATAAAAATGGTACAACCATATCTATTATTTTCTCCATCCTTTGAATGACATATCACCATAGGTGCGTACGTACGGCTTACCGTCTCCACGTCGTGGTGTAGTTGTTATTCAATACATTATTATTTGGATGGGTATGATAATGATGTATAATTGATGTAAATAATAAATATAACATGATAATTATTCTTTATATGTGATATACCTTCAAATTATATATGATTTTAATATCAAAATAATGATATTGTTGCTCGTGCGTACGTACAGATTACCGTCTCTACAAACGCGATGAGATTCATTCCCCATCATAACCATTCAAGACTAATTTTCATTTGATGATTAAAAATAATTTTTAAAGACTTGATAAAATTATTTATTTGAATAATAAACATCCCATCCATAAAAAACATGACTCACATAACAAAGAATATAAAGTAAAACGAATCAGTTAACACCCGAAACGACGATAATACTAAAATATCATTAAAAAACATTATTAGAAAATCATATATGATATCATAATTATGTATATGGTTCTTGTATAATTTAATAACAATTATTTAACTATTATACAAGAGGTTAATGTACCCTCGACCAAGTAAAAGTACAAGGTAAGGGTTAATTTCAGAATCTCTTTATTATCCGAGGATGTTTTTACATAAGTATCTACTGTGACCTCTTTATCATCCACGTCTGTGTTTTATTAAAAATGTATTTCAAAAAAAATTACGATTTACTAGACTATGGGATAAAGTCATTTATACCCTTGTTTTAATTTTTATATGATTTTTAGAAAGGAATATTTCCGTCGTTTTCCAAACAAGGTACTTTATGCCCTTTTCGACAAAATTAAGGTAACAATGTTTTTTTAACTTATACGGCAGGTATGGCTATTTTCTGCCATTATAACATCGTAGAATCTTCCCTTACTAGCTTATAAGAATATTATCAAAATATATGTTTCCTTTATAATTTTGTGACTCTTAAATTATTTAAAAATAGAAAGAGATATTTCTCTCAAATAGTTTTGATTTCATCTGTGCCAACATACTTTGATAAATTTTACACTTGTTTGATGTTGATTTATTATGATAAAAATCTCCCATATTGTATTTAATGTATTGTGATATGTTTGACTATGGATGATTTATTTTTATTCCATTCATGGTTTATGGTTAAATTATTGACATTTTGTATGCTAGTTTTAATACAACTGTTTATGTTATATTTCAACCTTTTATTAAGATGAATGTATTGGACTAGTACGTTCTGGGTTGGGGACTAATAAAAGTAAGCCCTATGGGTTGGGTTCTGGTTATAGCAGACCCTCTGGGTTGGTTTCTGGTTACAAAGGCTCTCTAGGTTGGAGTCTGGTTATAGAGGCTCTTCGGGTTGGAGTCTGGTTACAGTTATCCCCTAGGTCCGGTCACGAGGCCTTGAAACAGAAATTAAAGTCTTGTACTATACATTCCCTCATTATGAAATTAGTTATTACATGTGATTATTCGACTAGTATAATATCCATGTGCATGTTTATATGGTAATGTTTGATTTATTTTTACCATATTATGTTCAAGTTTATGTTTAAAAGGATATTGTTTTTATTACACATCTTACCTTAAAAGTTTATAGATACTACTAAATTATTTACCCTTACTGAGCATATGAGCTCACCCCTATCTTATGTTTTATTTTCCCAGGATCCCAAGAAGTGTTTTATGATTGAGATTTAGGGTTAATATAAGGGAATAATGGAATTATCAAATGATTATTTTTTGTGTGTTGAATGTTAGAAAATGTAATGTAACGTTCATGTGTGTAATATATTTTCCAAGACTGCTAAACTGATCGGTCTTTCGGGACTTGATTCCTTGTAATCATGCCAATGTATTAAAATAATTCACTAACTCTTGGAATCTAGGGTCGGGGCATTACAAATTGACTGAAAACACTATTATAGAGTCTTATTGAGTGTTTTCATCAGAAAAAAAATGTCGAACCTTGCATAAATACATTAAACATAAAAGTGATCGATAAAACATCCTCCTACTTATGATACCACATAAATGAGATTTCTTATTTTTTTTATTATTTGTTTTAAATAATTCTATAATAAGATCTTCATTTGTTCCAAATAAATAGAATCCTCAAAATTTCAGGCATATTCCATAGCTTCTATAAATTTTGAATCCTCAAAAACTACTTAACAATCTCACCAACTCAACGACTATAATGATAGGTGATGAAAATTCCTGTATAAGAGTACCATTTAATGCTATTATCCCAACATAAAAGGGCACACATGAATCCCTCCAAGACATGAGGTCCCAAAATACACTTTCTCAGATATGGGTTGTGAGGGAGTATGTGGCACCCATGACCACCTCCAATCATTTTAGGAGCCTCTTCATGAAACATGATAATGTATACATATTGTATTTTTTAATGGAAGATCACGAGGAAAATTTCATCTTCAAAACTACATAGAATACATCCAGGAGATATCTTTCCAACATTCATAACCACCGGCATCATGAAACTACAACTCCTCAACAACATACCAAAGCCACTACCCAGGAAGTCTTTACCCTACCACCTAGAATCAGGAACTCAATAGATCCTTCCAAGGTTGGAAAACTACTAAATATTGTGAGTAGACTCATATTCATGACTCTATTAAAGAATTATTCTAACAAGCTATGATGGAAACTGTTAAGCATTCCAATATTTCAACTAAAACTCAACAAATATACTAACATACTCTGGAATAATGAAAGGGACCATGTCTACATATCTTGAAAACCAACAAGGAATAGTTCTATATAAATTCTGCTACATATAATGCTTATCAAAATATACTGATATTCTAGAAAGTTATTATACTCCCATTCCAAAAAATCAATGCCCCTCATCATATTCTAGAATTTATGGAGAAGAAATTACATATTCCTTTTTATATAGTGTGAAGGTCTCATCATATTCTAGAAACAAAAAATGGGGTACAATCATCAGTATATTCTAATGACCCATAATGCATAGAAATACTTTTCTATTCCCACAATTAGTATGATTAATCATTATACTCTAACAAACACTTGAGATTTGTCCCATATTCCCAATCATATCAAGAAGAACTATAGGGATATTCGGATGGGAACACAAGGATAGGTTCATTTCCATGAACCCATTGAAATTATTAGCCATTATAATCAAGTAAAACCCTAGAAATAAGACCATATTTATGCACCTTGATAGTCTGGAGTGAACATTCAACATATTATTATAGTAGCTAAGTAGCATATTTATATTCCCACCAAACCCAATTATGTTCATTAGTATAATATGATAATAAATTGGGAATATACCCATATTATTTCCCAAATTAATTCTTTCATAATTTAGTATCTCAAAAATATTTTAGTGGAAACACAAGGATCTGTAAACTACTCATCATGAGAAGAAGGAAGTTTTACCTATATAATTTCTCCCTGTAGTTATAACATTGAAATTTCTATAATATCACACTAGAGTATTTTTCATTGAAATACCCCTTATGGTTACATAGAAATTAATCATTATAACCCCTCTCATGAAATCTCACCTCAACTAGAAGGCCCTCCCCTAATTTAAACCACTCTAAGAGTTCCATCATATTGGGAAGAAATCAATAGGCTAGAGCTATCCATACTAAGCACTTCATCACTTCATATAAATATCTTATCTCATATAGGGGATAATTCAATGGTTCTATCATATTCATCAGCTCCTTTAGCTTCACCCTTTGGTACATTATATAGAATCCTATATTATTCAATTCCTTTTGAAAAAACTATGATTAAATAACCCTTATGATAAGATCAAGAAGAGAATTATTTCATTGTTGATGAATAAAAATCTATGTACATATGGAAGGAACTAGTTAATGGAAATATATTGGTGATGATATAGGCCTTGGATACCTCCCATTATGGAATATATGAAGCACTAAAGGATGAATTTATACATTTCATATGATAAAGAAAACATCTAAAACGTAGGTCCTCCCCATTGCAATAAATATAAAATCAACCATGAAGGTCCTCCCCATAGTTACCATTGTGAAGGCCCTCCCCATAGTGACCATTGTGAAAGACCTCCTCAAAATAACATATCTACTTAGAAAAAAGGTCCTCACTTTGTCAACACTAATCCAAGTTTTCACTCATACTGAGAAACACTCTAGAAATCAATTATAATTACATTAGGAACCTATTCATCAATCAAAAATATCTCATCCCAATCAAAGGGTAGTCCAAGGGGATGATCATCATGTGTACCTCCTCTAGTATGTTTATCCATTGACACAATTGAAGAGATTATAAATTATTTGAAACCTCTTGATAAAACCACTATGATTGAATACTGTTAAAGATCCCAATACAAATGTTACATAAAATACCATGATCATGTGGAATGAATTAGATGAGGAATGAATGTAAATCCTCTTCTAGCCTGTGGACACTCCTTAATATGAAATTATTGATATATTGAAAGGGGATTTCATACTTTATCCATGACACAACTTATGGGTGAATCTCCACCATTTTAGGTGAAAATAACTATATTATGAAGATTACATCATCGATCTAAAGGCAGTGGAAGAGTTTTGTCTCAATGTTAACCTAACCACACTTTAAGTGGAATAGAACCCTATGTTAGTAAAACATGAGTCTCTTTAGCCTGACCACCTCAATAGTAAAATGTAACCTTTCCCTATAGTGTCTGACACCCTATATGACATGTGTATCTGTGGGTGGGGAGAACATGTAGCTCTTCATTTTACCCATCTCACTGACCAACAAGGATTGTTGGAGAAGGATTCTTGTAACATCATTTCTTTGAGAAAAGTTTTATTCCATGGTATTCCATATTTTGACTTATCCAGAAAATCCCTTCCATTTCTGTAGATCAGAAGAGGATTTCTCAAAGTTATAATGACCATCAATAGAATCTTGAATTAGGCTTCCAAGAAATCTAATCAGTGTTCACATATGAGGAATAAAAAACCTACATTAATGGAGAAACACATGATGGTGAGTAGCTCTGACATGGAGAATGAAATACAACAAGATATTTGCAAAATAGAGGCCTAAAAATACTAGGATGACATGATAATATCTTCCTCGGTATCATTATATGAGTAAACCTAGCCTTCAAGTTTATGAGTATGTATACTACGATCACCTCCCCTATGATCATAAAATCAAAATAAAATCTAGGATGTGATGGTGGTAGAGAATCATAAACCCCAACCCATAAGGATGGGGGAATTATTACCACACACTCTTACAAGGAATTCAGTTTTCTATAGGTTGGGAGTGGCTCTACAAAAAGTTCTTTATAGTTTCTTCCATGTTATGATTCATGCACATCATTGGAACCATGATCAGTGAATGTTTCCATAGATTACCTCAGGATCAGTTTCTATAAACTGTTTCCCTAAGAACATTAAAGAGAAAAGGGTAAGACTCATATGGGTTGTAACCCAAAACACACCAATAAGAAGTTTTATATCATGGAGGATTATGATTTATCTTTTATAAAATATTCAAAAGATAATAAATACACCTACAAATCTGATGAGGATTTGACTCATGCTTTGCAATTTTTGTTAGTAAATATTTTTAGTTCCAATTCGGTAGATAATACAAAACAAGCTACCAATGTCATAGAATACCTTAATGGGGCATCCAATCAAGATGTGGTTCAAATTGAAATACTTGAGGAAGGTGTGGAAACCCAACAAAAGAGACATACCTAAGATATAATAACTCCTTTGTAAATCCATTTAATTCTTTCTCAACGAACCTCAACCAAGGATTAATGTAAATATTTGGTTATATACTACCCATAAACCAAAGAAGCTAGACCTCTCTCTATTGAGGAGAAATTTATCAGTTTTAAGTAATTCTTGAGAACTTGATGTGGCTCAATAATTACCTACTCAGAGGAAATATTTATACCATGTGAAAATTTTAGGATAAGTCCAACATAACTTCTATGGTGAACTCCCTAACCAAGAGGGGAATATTCAATCAACTCGATTAGAGTCTAGCAATCGAGTCAACACCAGCCCCAGACAACTAGTCTACATAACCATGATGGTAAAGGATTGTAAAATATTTCCATTTCTAGGGTAGACAACACCATTATTTCAAGTGTGTTTCCTTCGGAAGACTCAATACTGTTATCAATGTGAAGAAAAGTTGGTCCAACAATATCATGCTTTAATTATTTCCCCCACTCAACCATCATCCTATTAAATATTCCCATTAGAAATATTTGATTCTATTTAGTCTCTCAATTATTGAATGAATTTCATGGAAGGGATATTTTCCCCGGTGTAACCAGTTCGGAAACCATACCCAGAGTAAGAAAACTTAATTCTCCCTCCTATTATCATTGAAAATACTATGTTCCAAACATTAAATGATAAAAAGATATAAAGAAGCATCTCATGGACTCTGAAAATCGATGTCACCCTGTGATGAGAACACCCAAATAATAGGATGTATAAAATATCAGATGTTTTGTAAAACTTCTATAAGGTCCAACATTTTTCTACTATAATAAAAAACCTTCTCAATTTATCAATAATTAATAGAGTCTACAATGAAAATTAATTTAGTAATTTAGCTCCATGTTGAGGAAGAAAACTATCCCAAACCTCTCTAATTTAAATAATCATGAGAATTATATCATTTGGGACTTCATTTTCTAATGGAAGAGCCTAAGATGGTATTTGAATATAGGGATTATGTATGATATATTACATAATTCCTGTATATAAAATATCAAATGATGATTTAAAACATCTTTTATTCCCTTAATGTAACCTCATAGGTTTTAGGAGTTTTCAACAGTCTCACAATGAATGGAAAATGACATTCAATAGAAACAAATCTCACCCAAAACATTCAGTGAAGGTTTTGAGGTATAAAAGTTTTGTGACCACAACTATCATGATTGATCCAAAACTAATTCAACTTTAATCCCTATTCTATCTTGATATCATGAAGTTCCCTCTGTGATACAAAAAATAAAATAAATAGAACCCTCTCTAAGAGATAAATAAGGAGAAAATTTGTCAATATTTTTAGGACTATAATAATAAGATCTACTCTAAAAACACCAAGTCCAAAGTTTTTTCATATAATTAATGGAGAAAGAAATTATTTAATCACTAAAGTATAAGAAACCCTATGAGGATGGCTTGAATGATCTCATAGATTACTGTCCATACCACCGGTTGTTAGGGAACAAAAACCAAGTGTGATTCATCTTCAAGGATATTTTTTGCACTAAACAATTTAACCCAAAAGGATCTTGGAATAAACTCATTTGATAAAAAAATTCTAGTGAAATGAAAGAATAATTGTACAACTCTGAGTTATATGAGACCATAACTATGGGTGTAACACAATAATGTAGTTTTACATGCATTCAATAATTCTCTAATCCATCCATCTTCCATAATAAATTGGATTATAAAATTTCTTAAACATTCTATTTTAGGGGTTTGAACTTCGGGGATTTCATATTTCAGATATCTTAAGCTCCCAACTCACACAAGACAGACTTATATGCTTAATTAAACCAATTAACACCTCTATATACTCTTGTAGGTGAGAAAATTATGCCAATTAACTCTTAAGAGTTCACTAATGTAGTGAAATGTTCTTGATATGTTCTCACATAGCTCTCCCCAATAAATAATTCACTTTGTAAAAACTCTAATGCTTTTACAAAGTTGAGGTTCCACACAACAACCAATTTTCCAAAACCAATTACGTGGAAATCCATTCAATTCCCTCCATTCATGGAACTTTATTTCATGAAAGTTTAGGTCTTATGATGCTCTAACCCATTTGATCTAGATTTATTTTTGAAAAATCCACGCACATAAGGGTTTTCATCAACTATCACCCTTATATCCTTTTCACAAAGCATTGGAAAAAATCATTCTTTCCATTTTATTACTATCATGGGAACAAACCAAGAAACACACATATAAGCCCCAAAGTGTCCTTAACACTCCTATGGAAAACTACAAGCATAATTTTAGGTATAATTACTCACCATGTGATCAGTGATGAAACGAACCCTAATCCACGTAATGAGTCATGACTCTCAAGCAACTAAATATGTAAGCCCCATTTAATCCCTTGATGTCGCCCATTTTATGACATAAGAATACTAACCACTTGTTGTTAAACCACATGGATTGATACCATAACATGAATTTAAACTATTAAACTTTAAATAAATTGATATTTAAACATTATCCAATTGGATATGTATGATGTATCCTTGAGGTTACATCCTATCACCTAAAAAATGTACCATCTCATCTCACTTTCAAGAAATAGAAAACTAGAACCACCCTAGAAAACCCAATTCCTTTCAAAGTGTCCCAAATCAACTTTAAAATTCTTCTACCCATATATAATGAGTGTAAGTGGATCCTTCTCCACTAGAGGATAACATGTTCCAATACTTAGGTGATGCGACCGTGTTGTCTATTTCCTCATGTGATGAATGTGAGGTGTCCTATGTGAAAATAATAGGACAACCCCCTATTTCGATGAATTAGAAACCCAGTATTAGGGGGAGATCATAATAAACCTTATGTGATGATAATAAATGGACTCATGTGATGATAATGGGATTCCTCTGGTGACAATCCATGAATTCATTAGTTAATAGGCCTATGTTACCAAATGTGTTTAACCTAAGAAGCATATTTTACAAGAATCATATCACTACACCCTTACCTTAGGTGAAGAGTATAATATTATACTCATTCCATTTGGGATGAGAATAGGATGCCTTATTTGATTATAAATGGATTTATATGGTGATGATATAGGGATACCTTAGGTGAAATGTCTATTTTTCCACATTTTTCAAGTAAAGGATTCCTTTGGTGACAAGATTAGGATTCCATATGTGGGAAGCATAAGTTTTTGGGTGTGTTAAGTGTTAAATGCCTCATATGATGAGAATTATTTTCATTATGTGATGAGAATGAGATTCCTTAAGAGATGATTCTAAGACGCTTTATGTGAGAATATATAGTTTTCCTTGGGAATGGTCTTCATAAAAATGAATTAAATCTATATGGGAGACCCAGAACAAGTGAAGAAATAAATGGAAGGATAAGTTGATAACTCATCATATCATTTTGATTAGGGATTTGAAACCCTGGACCCTTGATTATTAACAACTAACCACCCTTGGAAATAGAGAATGTGGGACTTAGATTGTGATCATCCATGATGTTGATTGATACATTGGTCCTGGTGTAAAGAATCCAAAAAATGGTGAACCAGATGTTAATTGTTTATCCATCAACAGCAAGAGGATGAGTAGTGTTAGACTTCACCACCAAATAGAATCATCAATGTAGAGATTTTTTGGATTCATCATTATCAAACATGTTATTATATTTTGAACCATATATCCCTATAGATTGGATGACCATAAAACATTCCATGAAAGCTGCCTCCCCCATTGCCAACAAGTGTGAGGGCAAGTGGATCACCCATGATGTTATTGACTCCCAAGGGAAACCATACACAGTGATCCCATACACATACTCCCATGTGATGATATCCACATATCCCATGGTTGTTGGGTTCCTTTTATTCCTTTTCCCATAGAAATCATATATTGTATGGTCATTTCTGATCTCATCATCCACTCTGAGGATAATGGCCTAATCCCAACCTAATAAATGGATCCATAAGATTTGGAAGAAATGATTCCATGCCAACACCACCATAAATAGAGGTCTTAGAGGGAGAAAACCCCATTAACTTTGTCAATTATTTTAGGAGTACTTCCCCAAAACCCACCAACAATACCTTTCCCAACACGAAGGTGGTAGGGGACATGCAAGCTCTAATAACACCAACTACCTTCCGAGAGTCACCAATAAGGAATCCTTGAACTCAATGATGTTGTAAATATTGGGCTTCCCAACTGATGGACGAAAAATTTTAGAACCTTCTTGTCCATCCTATTCCTATCTAGATAGTATGAAACTCAGATTTGGGGTTGTTTTTAACTCCTACTACATGAGAGATGGATCCTATAACTCCTGTCACGTCTCATGTTGTCCCAATAACTACATGGGGGTACATCCTCACCATACATTGATCAAGAACTGAAAGTCCCTCTAGGTGTAATAGGTCGAATCTCTAAGCCATTGGTGATACCAATGTCTATCATGAAGGCCCTCCCCATGATGAGGGACTGTATCACAAAGTTCCTCCCCACACCATTAGTAACTGCCACGAAGGTCATCCCCATGTCAATGCAACCCATGCCCCTGAAGTCCCTCGCTAGGGTGAAGGGGTTACTAGATTCTGTAAAGGTCCTTTCCACAACACCAATGATAATCCATGTGGGAAGGATCTCTATGTCTTAGATAATTTCACAGCCAAGGAGCATTCATGGTAGTTTCAAAAGAGAATTATGGGAATCAATGCCAGCGCACCCCTGATCATTTAGAATCACGGATTATATATGATTCTTGATAGATGCTTACACCTCTTCCACTATAAATTACAGGTTGGAACCCAAAAAATGAGGATATACATACCAAATTCTAAAGTGCATAAAGTTCCAAAGTCCCTCTAAATATACCTATATGTGTAATATGGAGTGGATTCCTTCCTGAGACTGACCATGCAATCATCCCTAGAATTGTCAGCCTTAATTATCTCCAATTATACATCATTATTATTGTAGATATCTAGATCTAGACTAACATTATGAAATAAGGAGAAACATATAGCTGATCCATAAGCACCCTGTGAGCTACCTCAACAAGAGGACTCCGACTCCCCTAATACATGGTAATTCTATTTAATATGGTGCTATATTACTAGAATAGTTGTCTAGATTGGGGAGGAATGTCTCTGATGATAGAAATCCCACCCTGGAGTACACAATACAATATTTATTCATCAATAAATTCTATATATTTTAACCAATTCACATGTTTGGAGTTAGATTATTCTTTTAGCTAAGTTGAAGAGGAAGACAAGATCCTATGGGATGCCACAACCACTGACCGGAATCCGGTTGAGTTATAATTTCTCATGACCCTTCATTTCTCTCTCCTTTAATTTCTGAATGAAAAACACACAATAAATCTCTGATATATTATTTTATCAATGTTTAAAACCCATAAGGAAAATCATTTTTCTACAGAGGAAGCTCTGGCCACCTCTAATTCCTTGATCAGTAGTGCCAAAAGGTTTATCTCGCGACTGTTTTAGTGACTCAGCATCCCAAATTTGGTATAAATTTATAGATAAATAAATAAATTTATATTTAAAGTATCAATGTATTTCACTATATTGTTGAATAATCTTTCCCCAATGTGAAAATTAGTGGTTAGGGAAATATTCTGCACTAAAGTTTAATCTTTTCTTATTGAGATGCTAGATTTATGAAATTGGACTACCTGATAATGTTAGTGAATTTCCACCCCTGACCACTACTAGAATTAATATTTTCATAGTTAATCCCCATTTAAATCAAGAGTATGATTTTGTTGATGTGTCATGCAAGGAGGATTTTCCCTGAGAGGACCAACTGTAATAGGTGGACTTGATTGTTGTAGTCCACAATTGGAAAACATGTCATGGGGCATAAGAGTGTTATCACTATACCACTCCAAAACACATGATGAAACCATAATGAGGGTAAATGTGTGGTGGTTGATTTTGGTATTTCCAAGGCTATAAATTCAACTGAGATGGTTCCAAAATCATCTGTTTTCTCCAAGAGCTCATGGTCAGCTGAAAACTCACTATTGAGATCCTCTTGGGATACAATCTTGATCAAGAGAGAATTCAAGATGACACAATCATGAATGTCCTGGGACCATGAAAACTATTATTACATGATTAATCAACCTAAACAAAGTTTATGCATCCTCCCACTCGAGATATTCTAGTATTCTTAATTACTCCATCATTGCTGGGTCAGCATGAATTCGCACAGCAATATCATGAACTCTCTACTTCATGAATCAACCACTAAGAAAACTGGAAGATATATGGAGAATCCCCTCCCATTATTACCAAATTAGTTATCTCTCTCCTCTCCTGGATGTTGTAGAGATTTTAAGAAATGTATTACAACCTAAAAGGAACATATACCAATATTGGGTGGACCGTGTTATCTACTTATAGATTTTAAAACTCAATATTTTTCTCTTTCAATGGTAAAATCATCCTATAACAATGCCTTTCTCATTCACCTATACGTATGAGATGATGTTTGGAACCCTATAGAAAAAAGTGGTAGATAAAGTGTGATATTTCATCCATACTTGTGATGAATTTATTTATTCTATTACAACCACCTTGTGTCAGTATGGACAACTAATTAGTAGGATCTCCACTAACAGCTCATCTACCAATTCATCTTCACCTTGCATTGACTGTATGTCATTGACCTATCTATGTGAAAAATAGGAGAATGAATGCATCACCGACTTTATCACTTTAGGTAAGGTCTTATAGTAGTCCATTAACATCCAAATTCCACATGAATTTTTTTTTGGGGATGTGTGCAGTGATCATTCGAGATGATTTGGTCCTAAACCTTGTCTCGTTGACATGCCCATGTATATTCCAAAATTTTTATAAGATATCCATGCACCATGAGGAGGCCATGTAGAAGACCAAGAAGAGGCCTCTCCAATTTCCTACCACACCTAAAAAATGATAAGATAGAATAATTTTTTTTTTCATGTATACCACAGCCCATCAGATGATCCGGGTCCTAGATGTCCCTTAGAAAAAGCTTCATCAGGAATAGACTTGCACTCAGAATGTTTCTTATGGACCTTTTCAAGGATGAGTAGCCATACCATTTGAATATTATAGGTATACATGTGGTATGTGTAAGGTAAATAGTTACAGGGTAGTATTGTATTTCTCCAGGGGTCATTGGGTTAACTGTAATCATTTGGAGTTGTTGGGAGTGAGTCTAGGTATTAAAGTGGGGAAGTTAGTTATGTAAGAATGTGGTCCCATTTGGGGGGAGACTGGGTTATAAAATTGTTAGGGAATATATAGAAGTCAAGAAATATTATTCATTTAGAGGGGTCGTCCTTTTTTCTTGGGATAATGTGTTATATGGACTCTCAAGTTTCTCAATCCCTCCCATGATTCTTCATCTACCTATTCTTCCTGTAATTATAGTTTTCCTAGATACAATTTATACATTGATGTCTATTCATGGTGGATAGTTGGTACAAGGGATTTAATAGTGGATCATAATAAGAAGTTTTATTATTCCTAGGATGAGTATGTTCCAATATTATAAGTATATGACAAGGATAACGACTTTATTAAGCTTCCCAACATCAAGAAGCTGGGTTAAATAACTATCCCAACTACTACCCCTACCTCAGATTCCTTAGGTACATCAGGAAATAGTTTTTTCTCTAAAAGGATTGGCTCTATGACATGGTAGATCATGAAAAAAAGGGAATTTATAGATCATATGGAAAAATAAACAAATGTCTCTTCCACTGTCGATGATGATCAATATTTTGGATAATAACATGTCTATGACCAATAGGCACATAAATACATTGATTGGATAACTGAAAAGTTGATCACTCGAGCTAAACTGATCTTCGATGCCTAGTTAAATCAGAAAAAACCATCATTGTCAAGATTTTACTATAAATCAACACTGTCATATCCTTTGATGAGAAGACTATAATGGGGATCTTCTCAAACAAAAATTAAAAAACCTAGAATTCATAACTATGGCTGCTCAGGGACATCTCTCAAGGAGATAGCCCTAGAGAATCACAATTCATGAAATTATGTTTTTTTTGTTTTCATATTTCTTAAAAAATGAAAAAAATATTTTGAGTGAAATTTGAGAGATTCAAAGTGGGAAAATAGTGGAAATGAAATTGGATGAAATAAATGTAAACACAATGATTTTAAAAAGAAAATTTCTACCCCTTGTATGAGTTTATATTAATTCCTTCATTATACATTTAATTTTTATCTCACTATCTCAATGGAAATTATCCTATGTATGCAAAACTATCCATCGCTACCATTATCTATTGAATAAAAGATGCAGTCAGGAGACCACTCAATGTTCACCACCTACTCATCTCCTCCTAGGTTAGAATGTAATGATACTACTCTACTAAGAGCATACCATTACTCACATTCCAAGAATTCTTCTACAACCATTAAATATTCTAGACTACTAGTCATACCTATCTAAAAAATTGAATGATGGGATGGTGATATAATTTGATAATAAGGGGAGAAAATAAATAAAAAATCAGAATAAGAGGCCAATGAAACCTTCCTAGGCTTTAATAACCCCTATAGTATTTGAGTTTAAATGAAATAATGAGGTGTTAATTATTAAATAATTTTAAATAATACTCCACCACTTTATTGGATTAACCTTTAGGTTATAAATTTATAATCATGAATTAGGAGATCGCATTAACAACACAATGATGATGAGACACAAATACAATAATGTAAAAGTAAAACAAACAACACATTTGTTGAATAAAATAGATACGAGTCATCACATTATATGGGAATTATTAGTCCCCAAATACCCCAATCCCATTTAATATATCTTCCTAGACAAACCTCTAAAATCAATTTTAAATAAGTAATCAAACCCAGTTGATAGACTCGCCCTACAACTGAGCTTTATTTTCATTCTAGAATAATTGAAGCTAATGTACTTGATTGTGTGATGACTACCATGGAAATTAGGTTCTTCTCAACATGATCTAGAAATAACTCTTGAAATCCTCACATGAGAAAGATTTGGATATGGTGATCCCCTTTTATCTATCATATTGGTTTATTTATGAGCATATATCTTGGGGTTTCTTTCCCTCTTGTAGGGGTTGAGACGTCTTCTATTGTGTATTTATATTTCCCCCTTTATGTTTTTTGAGGCATCCTACTAGGTATGTATATAATCACCCCTATATAATATTTATGTGAACATGTCGTTTCTTGTGTAGATTCCATGTAGAGAGAAGGTGATATCGGTGGAAGATAGTGGTACTTGGTTTCATTGACCGTATTTTGTGGTTAGACATGGATATCAGGAGTTGGGAACTCTTCATCTTTCCTTTTTTGAATTTGTTTTTAGATTGGGACTTCATTTCACGTTGGGTATATATTTCTTCCCTATATATATTGGTTTATTCAATTTTACATAGATGTGTTCTATAGATCATATTTCAAGAACAATTTATACACTAGATATTTCATTCTTTTATTATTTCTCTAAACTTTTGTATGGAGATGGGTGTGTGTCTGAGTTTGGGTATTTACACTAAGGCCTCCCATTTTATTTATTCTTTCTCAGAACTTATCTCCATCACCTATATTATTATAGGTTGGGTTGGGGTTCTCAGAACTTGTTTAATATTGGCCATGTTGTCCACGGTTTTTGAGTCATTCCATAATGGTATAATATTAGTTTATCCTCTGTTCAATGTTGGAGTCGGACCCATGGTGGAGATTTATTTGTAACATTGGTTAAAAGTGTCCAAGTGTATCAAGTGTAGATTTTAAGACCATTAATCTAGTGTCAGTGAGGTGGCTGACATGTCAATTCACCAGGACTCTAACTAATTTTTTTTTTCAACTTGGCATACTAAGAAATCTATTATAGGGAACCATTTCTTCAGGCATCATATAGGATTGGGACCTTTGAAATTCCTTCTTGAGTTATATCCACATATATATTATTATCTAATTTGGATATGTCTTGATAAATTTTCGAATTCCTCTATGAAGACTGCTAACTAAGTTACCAATACAGGATCATGATGATGATCAATTGAATGATGAGGCCTTAGTTTAGGGGCCATCTCATGAGGTGTTTCCTCCATGTGGGAAGGGAGTAGTTCCACCACCTTTTGAGAGTCAAATTGTATATGTTGTTTACAATAAGGATGCATAAAAGATTTTTGTTCTATGAATGTCCAAGAATTAGAGACAATTGAAGTTCTATTATGATCTAAATCACTAGATAGTCTTGGATTTTCATGAGTTAGTGATTTGAGTCTCCAGGCTTGTTCAAACCTCGACCAATCAGATGGTTGTGCTGGAACCTAGTCTCCCTGATGGTGTTTTGGGGAAATGGTATATTGGAATGACGAAAACTCTTTATGAGACAATTATCTCATGGTTTGACTCCCAATATCTATTTAATTATGGGTATTTCCCTTTTCTCTTAAACTCTTTGTAGATTCAATAGCTTCTTCAGCTATGATATTGTGATATAACAGTTGTTGAGTATGAAACTAGGTTCACTAACCACCCATGTTAGTCCCTTCATATGGTACGAGATGGATTTTTATGGTAATATAATATTGAGTAGGGAATCTACATAGACATTTGTTCCAGCATAGTCTCCTTGTTCGTACCAACTTATGTTGGGGTGCTAGATATGGATATGGCTACAATGTGCTTCCCAAAAGAGGGATGTTTATAATCTAGTGATTGTTATGGAAATCATGGAGATGATTCATATTTAGCGTATGGAAAACATTAGAAGTTAGGGTCTTATCGTTGGAGACTATCCCATGGTAGGACTCAGGCACATAGATCTACAACACTAGTCTCACATAGATGATCTAATTATAACATCCCGATTCAAGATCCATTAAACGATGCCCCAAGATGGTGGGTCACATGGACTCAAGCATGGCTCCCCATATGCCAGAGTATCTTTACTAGTAGAAACGTCCTAGGGGGTGTCTTTGGGGGATATTATGCCCTAATTTCATAGTGTAATGCAGTGGAGTAATCTCAATAATTATTAGATGAAGCATAATATAAATCAATATAGAAGATAAAAAACAAGAAGATAATAGTATTAAATAATCCAAAGTAAGTTTTCTATAAAATATTATAATAATTTCATGTCTCTATAAAAAAATGGTAGGTAGTAAATGTAAATAATAATCCAATACAATACATGTTTCAAAAGAATAAAGAGACCAAAAAGGAACCTTCTCCAAGTAGCATCATGAGAATAGCTCAGTTTTGTGCTTCCATATTATTATATAGTTATCAAATTAATTACAATAAAGTGAGAGATTTCCCCAGTACCTAACTACATACATGAAGTATTTCTGAGTACCCAACAACATCCCAAATAGAGTCTTTGATAATACACAGTGGTCCACCACCAATGGTGTCTCTAACATGTCTAGTCTGTGTATAAACAATGAAACAGTCTACAGTATATCACAGGTATAACAATAATAAAAGTAAAGGTTCAAAAACTTATATCATACTATCCATCCAAACATGGCTCCTTGTGAACAATAATCACGTACCCATAAACAAGGGATAACCGTAAATAATACATAAGTAGGTGTGGTACTATCCAGACTAATAACTGTAATCAAATACCAATGCACATGATATCTGTAAAACACACAAACATATCCACAATGGATATGCCATGTAATCATATGTGAGGCTTGACATGGTATGATTCAAGGTATAAATGACCAAGTCATCCTCATAAACTCGATGGAGCATCTCGATGTAAACATGGTAAAGAATTGGGTGGAATCTAAAGATCATGTCCAAAGTGTTCCAAGAAAGGTAGATCAAAAGAGTATTAAGGTATTTCGAATCCTATGGAAATAGTATCCAAGGATTAGAGATGTATATGGAATACACTACCATAATCATTATAGTTCCATGGAGTATAAATGCCCATGACATCCAATTGAATCAGGATTTGAGGAGTAGAAATGTCAATTACATCCAGTACCATAATCAATATGGATCCATTGAGTATAAATGTACACAAAATCTAATGGAATCAGGATTCAAGGTGTATAAATTACCATAAAATCCTCTAAAATTATCAAGATCCATCAATTTACATCTTATTCAATAATCATAAATAATTCATGGGTTCATCCAAATCATTCCTAATTTTCCATTTAAACCAATTAACCAATTTATTCCACATTTAAAATTCATGTAATCCCATGTAAAGGAGCCATAGCCTTCTCCTATTCATTTATTCAATTATTATTTAATTTATTAAGGCTCTAAATAAGGTTTGTGAGCTTGGACGCACCCTTAGTGCCTTTTGGTCAAATATATATCAGGTTCCATCCTCACTGCCTGGATTTTAATCAATTAACAAGAAAATATAAAGTCATATTCCATCCTTAATATGATTAAAAGATTGAAGGAACTTTTTTCGAGTTCCTTCCGCTATAAATTTCATTATGATTTATGTATTAATTTAATTCCAGGGCATGAAATTGTCATATAAAAATGAAATTCAACCTTTAATATCCATTTAAAAATATTTTGTGACTGAACTCACTGGAAATTCAATGTGGAACTTCAATCAAGAGAATGTATTTACATGGAGTTGTACTCCTGGTTAGGAAATAAATATTTTCCACATTCTTTTGAAAATTTTCATCTCTCCACTATAACGACCCAATGATTTTAGTATAATATTTATAATGAATAAATTTCTGTTTTATTATATTATATTATATTATACATACAAAGAATATAGAAAACCCAATAAACGATTGGTTTCATTACTAAATACTATTACATTAATCAGCTATGAAAACAATTAAAATTCAAAACATTATAAATGGACCAAAAACATAAAATATAAAAACTACAATGGGAAAATATGGATCTCTAAAATCTACTTGAATTGTCTCCCCTATATTGACACCATATTTTACACATATCATTACATAATTTTAAGCATAAGTAAACATTAAATAGCATGCCAAAGAAAAATAAATTCTAGTGTCTTCAAAGACAAGGTATATAAAACTGAAAACATGGGAATAAATAAAACAATTAATTATATAATATCCACAAGGAGATCCTAGATTCAATTATTCTAATAAATCTTCATAGGATAACCTAGAGATTATATAGAAAAATGGATGATATAAAAATCCCAGTAATAGAATTAACATTAGAATAAATCCTAGAAAATGGGTTAAAAGTCATAATATAATTATATAAAGAGGCATGGTTCATGATTAAACATAAGGAATCATAAAATTTAGAAATTGGAATCATAGAATCATATAATTATAGGAATGTGGTGGAAATATAAAACATGACTTTATCATGAATTAAGGATTGTTTCAAATAGAGTAGCATGATTCAAGGCTAACCACAAAGACTGTTACACATGGAGCACATGTCAAGGCTAACCACCAAGACTGTTGCACATGGAGCACGAGTCAAGGCTAACCACCAAGACCATTGAAAATAATGTATCATGAGACTAAACATTACCCAATTAATTGGATCACTATCTAGGTTCACCCATATTAACATGTTCATAATATTTTTTCCACATAAATAATCATAGATAATCAATCTTACATAAACATAAGGGTACCCATGGAAATAAATATGTATTATAATCATGTCATAAAGCATAAGAAATGGGAGTATAATACAAGTTTCCATGAAAAAAAGGAATTAAAACATAAATGGACATTAATAAGTAAAAATTGGAATATATTATGGTAAGATATTTCAAACATAAGTTATAACATCTAAGAAGAGTAATTATAAAATTTTAGCATTAAATCATTTTAGCGTGGTTTTAAGGAAAATACTAAAGAGTATTTAAAATAGATATGGGAATAATATTTCATATAAAACCAGAACTGAAACAATAAGTTTTTCATAAAACAATAATTAATTTTTAAAACAATGGTTTCTTAAAACCGATGATATAGTTCACTTGAAATTGGTTAAGAATTCGAAAAGTTCCCCTAACATGTGGTTGCTTATCAGGAAGAAATGAGAAGGGAACCACTTAAAAAATATTCATATCCCTGAAATATATTGATGACTGGATCTTGATAAATTATTTTTTAACATATACACATCATTTATAAGATCTAAATAAAATAAAATATAACTTAATTTTGGTAAAAAGAAAGATAGAGAAACCCGAAGGAATAATAGAGGTTCAGGTAGAAACCATTACCTTAAGTCTGAAGGTGTTCTTCACAAGATCTTAGTAACCTGGATAATAAAATTAGATTCATTAATTAACAATTAATAAAAATATTATACATGAAATTGATTTATTATAACCTTATTAAGTTCGTTCATGGCCTTTTGGATGGGTTAAGAGGTTCAATTTCATTGTTTGGCAATGTTTGTTTCCTTGGGTTTCATGATCGGTTTACTTATATACATGTACAAATAATCATGTAATATGATGGTGGTAGTCCATAATTGAAGTTATATGTTATTATATAACATCCATAAGATTATATGGTTATAAAACTCATTTGGTTATTTGGGTTTAGGATGAATCACTATATAAAAACTTATTGATAACCATTTTGGTTAATTGGTGGTTTTCTTATCATAACAAACTCTTTTTGTTTTATAATATTATACCATTGTTAAAAAACTATTACAGAACTTTAAATATTATATATTAAATAAATATTAATATTTTTCAACCATAAAAATGGTTTCATGTCTAGAATAGAAGATGTCGACAGAAATTGAAAACCTGCCGTCTTTGAATTTGATAAATTAACACATCTCGGATGGTGTTTTCATTTCTAGTATAATAGGAAGGGAAATGAGTAATGATGGAGAATTATTCAATTAGGAAAATATAATTCCTATATGTGTATGGTAATGTATTTTTCATACCTTTTGGACTATTAGAAGTGAAAAATATAATAAAGGAACTTGAATTGAATTTGAATGAAAACGGAAAAGGGTTTTACCTCTTGAATCCTTAATCTTGAGAACCTCCATAGGGAAAAGTTTTTTTGTATTTTGATAAGACTAAGAGATCCTAGAAAAGGTATAGGGTATTAGGGAAAAATATTCATGGAATTTGGTCAATAAACAAGGCTTTATATTTGTGAGGAGAAGAGGTGGTGAGGGGTGAGTTTTATAGGGGAGGAGAGGGGAATTTTCTCAGTTTTTATTTCATTAGTTTATCATTTTTCTCAGGAAAAGAAACACTGATGATTATTATGAAAAAAAATAATACTAAGTGAATTTTCTTTCTAAAAAATGGCCATTCACATCATCTATGACTCAATAATGATGTAGAAATTTATTTATTTAGCAGATTTAGTAAATTATCACACTTCACTATTCACAAAAAAACAAGCATTTAAGAAAAATCCCAAAAATTAACCCTAATTATTTTTAATGTGTATAATCCAAAAATGAACTCCATTTCATGAAAATAGATTTCAAGATATGATAAATTTAACTTTTAATTGAGATCATGAATTACTTGAAAAATAAAAATTTTAAAATTGTAATTGATTTTAGAACACATTGAAATTTTATCCATGGTCTCATAAAATTATCTTATAATCATAATAAATCAAAATATTATTTTAGGAATAAATTTTATGAAAATAAATATTCATTTAAATTATTATATTAATAATAAAATTTTAATTAAATATTTATGACTTTCCAAAAATACTAACACTATTATATTATCACTTATAAAGAGGGTAGATTTGATTTATACTTCCATTAGTAAGGTTTCTATTCACTTGGAAAATTTACTATTTATAAGGTTCATATTCCTATTCATAAGGGTAACATTACAATTCATAAGGGTATGTTATTATTCACCAAAAATTAGTTTTTCTCTATCGAAATCCAAACATCTTAATGACCCCAATAGTGTATCTCAGATTTTTGAAATTCAAATCACAAAAGGGGAAAATTATGTTTAAAGGTCACATCGTATTTAGTAGTTCATTAAATCCTGATTTGAAATTATGTTTTGATTTTATGTGATTATAATATATGAAAAAAAATTAAGAAGGGGATTTCCATTGGTTAAACTTTTGGTCATTAAATTATTTCCCCCTTATGAAATTTTTCCCTCAATTTGTTTTTACATTCTATGTTGAAAACATGTGTGGCTACTTTTCCTTCATCACTTTATTCAATTCCCATGTTGCCTATTTGTGCTTATTTTTCCACCATATTACTTTGATGATGTGATTAGTATCGTTACATAGATATTTTTTCTCTATAATCAAAGATATTCACTGGTTTCTCCTCATAAGAAAGATCATACTCTAATTGTACCATCTCTGAAGACAATATATGTGAGGGATCTGGTTTTTACTTTCTTAAGAGGGATACATTGAATACATCATGTACATTAGACTTGGTTGGTGTAAGTTCTAGTCAATAGACCATATCTCTAACATGATCAAGAATCTCAAAGGGGATGATATACTTGGGACTTATATTTCCCTCCTTCCTAAATCACACGACCTTCCTTCATGAAGATACACAGAGAATTATAATGTCTCCAACTTTAAACTCAAGGTCTTGTCAATGAATTTATGCATATATCTATTTTAAACTTTTTTCTACCATGATGTATTGTTGAATGGTTTTAACCTTCTCCACCATTTATTTCACCATTTCAGTTCCTATCATCACATTCTAAATGACTTCATCCTAGCACACAGGTGTTCTACACCTTTTCCCATTAAGAGCTTCGTATGGTGACCTTCATATTTTCTAGTGGAAAATTTTATTATAGAAAAATTAGACCTGTGTAAGATTTTAGTCTAATCCTCATTTTAATTTCATAGAATGCACTCTCAATGTATCTTCAAATGTATGAATAGTTCTCACACATTGTCCATCAATTTGAGGATGATAGGCCATGCTGAAGTTTAGTTCAGTGCTTAGATCATGTTAGAGACTTTTATAGAACATTGAGGTGAATATCATATCACTATCGGCTACAATAGATAATTTTACTCCATGAAACCATTCCATCTCTTTGATATATATCCATTCATTTTGATCCAATGATAATTCCTCTTGAATTGTGATAAAGTGAACTGTCTTTGTGAGACAATCCATAATATCCCATATAGCATTACTTCCTCTCAATCTACTTGGAAGCCCAGTGAAAAAGTGCTTGGTGATGTTATCCAACTTCAATATTGGTATGGGTAGTGGTTTCATCATCCCCTTAGACTTTTTCATTTCATCTTTCACTTGCTGAAATACCAGGCACATTGTTATATACTCAATAATATCCTTCCTCATATTTTCCGACCAATAATTCTCCTAGAGATCTAGATACATCATTGTGCTCCATATGTGAATAGAGAAGCTTAAGTTATTTGAGTTATTCATAATCTCCTTCTTTATCTAAAGATCATATGGTACCCTAAATCATGATCCAAATCTTACAACTATATCCTTGTCAATCTTGAAATAAGATGATTTCTCATTTCTAATAGCTTCCACCCTTTTCTGAATTTCCACATCATTTCTTTGTGCATCCATTATTTTCTTCATGAGGTATGGTTGATCAATCATTTGATAAAGGATTGATGATGTTCCTCCTTTAATTATTCCCATGTCCATCCACTAAAAATCCTAGAAAATTGGATCCTTTTCGATTATCATCATTGATAAAGATGCAACATCCTTTCTACATAGAGCATTTGTCATCTTATTTGCCTTACTAGGATGGTAGTGGATTGAGAAGTCATAATCTTTGTTGAGATCTAACCATATTCACTGTTCCATAATCATATCATTCTATGTTAATATATATTTAATAATATTGGGATCAATATATATCTCACACTTATCCTCATAGAGATAATTCTTCCATATTTTCAACAAAATGATCACAACCACCAACTCTAGATCATGTATGGGATAGTTTTGCTCATGTATTTTCAGCAGCCTTCAGCTATAGGCTCTCAATTTATCATTTTTCAACAACACAAAGCCTAATACTTTCTTTGAATCATCACTTTACATCACAAATAGTTCTCCACTTATTAAGAGTGTGATTACTGGCCAAGTGATATGCCTCTTTTTGTGCTCTGTAAATCATTCATCACATTTTTTATTCCAGACGAACTTCACTCTCTTCCATGCCTTATTTTTCATTGGGTTGGAAAATTATTATAAGACCATCACATATCATTGATAACACTCTTCTAGGACTAGAAAGATACGGATCTCCATTACAGATGTTGTCATAGGCCACTCTTTGATTGCCTTTATCATGGAAGGGTCCACAAATATTCCCTTTCTACTGATAACATTCAACATGAATGAAACTTCCTCCATATAGAAATCACATTTACTATACTTTTCATAATTTTTATCCCTTTTTAAACCCATCACCATTGTGTTGAAATTATCCTCATGTTCCTCCTTCCACTTATAGAATATCATAATATCATTGATAAAGACTACCTGATATATTTCAAGTTAATCTCTAAAGACTATACTGATTAAATATAGGAATATTTCTAGAGAAATATTGATTCCTAATGGAATCAATATGAAATAATAATGTATTTAAATTTTTTGAAAGGATTTTTTGGGAATATTATCCTTCATCACCTTTAATTGGTTTTATCTTGACCGGAGGTCCACTTTAGAGAAATAACTAGACCAATGAAGCGGATCAAAAAATTCATCAATCTGTGGTAGGGGAAATTTTTTCATTATCATGATTTTTTTATCTTCATGATAATAGATGCATAGGTGAATCTATACATATTTATTCTTGATAAAGAGTACTAGTGAACCTCATGGTGAAGCACTCGAGTAGATAAAACTATTATATAGATTCTCTTGTAACTACTTCTTCAGCACTTCCAGCTCTACAGTGGCCATTCTATAAGGTTTATTTGATATAGGAAGGTATCTGAGAATAAGTTTATTTGATAAATCAACCTCTCAATCATGAGGAAGACTATAAAATTCATTAGGGAATATATCGGTGTAATCCCTCATGATTGGAATATCATAGAAAAGTATCATCTCCATTGTATCAATAATTTGAGAAAGATATTATTGATCAAAAGGTAACATTATCCACACTTGAGACAATGATTATGAAAAAGATTAATCTTTCTAATTACACTTGAATAGGAATGTATAATACTTTGGGATGTGAAGAGTGATCTCCTTTTCCTAATATTTAATGTTGTATTTGTATAAAGATAGAAAATCCATGCCCAAAATAGAATCGAACTCCACCAGAGGAAGTATGAAAAGATTTTTTGGGAGGTTCAATCCACAAACATTTATTAAGGAGGAGTTATAAACCTTGTATGCAATAACTTTTTCATTCACTATTCTCACAAATATCCCAACCTTCAAATTTTGTTCTAGTGTTTGAATAGTTCTACTAAACTTGAATGATATAAAAGAATGCGTAGAACCAGAATCAAATAGTACGTTTTCTATTCATTAATGAATAACTTGCGTACCTATCACCACATCATTTTCTGGATCCAAACCAAGAGTAGTGATGGTATAATCCCTTCGTTGTTTCCTTGTAGGATTTTGTTGATTTCCTCCAACAACCATTATCTTATGGAAAATTTTCTCATAATTCCCAGGTACCTTTCAATGAAAACACAACACTACTGGATGGGTGTTGATGTGAACCTTCCTTTCTTCTTCCACATTAGTGGAATTATTAATATCTCTCTAGAATATCTTATATGGATGTCCCATTCTTTTACATTTGAAGTAATTCTTGGTACCCTTTATATAGTTCCCAGGATGCTTCATCCCACAAATTTTATATGTGGGACTTTCGGTTCTATCATGATATTTATTTACCGAAACACCCATATTAGATTCCAATTTCAACTTTATTTCACTGGGACAATGAGACCATTGATGGTCTCCGATATCCATTTCAACCTCAAGGGAACAATGGACAATATCTTCAAAATTTTCAAATCCACTAATCTTTAATGATTCTTGTAGGCTGGGATTTTATCTGCTAAATAAGTGATCCACCTTTTGTTTTTGTGTTCATGAAAAAGACTAATGTGTATCATAAAATCCTTATAAATTTTACTTCATACCCCCTTATAGACTTATCTTCCTTATACTTAAGTTAGAGGATCTCTTTTTCCATCTTGATAAATAGGGTTCATGGAAAATATTTGTTTAACAACAATTTCTTGAAATCCAACCAATCCATGGAATCAATTTCCTCTTGGGACATTGTATTCTTGATCAGTGTCCAGCACTAATTAGCTTCCACATCAAAATGATATACTGGTAGCAATAATTTCTCTTCTTATGAGCACTGTTGGATAGAGAATATATTTTCAATATAGTTAATGCACTAATTCATGGGGAGGGGATTAGAATATCCACTAAACATGGGAGGACTTTTTTTCATGAAGGATTTAACAACAAAATTCTCTTTCCTTGGAGGATGAGGGAATTCCACTTTATTCAAGTTATTATTAATAACTTGAGCTATCTGAGCAAGTACTTTAATGAAGTTTTGATAACCTATTCCCATCACATTGGGAATATCATAAGGGGAATCCTCACATTCCATATCAAACTGATTTTTGAAATATGTTCTTATATTTCCCTCCATCAATTAAGAAAATAATGTGAAATTATGGGGCTTGAAAACATAGCTAATAAGAATAAAAGAAAACTTTTACCATAAAAGGATAAATTGGTAAAGGAAAATAATATCCTAAATTTTTATTCCCTCTATTTAAATCTTTTTTATCCTTGCTCTGTTTCTTAAATTATATCCTTATGGGATTGTTTTTTTATTCCCATAATAATCGGTTGTAATTAGCTTATGATTTACCCAAACATATCCCCCGGGAGTGTCAAACCAGGTGCGCAGTAAGGTCCATTATCATATACCATATTACCCTGAGTTAGGACCAAAACACCTTATAAGAGTAGTCACTTCTAGGTATATGTTTTCCAGAACCATGTCCACTTTTAGTATCTAGACATGGATGTATTTTCTTGATGAACCACTTACTCTATACTAACCAAAATTTAGGGATTTATTCATGTACTTAGTCTTATATATAAGGTTCTTAGTAAATTGATCTCTTCCTAATCTTTAAAAATAACTTGACCATCCTTTAACACCAAATATAGATACTCTAGTCTTTTACACATATCATTACATGATTTTAAGCATAATTAAACATTAAATTAAAATAAAAGGATCGTAAAGTCATATGTCTTGGAGGAAAAGGTACATAAAACTGAAAACATGAGAATAAATAAAACATTTATTTATTTAATATCTATAAAGATCTCCCAACATCCATTATGCTGATACATCTTTATAGGATTACTTGTGGATAAGATGAAGAAATAGATGATCAAAAAATTCTAGTAAGGGAATAAACATTAGAATAAAGCTTAGAACATGAGTTAGAAGGCATAACATAATGATACAAAGAGGCATGGTACATGATTAAACATAAGAAATATAAAAATTTAGAACATGGGATAATATAATCATTGAATAATATGAATTTTTAAGCAACATAAAACATGAATCTAGCATTACTCATTGCAAATAGAGTAGCATGAGTCATGGCAAACCACCAAGACTCTTGCACATAGACCATGAGTCAAGACTATCTTCCAAGACAGTTTTATATAATGTATCATTAGACTAAACATTACCCAATGAATTGGAGCACAATATGGGTGTACACATATTGAAATGTTTATGAATATGTGTTCCACATAATGAATCATGCATAATCAATCATACCTAAACATAAGGGTACCCATGGAGATAAATGGGTATCATAATCATGTCATAAAGCATAATAAACGGTCATATAATACAAGTGTACATGAAAGAAAGGAATTAAAAAATAAATATAAATTTACAGGTAAAAATAGGCATATATCAAGGTATGTGATGTCAAACAAAATTGATAACATGTAAGAATAGTATTTACAAAATTTTTGTATTAAAACATTTTAGTGTGGTTTTAAGGAAAATACTAAAGAGAATTTAAAATAGAAAAGGGAATAATCATTTATATAAAACCATAAGTGAACCAAAAAGGTTTTCATCAAAAAAAATAATGGTTTTATAAAAAAAATGGTATCTTAAAATAGATGATATAATGTTCTTTATATTGGGTAATAATTTGGGAAGTTCCCCTAAAATGGGCTTGCTTATCAGGAATAATTGAGAAGGGAACCACTTAAAAATTTTCATATCCCCGAAAGATAATGACGAATTGATATTGATAAATGAGTTTGAAACATATATATATAATTTATAATATGAAAATAAAGGAAAATATAACTTCATTTCGGTAAAAATAAAGATAGTGAAACTTGATGAAATAATGGAGGTTTGGGTAGAAACCCTTCCTTTATGTCTGACAGTGTTCTTCACTTGATATTAATGTACGAGATAATCAAATTATATTAATTTATTAATAATTCCATAACCTATTATATAATAAATTGATTTATTATACTCTTATTATGTTCATTCATGGCCATTATGATGGGTTAAGAGGTTCAATTTCATTGTTTAGGAGCGTTTTTTTCTTTAGTTTTCATGATCGGTGAACTTATATACATGTACGTATAATCATGTAAGATGAGGGTGGTTGTCCAGAATTGAAGTTATATGTTTTTAGAGAACATAAAAAAGATTAAATGGTCATAAAATTAATTTTTTTTAGAGTGAGGATGAATCATTATATAGAACATTAATGATAACCGTTTGGGTTAATTAGCAGTTTGTTTTATCACAAAGAACTCATTTTTTTTATAAAATAATAGCATTTGTACAAAATGATTCCAGAACATTAAATAGGATATATTACAAACATTTTATTTTGTTTCAACCATAAAAACTGTTTCATTACCATAATTTAATACGGTAATATAAATTGAAAACCCATCGTCTTTGATTGTGTTAAATTAACACATCTCAGGTGGTGTTTTCATTTCTACTATAAAAGGAGGGGAAATGAGAGATGATGAAAAATTATTTTATTAGAAAAAAATTATAGAATGTTTATTGTATTTTAGTACTCATACCTTTTAAATGATAAAAGATAAGGATATAAAGGAAACTAAATGATCTTGAAAAGAAATAGAAAGAAAACAGAAAAGGCTTTTACATCTTGCTTCCTACCTCTTGAGAACCTCCATAGGGAAGTTGTTTTAGTCTTTTGATGAGACCAAGATCTCATGGACGTGGTATAGGGTATTAAGGTGGTATTTGTGTATAATTTTTACAAGGAACAAGTCTTGATAGGTGTGAGGAGAAGAGGTGGTGAAGGGTGGTTTTTATAGGGGAGGATAGGAGAGTTTTCTCAATATTTAATTAATTAGTTTATCATTTTTTTCAAGACAATAAATAGTGATGAATATTGTGACCAAAAACAGTAATAAGTGCATTTTAGTTCAAAACAGTGTCCATTTATGTCATCCATGACTCAGTCACGATGCAAAAATTCATTTATTTAGCATATTTCGTAAATTATCAAGTTTCACTATTCACCAAAAAATCAAGTATTTCTGATTAGTCCAAAAAATTCACCCTAAACATATTTTGACATTTAAAATCAAAAAATGCACTCCGTTTTTTGAAAATATTTTTATAATTATGATAAATTTTATTTTTAATTGAAAACATAATTTACCTGAAAAATACAAATTTTAAAACTGTAATTGATTCTATAACACTTTGAAAAATTAACTAAGGTCTCATTAAATTATCTATTAATCATAAGACAACAAAATATTATTTTGTGAATACATTTTATGAAATGAAATTTTCATTTAAATTGTTAAATTAATCATAAAATTATATTTAAATATTTATGACTTACCAAAAATACCAACACTATTATATTTTCACTTATAAGATAGATAAATTTTATCTGTACTTCAACTAGAAAGCTTACTATTCACATGGATGATTTACTATTCATAAGGGTTATATTACTATTTATAAGTGTAACATTACTATTCATAAGGGTAAGTTACTATGTAAGTTACTATTCACTAAAAAGTATGTTTGTTCAATTAGACTCCAAACATCTTACTGAGCGCAACTGTGTTTGTCATATTTTCAAAATTCAAATCACATAATTGACAAAATTATGTTTAAAGGTCACATAGTATTTGGTACTTTATTAAATCGTGATTTGGAATTGTGATGTGATTTTATGTGATTATACTATATGACAGAATTATAATAAGGATATCTTCATTGATTAAACATTGTGTCGTTACATCTCCCACTATAAATAGTATAGAGAAGAAGAATATTATTAATAAAAAAAGAAATATTATAAAAAATGGAAATATATAACCATGAGAATAATTGAGTGAAATATTGATTGAAATAATGAAGTGGTGTTTATAGGAGGTAAAGTTACAGTTAGAATAATTACATAAATGTTGGAATAGCAATTTTACATCAAAAAAATAAATTTTAATTAAAATAATTTTTTTCATGATTAATTTATGTATACACAAATTTTATAATTTGAAAAAATAAATATCATGATTAATAAAATCAAATAAAATATAAGCACATCTTATGTAAACTACATTTTAAATTATTTTATAAAAAAATTATTTTTATATAAAAAATTAAAATTACATATTTTAGAAAACTATTTTGATAAAATAAACATAATTTTATAAATCATAACATAGAATTTATTCAATCATTATTTTTTATAATTTTATAAAATACTTCAATTTTTTGGTGAATAGTAAAAATATAGAATTTCACATTACTGGTGTTAACTCAAAATAATATTTTATAGAATGTTAGGTTCGAAAATTTTATATTTAATTTGATAAATTATTTACTAAAATACAATAAACTAAATTTCCAAACCTAAATATAATATTCCCAAACCTAAAGTCAAAAGTGCTTCCTTAAAATAAATTTTTTTATTTCATTCCACATTCCTTTAATAAAATTATGAATTATAATTATAAAGGGGATTTAAAGTATTAAACTCATTATATTATATTAATATGTGATTTATATTGGTCAAAAAACCTATTACATTTTTTACCTTTGATGTATTATTTTATTCAGTATCTTACCCTAGAATTACTGTTCTCCTCAAGTATAAATTACCCTCTCCCTCCCCTTGGAAAACCACTACTCCCACCCATTACAAAGACAAATATCTGACCAAATCATATCTATTATTCCTATTATAATCCATAGGGACGTTTTAGATTAATTCATCTCTAATCACCAAGGATTTTAGTTTCATACAAGATAAGCTACACCAAGGATTATGTATGTTCAGATCCACTTCTCTATGTTTTATTTATTCTTCCTATTCTATTTATTTTTCCACCGAAACTTTCTCAACCAAACCTTAAAATAATTAATTATGAATTAAGGTAACATTATATTAATTATTTTAAACTTATATAAGTATCATAATACGATATATATAAATTTTAAACTTCTTCTTCCCACTCTCCCGACAATGTCCTGTCAAAGGTCGGTTAACCACCTATGGATAAATTTTCATGTCAATACATATAAACATCATCATGGATGAATATTATAAATTATATATAATATATAAAATTTTAATAATAATAATTATATTATTTTGTAACTAATTATACTAATATATAAATTACATATATGAAAATAGAGGCATCAAAGAGAAACGGTAAATTTTAAAGAAAAACATGATATCAAAAAACTTCAATTTCATCAACAAAAATTAATAAATATAATGAAATGATAATAATTGATATGTATTTGTATAAATTACTATAATAATATTCTAGATCAATGTTTTAATAAATGAATTTTTATTATTCAAGAGGTAAAAAAATGTAGAAAAAAATGTGAGAATTAAGGTAAGGGGATTCTCTAACTCAATTTGTTTCCCTCAGTAATTTTATCTTCCACTGTATGAATGTTAATATTGTCTTCTTAAAAAAATTACTTTTCCCTTTGAGGAAATACATGTTCCTAAAATGTTAAATTCATTTCCAAGAAAAACCATTTTTTAATGCCATATTGTTTTCCAAAATATCGTATTTCAGTCCTCTTTCCATACTTCTTGTGCACTCAAGAATAATGATTCATTATGTCTAAGTATGACTTCCCTTATTCATTTGGGAACAAAAAATTTTATTCATGAATATATTATTTATTAAATCCTTATGAAACCCATTATCTTCCTTGGGTTTACTTCATGATATATGTTCTATGTGGAATACACGATTAAGTAAATGTTACAATGTGGTAGGAGGGCCAAGAATATATCCCGCCAATGAATTAGGTAATGTGTTGTATCTCATGAGATAATGTGTATTATTCATTAACATGATGTTTTGTTTGATCACAATGATGATGTTATGATTATTCATATATGTTATTCATGAACATAATTCTAGTTTTGTTCACAGCTATGTGTGGTATTTGGAGACTAAGACATGTTATTTTATTTTTATGTATTTCCACATTACATGATTTTATCCATTTTTTACCTCATTATTTTGATGATAATTGTATTCTTATGTTATGATGATGTTGATTATTATCACTCGTGTTGTATTGATTAATTTACCTTATTCATCCTCTTATTGGTATTTGTCCCACCCCTTTCATTGATGTATATCCTCAGGTAAATACTTGTATTAAAGAGAAAAAAAAGGGACACTAAGAAGATATAGAAGAAGAAACTATATAATTTTTATGTTTTATTATGTAAAATTTATGTCTCAGCCTAATTTTCCTTGGATAGTAAATTGTTTGATCCTATATTTTTTACACTATTATTATTTTTATCCCTAAAATGATGTAGTAATCATGTATGAAAAATTAGGGTCACTATATCCACAATTTGAGCTATGAAAATACAATCAATCTGGGGGGATTGAAAAGGTTGTTTAGTGTCTCAAGGTTGTTGTGTATTTTTTAAAAACATCACTTGGAAAGAGAAAGGTTTGGAAATTTAAATATAATGAACAATTTATCAATATAAAAAATGAAGGTTCACTTCAGTAAATTTCCCTTACAAATGGTATCCCAAACCCCAATTGTTTAATTTTTGGAAAATCAATCATGAAAATGAGTCCAATGAATGTCTATATCCTTATTCTCATTTTATTTGCTTTATTTTTTTAATATATATTATTTTCCTTTTCATTTCATGAGGAAAATCAGTTTTCAATTGAGTATAATGAATGTTGAATCATTAATGTTTCTTAATTAGATTCCTGAATCACACAAATAATAATAATTACAGTTCTAATTTAATATCCTTTTATTCATTTTTCCATGCACAATTTTTAAAATAGAATATGATGGTAAAAATGGATGTTGGTGATTCATGCCCATTTCCCTGTTCTAAATTCCCCAAAATGATGACCAGTATCCCCTTAAAATGAAAAATTCTAAAAAAACACATGGAATCCAGTTTCCCCTACACTTAGACTTGAATTAATTATCAAAATATAATTTTTAGTGGGGGTAGGTAAGGGTAAGTTGTCTTGTAATGCATCTTAAACCTATAAGGTCGTCCAGAGTTATCTAAGGGCATAACTTGTGTCAATGTTTAATGTAGATCTCAATGATATACAAGGGCTATCTAATTTAATGCCTCAATCATATTGAAAGTATCTCATCAATTAAAAATATTTTAAATAAAATAAACACATGTTCTTGATCATAAACAAATATCAAGAATGTCTCAAGAAGTAGGGTGTTAGAAAGATGATTTCAAAGTAGTTCAGAAAACTATCATGATAAGGATTTAATTTTTCCTAGTGACTCGTCTATTTGGATTTCAATTTATATTTCATGATCATGTATATGATTGAAAATCACAGTATAAGAAGAAAACTACAAATCAGTAATCATTTATGTTTTTGATGTTTAATAATATGATCTTGATATTCACAATTAACATGGAGCTTAAAATGATAGAGACCAGCTATGCCACCATGAAAGAATAAGGGCTATAGGGTAACTGTAGAAGGAGGAAGAGGTCAGAAGAGAGAGAGAGAGTACATAGGGGAATATGTTATGATCCCATGGTAATATCCAAGGGTATTCTGTAAATCCCTATATAAAAGGGGAATAAGGTCTCTACACAGTGATAGTATTATTAAGAATCATCCATGAGTATTGAGTTGGATTTCATTTTGGGAAAGGGTACTATAGTTCCTCTTGAGCACCTTCTTTCTTCTTCCTCCCTTTATCTTCCTCCATTCATGTAATTCATATTCCTTATTCTATAATATATAACTAGCATATTCAATTTACATATGAATTGGTACAACCTTCCGAATTTCTCACACCCGATCACCATCTTTTCTTCATCCCTAAGGTGAACATGATAGGTTTCCATATAATCAAACTTATTATCCTCAATTTTGAGGTGACACACTAAGCTGCATCATATTAGTCAAGGCACAATTGGTTCTCAAGTCACTCGAATGATCCACACAGTAACAAGACTTTTGCTGGAGGATATGACCTCTTCAAACTCATGTTTCATGATATATCCATTGGCCAGGCCATGTCCAATTATCTCTTGAAATGGAATCCTCATCACCAAATGATTTTCTATAATTATCCCATGCTCTTGTTTCTTGTCTAGCACTACATCTCGGCCCGATATCCAAGAATTGTAGGCTATCCTATTTCATGACTCAGGGTATCATGTTCCTCTATAATGAATGAGTAGAATGTAGTCAATAGGGGAGTCTCACAACCAGTTTCACTATTATGGATTCATTTCACCATCAAGAACCTTTTTTGGTTATTTTATGTCCAAAACCAAAACAAAAAACAAAAAAAAGTGAGTAAAAATGGTGACATAAAAAATAATGAAACAATTAACAAAAAAATAGAACTGGTCTTTTCTATTAAAAAAATAGAAATAAATAAATAACTAAATTCATGAATTAAGTGGTGGAGAACATACTATGGATCACTATCATGCTCTTAAAAACACCAAAAGAGAAGGATGTGTTCTAAACATCCCATGCAACCTGGCTGAATTGTCTGGTGGAGATGCTTCCATATGAGGAGTGACCATAATTCTTATAGGTGATAACCACAACACAACAGAGAGAGTTTTCAAACTGTAATGCATGTGACTTGGTGAATTTACACCAACAAAAAGAGGATAAAACTTCAGCCCCACTAATTTTTTCTAATGGGGTACTAGGGAGTGTTAATCTACTATCCATAATGACCATGAGAGACACACTTCGGGATGTGGAGACCCTTCCTACCTTGTCAATGAAGCTTCTTGAATGACATTACAAGAAATATTCTACTACATAGTTGATGAAAATTGACAAAGAATAATTTTTATTAAAGACATTTATGATGGAATATTAGACGACAACACAATAATCTTAGTCCACAATAAATAATTTTTTGTTTTCGATCCAGCCACAACACTTTTCTTGAAGTTTCATGGAGAGTTGTTGGCTCATGCCGAAGTTTGGATCATCTAGAAGAATGTTTGGAAAATATGTGAATAGAGGGAATATATCCATAAGTTTCCCTAGACTCGTAAAGTAAGGATGACCATATGGATGATTTCATGGAGATTATTTACTGACATGAGGCAGGACCTAGTCGCTTTCTATGGAAACATGCACCCTGAAGTACAATACACAGGATTGGAGGTTTCACCATAACATCATCATGTATCTAACTATAAGAAAAAGGTGTATTTGTATGGGGTGGAAGTGATAGAGACCAATTATGCCTCCTAAAATGAATAATGGATATAGGTTAACTAATTGAGGTGGAAGAGGGTAAAAGAGAGAGAGTATGGGGAATATGTTTTGGGCCTAGGGTAATATTCATGGCTTATTCTTTATACCCCAATATTAAATGGGGATAATGGATTTGTATAGAGAGAGAATATTATTAAGAACCAAACATTGGTTTTGGGTTAGCTTTGAGCTTGGGTGAGTGTGGTACAACACCTCTCATGCTTCTACTTTTATCTTACATACTTCCACTTCCACTATTCATATAATTATGGTTCCTTCTTATGCAATATATAACTAATCTATTTATCTTAGCTATCAAGAACTGATTTATTTTTTTCAAATCAGATTAATGAAATTTAGAATAATACACTCATAACATCTAAAAAAACTTCTTATATTGTTCAAAATATAGTAGAAAGTTGTATTTATGTTTTTTTACAATCATACTAAATATATAAAACAAAATAAATACAAGGTAAAAAAATGAATCCGTCAATTATCCCTTATCCCACACTTAGTTTCACTTTAAAACTTAAAGAAACTCAACAATATAATGTATATTTCAAGTAGATTTTTAATCAAACATCATATATTAATGCATAAAAGAAGGTTTTCACTTAGATTTTATCATTATATCGTAGATGGTACTAGGATGATGTGATTTCCATTGTTATTTGGCTCCAATTGATTTTTCAGTTGGTTTTCAAATCATTTTCCTTCTATATCTTACATATATAAATGAATATAAATAGAAATATTTTAAAAAATTAAACTTTTTAACTGAAAAATAATTAAAAAAGGATGAAAATAGAAGTGATATCTTGTGAATACCCCCAAGAGACACTACACTTTATATTTTCCACAATTGAAAAACTATGAGATAATCTTCAATCATGTGTTGGATGGTGATTCTTTGATTTGAACCAACATATTGTTTTCTAAAATGTTCATAAAAATTGATTCTTCTCTTGGAGGTCCTCTTTGATAGTATGGCTTGTGTCCAACAACATATTATTATTATAATACTTGTAGAGTGGGGATGGAAGGATGATGTATAGGGCCTCTTGTTATTCATCCTTGCCTCCCCCAATAAGGACTTCTTGATATTTTTGGGGGTTCTTTTTAGGGATTCTCTACATTTGTTTCCAACTTTACCAATTCAGTTTGTCATTATTCAAAATACATTAGATTATACTTCATTAAAATAATCCTTATCTCTCTATTCATCTATCAACACCATATTTTAATTGAATCTGGGTACCTTCAATCCTATGGAAGCCTCATCCAAATCCACCAAATCCTATAAATGGGAGTCTGATTCTACAATGCAAAAACAAGGAAATTTGATTTGTAATTCATATTGTTTAAAATCAATAATTGGACTTAAAATATTACAATATCTCCCCATAAAATAAAATTTATGCTCTTTTACTTGTATAAATATTCCAGTAACACATATTTTGTGATAAAAAATGGATACTCCAGCCCATCCATGATTCTCATTATCTTCTTCTATTCATATTAATTAATGAAAAACTTCATTTGTTTTGAATCTTTTGATTCAATGAAAAATTCATGAGTTCTCATGTTAATTTTAGAATAGGTAAAATAAGAGAGTCCAAGGTTCGACCATCACCCCGAAGTGGTTCATCTTGTGGCTCTTATATATCTATGTGTTCCTTGGGAATAATATTTTGACCTAAATTAGTGAGTTTTTTTAAGGTTCTCCTCTACTTTTATTGTTGATATAATGCAGGGATTTATTTTAGGATCATCTTCTTTCACCACCACTTGATCATATTCTTCTTTAATATATTTTGAGTTGTATTTTTTTATCACATCTAAACTATCCATCCACTCTTACATGTGAATATAATTGATCTTCTATTTTTATGTGCTTCAGAAATTGAATCATTGGTAAAATATATTAATTTTGTCTATTTAACCAATCTTTGAGTATTTTCCCAAGAGGTTAATTATTCTAGAGATATATTTTGATAATTTATTTATTATATGAGGACAGTGTTAAAATAATCAAAACATGAAAATAAAATAGAAAACTAAACTAATTACCCATGTGTAAACCTATCAAATACTAAACATAACCCTTGAAAATATGTCAAATTAAATGAAGAACCTATCATACCTCCTTTCTCAAATCGAATTTAAAAAACACAAAATATGGAACAATGGATGAATAGGGTCATATCTCATGGATCTAGGCCCCAAAAATCACTATTCTCATACATATTTTTGTATTTATTTCTTTCATAATTATAAATAGAGGAAAAAATAATTTTAGTGAATTTTTTGAGAGAGAAATTTTTGAGAGGTAAAATGTGAAAATAGTTTCAATGCAATGTGATGATTAAATGAAAACACTATGATGATATAAAGAAAAGTGTTATACCTTTTATGAGTTTATATGAATACCTTAATTGTCCCATTAATTTTTATCTCACTCTCAAAATGATAATGCTTCTCTACCAAGAACATACCATCACTAACCTTCGTAACATGATTTTGTAGTTATAAAATATTCAAAGTTACTTGGCATACCATGATCTAAAAAATTTAATGAAGGGAGAAATTATTTAATGATAAGGGGAGAAAATAAAGAATAAATCATGATGAGAGGCCCTTATCACATACCTACGAAAATAATAACACCTATTATCTTAGAGTTTAAATGAAATAATTATGTGTTAATTATTAAATAATCCCTAATAACATAGCACCCCATCTGTGTATTATACATATAGTTAGTAATTATTTATCATGAAGTAATAGATCGCATGAAAAACACAATGATGAGGAAACAAAAATATAGTAGAGAGGAGGAGAACGGAACAAAATATTTGAAAACAAAGCAAGAAAAATTTCACTTCAAAAAACACAAATAAAATTACTATTTAAAAGTAGAATAAAACATATGAGATTCATCCCACCAAAGGGGAAATATTAGTCCCCATATCCCCAATCATCTTTTTTTATCTCAACCTAGCCCCTCTTCTATAATGGAATTGAAAAAGGAACCATACCACGTAGAGAGACTCATCCCACGATCAAGTTTAATATGTATTTGAAAAGAATTAGAGATGGTGTGTGTCATTGCCTCATAACTATAGTGGAAATCATCTTATACTCAGAGTGCTCATGATTTTACTGCTGCAAACCTCACATAAAGAGTAATTGGAGAAAGTTGATGCATGAACTACCTGGTTTCGATATGATTTAGTGGGATTAAAGTATCTTAGGATTCAGTATATTTCAAGTGGGATTAATGGGGTTTTATTGAGATTTATTGGAGTTATACTAGTTTAACTAGATCACAATAAGATTATGCTCAATGGTTAAATAGTGATGTTGTCTAATGTCATGTGATTAAGTTGACTATTTCATATATTTATAAGAACACATGGTGGATTGTTCTTGTGCGGTGATCATTAGTGTAATGGGAATAAACAAAATGAACAATGCACATATTATTAGATTCGAGATCTATTTTAGGTCTTTAGGATTGATTCTAGATTGTTTCGACAATGAATATGAGTTCATCAAATAGGTAGAAACAAGGGAGCTATGGTGGAATATGGTAGGCAAGTCATGTAGACTAGAGCTGGTTGGTAGAGTAGACCAAGACATCACTACACGTTACTTTATTTGGTTGTGGTCCATGACCATTTGGTTAAACACCTTCTTTTTAAGGCTTTATGAGGGCATCAATGGTTTATATGTAAGGTTCTTGTCCTCACCAAGTATTGGATCTCCACAAAGAAAACAAATAAAAAAAATAAAAAATTGAAGTGGAATTTAATATAATACATTATGTGTGTACAGGTGATTGGTGTTGTGAGATATGTGAAGGATGGTTGAGGGACGTTTCTATATTAGAGATAGAATCTGATGTAATTTAAAGGTGTTATTATTATATATGCAATGTTTAATGGATAGGGATGTTTGTTCGTGTGTGTGTATAGGAACTATTGGCTAAGGCCTCTAGTGTTTCTGTTATGCCTACTCAACACTGGTCTCCATCATATGGCTTATTGGAGGCAAGATTGAGGTAGTCACACTCAGTTCACCACTAGATAAGAATTCCCCACTGGTTCAAGTTGTAACATATTTTTATTTGAAGAGTTCTTTCATTCAGATAAGATTTAAGAGTTCTATAACTTTGAGCTTCGTTTGGGATTTATGGAAATAATGTCTATGTGTATTGAGTTTGACTTTGAGGCTAATGAATCTAGTGTTGGTGAGAAATAAAAAATATACATTCACTAGAACTATGATAACCTTCTTATTAAATCATAGTGTGTAGGAATCTTTTTTAGGGAAGCATTTTTTCATGTATCATATAAGATTGGATTATGGTTTCCATGTCCTTATTAAGTTTACTCCCGAACATACTCTTTAATTGTAGGGATTATTAATTTAATGTTAGGATGAAACCTTGAATACCATAATATAGGGTGCCAATGAATTATTGTGATGATTATCTTCCTGGTGATGAGGCTTTAGTTCAAGAGTTTGTATAGGAAACGGTACCTCCAGGTGGTTTTCTAGTCAAGACACCACCCATTGAGAAAGAATTTATATCTGTTTTATTATATAAGGATAGATTCCATTGTAATTCACTACATGGGTTTTAGAGATAGAGTACACCCTAGTATCTGGGTGAGCTAGACCCCCTGGAAGATAATGACTGGATTTAGGTAGTCATGCATGTCTTCTTCCTTGTAAGGACACCTCCCAATCACAAGGTGGTCCTTGGGGATAGTATTCTTTAGGTATTTTCTAGGATATGGTGGATTCTAGTGACACAAACCCCTGGTGAGGTGATTATCTCCTAGATATAGTTAGAGTAACTCATCAGGGAAGATTTTTATCCATCCATATTTTGAATGGTGTGTATCCAGATGCTTCTTCAACTTCAACACGATAGCATGACCAAGGTGGAATATTCAGGGAAATAGTTGGTGAAGCTTCAATATGTCATGATCTATGGATCTCAAGCATAGATTTCAAATAATTTATTCTATAAAGAGATATGTATCAAATTTGGAGATCTGGTCTGTGGCTTGAATCTAGTGAAATTTTTTGTATTCTCATTTTCAAGGTGTTGTCTTGCTTGTGTGGGGACGTAGTGCTAAGAGGCTCTTAGGATCTGTGGGTGTGCCTGGTGAAACATGGAAAAGGGGAATTGGCCAATCCAGTAAGAAGAAGGGCTAGACAAAATAGGAATTTCTACCCCAAAATTTCATTTCCAATATCACCTAAATTAATAAAAAAAATTAGCAGTAAATTTAAATTTCTTTTTTACAATCATCAAAATGAAAATGAACTTTATAAAATAATTAATTGAAATTTATATTGCTCGAGTGAATTAAAAAATTTCAACTTATAAAAGATCTAATTAATTTAATAAGAATCCGAGTAAGCTAAGGCAAGAAACAAAAAAAATTATTTATGTCATTAAAATACTCGAATTAAAACAAATTTAATTAATTCAATCAGAACATGCTAAAAATATAAAAAAAATATTAACTCGAGAGTTTTTATATGGTATAACGGTGTTTCAAAAGTGAATTTGAATTAAAATAATCATGAAAATATTCTTTTATCATCCACAAAACCCTCTAATTTTCGAATTTGTTGACATAAACTTCTCAAGTATGATCATTAGCCTCTCCCAGTGCCAAATCATATGGGCACCCTCATGGACTTTATGCCACCCTACAATTTGTAGATATTCTACTACCAGTTCTACAGTAGATGACTCTTTTACCAAAGTGTATGAATATTAATCTATCTTTATCATTAGGTTGGTGGATCACTATGATAAATACATGAGTGAACAAAATTTCTCAACTCCAACTACATTCCCTCTCTAACACTATTAGGCTATAGGAAAATACCCCTCAAACAAGAACAACACTAGGGGAACTATCTCTGAAAACAATGTCTCTATTGTCGAGACAAGAAGACAACCATTTCTCTAAGGCCCATAAAAAAATCCCCATATGGAATAATTTTACAGTGCAACCCTGAGACCCATTCTATTGGTTGATTGTTGGCATTATTCATAGTCATCCAGCGCTAATCCACAACCAACCATCCAAAAAAAGAAATTGGAGGATTCAAACCAGGAACCATCGCCTTAGCTAGTAGGTCCCTCCACATATTCTATCAAAGAGAAGCCCTAAGGAAGAAAGAAAACATCCCTACCATTGAAGTATGATGTTCTCAATAACCTAATTGGTATCTCATCCCAAATCACATTCCTTGACATTGTCCACCTTCCAAAGGAACTTCAAAACACCCTCATCGATTCCCAAAAGAGCCCTCTTGAGTTTGAAACTGATGTGAATGCTACTAAAGCCTATCATGTGGAGGAAAGTGAGAAAATGGAATATTAGTCCATCATATCATTCTCTATGGGAGATTGTGGTTCAATCATATAGGGCTACATATGCCACATCTATGTCTTTGTAAATCTCAATGGTATTGACATCCACCGATGATTGGTCGATTGTTTATTTGTGATAAATTACATCCCAACCATAATATTGAATATGATCAGTTAAATAAAGACTGGTCTAGAATCTCCCAAACTAACAATCTAGGTTTTTTCAAGAGTGTGCAGAACCCATTCGATAAGATCCAACAAAAACCATAGTTTGGTGATTTTGTATCTAGTACTAAATTCGAGGTTATCTTGCAAGACACCACTTTCAATGAATTACTAGTAAGGGCTTAGATCCACTTATATGAATATGTATCTTCATTATATCACTAGTTACCCAATTAGTCCTTCAATAATAAAGTAGGGGTGCTTTATGATGAATTTTCTCCCTTTGATTCATGTGGATATCACTACCTTGATGTCATGTATTATAAATGGGATAAAAAGAAGCCTTATTTTAAAGTAATTTTGTGTTTCAATGCTCCTAATGAGTTTAAAATTTCCATAAAATACCGCTAATATGAACTTTAGAGCATTATTTTTTTTATCTGCCATTTTTAAGAACAACTAATGTTCTCCTAGAGTTATTGATAGTTTTTATTTTTTTAAATCATGGTTGGGAATCATTGGAAGTTGGTGAGGTGTTATTTTAAGCTATGAAGAATGTGCTTGAGGTTTTTTAGATAATCTATTGTAAATTCAAAATATTATGGGAGAATTTTCTACATTATACAATTCTTGTACTCCATGTTGAATATTTGGCTAAGTACATTATCTTATGGGACTCACATAAGAAATTATGGTAACCACATAAGAAATTTTATAACACACGTAACAAGATTGATCTACATGTAATAAAATTAAGAAATGTGTATGATATTCATGTAGGATATATTGAATTTGTGACCATGTAAAAAAACTAATCTATATATAGGATAATTGAGCTACATGTACAATATTTACGTAGCATGTAAAAAATTTCAGACTTTGTACGAATATTGATCTAGAAATAAGATAATTGAGTTATTTGTATGGTATTTATGAAATTTTTGGGGACTTGAAAGTCATATTTACACTAAGAAAACACTACTATGAAGTGTAATAATCAAATATAGGATCAACATGATGAAAATACAAACAAGATTTGGAATATTATAGGGTTTCACAATGCATATTAAGAACTATATGAAGAATTTATTCTTTTATGAAATGTCATGCCCTCCCACGGTGCTCTATAATTTGTGGAGGTGAGGCATTAATTTTTTAATATCCATGAAGTGTTATAATTTGTGGTGTGGAGATGTTATTTTTTGGATTTCTATGTAGCACATAACCATCATTTGTTGTGTGAAGGTGGGAATTTTGGATGCTTTGTGTACCACTCTATGGGTTCCCCAGTACACATAAAATTCATTCTCAAGCAAAGGATGAAACCATATAATCTCTATGTGGCCACCCATTTTAAATCACTTCTCCATCGAATGGTTGATATTGTGTGGAGTCTATGTGATACTTTTTTAAGGATTACTGTAATGTGATTAATATGCATTCATTTGTACATTTTTTATTTTTTTTATTTTTTGTTTTAAATAAATATACTTCATGTATTTGAAACCTAAAACCAATATAAAAATTCTTCAACAAACCATTGATCTTTTGTCGATATGAATCCAACAACAAAATTATAGGTACAAACATTTATTTTTGTGTAATATTTTTATTCTATAACATGTCATAATTTTATATTTTGAATCGTTGATTAATTTGGGTTAATAACTAATATAATTTTCTAAGAATTTGTATCAGAGAAAAAAATGATTTATATATATGTTATTACTATTTTTTATATGATTTTATTCTTCCAATTTTGTTGAAAAAATTTTAGTTTTTTTATTTTTTTTTCACGATCATAATTTTCATCACACCTGAATTAAGTTTTAGTCATTTTTTCATGTGTGAGGTATCATATAGTGAAAATAAAACACATATATGTGTGTGTGTATATATTCTCAATACATTATTATATTGATAAAAATAATTATTTTGTTGGTAGAATTAATTATATATATTTTAATAATTATTTTTTAGATATATACATACTTTATTGGAAATTTCATTGCATGTGAGAATATCAATTATAAATGTTTTTATCCATATATACCTTATTGAAATCTATACATAATATTTTATATTGTTTTCATAATTTAGTGTTTTTATAACAACATCCAATTAAATATTTTTTACTCTTATATTCAAATTTATAGTTTGGAGCTCATGGATTTTGAAACATATTCAAATATTATTGAATTTATTATCAATAAAATCAATTAAATTATTTTTATAATGGGAATAAAAGACATGACTTATTTTCTTTATTGAAAACATATTTATAAAATATTTACTTTTTTTATATAAAATCATTGAAATTATTCCTTATGTAAATACATGGTTCAATTGACCATACTTTTATTCATATAATTTGGGATATTTTTTGTTAAATTATAAACTCACCCATCATGGGCATAGTGAAGAAAATTTTTGTATATGATACATTTTATTCAATGTAACTATATTGCATTAATAATATATATATAAAATTTATATACTATTATCAGTGTAATTTTGTTATTGATATGATGTATTTTTGTTTTAAATTTTTTTCATTTTTCATTTAATACCCTGTCGATGTTGAATTTTGTGTGACATAAGATTGTTATATCATTTAATTATTATTTTATAATATTATTGGGACCCTTAATATTTTTATGATTTATTGTTTTATAATTTATATCTACACCAAAATACCCTTTCGTTATTAGATTGGTCTAACATAAAATTCATAAGTCATAATATTATTTTTTTTGAATTGGGACCATTATTATTATTAGTATTCTTTATTATTTATAATTTATTTTTAGATGAAATAGCCATAGGTGTTTTATTTTATATGGAATAAAATAAATACATCGTAATACATGAAATTATCTTTTATGACATCTGATCCTTATGATGATGAAAACATATACATGGTTTATTTAGTTTATATCAAAATAAATTATTTTATCAGTCTTGGAATTTTGTGTGAGATAAAAACCATACATCAACACATTATAATTTTATTTTTTGAGACCCTTACAGAGGATCGTAAAAAATAATGTTTTTAAAAAAATTATATTTTCATTTAGAATAATTATTTTTGACTGCATAAATATTTATATATGCATATTAAATGATTATTTGGTTAATTAAATGTTAGAAAATCATTGCATATTTAATTAAAAATGTCAAATTAGATTGCTTTTCTAGGATTGTAAATAATCCTTGGATATTAATTTGGGTTTAAGGAGAGTTCTTTAGATTGGTTCATTTATTTCAATACTAGTGACAGAACTTTTATGTTTTGCATGACGATGATATACTTATGGAAAATAATTTTTTTAAACTTTTGGTTGATAAAAAATTAATTACCACTTTGATGTGAAAGACCATGTGGATGCTTTTTTGATTTTTCGAGCATCCAAATTCATTGTGATGGTCATGTGGTATTCTTTTATTTTCTCAAATAGGATTTATTTAAAATATATTCAAGAAGTTTAAAAAAATTTCATTCTCCACTTGCACTCAAATATTTTTTTAATTATAGAAATGATATATATAAATGTATCATATTATTCTTTTATTTGATATTTTATGTATGCACATGTATGTATATTCCAAGACATGGCTCTTGTTGTTTATGTTTCAACGCTATACTTGAGTATTTAATAGTTGTTTTTTAGAATGTAGTGGAAAATATATCCAGATATTTTCAAGGAACTAAAAATTATATATTTACCTATAATATGTCTAATTAACTTCAGGTTTTTGGTTGTTTTTGATAGGTTTTATTGGGTTCCTAGATGACTTAAAACCTACTTTTGAATTTATTTTATGATGGTAGGATGGAAAATTTATTATAAGAGTTCCAAATGGATAAAAAAAGTCACATTTACTATGAAATTATATTATCTTGTAGGTTATGAGGATGATCATGTTTGAATAGAAATGAAGTCCACTTGTGATAAATTTTGAAAATATTTCTTCTATGAAACTATCTGTAAAAACAACAACAGTTGAATCTTGTTTGACATATTTTGATATAAAATTATTTTTTAGATTCATGGGCTCAAATTGAGCATCTTTTTATAAAGAATATGTTGGTCGACCCACTTAACAAAGGCATAACCATTTGGTTTTATCAGAGTCATATGGGTTTGGTTATATTATTTTGATGTATTAGGTTAGTTGGAGCTTAAAACTATCTATAAATGAATTTTTTTGTAAGAGATATTTTATAATGACTCCATTTTGAATATTATATATCTTAATGCCTCTTTTATTCTAGAACCATTATTATAATTACATAAAATGAAAATATATAATTCTTCATCCACTTAGTTTGAATAAGTATTAACACTTGTGTAAATAATGTCTCTGTCAGATATTATTTCTATAGTTATTTAATACTTTAGACACTAATGTTATTTTTTTAGTTGATATAATTGTTGTCTTTAATTAATTAAAAAATCCAAGTGGGAGATTGTTGAAAATAAAAGTTGTATTTTCATTAATTCATTAATTTAATAATATTAATTAAATGTACCAATTTAATCAACAAATTTAACACATACAAGAAATGATGTTTCACCTTATGAATATTCTTTAATTAATGTATTATCATTCATATGTTCCACATTAATGGATATTTAATGTTTGATTTTTGAATTAAGTGATTCATGGTGGATTTGATCATTTATTATAGTTAATGAAATGTCATTATTATCATCTAGTATTTCCTATTTAATTCGTTTCACCATCTAGATATTGATATAGTGTGGAGTGTGTGTGACACTTTTTAGAAGGATTACTATAAGAAGATTAGTAATCCTTCATTTTTACATATTTTATTTATTTTTTTATTAGTTTTAAATTAAAAAGCGTTATGGATTTGACAATGGTGACTGATATAAAAATTCTTCAACAAACCATTGAAGTATTGGAGATATGGATCCAACACACAAATGACACACATTATTATTGTGTACTATTTTTATTCTATATAATGTCATAATATAATATTTTGAATCCTTGATTAATTTTGGTTAATCCCTTATATAAATATCTACCACTATATACCCAGGAATCCCAATTACACTCTCTCTTATCTCATTACTAACCATACGAATGAAATTAAAAGGGTATCCCATGAATATGCCCCAACATCTTCTATATAGGGCCATATCCCCAATGCATCGATTCTTTATTTTATCTGATCATTAACCCATAGGAGTTAGACAACTAAGGTAGCACATACTCATGCGTAATCTCCACAAATTCTCTCCAAGTTCCCTAGAAACATCATAGTAATACCATAGGTAAGATACAAATCATCCTCATGTGGCCCTATAATTTGTAAATATGACTCAGAGGGAAATATTCTATACAATACATCCCATTAATAGGGACATATTCCTAAAAATTCCAACCACACCCTACTTTTTGATTTAAAAAGTCTTGTTGAACCATATAGTGAAATCCCACTACAGAATCCACAATCAATATTTGATTTTTTCCACATTCATGAAAAAACGGTCATTACTTTTAATTGTAAAATTACATGGTATGGTCTTGTCACAAGACATTAAACTTCACATCTCAATATAAGTGGGATTAGATTCTTATTTCTCGTGATATATAGGATTCCTCACATTGGTTAAAACCAGATATCATGAACACTTACATTCTTTCATACCAAGTCATATTCCCATCATTCTTGGATGTCCATTAAAAAAATCCATATCCCCCTACAATCCATCCTATTTAGGTTATGTCTGTCTTAGTAGGACATGTCCCGTAAATTCCAATCAATCATCACACTAGGCCATATGTTTAATGAAATCTAGTCCCAACTCAGCGGTCCATATCCCCCTAGGTAATCATTAAAAGAAACTTTATAGGTATATATTCCCTTTGAAATAAACTAGAAAAGCTTTCATAGGTGTATGTCCCATGCCTACTATTTCCAGGCACTTTTGTCGTAGTATTCAACTTTTCATGGTCGCATGACCTTAAAAGAAACTGTGATGATCCTTATCACATGATAATAAAAGTTACGATGTGTCCGATTATGTGGAATCAATCTATATGAGTCTTTATTTTCTTCATAGGTATATATAATATTCCCTTTTCATAGGTCTGATCCCAACATCCCAAACACCTGCTACCTTCTATGATGGTGGTAAACTTCAGAGGACCCAACTTTGTTTCTTTGAACCATACTACCCTAATACTATGACTCATTATGTAATAAGTACAATAAAGATAACCAATGATACATATAGAAGGTACCATCACCATAGAACCTTTGTTATGTACAAATTTTTACATCAATGAGAGGCCTCTTATACGTAGAAAAAGTTCACATTAATGTGTTGTTTTGATCCACTAATGGACCATGGATGATTTTTACCTCATTGTAATTTGGAAAGGATTCAAAATTATGAATTAAATCTATAAGATACTCTCAAAATAGATAATAATATCCCTCTAATATGGTATAAATGACCCCGACCTCACATCCTCTTAACCATTGTGAATTTAAATGTTCCACTAGAAATGTCCTAGTTGCGGTTAGCCTTTGGAATGAAGGATGTTATTAACTCAATATTCCATAACAGAGCCACATTGGATGTCTCCATTGGAAAAAAAATGGTAAACCCAACTTCAATCCTTTATCTATGAAAGTTATCATTGGAATATTCACCTACTTGTGATGCAACATTAATGATTTTTCTTATTTTTTAATCATTTTCAGCAATTTAAGAATAATATATCCATTCGATCGAAATCAATAACATCCTCAAAATGTCAGGCATATGTCACAACTTCCATAAGAGATGTGATCTTGATGACTAAATAATAATGTCACCCACTCAGTGACTACAATGCTTGGTGATGAACTTATTTTTCTAATAGTACCTTCTAATTGGTACAATATTGACTTTCAAGGACACATATGAATGCCTCTAAGACATGAGGCCTCAGGAACCGCTCACTCAACGATGGGTTGTGGGGGATTATGTGGTACACATGACAACCTACAATTTTTTAGGAGCATCTACTCAGAACACAATAATGTATACCGATTGTATTTTTTGAAGGAATATCACAAGATCAATAAAAGATTCAAAACTACTTAGAATACACGCAAGAGGTATTTTACACTCCATTATAGCCACAAACGTCATGAAAATGTGACTCCTCAACAACCTACCAAGGACACAACCTAGGAAGTCTCTACCCAGGACACCTAGACTAAGTTTGACACCCTAAGATTCCACGGTACACAACTCTTTGAATAATACAATATCTTGTGTTGTACATAACTTCGAGTTCTAACACACCACGACTAATCAAACAAGCCGTTATGAATAGTAATACACACTTTTTGAAATTTTCTAAATTTTATTTTTTAAAATGGAATTCATTTTTGGATTCGGAATATCAATATTAGATTAGGGTGATTTTTTAGTATTTTTATGATAATTTCCATATTTTGATGAATAATGAAAATACTAAATTTTATTTAAAACAACTTTTTTAATAAAAATAATTTACAGTGTTAAATTATACATTTGAGTGGTTTTAAAGAATAATTAGATTATATTTTTATCATTTAATATAACTTAGATCATTAGATGTAATTTCACATTTAAATTGTACATAAACACATGTCAATCATTTGATAATTTTTACTTCTTAAAAACCCACTTTTTGGTTTTGAAAACGAGAATTAATTCTAAATTAATTTCTAAAACATTTGTGTTTAGAATTTTGAAATATTTATTCCATATTTGGAATCAGGAGGTAAAAATTGTTTAAATATGAAATTTTTATTTTTATACATTATGAATAATTACTTCGATAAATATTTTATTTACCATGGTTAAAGGGTAAATTAGGTAAATAAGGGTAAAAAATAATATTATAATAATATTAAATTACCTTAACATGTTTTCTAACCCTGTTTACTGATACATTTCCTACCATGGCCATCCTTGGGTCGATTTTGGTACCCCATGAAGCCACTTGGGAGTGATAATGACACTTTATATTAATTAATTTAAAGTAAAGACAAAAATGACATAAACATATATCTTTTAGTAAAAACATTACATGGGGTTATATAAATTATCTCCTTGACAATAAATATTAATTTAAAATCTAAAAATATTTCATACTTCATTGTATTTTAAAAAAAAAAATTAGATATTAAATAATTAAATATATTTATGACATAATGATGATGCAGTAATTACATTATTAATGAAAGATTAAAATAATTGATATTATAAATATACAAATAAATTTAAATTGATACTTTTGATGAATTGCAAGAATTTTCTTGGTTAATATGACATGTTAGAGTTGATTCAATCAATTTTTCTTGAATTAATAATGCTGTTATGACTTTAAGAAAAACAAAATACCAAATAGTTTCAAAATCAACATAAATGAGTTTTTAAAACAAATACTATATTATTAAATGATTTAATAATCCTAAAAACCAAAGTTTCAGCAGAAAGACTTATATAATAATATATATTTCATTAATGAACCACTTGGGGTTCGTATGGAATTTTATAGTAAGTTTATTAACCATATAATATAAAAATACAAGGAGACATGGTAAATGTTAAATTATTTAACCAAGAGTTAAATCTAAACGATAAGGTTAATATAGTGACCTAAACCACTCTAAAACCTATTGTTTGTTAATTTTTTGACCCATACCCATATTATCATCTAAATAAATCATTTTGGATCTATTAGAAACTGAATATGATTGTATAATAAAATAATATTTCAAGCTTTTCCTAAAGTGACCCTCACCTCTCTTATAAAAGGGTACTTCCTCTTCTCTCAAAATCACACCTACAAAGCCATTTGGCACGAACAAAACCTACTAAAATATACTACCAACTACCCTAACTTTGACCTTGAGTCCTTATATTTATCAGAAATCCAACCATTGGAGCTTTTTTGATCAACTCAAAATGAAACACCCAAAGAAGAGGTAATAATTTCACCACCCTTTTTCAAAGTTATTTTCTTATTCCACTTCCTCTTTCCTTTTTTTCATAAAAAAATAATAACTACAGTAACTTATACATACTTAAATGTTATTATAAATATGGTACAATCATATTCATTATTATATCCATCCTATGAATGAAAAGTCACCATACGTGCATACGTATGGCAGACTGTCTCCACGTCATGGTGTAGTTTTTATTCAAACAATTAATTATTTTTATGGGTATAATAATGAGTATAAATGACATAAATAATAAATATAACATGATAGTGATTCTGTATATATAATATACCATCCAATTACACATGATTATACCATCAATAGAATGATATTGTTTCGCATGTGTACGTACGGATTACCGTCTCCACGAACGCGATGAAACTCATTCCCCATCGTAACCATTCAAGAATAAATTTCATTTTATGATTAAAAATAATGTTTAAGAACTTAATATCATTCTGTATATGAATAGAAAACATCCAATCCATATCAAACGTGACTTAACCAAGCATATAATGGAAAATGAATCAGTTAACAACCGAAACAATGATATTACTAAAATATTATTAACAAAGCAATATTAGAAGATCATATATGATATAATATTTATGTATATGGTTATTGTATAATTTAATATCAATGATTTAACAATTATACCATATTTTAACATACCCTCGACCAAGGAAAATTACAAGGTAAGGGTTAATTTTACAATCTATTTACTTATCTAAGGTTGTTAATACGTAAGTATCTACTGGGACCTCTTTATCATCCACATCTATGTTTTCTTAAAAATGTATTTCAAAACATATTTACTATTTACTAGACTATGTTTTAAATTCGTTTATTCTATTTTTTGAACTTTTATGGTTTGAAAGGAATCATTTCGTCATTTTCCAAACAAGGTACTTTATGACCTTTTCGACAAAATTAAGTTAAGAATGTCTTTTTTCACTTATACGGCGGGTGCAACTATTTTCCGCCATTATAACATCACTGAGCTTCCCTTAAAATCTTATAAGAATATTTTCAAAATAAATGTTTTCTTTTATAATTATTTTACTTTTAAATGATTTAAGAAGAGATATATATCTCCAAAATAGTTTTGATTTCATCTATGTCAACATCCTTTGATAGATTTTACACTTGTTTGAAGTTGATTCATTATTATACAAATCGTCTATATTGTATTGAAGTTTTTGTGATATGTTTGACTATATATGTGTTATTTTTATACCATTCATGGTTTATGGACAAAGTATTAACATTTCGTATGATATTTTTAATACAAATATTTATGTTTTGTTTCAACATTTTCATATGAGGAATTCATTAGACTCGGTAATTGATAGGTGGAGCCCGCTATAGCTCCTCAATGCATCAATATGTCTCATGAAACAAACTAGTGTCTTGTCATAATGCCTTGAAAAAATATTATTTGTAGTCTTGGCACGAGGCCTTGACTATGTTGTTATGATGTCCGGCATTATGCATTCCATCATTATGGAATTGCCTATTGATATTAAATGTGATTATTCAACTAGTAGAATATCATTATTAATAAGTAAATGGAATTATTTTATTTTATATTTTAAATATTATGATGAAGTTTATGTTTAAAAGGCTGGTGTTTTAGTCTTATACATTACCTTAAATTTTTATGCTTATTTGTTAATGTTTCTGCTATATTGTTATCTTTACTATGAATCTGAGCTCACCCATTTCTATGTTTTATTTTTCCTAGTATGCGAAGAAGTATATTATGACTGACCTGCAGGGATAGTCTAAGGGATATAAATGTGGTCAATTGAGACAATGTTGTTTTTGTTTTTTGTTTTATAATGTAATTAAAAACTTATTAATGTATCTAGTACTTCCAATGATACTAAACTGATCGGTCTTTCAGGATTTGATCCCTGGTGATCATGCCCATGTTATGTAATAATGCCCTGACTCTGGGTAACTGGGGTCAGGGCGTTACAGTTGGTATCATAGGATGTTTATTACAAACCTTGGAAACTAGATTTAGAAAAACTCTCATTATAGAACATTACCCTAAGATAGACTTTGAGGATTAGTATAGAAGAACTTCCTAGAATTTTGGTAATGTAGAGATTTGGTGAGTTTTTGAAGAAATACATCCCAATATGGATACAAGTAGGTAGTGGAATCTTCGACAAAGATTTACCTAGGTGTGAAAAATCCGACAAGGAGTTTCGGGCTTGACCCAGGGTATTTGGATACACAATAACGGGCCTTGTCGTACTCTTGGTTACGACACTCCTAGAGGATATGCTTAGGATAATTCACATTTTCTTTACAAACCATTTTGAAGTATTCATAAGTATATACCTCCTCAAAGAAGAAATTTTTATGATTATGGATTATATCCATAAACTGTTCAATTTATGTTAAGTGTTTTACATGATTGGAATTATGTATTGCAAATCATAAACTAATCTAGTATATGCCATTGTTTTGAAATGGCGCCTAGTGGAAGGAATGAAAACTATATCAATGCACATAATCTATGTAGGGACTACCCTTCTACTCAAGATAATTATATTGGAGTTGGTGATGCAACTAGTGTTGATCAGTATATCACCATACTGGGACAACTCACTCAGGTTATGAATAATAACCTTACCTGTATGGAGCACCATGATCCACAACATGGAGGATAAATGTTTGGCCGCTCCTTGAGGAAACAAACACCAATATTCGATGGGACTACAAATCCATTTGTATCTGGACAATGGATAAGTTCCATAGAGAAAATATTTCATGCTTTGGGGAGTACTGAAAGGAAAAAAGATGTCATGGTAGTTTATCTCCTCATGGGATATGCAGATCAATAGTGTTCATTATTTCAAAACATAAAGGAAGATGAAGAAATATCAAATATATAATGAAGGGAGTTTAAAGATATATTCTTAGCAAAATACATTCCTCGTGACCATCAAGAAGATATGGAAAGATAATTTCTGAGTCTAAGGGAAAAGGAGGATGAGAATGTGGCAATGTATGAGGCTAACTTTACAAGGATAGAAAGGCATGCATCATATTATACACGTAACCCAAGGAGTAATATTGATCAATTCTTTGATGGGTTAAAACCATTTCCCTATCGAGAATTATTCTCACAATCCTTCCCATCATCAGAATATATTATCTCATGTGCTATCAAGACATAAAAAAAATTATCTATGTCATACAACATCAAATAAAAGCAAGAGAAGAATAGATCGGATGAAAATTCTAGAAATTGAAATAAAGGGCATAAGGAAAAAGATGAATATCTATCCTAGAATAAATTTGGTAAGAAACACCATGGTACTGGTCTGAAGGGAATGGTAGTTTGTTACCAGTGTGGTGAAAAATTCCACCAAGCTCGTGATTGCAAGGGAAAGAAAGAGGCTCTCAATGTTGAACTATACAGTTGTAAAGAAATGGATAATTATGAAAATGAATGTCCTAAGCATCAGGGAAACTTACCTTTGAAAAGTCCAAGGGATCAAGGCCATGCTTATGCAATCATTACTATTGAGTTTGATGCTTCAAAAGATGTGGTGGAAGGTAATTTAATGGTTTCATCAAGTTTAGCCATTAGTTTATTTTATTCCAGATCGCACATTGTTTCATATCTTCCCAGTTTTCTTTGAAAATTAGATATCTCCAATTTGATTTAACAAGGTAGTTTTCAGTCAAAACTCTTAAGGGAAGTATCATTGCATCAATGTTTTGTAAATCACTTCCCATTAGGTCATATAAATGATCTTTATCTTATGATATCATCGTCATACCCATGATATAATTTGATATAATCCTCAATATGGATTGTATTTTATACCATGATGATAAAATTTATTGTAAGAAGAATAAGTTTACAATTTTTATAATGATGATAAATAACACCTTATCTTTAAAGATGAAACGTCACCATCTGATTCTTATCAAGATCCACCCCAAGTAGCTCAACTAAATTCAATTATTATTGAGGAAGAGAATGAAATAACTATGGGTGAGGAAAATAATGTTCAAATAGAGGATGTACCTATTGTGAAAAAATATGTTGATGTGCTTCCAGAGTATTTACCAGGACATCCTCCAAAATGAGAAATTGAGTTTCCTATTGATTTAATTCTTAGTTCAAGGCCCATACTGAAGACCCCTTATATAATTTCCATTGTAGAATTAGTGGAGATAGATAAATAATTACAGGAGTTGAGTAATAAAAGATTTATTCACCACAGTGTTTCTCCATGGGGAGCCGCTATCCTTTTTGTTAAGAAGAAAGATGGATCTATGTGGTTGTGCAATAACTAAAGCGAGATAAATGCTATAACAATAAAGAAAAAGTATCCCCTACCTTGCATTTATGATTTATTCGATCAACTTCATGAATCTCAATATATTTCCAAGATGGACCTTCGATTTAGATATCATCATTTGTGTGTGAATAATTAATACATTCCAAAAACAGCATTTCAAACCAGGTAAGGGCATTACGAGTTTATAATAATTCCTTTTGAACTAACTAATTCACCCTCTGTTTTCATGGATCTAATGAATAGAGTTTTCAAGGAATATCTTGATTAATTTGTAGTGGTATTTATTGGAAATATCTTGGTATACTCTAAAATCTACGAAGATCATGAAAATCACATGTGTATGATTATAAAGACTCTTAGAAAAAATGAATTATATGGGAAGTTTAGCAAGTGTGAATTCTAGCTTCATGAGATTTCTTTTCTTGGTCATATTGTCTTTAAGGATGGAATCTTTGTTGATCCTTCAAAACAAGTTAAATACTAGAATGGCCAGCACCGATGACTATAACTGAGGTATGAAGTTTTTTTTGGTTTAGCAGGTTATTACCGGTGCTTTGTCTAGAATTTTTCCCAATTGGCTAACCCATTAACCAAGATCACATGTAAAGTGGTTAAATTTGTTTGGAGAAAAGAGTGTGAAGAATGTTTTGAATAATTGAATATAATAGTATTCAGTGCTCCTATATTTACTCTATCATTGGGGAATGATGGGTTTTTTATTTATAGTGATGCTTGATAGAAAGGGATTGGTTGTGTCCTTATACAGAATGATAGAGTTATTGCATATGAATCAAGACATCTAAAAATTCATGAACAAAACTATCCCACTCATGATCTTTAGTTAGCAGCTATAATCATTGCTCTGAATATATAGAGACACTATCAATATAGTAAAAAATTTGAGATATATAATGATCAAAAGAGTTTGATGTATAGTATCTCATAGAAAGAACTCAATAAGAGGAAAAGATGAGGCCTTGAACTACTCAAAGATTATGATTGCACTATACACTACCACCCAGGGAAGGAAAATAAGGTGGCAGATGCTTTGAGCAGAAAGGATCATGGAGTTTTGAACAAGATGAGAGTTGAAAGGGATTCTATGTTCATGGATCTAGTAAATATGGATATAGGAATAATCATGGAAGGTGAAACATCAATACTTTTTCAAATGGTTTCCAAACCATATTTACTAGAAAGGATAAAAAGTTCTCAGACTAATGATGAGGAGTTTCAAAAGAAAATTAAAGCTGTGAATGATGGGAGATTGATTGAATTTGTATATGAAGATCGAATTTTGAAATTTGGGAAGAGAATTTGTGTTCCAGACATACCTGATATAAAAAAGGAATTGTTGGATGATTTTCATAGCTCCAATTTCTCTATAAATCCTGGTACCACTAAGATGCATAAAGATTTGAAAGAAAATTTTTGGTGGGACAACATGAAGTGGGGGATCACTGATTATGTGTAAAGATATATGGTTTTTCAATAGGTGAAGGCTAGAAGACAACATCCTAGAGGATTCATGCAACCTCTTCCCATACTTGAGTGGAAATAAGAGGATATTATGATGGAATTTTTCATGGGGCTACCAAAGACTCCTACAAGAAATGATGCAATATGGGACATTATAGATTGTCTTACCATGTCTGCACATTTTCTTGCTATAGGAGAATATTTAACACTTGAACATCTTTTAAGAATATTTATTAATGAAGTTGTAAGACTTCATGGTGTACCCGTATCAATTGTTTATGATCATGATCCCCATTTTACATCAAAATTTTTGAAAATTCTTTAGAAATCCCTGGATACTGAACTTCGTTTGAGCACTTCCTACCACCCTCAAATTGATGGAAAATCAGAACAGACTATTCAAACCTTAGAAAACATGTTGAGATCTTTCTCACTTGAATTTAATGGTATGTGGGATCGGTATTTACCTATGGTAGAATTTTCCTATAACAATAGATTCCATTCAAGTATTCAGATGGAACCATATGAAGCGTTTTATGGAAAGAGATGTCGAACACCAACTTGTTGATATGATGTTGGTAAAAGAAAAATCATTTTCCTAGAACTTGTTGGGGAAACAACGGAAAAGGTGAAGGTTATCCAAACCCACATCAAAGTAGCTCAAAGTAGGAAAAAGAGCTATGTCGATAACCAAAGGAAGGATTTGGAATTTCTAGTATGGGATTATGTTTTCTTGAAGGTATATCCATTTAAAGGAGTTATAAAATTCAGTAAGAAGGGTAAATTAAGTCCTAGGTACATCGGACCTTTCGAAATTATAGAACGAATGGGGGTTGTAGCTTACAGTTTGGCAATTCCACCATTTCTCTCCAAAGTTCATGATGTGTTCCATGTATCACTATTGAGAAAATAAATGCCAAAACCAATGCATGTACTCGCCTATTAAGAAATAGAACTGGAACCTGATCTCTCTTATTGTGAAGATCCTGTCATGATTTTGGGTACCATAGAACAAGTGTTGAGAAATTAGAGGACTCGTCTGGTGAAAGTTGTATGAAGAAATCATAAGATGGAAGAGGTAACATGGGAACCTGAGGAACTTATGATGAAGAACCACCCAAATCTTTTTATGATATAATATTATATAAATTTCGATGAATAAATTATTTAAAGGGGAGAATAATTTAACACCCCAATCGTCCAGGGTACGCTTCTCTTTGAATAATACAATAACTTGTGTTATACGCAACTTCGAGTTCTAACACACCACAACTGATCAAACTAGCCGTTATCAATAGTAATACCGAATTTTTGAAATTTTATAAATTTTATTTTCCAAAATGGACTTCATTTTTGGATTTTCAATATCAAAATTATCTTATGGTTAATTTTTTGTATTTTCCTAATAACATTCATATTTTGATGAATAGTGAAAAATACTAAATTTTATTTAGAAACAACTTTTGTAATCAAAATAATTTATATTGTTAAATTATACATTTTAGTGGTTTAAAATTATAATTAGATTATACTTTTATAATTTAAGATAATGTAGATCATTGGATGTAATTTCACATTTAAATTGTACATAAACACATGTCAATCTTTTGATAGTTTTTACTTCTTAAAAACCCACTTTTTGGTTTTGAAAAATGGAAATAATTTTAAAATAATTTCTACAACTTCAATGTTTTGAATTTGGAAAAATGGATTCCATGTTTTGAATAATGAGGTACAAATTGTTTAAATCGGTAACTTTTATTTTTAGACATTATAAATAATTACATCAGTAAATATTTTATTTACCATGGTTAAAGGGTAAATCCAGTAAATAAAGTTAAAAAATAATATTATAATAATATTTAATTACCCTAACACATTTCATAACCCTATTTACTGACACATTATGACCATGAGAATACTTGGGTCGATTTTGGGACCCAATAAAGTCACTTGGGATTGATAATGACACTTTATATTAATTAATTTAAAGTAAAGACAAAAATGACATAAACATATATCTTTTTGTAAAAAAAATCCATGGGGTTATATAAGTTATATATTTGATTTTAAATATTAATTTGGGAGCTATAAATATTTCCTAAATAATGGTATTTGTTTTTTAATTTTTTGACATTAAATAATTAAATATATTTATGACACAATGATGATGTTGTAATTACCTTATTAATGAATGATTAAAATAATTGATATTATAAATATCCAAATAAATTTAAATTGATATTTTTGATTCATTCCACGAATTTTATAGGTTAATATGACATGTTAGGGTTGATAAAATTAATTACTTTCTAAGTATTAATGTTTTTATGACTTTAATAAAAACAAAATACCAAATAGTGTCAAAATTGACATAAATGAGTTTTTAAAACAAATACTATATTATTAAATGATTTAATAGTCCTAAAAATATAAGGTTCAGACAAAGGTCTTATATAATAATAGATATGTCATTAATGAACCACATGTGGATATCTTTTTATTTTATAGTTACTTTATTAACCATATAATATAAAAATATAATGAGATATGGTAAATGTTAATCTATTTAACCAAGAGTTAAGTATAAACGATAAGGTTAATATGGTGACCTAAACCTATCTAAAACATATTGGTTGAGAGTTTTTAGACACATCCCAACCTTATCCTCGAAATAAATCATTTTTGAGCCATTAGAAACCTAAAATGATTGTATAATTAAATAATATTTCAATATTTTCCTAAAGTAACCCTCTCCTCTCTTATAAAAGGGTACTTCCCCTTCTCTTAAAATAACACCTCCAAATCCATTTTGATCGGTCAAACCCTACTCAAATATTCTCCCAACCACAATAACTTTTACCTAGAGTCATTAATTTGATCATGAAGTCAACCTAAGGATCCCTTTTTATCAACCCAAAAGGAAACACCCGAAAAAGAGGAAATAATTTCACTACCCTTTTTGAATGTTCTTTTCTTCTTCCACTTCCTCTTTATTTTTTGTTTTCATACCAAAATATTAAATATAGTAACTTATACATACAGTTATGTTTTTATAAATATGTTACAACCATATTCATTATTCTATTCATCCTATGAATGACAAGTCATCATACGTGCATACGTACGGCTTACCGTCTCCACGTCGTGGTGTAGTTTGTTATTCAAACACTTCAATATTTGGATGGGTATAATAATGGGTATAAATGATTTAAATAATAAATATAAAATGTTAATTATTCTTTATATATGATATAACAACCAATTTCATATGATGTCACCGTTAATTGAATGATATTGTAGCTCGTACGTATGTACGGATTACCATCTCCACAAATGTGATGAAATTCATTTCCCTTCATAACCATTCAAGAATAATTTTCATTTTATGATTAAAAATAATGTTTAAAAACTTAATATCATTATGGATATGAATAAAATACATCCTATCCATATCAAACATGACTTATTTATCCAAGCATATAAAAGAAAATGAATCAGTAAACACCTGAAACGATGATACTACTAAAATATTATTAACAATGAAATATTATAAGATCATACATGATATCATATTTATGTATATGGTTGTTTTATAATTTAATAACAATTATTTAACTATTATAAAGTAGTTTAATGTACCCTTGACCAAGGAAAATTACAAGTTAAGGGTTAATTTTACAATCTCTTTACTTATTCGAGGTTGTTAATATGTAAGTATCTACTGGGACCTCTTTATCATCCACATCCGTGTTTTCTTAAAAATGCTTTTCAAAACATCTTTACTATTTACTAGACGATAGGTTAAAGGCATGTATACACTAGTTTGACCTTATATGTTTTTAAAGGAATCTTTCTGTAGTTTTCCAAACAAGGTACTTTATGACCTTTTCGACAATATTAATGTAATAATTCCATTTTTAACTTATACAGCGGGTGCGGCTATTTTCCACCATTATAACATCATCGAAGCTTCCCTTAGAAGATTATAATAATATTTTAAAAATAAATTTTTTATTTTATAATTATGGGAATTTTAAATGATTTCAGAAAAATAAAGAGATATTTCTCTCAAATAGTTTTGATTTCATCTATGTCAACATCCTTTGATGGATTTTACACTTGTTTGAAGTTTCTTATTATGATAAAAATATTCCATATTATTTTAGAGGTTTTGTGATATGTTTGAATATGTATGTGTTATTTTTATACCATTCATGGTTTATGAATAAATTATTAATATTTCGTATGCTAGTTTTAATATGAATGCTTATGTAATGTTTCAACCTTTTCATATAAGGAATGCATTGGACTTAGTAAATGACAGGTGGAGCTCGCTATAGCTCCTTGATGCATTGGTAGGTATCATGAGAAAAACTAGTGTCTTGGCACAAGGCCTTGACAAAATATTTTTTGTAGTCTTGTCACGTGGCCATGACTATGTGGTTATAATGTTCGGCATTATGCATTCTATCATTATGAAATTGGCTATTGATATTACATGTGATTATTATACTAGTAGAATACCCATGTGAATAAGTAAATGAAATTATTTGATTTATCTTTTCCATATTATACTTAAGTTTATGTTTAAAAGTCTTGTGTTTTAGTCTTATACATTGCCTTAAATATTTATTCTTATTTATGAATTTTTCCACTATATTGCTATCCTTACTGAGCATCTGAGCTCACCCCTTTCTATGTTTTATTTTTCCCATAATGTGAAGAAGTATATTATGACTGACTTATAGCGATAGTCTAAGGGATACAAATGTGGTCAATGGAGACAATGTTGTTACTGTTTTTCATTTTATAATGTAATATAAAACTTATGAATGTATCTATTACTTCCAAAGCTACTAAACTAATCAGTCGTTAGTGATTTAATCCATTGTGATCATGTCAATGTTCTGTAATAACTCACCGAATCTGTGTAACTGGGGTCAGGGCGTTACACTAAGAAACTCATGAGATAATTCCAAGGGTGTAAAACCATTGAATATAGGAAGCAGACTTGTGTTCATGTATTTATAGAATAATCCCTCCAACATACTCTAGTAGAAACTATTAAGAATTAAAATATTATAATTCACACTCTATAAGCCTACCATCATACTCTGGAAACATCAAATAGATCATGTCAGCATATCTTGACATCCAAAAAAGCATAGTTGTATATCATGTCCCTTGTATATGAATCCTGTCAGAATATATTAGAAATAAAAGTTTTTTAGGAAGGGGATTATACTGCCATTCCAAACAATTTAAGGTCAGCATCATATTATAGATGCTATGGAGAAGAAAGAAAATATTCCTACTTAATAGTGATCTGTTTATAGAATATTCTAGAAACAATAGTGGAGTAAATTCATTCTTATAATTTCATAACCCATCAAGGATTGTCATACATTCCTATTCCCCCAAGTAGTGTGATTCATCAGTATACACTGACAACTACTCGAGAGTGGCCACACATTCCCACCCATATCAAGAAGGACTATAGGTATATTTGGATGGTATCTTTACCGAAAAGATCATCCAAGAGAATTTTACTAGAAATAAACCTTTTGGTAATATATAAATTAGTTATAATAACCCCTCTCATGAAATTTTACCTTAAAATAAGGTCCTCCCCTTATCGAAACTACTCCAGGAGTTCCATCATATCGGGGAGAACATGAGAGGCCAATGCTAGACATACTTAGCACTTATTCACTTACTAGAAATATCTTATATAATATATTGGATATTTCAAAGGTTCAAACATAATTAGTACCTCTTTTAGATTCACCCTTTGTTATATTTGAGATAATTGCATAGGAGTAAATTTCATTTGAAAAAAGTACTACAAAATGACCCTTTTGATCAGATCAAGTAGAGAATTCCCTCCCTATTTATGAGGAAAAAACAATGTTCATTTGTAAGGTAATATTTGAGGGAAATATACTGGTGATATTATATCCCTTGGGTACCTCCCATTATGTCATTCTTGAATCACTAAATGAGGAATGTATAACTTTCCTATGATAATGTAAAAATCTAGAATATATGTCCTCCCTGTGGTAATAAATATAAAATCAACCATGGATGTCCTCCCCATAGTTACCATTCTAAAATACCTCCTTGAAATATCATATCTTCTCAAAATAAAGGTCCTCCCCATGTTGAAGCAACGCCATGTTTTACATCATATCGAGTAACACTCGAGAAATCAATTCTAGCTACATTAGGCACATCATCATCAATCTTCAATGTCTTATCCCAATCAAAGGGTAGTTCAAGGAAAATTATCATCATGTGTGCCTCCACTAAACCGTTTACCCTTTGACACATTTGAGGATATTATGAATTATCCCACACCTCTTGATAATACAACATAGAAATGACTACTATGATCTAATACCACTGAATAACCCCAAATAGAGGATAAAAAAAATTCATGATTATGTGGTATGAATTGGATGAGGACTGAATATCAGTCAGGTTTTGACTTATAGAAACTCCTTAATATGAAATTATCATAAAATTAAAATATTATTTCTTACCTTATCCATGAACCAAAATTTGGGTGAATCTCAACTATTTTAGATACAAATACATATCTTATAGAGAGTACATCGATCATCTCAAGTTGTTGGAATAGTTGTGTCTCAATGTTAACCTAAACTCCTTTAAAGTGTAACAGAACCCTATGTTGGGAAAATTTTAGTTCCTCCAATATTAATTCATTGATAGTATAATGTAAATTTTCCAGATATTCACTAACACCCCATATTATGCGAGTATCAATGGGTGGAGAGAATATGGAACTCTGTATTTTACGTTGCTCACTGGACAATGATGTTAGTCAGGGAAGGAAACATATAACATCACTATTTCAAGCCAAGTCTTAAGCCTTGGTATGCCTTTTCTAGTTGATTGATCTAGATAACCCCTAACATTCCTAGGTCTTAGAATATGATTACTCTATGGAAGAATAACCATTGGTAGAATCTTCCATTAGGATTCAAAGAAAGTCAAGTAGGTTTCACGACTGAGGAAGACAAAACATAAAATTAGGGAGAAACCCTTGATAGTGAGAATCACATTCCTAGAGAAAGAGATACACCAATCTTATGCAAAAAATTAGTCTTAAAAATATGAGGATTACATGATAATAGCTTCATCAGTAGTATTATAGGAGTAACACTAGCCTTCCGGGTTTTGGGGATTTATACTACCATCACCACTTCTATGGTCATCATATATAAAGTGGATATAGAATGTGATGGTGGTAGAAAAACATAAACCCCAACCCACAAGTATGGGGGAATTATTACCTTACCCTCATACAATAAAGACATTTTTCACTGGGTTGGGTGTGGCTCCACAAAAATCACTTTTATGGTTTCTTCCCCTTTATGATTCACCCCCTTCATTAAAATCATGATTATTGAAAGTCACCAGAGATTAAATTGGGATCAATTTCAATATACTACTTCCCGAGGAACATAAAACTGAAAAGGGGAAAGCCTTGTAGGGGTTATAACCCGAAATTATCCTTAAAGAATGTGGATATCATGGAGGATTATGTTGTGTCCCATAGTATATATTCAAAAGATAATAAATTGACCTACAACTTTGATAAGGATTATAATTCCGCTACAAAATTTGGGTTAGTAATTTTTATCAGTTCCAATCCCATATATAATAAAAAAATGACACTAACATAGAGGATCACACTAAGGATGATTCATTTTAATTGTGGTTTAAATCGAAATACATGAGGATGTTTTGAAAACCAAAAAACCTAGACAAACCTATGTTACAAGAGATACATTCAAAATCCAATTTTTTCCATATCGATAAGACTGAACCAAGGATAAAAGTAAATTCATGGTTATATCCTACCCAACAACCAATGCAGTTAAACATCTCTCAACTATAGAGAGAATTTCTCAGTATGAATATGTTCTAGAGAAGCTGAAGTGGATCAATGATCAGCTACTGATAGGAAATATTTCTATTGAGTGAAATTTTTAGATGATACTAGTGTACCTCCTCTAGAAAACCCCCATCAACAAGAGGGATTAACTCAATAAACTGAAGTAGAGTCCAGTAATCCAGTCAACTCCCGCCCCAAAAAACAAGTCTACTAAATGCTGATGGATTTCCAAACATCTCCATTTCTAGGGAAGGCACCACTGTAATTTCAAGTGTGTTACTTTAGGCAGACTCAATATGGTTATCAACAAAAAGAAATGGTGACCCAACAATATTATTCATCACATATTATATCTAGTCAAGCATCAACCCGTGAAATTGTCCCATTAGAACTCTTTATCACCATTTAGTCTCAAATATATTCAACGCATGTCATGGAAGGTAGATGTTCACTAGTGTAATGAAATAGTAAACTATACCCATTGTGGGTAAAATTAACTCCCCCTCCACCAAAATTTTACAATACCATGTTCCTAATATTCAATAATAAATATTTATAAGGAAACATCTTAAGGAATATACATATAGATGTGTCATTATGATGAGAACACATAAACAATAGTATGCAACAAAGATTATATGTTTTATAAAAATTATATAAGGGGTGACATTTTTCCACTGTAATAACCAACCAACTTGGATTATCACAATTAGTAAAATATGTGATGAAAATTATTTTATAAATTTAGATCCATGGAATTGAAGAAAATGAACCCCAACCTAACTAATTTAAATTATCATGATAATAAGAGGGTTTGAGACATTATTTCCTAATAGAAGATCCTAAAATACTATTTGAATATATGGATTCTACAAGATAAATTATTGGATATACATATAAGTAATATCTGATAATAATTCAAAGCACCTATTATTGCCATAATGTACACTGATAGTATTCATATGTTTCTTGAACTCTCAAAATTATTGTAAGATTCCATTTATTGATAAAAAACTCTGCAAAAAAATTAGCATAGGGATTGAGGTATAGAATAGTGGAGACCACAAATATCATGCTCGAGCTAGTGTTGATGCATCTCTAATCCCTATGATTGATCACTATCATTATGTGCCTACTCTGAAACAAAAAAATGACAGAAATAAAACCCTCTCTAAGAGGTAAATAGGGAGAAATGTTTTCCAAAATTTGAGGACTGGAATAATAATATATACTCCAAAAAAAGTCCTATGTTTTTTCATATTATCCTTGGAGAATGACTTGATCAAATTACCAAAGGTAAAGAAACCCAATGAGTTTGGCTTAGATAATCTCCCAGATTACTACCCCTACCACTGGTTGTTAGGGAACAAAAAACCAGAGTGATTCATCTTCAAGGATATTGATGGGACCAAAAATTCCATCCCAAAATCATTTATGAAGAAAGAAATTTGATAAGATAAATTCTAGAGAAAAGGTAGAATTATCAAACAAATTTGAGTTATATAAGTCCATAAATTAAGGTGTAACACATGTCTAGAGTTTTTCATGTATGTTATACTTCCATGATCCATCCATCTTCCATAATCTAGAGGCCTATAAATTCCCCTCAACTTTCCATTTTAGGGGTTCAACCTTCATGGATTCAAGATTTCAGATATCTTAAGCTCCCATATTATGGAAAACTAACTGATTTCCTTTATACAACATAATAATACCTCTATAGACTCATGTAGCTGATAAACTTATGCAAATTAACTCACAAAAGTACTTTAATGTAATTAATTTCACAAGATAATTTCTCATGCGGCTTTCTCGAATAAATAAATCACTTCATAAAAAGTAAAAAACATTGTGCATGTTGATGTTTCATGCAAAACCTAATTTTTTAGAACCCATTCCATGGAAATACACTCCATAAACTCCTTTTATGGAACAAAATTTCATGAATTTTTAGGGAATGTGGTGCTTACACCCATCCGATCTAGATTTTTTTGATAAATCCATTCACACAACTAGTGTCACGACCCGACCCTACCCGGGCTCGAGCCGCAACTACCCCAAGCCCGCCTCCATAGTCCAGGGGCTGGCGACCAGCGCCGAAGGCACAACAACTCGGGGAGGCCTTTGCCTAAGTACCTGTACACACCCACACGCAGCACACTCAATGCAAAAGTGCAGAGTAAAAAGAACAACAAGCAGAGTAAAAAGAACAACTGCTATATATAAACCACAGAGTGCATCGACCTCTACAAGTAAAAAGTAAAAACTGAAAATAAAAGGGGTAATACAGGCACCCAACCAAAAAGTGCCAAAACCCGGCAATATGTAAACAAAAAGAAATAGCTGATGGGTCTCCCACCTGGAACCCGACTATGGCCACCGCACGCGGTCCAAGCTCCCAAACTCCTATGCTCCACTGAAGTCATGCTCCACCTGTCCGTCGTCTGCAAGGGCACACCAAGTGTGGGCAAAGACCAAGCAGGGGTGAGTACAAAAATACTCAGTAGGATACCCCGAAGGCTCGAGGGAGCAACAAAGGAGGTACCGAAGGGTGAGCAGTAGAGTGAACAGGTAAAGTAGAGGAGTACAATAGAGAGTGCAACAAAGAGTACAGTAAAGAGTCCAACTCAACCCAACAAGAGGAAATAAGGTAGACTCATCCAAACATAAGGAGCTGGAAATGGTGAGAAGATGAACTTCTCGTCGAGTCTTTGCTACCTATAGTAGGAGGGTAGACTCGTCCAACCATGAGAAGCTAGACACGGAAAGAACGTGGCATACCCTGCACGTCTTCGCCTCTCCTGGAAGGAGAGTAACCAAACCCAAGAAGTGGGTACTAGAACAAGGTATATACAAGACCATATGCTCAACAAGAAGCCCAAACAAATTCTTAAGGGGATCTCCGTCCCGTAGCTCAGCCCAAGAAAGAGTATCCAACAGTCCCAGAGGAAACACCATCGATGCCCAGCATCCCGCACGTCTTCCCCGAACCGAAATCCAAGGGGCTCAATCACCACACCTCGACACTATCCGCTTTGGGCGGTACTGACTCACCCGCACGGTTTTAGATCGCGTCCCAAGAACGCGTCTCGGTGGGGAAAGTGCCCCTCGCACTTGAGAGTTCCAGTGAGAGTCAAACCACACCTCGTCACTGCCTTGCAGTCGAGAGGTCTCCTCAAAGTCAAGGTCGTCACAACACTGACCCGTAACCAGGGGTCCCGCTCTGGTAAACACGGGGGAAAAGCCATAGACTAGCCTAGTACTAAAGACTGAGTCTGGAATGCCAACAAATGACCCACTGCCCAGCCCTGCTGGAGGGTAATTTATAACTAAATATCGGGTGACCCACTGCCCAGCCCTACTGGAGGGTAAAACCCTAATACATCAACCGGTGACCCACTGCCCAGCCTCGCTGGAGGGTAGACCATAATAAGATACTGGGTGACCCACTGCCCAGCCCTGTTGGAGGGTAAACCATAAGACGTCATCAGGCGACCCACTGCCCAGCCCCACTGGAGGGTAGAACATAACACATCATCAGGAAACCCACTGCCCAGCCCCACTGGAGGGTAGAACTGGAATAAGTCGACAGGCGACCCACTGCCCAGCCCCGCTGGAGGGTAGACTCTAAGAGGTCGTCGGGTGACCCACTGCCCAGTCTCTGCCGGAGGGTAGACCCTAGTAGTGTCGGGTGACCCACTGCCCAGTCTCTGCTGGACGGTAGACCCTAATAGCGTCGGGTGACCCACTGCCCAGTCTCTGCTAGAGGGTAAACCCTAGAAGTCGATGAGTAACCCACTGCCTAGCCCCACTGGAGGGTAGAACTCATAACTGCTCTAGCCATCTCCACCGGAGGGCACAACACGGGCCAACCGAACACGTAGTGGGTATCGCGCAGCCTCCCAACTCCAGAACAACTCACCCAAAAGAGGTGCAGCGTCTGCTCCAGCACTGGGTGTCACTAGAACCACTACCGGCCAATCCATCGAGAGAAAACCCAGGGGGAGACCACTCAACCCTATTGGTCAAGCAAACGAGCACAAAGCCAGGGGAAATAAACTCCACCCTACTAGCCAAACAAACGAGCACCAAGGGACCCTCTACGCCGTGAGAGGTCCAAGTACGCAAAGCAAAACCCGGCACGCACGTGGGGCCTACACAACGTGTGGCCCCATCGCAACCCCAACCAAGCGCCCAAATGTTCTCAGGTACGAACAACCACGTGCCTCCAAGCACTCCTGTATACTCCCAGAGTATACGACGTCCCAGCCCAAAGGCTATCGTGCTCACGGAACCCGACGTCAACGCAAAGGCGTGACGTAACAACTCCACCTTAATATCCCAGGCACGGCCAACCACAACTTGTGAACCATTTACATCACTCTCCCAAGAGTGTGCGTTCATACGCCAAGGGTCCGCTACAAACAAGGTAGGGCGAACCAACACTAGAGCACCTTCCATGCTTCTGCTATTAATAAGATCATGCAAGAGGCTCCGCACGGACAAACAGATCGCACCGTTGTAATCCTCGCGGAAATACACGCGAGATCGACTACTTACTTGCCTCCAATGGATATCCGACGAAAAAGTCACCAACACCACCTCACGCTCGAATGGCGTCCTGTGATCCCGAGCCTCGGCCCCGAAAACAGTCAGGCGCATCGAACCATTGCGATCCCCTCGGGAAAAAACGTCAAAATCACTACTCACTTGAGTCCAACGGATATCCAGAGAAAAAGGTGCATCCTGGCGCACCGCACACGAGCGGTGCCACGTGGGACCCACATCCCGGTCCCGAAACACAATGAACGGATCGCACCGTTGCGATCCTCTCGAAAAAGTACACGAAATGGACTACTCACTTGTCCAAAACAGTCGCCCGGTGATAAAGCTGGAAATCACCGTCAACTCCCGAAACGGCCCTCGCGGGGCCCGCACCAATGTGACGGATTAGGGCGGGCGGATTGCACCATTGCAACTACCTCGGAAAAACACCCAACATCGACTGCTCGCACGCCTAGAACGGATGTCCGAGGAAAAACACGTGAAACGCTGCACGCAGCTCGGAAGACGGGTCGTGGGGCCCGCACATCAACTTCGGCTTCAACGCCTGAAACTACCCTGGAGAACTTCTCCCCGGTGCCAGGGTCCCAACGCAACTGACGGCGCTCAAAATGGACATCCAATGTGTCCACGCCGCCAAGAACAAATTTCCCCCGGAAAATGACAAACCATTTAAAGACGTGTCGCGCCTTCACGGCCCCTTGTTTCAGGAATTTAAAAATTCCCGAAACCATCTCAAAAGTCCCGCCTCTGCGTCAGTCCCGCGCCGCCATAGACGGCGCGCAAAACGGACATCCGTAGAGAAAGCTACGGACGTCGGAAGATAGAAGGGGGGGCCCTTGGGCCGGACCGGCCCGGTCCGGCCGGACCACCCACAGCCGGCCCGCGGCCCGACAGCGGCCCGTCCAGCAGCACCGGACCCCCCTTGCTGGGGTCCGGTTTTCTCCAAACAGACCGGCCTGTGGCCGGTCTTTGTCACGCCGCGTAGGGCCCGCGAACCTCGGGTCCCTGCCTCCTCTGCACCCCCGAGGCGCTGACCTCGGGGGTCTTCTCCGACCGCGGCAGGGCGCCGCCGCCCCTCATCCGCAGCGGCCCGTTGCGGCACCGCCGCCTGCGCCGCCCGGAGCCGGCTCCTCCGCTTGCCGCTCGCGTGACCGAAACGCCGCTCTGCCGCCTGCTCGCCGCGCCGCCGTCTGGAACCGAAGTCGCGCCGCCTCGGAGCTCCTCGGACCACCACGCTGCCGCCGCAAAATCCCAAAACCCGCAAACTTCGGCGGGTGTTTGCGACCATGTCCGAACTCTGATTTCTAATCCGAAAGAGGTGATGGGAAGAACAGAAAACGTACTACGCATATACAGGATTTTTTCGAAGATTAAACATCAAATCGACGCTAAAATTTGGGTTCAAAGGGAGGTCCGGGAATTAAAACGCAAAAACATAACCCTACCTCTTGGGCTTCGCCCGAAGCTTCACCGCATGATCCGCCGACTTGCCGGAGCTTCCTCGCCGGAACTGCCTTACCGGAGGTGGAGGATGAGAGGGGGAGGAGGGGCTTCCAGGGGAAAGGGGAAGGAGAAGGTTGGGGTTAGGTTTTAAAAAGAAAGAATTAAATTAATTAAATTTTAATTAATTTAATCTTCAATTTTGACCCGCACCCGAAACGCCCGACGGGGTCGAGGTTAAGCCTCCCCTAGGGTAAACACCACCTCCCGAGCACAACGGCGGTCTCATAATTTGATTCTGAGATTCCTTTCAAAAGTTATAAAGGTGAACGCCCAAAGCCTCCAAATTACGAAAACGCCCCTGGGGCCATTTTTCACAGACGGCCCGTGCCCGCAAAACCTATACCCCTCCTAGGGTAAACGAAATGCTCCAAACTCAACGGTGCCCTCGGTTTTCCAATCTGAGCCACCAGTTAAGAGATACCTGCGTCTCAACATTAAACGAATTTATTAATTAATTAATTAACCCGTTTAACGTTCCAGAAGCGGGCGAGGGGTCCAAACGCCCCGCGCCGACAATTTTTATGTCGTTCCTAGGGTAAACACCCCATTTAGGACCCATCCGTACACTCAGATCTCTGATCTGGATCACCGTTCAGGAGTTATCACATTTATTTGGCGTTTCCAGTGTGAACGCACTGAAAATTTAATTCCGGCCACTCCGGGGCGCGGAATCGCACGCCGTCTGAAGGCGCTGCTCTAGAATATTATCAAGAATATTCCAAAGTCTTTCTCAGAAAAAACCGGGTTCTTACATCATTCCCCCCTTCAAGATTTTCGTCCCCGAAAAGAAAAACTAGGGAGCAACACAAGGTACTAAGCCCACACCTGGCTTTCCCATACCCAGAAGAACCCACACACAGCTCTGCGTCACCGCACACAGACCAAAGGATTGATCCATTCACGTGAGGTCGGCCCTTGCCAATGTCGTGCACCCACTCCAAACTTTGGGGTTAGGGCAAGGCGGTAGGGTACCTCACCATCCCTTTGCACGATCTCAAACGGCCTGAAGGCCCTCGGGGGTAGCTCACATCCCCGGTCAAACCTCTACGTCGCATGCCGCGACTGGAATCACCGCCCGCACCTGAAACAAGGCCCGGTGATTCCCTCATTTAGAATATCCATATGGTGAAAAACCCAAGGATATCTGTTCATACAAGATTCCACAGTCGATGCTCTCTTACACGCTCAAAAGGTGAAGGAGTCAACACCATCGACTAAAGGAAAAGGTCTCACGCCCCTTTTTTTCTTACCAACACAGGGTCACACCCGACGCCCTGCATCACCCTATTAACACCTCAAGAAAGGAGTAGGGATGAAATCATTCCACACACAGAGCCTAATAGTTCTACTGCAATAATTAGAAGAGTCGCAAGGGGTACTTCTCACCATCCCATGCTCTGCAGGATCGTAGACCTCCAAAGCTCGCGGCTACCCGCGGTCCCAACCGTCAGCTCCCACAGCCTGACGTGGACCGCCTAGTGGTGATGGGGAGATCTCGTAATGTTGTCCCCCACCTCCAGCTCCTCCCGCTCCTCTGCTAGCACCACCTCTCTGGACACTACTCCGATCACGGTGCTGCCTCTGTCATGGCGGTGCGCCTGCTGCCTGCCCGAAGCTCCCAGCAACTCGGGTCGGGCAGTCTCGTGCCAAGTGACCTCTCCCATCACAAGCATAGCACCGACTCTCTCTGGGCTGCCCTGGTGCCCTCCGGAACCACTGTGGTGTACGACCACGGCCCAGAATCCACTCACGGAAGGGCATCCGCAGCTGAGGCCCTGCGCCTTTCCGCCACAGTGGTATACGACCACGTCTCCGAAACCGGTTGTGGGAAGACCACCTGCATCGAGGTCCTGTCCTCCGACACCTGCTAGCTACGGCAGACGTCCCGACTCCGTCGCGCCCACTGCCACTACCAACCGCAAAACATGACAGGAAGCCCTCTGTCACCAGCGTATGCTCTAGCACCCCTGCATATGTGGAAATGCCCAAGGGTACTATGATAGCATGAATCTCTCGACAGAGACCCTGCTCAAACTTCCACGCTCGGAGGTTGTCGCCATGGACCAAGTCCAAGTAAAAGCGTGCACGGTCTGCAAAACTAGCCGCGTACTCGGCCACCGTCATCCCTCCCTGCTGAAACTGCAAGAGCTCCTGAATCCGAACGGAGCGCAAGCAGGAGGGGAAAAACTCCTCACGAAACAACAACTGAAAGTAGCCCAACGAAAGAGACGACTCGTCAAGAAACTGAGTCACCAGACTCCACAAACGCCGAGATGCTCCATGAAAAAGGGTGGATGCCAAAGCCACTCTCTGATCTGTCGGCATCTGCACAAGCCTGAAAAGGCGAACCACTTCCTCGAGCCAAACCTCTGCTGCCTGAGGGTCTGGCTCACCACTGAACCTCAGCGGTCTCTGCCGCTGGAACTCACGGAGTGCACTCAACTGGCGCTCCAGCTCAGCCTGCTCTGCTGAAACTGCCTGCTGCTCAACAGGTGGGGGTGCTGCTACCGGCCCACCCGGAGAAAGGGGCTCACATGATGGGTCCTGGACTGTGGCCTCTTAGCTCACAAGGTCATCGTCATGAACCAGAGCTGGTATCATGGCTGGCTGTCTTCGCGGAGACATCCTGATCATTATCAAGGAGTGATGCGGTCAAATGAGCATATATGTATATACCAATATCAACAATGGGGAGCTGACTCAAGAAGGACAGTCAAAGACTCAATCCTACGTGATGCACAAACAAATTTTCCCTACAACAAGTGTCTCAGCATGCTGAGTCGACAAGCGGGTTATCAAGGTCCTGGTGAATGGATACATCGGCCGCCGCACCATCACTGGACTCCCTGGCCTGAGAGCTGCTCTCGAGACACATTAACACTGTTACCCGAAATCCCAACCAATTCCTATTTTAGGGACGTCCGAACAAAGTCCCAAGGAACGAACCACCTCTGATACCACTTTGTCACGACCCGACCCTACCCGGGCTCGAGCCGCAACTACCCCAAGGCCGCCTCCATAGGCTAGGGGCTGGCGACCAACGCCGAAGGCACAACTACTCGGGGATGCCTTTGCCTAAGTACTTGTACACACCCACATGCAGCACACTCAATGAAAAAGTGCAGAGTAAAAAGAACAACAAGCAGAGTAAAAAGAACAACTGCTATATATAAACCACAGAGTGCATCGACCTCTACATGTAAAAAGTAAAAACTGAAAAGAAAAGGGGCAAAACACGCGCCCAACCAAAAAGTGCCACAACCCGGCAACAGGTAAACAAAAAGAAACAGCTGACGGTTCTCCCACCTGGAACCCAACTATGGCCATCACATGCGGTCCAAGCTCCCAAACTTCTATGCTCCACTGAAGTCATGCTCCACCTGTCCGTCTTCTGCAAGGTCACACCAAGTGCGGGCAAATCCCAAGCAGGGGTGAGTACAAAAATACTCAGTAGGATACCCCGAAGGCTCGAGGGAGCAACAAAGGAGGTACCGAAGGGTGATAAGTAGAGTGAACAGGTAAAGTAGAGGAGTACAATAGAGAGTGCAGCAAAGAGTACAGTAAAGAGTCCATCTCAACCCAACAAGAGGAAATAAGGTAGACTCGTCCAAACACAAGGAGCTGGAAACGGTGAGAAATGAACTTCCTGTCGAGTCTTCGCTACCTATAGTAGGAGGGTAGACTCGTCCAACCATGAGAAGCTAGACACGGAAATCACGTGGCATAACCCGTTCATCTTCGCCTCTCCTGGAAGGAGAGTGACCAAACCCAAGAAGTGGGTACTAGAACAAGGTATATACAAGCCCATATGCTCAACAAGAAGCCCGAACAAATTCGTACGGGGATCTCCGTCCCGTAGCTCAGCCCAAGAAAGAGTAGCCAACAGTCCCAGAGGAAACACCATTGATGCCCAGCATCCCGCACGTCTGCCCCGAACCGCAAACTAAGGGGCTCAATCAACACACCTCGACACTATCCTCTTTGGGCGGCACTGACTCGCCCGCACGGTTTTAGATCGCGTCACAAGAACGCGTCTTGGTGGGGAAAGTGCCCCTCGCACTTGAGAGTTCTAGGGAGAGTCAAACCACACCTCGTCACTGCCTTGCAGTCGAGAGGTCTCCTCAAAGTCAAGGTCGTCACAACACTGACCCGTAACCAGGGGTCCCGCTCCAGTAAACACGGGGGAAAAGCCACAGACTAGCCTAGTACTAAGGACTGAGTCTGGAATGCCAACAAATGACTCACTACCTAGCCCTGCTGGAGGGTAAAACCCTAATACATCAACCGGTGACCCACTGCCCAGCCCCGCTGGAGGGTAGACCATAATAAGATACTGGGTGACCCACTGCCCAGCCCTGCTGAAGGGTAAACCATAAGACGTCATCAGGCGACCCACTGCCCAGCCCCGCTGGAGGGTAGACCATAACACATCATCAGGCGACCCACTGCCCAGCCCTGCTGAAGGGTAGACCTGGAATAATTCGACAGGCGACCCACTGCCCAGCCGTGCTGGAGGGTAGACCTGCAACTAGACGACGGGCGACCCACTGCCCAGCCCCGCTGGAGGGTAGACTCTAAGAGGTCGTCAGGTGACCCACTGCCCAGTCTCTGTCGGAGGGTAGACCCTAGTAGCGTCGGGTGACCCACTGCCCAGTCTCTGCCAGAGGGTAGACCCTAGTAGCATCGGGTGACCCACTGCCCAGTCTCTGCTGGAGGGTAGACCCTAATAGCGTCGGGTGACCCACTGCCCAGTCTCTGCTCGAGGGTAAACCCTAGAAGTCGATGAGTAACCCACTGCCCAGCCCCGATGGAGGGTAGAACGCAGAACTGCTCTAGCCATCTCCACCGGAGGGCACAACACGGGCCAACCGAACACATAGTGGGTATCGCGCAACCTCCCAACTCCAGAACAACTCACCCAAAAGAGGTGCAGCGTCTGCTCCAGCACTGGGTGTCACTAGCACCACTACCGTCCAATCCATCGAGAGTGAAACCAGGGGGAGACCACTCAACCCTGCTGGTCAAACAAACGAGCACAAAGCCAGGGGAAATAAACTCCACCCTGGTAGCCAAACAAACGAGCACCAAGGGACCCTCTACGCCGTGAGAGGTCCAAGTACGCAAAGCAGAACCCGACACGCACGTGGGGCCCACACAACGTGTGGCCCCATCGCAACCCCAACCAAGCGCCCAAACGTTCTCAGGTACGAACAACCACGTGCCTCCAAGCGCTCCCATATACTCCTAGAGTATACGACGTCCCAGCCCAAAGGCTATCATGCTCACGGAACCCGATGTCAACGCAAAGGCGTGACGTAACAACTCCACCTTAAAGGCCCAGGCACGACCAACCACAACTTGTGAACCATTTACATCACTCTCCCAAGAGTGTGCGATCATACGCCAAGGGTCCGCTACAAACAAAGTAGGGAGAACCACCACTAGAGCACCTTCCATGCTTCCGCTGTTAATAAGATCATGCGAGAGGCTTCGCACGGCCAAACGGATCGCACCGTTGTAATCCTCATGGAAAAACGCGCGAGATCGACTACTTACTCGCCTCCAACGGATATCCGACGAAAAAGTCACCAACACCACCTCACGCTCGAACGACGTCCCATGATCCCGATCCTCAGCCCCGAAAACAGTCGGGCGCATCGCACCATTGCGATCCCCTCGGGAAAACACGTCAAAAGCACCACTCACTTGAGTGCAACAGAAATCCGGAGAAAAAGGTGCATCTCGGTGCACTGCACACGAGCGGTGCCACGTGGGATCTGTATCCCAATCCCAAAACTCAACGAACGGATCGCACCATTGCGATCCTCTCGAAAAAGTACACGAAATGGACTACTCACTTGTCCAAAACGGTCGCCCGGTGATAAAGCCGGAAATCACCGTCAACTCCCGAAACGGCCCTCGCGGGGCCCGCACCATCATGCTGAATTAGGGAGGGCATATTGAACCATTGTAACTCCCTCAGAAAAACACCCAACATCGACTGCTCGCACGCCTCGAACGGACATCCACGGAAAAAGACGTGAAACGCTGCACGCAGCTCGGAAGACGGGCCGTGGGGCCTGCACATCAACTTCGGCTTCAATGCCCAAAACTACCCTGGTGAACTTCGCCCCGGCGCCAGGGTCCCAACGCAACTGACGGCGCTCAAAACGGACGTCTGATGCGTCCGCGCCGCCAAAAACAAGTTTCCCCCGGAAAACGACAAACCATTTAAAGACGCGTCGCGCCTTCGCGGACCCTCGTTTCGGGAATTTAAAAATTCCCAAAACAATCTCAAAAGTCCCGCCTCTGCGTCATCCCCGCGCCCCCACAGACGGCGCACAAAACGGACGTCCGTAGCGAAAGCTACGGACGTCGGAAGATAGAAGGGGGGGACCCCCCCCCCTTGGGCCAGACCGGCCGCGGCCCGTCCAGCAGCACCGGACCCCCCTTGATGGGGTTCGGTTTAATCCAAAAAGACCGGCCTGTGGCCGGTCTTTGTCACGCCGCGCAGGACCCGTGAACTGCGGGTCCCTGCCTCCTCCGCACCCCCGAGGCGCTGACCTCGGGGGTCTTCTCCGACCGCGGCAGGGCGCCGCCGCCCCTCATCCGCAGCAGCCCGTTGCGGCACCACCGCCTGCGCCGCCGCCTGCTCGCCGCGCCGCCGCCTGCTCGCCGCGCCGCCGTCTGGAACCGAAGCTGCGCCGCCCCGGAGCTCCCCGGACCACCACACTGTCGCCGCAAAATCCCAAAACCCGCAAACTTCGGCGGGTGTTTGCGACCATGTCCGAACTCGGATTTTCGATCCGAAAGAGGCAATGGGAAGAACAGAAAATGTACTACACATATACGGGCTTTTTTCGAAGATTAAACATCGAATTGACGCTAAAATTGGGGTTCAAAGGGAGGTCCGGGATTTAGAACGCAAAAACATAACCCTACCTCTTGGGCTTCGCCCAAAGCTTTGCTGCACGATCCGCCGCCTTGCCGGAGCTGCCTCGCCGGAACCGCCTTGCCGGAGGTGGAGGAGGAGAGGGGGAGGAGGGGCTGCCAGGGGAAAGGGGAAGGATAAGGGTGGGGTTAGGGTTTAAAAAGAAAGAATTAAATTAATTAAATTTTAATTAATTTAATCTTCAATTTTGACCCGCACCCGAAACGCCCGACAGGGTCGAGGTTAAGCCTCCCCTAGGGTAAAAACCACCTCCCGAGCACAACGACAGTCTCAGAATTTGATTCCGAGCTTCCGTTCAAAATTTATAAAGCTGAACGCCCAAATCCGCCAAATTATGACAACGCCCCTGGGGCCATTTGTCACAGACGACCCGCGCCCGCAAAACCTATACCCCTCCTAGGGTAAACGGCACGCTCCGAACTCAACGGTGCCCTCAGTTTTCCTATCCGAGCCACCGTTTAAGAGATACCTACGTCTCAACATTAAACGAATTAATTAATTAATTAATTAATTAATCTGTTTAACGTTCCAGAAGCAGGTGAGGGTCCAAACGCCCCGCGCTGACAAGTTTTATGTCGTTCCTAGGGTAAACACCACATTTCGGACCCATCTGTACACTCAGATCTCTGATCCGGATCACCGTTCAGGAGTTATCACATTTATTTGGCGTTTCCAGTGTGAACGCACTGAAAATTTAATTCTGGCCACTCCGGGGCGCGGAATCACACGCCGTCTGAAGGCGCTGCTTTGGAATATTATCAAGAATATTCCAAAGTCTTTCGCAGCAAAAACCAGGTTCTTACAACTAGTATCATCAACTCTCACCCTCAAATCATTCTAAAAACATGGGATGGGTGGCCTCATTTCCATTTTCTTCTAAGAATCACCATAAACAAAGTATAAAAAATTTAAGACCGATGGTATCTTTTCTACTCCCTAGCAGCACCCCAAGAACCATATTAGGTATAAGTCCCAACCATGTTTTCAATAATTATTTGACCCCTGGTAATATCATTATGTCATGCCTCTTGATAAATTCAATAATTAATCCCCATTTAATCCCTTAATATTGACCCTTTTGTGACATAAGCATACTAACCACATGGTGTTAAACAACATGGATTGATCCCATCATAAGAACCAAAACTATGTAATGTGAAATAAATGAAAATTAAAACCTACTCTAATATAATATGTAGGATGTGTCCTTGAGGTTAAATACTGAAACATAAAAAACCTTATTGTATCATATCTCTTTCATGAAAAGGAAAACCAAAATCTTCCTGTAAGACCCTTTTCTTGTCAGAGTGTCCCCACTTTACTTTAAAATGATTTTTCCATTATATGATGAGAATAAGTGGATCTATCTCCATGGGAGGTTAACATTACTCATTCCTTATGTGATTAATGTGAGGTTTCCTGTGTGAAAGGAATTGGACAACCACCTTTTTTGATGCATTAGAAACCCAATCTTAGCTACTAAGCCTAAGACACCTTATGTGGAAAGAATAAGTCATCTCATGTGATGAGCATGGGATGCTCTAGTTACAACCCATGAATACCTTATTTTATGGGCCTAAGTTACCATATGTGATGAACAAAATATGTGCATGTGCTGATCATCATAACTGTACACCTTTGCCTTAGGTGAAGAGCCTATGATTTTACTCCTTCCATATGTGACAATCATAGGATTCCATTGGTGGTGATGAAAGGATTCCACTTCTGTTGATCAAAGTATTCCTTGTATTACAAGCCTATTTTTTCTAGTGTGCCAATTAATGTATTCCTTAGGTGAAAATATTAGGATGTCATATTTTTATCGTAATAATCATGGCTTGTCTAGCATTAAATGACTCATGCGATGATCATGGTTTTCATTATGTGATACGTTTGAGATTCCTTGGATGATGAGCCTAAGATTCTTTATGTGATAAAATATAGTATTCCATTGGAATGGGATTCATGGAAATGTATTAAATATATATGGGATACCTAGACTATCTGAAGAAATCCACTGAAGTAATAACTGATATCCCATCATCACATTTTTAATAAAGATTCGAAACCTTTGACCCTTTAAGGGGAACAACCACCCACCAATGTAAGGTTATAATGTGGGGCTTAGATCATGACCATCAATGGTTTAGGATGACACAATTATCCTAGTGGAAAGCAAAAAAAAATGGTGAAACCAATGTGAATCGCTTCTCCTTCAATAGAGAGAGGATGAGTATTTTTTTACTTCACCACCAAATGGCATCATAAATGTTGGGAATATTGGGAATCATCATTATCATACATGTTATTATGGATGGATCCATATATCCATATAGAATGGCTAGCCATCAGATATTCCAAGAAATTGGTCTCAACGATGGCCAACATGTGTAAGGGTTAGAGGATAACCCATGATGATGTTGACTCCTGAGACAACCCATACATGGGGATCCCACACACATACTCCCATGTAACAATAGCCACATATTCCATGTCCATTGGGTTCCATTTCTCCATTTACCTACCATAAATCGTATAGTGGAGGGTCTTCAATGACCTCACACACCACTAAAAGGAAGATGGAATAATCCCAACCTAATAAATTGATCTATATAATAAATAAGTCATGACACAATTCCAACACCACCATAAATAGTGATTTCATATGGGGAAACCCCCATTACCATTGTTATATATTTTAGGAGTCTTCTCCAGAACCCACTAATGATACATTCCCCTACAAGAAAGAGGTAGGGATAATCCAATCTGTGGAAGCCACAATTACCACTCAAGTATCACTAATAAGGGATCTCTCCACTCAAAGATGTAAAAAACATAGGGATGACCAACTAATTGATGAACATGTCAAGATCACCCTTATTCATCCTTCTCTTGACTAGATAGTATGACACTAACGCCAGGGTAAGGCTATCACTCCTGATACATGAGAGATATATCCTATAACTCTCATCACATACCCTTCTATCTCAATAACTACATGAGAGTACATGATCACCAGGAATAGATCAGGAATCCAACCTCCCACCAATTGTACTGGGTCGACCATCCTAGCCATTTGCGATACCAACAAGTATCCTGAAGTTCCTCCCCATAATGAAGGAATAAAGAACAAAGGTCCTCCCTACACTAATAAAAACTTCCATAGTGGTCATCCCCAGGTCGATGTATTCCACATCCCCAAAGTATATTCCTAGTGTAGAGAGGAAACTAGTCGTCGTAGAGGTCCTTCCTGCAACACTAATGAAAATCCCTATGGGAAGTATCTCTATGATAGTTGTCAAGTAGCAACATCTCTGCTTTGATATTGTCAGCGCAGTGTGGGGTAGTGTTCCACTACTTATAGTGGATAAAGCACTAGTAGAATTTGATAGCACAATGTCAACCATGATCCTGGTCTCTCTGTTCCACTATGATCTCATAAAGAGCATCTACGCCGTATTTTGACACCAATGAAATCTATTTTCCCCTTGTAAGTTGTATAACCCCTTTTCCATTGTCCCATGCACCTCTATTTTCTATCCAGTTGTATTGATGTTTTCCTCACTATAGCTACAAATATTTTTTCTAGCAACCCATGTTCTCCCTACTCCCCTAACTACATCAGATGATGACCACCCCATGATGGGTTAATGCTGAGTCTGATAACCCTTCGAATCGATCCTACTAAACAGACTCCTTTGATTTATTTTATTTTCTATATTTATTTGATATTGTTATATTTTTTATTTTTTATTTTATGAGTTTTTGTTAAAAATTTACATTCTCATGAGCTTTTTTAGTTTTGTTTATTTTCTTATTTTTATTTTGTTTTATATTTCATTTTTCATGTATTAGTTTTTCAAAATATATGTGTAGAAGTATATAATTTAAATGATATATATTTCTCCATGATTGGGTAAAGAAGCCACTATTTCCCTGCTATCCCACCATTGGACCCTTTTGTGTCATTCCATGCTTCGATATAGACTACTCATAGAGAATCTCATACTCAAGGAACACCCACATTGGTATTTTTAGAAAAATTAAGGGAACCAATGACATACCACCCATGGTATTTTAGAATCTAGGATGATATATGATTCAAGAGATTTTTACACCCTTTTCACATTATATGGGGTGATGAAACCCAACAACTGAGGATATCCATTCTTGAATCCATAGTGCATAATGTCTCTATGTAACTCTAAAAATACCCATATATGGAGGATGTAAAGGCTTCCTTCTTATGACTGACCACGCAACCATCCCTAGAATTTTCAGCATCTCTTCTCTTTAATTATACATTATAAGTAGGGGTGATGTCTAGATCCATCCTAACATCCCCAAATTAAGAGAAACATTTAGTCATGACCTCATAACCCAATGAGGTTCTTCAATAAGAGGACCCAACCTCCACCTTCTATATGGGAATATTGTTTAATCCCAGCCACCTCACTAGAAATGCTCTCAATCTAGGGGAAACATCTCTGATGATAGTACTCCCCACCTCCCCATGATTACACAGTAAAGGACTTCTTCATCGCTCCCTCCTATATATGTTCACCAATTAACTAAATTGGAATAATATTTTCCTTCCCAGTGAGTATAAAAGGAATACTAGACCCTAAGGGATTCCCCACCCACTTACTAGATTTCAGTTGATTTCTAATGGCACATGACCTTTCATTTATTTATCCTAGAGTTTCTTATTTAAAATAATAGAAAAAACCTCCAAAATAATCTTTGAGAAATGTTAAATACCCTTAAGATCCATTAGTTTTCCTACATAAGAATCATGGATCACCTTCAGGACCCTGATCAGTAGTGCCAAAAGTTTTATCTCACAACTCTTCTAGTGACTCATCATCCTTATTTTGGTGGATATTTCTTGAGAATTTGATAACTTTGTATTGAATGTCATGCGGTATTTCACTATATTTTTTAAGATTCTTTCCTCAATGTGAAAATTAGGGGTTGGGGAAAGAAATTGAATCTAAAGTTTAATCTTTTCTTGAGGTAATGATAGATTCCTCAAACTATTGTTTTTGAAAATATCAGCAACTTTTCACTACCGAACACTAGCATAATGAGTGTTTTAATAGTTAATCCCCCTAGAAATTAGTAATGTGATGTCGATGATGAGGCATGCGATGAGGATTCACCCTGAGAGAACCATTTATAATAGGTGAAATATCTTTTTGGTGTCTACACATGGAATAAGGGTCATGGGAGTAAGAGCCTTATCACGATATCACTCCTGAACACATGATGAAATGATGATAAGGGTAACAGAATGGTTGAGGCGTCTAGTGTTTCCATAGAAATTGAGTCAACAGAGATGGTTTCAAAATCATCTCTTTGTTCTAGTAGATCATGGTCAATGGATTGCAGACTATTGGGATCCTCTTGGGATATTATCTTGATCAATATAACATTAAAGACAACTCTATAATTTCCATCATGAGACCCTAACAATAGATATTCCTTAGTAAATCAACATGAACAAAATCTTGTGGATACACCAACCCAATATAGTTGGGAATTCCTCATGACTAAATATTTTATGGATCAACAAGACATTCCACTACCAGATCACAACCTGCATGATTCATTAGTCAATTTCTAAGCCCAGTAAAATAAAAATGGTGAATCTCCCCATTTTGAATAGATTTGTACTCTCACTACTCTTCTAGAAGATGTGGAGATATAAAATACATCATTATAACCTAATAAGAAGTTATACCTTGTGTGGGTGGATCATTTTCTCTGCTTCCATATTTCAGCAACTCAAGATTTACCTCTTTCAATGGTATAAGAAACCTAAAACAAAACCTTTCTCATTTCACCTCTCATTGTGGAATGATTTTGGTAACCCCATAGTAGCATGATATAGCTAAACTATGATATTTCATATATAATCGAGAAGGACTTTCATTCTTCTGGTATAAGCATCTGGAACTAGGATGAATCACTAATTAATATTATATCCACCAACAGTTAATCTACCAATTCATCTACACCTTTCACTAAACGAGTGTCACTAGCCTCTCTAAGTGAAATTAATAGGATAATGAACGAATTAGTAAATTCAACATTTGGTGTAAATTATTAAATTAATACCTTAACATCCAATTTCCCCATGAACAATTGTTAGGGATTTGTGTGGTGAACATCTGAGATGAGTCTATCTTGAACCTAATCTCCATGAAATGGTCTTATAGATTATGATAGTTTACCAAGAGAGATATATGCCTTGAGGTGTCCATGAAATGGACCAAGAAAAGGTCTCTATCATTACTTACCACACCTATAAAAATGAATAGGATAGAATAAATGGTTGATGTCATGTGAACCATATCTCCTCAATTGATGGTGCTCCCAGAGGTCCCATTAAATAAGCTCCATTAGGCACAAACATGCCCTATGAATGTTTCCCATAGCCCCTATTAAAGACAAGAAACCGTACCCTTTTCATATTATAGGTATAGTTGGGGGATTTATAAGGGAAATAGTTAGGGGTCAGTTTTTTAATTATCTTTTGGGGTTTTTTAGGTTCATTGTAACTATTTGGAGTTTTTGGGAGTGAATCTTGGAATTATAGTGGGAAAGTTTGTAAGATAGGTAGTTTTTCCTATGTAGGGGGGGGGGGATGGGTTGAAAAATAATTATAGAAGGGAGGGATATAAATAAATATAATCCTTATATGGGTTAATCCTTTTGGATTGGAATAGGGTGCTACATGGCCTCTTCAGTTTCTTACTCCTTTCCTCAATTCTTCCTCTGCTTCTTCTTCATGTAATTATAGTTTTCCTAGATAATATTTATACATAGAATATTATCCCTTGTGGATATTTGGTAAAATGGTTTTAATAGTTAATCTTAATAACACGGTTTATTACTTCTAGTAAGACTAAGTTCTTAGATTCTATTTTTTTCCATGTATAAGGATTTTTTAAGCTTCCCAACATCAAGAAGTCATGAGATGATTAGTTGAAGAACTATCCCAACTACTTCCCCTAACATGGATTCCTTGGGTACATAATCAAAGAGTGTTTAGTCTACAAGGATTGTCATAAAGACATGGTAGATCCTGGAATAATTAAACTGGGTGATCCTCCAATACATTTCACATATGTATCTTTCATCTTTGATGGTCATCAATATTTCTAATAACAAAATAAAGTGACTAATTGAGGGGAACATAAATTCAATGATTGGATAGCTCAATAGTTGATCACATGATCACAAATGATATTTTGTGCCTAGTTATATCATCCAAGACCCTCCCTAACAAGAATCTCTTCTCCAAAAACGTCTTCAGCCTCTGATTATAAGACTATCAAGGGGATATTCTCAAACAAAATTTGAAAAACCCAGAATGCAACACAATGGATGAATAGGGACATCTCTCGATGATCTATCCCTAAAAACTCACTATTATTACACATAATTTTTTTTTGTTTTCTTAATTCTAAAAAATGAAAATACTTTGAGTAAAATTTGAAAATAGTGGAAATTAAATGTGATGAATAAAATGCACACACTATGATATTAAAAAGAATATGTATATCCATTGGATGAGTTTCTATAAATTCCATAATTATCCAATTAATTTCTATCTCAATCTCTAAATGATAATTATTATCTATATGAAAAATTATTCCATGATTCCATTATGTATTGAATAGACTATGTACTCAAGAGACCACTCAATGTGCCCTACCTACTCATCTTCTACAAGGTTAGTAAGCGATGATACTCCTCCACTGAGAGAATACTATCTCTCACCATTCTATCATGCTTTTGAAACCATTAGATATTCCAACATACATGTCATACTATGATCTATAAAATTTAATGGATGGGGAAATAATTTGAAAACAAGGTCATAAAATAGAAAAGAAATCAGAATTATGGGCCAATGACACCTACCATATGCTCAAATAACCCATGTCATCTTAGAGTTTAAATGAAATAATGAAGTGTTAATTATTAAAGGTTATAAAATAATATATCATCACATACATTGATTATCCTTTTGGTAATTTCTTTATTATCATAAAGGAGGTCACATTCACAACACAATGATGAAGAAACACAAAGACAATAATGTAGAGAAGAAGGGAACAACACATTCAAAGAAGACTGAATAAGAATTTCTCTTCACATCACACAAAAATAAGGGATATAAAAAAGTATAAGAAAATAGATAAGATTCATCTCAGCATATGGTAGTTATCAGTCCCCAAATCCCTAAATCCAATTTTATATCTCATCCTTGACTCACCTCTCAAATGTAATTAAAAAAGGAATCATAACCTGTTGAGAGACTCATCTTATGATGAAGATGTGTTTTCGTTCAAGAATATTCATATTTGATGCACTTGACTACATCATTACTATAATGGAAATTAGGTTCTTCTCAGAGTGGTCTAGAAATCACACCTAAAAGTCTCATATGAGGAGGATTTGGAGAGCGGTGATACATTGGATGCCTAGTTTGGACATTAATAGGCAGGATTGAACTAGCTTGGGATTTAATATCTTTCATGTCGACTCGTCATGTCTATTATTTTACTTCAGTGGAGTGGCCCCAAAAAAATAGACCCCTAAAGGGTACCTATCGCTATCTGAACAAAAATTCTTAGACACTGGCTAGTGGTTGACTCATCTAGGTTTGGAGTTTATATGAACACATGGTGATCACTTCATGTGAAGCGATCACAGGTGTGAAAGGGGAAAAATATGAACAGGGTATGTCTCCTTAGAGACTGGATCATTTTTTTGTGTTCAATATTGAGGCTATAATGTGGTGATGAAATATCTAAGTTAATGAGATAGGTGTAAGAAAGGGAGAAATAGTGGATTGTGGTATGTAATTCATGAATACTAGAGATATTTGGTTAATAGTCATGGATGCGACTAGACTTAGTTGGGTCACTTAGGCATTTGGTTAAACACCTCACTAGGTATTAAATATTCATATATAAAACAAATAAAAATAAAAAGTTGAAATAAAATTCAATCCAATTCTTGATGTAGGTACAAGTGCATGGTATTTTGGGGTATGTGAAGGATGTTTGACGGGGGATTCTGCTATGGGGATAGAATTTGTAGCAATATCAAGGTGATAGTTTAGAGTTTTTGTACCAATAAAATAGAATCTGTTGGTGAAGCTTCATGAGGTCATGCTGATATCCATGATGTTTTCATTTTCTAATTAGAGTGGACCAATGAGAACAATTTATTTTCCATAACATTGAATCACCCTTTAGGGGAAGTTGTCTTGGGAAATATCAGAACCCAACTTCCCCCAAAGTATGATTCTATGTGACTGAAAATAGCATCTAAATATGGATACAGTTCCATACAACATTCAGAATCCATCACTTCAAGTTCCAACTGATTTTTTTCGTTCTGTGTTTACACCTATGTAAAATAACAATGTTCAATGTTTAAGAAAATCCATTGCATGGGTCAGATAATCCATAATCTCTATCCATAAAGGACACATGTACATATCCATCTCTTTAATATCCATGACAAACACCAACTCTAGTTCCACCATGGAAAACATCACTACTAAAATATCTCGAGCTATGTTTGAGAGGGTCAAATACTTGACAATATTTAGTTTTCTCCATGTAATATCCCAGGTAAATAAAGAATATAACATTTTTCATATTTATTAAAAAATTTGAATTAAATATTAATTTTAATTTAAAGGGGTGGCTATGTTCGATGGCATACCTGATACACAACAAAGGGTTTCTTTGAAACCTTATGTTTCACACAATGCTAAGGCATACTGAAAAATAATAATATAATATTACATTAAATGGTAGTTAACGCCTAGCCATTGTATTGGTGGGAATGGACGTAACTAAATATAATATTAATGTAAATGTTTTTAAATATTTTTACATTTATCCAATAAAATTTAGAGGCTTAAAAAAATAAAAAATTGATTTAATGCATAAATACTCTAATATTCATTAAAAGGTGGATTTACCACCTTTTGATGGTGAACCCTCTTTAAATCAATTTTTGGTCAGTTTTATATATTCTATTTGAAAAAATAAAATTCTCTTTAGAACTGGGACATAAAAATTTACTTTGGGTATATTTTTGGTATTTTTCGGATAAAATTCATTTCTTAATGAATAGTGAAAATATTTTATTTTAACTCAAAACTGCCTTTTAATCTAATTTATTTATATGTTTAGACTATCTTTTTAATTGGTTTCAAGTGTAATTATATTATTTTTTTACTATTTAATCCAATTTTTGTCATTGGAAGTAATTTCACTTTGAAATTGGACATAAATAAGTGTCAATCTTTTGATAGTTATTATTTCTTAAAAACATGCTTTTTGTTTTGATAGGGGGAATTAATTCTTAATTAATTTCTGCAACTTTTTTGTTTTGAATTTATAAAAATGGATTCCATATTTGGAATCAGGAGGTCTAAATTTTGTAAATAGGTAACTTTTATTTTTAGACATTCTGTATATTTACTTCAGTAAAAATATTATTTACGATGGTTAAAGGGTTAATCTTGTAAATAAGGGTAACAAAATATTATTATAATAATACTAAATTACCTTAACATGTGTCTTAATCCTATGTTTTGATACATTTCTGACCATGGTCATCCTTGGGTCTATTTTGGGACCCCATGGATCCACTTTAGAGTGATAATGACAATTTATATTAATTAATTTAAAGTAAAGACAAAAATGACACAAACATATATCTTTTAGTAAATAAATTATTACATGGGGTTATATAAGTTTTCTATCCAACTATAAATATTAATTTTACATCTACAAAAATTTCCTGCATCATGATAATTTTTTATAATTTTTAGACATCAAATAAATAAAAATATTTACGACACAATAATGATGAACTTTTTAACTCAATAATGAATGATTTAAATAAATAAGATTATAAATATTGAAACAATATCCAAAACCTTTCCAATTCTTAATGGATGATTTTATTTCTTACATGATTCATCTTATATTATACTTTAATTAGTTTAGGACGTTTAGAAACCTAAAATCATTATATAATAAAATAATATTTTCAAGATTTCCTAAAGAGCCCCTCCTCCTCCTTATAAAATCCCTCACTTATAACCCATTCCACACACTTCTCAAGCCCCTTGGCTCATCCACACTCTACCCAATTATACTCCCTAAATCCCTATCCTCCTCATAGAAGCCTTCCCTTAGGTATAAGGCAATTCAAGTAGACCTTTTTGTTCAAACCAAAGGGAGATACCCGATTTAAAGGTAATGTCTTCTTTTAAGTTATTTTATTTTATTTTACTTATACAACCCCATACTCTTTTAATTCCTTTATTTTATAACAAAACCAATATAATAAATATACTAGGTTATTTTTATTAGAATTATTCTAACTACACTTACACACACCTCCATCTAATGGTTAAAGAACATATTGTTTCTGTGGACGGCGAACCACTCCCTCACGAAACGATGATTGTTCAATTATCTCCTACCGCCACTCATTGTGGCCATTATGATGGAAATATATTTATATATGATATATATTATATTTATTTGTCTATTTACTTCTATATTTTTCATTTATGTCAAACCTTTATGGTTTCCATAATGGGTAAATATGATAATTTCATTTGAGGAAGTGCGAACTACTGCCACCTCAAAGTGACATGACTCAGTCATGCCATACGTGGAACATATAAAAGATGTATATAATTAAATTATATATGATATTATACTGGAATTATAATATACCTATTTATCATTACGTTTTCATTCAATTAAATATGAAATAGAAATGAAAGTAGAGTTCATGCGTACGTTCGACTTACCATCTCCAAGAACGGTGCATTTCATTTCTTATCTCAAAAAGTTATGTACTATTATAATTACATATATACAGGATATATATTATTTATATGATATATAAATCATTAATATTCTTCTGTATATAATTTCATTTTTACCATATGGACAATATATAATTACAAGAAGTTTCTTTTTTACTTAAGTTTCAAACATCGACAAAATATTTAATATGAACTAAAATAATTAACTAATTGTTATAGCTGGGTAATAAGTGATATAAAAGGAATAATAAAATTTAAAAAGGTTATTATGAAATTATAAATTAACTTATTCTTATTATTCATAAATAACAAGGAACAAAAGAGTCATGTCGGACATGAGGTAGGGGGTTTCTTATCTCACATTTAATTCCATGACATTTCCATTGTTCATCACTTATTTATTGCATGTGGTGTATTGTTTGCAGACATTTGATATATATTATCATGATTCTATTTATATTCATTGTATTCTATTATTCATTTGGTGGTCATTCACTATTGGTCATACAACTCTATTGATTACAACGTGGTAAGGGGTTTTCGTCTCACTTTTTATTCCCATGAGATTCATGCTATATTTGCCACTATTTCCTTTTGTGTGATGTATGTACTGACCATGATTGTATTATTTGTGTAATATAATTCAATTTTTGGGTATTTACATCTTCAATGTATGATCCTTCTTTCATGGGGTGTATGTTTTGTAAGTTACCAAATCGGTAAGGGAACCATTCACCTTCCTCTTTTAGTCAAAGACTTATTTTTGTTATGTCTTTTAATTTACATCTTATTATGTTGGGATATATTATTATATATCCTTATTTCTGTAAATTTTATGTCCAAGTTATGATATACCCTTTTTTTCTCTCATCAACTCACTTTCTGAATTTTAAAGTGACATCGTTAGGCTGTTGAATTTTTGTAAGGGAACTTCTTTTTCCAATTTCAATTCTTTGGGTTAAACTTATAATGTTGTATTATGTCATGATATGAATATGTGTGAAGGAACTACGATTTTTTTACACTTAATATCCACTTATATTGGGTGTATTCTTATTTTTTACAAATAATTATGTCATCGATTTATCCTTAATCTATTGATATGATCTTTGCGAAGGACATTGGCTCAATTTACATTCCATTGAGACTTATTTGTTGTTATACACCAATTCACTTTTATATGGTGTATATACTTCCCTTTTCCATATTATATAATGAATATATTTATTCTCATGGTATTATAAGATTTTATTAATGTTATTCCTCAATTATTTGTATTCAATCATCTCTCATTTGGTTATGAACTCTTTAACTGAAATATAATTTAAAATGTTTTAATGATTTATTCATATAAATATTTCTCATTAATATACATGTTTTAAAAATGGTTTTAAGGATTTATTTATATAAAAATTAATGTTTTAAATTGTTAATTCCTTTCACATCATCATAGTGGTATGGGACACTTTGATTCAAAAATCTCTTTATTAAATTTTTTTAAATGGTTTTGACAACTGTTTGATAAAGCATTGATTATGTCAATATATTGAAATGATATATTGTTATTGAAATATGGAAATGTTATCTTTCTTTTATGCTTGTTTTATGTGTCATAAATATGATATAGTTATTGGGAATTGTTCATGTATACGGGCAGTTCTGTGATAAACCTAGGGCGGGTGAGCCTGAGATAGCTCTCTAATGCATTGAGTAACGTGACGGAGGTAAACGTGAATGTTTCACTTAAGTGATTTAGGGAATATACTTTGATGGGTATTCCAAATGTAACTCCCTACGTAGTTGTGAAATCTATAATGTAAGTTTGATATGGATTCCACAATTTATCTTCACGATTTATGATTTCTATGTGTTATTTATAAATCATATGATTTCATAAGGTATGTTATGATTGAAAAGTATGGTTTCATTTATTTTTATTTATTTATGGGATAATATTTTAATTCCTTATTATATAACCCTTACTGAGATTTTTATGCTCATACTATGTTTTGGAAATGTTTTTTTACAGGACTTAAAGATGAATATGGTCAAGCATGGGATCAAGTAAAATTCATGCTATCTAAAACAAGGAACTAGACATGTTTCCTTTTAAGAGTTTTTATTTTATGAAAAAAATAGATACAGAGTAGTAGTGTCTACCTATAATTTTCAAGTTGATATATAATAATTTTGGCCTAACTCTCTAAAACTCTAAACCTTAAAAGATCCTCAATGTAAAATATTCATTTAATTCAAGATTATGTAATGTTTTAAGGTCAGGTGCTTATAGTTGGTATCATAGGTCAGTTTAGACATCTTTAGGGATTAAGAGTTTTAGTTAAACACCCGGTTAGTCCCTATGTCTATTATTTTAGATAAATCCTTGTATTATAAATTCATTAAATTAAGAAAATTCTGTTAAATATGGAAGGAGGATGATCTAAAATAACATTTCTATGTTTTCCTGATGGCATGATTGCAATAATTATTACAAAGTCATGTTCAGATGATTGTGGAACTTTTTCTAACATACAACTCACTTGAAAGTAGTTGTTTGAGATATCAAACACCTGTATTATACCTTGACCTCATCGTGGATCATGGGTTATATTTAATTGAATCATATTTTATCAATATTCTCATATTTTCAAGAAAGGTAAATATTATCAAGGAATTTTTAAATATTTTACCTTATCACTGGATTTTGAAGCATACTATGATTTTGAAATGGGTGATGAAGAAGGAGACCCTTGCGCAACCAATTTATATTTGATTTTACAATATATTCTCTCAGCACATACTTATGGTATTTTATAAGGACCATTGATTGAATGTTTCAACTCAAACTCGGTCTGATTTTTTTTATAAAAATCATGTTTTATTAGATGTTTTGAAATTATATGTCATACAGGATTATTTTTCAAAACATTTTTTATATGAAAACCCATATGATACAAGTTGTACAAGGTGTATTTGGATGAAGTAAGAAAATGATTTTGAAGGATCTCTAAATCATTTTTGAAATTCATGGACCTTCTACCTACATAAACAAGATGATGATGAAACCATTAGGACACCATGATCAAGATATGATGTTCTTTCTATTGGGAGTAGTTTTATTTTATCATATGGTGGTGAAAAAAATAACAATATCTAAGATGTTGAGGTCTTAATTTATTGGGGTGAAAATGAAAGGTATAATAAAACCATTGAGGTTAAAACATGTTAGGGATATTTTTGAGTTTTATAAAAAGGAAAACCCGCAAGATGGGTGATGACCCATTGTGTTCGGCAAGGCCATAGGAATTGAACCCACAACCTGATGGGTGACAAGGTTGCATTACCTACCACTGTCCTATGTGAAGCCCCTGGTTATTATGACTTATTATTTTAAGTTAAATGATTTTATGGATCAAGAAAAAAAAATTTGTGATCTTATATTTTATAAAATAGACATCCTTAGCATAGGAAAATGATTTGTTGATTAAGTAATAATTGTTATTTTGGATGACATTCTCTCTTTTGGGAACACTATATGCTTATGGAAAATAAAATAATATGGGATATAATTTTTGAGTAATTTTTGAAATACTATTTTGGAATAATCTATGCTTTTATTGTGTACATAAGGTGATTTGGGTTATTTATGGAAATGATTAATCTTTCAAAGAGAATATGTGTTTAGGTTAATTACACTTCAGTATGAGACTTTAAGAGAGGTCGATGTTTTTGGAGATAAATGTTAAGATTTACTGTGGAAGACTTTGTGATTAAATACTTCTAAGTTTTGGGTTTCAATCTTAGTTTGAATTATTCTGAAGAATTTTAAGGACAATTGTATATTGAATAGTCTTTCGTGAACTTTGGGTTATTTTTGTTGAATTTTGAAGATTAAGAGTAGTATTTCTTTTTATAAAGGATTATCCTTTTGGGAATTATCTGATCTTATACTAACTAATTTTTGTTTTAGTTGATGTCTAAAGATAGGGGAAATATATAGTTAATCTTTTCTAGATTATTTGATACTCTAGAGGTTTATTCTATCACTTAAGGTGTGACCAAGTCATCTTGAATACTTACCGTTTGGAGAAAAAATGAGTTTGTGGTAGAATTTTATTAAAGGGTGACACTCTACAAGACAAGTAAGTATATTTCCATACAATATTAGTCTATTTAATAATAAAATTCTTCAAATATATGAAATGAATCATGAAGAAAAAATTTTATAAGCTCTCTTTAATCATCAGAATTTTACACGACCACAAATTTATGGTATTTTGGTGGTTAACTTTCTGTGATCAAGTTCTCTATCACTATCTATTAATCTATGAGAATTAGTTTCTCTTCCATATCCATGTTTTCATGGAATCATAGTATATCTTGTATCGAGTGACCTTTTTATTTCTCTTTCTTTCATTTAATGTGGTATTTTTATTGACTCTTTTTTTCTGATGTGGGACTTTCAATGAAGTTTCCAAGCCCAATTTTAAAATTGCGAGGATGCAATTCCAAAAAGGGGGGAAGAATGTATAATCCCATGTAAATAAAGAATATAACATTTTCATATTTATATAAATTTGTGAATTAAATATTAATTTTAATTTAATGGGGATGTTATGTTTGATGGAGTATACGATATGCAACAAAGGGTTTCGTTGAATTATTATGTTGCACACAATGCTGAGTCATACTGAAAAATAATAGTATAATATTGTTTTAAATGGTAGTTAATGCCTAGTCGTTTTATTGGTGGTAATGGATATAACTAATTAAAATATGAATATACATGTTTTCTAAATGTTTTTTCATTTATCCAATAAATTTTATAGGCTTAAAATAAGAAAGAATCTGATTTTAGGCATAAATACTCTAATATTCATTAAAAGTTCAATTTACTTCTTTTTGATGGAGAACCCTCTTTAAATCTAATTTCGGTTACTTTTATATGTTCTATTTGACAAAATAATTTTTTTCTATAGAATCAGAATATCAAAATTTACTTTGGGTATATTTTTGGTATTTTTCTGATAAAATTCATTTCTTAATGAATAGTGGAAAATATTGTATTTTAATTCAAAATAGAATTTTAATCGAATTTTTTTATAGGGTCACATTAGATTTTTAATTTGTTTTAAAGTTTAATTATTATTATTTTACTATTTAATCCAATTTTTGTCATTGGAAGTAATTTCAATTTGTAATAGGACATAAATAAGTGTCAATATTTTGATAGTTATTATTTCTTAAAAACACGTTTTTTATTTTGATAACAGGAATTAATTTTAAATTAATTTATTCCACTTCTATGTTTTGAATTTGGAAAAAATTATTCCTTATTTGGAATCAAGGGGTACAAATTTTGAAAATAGGTAACTTTTATTTTTAGTCATTAGGAATATTTACATCAGTAAAAATTTTATTTACCATGGTTAAAGGGTAAATCTGGTAAATAAGGGTGAAAAATTATTATTATAATATTATTAAATTACCCTAACATGTTTCTTAATCCAATTAGTTGATAAAATTCTGACCATGGTCATCCTTGGGTCGATTTTGGGACCCCATGGAACCACTTGGGAGTGATAATGACACTTTATATTAATTAATTTAAAGTAAAGACAAAAATGACACAAACATATATCTTTTAGTAAATAAATTATTACATGGGGTTATATAAGTTATCTATTAGAATATAAATATTAATTTTCAATCTAAATATATTTCATGAATCATGATATTTTTTTATAATTTTTATACATCAAATAAATAAAATTATTTATGACACAATAATGATGCAGTGTTTACCTCATTAATGAATGATTTAAATAAATAAGATTATAAAGATTAAAAAAATATCCCAAACATGACCAAATATTATTAGATGATTTTATTTTTAACACAAGTCATCTTATCATTGACTTTAATGAGTTTTTCACTTTTAGAAACCGAAAATCATTATATCATAAAATAATATTTTCAAGCTTTCCAAAAGATCCCCTCCTCCCCCTTATAAAAAGCCCTCAATTATAACCCATTACACACACTTATCAAGCCCCTTGCCTCATCCATACTCTTCCCAATTAAGCTACCATATATCTTTATACTCCTCCTATATTCCTTCCCCTAGGAAGAAGTCAATTCAAGTAATCCTTTTGATTCAAACCAAAGGGGGATACCCGATTTAAAGGTAATATCTTCTCTTAAGTTATTTTATTTAATTTTTAGTTCTCCAACCCCATAAACTATTTTTATTCCTTTATTTTATAAAATTACTAGTATCCTAAAAATACCAGGTTGTTTTTATGAGAAGGATTCGAACTAAACTTACACACACCTATATCTAATGATTAAAGAACATACTGTTTCTGTGGACGGAAAACCACTACCTCACGAAACAATGATGGTTCAATTTTCTTCAACCGCCTCTCATGGGGGACATTATGATGGCACTATATTTATATGTGATATATATTATATTTATTTTTTCTCTTTACTTTTTTATTTTTCATTTATATCACACCATTATGGTTTCTATAATGGGTAAATACGATAATTTCCTTTGATGAAGTGTAGACTACCACCCCCTAAAAGTGATATGACTCATTCATTCCATACGAGGAACGTATAAAGGTTGGAGATAATTAAATTATATATGAAATTATACTGGAATTATAATACACCTATTTATAATTATGTTTTCTGTAATGGATCAGTCCATCCCACGATCATGATATTGTCCGCTTTGGGCCTAGCCCGCACGGGTTTTTTTTCTCTAGGCTCTAGCCCTCAGGAATCCCCAAAGAAAAGGCCTCATGATGGGAGAGGTATCCACACCACCTTATAAAGGGGTGCTTCGTGGACCTCCTCCTTCGATGTGGGATTTCCATAACCCACCACCCGTATAATGGCCCATCGTTCTCGCCGGTACATCAAATGGACACCGGCTCTGATACCATTTGTAATGTCCCAGTCCAGCCCACGGTCATTATATTGTCCGCTTTGGGCCTAGCCTGCACAGTTCTATTTTCCCTAGGCTCTATCCCTCAGGCATCCCACAGGAAAAGGCCTCATGATGGGATAGGTATCCACACCACCTTATAAAGGGGTGCTTCATGCTCCTCCTCCTTCGATGTGAGATTGACATAACCCTTTGTAACCACCCAGACCCGAACAGCCACCTGAACAGTGCTAAATGAGTCAGATGCTACTACCTTAGGCGCACCTCCCCGACTGCCAAAGGCTGCTGACTAGCAGTGAGGGTATGATAGGTATAGCGGGGATTCTATAACCTCTCTAAGGATAATAATAACGGTACCGGTCCATGTATAACATTAGAGATGCAACGGAATAAATGACTCAGCAGACTCGAACTAGACCCGCAGAGCGGAAGTATATTCAATCAAAACAAACAGCAGGAGCAATAAATATAACAAAACCAATAGATATAAACACAACATCATGATGATAAAATGTAACTACTACTGAACAATAAAACATGCATCCAAAGCAGGTCATACATATCTGAATATAAAAAGGCCCCAATGGCTAATCAACTGTAGCTACAACCAATAATAATGCTGATACAGAAAAGAAAAGAAAACAAAGTAACTCCAGGTAGGTAAGACCTCAAGGTTCATACCATCTCAATGAAACAACTAATGCAGCCTAGCTCCGGAGGCTGACCTCTTTCCTGTATACAAATCCATAAAGACTACATCGGTCCTGAAGGGCCCGTGAAGGGTGTGAGAAAAATCATAGTAGGATACCACCCAATGGTGCGTACCTAATATAAGTGTTTAAGAGGGCATGCATTTATAAGAAAAACATTAAACAGAATAATGCACAAATAAACAAAAACTCAGCTGGTGCTCAGTATCCACCATGGAGTGTCACCTACTTCGGCCAACACCAGAATCTCTATCATGTAATCCGGCACCATGTGCCCCCTGATACCACGTGTCTCCAATAATGACATCCCGAAGGCACACCCATGAATATTAACGTGGAACCTTGTGCCTCCTGACACCTCATGCTTCAAGTACTGACATCCTGAAGGCACGCCCAAGAAGTAACCCAGAGGAACAGCAATGTCTACCCTCAAATAACGTCTCCGGAGGGACAGCGATATCTTCCCTCAAATAACGGCAAGACTCATCCCCCAACCCAATAGCCTCAACGCTATCCTATGAAGGTTCCTCACCACCTGCATGGCCTTCTACGGCAAGAACCCACCTAACAAAAGTACCTAAACCGCATCTACGGGGGCCTCTACCCACACAAGCGGTCAAAACCACCTCATCATAGAGTATCTCTGTGTGCACACTACTCAAAGTTCTATGTGAGAAGTAATCACAAAAATAGTACCTAAGCCACCACACATCTGACACATCGTGTCCCTATGACCACGCTGCTCAAGTCTGATGGCCTCGCCATCCAAGTAACCCGGGACATACCCAACCTGACAGTCGTACTGCCTCAAGACAACGTCTATGATGCCAAATCCTATGGTGAAAACCGACCAAAGTAACCTAAGCCCAGCCCAAGATGTGATCAGCATCACTCAACAATATCTAGTCCATTCCCAAAACCACTCCAAGGGTACAATATAAACAGTTCAGCAATCGTATGTATAACATATTTAAACAGAAAACACAAAGAGAAAAATATTCTAAACAGTTGATTTTCACTATGTAAGGTGTTGTCCCATACCAGCACGGAGGTCTTGAATGCCCTTAACAAATTATATCAAGTTCAATATACCAAACTCAACAGTTTAAAGCATTATAATTCTAATATAACCATTTTGGCATCCCCCGTCCAAAATGCCTCGATGAGCTATGACCCCTCACCCGGCCCCACTCAGAAAAACTGGTAACAGGGCATACCCAAAGGCATCCCATAGGTCCCTAATCATTTTAATAAGAAGTATCAGATAAAACTGGGTCCCGCTCAAAATACCCAAAATGTGCTGAAGGTCGTGCCACCCAAATAACCACGAAAACACAAAAAAAGGTATGCACCACTACCTGAGACTCGTAAGATGCTAATCCTCTAAAAATATCCTCAAATTAGGTCTAAAACATGGTAGATATACAAATGATTTGAAACCGTGCAAACCCCTATAACTCATTCTAGAGTAGAAGTCAAATAAAACGGCTCAAGAGGAATTGAGGCCTTACCAAGGGGGTTCTAACGCATCAAAACATGATTGAATCTGACTTCAGACAAAGAATCAGGAGAGGAATAAAGGTCTGACCTACTTGGTTCGTGATACTTGTCCAAAAACTTGTGTTATGCCTCAAAAACAAGGATACTGCCCATTTTAGTGAAAAAAGTAAGTACACGGCGCGTACTTTAGGACTACACGCCGTGTATATCATTTAACAGTTCATTTGGGGGCTATAATTCTACAGACTTACTTTCTCGAACCTACCGACATAAGGACACAGTGTGTACCAAGGGATACACGGCATGTACTCCATTTTTCTTCCCTTCCTCACTGACATACCCACACGCCGTGTATTTCTCTCATACACGACTAGAATACATGGCATGTCCTGAAGGGACACGGCGTGTACTTGTTTAAAAAAATCTACTCGGCCAACAGGCCTACACGCCATGTATATCCATTATACACGGCCAGCCTACACGGAGTGTCTAAGAAGAAAACGACATGTACATGGTCAAAGATATTCTCCTTGGCCAACAGGCCTACACGCCATGTATGGCCTCCATACGGTCATGGGTACACGGCGTGTCTAAAACTACACACCGTGTAGTAAGAAATTTCTACTCGGTCATCACACGGAACGTACTCGGTGAACACACGAACGATACTCGCTTAACATATATACAACGTGTATCGAAAGTACATGGTGTGTAGTCTGGAAATTTCAAGAAACTTCCCATTTTCTCCAGTTTCCTTAAAAACAAGTCAAAAATTCAAACAGGGTTAGGATTTTGACTCGTTCCAAAAACTCAGGTTCTTACAATCTCTCTACCTTAACATAGCTTGTCCCCGAGCTATCAAATGAAACCTGGAGATGGCACCGAACATACCACCCCGATCAAGGTAACCCGGACTTCCCCAGTCTCAAAGGTATCTCCTAATTACTCAAGGGGCTCCCCACATTAGGAATTGCCTAACCCGGTCTCAACCCAAAAAAAACGCAAAGAAAACAAAGTTTACTAACCTGTTTTCCGGAAGTATGGTCCTTTCATGATGCCTCGTCACCCTTTCACATTATTAGTGATTCTGTGTCCCTCTTGACACCCAGCGTATCCCGCACCGCATCAGTGTCCGCCTCCATGAGGTCCTGGTTCCTAGCACCTCATGTAACTTACATCCTCGATTCCCCGATGCCCATAGCACCTCAAGTAACCCGCATCCTCGATGCCCTGATTCCCATGACACCCCAAGTAATCCGCATCCTCGATTCCCCGATGATACGCATCTCATATATATATATATATATATATATATATATATATATATATCACGCACCTGATATGGTGCTAATCCCACTGACTAGCATATAGTCAGTCCACATAGATCTTGTGCACCCCGTGCACTCAAAACAGACATGCCTCTACAGATCATGCCAAAAAAGGAAACATGGAGATCACGACCACACCGCGGTGTACCTCTAACTGTCATCGGCTCACCAACCTGCTCAGCCTCTAGAAGCTCCACAACATGCACCTAGCCTAAAGTATGACAACCTGATGCCTGACCCCCCTATGGTGCTGCTCCAGCCACCAGCCACTGACCCCTCAGCTGGATCTCGCTGTCTCTGTCACGTCCTCCACGTGTAGCTGAACCTCAGCTAGCATCTCTTGGTACCGAACCTGAACCAACTCCAGATGCCACCGTCTATCCTGGTCCCTACATGTTGGCTGTTTGAGAAGGCTGCCTGCAAAACATATCCAGATGCCCGACCTATCCACATGCCCGAAACTTCTTTGGAGGCCTATCGCATTGAGTCCGAACATGTCTCAGCTTTCCACACTGAAAGAAAATCCCTGAAGAACTATCGAGATGTGGTCTAACTAAATCCATGGCCTGACTGTCCTTCTGGAACACATCCCATCCTCGCTTCCTGCTATCCGAACCATCACCTAAAACTATCACCTGACCAACCTGGGGCTTATCCCTCTGGTTGCCCTCCGCTATGAGCACCTGGTTCACCACCTCTGAAAAAGAGCCCAGCCTGATGATATTCACCTGGATCTGAATGGCATGTCGTAATCCATCCTCGAAGCACATCACCCTAGAAGCGTCATCACTTACCATACTAGGGGCAAAGTGAGACAACTCTGTGAAGGTAGATACATAGTCCATGATAGACATGTCTCCCTACTGAAGAATTAAGAACTCCTGAGTTCTCTCTGCCCTCAGTGACTCTGGGTAAAAGTGATCAAATAACCTATCCTTGATGTCCTTCCATGCCATTCCCTCGTGCCTATGAGCCTAAACCTGCACATCCCACCAATGCTTTTCTGGTCCTCGCAGCATGTATGTTTCCAGCTTAACCCTCTGCCCTGGAGGTGTCTCGAGCTGCTCGAAGATCATCTGCATAATTTCTATCCAGTTCTCAGCCGCCTGTGGACCACCCTAACCCTGAAAAGGTGGTAGGTGTTGTGACTGGAACACCCGCGTCATGTATGACATAGATGGATCTGTACCCTGCGCGCCTCTGTCGATCCCCTGAAAGACATGCACCAAGCTCGCTCAGAGCTGCTCGTCGAGCCATGGCCCGAACGATGCCAAACCCGGCTACTGTCTTGCCTGCACTGGATCTTGAACCTGATCTTATCCCTGAGCCTGTACCTGCGGATCTTTATCTGCTTGCATCGGATCCTGAACCTGATCCTCCACCTGCGGCACTGTACCATCTCCCGTCTGACGCTCCATCTGAGTCGCCCAAAAAGAAACCTTCTGAATACCATAAATAGTCAAACATCCCATATATATACATAACAATATATATTCACCACAGATAAGGAACATAGTAAAAGGAAGTGTATAACTACTACCCTTACTCTCCCCCACCGCAACACATGCCCCATGGTATCCCGGCCTCATGGCCTCCTTACCCGCCCCTATCAAGGCCAAGTATCAAAAGTACCTCGAGTCATGCCCGTCCTGACAACTAGCGTTGCCTTTAACCGATGACTGAGTCACCCAATCCTGGTGATCAAAATCACCTCAACAATAGTACTTTCCTACTCTCATAAAAGCCAGACCCAAATATCTTGCCACATGAAATTCTACAAGAATACAAATCATGGCATACACATTGTAACAACAATCAATTATATCAGGAATTTCACCTATTCACAGTTCAGAGCATACAAGCATGGAAATTGATTTTATTCACATGGTATTATCACTTCACAAAGTATAAGTGCTGTTATGAAATTGAAATACACTAAAAATGTGCCTATCAAATTCCAATCCAACAAGCCTTGCCATACCGGGCCAAGGTCCAATTCTCCCTTACCACACCGGGTCAAGGTTCACATATCACAATCAATAACCTCACACACCAAGTGAGCCACCAAGGTGGAAATAATATAAATTATAATCTGAGAAAAAATCAAATAGTAATTCCCAACCAAGGTAACTTGGTCCATCCCTTGTGCCTAGTGGTGCAGGAACCCAAGCACAAGCTAGAAACCTAGTTCCAGTAACAACCTATCTCCAGTCTACCATATCCCAAATATTAAAACTAGCAGAAATAAAAGAGAAGTCTCAATATCATTAGTAGACAGTAAAACACCGCTACTAAATCCCTGTCAAGAACTCCTCTGGTGCCACTTTGTAACGACCTGGACCCAAACAGCCACCTGAACAGTGCTAAATGGGCCGGGTGCTACTACCTTAGGTGCACCTCCCTGAATGCCAAAGGCTACCAACTAGAAGCTAAGGTATTATAGGTAAAGTGGGGAGGCTATACCCTCTAAAAGGATAATAATAACGGTACTGGTTCATGTATAACAGTAGAGATGCAGTGGAATAAATGAATCAGAAGACTCGAACCAGACCCGCAGAGCAGAAGAATATTCAATCTCAATAAACAGAGAAAGAAATAAATATAACAACAGCATCGGAAATAAACACAATAGCATGCTGATAACATGTAACTACTACTGAACAATAAAACATGCATCCAAAGTAGTTCATACATATCTAAATATAAAAAGGCGTCAATGGCTAACCAACTATAGATACAAAAAATAATCATGATGATACATAAAAGAAAACAAAACAGAGTAACCCTACGTAGGTAAGACCTCAAGTTCCATACCATCTCCATGCAACAACTAATGCAGCCCATCTCCTGAGGCTGACCTCTTTCCTGCATGCAAATCCATAATGTCTACACGCACCTCGAATGGCCCGTGCACGGTGTGAGACAAATCTCAGTAGGATACAACCCAATGGTTCGTACCTAATATAAGTGTTTAAGCAGGAATTCATTTATAATAAAAATATAAAATAGAACAATGCACAATTAAACACAAAATCCGCTGGTGCTCAACAGCCAACATGGATTTTCACCTACTTTGGCCAATGTCGGAATCTCTGTCATCTAACCCGGAACCATGTGCCCCCTGACACCACGTGTCTCAAGTACTGACGTCCTGAAGGAACACCCAAGAATAGTAAACTAGCACCTTGTGCCTCTTGACACCTCGTGCCTCAAGTGCTGACATCCCGAAGGCATGCCCAAGTAGTAACCCAGAGGAACAACGATGTCTTTCCTCAAATAACATATATGGAGGGACAGTGATATCTGCCCTCAAATAATGGCGAGCCTCTACCCCCAAACTGATAGCCTCAATGCCATCCTTTCAAGTCTCCTCACCTCCCGTGTGGCTTTCTATGATAAGCACCCCCAACAAAAGTACCTAAACCGCATATATAGGGGCCTACACCCACCTGAGATGTCAAAACCACCTCATTATAGAGTATATCTGTGTGCACATTACTCAAAGTTATGAGTGAGTGGTAATCACCAAAATAATACCTAAGCCACCACACATCTGACACCTTGTGTCCCTACGACCATGCCTCTCAAGTCTGATGGCCTCTCCATCTAAGTAACCCGGGCCATGCCCAACCTGACAATCGTACTGCCTCAAGTCGACATCCATGATGCTCAATACCATGGTCAAAACCACCCAACGTTACCCAGGCCCAGCCCAACCTGTGATCAGCATCACTCGACAATATCTGGGTCATGCCCAACACCACCCAAAGGGTCCAGCATACACAATTTAGAAATCGCATATATGACATATTTAAACAGAAAACACAAACAGAAAAATATTCTAAACAGTTGATTTTCACTATACAAGGTGTTGTCCTATACCATCACTAAGGACTTGAATGTCTCTAAAAATTATATCAAGTTCAATAATCCAAACTCAATAGTTTAAAGCAATATAATTCTAATATAACCATTTTGGCATCCCCCAGACAAAATGCCCCGATAATCTACGACCCCTCACATAGCCCCGCTCAGCAAAACTGGTAACATGGAATACCCAAAGGAATCCCATAGGTCCATAAACAATGTAATAAGAAATATCAGATAAAACTGAATCTCACTCAAAATACCCGAAAACACGCCGAAGGCTGCGCCACCTAAATGACCATGAAAAAACAAAAAAAAGGTATGCATCACCTACCTAAGACTCGTACGATGCTACTCCTCTGGTAGAAACCTTGAATTAGGTTTAAAACATGGTAAATCTAAAAAAAGTCAAAACTTATCAAACCCCTATAACTCGTTCTAGAAAAGAAATCAAACAAAATGGATCAAGAGGAATCGATAAATTACTGAGGGGGTTCCAACGCATAAAAATGTGATCGAATCCGACTTCAGACGAAGAACCGGGAGAGAAATTATGGTCCAGCTGGCTTCATTCATGAAACCAGACCAAAAACTTGTGTTATGCCTTAAAAACGAGGCTACTGCCCGTTTTAGCGAGAAAAAAATTACACTGTGTGTACTTTAGGACTAAATGCTGTGAATATCATTTAATTGTTCATCTGGCAGCTAGAATTCCACCGACTTACTTTCCTGAACCTGCCAACATAAGTACACGGCATGTACCTAGGGGTAAACGGCGTGCACTCTGTTTTTCTTCCCTTCCTTGCCGACTTACCCACACACCATGTATTTCTCTTATACACGACTGAACTACACATTGTGTCCTGGAGGGACATGGCATGTACTTGGTTAAACAAATATACCCAACCAATAGGCCTACACACCATGTATATGCCTTATACATGGCCAGCCTACACAGCGTGTCCAAGAAGCACATGACGTGTACTTGGTCAAAGCGATTCTCCTTGGCCAACAGGCCTACACACCATGTATGGCCTCCACACGGTCATGGGTACACGACATGTATCAAACTACATGTCGTGTAGTAAGAAATTTCTACACAGTCATCAAACGGCATGTACTCGGCGAGAACATGTCCAGTACTCTCTTAACATATACACGGCGTGTACCGAAAGTACACGGCGCGTAGTTTGAAAATTTCCAGAAACTGCCCATTTTCTCCAGTTTCTTTAGAAACAAGTCAAAAATTGAAAAAGGTTCGGGATTTTGACCCATTCCAAAAACCCTGGTTCTTACATTTTCATTAAATTTAATATGAAATAGTAATGAAAGTAGCGTTCATGCGTACGTACAACTTATTGTCTCCATGAATGGTGCATTTCATTTCTTATCTCCAAATGTTATGTACTCTTATAAATATATATATACTAGATATATATGATATATATGGTATAAAAATAATGAATATTAATCTAGATATAATGTAATTTTTAGCACATGGACAATTTATAATTATAACAAGTTTATTTTTTACTCAAGTTCCGAACATCGAAAAAATGTCCAATATGAACTCAAATAATTAACTAATTGTTATTAGCTAGTTAATAAGTGATATAAAAGGAATAATAAACTTTAAAAAGGTTCTTAAAAATATATAAATTAACTTAAGTTTATTATTTAGGAACAAAAAGGAACAAACGAGTCAAGTCAGACATGAGGTAAGGGGTTTCTTATCTCACTTTTAATTCCGTGAGATTTTTATTGTTCACCAATTATTTATTGCATGTGGTGTATTTTATACTGTCATTTGATATATATTATCAGTATTATCTTTATATTTATGGAATTATATTATTTATTTGGTGGTTATTAACTTTTAGTCATACGACTTGGTTGATTACAATGTGGTAAGGGGTTTTCATATCACTTTTTCTTCCGGTGAGATTCATGCTATATTTGCCACTATTTCTTTTTGTGTGGTGTATTTACTGCCCATGATTTTATTCTTTGTGTAATATAATTCAATTTATGGATATTTATATCTTCATTGTATGATCCTTATTTCATGGGATTTATATTTTGTATGTTTCCAAATCGGTAAGGGAACCTTCCACCTTCCTCTTTTAGTCAAAGACTTATTTTTGTTATGTATTTTAATTTACATCTTCTTATGTTGGGATATGTTCTTATATATCCTTATTTCTGTAAATTTTATGTCCAAGTGATGAGATACCCTTTTTTCTCTCATCAAGTCACTTTTTTAATTTTAAAGCGACACCGTTAGGCTGTCGAATTTTTGTAAAGGAACTTCTTTACCCTATTTCAATTCTTTGGGTCAAACTTATACTTCTTGATTATGTCATGCTATAAATATGTGTGAATGACCTATCATTGTTTTACCCTTAATATCTACTTATAATGGGTTTATTCTTATTTTACACACATAATTATGTAATTGATTTATCCTTAATCTATGGATATGATCTTTGCAAGGGACTTTGTCTCAATTTACATTCCATTGAGACTTATTTGTTTTTATACACAAATTCACTTTTATATGGTGTATATACCAGAATTTTACATATTATATCATTAATATATTTATTCTTGTGGTATTATAAGCTTTGATTAATGTTATTCCTTAATTATTTGTATTCAAGTGTCTCTCATTTGGTCAGGAACTCTTTAACTGAAATATGGTTTTAAATGTTTTAAAGATTTATTCTTATAAATATTTTTCACTAATTTCATTGTTTTAAAAATGGTTTTAAGGATTTATTTATATGAAAATTAGTGTCTTAAAATGTTAATTCATTTAAAATATTCAAATTGGTATGGGACACTTTGATTCAAAAATCTCTGTATTAAATATTTTAAAGGGTTTTGAAAATGTTTTGATAAAGCATTGATTATGTCAATATCTTGAAATGATATATTGTGATTGCAATGTGGAAATGTTATCATTCATTTATGCTTGTTTTCTATGTTATGAATATGTTATAGTTATTGGTAATTGTTTACTTATAAGGGTGGTTCCGTGATAAACCTAGCGTGGGTGAGCCCGTGATAGCTCTACAATTCATTGGGTAATGTGATGGAGGTAAATTTGAATGTTTCTCCTAATATATTTAGGGAATATTTATTGATGGTTATTCCAAATGTAACTCCCTATGTATCTATAAAAGCTACAACGTAATTTGGATATGGATTCCACAATTTAACTTTACAATTTATGATTTCTATGTGTTATTCATAAATCTCATGATTTCATAAGGTATATTATGATTGAAAAGTATGGTTTCATTGTTTTGTATTTATTGATAAGCTAATGTTTTCATTCCTTATTTTATAACCCTTACTGTGATTTTTATGTTCATACCATGATTTTGAAATGTTTTCCACATGACTTACAGATGAATAGGGTCAAGGATGGGCTCAAGGGAAAGTCATGTTGTCTAAAACATGGAACTTGACATGTTTCTTTTTAAGAGTTTTTATTTTATGAAAAAAATGGATACTGAGTAGTAGTGTCTACATGTAATTTTCCAGTTGATATGTAATATTTATGTCCTAATTATATAAACTCTCAACCTAAAAATATTCTCAATGTAAATTATTCATTTAATTCAAGATTATGTAATGTTTTAAGGCTGGGTCCCTATACGCCACCCCAAAATGTCTAAATCTTGGTTCTAAGGAAATAGTGAATCCTTCAAAAATTGATCATGTTATGACATGTTTTTGGGATCTCCATTCCCATGATAAACACATTAACATCCTATCATGTTACTTTGCTTCAATTTGAATATCCCAATAGTTGTTTCGGTGATGGTAGGGTATTATGAGGATAATTGGGCTGAGAATCCCATGGATGAGGAGGGAAATAGGGTGGAGTATTGATGGTGTGACCCATTATATGTATTTTTAACCAACTTCGTACCAATGAAGATCTCCTCTTCAACCCGAATCACTCTAGTGCACATCGAACTGGCACACCCTCCCCTCCCAAGGAGAAACATTGGATTGTGAAACCAGTCATCGCTCTTCTTTTTGTTCCCCACATTGCTTCATCTGCACACATTCACTTACTTTGGGCCTTATTCAATATTTATTACCCCATACATGCACTTAAACAAGGAGATCCAGGAATAAACCACTTCTCCCAATTCCCTCCCAACACTACACAATAGTATTGGACCAAATTTTATGCACCCCCAGTAGTGTATTCCCCATAGTCCTTGGTTTCATTTTCCTGGCATCAGGTTCCAACTTCATCCAGATCACTTTATGGATTTTTTCTAGGTCATTAAAAAACCCATCTAGATCATAGGAAGACTTCTTCAATAGTACCCAGATTACTATCATGCCTCAGCATTTCTCTGATCACCAATGAGATGTTTAGATCCATGTTAGACATAGTCATTATGGATCTGATTACTATTGAACTGCCCAGATTACCATCAGGGTTCCTTATCCTCGCTCAGATCATTATTGAGATTTATTGATGTTGGTTTTTCTATTTCATAATTTTTTGGATTTTTTATTTAAAATTGTGAATTTAACATTTGAGGGGGGGTTTTAGATATATATATTTTTTTATTATATATCTAAGATAGGTACACCTAGCTTGTGGGGGAGTTTTAGAGGTTAAGTTGATGTGAGTCCCACATTGGACTTAGGTATCATGACATCTTTATTATTCATTATAAATAGAAACTGAGTCCTCCCTTAGAGATGTATCTTGGGTATTTGGTCTCCAATATTCCACTATTACAAAATTAATTAGTCTTCATTTAAAAATAATAATCAATGAACAAGATAATATAAAATCATATCTAATTATTACAACATGGAAAAGAGTGAACAGAATCTTTTAATTCCTTCCACTAAAAATTTAAATATGAATTACATATGTATTTAGTTCAATGGAAAGAAAATATATTATCTATATGAAATTAAACATTCAATATCCATTAAAAAATATCTCTTGACTTAACTCACTTGGAATTAAATGCTACACTTCACCCAAAAGAATGTAATTATATGTAATTATACTCTTTATTAGGAAATTAATATTTACCCTAGGATTTTTAAGATTCTCATATCTCTACACTTTGAGATGTGATAATAAAATCAATAATGGTGGATTGAAAAGATTATTCGATAGCATGAGGTTGATCTGTTTGTGTATAAAAACATCATTTGGAAAGAGAAAATTTTGATTATTTAAATACAATGAATAATTTTCCATGTTCAAAAATGAATGTCCCTTAACTTAATTTCCCTTGAAATTGGTATCTGAAACCCCCCTTTGTTTCATTTTTTGGCCACGAGTAATGAAAATGAGTCCAATGAATGAATAAATCCTTATTATCCTTTTCTTTGTTTCAGGTTTTTTAATAAATATATTGTTATTTTTTTCATGATGAAAATAAGTTTTTAATTGAGTACAATGAAAGTTGATTCATTCCCTTTTCTTGATTAAATTCATGAATCATACAAATATGAATAATGAGAGTTCTAATATATTATTCTTTTTCATTTTTTTTCTATTTATAATTATTTTAAGAGAAAAGAATGATAAAAATGAAATAAAATAGATGGTGATGATTCATGCCCATATCCCTCTTCCAAATTCCCTAGAATGATGATAAATTTCCCCTTAACATGAAATAACTCTCAATGAAAAATACATCAAAGATAGTTTCCCCCATACATAAACTTGAATTAATTGTCAAAATATATTTTAGAGTTAGGGTAGGTAAGGGATAAATTTTAATATAATCTGTCTTAAACATATTAAGTCATTCATGGTTATCTAAGGGAATTAATAGTGTTATTGTTCAAGGTAGATCTCAATTATATATGGGGGAGGGGGTAGTCAATTGAATGCCTCAATAATATTGAAATTATCTCATGAATTACAATGATTTGAAGGAAAATAAAAAAATTATAGTTCATAAAAAAAACTACAATATTCTATGAAGAAGTGAGGGTATTAGAAAGATGGTTTTAAAGCAGTTCAAAAAACAATAAAGATAGGGATTTAAATTTGTGTTTTCACTCATGGATTTTGATTTCAATTTATAGTTAACGATAATGAAAATGACTGAAAATAATTTCCCAAGAAAACAAATAAAAATTAGTATTCATTTATTTTTTTGATGTTTAATAATATTATCAAGCTCTTCACAATGATCTTGGAGTTTAAAAATGATAGATACCAGCAATTCCACCTGGAAATAATAATTTCTCTAGGGTAAATGATGAAGGAGGATGAGGTTAGAGGAGAGAGAATATATGTTGTTATCCTAGTGGAATTTCTAGGGGTATTTGGTAAATTCCCCTATAAAAAGGGAATAAGGGCTCTATGGAGAGAGAGTATTATTATGAATCATCCACAATTCTTGGGTCGGTGTTCATCTTGGTGAGGGTTCTACAATTCCTCATGAGCATCTAATTTCTTCTTTCATCCTTCATGTTTATAAATTCATATAACTATGGTTCCTTGTTCTATAGTATATAACTATATGTTCTTATTACATATCAATTGGTCAGACATACTGGATTTCTCACACCCTGTCTCTAGATTTTCTTCCTCCCAAAGGTACGCATTATTGATTTCACGACTAAAATGTTTTTCTCTAATAGTGAAAAGAATTAGTCTTTGTCAATTGGAAGAACCACGAACTATTAGAGTGTAATTAAAATCCTTAGGCATTTATCAGTGCTAAAAAAATTTATAATAAAGGGTGCCTTTATCATCACTTTTAGAAGAGATGATAAAGGACCTAATTTATCAGTGATTTTTTTAGAATTGATCAAGGGTCCCTCCATAAGCAATTCTAGAAGTGCTTATAAAGGGCGTACGGTAGTGTGTTACTAAATTTACAACACACTACAGCACCAGAAATAGTAGATCCTAAAATAAAATAAAAAAAACACTATATTATAGACTTTTCAAACATTGGATTAAACAATTACATGAATAAGTACAAATTATCACAAAAATTTAAAAATATCAATGTTCCTTGGTCTTTAACCCCTGACACCCACTCATGTTAGTTCTGAACAAACCACTCCATCAAGAGGAAAACAATACACATGTATAAGAATACTTTTTTATGGTAGTAATAAAATAAATAAATAAATTGAACAAGATGTGTTTATTTTAAACTAGATATTGATTCATTCCAAGAACACTATGAATCGGTTTGAGTTTCCATTGATTCTTGCACGTCACACCATTTCTTGTTTGTCTTATCACATTATCTCTATGAAAATTAAAAAAAATAAGTATAAGTTAAAAATTATAATGAAATAAATTAATTAATAGAATATATAATGATGTGAAACAATCTTGAATATTTTTCTTGATTTTGGAAATGTGAGGTATGCTTTAAACAAAAATGACACTTATATATTGAAAAAATGTTCTTGGAGTCATACTGGTCACACAATGCATCGAATTGAGGTGTAGTTGACTCCTATACATCACAAATGAAATAATAATTGTTTTCCTAAAGCATAAATATAATCAGGATGTGTTTTCTCAACTTTTGATTATGTCAGTTACATTTTTAATAAAATGTCATTTTAAACTAGAAACATGCACTTTGAGTCATACTGGTCACAACATGTGTCAGTTTTACATGAGAATAAATGATATGCTTCCTAAATGAGATGATTTTTTTTCTAAATTATCAAAACAATCTATTTGTTTTTGATTAGTTTTCAGTGAGTAACACTTTTTCAACTAAAATGTCAATTTTACACTGATAACAAACACTTTGACTCATACTGGGTACATTGGGTATCATATTGAGGTTTGGATGATATCTACACATCAGAAATACTTATAGATTGTTTTCTTAAAGTATCAAAACAATATGAATTCACTTTATTAGGTTTTGAGAATGTCACTTGTCTTTTATACTAAAATTAATATCAATTTTATATAAGAAGACACATTGAGTCAAACCGGTCACACTATGCATTAGATTTTGGTTTGTAAAATTCATACACATCAAAAATTTCATATGTATCATTTTTCTAAAGTATTAATAATCCAAATGTTTTTTCTAATTTTTAATATGTCACTTGTGTTTTTTAATAAAATTAATTTTTTAACTTGAAACATGAACTTTTTGTGATATCAAACACATCGTGTGTCAGTTTAATTTCAGACTGACTTCTTACATGTCAAAAATAACTTATGAATTATCAAACCAAATTATCAAGACAATATAAGTGTGTTTTCTTTATTTTCTTCGAGTGACACATTGAACTAAAATGTCAATTTTAAACTGATAATGGAGACATTGAGTCATACTAGGCACATCATGTATCGTATTGAGGTGTTCATGATTCCTACAAGTCAAAAATGACTTATATATCATATTTATAAATTTTAAAAACATTCATAATGAATTTTCTTGATTTTGAATTTTTCACTTGTCTTTTTTACTAAAATAAATGTCAATATTTAATAAAATGACACATATGAATTCATACCAGTCATAATGTGCATTGGATTAAGGTGAGTCTTTTTCAACATGTCAAAAATGACTTATGGATTATTTTACTAAAGTATAAAAAGAATAAGTTTTCATTTTCTTGGTTTTGAATATGTCACCTTTTCTTTTTCATTCAAAAAACATTTCAAAATGAAAACACACAATTAGAGTCATATCAGCCACATTGTGTATCAGTTTGACATAATAATAATTCTCATACATAAAAAATGTCTTATGATTCATTTTCCAAAATTATCAATACAATCTAAGCATGGTTTCTCGGTTTTCAGTGAGTGACACTTTTTTAACTAAAATTTCAATTTTAATCTGATTAAAAACACTTTGAGTAATACTGAGCACATCATGTATTGGATTAATGTGAGGATAATTCCTACACATTAAATATTATATATAGATAATTTTATTAAATTATCCAAATAATATGAATGCATTTTCTTGGGTTTTGATTATGAAACTTGTCTTTTTTACTAAACTTAATTTCATTTTAGATGAAATGACACACTTGGAGTCATACTGGTCACACCATGCATAGTAATGCGGTGATACTGATTCTTACATGTCACAAGTGACATATAAATTGTTTTCCAAAAGTATCATAATAATCCAAATGTTGTTTCTTGGTTTTGGGTATGTCACTTGTGTTTTTTACTAAAATGTCATTTTAAACCGGAAACACGGACATTGAGTGATACCGGTCACATTGTGAATTAGTTTTATATGAGAATGATTCTTAAACATAAAAATAACTTATAAATCATTTTCCTTACACATCAAGTAAATCTGATCATGATTTATTAGTTATCAGTGAGTGACACTTTTTGAATTAAAATGTCAATTTTTAAGTGATAACCGATACTTTGAGTCATACTGAGCTCATCATGTATGATATTGAGGTAAAAATGATTCCCACATGTAAAAAATTACTTATGTTTCATTTTAATAAATTACAAAAACAATAATATTGAATTTACTCAGTTTTTAGTTTTTCACATATCTTTTTTACTATAATTAATGTCAGTTTAAAAAAATACGCACTTAGAGTCATACCGGTCACACCATGCATCAGATTTAGGTGATTCTAATATTTACATGTCAAAAATGACTCATGTATAATTTTCATAAAGTATTAATACAATCCAAAAAAAATTCTTATTTTTTTAGTATGTTGATTTTTTTTTTTTACTAAAATGTTATGTTAAACAAGAAACACACAATTAGATTAATATCAGTCACATCATGTGTCAGTTTGACCTGAGACCGATTCCTACAAATTAAAACTGCACTAGTAATTGTTGTCAAAAATTATAAAGACAGTCTGAGTTCTTTTACTTGGTTTTTGGTGGGTGAAAATTTATAAACTAATTTTTTTTTAAACTGATAGTAAGCACTTTCAGTCATACTGAGCACATTATGTATCAGATTTAGTTTTTTCTTATTCCTACACATCATAAATGACTTATAGATCATTTTCCTAAAGTATATAAAAAATCCAAATGAATTTCCTCATTTTTGGATTATTTCACTTTTTTTATTAAAATTAATGTCAATTTTAAATAAAACACACACTTGGATTCATATCGGTGAAACCATGCGTCAGATTGTGGTACAAATATTTCCTACACATCAAAAATGATATATAGTTAATTTTCCTAAAGTATCAAAATAATACAAATGTGATTATTTAGTTTTGAGTACATCAATTTCTTTTTTACAAAAATGTCATTTCTAAACTAGAAACATGCAATTTCAACGATATCGTTCACATCATTTCTTAGTTTGATGTGGGACTGATTCTTACATGTGAAAAATAAATTTTGAATTTTGTTCCTATATTAATAAAAAAACATTGTAATGACCCAGACCCAAGCAGCCACACGAATAGTGCCAAACGGGTCAGGTGTCACTACCTTAGGTGCACCTCCCCTGAACGCCAAAGGCTTCCGACTAGCAGCGAGGGTCTGAATAGGTATAGTGGGGAGGCTATACTCTCTCAGAGGAATAAAAATGGTACTGTTCAGAGTATAATACTAAAAAGTGTAGCGGAAATAAACGAATCAGTAGACTCGAACCAGACCCGCATAGCGGAAACATCTCAAATATCAATAAACCAGCGTAAGAAATATAGAAACAACAGTAGCTAAAAGTAAATAGAACAACATGCTGAAGAATACTAGCAACTACTACTGTAAACAAACAAGGCATGCATCGAAAGCAAGTCATACTGATCAATATATAATGGCGCCAATGGATAACCAACAGTTTCTACATAATAAGGTAAGCATGCTGATATAAAAGGGAAAACTAAACAAAGTAACTCCAGCAAGTACGAACTCAAGGTCCATGCCAGTCTCCATGCCAAAAACACTAAAGTCTAGCTCCTAAGGCTGACGCTCTACCTGCACACAATTTCATAAAGTCTACACGCATCCCGAAGGGCCCGTGTAGGGTGTGAGTCATGTCTCAGTAGGATACCACCCAAGGGTGCGTACCTAATTTAAGTTTTTAGGAAGACATGCATATATGAGAAAACAGAAAATAGTACAATTCCCAAAAGTAAACACAAACTTCACTGGTCCTCAGCAGCCACCAGGAAGTGTCACCTGCTTCGGCCAGTACCGGAATTTCTGGATGTAACCTGGAACCACGTGCCACCTGACACCATGTGTCCCAAGTACCAACGTCCTGAAGGCACACCCAACAATCGTAACCCAGCTCGGGAGCTCAACCTGCCCATGACACAACAACTGGAGGAACAATGATACCTATCCTCAAAAGATAACTGGAGGGACAACGATGTCTGCCCTCAAATTATAGCGAACCTCTTCCCCCAACCCGACCACCTCAAAGCTGTCTCTCGAAGGCTCCTCACCTTTCTTGTGTCTTCTAATGGAAAGTACTCCCAAACCAAAACACCTAACCGCATCTACTAGGGGCCTCTACCCAGCGAGTGGTCGTATCACCTCATCTCAGATTCTATCTGTGTGCACACAACTCAAAATTACCCGGTGACCGGTAATCACCTCAATAAGTTCCCAATCCATAACTCTTATGACATCTCGCACACCTTCAAACCTGTCGCTCAAGTCTGATGGCCTCTCCATCCAAGTAACCCGGGCCAAAGCCCAACCTGATAGTCCAACTACCTCAACCGACGTCCATGACGCCCAATTACGTGGTACCAACCACCCAAAGTAAACCGAGAAAAAGCCCCAACCTGTGATCCCCATCACTCAACAATGCATCTGGTCCTTTCCCAACACAACAAGCAGTTCAACATAGGCAAAATCACACATCGCATAACTATACTCAAACCATCACTTGAAACAGGAAATTTCTAAATAATTAAATTGTACTAACTTGTGATGTCTCATACCAGCACCTCACTCATTCTTATGTTAACAATTAAACTCAGCATTTTAACTCAAATATTTGATAATCAGTCTAAACATGGAATTTTAAATAATGGTCCAATTCATCCACATTTCATCACCCCCAGCCGAATTGCCCCAACCAATCTATGACCTATAACCCGGCCTCGCTCAAGCACAAGAAGGGTCAGAGAATACCCAAAGGCATCCCAAGATGCAGATAAACTATTAAAGATAATTAAACAAGGGTTTCTCTCAATACCCCATGGTGTTCCCGAAGGTCGCAACCCCCAAATGTCTAAGAAAACACGAAAGAAGTTATGCACCACCCACCTCGTACTTGTACGATGACACTCCTTTGATATCAGCCTCTGAATCGGTCTGAATCGTAGTAGATCTGCATTTCCATCAAATCCGGCAACTCAGTTCGGATGGAATCTACAGAGGAACAGGTGAGGGATTAAGGACGAAGAATGGTGTGCAGGGTTATCCTTTCCGATGCGGTCCCGCAACCACTAATGGATCGAAGAATGGACAACGTATGAAGAATATTGGAGGGTTTGAGTTTTTCGGAGGCTCTATGACGAACCATTCGTCCAATGGGGAAGAAGAAGTGTTTTCCTGAAATAAGACCTGACGACGTCTCGGACGATCAAATAAAAATAAAAGAACACGGTGTGTATTTCTAAAGTACACGCTGTGTAGATGTGTTTTTGTACTCCTACTTAAGCGGAGTCCAGCACATGTATTGGACCGTGTACACGGTCAACACACGGCCAGGGACTCAGCGTCTACATGGAAAAAATTTAAACGGCGTGTCAAGGAATACTACAGGTCGTGTAGATGGAAATTTACACATGGGCACCACACAACATGTAATTTTCCTCGCATGGTTAAGGATACGCGACGTGTCTACAAATACACGCCGTGTAGTAAGAAGCTTATACACGGTCGTCACACGACATGTACTCAGTGAGCACACAGTCGGTCACTCGATTAACACATACACGGCGTGTACTTAATGTACATGGTGTGTAGTCTGGAAATTTTCTAGAAACTGCCCATATTTTCCAGACTTCTCAAAAACCAGTCAAAAAGTTCAAACAGGGTCGGTATTTGACCCGTTCTAAAAACCTGGGTTCTTACAAACTTCCCACCTTAACACAGCTCATCCTCGAGCTACCGAACGAACCCAGGAGATGGCACCGAACACACCCATCCCGGTTAGACAACCTGGACTACCCCGGTCTCAGGGTCTAGGCTAAATTCTTAAAAGGGCTCCCCACCTTAGGAATAGGCTACCCATTCTCGACCAAAAAAAAGCTCAAAGAAATCAAAAATAAAAAAACATGGACCAATGACCTATTTCCCAGACCCATGGTCCTTCCATAATGCATCATCACCCTTGAACCTCCCTGGTGCTCACGTGTCACTTCTGACACCCAATGTAACTCTCAGCACATCGGCGTCCGCCTCCAAGAGGTCCTGCATCTCATAGATGCTCCAATCAAAACCTGGTGCCTTGCACCTCAATTAACCCACATCCACAATGCCCCGATTCCCACGACACCCCATGTAACCTGCATCCTTGATGCTCATAATGCTATACATCTCAAATATATAATAAAATATTTAACGCATCTGATATGATGCCAATCCCACTAACTAGTCTCTAGTCAGTCCACAGGTAACATGTGAAACTCTTTCACTCAACTAGACACACCTCAATAGGCCATGCCAAAAAAAGAAAAGAAACTCACGACCACACCCACGGTGTACCTGCCACCGTCGTCGGCTCTCCAGCCTACTCAATCCCTGGCAGCTCCACAGCCTGCACCTAGCCTAAAGCCCGACTGCCTGATGCCTAGCCTCCCTGCGGTGCTACTCCAGTCACCAGCCACATTCCCCTCAGCTGGATCCCGCTATCCCTGTCTTGTCATCCGCATGTAGCTAAACCTCGACTACCCTCTCCTGCTACCGAACCTGAACTAGCACCTGACGCCACAGTCTGTCCTGGTCCCTGCCTGCCGACTGTCTGAGAAGGCTGTCTGCAAAACGTCTCCAGATGTTGGACCTGTTCACACGCCCGACACTCTTTCGAGGGCCTATCGCACTGAGCCTGAATATTTCCTGGCTGCCCACACTAAAATAAAACCACTGATTAACTGCCACGAGGTGGCCTAGCTAATTCCTTGGCTGGCCCGCCCTGCTGGAACTCATCTCTACCTCGCTTTCTATTGTCCGGACCATCACCTGAAGCTGCCACCTTTCCAAAACGAGATTTCTCTCTCTCATTGCCCTTGGCAATGAGCGCCTGATTCACTGCCTCAGAGAAAGAACCCAGCCTGAAGATGTTTAACTAAACTTGAATGGCGTGTCGTAAGCCATCCTCGAAGCGTCTCACCCTAGCTGTGTCATCGCTCACCATACCAGGTGAAAACGGGACAACTTTGTGAAGGTTGTTGCGTAGTCCATGACGGACATATCTCCCTGCTGAAGACTCAAGAACACCCGAGATCGCTTTTCCCTCAGCGTCTCCGGATAAAAGTGCTTGAAGAACCTGTCCTCAAAGTCCTTCCATTCCAGTCCCTCATGCCTACGAGCCTGAACCTACACATCACACCAACTCTTCGTCGGTCCTCTCAGCATGTACGTCACCAGCTTGACCCTCCGCCCTGGAGGCGTCTCGAGCTGCTCGAAGATCATCTTCATACTCTCTATCCAGATCTCTTCCACCTGTGGACCACCCTCACCCTGAAAAAGCGGCGGGTGTTGTGACTGTAACTCCCGTGTCAGATATGCCATAGAAGGCTCTACACCATGAGTGCCTCTGTCAATCCCATGTAAGACACGTACCAGGCTAGCTCGGAGCTGCTCGTCAAGCCACGGTCCGAACGCCACCAAACATGGCTGCTACCCTGCCTGCACTAGATCCTGAACCTGATCCTATCCCTGAGCCTGTACATGCGGCTCATGATCTTCCTGCACTAGATTCTGAACCTGATCCTGCGGAATTGTATCATCTTCTTCCTGACGCTCCATCGAGTCATGAAGGGTTAACCTGCTGAATACCATAAATGGTCAGATAACCCATATATATATGACAATATATTCTACGCAGATAAGAAAAGTAGTAAAGTGGCAGTGTATAATAACTACCCTTACTCTTCCCCATCGCAACCCATGCCCCACGGCATCCCAGCCTCATGGACTCCTTACCCTCCCTCAACAGATCCAAGTATCAATAGTACTTCGGTCCATGCCTGTCCTGACAACCAACGTTGCTTCAAACCCAATGACCAAGTCACCCAATCCTGATAGTTACAGTGCCTCACCCATAGTACTTGCATGATCTCATAAGAGCCAGACCCCAATATCCTGCACATGCAATTCTACAAAATACAAAGCATGGCATACACGTTGCAATAAACAAGCAATTCTATCAAGAGTTTCACCTATTCACATTTCAGATCATACCTAGCATGTCAATTGATTTTTATTCATATGGTATTATCACTTCACAAAGCATACGTGTAGTTATGAAATTGAAATACCCTAAAATGTTCCTATCAAAGGCCAAGCAAGCAACCCTTTCCATACTGGAAAAGGTTTACATATCAAAATCAATAACATCACACAACAAGTGAGCCACCGAGGTGGAAATCACATAAACCATAATCTGAGCAAGAACAAATACCAATTCCCACCCACAGAAACTCAATCCATCCCTCATACATGGGGATGTAGGCACCCAAGAACAAGGTCAAAATTCAGTTACAACAACCACCTATCTCCAGTCTACCATATCCCAAAGAGTAAGACTAGTAGAAAATAAAAGAGAAGTCTCAAACTCATTAGTAGCCAGAAAAGAAATGCTACTAAATACTGGTCAAGAACTCCTCTGATACCACTTTGTAACGACCCAGACCCGAGCAGCCACCCAAACAGTGCCAAACGGGTCGAGTGTCACTACCTTAGGCACACCTCCCCTGAACGCCAAAGGCTTCCGACTAGCATCGAGGGTCTGAATAGGTATAGTGGGGAGGCTATACCCTCTTAGAGGAATAAAAATGGTACTGGTCCAAGTATAATACTAAAAAGTGCAGTGGAAATAAACGACTCAGTAGACTCGAACCAGACCCACATAGGGGAAACATCTCAAATGTCAATAAAATAGCGGAAGCAATATAGAAACCACAAGAGCGGAAAGTAAACAGAACAACATGCGGAATAATACAAGCAACTACTACTGTAAACAAACAAGGAATTCATTGAAAGAAAGTCATACAGATCAATATATAATAGCACCAATGGCTAACCAACAGTTTCTATATAATAAGGTAAGCATACTAATACAAAAGGTAAAACTAAACAAATTAACTCCAGCTATTATGACCTCAAGGTCCATGTAACACCCCAAGATTTCATAGTGTGTTATTTCTTCAAAATAATTCAATAACTTGCACTACACGCAACACTGAGTTCAATCACACCATGACTTGCAAAAAAAATCCATTCAAAAGAGGTTATGAATAGTATTATCTAAATTTTAAACTTTATATAATCCTTATAATTTTAGAATCCATATTATGAGTTTCTTAGATATAATGCAAGAACAAATTCATTTTCAGTATTGCACTTTTATCAACTTTTAATAGTGAACCCTTTTTAAATACAATATTTTAAACTTTTTGACTAAATGGGGACATCAAAAATTTAAAATGAAACATCCCAAGCTTCCACGGTACACTTTCTTTGAATAATACAGTAGCGTGTGTTGTACGCAACCTTGAGTTTTAACACACACCACAACCAATCAAACTAGCCGTTATGAATAGTAATACCTACTTTTTAAAATTATATATATTTTATATTTTAAAATGGACTTCATATTTGGATTTGGAATATCGAATTTAGCCTAAGGTGAAATTTTGGTACATTTCGGATAACTTTCATATTTTGATGAATAGTGAAAATTACTAAATTTTAATTAAAAACAACTTTTTTAATCAAAATAATTAATAGTGATAAATTATGAATTTTAGTGGTTTTAAAGTATATTTAGAATATATTTTTACCATTTAATATAATGTTGGTCATTGGACATAATTTTACAATTAAACCGAACATAAACAAGTGTCAATCTTTTGATAGTTATTATCTCTTAAAAACACGCTTTTTGTTTTGACAGCGGGAATTAATTTTAAATTAATTTCTGCCACTTCTGTGTTTAGAATTTAGAAAAATGGATTCCATATTTGGAATCAGGATGTTCAAATTGTGTAAATAGGTAACTTTTATTTTTAGACATTTTGAATAATTACTGCGGTAAATATTTTATTTACCATGGTTAAGGGTAAATCCGGTAAATAAGGGTTAAAAAAATAATATTATAATAATACTAAATTACCCTAAAACGTGTCTTAACCCTATTGGTTGTTACATGGTCGACCATGGGCATCTTTGGGTCGATTTTGGGACCCCATGGATCCACTTGTAAGTGATAATGACACTTTATTTTAATTAAGTCAAAATGAATACAAAAATGACACAAGCATATATCTTTTAGCAAAACAATTGTTACATAGGGTTATATAAGTTGGATTTTAGATTATAAATATTCATTAGAAAGCTAAAACGATTTACTACATAATGATATTTTATTTATAATTTTTAGACATTAATTAATTTATTTTATTTATGACACAATGATGATGCAGTAATTACTATAATAGTGAAAAATTAAAATAATTGATATTATAAATACCCAAATAAATATAATATGAAACTTTTAATGAATTAAACTAATTTTCTAGGATAATATGATATATTAGGATTTATTTAATTGACTTTGTTAGAAGTAATCAATCTGTTATGAGTTTCACAAAAATAAACTATTGAATAGTGTCAAAATTGACATAAAAGAGTTCTTAAAACAAATATTATATTATTAATTGATATTAAATTCCTAAAAATCTACGGTTCGGCCAAGAGACTTATATAATAATATGTTCATCATTAATGTACCACTTTGGGGTCTCTTGGATGTATATAGTAAGTTTATTAACCATATTATATAAAAATACAAAGAGACATTGTAAAAGTGAAACTAATTAACTTAGAGTTAATACTTAAAGATAAGGTTAATATAAGTACCCAAACCTGTCTAACTTCTATTGGTTGAGTGGTTTTAGACCTATCCCCACCTTAACCTTTGAATAATCAACTTTGGAGCTATTAGAAACCGAATATGAATTTATTATAAATTAATATTTCTAGCTTTTCCAAAGGTGCCCCTCACCCCTCTTATAAAAGGGCACTCCTCCTTCTCATTTCTTCACACCTTAAAAGCCTTTTGGTTCGGCCAAACTCTACCCAAATACTCTCCCAACATCCCTCACTACAACCTAGAGGCATTATTTTGATCCGAAATCCAACCTAAGGAGCCCTTTTGATCAAATCAAAAGGAAGAACCCGAAGAAGAGGTAATGATTTCACCACCCTTCTCCAAGTTCATTTCTTCTTCCACTTCTTCTTCCTTTGTTCTTACCATTCTAAAATAATAAATCCAGTATCTCACATATACTGTGATGTTATTATAAATATGGTACAATCATATTCAGTATTCTATCCACCCTTTGAATAACATGTCACCATACGTGCGTACGTACGGCTTACCGTCTCCACGTCGTGGTGTAATTGTTATTCAATATAATATTATTTGGATGGGTATAATAATGATGTGTAACTCATGTAAATAATAAATATAACATTTTAATGATTCTGTATATATGATATACCATCCATTTATATATTATTTTAATATCAAAACAATGATATTGTCGCTCGTGCGTACGTACGGACTACCGTCTCCACGAACGCGATGAGATTCATTCTCCATCGTATCCATTCAAGTATAATTATCATTTGATGATTTAAAAATGATGTTTAAGGACTGGATATCATTCTGGATATGAATAAGATCTAACAACCATGGCTTATGTAACAAAACATATAAAAGAAAATGAGTAAGTTAACTCCCGAAACAACGATAATTCTAAGATATTATTAACAAATCAATGTTAAAAGATCATATATGATATCATATTAATATATATGATTATTGTATAATTTAATAACAACTATTTCACCATTATACAGGAGGTTAACCTACCCCAACCAAGGAAAAGTACAAGGTAAGGGTTTACTTTACAACCTCTTCATTATCCAAGGTTGTTTATACGTAATAATCTACTGGGATCTCTTTATCATCCACATCCATGTTTCTTAAAAATGCATTTCAAAACATTTTTACTATTTACTAGAATATGAGTTAAAGTCATTTATACCCTTTTTGACTTTTATAAGTGGTTTATAAAGGAATCTTTCGGTCGTTTTCAAAATAAGGTCATTTTTATCCTTTTTGACAGAATTAATGTAAGAATGTTTTTTTAACTAATACGGCGGGTGAGGCTATTTTCCGCCGTTATAAAATCTTCAAAGCTTTCCTTACAAGCTTATAAGAATATTTTCAAAGAAAATGTTTTATTTTATATGGATCTTAAATTATTTCAAAATAAAAGGAGATATTTCTTTAAAAATAATTTTGATTTCATCTATGTCAACATCCTTTGATGGATTTTAAGATTATTTGAAGTTGATTTATTATGATACAAAACTTCTATATTGTATTGAAGGTTTTGTGATATGTTTGACTGTGGATGTGCTATTTTTACACCATTCATAGTTTATGGTGAAAGTATTGACATTTCATATGCTAGTTTTAATATGAATGTTTATGTTATGTTTAAACCTTTTCATATGGGAATGCATTGGACTTAATATGTGACGGGTGGAGCCCGCTATAGCTCCTCGATGCATCGGTAGGTCTCATGAGACAAACTAGTGTCTTGGCACAAGGCCTTGACAAAATCTTATTTGTAGTCTTGGCACGAGGCCTTGGCTATGTGGTTATGATAGTCTGGCATTATGCATTCCAACATTATGAAAGTGGTTATTGATTTTTGCATGTGATTATTCGATTAGTAGAATATCCATGTGAATAAGTAAATGGCATTATTTCATTTTATTTATGCCATACCATGTTGAAAGTTCATATTTAAAAGGCTTTTGTTTTAGTTATACATTACCTTAAATGTTTATTCTTATTTATGAAAGTTTCCGCTATATTGTTATCCTTACTGGGCATTTGAGCTCACCCCTTTTTTATGTTTTATTTTTCCCAGGATGTGAAGAAGTAAGTTATGAATGACCTGCAGGGATTTTATGAGGGGTTAATAGTGTGGATTGTGGAAACATTATGTTGTTGTAGTAGTTTTTCATTTTATGATGTAATGTAAAACTTATGAATATATCTAGTGTTTCCAAGGCTACTAAACCAATTGGTCTTTCGAGATTTGATCTTTCTTGTGATCATGCCAATGTTATGTAATAATGCACCGACTCTGGGTAACTGGGGTCGGGGCGTTACAGTTGGTATCAGAGGAAGTTTAGTACAAACCTTGGAAGCTAGATTTAGATAAACTCTGATTAGAGCACGTAATCCTAAGATGAACTTTGAGGATTAGTATAGAAGAACTTCCTAGAATTTTGGTATTGTAGAGATTTTGTGAGTTTTCCGAGCAATACATCCTTGTCTGGATACGAGCAGGTAGAGGCGGCTCTGGCACAGATGTACCTAGGGGTAAAACCCGAAAACACCGCTTTGAGCTAGACTCGAACGGGAACTGGTGCACGACAACGGGCCTTGCTGCACTCTTGGTTACGACACTCCCGGGGGATATGCTTAGGATAACTCTCATTTTCTTTACAAATCATTATGAAGGGTTTATGAGTATATACTTTCTCAAAGAAAACATTTTTATGATTATGGATTATATCCATAAATAGTTCAATTTATGTTAAGTGTTTTATAAGTATGGGATTATGTGTTTTGATTCATAAACTGATCTAGTTTATGCCATGGTATAGAAATGGCACCCAGTAGAAGGAATGAGAACTCCAGAAATACACATGATTCAAAGAGAAGGAAGGATCATATCTTTCATGGTCTTAAGCTAGAATTTATAAGAGAAATAGTCTCCCATGTATTATCATCATATGAAGAAATAATATCATGTGTTGATAAGATATGTAAAGAGTTTACTGAGTCCTATGGCTTTGAAGGGAAGCAAGAGAAGAAAAGGATGGAAGAGAGAAAGATGGATAAAGGGAAGAGGGAAAAGAAGAATTTTCCCATATGTGGTAACTGTGGAAAGAAACACCCTGGAACTTGCCTGAAAGGAATGGGAGTTTGTTATAAGTGTGGAGGAAAAGGGCACAAAGTACGTGACTGAAAGGGTAAGAAAATGGTTTTAAATGTACAATGCTTCATTTGCAAGGAGTTTGGACACTACGCAAACCAATGTCCTAGTCATCAGACTATGCCGGAAATGATGTTATTGGATAATAACCAAGTTATGATACTACCACAGATGAAGAGGAATGATTAGAGTTCTTATGTTGATTATGTCAATTGAGTGTTGTATCAACAATGTACTTGTTATAATAATTATGGAGTATATAAGGATTGTACTGCAGTACTATTTCATTAAGGACTTGAGATTATGTGGAACAAAGAAAAGTGACTCAATAGCAGGATAAATATTTGGAAAATATATGGTTGAGAGAATGATAAATCATAATATAGTTCTGATACTGAGGTAGTTATTTTGGAATAATATGTGATTGTTTTGGATAAATTATATTGGATATTCTTGACTACCTTGGAACTAATTAATGATTTGTATATTCCATCATTGTTGGGGTTTAAAATTTTTTTGGATTAATGAAGTATATCTATCATTCTATATGGAATAGGGGAGCATGAATGTAATCAATAAGGAATATGGTAATTCAAGATGTTTCAGTTTATTAAAAGAATACAAGATGAAGGTATTCATATGCTATTGCGGGGTAAAAAGGATCTATATTATGTTTACCTTCCTTATAAATGTTGGACTGTGAGTTTGGATAGAAGTATTTTGGATAGTTCTAGTTTGGATTATTTTGGATTACCATAAAAGGAAAACCCGGAGGTTGGGCGGCAACCCGTCGCGTCCGGCAAGGCTGCGAGACTTGAACCCGCAACTGAAGGGCGACAAGGGTGTATCACCTACCACTGGCCCATGAGATGTCCTGGATTAAATAATGTTGTTTTTTTTAAAGATCTGGTAGATGAATTATAAATTCATTTATTTTGGAACCCTGTACGAATAGTATAAATAAATAAAAAATTACATTCTATTATCTTTTAGAGTGAAAGATGAGTTTGTGGTAGAAACTTATTAATGGATAAAACTCTGATTATAAAGTAAGTATATCTCCTTATGATCTTAGCCAATCTCATAAATAAATTCCTCAACATTAATAAAAGGAACTTAGAACAAAAATGTTTCCCTAGATGGTACCTTAAATCATCACTAATTTATGGCTTTGGGATTGTTGGCCTTTTCATAGCCATGTTCTCTACCACTCTCCATCAGATAATTGATGGTTAGATTTCTCCTCCATATCCATATTTTCCTACATGGAACCCTAGTATGTGTTATTTTCGGTAATCTTCATACTTTCCACTCTTTATTTTAAATAGAGGCCTCATTAATTCATTTTTCGATGTGGGATTTCAACTAAGATATTTTGAAACGTCAAAAATGTGTTATCCCAATACCCTATATTTTGTTGAACAGATGGTACTTCAAATCATCATAGATTGATGAGTTTAAGGACCTCAATTTTATACTTTTTGTGATTGATGACCTCAATCACTACCTATAAATATTTACGTTTTTCCTCCAATTATATGTCTCTAATTGCCACCAATGTTCTCCTAATCAAGATCATAATTTGGTGGTGACCCTTTCATTTCTCTTTTCCTCATATTAAGACTAAATTTTAGTAACCCAATTTCCGATGTGGGTTTTCCCACAAATATATTTTCTATTTTCAACCTTTTATTTTCGAAGAACAATTTCAAATTGTGAGGACGCAATTTATTGAAGGAGGGGAGAATGTAACACCCCAAGATTTCATAGTGTGTTATTTCTTCAAAATAATTCAATAACTTGCACTACACGCAACACTGAGTTCAATCACACCATGACTTACAAAAAAAATCCATTCAAAAGAGGTTATGAATAGTATTATCTAAATTTTAAACTTTATATAATCCTTATAATTTTAGAATCCATATTATGAGTTTCTTAGATATAATGCAAGAACAAATTCATTTTTAGTATTGCACTTTTATCAACTTTTAATAGTGAACCCTTTTTAAATACAATATTTTAAACTTTTTGACTAAATGGGGACATCAAAAATTTAAAATGAAACATCCCAAGCTTCCACGGTACACTTTCTTTGAATAATACAGTAGCGTGTGTTGTACGCAACCTTGAGTTTTAACACACACCACAACCAATCAAACTAGCCGTTATGAATAGTAATACCTACTTTTTAAAATTATATATATATTATATTTTAAAATGGACTTCATCTTTGGATTCGGAATATCGAATTTAGCCTAAGGTGAAATTTTGGTACATTTCGGATAACTTTCATATTTTGATGAATAGTGAAAATTACTAAATTTTAATTAAAAACAACTTTTTTAATCAAAATAATTAATAGTGATAAATTATGAATTTTAGTGGTTTTAAAGTATATTTAGAATATATTTTTACCATTTAATATAATGTTGGTCATTGGACATAATTTTACAATTAAACCGAACATAAACAAGTGTCAATCTTTTGATAGTTATTATCTCTTAAAAACACGCTTTTTGTTTTGACAGCGGGAATTAATTTTAAATTAATTTCTGCCACTTCTGTGTTTAGAATTTAGGAAAATGGATTCCATATTTGGAATCAGGATGTTCAAATTGTGTAAATAGGTAACTTTTATTTTTAGACATTTTGAATAATTACTGCGGTAAATATTTTATTTACCATGGTTAAGGGTAAATCCGGTAAATAAGGGTTAAAAAAATAATATTATAATAATACTAAATTACCCTAAAACGTGTCTTAACCCTATTGGTTGTTACATGGTCGACCATGGGCATCTTTGGGTCGATTTTGGGACCCCATGGATCCACTTGTAAGTGATAATGACACTTTATTTTAATTAAGTCAAAATGAATACAAAAATGACACAAGCATATATCTTTTAGAAAAACAATTGTTACATAGGGTTATATAAGTTTGATTTTAGATTATAAATATTCATTAGAAATATAAAATGATTTCCTACATAATTATATTTTATTTATAATTTTTAGACATTAAATAATTTATTTTATTTATGACACAATGATGATGCAGTAATTACTATAATAGTGAAGAATTAAAATAATTGATATTATAAATACCCAAATAAATATAATATGAAACTTTTAATGAATTAAACTAATTTTCTAGGATAATATGATATATTAGGATTGATTTAATTGACTTTGTTCGAAGTAATCAATCTGTTATGAGTTTCACAAAAATCAACTATTGAATAGTGTCAAAATTGACATAAAAGAGTTCTTAAAACAAATATTATATTATTAATTGATATTAAATTCCTAAAAATCTAAGGTTCGGCCAAGAGACTTATATCATGATAGTTTCATCATTAATGTACCACTTGGGGGTCTCTTGGATGTATATAGTAAGTTTATTAACCATATTATATAAAAATACAAAGAGACATTGTAAAAGTGAAACTAATTAACTTAGAGTTAATACTTAAAGATAAGGTTAATATAAGTACCCAAACCTGTCTAAATTCTATTGGTTGAGTGGTTTTCGACCTATCCCCACCTTAACCTTTGAATAATCAACTTTGAAGCCATTAGAAACCGAATATGAATTTATTATAAATTAATATTTCTAGCTTTTCCAAAGGTGCCCCTCACCCCTCTTATAAAAGGGCACTCCTCCTTCTCATTTCTTCACACCTTAAAAGCCTTTTGGTTCGGCCAAACTCTGCCCAAATACTCTCCCAACATCCCTCACTACAACCTAGAGGCCTTAGTTTGATCATAAAGCCAACCTAAGGAGCCCTTTTGATCAAATCAAAAGGAAGAACCCGAAGAAGAGGTAATGATTTCACCACCCTTCTCCAAGTTCATTTCTTCTTCCACTTCTTCTTCCTTTGTTCTTACCATTCTAAAATAATAACTCCAGTATCTCACATATACTGTGATGTTATTATAAATATGGTACAATCATATTCAGTATTCTATCCACCCTTTGAATAACATGTCACCATACGTGCGTACGTACGGCTTACCGTCTCCACGCCGTGGTGTAATTGTTATTCAATATAATATTATTTGGATGGGTATAATAATGATGTGTAACTCTTGTAAATAATAAATATAACATGTTAATGATTCTGTATATATGATATACCATCCATTTATATATTATTTTAATATCAAAAGAATGATATTGTCGCTCGTGCGTACGTACGGACTACCGTCTCCACGAACGCGATGAGATTCATTCTCCATCGTATCCATTCAAGTATAATTATCATTTGATGATTTAAAAATGATGTTTAAGGACTGGATATTATTCTGGATATGAATAAGATACAACAACCATGTCTTATGTAACAAAACATATAAAAGAAAATGAGTAAGTTAACTCCCGAAACAACGATAATTCTAAGATATTATTAACAAATCAATGTTAAAAGATCATATATGATATCATATTAATATATATGATTCTTGTATAATTTAATAACAACTATTTCACCATTATACAGGAGGTTAACCTACCCCAACCAAGGAAAAGTACAAGGTAAGGGTTTACTTTACAACCTCTTCATTATCCAAGGTTGTTTATACGTAATAATCTACTGGGATCTCTTTATCATCCACATCCATGTTTCTTAAAAATGCATTTCAAAACATTTTTACTATTTACTAGAATATGAGTTAAAGTCATTTATACCCTTTTTGACTTTTATAAGTGGTTTATAAAGGAATCTTTCAGTCGTTTTCAAAACAAGGTCCTTTTTAACCTTTTCGACAGAATTAAGGTAAGAATGTTTTTTTAACTTATACGGCGGGTGCGGCTATTTTCCGCCGTTATAAAATATTCAAAGCTTTCCTTACAAGCTTATAAGAATATTTTCAAAGAAAATGTTTTATTTTATATGGATCTTAAATTATTTCAAAATAAAAGGAGATATTTCTTTAAAAAGAATTTTGATTTCATCTATGTCAACATCCTTTAATGGATTTTAAGATTATTTGAAGTTGATTTATTATGATACAAAACTTCTATATTGTATTGAAGGTTTTGTGATATGTTTGACTGTGGATGTGCTATTTTTCCACCATTCATAGTTTATGGTGAAAGTATTGACATTTCATATGCTAGTTTTAATATGAATGTTTATGTTATGTTTAAACCTTTTCATATGGGAATGCATTGGACTTAATATGTGACGGGTGGAGCCCGCTATAGCTCCTCGATGCATCGGTAGGTCTCATGAGACAAACTAGTGTCTTGGCACGAGGCCTTGACAAAATCTTATTTGTAGTCTTGGCACGAGGCCTTGGCTATGTGGTTATGATAGTCTGGCATTATGCATTCTAACATTATGAAAGTAGTTATTGATTTTTGCATGTGATTATTCGATTAGTAGAATATCCATGTGAATAAGTAAATGACATTATTTCATTTTATTTATGCCATACCATGTTGAAAGTTCATATTTAAAAGGCTTTTGTTTTAGTTATACATTGCCTTAAATGTTTATTCTTATTTATGAAAGTTTCCGCTATATTGTTATCCTTACTGGGCATTTGAGCTCACCCCTTTTTTATGTTTTATTTTTCCCAGGATGTGAAGAAGTAAGTTATGAATGACCTGCAGGGATTTTATGAGGGGTTAATTGTGGATTGTGGAAACATTATGTTGTTGTAGTAGTTTTTCATTTTATGATGTAATGTAAAACTTATGAATATATCTAGTGTTTCCAAGGCTACTAAACCAATCGGTCTTTCGAGATTTGATCTTTCTTGTGATCATGCCAATGTTATGTAATAATGCACCGACTCTGGGTAACTGGGGTCGGGGCGTTACAGTCCATACTAGTCTCCATGCCAAGAGCACTAAAGTCCAGCTCCTGAGGCTGACCCTCTACCTGCATGCAATTTCATAAAGTCTACACGCGTCCCAAAGGGCCTGTGTAGGGTGTGAGACAAGTCTCAGTAGGATACCACCCATGGGTGCATACCTAATTTAAGTGTTTAGTCAGACATGCTTATAAGTGAAAACAACAAATAGTACAATGCCCAAAAGTAAACACAAACTTCACTGGTCCTCAGCAGCCACCAGAGTGTGTCACCTGCTTTGTCCAGCGCCGGAATTTATGGATGTAACCCAGAACCACGTGCCACCCAACACCATGTGTCCCAAGTACCAACGTCCTAAAGGTACGCCCAATGATTGTAACCCAGATCAGGAGATCTACCTGCCCATGGCACAACAACCGGAGGAACACCGATACCTGTCCTCAAAAGATAACCGGAGGGACAGCGATGTCTGCCCTTAAATTATGGCGAACCTCTTCCCCCAACCCGACCACCTCAAAGCTGTCTCCTAAAGGTTCCTCACCTTTCACGTCGCTTCCTATGGCAAGAACTCTTAAACCAAAACACCTAACCGCATCTACCAGGGGCCTCTACCCAGAGAGTGGTCGTACCACCTCATCTCGAATTCTATCTGTGTGCACACTAATCAAAAGTACTCGGTGCACGGTAATCACCTCAATAAGTTCCCAAGACACAACTCTTCTAACATCTTGTGCCCCTGAAAACCTATCGCTCAAGTCTGATGGCCTTTCCAACCAAGTAACCCGGGCCAAAGCCCAACCCGATAGTCCAACTGCCTCAACCGACGTCCATGAAGCCCAATTACGTGGTACCAACCACCCAAAGTATACCGAGAAAAAGACCCAACCTGTGATCCCCATCACTCAAAAATACATCTGGGCCTTTCCCAACACAACAAACAGTTCAACATAGGAAAAATCACACATCGCATAACTATACTCAAAGCATCACTTGAAACAGGAAATTGCTAAACAATTAAATTGTACTAACTTATGTTGTCTCATAATAGCACCTCACTCATTCTTAATTTAACAATTAAACTCAGATGTTTAACTCAAATATTTGATAAGAAGTCTAAACATGGCAGTTTAAATAATGGTCCAATTCATCCGCATTTCGGCACCCCCGGCCGAATTTCCCCAAACTATCTATGACCTCTAACCCAACCTCGCTCAAGCATAATAAGGGTCAGGGAATACCCAGAGTAATCCCACAATGAAGATAAACTATTAGAGATAATTAAACAATGGTTTCACTCAATACCCCACGTTGTGCCCGAAGGTCGCAACCCCCAAATGTCTACGAAAACACGAAAGAAGGTATGCACCTCCCACCTCGTACTTGTACGATAAAACACTTTTGATATCAGTGTCTGAATTTGTCTGAATCGTGGTAGATCTGCGTTTCCATCAAATATGGAAAATCCGTTCAGATGGTATATGTGGAGGAACTGGTGAGTGATCAAGGACGAAGAAGGGTGCACAGGGTTAGCCTTTCCGATGCGGTCCCGCAACCACCAACGGATCGAAGAACGGACAACGTATAAAGAATCTAGGAGGGTTTGAGTTTTTCAGAGGTTCTCTGACGAACCGTTCGTCCAACGAGGAAGAAGAAGTGTTTTACCGAAATAATATGTGACGAAATCTCGGACAATCAAATAAAAATAAAAGTACACGGTGTATATTTCCAAAGTACACACCGTGTAGATGTGTTTCCATACTCCGACTTAAGCGGAGTCCAGCACACGGCTTGGAATGTGTACACGGTCAACACATGGCCAAGGAATCAGCCTCTACACGGAACAAAGTTACACGACATGTCAAGGAATACTACACGCCGTGTAGATGGAAATTTACACCTGGGCACCACACGGCATGTACTTGGCCTCGCACGGTTAAGGATTCACGGCATGTCTACAAATACACGTCGTGTAGTAAGAAGCTTCTACATGGTCTTCACATGGCATGTACTCAGTGATCACACGGTCAGTCACTCGGTTAACACATACACGGCGTGTAGTGTGGAAATTTCCAGAAACTGTCCCGATTTTCCAGACTTCTCAGAAACCAGTCAAAAAGTTCAAAAAGGGTCAGGATTTGACCCATTTTAAAAACCCAGGTTCTTACAAACTCCCCACCTTAACGTATCTCATCCCCGAGCTACCTAATGAACCCAAGATATGGAAATGAACACATCCATCCCGGTTAAACAACCCAGACTAACCCGTTCTCAAAGTCCTTGCTAAATTCCTAAAAGGGCTCCCCACCTTTGGAATTTCCTACCCGACCTCGACCCGAAAAAAGCTCAAAGTAATAAAAAATAAAAAAAACATGGCCCAACGACCTATTTCCCAAACCCATGGTCCTTTCGTGATGCATCGTCACCCCTGCACCTCCTCGGTGCTCACATGTTGCTTATGACACCCAATGTATCCCTCAGTGCATCGGCGTCCGCCTCTAGGAGGTATTTCATCTCATAGATGCTCCAATAAATACCCGGTGCCTTTCACCTCAAGTAACCTGCATCCTCAATGACCTGATGCCCATGACACCTCACGTAACCTGCATCCTTGATTCTCCTGATGCAACGCATCTAAAATATATAATAAAATATATAACACATCTGATATGATGCCAATACCAGTAACTAGTTTCTAGTCAGTCCACAAGTAACCTGTGCAACTCGTGCACTCAACTAGACATGCCTCAAGAGTCCATGACAAAAAAAACTCATGGCCACACCCACAGTGTACCTGCCACTGTCGTCGGCTCTCCAGCCTACTCAATCCCTGGCAGCTCCATAGCGTGCACCTGGCCTGAATCCCGACTGCCTGATGCCTGGCCTCCCTGTGGTGCTACTCTAGTCACTGGCCACTGGCCCCTCAGCTGGATCCCGCTATTCCTGTCATGTCCTCCGTGTGCAGCTAAACCCCGACTACCCTCTCCTGGTACCAAAACTGAACCAGCACCTGACGCCACAGTCTGTCCTGGTCCCTACCTATTGACTGTCTGAGAAGGCTATATGCAAAACCTCTCCAGATGCCCGACCTGTCCACACGCTCGGCACTCCTTCGGGGGCCTATCGCACTGATCCCGAACATGTCCTGGCTGCCCACACTGAAAGCAAACCACCGATGAACTTCCACGAGGTGGCCGAGCTGAGTCCTTGGCCTGCCCGCCCTGTTGGAACTCATCTCTACCTCGCATTCTACTGTCCGGACCATCACCTAAAGCTGTCACCTTTCCAAAACGAGATTTCTCTCTCTCTTTGCCCTCGGCAATGAGCGCCTAATTCACCACCTCATAGAAGGAACCCAACCTGAAGATGTTTACCTTAACCCGAATGGCGTGTCGTAAGACATCCTCAAAGCGCCTCACCCTAGCTGCATCATCGCTCCCCATACCAGGTGAAAAATAGGACAACTCTGTGAATGTATCTCCGTAGTACATGATAGACATATCTCCCTGCTGAAGACTTAAGAACTCCCGAGATCTCTCATCCCTCAGCGTCTCCGGATAAAAGTGCTCGAAGAACCTGTCCTCAAATTCCTTCCATGCCAGTCCCTCATGCCTATGAGCCTGAACCTGCACATCTCACCCACGCTTCGTCAGTCCTCTTAGTATGTATGTCTCCAGCTTGACCCTCCGCCCTGGAGGCATCTTGAGATGCTCGAAGATCATTTGCATACTCTCTATCCAGTTCTCTGCCACCTGTGGACCACCCTCAACCTGAAAAACCGGCGAGTGTTGTGACTGGAACTCCCTTGTCAGATATTCCATAGAAGGCTCTGCACTCTTCGCTCCTCTGTCAATCCCCTATAAGACATGTACCAGGCTAGTTCGGAGCTGCTCGTCATGCCACGGTCCAAACTCCGCCAAACCCGGCTGCTACCCTGCCTGCACTAGATCCTGAACCTGATCTTGTCCCTGAGCTTGTACCTGCGGCTCATGCTCTGCCTGCACCAGATTCTGAACCTGATCCTGTGGCACTGTATCATCTCCTGCCTAACGCTCCATCGAGTCGTGAAGGGGTAACCCACTGAATACCATAAATGGTCAGCCAACCCATATATATATGAAAATATATTCTACACAGATAAGGAAATCATTAAAGAGGCAGTGTATAACAACTACCCTTACTCTTCCTCATCGCAACCCATGCCCCACGGCATCCCGACCTCATGGCCTCCTTACCCGCCCTCAATAGAGCCAAGTATCAATAGTACTTTAGGCCATGCCTGTCCTGACAACCAACGTTGCCTCAAACCTGATGACTGAGTCGCCCAATCCTGACAGTTACACTACCTCACCTATAGTACCTTCCTGCTCTCATAAGAGCCATACCCAAATATCATGCACATGAAATTGTACAAAATAAAAAGCATGGCATACATGTTGCAATAAACAAGCAATTCTATCAAGAGTTTCACCTATTCACATTTCAGAGCATACCTAGCATGGCAATTGATTTTTATTCACATGGTATTAGCACTTCAAAAGGCATACGTGCAGTTATGAAATTGAAATGCCCTAAAATGTGCCTATCAAAAGCCAAGAAAGAAACCATTGCCATACCGACCAAGGTTTACATATCAAAATCAATAACATCACACAACAAGTGAGCCACAGAGGTTGAAATAACATAAACCATAATCTGAGAAAAAACAAATAGCAATTCCCACCCACGGAATCTCAATCTATCCCTCGTACATGGGGCCCCAGGCACCCAAGGACGAGGTCAAAAATATGTTCCAACAACCACCTATCTCCAGTCTACCATATCCCAAATTGTAAGACCAGCAGAAAATAAAAGAGAAGTCTCAAACTCATTAGCGTCCAGCAAAGCAATGCTACTAAATCCTAGTCAAGAACTCCTATGATACCACTTTGTAATGACCCAGACCCGAGCAGCCACCCGAACAGTGCAAAACGGGTCGGGTGTCACTACCTTAGGCGCACCTCCCCTAAATGCCAAAGGCTTCCAACTAGCAGTGAGGGTCTGAATAGGTATAGTGGGGAGGCTATACCCTCTCAGAGGAATAAAAATGGTACTGGCCCGAGTATAATACTAAAAAGTGCAGCGGAAATAAATGACTCAGCAGACTCGAACCAGACCCACATAGCGGAAACATCTCAAATATCAATAAACCAGTGGAATCAATATAGAAACAATAGCAGTAGAAAGTAAACAGAACAACGTGATGAATAATACAAGCAACTACTACTGTAAAAAAACAAGGCATGCATCGAAAGCAAGTCATACAGCTCAATATATAATGGCGCCAATGGCTAACCAATAATTTCTACATAATAAGGTAAGCATGATGATACAAAAGGGAAAACTAAACAACGTAACTCCAAAAGGTAAAACCTCAAGGTCCATACCAATCTCCATGCCAACAACACTAAAGTCCATCTCCTGGGGCTGACCCTCTACCTGTACGCAATTTCTTAAAGTCTACATGCGTTCCGAAGGGCCCGTGTAGGGTGTGAGACAAGTCTCAGTAGGATACCACCCAATGGTGCGTACATAATATATTTGTTTAGGCAGACATGCTTATATGAGAAAATAACAAATAGTACAATGCACAAAAGTAAACACAAACTTCAATGGTGCTTAACAGCCACCAAGAAGTGTCACATGCTTCGGCCAGCGCCGAAATTTCTGGATGTAACCCGGCACCACGTGCCACCTGACACCATGTGTCCCAAGTACCGACATCCCGAAGGCACGGCCAACAATCGTAACCTAGCTCGGGAGCTCAACCTTCCCATGGAACAACAACCGGAGGAACAGTGATACCTGTCCTCAAAAGATAACCGGATGGACAGTGATGTCTGCCCTCAAATTACGGCGAGCCTCTGCCCCCAACCCGACCACCTCAAAGTTATCTCTCGAAGGCTCCTCACATTCCACGTGGATTCCTATGGCAAGTACTCCCAAACCAAAACACCTAACCGCATCTACCGGGGGCCTCTACCCAGCGAGTGGCCGCACCACCTCATCTTGGAGTCTATCTGTGTGAACACTACTCAAAAGTACCCGGTGAGTGGTAATCACCTCAATAAGTTCCCAAGACACAACTCTTTTGACACATCGTTCCCCTGCGAACCTATCTCTCAAGTCAGATGGCCTCTCCATCCAAGTAACCCAGGCCAAAGCCCAACCCGACAGTCCAACTGCCTCAACCAACGTCCATGACACCCAATTCCATGGTACCAACCACCCAAAGTAAACCGAGTAAAATCCCCAACCTGTGATCCCCATCACTCAACAATACATCTAGGACTTTCCCAACACAACAAGCAGTTCATCATAGGAAAAATCACACATCACATAACTATACTCAAATCATCACTTGAAACAGGAAATTTCTAAATAATTAAATTACACTAACTTGTGATGTCTCATACCAGCACCTAACTCATTCTTAATTTAACAATTAAACTCAGTAGTTTAACTCAAATATTCAATAAGCAGTCTAAACATGACAATTTAAATAATGGTCCAATTCATCCGCATTTCAGCACCCCCATCCGAATTGCCCCAAATGAGCTATGACCTCTAACCCAGCCTCGCTCAAGCACAAGAAGGGTCAGGGAATACCCATTGGAATCCCACAATGCAGATAAACTATTAAAGATAATTAAACAAGGGTTTCGCTCAATACCCCATGTTGCACCTGAATGTCGCAACCACCAAAAGTCTACGAAAACACGAAATAAGTTATGCACCACCCACCTCGTACTCGTATGATGACACTCCTTTGATATCAGCCTTTGAATCAGTCTGAATCATGGTAGATCTGCGTTTCTATCAAATGCGGCAACTCCGTTCAGATGGAATCTGCGGAGGAACAGGTGAGGGATCAAGGACGAAGAAGGGTGCACAGGGTTAGCCTTTCCGATGAGGTCCTAAAGCCACCCACGGATCGAAGAATGGACAACGTATGAAGAATCTAGAAGGGTTTGAGTTTTTTGGAGGTTCTCAGACAAACCGTTCATCCAACGGGGAAGAAGAAGTGTTTTCCCGAAATAAGACGCGACGACGTCTCGGATGATCAATTAAAAATACAAGTACACGACGTGTATTTCCAAAGTACATGCCGTGTAGATGTGTTTCCATATTCCGACTTAAGCGGATTACAGAACATGGCTTGGACCATGTACACTTTCAACACACAGCAAGGGACTCGGCCTCTACATGGAACAAAGTTACACGGCGTGTCGAGGAATACCACATGCCGTGTAGATGGAAATTTACACCTGGGCACCACACGGCATGTACTTGGCCTCGTACGGTTAAGGATACATGAAATTTCAAAAAATACACATTGTGTAGTAAGAAGATTATATACGGTCTTCACACAGCATGTACTCGGTGGGAACACGGCCGATCACTCAGTTAACACATACGCGGAGTGTAGTCTGGAAATTTCCAAAAACTGCCCAGATTTTCCAGACTTCTCAAAAACCAGTCATAAAGTTAAAACTGGTTCGGGATTTGACCCGTTCTAAAAACCCAGGATCTTAAAAAAATGATCACGTTTTCTCAATTTCTAGTGAGTGATTCTTTTTTACCTAAAAAATCAATTTAAAACTGATAATGGACACTTTGAGTCATACAGGGCACATCGCGTACCAGATTGAGGTGTTGCTGATTACTACATCAATAATTATAGAATGTGATACTAATATATCAAAACAATCTAATTTTATTTTATTAGTTTTGAGTATGTCACCTATCTTTTTTACTAATGTTAATGTCAATTTTAAATAAAATGACACACTTGGAGTCATACCGATCACACCATGAATCAGATTGATTTTTGGCTAAATCCTCCATGTAAAACAAATGTCTTATTGATCATTTTCTTAATTTATCAAACCAATATGAATTTATTTTCTCAGTTTTGATTATGTCACTTGACTTTTTTACTAAAATGTTTTTTTAAACTAGAAACAAGCACTTGCAGTCATACCATTAACATTATGTATCAGTTGGATGTGAGAAAGATTCCTACACATCAGAAATGAATTATGAATATTTTTTCTAAATTATCATGATAATCCGTGTGAATTTTTATTTTTTTAGTGGGTGATATATGTTGAACTAAAATGTCCATTTTTAACTGATTATAGACACTTTGAGTCATATTGGACACATCATGTATCATATTGATGTGAGACTGATTCCCACATGTCCAAAATGACTTATGGATCTTTTTCCTATAGTATTAAAAAATCTAAATGAATTTTATTAGTTTTATGTATGTTAGTTTTTTTTACTAATTAATGTAAATTTTGAATAAAATGACACACTTGGAGTCATACCATTCAAACCGTGTGTCAGATTTAGTTAAGGATGATTCTATCATGTCCCATATTATTTATGGATTGTTTTCTTAATGTATCAACACAATATGAATTTTTTTTCTCATTTTTGAGTATCTCACTTGTGTTTTTACTAAATTGTCAATTTAAACTGAAAACAAGAACATTTATTCATAACGATCACATTTTTTGTTGGTTTAAATGAGACTGATTCTTAAATATAAAAAATGAATTATGAATCCTATTCCTAAATTATTAAGAAAATCATAGCTTGTTTTCTAATTTTTTAGTGAGTGACACACATTTTGAAAAAAAATGAAAAATTAAAATGATAATGGACACTTTTAGTCATATCTGGAACACCATGTATAAGATTATGGTTTAGCTAATTTTCAAACATCAAAAATGAATTATAGATCATTGTTATAAAGTATCAAAACAATCTGAATGAGTTTTATCTATTTTGATTATGTTAGTTAATTTTTTTAATAAAATTAATGCCAATTTTAAATAAAAAGACACACTTGGTGTCATACTGAAAACATTGTATGTCAAATTGAGGTGAGTTTGATTCCTACACAACAAAAATAAATTTTGGTTTTTTTGATAATGTATCGAAACAATATTAAATTATTTTCTCAGGTTTGATTCTGTGGTGTCTATTTTGAACTAAATTGTAAATTATAATTCAAATAAATATAGTATGAGTCACACCGAGTATAATATTTTTCATATTAAGGTGAATCTAATTGATTATGTGATATGTTTTTTTCTTTAAACTATCTATAAAAATAAAAAAATAGAGAACATGTTCCATTCTGATGGAAGATGAAACCTAATGTTTCCTAAAACACTTAAAGTATCAGGAAACATGGGCTTTACTCTTCCATCATAAATGATCATGTTCTTGACCCATTTCTTTATTTTCATTATCTCGATTGAATCCTCAAAGTCTAATCACTCATGAGTATGAGTAGCTTCAAACTGATTACCCCAACTGGAGTAAAAGAACCCACATATATATGAAAATAAATCTTATGTTAGTAATACTTTACAAAAATAAGTTGAAAAAAAATATGAAATAATTCATTCATAGTCCCATTGTTTTGGAAATATGATTCAAAAGTATAATATTTTCAGTTCACTCACTATGGATACATATGTGATATTTTAGAATCTTAATCCCAACAACATGATATATTAAACCACTTTACAATAACATAATAGTCACATATTACACAAAAATACCATAAATTTGTTTACCCTTTTGGCATGGTGTAAAACTCATCTATAAACATTTTACTTCTTATTTCTTATAAAATAAATAGCATAACACATTATATATTCCTATATTTATTTAACATTAATTTATCTCATTATTCATTCCTTGAAATCATTAACCATTAGTGTAAAACTATTAGCATACATTTATTAAACTAAATTAAATATTTACACATGAGTTTTTATAGAACAAAATAAAATATATCTTTTCCATTCATGATCATATAGGGTACACACTCTATTATAAACCATTTACCATCACTAACGGAAAAATATTTAGTGTGACCCATTATGTAATTCTATAAGACACTAAAATCCATTGTAAATTGTTTACAACTTTTTTACAGTATTAAAAAAATTATATCCCTTTATAGTATCTAGATTAAACTAAAATATAGTAAATCTATTAAGTCTTCATGGATTTTCTTATAGATTAGTATATCCTTTTAAATATTTTAGGTTATGATAAACACTAAAATAACATCATCATTATCTATTCATCATAATAGGAACATCCCTAATCTAATGTATTTTTTATTGAGAATGATGATGAGTTTTTTATTAATGAGCTTGCGAACATGGATAATTTTACATAATGAATGTGCACATGCATATTAGTGATGAACCAATGGATACATTTTTTGGTGGTGATCTAGAGGAAATGTGTCTATATTCATAATAAGGATAGGTTAAACATCTCTACTAATGTAATGATTCTGATATTCTGTGTGATATTATGGGGGGATGCTATAATTTCACATCATGTGCATTGAAAAGAATATGTTTTATTTAATCCATTTCACTAATGTAAAATTTATTTTTTACTTTATTGGATTTCATTGGAATTTTTAATATTATATCCTGCATTTAATTTTCAATCGAAAAGCCCAAATTATTCCACCATTAACCAAAAAAACCACTATATTTCTATTTTCATCTATCATTTACCACCACCCATAATGGAACCTGAGATAGGGAAATAATATAATTTTATTCTAAAAAAATAATGTAATTAACTAAAAATGAAGATAAAATGATGAGAAACATAACTAAATATATAGTAGGAACTCACCTCTTCGTGATGCATGTATACATTCTGAAATAATGTTTTCTAATAATTTATAAATAAATCAGTTTCTTTCATTATAATTATATTTGATAAATATATGAATAATAATATATAATCATTTTGATACTAATGCTTCACACTGCAAACATATTTATAAGGTCATATAACTTACTAGATCACAAATATAGTAGATAATAACCTAAATGTTTGGTTGGAAAACACTTTGACACCATGTACACTACCCACTCATCTTTAAACAAATATACTTCTCTTTTTGAGTATGATGGTTGTCCAAAATATTGGTAGTAATTATAAAGTATAGAAAAACAATCTATTAAAAAATATTTTTAAATAAATTGTAATTACCTTTGGAAATTACCTATTTGAGGATGCTAGAATTTTTATGTTTTAAAAACTCTTTCAAATTTTTTTAAACATAATACCCACAATAATTGCTATTATATTGCTTTAAAAATAGAAAATACGTTGACCAAAATAAGTAAATTGCCTTGAAATATGTTTTTATATTTGAATATTTATATATACACCATAATCTCTTTCCATTTGAAGTAGTCGATGGATTTTTTATTTTCATTTAGTGACTTCATTCCATGATTTACCCAATATTTAAGGTCAACACTATCAAAAAAACCATATTAAAACAATGGAAAAACATATAATTCTACATTTATCTATAAATAGTCGATTGTAGTGTATTAAAAATTTACAATAAACATCATGTGTTGTTGGTTTGTTGGATATCCATTTATTGGATCTAAAAAATAAATATTTATGGTATCTATATTGAGTGCAATGAAAATTTAGTGTTTCTTAAAAAAACAAAAACAAATAATTAATAAAAAAACAAAAAATTATTTTATGTGATTAGATTTTAGTGTTTTACTTTAGTATTGTAGGAATCAAAAAATATTTTTCCCACTATTATATTTTTCTCAAACACATCGTATAGATCTTATTTCTTCCTTTCAATTTCTTCTTTCTCTAAAAAAATATTGTCCGTAGAAATCATACATGGATTATTTAACCCAAATCATACATCATAATAGTTTCCCTTAATATAGTAGAGATATAATTTCCTATGGAAATTTGAATATTTATTAACTTTAATGATGATATTATATCACTATTTTGATAGACATATTATAAAAATACACCTTATGTTTGTATTCACAACTAAAGTGCCTGGCCATTCAAACTTCAAATATCATTGATACTCTTGAGACCAACTACATTAATGATAAAATATCAACATATTTATTCTTCATATGGAATGTAAGACATATTTTCATCATTAAATTTTGTATCTGTATGAAGTTTTAATGATAATAAATATTGATGTGGATCTAGTAGGGAGAAGGTACTCCCTGAAGGCCCTTTTGATTTCTTGGATGATTTAGTATATTATCTTGATCCGACCTTCCATTTCCACACCGTTTTATCTGTATAAAATTCCATAACTCACTTCAGACCCTTTTTCATCAACTATTATAGGTTTTTAATAGGAAAATACTTATTAAGTACATTCATCATGTATCTTTATAAGATTATACATCCATGCTACGATAGTTCCAGTAACATCATTGACCATTGTAATATATAGATCATCAAGTGGTCTCAGAAACTCAGTGATTAGATCATGAGCTAACATAGTCCCTAGAATCATTTGATCTTTTGGGATTTCATTACTTTTTAGGATATTATACATAATACCCCTCCCAACAAGGTTTTTCATGGTTGTTGTTTGATTAAAATCGCATAAAAGTTTACCCTGCAAAATATTAGTAATAAAATATTATCAAAAGTTGTTTGATTCACATTTAGGGGAATGAGTATTGAAAAAATTGATTATCACAGGTAAGGTATGTGGTTGGGGGGAACTACAAGCCTCAAAGCTATCAAGGTCATTTGATTCATCATGTGTGGATCTTTGATCCGCTTACAATTCTCTTTGATCCATTCTCATATATTGGTTTACCAAACCAAACTAGACAATAATTTATTACAAAAAACCTATTTTTTACTAGAATCATTTCATCATATTATATGTATTTTATTATTGTTTTATCTTATCAAAATATATTCTCTAAGAAACTCCAAAACCTAATCCTCCAATATGACAATATTATTCCAAATTCTTCAAATATTCAAAAATATAGTTTTTCTTCAAGTACAATCACTTCAAATTATTATATCTATACTATATAAAAAACATATGAACATAAATAGACATTTTTATGTAATACTATTATAATTAACAATTTATTACTATTATTCCTTACTTAAACATGTTTACCATACTATTTTTTCATCAACTAAATTACTTTCATTATTCAAGAGAGGCTCCTTTCATAGCACATGACATGGGATGAAAGTTGATTCATATTTTTATTCATCAATATGAATATGAAAAAAGAAGATATTTCATTCCATATCACATAAATATTATATTTTTAATTTAAAATACATACCAATTTATTCTTGGTTGAAGTACACCCCATCTTTGTTTGCAATATGGGTACATTGGTTTCGATGCACATTCTTTATTTTCATCACTCTTTTCCTATTTCATAAATTAAAAATTTTGAATCAAATTGGATAAAATAAATAATTTCAAATAATATAATATTAACTATATTGTACCTGAAATGATTTCTCATTGTGAGGACTAATGAATGTATTTCATGTTTCTTTTTTTATAATGTGTGCATCACTAACTGGTGGGTGGGGCTTTACATTCCCCTCTACATCCCTAAGATGTATCTAAGTAAGAAGAGTTATAAATCCTCTATGTTATTTTCTATTAGAAATTAAGATATATTTATTATGTAAATCTCTTAAACTAAAGAAATTTTGAATGGAATAATGAGAATTAAATAAATATTTCATTATATATTTTTTCAGTAAAATGGAGAAAGTATTTCATATAATTACCTTTATATAGTCCAAATGGTTTCCATAATTATAAGCTAAAAATTCCTCCAAAAATCTATATCAATCAGAACATTCATCCTCATTGTGAACACAACATACCTAATGAACATTGACTTGCTGGGGTCAACAAGTTGGCCACGTTGATTCAATTTAACCTCAAATTTTATACCCTTACTTATTTAATTTATAATTTTATTCAACACTATGATATTGTTCCATTGATGTTCTATTTCATCATCATTTCCTTGACCCCTAATAATTTTTCAATATCAACATCGACCATTTTTTCTTCCTTTACATTGGTAACATTATCATGTTTAGAAAACATTTTCCTAATATGTACTCCCAAATTTTATTTATATTATGTAAATGTAGTAGAGAACATATAATATTATGAGAAAAAATTGTAGTATATTAAGAAACACTTTAACATTCTCATTTTACTCCCTTTATTTTTTTAATTGTTGACAAGATTTAGATCCTCTATAGAAAATCCAAAACCCCACTTTTTGGTACCCTTTAATATAAAAGAAATTGTCTAAATTGGGACCACCATGAACTGATTGTTATCTCTCCATGAAAGGTTCATCCTCAATTTAATTTTCATCTAAACCAGCTATTTTTTTAGTATCGATTAAAATAATCAACGAATTCTTATTTTATGGATATGAAACATAAAATATTTACACTACTTGTGAGGCCATTATAGATGGATCTTCCTTTTCCCATTCCATATTGAAATTCATTTTCATGAATTCCATTTCATTACCTTTCACTACACCTCTATTTTCAACCCATTTGTAATATAAAATCATCACTTGATATTTTTTATAATACAAATCATATATATGTTCAATAAATCTAAAATATGATAAATTTTCATAAATTGGATTTCAGTCCTTGGAACCAGATATGTACATAAAATCCACCACAAGAATAACTCCACTATTTTGTATCTTATTATAGTTATCATGTTATTTTATATAAAATTTATAACCATTGATTATAAAAACAATGTAAGATATAACATTTCATTTAGTCCCCTAGCTAGCCAACAATGATGTTCATCAACTGAATTCATATTTCATGACATCTCCTTATAAATTTATTATTAAAACCATTATATAAGGTTCTTATTATGTGTATTTGATATCCATACTTATTCCATTTATGGATCAAATGTATAATAATTTCATTGTGGGATTGAACATATGGATCAACATCTTCACTATTATGGAAAATGTAAAGGTGAATTTTCTCTTGCTCTAGGATGGAAATTGTAACAACATCTCTTCCAGAGATCCCTTCACTCATAAGGTGTCTTCTATTATGAGAATTATGGAGACCAATGCTATCATCACATGATAGGTAATTGGTAAATAATTCAAAATCTTATTCAACAATATATCATTATCCTATAAAACCATATGAATGGATTTTTATCTTGAAATACCCTTTCAAAATCTGTATGTACCATTTAATGTGGTACATCCATCAATAATGAAAAGGACCTGGTAGTTGAAACTCTCTAACCAAGTGAAAAATTATGTGAACCATTATATCAAATAATTATATAGGGAAGAACATTTCTAATTTATATAATAATACTTCTACCACCATATTCATGATTGGAAACTTCACAAGGTCAATAACTTTACAGCTCATAGATTTGAACAATAAGTTGATTTTGGTTAAAATATGTCATAAATTTTGAGTATTAATGGATTGTAAAGGAATAAAAATAAAATCTTTCATCAAAACATGACAATTGTGTGATTTTAGTCCATGTATCTTCAAATCAGTTAGGACATGAAATTCTTGATATTTAATGAATACCCCTATGGAACTTTTACACCATTAAAGAAAAATGAATAATTGAAATTTTTCCTTTATGGATAGAGTGAAAGATGATAGATGAGAAAAAGTATTCCTTTTACCCATCACCAGTGGCAACTATTCTCTTATCCCCATGTCATTCATATCCACCCTATCCTTGATTCCATCTTTTGTTTTACCATGAATATTTAGTAACATGCCAATAACATTGTCAAATACATTTTTTTCACATGCAATAAATGAATAAAATGTCTAATATAAAAACATTTCCAATACATCATTTCAATAAAAAATGATCTTTTTTACAATTTTATTTATTAAGGATTTTCAAAAATGGTATACTAAAAATAGTGTCAATATCATTTATTTTAACAAATAGTTGATCACCTATTATTGGAGATAGTGTTTTTTTGGTATTACAATCAAATGTTGTTATCTAATATCAGTATTTATGACGTCTTGGTAAAAAATTATAATTTCTTAAAAAACACAGTCTTTGTGGAATGTTTCAACCAAACTGAGTGTGTGAATTCATCACAAATGGGACACCTCAAAAGTAAATTAATTTTTTAGACTGAAAAATTTCCATAATAAGGAAATTAATTTATCAACTCTTAAATCATGGAACTCAATGTGAATTCTTCATTTCTATGAGCATCATACGTTGTAACACATGCATCCCATGTCAATTTTAGATCTTTAATAAATGGATCTAAATTGGAAACAATATCATTACTGGGGTTCTTTAGTCCATATATAAGCAGATACAACATAATGTATTTACACTTCATGTATAAGCATGGTGGAAAGTTATAATTATCCAACATGATGGTCCATGTACCGATGATTACTACTCAAAACACCAAAATTATTTATTCTATTTGTAGATAACACAAGATGAGTGTTTCTTGGCTCATTTCAAAATTCAGAATACTCATAATCAATTGCATTCCACTAAGGAGAATCTATTGGATGATGTAGGTTCCTATATTTAATTATTGTATTTCCATTTCATGTCAATTGTCTGATGGTTTGTTGAAATACATATAGTCTTCTAAACCTTGGAATGATAGGAAAGTACAATACAAATTTCTAAATACATGATTAATTTTTTTTATCAATCCCCACCACACATATAGAATTTTAGGATTCATTCATGGTCCTTGAAAAATAATATACAATCATTTGGACATGCTTGTCATTTTTTTTGAGGTCATACCCATTGAACATAGCATTCATTTAGTGTCATATGTTCAATATGGATGTTCATTTTATTTTTCTTTCATATCATTCAGGAGACCAATTCGTTCTATAAATCTAGTGTCACTCTATTCGCTACCAGATTTCAAATTATATAACTTTAATAAATATGAAAATGTTATGTATTTAGTAAAAATAGTGTAAAATGGTCTCTTAGAAAAACTATTTAACTTCTCAAACACCTTTTGACAATCACAATAGGAATTTTTAATTACCATTTTATTTTCTTCCATGTTATCTCCATCATCATTTACAAGGGTATTCATATCAATTGACCCATAAGTCATAATATCATCCCAATTGGTGTGAACATTTAGTTTTTTTCTGGATTTAGACCAACATTTATAGCTCTGATCTATTCCCTGACAAATAAAATGTTCTTCTAACTCTTCCAGAATAATATTTATTTAATAAAAACAACATAAACAGGGAAAAAGGATTCTTGAAGTGTTGTATGCATGCTCTATTGAAAACTTTATGCACTCTTTAACTCCATATTCACAAAAAAAATTCATAATATTTCTTTGCATCCATTTTAGATTCATATACATCCTATTGGATACATAGAATATTAATTTTGAATAAAAAAAATAAAAAAATAGAGATAAATATTCATTATAAATGGTGAATGTTATAGATAATTCTGATAAAGGTAATCCAACATTTTATTATTTAAAACAATTTTAGTATGCTTTAAAGGAAATGGGAAATTGAATTTAAGAAAATAATTACTCAACTATGTTCGATGTTATCCTATGAATTCATCCAAAATGATCACCAGTTCCTGTTAAGGGATGAATATTTCTCATAGTAGTTCAAGAAACATAAGTGCATTTTCAAAAGATATGGGGGTGAGTCCCAAGAAACAAAGTGAAATAATAACCATTCAGGAGATGAAAATAATGTGGGTGAAAATTGTCTCATTAAAAACTATAATTTACCATATATTAATTAACAATTTCAAATATTATCTAAAAACCTTCAAAATTTAAAATGATACTTCTTAAATTTTTAAAACCCCGCATGCAAACCTTTTTTTAATTCCACATGAAAATTGACCAATTTTTTTCAAAAACACATAATGGGATACGAACTCCCTTTTCTATAAAAGTTATTAGCATCAAGTGAAAAAATTTAAAATCATATTCAAAGACCATTTACTATAAATTAAAATTTTAAAACATTTTCCATAGAAATATGTACACTTTTACATGTTTAAAACATTACAGGTTCACTTTGAAATCACTTCCTAATTTTCAAAACATCGATTCCATTTTAGTTCATTTTAAATGAAAACCTCATTTTTCATTTTTAAACCCACATTAACATTTAAAATCATGTTTACTTCTTCAAAACAAAAAATATAAAATATGAATGATCATAAAAATTAAAAGTATGCAACCAACCAGTATAAAGAATTGTATAATTATTAAATATCTCATAAATATTTTATAAATATGGCATGAATAAAAAAATTTGAAAAGAAAGTAACAAATTAACAATTTAAATCCTAACAAGATTATCTTGGACTACTAGCCTAAATGATAAGTTTCCCATAGGCTTATTTAAAAATTTAATTGAGGGACTATTCATTGATCAAAAACTAGTTTCATCAAATATCACACAAGAAGTAAAAAAAACCTAACTTTCGCATGTCATAAAATTTATTGAAGAATATATTAGTATTTGAAAGGGGTTACAATACATTAATTGTATTGTTATTTTTGATAAATTACTCTCTATTATCATTTTTTTAAATTCTCAAGTGTGTTAATTAATTATCTATGTTTACAATTCTGAATAATTGTTGATGTAAATGTTTTAAATTGATACTTCATGTTATAATTTTTAATTTATTTATGTTTTATTTTTTTATGAAAAACAAATTGGGTCATTCATAGTGTGGCACCTTGGATATCCCTCAACCAAAAAGGGGGCCCATTGGTTCAACTATGTGGGGTGTCCTTCTCAAGGATACTCACAATAAGAATATGGAGGTTATTTTTCATAATGTACACTTAGCACCGGCAGGCCCATGTAAAAGGCAAATAGAGTTCACCCATAGGTGCATGGGTGGGCTAAGTCACTCGTTGGGTCGTCGGCCTATGTATGTGGAATGGTTAAACCAGTGATGATCTCTAATAGACAACTCTTAGAGAGGATATTATCATCTTGTTTGATGTATTATTCACCCTTCACATCTCCAAACTGATGTGGTAAACATATATTAGTTTCACTATTCATCCATGTTAAAAACTCACATGTAATTGTGGATGTCGGATCTATTATATCCCATCCATCCAATATCTTTATCTTATCCTTTGTCCACATTTTAACTCCCACTCATCTTCATATTATGATCTAATCTTTTACTTCAGGTGTCTACTCATTATTATATTAACCATTTTTCTTCAGCACACTGGTTCTTTCAACCTATCTTTCTTTCCTCTTTTAATCTTCTTCAAGATCCCAAACTGCTTATTTCTTATGGGGTTGTTATACTGGGTCTTGACATCTTATTATCACATATTATTTTCAGTTTCTATAGTAAGTTATTCATGATCTTCTTCTTCATCATTATTATCATTCTCTAGTTCGATTTTTTCCCTATTTGGTTGCTTTATAGTGACATCATTGGAAACCAATGGTAATCCAATGATTCACTTCTTATCTTCTCAAACAGTGATCCATGATTCACCGTTGGAACCCAAAAACGAGTTAGCGATTCACCATTGGATATTTACAATGGTGAGTAATGATCCATCGCTAGATTTAAATAGTGAATCATCTTATTCATCATTGGACATCAACGGTGGGTCATCTTTTCCCATCAGTTTTTTTGTTGTACAGAGCCTTAACAAAAGGTTCTTCAAGAACCAATAGGATCTCCTCTTTCTTCATTCACTTTTTGAAGTAGGATCCTTATTTTTTTGTTTTTTCTCTTGTTTTTTATCATAACTTTTTAATTATATTAATCAGTTTCTCCATCATGGTGTTTTATTTCATAATGTGAATATAAGTTTGGAAGAAGATTCCTTTTTCATTCATTCTATTATTTTATTATTATTTTTATTCTTTGAGTAACAATAGTTCTGATTTATTCATCTAAAATTCTATTCTATTTTTTGGAAATGATTTTAGTGATCCACCATTGGAAACTACCAATGGTAGGGCATGAGTCGCAATTTGGATTCATGAAATGGTGAGTCATGAGTCATTGTTTGACATCCAATGGTAGTAAAATTTTATTTTCTCTCTTGATGCCCTTGGATGCTTAGTATCTTGAAATATGTGTTTTTGGTTGGATCCTTTTTTTCTTGAAAATTAAATGGTATCATCTGCTCTATTTTCCCACCATTTGTGAGTCCCCAATATCTATTTTCAATGGTAGGTCATTAGCTACCACTCTCTATTTTCTACGGTAGGTCATCAGCCATCAAGAGTTAAAATTTTATGTTTTTAAGATTTTATTTCTTATTTCAATGGATGCTATTAAAATAAATTCTTTTTTTAAATGTTTTATTATTTTACGTTGAAATATAATTGCAACAGTGTATTAAAAAAATTATTATAACATTATTTCATGTACACTTGTTAATACAAATTGACATTCATGTGATACTTTGTTGTACAAATTTCTATTATCTTTAATTTATAGCAGATTATATTTTTATTATAATTTCAAATTGTTTTTAATTAGTATAAATATAATATTAATTTTTTCTATTAATTTATAATTAATAAATATAAGTCTTGTTTGTTTTATGTTTTTCATCTCAACTATAACAAATAAAGGCATTGGTCATATTTTTCTGTTATAATACACTAATATATTTCGTGAAAATATTGGATATAGAAAAAACTCTAATAGAATCTTGTTTTAATGATTCAAGATATCTCTTCATGGAATAAAAATGCATACCAGTGAAGTCACTCAATAAGAATATAATGAAACATTTTTTATGCTACTCTTGTTCAATCAAGAACATCTTTGACTTCTTTTTTTCTTCTACGATCAGTAAAATTATTTTTCACATTCATCACCCACAACTAGATTGATCATACAACATGAGCTATATTAAATTTCTATGTCATCAGGACAGTTTTTTTTAATTGTTTTTATTATTTCTCTGTTCAAATTATTTCTCCCATCTATTTTTCGTCCATAGTTTGGTTTATAATTTTATCATCCAAAATTTGTCTCATTGGTTTATTTCTACCATTTAAATGGGAGGTCATGTTGTTACTATAAGAATAAAGTAATTTAGGTTGTGAATCATTCAAAAGTTAGGGGTTAAACCCACATGTGTGAAAAGGGTATGTTTCATTTTTATTTAATTAGGGTATCACTCCCATTCAAAAGTGAGGATCTGGTTAATACCAGTCTCTTCTAATAGTAGAGGGTATTGATGATAGGAATATGATCTTGATTATCTGAACCTCTATAAATACTTTATGTCCTATCTTATTTTTTTCAACTCAATTTTAACATTGATCTAACTCTGATAAAATATTATTTTTTTAATATTTCAAAAATAACTATTCACCCCCTCAACTCACAAATGTCATACCAAGAAACCTAACAATTAGTATCAGAGGGTGGTTCTTTTTTAAGGATTTTTTTATTTTTTTCAATATAATTTTTTTTAACAAACCATTATTATAGACTTAAAATTATAATGAAAATATTCACTAATTTGTTATGGAAAACTAGGATTTGGAGACGTTGAATCCCATAAGACTGCCTCACTTTAACGGAAGTGATATGTATAATAGAAGGAAACAATTTAGGTATTTATTTAAAATAATGGTCTTTATTATTGGGATATATTTTAAAAACCATAAAAACTTCATGATGGAGACTTATAAATTCTCACAGGCAATGATGCTTCAAAATACATTTTAAATTACAGTGTTATGAATTTATTATACTTCACTATAAGTAAAAAATATGTTTAGTCATATTTCATCCTGTAAAAATGATTCTGACATTATAAGGAATTTAAATGTCACTCATCAAGGAACTAATAAGTTGCATAGAACCAAGCAAGGAATACATAGAGCAGATTTCAAATAATTCAGAATAGTTAATCAAGAAAGTATAAATGATTTGTATAATTGATTAAATAAAATTTTTAATAGTATGATATTACTCATAGATACCATGAAGAATAAAGCTCTAATGTTAATATTACTTTAATCTCTACCCAATATATGGAGTTCAAATAAATATTCTATTAAAGAAATTATAGATTATATTAAATATTCAATAGATGGGTTGATAGGGTCACTACATCAATACGAACTAGAAATAAAGAATTATAATGATGATGGACCTGATAAAAGGAAACGTATAAAATTTAATTAAAATATAAATGTTATTTCTAATTACTCTAATTCTGAGGTACATCATAGTGAGAATGAAGAAATTAAAAATTTCACCAAAGGAGTATACAAGTACATCAAGGGTAAGAGAGGCTTTAAAAAATTCCCAAAATAGATAATAAAAACAATGAAAAAAGGGTATTAAAAAGTTAAAAGTAGTACATATGATGTTTCTTAATTAATATTATTTGAGTCTAGGAAAAAAGGGATTTCAAAATTGGTCTGTCCCAAATTAAAATAAGATGAAAAAGGAAAAAAAATACAATAAGGAACAATGAAATGAATATCATGTAATATGGAGTTGTACATAAGAGTTAGACTCAAGTATTGATGATTCTAAGAGTGAAAAAGAAAATACCAATCCATCCTGTATGTCTCTAATTTTAAATTAGGTACACTGATTATAATTTTAGTTTTGGTTATGAACATTATATTGAAAATGGAGTTGAATAATTTACTATTCAAAATGAAAATTTTAAAACTGATATCTTTATAATGGATAAACATTATAGGGAATGAAAATGAAAAATTAATAATATTAAAGATGAAAATAAAAAAAAATTGAATCATTCTATTTTATGAAATAAATAAGAAGAAAATGTAGTAGATTCTTAACTGTTAAAATTTAAAGATGAGAATATCTGAATAAAATATTTCATGTCGAAAATTGATGAATATCAAGATAGAAGATTTAAATTATTTTTTTATGATTTAGATAAGATTGAAAATCAATATAAGAATCTTAGAAAATAAAATAAGAAACTAAAATTTTTTGGATCATGTTCAAATGTGAAAATATATGATTATATATAAGTTATTCAAAAAGAGAATGAAAACCTTTAAAAATTACTAGTTTAAAGGAAACCTTATCTATTTTTAGTTGATTACAAGATAAATTTGATAAGATTATGTTTATGAACAAACCCAAATATGAAAAAATAGGTTGAGTATATAATAATAAGATTCCATAGATGTATAGAACTATTTTTCTTAAAATTAAAAATGGTAATATTTCAAATGTCACATTCTATAGTTGTAACTTGAAAGGGAATTACAAAAAAAAATTCTATTTAATTTTTACTCAATCATTAGGAATTACTAATACTTTAATTTCTAAAATTATATCTTCTATATTATCATACAATAAATTCCTCAAATCTATATGGGTGCCTAAATTTTTTTGTACTACTCTTCTTGGACACAAACTAGTTTGGGTAACACAACTACCATATGCTTGATTTGTTTTGTATGAAGCATGTCTGATGATTTATAAAGTCATATGGTATATGGATAGTGTGTGATCAAGGCACAAGATTGGTGAAATTACTTACTTCTTATCTTTTAATTCTTGTGATGGAGGAACTTTCACTTTCAGAGGCAACTCTAAAGGTATTCTCAAAGGTTTTTGAGAATTATGTATATTAACTTCTATTAGAATTTAAAAATTACCTTTTTAGATGGAATAAAACACAATTTAATTATCATATCAAAAAAATTTATGATGGTATGATTATAAAATTTGAAGATAATAAATTTCTTGTTTATAAAGATAATATTATTTTATTTTATGTTAATGGAAAATAAAATATATATTCTATTGATTTTTTATAAATAACCCAGGAGAATGTAAAATGCATAAATACTATAGATAGAGATCAAATTTTGAGCCATAGAAGGTTGGGACATGTTCAACTTCTACATTTGTACAAGTTGGCTAAACATAAACAGGTTCTAGAACATAAAAAATTTAGTACATGTAAGTATTATATATGTGATTCTTGTCTAAAATGTAAGAAGCACATAAATTAATTTAGAAATATTAATGTGATTAATACTTGTAGATTCCTAGAACTGCTTCATCTTGATTTATTTGGACCCATGAGAAGTTCTAGATTAAGTTATAAAATATGTGTGTTTTTAATTGAATATGATTTTAATATATTTACTTGGACCCTATTCTTATCTCATAAAAGTAAAACCTTAAAAATATTGTTAAATTATATAAGGAGATTCAAAATTTGAAATGTCAATAAAATTTTATCTTTTAGAAGTGATAAAGGTGGAGATTTTGTTAACATATAATTGAAAAATTATATGAATTTTATGGATTTTTTCATAATTTTTCTTCCCCTACAACACCAAAACAAAATGGTGTTGTAGAGAGGAAAAATCAAACTATTCGTAAAATTCAAAGAATAATGCTTGATGAATTCTACCTTAGAAATTGTTTTGGGATGAGTCAGTTAACAATACTTTTTATATATTAAATAGATTTTACATTAGACCCGTGTTTAAGAAAACTTCATATGAACTATTTAATAATAAGAAACCCAAAATGAATTATTTTAATGTTTTTGGATGTACAATCTATATTATAGATACAATGGATAATCTAGAACAATATGATTCTAAAAGATATGAAGTTATATATTTAGGATAATGTAATAATAGTTAGGATTATAGGTTATAAAGTAATAGAACTATGAAAATGGGAGAATTTGTGCCAGTTAAGATCATTCAAAATAAAGAAAAACAAAGTACCAATTTTGTTGATAATGCTGAAGATTTAAATGTATTCTAATTTGATGATGATAATCACTAAAATAATAATGCATCAGTTGAGGGGGGAGAAAATATCATCTCAATCCAATAATCTAATTTTAAAGACTCACAAAAATGACTCTATAAAATTTTATAGTAAATGGTTAATCATGAATTTGGACTAGAAAATTTGTTTTAAATTTTTGTGCTGATTATAAATTTGCTGCTGATTTTTTGCTTGTTAATATTAAATAAGCTTTGAATGATTATAATTGGATAAATGACACGCATGGTGAACATTACAAGTTTTATTAAAATAAATTATGGAATCTATTTGAATTTTGTAAAAATACAATATATGTAGGAACCAAATGGAATTTTTGAGATAAATTGGATGATTCTGGTAATATAATTATAATTAAAGAATGATTAGTTTCCCAAATTTATCTTCAAGAAGAAGGAATTGATTCTTAAGATTCATTTATACTATTTACTAAATTAAATTATATTTGGATTTTATTATCTTTTGTTAGTTTTAAAAAATTAAACTTTTTCAGAAGGATGTAAAAAATCCACTTTTAAATATTTTAATTTTAGAATTGGTTTATGTTAAACAACCACCAGGTTTCGAAAATGATGAATTTTGAAGTAATGTTTTCAAAATTTCTAAATATTTATATGGTCTTAGGAGAGCTCCTCAAGATTGGTATGAAAGTCAAACTATATTTTTATTTAAAAATGATTTTCTTAATGGTAAGGTTGATCCAACAATATTTATAAAAAGAGTATCAAATGATATAAAAATTATAAATATTTATGTTAATGATGTTATTTTTTGTTTGATCTTAGTAATGAGTTTACAAAATTATTGACAAATAAATTGAATATGAGCCTAATGGGAGAGTTAAAAAAATCATTGCTTACAAAATAATAAAAGAAAATATGGTGTTTTCCTAAATCAGCTTATGTGTGCCTAAAATATTTTAAAAAGGCTTAGACTTGATTCTTGTAAAACTATAAGATCTCCTATGATAAAAATTTCTAAACTAGATGTGGATTAATTTATAATTTCCATTAGTGATAAATTGTATAGAGTCATGATATGAAGCCTTTGGTATCTTACTTCTTCTATGAGAGTTATTATGTTTTTTGTTTGTAAGTGTGCTCGATTTCTATCAATCCCAAAAAAAATATTCCATAAAACTATTAAAATAGTAATTATATACATTAAGGGTACAATTTATACTAGACTATTCTATTATGATGAGAATTATTTTTATTTTCTGTCATACTTTGATTATGAAATTTTAGGTGGAAGAATTGACTGGAAAATCACTACGCATATGTGTCATTTTTTAGGAAAAATTTTAATTTCATGGAGATCTTAGAAACAACTTTTAGTTTAACTTTCAACATCTAAGGAAGAATATTTTTCTGCTACTAGTTGTTTCTCCAAAAGTATTTTGATAAAAAAATATTGTATGATTTTAATATTATTTTTGATAAAATTACTATCTACTCTAATAACATAGGTGTTATTTAAATTTTCAAAAAACCTCTTCAACACAATAGAACTAAATACATTTATTTTTGAATTTACTTCCTTAGGGATCATGTAAATAAAGGTGGTATATGTTTAGAATTTTAATCTACTGAAAAAGAATTTGAAAACATTTTCACAAAAACCTTATATTCTATTAAATTTGATAAAATTAAATTTGAATTAGGTATGTTAGAATCATAAAATAAATTTTACTTGAGTTTTTTACCTATCTATTATTTTTTTAATTTTTTTAAATAATAATTATATCATACTATTTAAAATGAAATGTTGAACTACAACACAACTTTAATTCTTCTTTCCTTGAATGTTTTATCAATTTTTTTACTCTCATGATAATATTTTACTTTGTTAAATTTATAGTTTTTGTTTTTTAGATGGGAGTATCTTTTATATATTAATTTATTTTTTTATAAATTTTAATAATGGTGATATATTTTTAGAAATTTAATAAATGTTTTGTTTTTAAATTTACAAAAAATGGTGTTTGTTAGTATCTGAAAGTGGTTCCAATACATTAATATTATTACTTGTTTTGATAAGTTACTCCATATTAACTTTTTACTAAATTTCCAATTATTTTAGTTTATTATCAAGGTTTACATGTCTTAATAATTGTTTACATAAATGTTTTAAATTGATACTTAATGGTAGAATATTTTTTATTTACTTACTGTTTATTTTCTTTTATGAGAAAAAAATTAGACCATCTTTAATGATGAACCTTGGATAGCCTTAAAAAACTTTGGGAACCATTGGTTCAACCCCGTGGGAAGGACACCCTATAGGAACCCATAAGGAGGCTTTGGAGGCTATTATGAATAATGCACTCTTAGAATTTGTGGGCCCATGTATAAGTCACACATAGTGTGCTCATTGGTGCATTGGTGGGATAATTTACTAGTTGGGATATAGGCCCATGTCGGTGCAATGTGTATACCAGTGCTGATCCTCAGTAGCCATATAAAATCAAGGATTAGTGCATATTTTTTATAAACCATTCTACCTCCATGTCTTCAAAACAATGTGGGACACATATGTGAGTTTCACTATTCATCAAATTTAAAAACTCATATATAATCATCATCATAGGATCTATTATATCTAATCCTTATAATAAATTTATATTATTCTATCACCACATTTGAACTCATACCCATATTTTGATTCAAATCCCATCTTCTTCTTCAGGTGTCCACTCATTCTCTTGTTAATAGTTGTTCTTCAGAATGCCAGTTCTTTTGACCCTACTTGTGTGCATCTATTAATCTTCTTCAGGCTCTCGCATTGCTCATTTATTATTGGGTTGTTGTACATACTCAAACTTTTCTTCTCACATATTCTATTGAGTTTATACAATACTATATTCATCTTCTTCTTCTTCAGGATGCTTATCTGGTTTTAAGTTCACCTTTGTTGGTTGCTTGATGGTCACATCGTTGGACACAAATGGTAAGTCAGTGAGTCACCATTGGACTTCTCCAATGGTGATTAATGATTCACGGTTGGACCCCAATGGTGAGTTCGTGAGTCACTACAGGATATTTCCAATGGTGATTCATGATCCACCATTGGATTTCAATTTTGAGTCATTTTACTCAATGTTGGACATCAATGATGGTTCATATTTTCCCACAAATAGTTTTTTTCATTGTTGTACAGAGCTTGGAAGAAGGTTATTCAATCTCTAATACGAGATCCTCCTTTATTCATTTTCTACAGAAGGATTATTAATGTTTTAGTTTTTATCTTATTTTTTATCAGATTCTTTCAATTATGTTTATCAATAGATTATTAACGTTGTGTTGTTTCTTGAAGTAGATATAATCATTCCAGCAACTTGCTTCTTCATTAATTATGTTTTTATTATTATTTTATTCTTCTTTTAGACATAATAGTTTTGATTTCTTCGTATGTAATTCCATTATATTTCTTTCAAATGTTTTTATTGAGCCACCATTGGAAACTGCTATCTTTAGTTCATGAGCCAGCATTTGAATTGATGCAATGGTGATTCATGAGTCATTGTTTGACATTAAATGGTATAAAAAATTATTGATTATATTGAAGACTTTGGTTTCTCAGTAGATTGAAATGTGTTATGTTTTTTATACCTTTTTTTCTTAATATTTCAATGGAAGCATGTTCTCTTTTTTCCACCATTGGTGAGTCATTGTTCTCTGTTTTTAGTGGTATGTTATAAGCTACTACTCTCTATTTTTAGAGGTAGGTCATGAGCCACCATTAGTGAAAATTTTATATTTCTAAAATTTTACTACGTATTTCAATTTATGTTATTCAAATAAATTATTTTGTTAAGCCTTTAATTATTTCATGTTGAAATATAATTGCAACCCTATAAAAAATAATAATCATACCACCCTTTCATGCAGATTAATATTCATGTGATGCTCTATTTTACAGCTTTATATTGTATTCACATTCTATAAGATTTTATTTTTATTATAATTGTTAATTGTTTACAATTGATATACATAACATATTAATTTTTTATATATTAATATCTAGTAAAGAAATATAATACTCATTTGTTCAATATTTTTCAGCGTGACTTTAAAAAATAAAGGTAATAGTCATATTTTTATAATTTTATACACTAACAAGTGTTGTATAGATATCAGATATGAAAATGATCCTAGGGTATCTTTTTTTAATGATCTTAGGGATATATTAAAGGGATACAAACATATACCAATGCATATTATTTGACAAGAATATGATGATTTAATTTTTTGATGATCTACTTTGATCATGAAAATTATTTGAATTATGTTGTTCTTATTTGATCATTGTAAGTCTTCATAACTTTCATATTCCACCATTAGATTGATCAATTAACTCGAGATGTTATAAATTTATGCATAATATACTCAACTGTTGTTTTAATTGTTTCTGTAATTTCGACATTTTAATTATTCCTATCATCTGTATGTATTTTAGAGTTTTTTTTAAGCTTCTCCCATCCAAAAAAATATAACATTGGGTTATTCCTACCATATAAATGGAAGTTTAGGTTTTTACTCCTAGAAAAATGTAATTTATGTTGTGACTCATTTAAAAGTTTGTGTTTATACAAGTAGGTGTGAAAAAGGTACATTTCATTGGTATGTAATCGGTTTATAAATCCCATTTAAAAGTGAGGATCTAGTTAATACCAATCTCCTAACAAAGTACATGAGATTGATGATAGGACGAGGATCATGGTGATATAAACCTCTATAGAAACTTCATTCATTAGATGGAGTCTATGTGTGATATCAGGCATAATATTTATTTGAATTTATCTGTCTCTGAGTTGAATTAGAGGTGTTCTAGTACCCGGTGCAAGATCATGATAGTAGATTCAGTTTTTTTAAAGGAACTAACCAATAATTTACACCAAGTTTCAAGTTTGTACTTTTTTTTGTTTATAATATCATAGGATGATTTAGGTTATTTAGGAATTGAGACAGAGGGATGGGATTTTCCATCGACAGGTGGAACTGAGAATTTTGTTGCAAATATTTATCCAGTGGACCGAATAATGTTTTTTCATGAGATTTGGTGCGGTGAGATGTAAACAAAATCACATGTGTTATTAAAATTATATATTTATTCATGGTTTATTGTGAAAATTCCATTAAACAAGTTTAATTGTTTTAAAATTATGTATTCTATGAAATTAATGTTTGGACTAGTGCTCTTTAATTATTTACATTCTTTAATTTATATACGTTGATGCTTATAAATTTTATAAGCACCAAATCATTTTAAAATCCATAATGGAATATGAATATCATGTGTTGGGGTTATGTTAAATCACATTATATTGATAATGTAACTAGAATATACACATGTCTTAGACCTTTTTTCAGGAAAGTAAATTACTACTCAAACCGTATTTATGTTTTGATATCATGAGTACATTTAGTAGACCTAAATTTAGTTTTAAATCAAGAGTTTAAATGGTATGAATATACTTTATTATGAATTTCTTTTTATACCTTATCATTTATTACAATGAAATACATTTCCTTTCACTATAACCTAAGTTAATTATAAGCCAATGAATAATAATTAAACTTGATTTAGTGATTTCATAAATGATGAGATAAAGGATAGGTTGATTAAGTGGGAAGGAATGATTTGTTATGATAACTTGGTAAGTATCATCAGCATGTTTTATATTTGAAACTAAACTAAAAACTTTTTAAGTACTAAATGTGTCTGTTTTCTTAAATAATTATATAAGGATTTGGTTTTATATAAATACCTTAAATAAATAATTTGTTTTCATGAAACTGCAAACATAGTTATTTTCAATCTTTAAAAAGTATTATAAAATCATATTTTTACATTACTAATAGGAAATGTGTATCTAGAAGTGAAAGAACCATGGTATGAATAAATATATACATTTGGGACTAATTTCACCCTTTAATAACATTAAAAAAGAATTGTAAACGTTTTTTAGTATCTAGTATGGTATTTTTATACATTAGGTATACATGGATATAAACTAAATAGTAAAAAATATATAATCAGAGCAAAGGATTCAAAAGAAAAATAACTATAAACTCACTTATTATATAAAACATCAGAGTAATACTTAATTAGGTCTATTTTTAAAATAAAATAAAATTCAAATAGAGAAGATTTCCAAATTTTACAATAAAGAAACATCTTTAAATAATCCAACAAATAATCCATAGATCGAACATCTCTATATGACCCATGGTCACTTACCACCACCAAAATTTCTATAAATTGACTACATGAAAACATAAAATCTATATATACCCATACGGGTGTGTATGTAGGTTGTGAGCTAAATAAGACTATTGTGATTTCTCCAAATATTCTATTAAATTTCATTTATAAAACATTTCACAAAACATAGTCTGAACACCATTTAAAAAATTGTTTCAAAAAAGGAAGGTATAAAGGAATGAAATATCATACATTTATCTACTAATTTTTTTTGAAAATAAAAAACTACCATGATTAAGATAAATACATTTATACTCATGTAGATAAAAAAATGATTTACAATCTTTCTTTCAAAATCCAATTTTTATAAACCAATGGATGGAATCATAAATTTAAATGGGAAAACATGTAAAAATATTAAAAAACTAACTTTATATCTTATGATAATAAATCAAAATCAATTTTATTAATTCAAAAAATTTCTTAAAAAACATATTGTAATAAAAATAAAAAATTAAACTCAACCATAAATTAATGATAGAATATGGATAAAATGAGATCCATTATAATAATGTTGTATAATAATTTTAATAAAATAAATTGCAACAACATGTCCATGAAATGTAAAATGGATGACAATAGTGTACTTAGTGGGTATCTCTAAGATTATATAATCAAATGAAATATCGTCATGGGAATCTCACAAGATCTAAGGTTGTAAAAATATTAAACATATACCAGTTGAGTCAACAACCCAAGGGTTACCATATATTACAACACCATTAGAAAATAAATAAGGCTATCACATCTCTAACATTATAGGTGAAGCCACATGGTTATTAAATCACTAACGGTGTGGGAAAAGAAATTAGGAAATCTTTTCTAGACACTATGATACACAAAAGATCACTAACATATTTACCTTGGGTTCCCATTGAATAGAAAGTGGATCAGAGAAAAAAATGGAGCAAAAATCAATACATTGAAAAATAGGGGAAAATGAAGGAAGTTATAAGAGATATATTCTATATTGTTCATGTCATATAGGGTGTAGAGGAGATCCAAATTGAATTAAATCGAGTGGATGAAACCAGTCAGTGCGTGTTGGAAAAAATAATGCAAATTGAGACAAAAATAGTGAAACTTATAAATCGCACCATTGCTAGAAAATATATAGGTAAAACAACCTTATGCAGAACTCATACAAGTAATCAATGAATGATGAGGAGGAGAAAATAACATACCTTATATTCAACCTTTGATTTGTTCAAGAGAAAGTAGAGATATCACCAAAGCATAGATTCATTCGAGCCTTGATTTGAGCCTTTATTCGATCCTTGGATTCGAGGACGACCAACACCAGTAGTAGGGTACTTTTGCAAAAGCTTGAGATATCACAACTGAAATCAATGCATTAGGGTCCATTAAATAGATTGAGGAGACTTTAATTTAAATATATTATTAATTATTTATAACTATATAAATATATTTTTAAAATATATATATTTTTGTAATTTATAATTATAATCCTATTTATATAATTATATATATATATATATATTAAATATATATAAATATAAATATAGTAAATATATTCATTATTTTAATATATTTATTTTATTTTTATAATTATAAATATATTTATATCATTATATATATTTAGATTATTCTGAATATATATTTGATAAATATATATAAATATAAATATAAATATATTAAATATATTCATTGCTTATATATATTGGTTATAATGTTATAATTATAAATATATTTATATAAATATATATATTTATATAATTATATATAATATATAATATATATATATATATTAAATATATTCATTGTTTAAATAAAATTTATAATTATTTTATAATTATTTAAATACATATAATTATTTTATTATAATTATATAAATACTTTTAAAAAATAGTATTTATTTATTTATAATTATAAATTTATAAATTTATAAATATTTTAAATATACATTTATAAATATATTTAGTTATAAATAATTATTTACAAATATATTTTTCAAATTATTAATTAATATATGATCTTAAATACATGCATGCTAAAAATGAGTTAATTTGAATAATTAAAAATGGTTACACTTTAAATATACTGAAAAAATGGATATGTTTTATTAATTAAATATAAATTATTAAAAAAATATGGAAATATATTGAAATAAAGATGAAAAAATATTGAAAAACTTAATAAATAGTAAATAAATACATAAAAATAAATAATAGAAAATGATTAAATTCTAAAAAAATAAAAAAATTCAAAAATATTAATAAAATGAATTAATAATTTCTAACTGTTAAAATATTGAAAATTAATAAATAAAATTTACCTTTTAAAAATATATATTAAATGTTTCATATTATAATGATATTCTAAAATGAATACTAAAATTTGAATAAATTACATAAATATTAGTTGTATGTGTTTCTATATAAAATTTCAATAATTATGTAATTATTTGTGTGTGTGTGTTGTATATAAAAATGTACTAATTCTGTATATGTCTATCAAATCAATGTAACACATGTTTGATATATGTTAAATTGAAAAATCAAACAACATTCAATTGTTCCCTTTACTCGATGTAATTAGTCAGTGTTTTTAATTAATATTAATTTTTAATTATAAACTTTTCTTCACTAAATATATGACTTATTTAATGTAATCAAAAATATTTTGTATTATAGAAATCATATTTTATGAAATATTATATACATTGATATATATATATATATTGAAATATATATATGAATATACTTTTATATTAAATGTATTAATGAAAAATTATGTATAAAAACCATTAGGAATAATAAAAACATTAATACATTTTTAATCATTACATTTTATTCATTTTTTATATTTATATTTAATATATATTAATTATTAAAATTTATAATTAATATGTATATACATATTTAGCATACAAATTTTTATTAATAATTTTTTAATTAATAATTTTTTTAATAATTGTCCTATTTTAATTTTTTATAAATATTTATAATAGAGGTATTTTTATATTAAATTTATTTATTTTTATCAATAATTATTTAATTAATAAAAATGTGAATATTTTTCTTAATTTACTCATTTTTTATTTTTATTTGTTTACTTATTTCATTCTATTAATTTTACATAGAAAAATATTTAATATATACTATTTATTAATATTTTTAATTTATATATTTGTATATTTAATTTATTCATTTTTATTAATAATTATTTAATTAATTTTTTTTAATATTTTTAAATTTACTAATTAGTAATTCTTATTTTTTTAATTATTTCATTTCATTTGGGACCTTTATCTGGGCTAAAAAATCACAAATAAAGGATACTTTTTATCTGTGCTAAAAATAAAGTGTTGATAATTGGTACACATTATCATCGCTAAAAATAAAGTGATGATAAAGCATACCTTTTACCAACACTATATAAAAGTGTTGATAAAGTGCATCTTTATCAACACTGATAAAGACCAGTGCTATTAATAGAATGTTTTGTAGTAGTATTTCCATCTGCGAGGATGTAACGCACCAACCCCAGTTACCCAGAGTCGGTGCATTATTACATAACATTGGCATGATCACAAGGGATCAAATCCTGAAAGACCAACCAATTTAGTAGCTTTGGAAGTACTAGATACGTTCATAAGTTTTACATTACATTATAAAATGAAAAACAATAACAGCATTGTCTCCATTGACCACATTCATATCCCTTAGACTATCCCTGTAGGTTAGTCATAATATATTTCTTCGCATCCGGGGAAAAATAAAACATATAAATGGGTGATCTCAGATGCTCAGTAAGGATAACAATATAGTTGAAACTTTCATAAACAATCATAAACATTTAAAGAAATGTATAAGACTAAAAAAAATCCTTTTAAACTCAAACTGCAACATAATATATAGAATATAAATCAAATAATTCCATTTACTTATTCACATGGATATTCTAATAGTCAAAAAATCACATGTAATATCAATAGCCAATTTCACAATGATGGAATGCATATTGTCGAACATCATAACCACATAGTCGAGGTCTAACGCCAAAACTAAAAATAAGATTTTGTCAAGTTCATGTTCCAAAACACTAGTTTGTCTCATGAGAGCTACCGATGTATCAAGGAGCTATAGCGGGATCCACCCATCACTTACTAAGTCTAATGCATTCCTCGTAAGAAAAGGTTGAAACATAACATAAACATTTGTATTAAAACTAGCATATGAAATGTTAATACTTTAACCATAAACCATGAATGGTTTAACAATAAATCATCCACAATCAAACATATCACAAAACCTTCAATACAATATGGAAGATTTTTATCATAACGAATCAACTTCAAACAAGTGTAAAATCTATCAAAGGATGTTGACATAGATGAAATCAAAACTATTTGAGAGAAATATCTCTATTTTTTTTTGAAATCAGTTAAAATTCAAATAATAATAAAAGAAAAAAATTATTTTAAAAATATTCTTATAAGCTTATAAGGGAAGATTCGACGATGTTATAATCGCAGAAAATAGCCGCACCCGCCATATAAGTTAAAAAATACATTCTTACCTTAATTTTGTCTAGAAGGTCATAAAGTAACTTGTTTGGAAAATGATGGAAATATTCCTTTCAAAACATAGAAGGTAAAATAAGGGTATAAATGAATTTAAATCATAGTATAGTAAATAGTAACAATTTTTTGAAATACATTTTTAAGAAAAAACAGGTGTGGATGATAAAGAGGTCCCAGTAGATACTTACGTATTAACAACCTCAGACTAGTAAAGAGATTTTAAAATTAACCCTTACCTTGTACTTTTCCTTGGTCGAGGGTACATTAACCTCTGGTATAATAGTTAATTCATTTTTATTAAATTATTCAAGAACCATATATATATATATATATATTATCATATATGATCTTCTAATATTACTTTGTTAATAATATTTTATTAATATCATTATTTTGGGTGTTAACTGATCTGTTCTCCTTTATATGCTTGCTTACATAAGTCATGTTTGATATGGATAAGATGTATTTGATTAATATCCAAAATGATATTATGTTCTCAAAAATTATTTTTAATCATAAAATGAAAATAATTCTTGAATGGTTACGATGGGGAATGAATTTCATCGCGTTCATGGAGACGGTAATCCGTACATACACACGAGCGAAAATATCATTTTATTGATGGTGGAAACGTATTTAATTGGATGGTATATCATATAAACAGAATAATTAACATTTTATATTTATTATTTACATCATTTATACTCATTATTATACCCATCCTAATAATGAAGTGTTTGAATAACAAACTACACCACGACGTGGAGACGGTAAGCCGTATGTACGCACGTATTGTGACTTGTCATTCATAGGATGGATTGAATAATGAATATAGTTGTGACATATTTATAATAACATCACAGTATGTATAAGTTACTATATTTATTATTTTGTTATGAAAACAACAAAGAAAGAGGAATTGGAAGAAGAAAAGAGCTTTGAAAAAGGGTGGTGAAATTATTACCTCTTCTTGAGGAGTTTTCATTTGAGTTGATCAAAAGGGCTCTTTAGATTCAATTTTTGATCAAATTAAGTACTCTAGGTATAATTGAAGGTAGTTATGAGGATATTTGATCAGGTTTTTTCCAAGACAAATGGATTTGGAGGTCTGATTTTGAGAGAACAGGAAGTACCCTTTTATAAGAGAGGTGCGGGTCACTTTAGGAAAATCTTGAAATATTATCTTATTATACAATCATATTCGGTTTATAATGGATAAAAATGATTTAATTTGAGGATACGGTGGGTATGGGCCATAAACCATTTCAATCAATAGGTTTTAGATAGTTTTAGGTCACCATGTGAACCTTATCTTTTAGATTTAACTCTTGGTTAAATAGTTTAACATTTACCATGTCTCCTTGTATTTTTATGTTATATGGATAATAAACATAATATAAAATGCTAAGAGAAACCCAATAGTTTCATCAATGACATTTATATTATCATATATGTCTTTTGGCCAGTCCTTATATTTTTAAGACTATTATATCATTTAATAATATAGTATTTATTTTAAAAACTCATTTATATCAATTTTGACACTATATGGTATTTTTTTTCTTAAAGTCATAAAAACATGATTACTTCAAAAACATTTAATTTAATCAACCCTAACATGTCATATTAAACTATAAAATTCCCGGAATGCATCAAAAGTATCAACTTACATTTATTTTTATATTTATAATATCAATTATTTTAAACATTCATTAATAAGGTAATTATTGCATCATCATTGTGTCATAAGTATATTTAATTATTTAATGTCTAAAAGTTATAAAAAAAATACCATGATGTAGAAAATATTTTTATATTTCAAATAAATATTTATAGTCAAAGATATAATATATATAACCCCGTGTAAAAATTGTTTTACTAAAAAATATATGTTTATGTCATTTTTGTCTTTACTTTAAATTAATTAATATAAAGTTTCATTATCACTCCCAAGTGGCTTCATGGGGTCCCAAAATTGACCCAAAGATTTCCATGGTCATACATGTATTTATCTTTACCTAATATAAATTTAAATAAATTAACTAATTATTTAAATAAAAACAATTTAAGCAATAATGTAGTGTTTTATCATTATTAATCAAAAATTGAAAGTTTTCAGAAAAATACCAAAAATTCACTATAATCTAATTTTTGGTATTCCAAATCCAAAAATGAAGTCCATTTTGAAAAAAAAAATTATAAAATTTCAAAAAGTGGGTATTACTATTCATAACAGCTAGTTTGATTGCTCGTTGTGTGTTAAAAATCCATGTTGTGTACAATTCAAGCTATTGCATTATTCAAAGGGAAACATACCGTGCAAGATTGGGGTGTTACATTCTCTCCTCCAAATAATTATTTCCTTGAAATTTCTAGAATATTACTACAAAAAAAAGATTCAGGTGGTTCTTAATCATAAGTTCCTTGGGTTCCCATGTTGCCTCTTTGATCTTATGATTTCTCCATAGAACTTTTGCTAAACTAGTCATCCGGTTTCTCAACACTTGTTCTCTAGTATCAAGAATCATGACAGGATCTCCACAATAAGATAGATCAAGTTCTAGTTCAATTTCCTCATAGGTGAGTACATGTGTTGGGTCTGGCATGTATTTTCTCAATAGTGATTCGTGGAACACATCATGAACTTTGGAGAGACTTAGAGTCATTGCCAAACGATAAGCTACAAATCCAATTAGTTCTAGTATTTCGAAAGGTCCGATGTACCTGGGACTAAATTTACCCCTCTTTCTAAATTATATAACACCCTTCCATGGAGATACCTTCAAGAAAACATGATCTCCTACTTAAAATTCCAAATCCTTCTTTCAGTTATCTTCATAGCTCTTTTGCCTACTTTGAGCTACTCTGATGTAGGTTTGGATAACCTTCACCTTTTCCATTATTTCCTCAATAAGTTCTAGGCCTACGAGTTTTCTTTCACCAACATCATCCCCACAAGTTGGTGTGCAACATCTCTTTCCATATAACACTTCTTATGGTGCCATATGAATACTTGAATGGAAACTATTATTATAGGAAAATTCTACCAGAGGTAAATATTGATCCCACATACCCTAAAAGTCAAGTGAGAAAGATCTCAACATGTATTCTAAGGTTTGAATAGTCTATTCTAATTTTCCATCAATTTGAGGGTGGTAGGCAGTGCTCAAACGAAGTTCATTATCCAAGGCCTTCTAAATACTACTCTAGAATCTTGATTTAAAACGGGGATTAGGATCAGAAACAATCAATAGGGGTACTCCATGAAGTCTTACAACTTCATTAATATATATTCTTGCTAAACATTCAAGTGGTAAATCTTATCTTATAGCAAGAAAATGTACTGACTTGGTATGATGATCAACAATGACCCATATTTCATCATTCCTTCTAGGAGTATTTGGTAGTCCCATGAAAAATTTCATCATAATATGATCCCATTTCCACTCAGGTATGAGAAGAGGTTGCATGACTCTTCTAGGATTTGGTCTTCAAGCTTTAACTTGTTGAAAAACCATACATCATAACACATAATCAGCAATATCTCTATTCATGTTGTCCCACCAAAAATGTTCCTTCAAATCTCTATACATCTTAGTGTTACCAGGGTTTATAGAGAAATTGAATCTATGAGAATCATCCAACAATTCCATTTCTAGATCAGGTATGTCAGGAACACAAAGCCTCTTCCAAAATTTCAAAATCCCATCTCCATATATGAAGTTGATCAATCTCCCATCATTCATAGCATTAACTTTCTTTTGAAACTACAAATCATCAATCTGATAACGTTTTATCCTTTTTAGTAAAGATGGTTTGGAAACCATTTGAAAAATTATTGATGTTTCACCTTCCATGATTATTCCCACATCAATATTTACTATATCCATGAACATAGGATTCCTATCAACTCTCATTTGTTCAAAACACCATGATCCTTTCTACTCAAAGCATCTACCACCTTATTTTCCTTCCTCGGGTGGTAGTGTAAAGTGATATCCTCATCCTTGAGTAGCTCGAGCCATCACCTTTTCCTCATGTTGAGTTATTTCTATGAGAAAATATACTTGAAGCTATTGTGATTGGTATATATCTCACATTTTTCCTATAGAAATAGTGTCTCCATATCTTCAAAGAAAATATTACAGCTTCTAACTCAAGATCATGAGTACGATAGTTTTGTTCATTAATTTTTAGCTGTCTTGGTGCATAGGCAATAACTCTATCATTCTACATAAGGACACAACGAAGTACTTTCTTTGAGGCATCACTATAAATAACAAACCAATAATTTATTGATGGTATATTCAATATAAGAGAATTGACTAATCTTATCTTTAGTTCTTAAAATCATTCTTCACACACTTTTTTTTCAAACAAATTTAACCACGTTACATGTGATCTTGGTTAATGGGTTAGCCAATTGGGATAAAATATGGACGAAGCACCAGTAATAACCTGCTAAACCAATAAATCTACACACCTTAGTTATACTCATCAGTTCTGGCCATTATTGTATTGCGGTTGTATTTGAAGGATCAATAGAGATTCAATCCTTAGACACAATATGCCCAAGAAAAGAAATCTCCTAAAGCCAGAATTCACACTTGCTAAATGTCCCATATAATTCATTTATTCTAAGAGTATTTAGAATAATGCACAATTTAATTTCATGATCATCATAGCTTTTAGATTATACCAAGATATCATCAATAAAAATCACTACAAAGTCATCAAGATATTTCTTGAAAACTCTATTCATTAGATCCCTGAAAACAGAGGGTGCATTAGTTAGTCCAAAAGGCATTACTGTAAACTCGTAATGCCCATACCTTTTTTGAAATGTTGTTTTCAGAATTTCTTCCCTCTTCACACACAACTGACGATATCCAGATCACAGCTCAATCATTGAGAAATATTTATCTCTATGAATTTGATCGAATAAATCATCAATGTGAGGTAGTGGATACTTGTTCTTTATTGTTATAGCATTGATCTCCCTATAGTCAATGCACAACCTCATAGATCAATATTTATTCTTAAAAAAAGAACATGGGATCCCCATGGAGAAAAACTAGGGTGAATGAATCCCTTATTAATCAATTCCTTTAGATGTTTCTTTAGTTCCATTAATTCCATGGGGGCCATTCTATAAGGTGTCTTTGATATGGGCATTAAACCAAGAATTAAATTAATAGAAAACTCAATTTATCATTCTGGAGGATGTCCAAGTAAATCCTCTGGAAACGCGTCAATATATTCTTTCACAATAGGTACATACTCTATTTTAACACTATTTTCCTCACCAATAGTTATTTCATTATCTTTCTCCCTAATAATTGAATTTAGTAGAGCTACTGGGGGTGGATCTAGTTAATAATTAGATGGTGAAGTTTCTTCTATAAAGATAAGGTATTCCTTATCATCATAAAAAATTGTAACCTCCTTCTTCTTATAATAAATTTTCACATAATGGTCCAAAAGCCAATCCATACCAAGGATTTTATCAAACTACGACTCGCTCATGCTATTGCACAGCGCATTCGATTACTAGTTTTTCTTTTAATAGGAGATTAATTTTTTTGAAATTTGAGAAGAAACAATAATTTTGAAAAAAATTTAATTAGAACCTAATGGTTTATGATAATGAAATATGAGTGCATAGAATATGAAGACACTATTCAAATAGTTGAAAAAGAAATAGAAGACTAAAATTATATGAATTTTTAAATTCTGAGAAATAATATTTGTATAATGTGGTACATTTTATTTATAAATCCAAATAAATATGTAACACATTTTGAGTATCCCCACTTATCAAAACCTAATATAAAATTTATGGCTTTAAAAAATATATATAAATATATCAAGGATTTATGGAATTCTCATTTGTTAACTATAAATGGATTTATGTAAATATTTAAATGTGTTTGGTTTATAAGTGTTTTACTTGAATCTATATTTCATGAAAAAATGTTGTTTAATGTTACATGATAACATTTCAAGTAAGATAAATGTAAGATAAAATGTGGGGATAAATAACATCAATCAATGTGTTATATAACATTAATTACACTAAACATTTATAGCTATTTTAAATTTATCTTACTTGTATTCTTCCATAATAACATCTTTTTATATAAGATAACATCGTTCCTTATTTTTTATAATGTTACAAAGGTCAAGAAATTATTGAAATTTTAAAAAGTACCTATTTTTTATTTCAATTGTACTAAAACTATAGGTACTCATCTCTCCATATCATTGATATATCATACCTCATGGTTCCATATAGATCTCAAAACATCCTGCCAAAACATCACAGTATTTTCTACATTGGAATGATGATAATCATAGGGAGGAAACAATGAAAAGGCATACCCTTTAAATAACTTCCCACAAGATAAAATGCAGTAGTGGAAAACACAACACCCTCTAGTTGGTGAACATCTGAAATCTACAATATGAAAAACTACATCTAGATCCACCATTTTAAATCACCATTTGGAACCACCCTATGGATATCATAATTTAGAACCGAAATCCAGATTCAAATCATCCAAACATTGGACCTGTTAAATCATATTAGGGAAAAAATCATCATCTATATCACCAATCATAACACAACAACATTTCATTTATAAATTTATATACAAACCCATAATTCTAGTAGCATCTTCTGGTGGAGTTAAAGAGAATCACAACATTTTTAAATGAGAGGGCATCTGCAGAAATATAAGGTGAGGTGTATCCAGAATATGTAATAAACATGATAGAATTAGAATGAAACCCTGAAGAAAAAGACCAACCTTATTCAGAATGGCACACCAGATGGGCGTGATCACATAAAGAATCTCCCTTTATGCATCAATGCTTCTTTCAATCCCAAGACCTGCAAACTTGAGGCAATTCAGAATAATGAGAGCTAATTTCCAAACCAACAATAGTTTCATTAATTCTATAGAAAATATCATACCCAGGTGGTACATTCTTGCATAAACTGGTATGTTGGCCTTCACATTATTGGTTAGGAAAAACAGTCACAATTAATTACAACATACTAACCTCTAGCATCTTCTGAATAAGTGGAATTTATTCTATTAAAAAAAACTAACAAAAAATGTCCACGTCCTGCCAAAATTTGTTCCTTCATGGTACTACCACCATATTCAAAAAACATAGCATAAGAATCAGTTGATCTTGTTCGAACATTAACAAACCTATACCAACATTTTACACTTGAAAGTAGCAAATATAACAAATTCACTTTATTACTTTTATTTATAAAGAATCCACCATTTTGAATGATTCGATCAACAGAAAATGCCAAGTCTTCAGCTGGTCAAAATGGAAAAGCCCATCCAAATATAGTGTATGTTTCGATATAAAGAAGAGGGATGGGATCATGCAATGGGATATGAAGATACTGAACTAAAAAAACAAATTTTATGAAAATTTCTTCAGCTTATAAACTTACAATATTATTAATGTTCCAAGAACTCCATGCTTAAGTCAAGAGCTTACACTTGTAATCTTCTTTTGGGGAAAATTTATCACAGTAGAAACTATTACAGGTGTTAATCTACAGTCACATTGAAGCAAGAACATAGGGAAAAAACTGAATAGGAAACACAGTGCTCACCCGAATCAAAAGCAGTAGACACTAACAATGGGATCGGGGGTATTATCTGGCTTTCACATAACCCAAGGGACTGTAGTGTTCAGAACCACAAACATCTGAACATCCCATATGGTGTAATCATGGGCAGGATGCCCAGTTTCATACTCCATTGGTCCATATTCAATCTCTATCTATGACATTTTATGGAAGGACACTATTCAGATTTTGTTTTATAAAAAAAGATGAAATTTAAAAAAAAACATAAACATTAAAGAATGAAATTTTCTAGAATGTGGTAACCTGGGATAATATTATAGGTCCACATTGGTATTAGAAGAATCATTTTACTTTCATCATATTTTCAATTTTCTGTATAAATTTATGCATTCTAACCTTCATTGTACCAAATTAATCATAATGTTATGGATTGTAAACCACAAAAACATCACAGAATAAGTTCATGAAAGGACCATTATAGGTTCCAAAACTAATCCTGAAAGCACCATTATCGGTTTCAAAAATGATCCTTGGAAAATATTTCAGCCAAATAGGGAAACCCATGTACATTGTAAAGAGTTACAAAAACAATCAAAGTTAATGAACTCAAACACGTAATATCATGTAAATACTAAAAACCTTCAAAATTACTATAAATTATACTCGGAACGGACATAAGGCCTAATTCTGAGATGAATGTATAGGGCTATTTTCTTCAAACACAGTAATATCTTGTACATACTAAAAACCTTCAGATTTTGTTTTATAAAAAATGAAGTTGAATATTTTTAAAAAAAAATCAAAATCAAAAAACACAATTTGCTAGAATTCAGAAACCTGAGCTAATATTATAGGGCCACCTTGGGATTTGAACAATATTTATTTCATCATATTAATAATTTTTACTATAAATTTATGCATTCTCACCTTCATCGCAGCAATTTGACAATAGTTTTTAGTATTTTCAAACAAATAAACATCATAGAAAATGTTCTTGGATGGACCATTAAAGGTTCAGAAACTAACCTTTAGAGGACCACTATCAGCACTAAAACTGATCCCTAGAACATCTTTCCGAGAAACAGGGAAACCCATGTATTTTTTAAAGAAATAAAAAAACAATCAAATTTCTTGAATTCAAACACAGTAATATATTGCACATATTGAAAACCTTCAAAATTACCCAAAATTCTATCACCACAGACATAAGGCCCAATTCTGAGATGAACGTATAGGCATGCTTGCTTCACCAGCATGAAGAATCTGAGAAAATCATATATCCCTTATAAATAGTACTTCATGAAATGAAAACAAACAGTTGAAACGAATATATATATCAAAACGTACATGAAACACTAATTTCCTCGAAGATACAGCAGAATAATATATCAAAAAAATATTGATGTCAAACAAAAATAACATAAATAAAACATTATGCAATTGGAAATAGAAATAATAAGGAGAAAAAATTACCTTGAATCTTTGATACCATAACATTGAAAAGTATGAGATGTTTATAAATATACCTAAATCAAATAGGACATGTAAAGTCATTGGAAACCGTTTTAATAATCATTCTCATGATCTTCCAACACATTCAACAATATTTGTACATAACAATTGAAAAAATTAGAAATTTAATGTATAACAATTATAATAAATGCTAATGCAATATAAGAATAAAAATTTATGCCGATCATATGAGACATTTAAATTTTTATAAGAGTGCATACCTCCAGAAAATTCAACATGTTCCACGATATCTTCAGGAATGACGGCCCGAGGGTTTTCAAATGTTGTGATAGTTCACAAAAATAAACAGATTTCAAGCTCTCATGATATCCATTTCCAGAAATTATAAATTATATACACACGATAGAAGAAAGTGAGAGAAAATGTAGCAAAAGTTGAATGCAAGAACGTACCCATCCAATACCAATATGAATCGACGAAAGACCATGTGGAATTGTCACATACCAGTTTTACATCAAAATTAATCAAAATATATCACCCAATTATCTTTAAATGAGATTGAAATAATAAAAAAATTTGATGATGGTTGCACCTACAATTACAAATAATGAATGACCTCTAGTTATCATAAGATCATACATGATAAAAAATATGTCACAAAATCATTCTAAAAAATGGCCTTTATAAAAATCCATGTATGTGGAATGTGAAGAATGATGGAGTATTTACCATGATTATTGGAGAATTTATGAGTTGATTAAAAGCCCTATCACTGGAAACATGTAAAAAATCTTGAAAAGTAAATAATAATGGACTATTTACTGTTATTACTGGACCTACCATTTGTAATTATCCATTTAAACTCTTTGAAACATAGTATAATCGATAGATAATCACTAAAATAAATTAAATCATCCCAATAAAAACACGTCACTACAAAATGAGAATGAATTGAAATACACGTCACATGAAACTGGAAAATAAAATATTCTAATGAATTTAACAATCAAATGTTTGTGGAAATTAAATGAAATTTATTTTAAATTATAATTCATTACCAGTAAAATTACACAATGTGGAAAACGTTTTCAAGAACCTAGTCTTTTGGCCACCTTGGGATTGGAATCTAAAGTGGAAAAAAATAATGAACTGTTGGTATAAAATGAAACAGAAAAATGTCACCATGACAAAGTGGAATGTAGGACTATGAGTTCAAGTCATACCAGTGGTTTTAGTGAAGAAATCAAGGCATCCTGTGCTACAAAATATTGTGATATGGATATATGGAATAAAATGAAACTGGAAAATTTCAGTGAAATGAAGGAAAATACAAGACTGTGATATTATGTCACACAATCCAATAAAGGTGAGGGTGAGACATGGAGAGAAGGAGAGACTAAGCGGGGAAACAACAACCAGTAGAGCGATGAGACACCGATAAGAGGATGCGATGGAAAGATAGGTAAAGTAGGAGATGCCAATTTGATGCCAAGGAGAAGAATATGTAACAATAACAAATATACTATATCCATAGGGGTAATTTAGAAAGAGGTGAAAATGGAGGCAGGATTCTGTTGAGCTGAAGCTGTCTCACAGGATTCTATTGATATCATATGAGATTAGTGGTTGCTTAAGCGAATAAAGTCAATTTCAAATAGAGTCGTTGGTAACAAAAAAATGAACATCAATGAATGGACACTTAATCAATCAATAGTTAACATTAAAGTAGGTTTTGGAAAATGCAAGTTTACCTCTAATATAGGTGAAAAAATTATTGAGCCGAATCTGTCTCGTAAGATTCTATTGATATCGTATGATATTGGAAGTTTCTTAATTGAATCATTCCTAGTAGACAGTGTGAGATTGAAGTCAAATGAAAATAGAGTTGCTGGTAACAACACAATGAAAGTAACTGAATGGACAATGAATCAATAAATAGTTAATATTTAATAACATTCGGTTAAATGTAGTGTTACCTCCAATAGAGGTGAAACAATTCCCGAGCCAAAGTTGTATCGATGGAATCAATTTATATCATATGAAATCGGAAGATGCGGAAGATCGCGAGCGGGAATTTGTGGGAATGGAGGAGTAGGACGCTGAGCAAACGGATGAGGAGAATGTGGACATGTAGAAGGCAAGGAAGAGGGTAGTGGATGAGGGCCCCAAAGACTAAATATGGGAGAGAATAAAAGGATTTTGAAGTTATGCACAGGATGAAACGGCCGTATATTGAGAATTATGCGGGGGGAAGACGTCGGAAGAAGGTAACCCTAAGCCTGAAGTTGGGTCGCGGTAATGCGATGGTCGGAGTCGATTTGCGAGGGGTTTTGTGGAGGTTTGTTTGGGTAGTGGAGGGTTATTTGGTAATTGGAGACGTGAAAATGGAGATGTGGTTTGTTCTAGAGGTGACACAAAAGCTTAGATATACACAGGTTTAGTAGATATAGTAGATTCAATCATAGGTATGATGATGAGATCCGCAAATAAATAACATTTATATGCCCTAATGGGAACTGATTCATAAAGCATTGGTGTAATGATACTTCCCTTAGGAGTTTTTACAGACAACTCCCTTATTAAATCAAATTGGAAATATCTAATTTTCTTAGCAAACTGGGAAGATATGAAATAATGCGATGATCAAGAATCAAATAAAGCATTGTCTAAACATGAGAAAACCATTAAATTACCAGCCACCACGTCTTTAAGATCTTTAACCTCAGTATTAGTGATCACATAAGATTGGCCTTGATCCCTTGGACTTTTCTCAATTAGGTCTCCCTGATGCTTAGGATATTCATTTGTTTAATTCCCCATTTCCTTACAACTGTAGCATTCAACATTGACAGCCTCTTTCTTTCCCTTGTAATCACGAGATTGGTGTCCTTTTTCACCATACTTATAACAGACTCTCATTCCCTTCAATAAAGTTTTGAGTTTTTCTTCCCACATTTACTGCATGGTGGATATTCAACTTTTCCATTCTTCCCTTTATTTCTATTTCCATAGTGTTCAACAGATCTCTTCTTCTCTTTCTTTACTTTAAAGTCATAAGACTTAGGAAATTCCTTATTTGTCTTGATAGCACATGAGATAATATCTTCATATGATGAGAAGGATTGTGAGACTAATGATTGATGGAGAAATTGTTTTAACCCATAAAATAATCGATAAATATTACTACTTTCATTACGTATATAATCTGCTGCAAGTATTTCTAACCTTGTAAAGTTAGCCTCATACTTTGCAATATTCACATCCTCCTTTTTCCTCAGACTCAGATATTGTCTTTCTATATCCTCTCGATGGTCATGGGGAAAGTCTTTTTCTAAGAAGATATCTTTAAACTCCCTCCATTCCATATTTGATACTTCTTTATCTTCCTTTGTTTTTTGAATTAATTACCACAATTGATCTGCATCTCCCATGGGTGATAAACTTCCATGAATACATTTTCCCTTTTGCTACTCCCCAATGCATGAAATATTTTCTCTCTGGAACATATCCATTGCTAAGCTAAAAACAGATTTGTAGTCCCATTTAATGTTGGTGGTTTTTACCTCATGAAGTGGTTTAACATTGATCCTTCATGTCGTGGATTAGGGTGCTCTATACGGGTAAGGTTATTATTCATAACCTGAGTGAGTTGTCCCAGTAAGGTGATAATATGATCAGCACCAGTTGCATCACCAGCTCCACTATAATTATCTTGATTAGGAGGGAAATCCCTACATGTATTACATGCATTGATATGGTTTCCATTACTTCCACTCTATGCCATTTCTAAACAATGGCATACACTAGATTAGTTTGTTAATCGAAATACATAATTCCAAACATTTAAAACACTTAACATAAATTGAACAATTTATGGATATAATCCATAATCATAAAAATGTATTCTTTGAGAAGGTATATACTTATAAATCCTTCAAAACGTTTGTAAATAAAATTTGAATTATCCTAAGCATGTCCCCCGGGTGTGTTATAACCAAGAGTACAACAAGGCTCGTTATCGTGTACCAGGATACCCCGGGTCAATCCTGAAACTCATTTTCGGAGATTTCACTCCTAGGTACATCTATTCCAGCGCTTCCTCTACCTTCTCGTATCTAGATAGGGATGTATTTCTTAGAAAACTCACAATATCACTACATTACCAAAATTCTAGGAAGTTATTCTATATTAATCCTCAAAGTCTATCTTAGGTTAATGTTCTCTAATCAGATTTTTTTTAAATCTAGTTTCTAAGGATTGAAATAAACTTCCTCTAATACTAACTGTAACGCCCTGACCCCAGTTACTTAGAGTTGGTGCGTTATTACATAACATTTTCATGATCACAAGGGATCAAATCCCGAAATACCGATCCGTTTAGTATCCTTGTAAGTACTAGATACATTCATAAGTTTTGAATTACATTATAAAATGAAAAACAACAACAAAATTGTCTCCATTGACCACATTCATATCCCTTAGACTATCCCTGCTGGTCAATCATAATATACTTCTTCACATCCTAGGAAAAATAAAACATAGAAAGGGGTGAGCTCAGATGCTCAGTAAGGATAACAATATAGCCGAAACATTCATAAATAATCATAAACATTTAAGGCAATGTACAAGACTAAAACAAAATACTTTTAAACTTAAACTTCAGCATAATATGGAAAAGATAAATAAAATAATTCTATTCAATTATCCACATGGATATTCTACTAGTCGAATAATCACATTTAACATCAATAGCCAATTTCCTAATGATGCAATGCTTAATGTTGGATATTATAACTACATAGTCAAGGCCTCATTCCAAGACTACAAATAAGAATTTTTCAAGGCCTTGTTCCAAGACACTAGTTTTTCTCATGAGACCTACCGATGTATCGAGGAGATATAGCGATCTCCTCCCATCACTTACTAAGTCCAATGCATTCCACATATGAAAAGGTTGAAACATAAAAGAAACATTCATATTAAAACTCGAATACAAAATGTTAATACTTTAACCATAAACCATGAATGTTATAAAAATAACACATATATAGTCAAACATATCACAAAAACTTCAATACAATATGTAATATTTTTATCATAATTAATTCACATCAGAAAAATGTAAAATCCATCAAATGATGTTGACATAGATGAAATCAAAACTATTTGAGAGAAATACCTCTTTATTTTTTATCTGAAATCATTTAAAAGTCACATAATTATTAAATAAAACATTTATTTTGAAATTATTATTATAAGATTGTAATGGAAACTCCAATGATTTTATACTGGCGTAAATTAGTTGCACCCACCGTATAAGTTAAAAAAGACATTATTACCTTAATTTTGTCTAAAAGGTCAAAAAGTACCTTGCTTGGAAAATGACGGAAAGATTCCTTTCAAAACAAAGAAGGTAAACAAGGGGAGAAATGACTTTAACCCATAGTCTAGTATATAGTAAAATTGTTTTTAAATACATTTTTAAGAAAACATGGATGTGGATGATAAAGAGTTCCCAGTAAATACTTACGTATTAACAACCTCAGATAAGTAAAGATATTGTAAAATTAACCCTTACTTTGTACTTTTCCTTGGTTGAGGGTACGTTAACATATTTTATAATAGATAAATAATTATTATTAAATTATACATGATCCATATACATAAATATGATATCTTATATGATCTTATAATATTTCTTTGTTAATAATATTTTAGTAGTATCATCATTTCAGGTGTTAACTGATTCGTTTTCATTTATATGCATGGTTATGTAAGTCATGATTGATATGGATAATATGTTTTTGATTTATATCTAGAATGATATTATGTTCTTAAACATTATTTTTAATCATAAAATGTAAATTATTCTTGAATGGTTACGATGGGGAATTAATTTCATCGCGTTCGTGGAGATGGTAATCCGTACGTACGCACGAGTGACAATCTCATTCTATTGATGGTGAAGTCGTATGTAATTGGATGGTATATCATATATAAATAATCATTAAATTTTTTTATTTTTTATTTACAACAGTTATACTCATTATTATGCCCAACCAAATAATGAAGTGTTTGAATAACAAACTACACCACGACGTGGATACGGTAAGTCGTACGTACGCATGTATGGTGACTTGTAATTCATAGGATGGATAGAATAATGAATATAGTTCTACCATATTTATAATAAAATTACAGTATGTATAAGGTACTGTATTTATTAATTTGGTATGAAAACAAAAAAGAAAGAGGAAGTGGAAGAAGAAAAGAACTTTGAAAAGGGTGGTGAAATTATTACCTCTTCTTCTAGTGTTTCCTTTTGAGTTTATTAAAAAAGCTCCTTAGGTTGGATTTATTATCAAAGTAAGGACTCTAGGTCGAAGTGATGGTATTTGAGAGGATATTTGATTAGGGTTTGGATGAGCCAAATGGATTTGGTGGTGTTATATTTAGATAAGGGGAAGTTATCTTTTATAAGAGAGGTGAGGGTCACTTTAAGAAAAGCTTGAAATATTATTTTATTATACAACCATATTCAGTTTCTAATGGTTCCAAAATGATTTAGTTTGAGGATAAGGTAGGAATGGGTTGAAAAACTCTCAAAAATAGTTTTTATACTGGTTTAGGTCACCATATTAACCTTATCTTTTAGATTTAACTCTTGGTTAAATAGTTTAACATTTACCATGTCTCCATGTATTTTTTAATTATATGGTTAAAAAACATAATATAAAATGTCAGGAGAACCTCAAGTGGTTCATTAATGACATATCTATTATTATATGTCTTTTGGCAGAACCTTAGATTTTTAGGACAAATAATCATTTAATAATATAGTATTTGTTTTAAAAACTCATTTATGTCAATTTTGACACTATTTGGTATTTTGTTTTTCATAAAGTCATAAAAACATGATTACTTAAAAAAATTCATTGAATCAACCCTAACATGGCATATTAACCTATAAAATTCTTGGAATGTATCAAAAGTATCAATTTACATTTATTTTCATATTTATAATATCAATTATTTTAATCATTCATTAATAAAGTAATTTCTACATCATCATTATGTCATAAATATATTTAATTATATAATTTCTAAAAATTATAAAAAAATAAAATGATGTAGGAAATATTTTGAGATTTAAAATTCATATTTATATTCAAAGATATTACTTATATAATCCCATGTAAAAAGTGTTTTACTAAAATATATATGTTTATGTCATTTTTGTCTTTACTTTAAATTAATTAATATAAATTGTCATTATCACTCTCAAGTGGCTCCATGGGGTCCTGAAATCGACCCAAGGATTACCATGGTTAGAATTGTATCATTCAATTGGGTTAGGACACGTGTTAGGGTAATTTAATATTATTATAATATTATTTATTATCCTTATATAACATATTTACCCTTTAACCATGGTAAATAAAATATTTACCGAAATAATTTTTCATAATGTATAAAAATGAAAGTTACCTATTTACAAAATTTGGACCTACTAATTCCAAATATCGAATCCATTTTTTCAAATTCAAAACACATAAGTTGCAGAAATTAATTTAAAATTAATTCTCGTTGTCAAAACCAAAAAGCGGATTTTTTAAGAAGTAAAAACTATCAAAAGATTGACATGTGTTTATGTACAATTTAAATGTCAAATTACATCCAATGACACACGTTATATTAAATAATAAAAATATAATCTAATTATACTTTATAACCCCTCCAATTTATAATTTAAAACTATAAATTATTTTGATTAAAAAATTTGTTTTTAATTAAAATTTAGTTTTTTTCACTATTTATTAAAATATGAAAGTTATCAGAGTGATACCAAAAATTAACCCTAAGATAATTTTGATATTACAAATCCAAAAATGAAGTCCATTTTGAAAACTAAAATTTAAAAAATATCAAAAAGTGGGTATTACTATTCATAACAGCTAGTTTGATTACTCGTGGTGTGTTAAAACATGAAGTTGTGTACAATGCAAGCTATTGTATTATTCAAAGATAAGTGTACCATGGAATCTTGGGTGTTACATACAACTTCGTCACCTCTATTACAAGGCACACTCAATTATCAACTCACTTGGATGTGCCTCACACTAATAGGACTCCACTTTGAGAAGACGACCTTTACCATATCATGTTTTGAGATGGTGTGCTCTGCCATGCCATGTCAAACGACCTCCTGCACTATCATCTCAGTCACCAAATATTGATCCCTAAGTGATATTGCTTCTCATCTGGCATTGCATCTTGGTTTGGTAGTCACACACTGTGGGCTATTCTCATTTGCAACTCAAGGATCTATGAACATCTAGAAGGAAGTCCTAGAATGTTATATTTGGGGAAGCGTGTTATCGGTTTCACTCACATTTGTGTAGTTCACTGTCAGGTACCTTTTTCTAGTTCCTATTTGGCCCAAACCATAACATAAAAATACTGATGAAAAAAAATCCATAAAAAAGATAAAAAAAATTGAAGTCAACTACAATTAAAAAACAGAAAAAAATCTATAATGACATTGATGGATAAGGTGTATGAGCACCTACTACTAGTCACTACCATTTTATTCAAGACATCATAGGATCGGGATGAGTTATAAACATCATGCACAACTTGGCTATGTCATCTGATGGAGATGTATCCTCATGAGGAGGATCAAACTTCACTCCCTTCAATGATTACTGCAATGTAGGAGGTGGAGTTTTCAAACTGAAACTCATGTGACTTGGCTAAGCTGCACCAACAAATAGAGGAGTGAACTTCATCCACACTAGTGTAAACTAATTGGGTACTAGGGAGGGTTAATGAATAGTCCATATGGATGATGGGATATGCACTTTATAACTAAGTGAAACTTCCTTCCTTGATGTCAGTGCTACTTAAAGGACATTACATTACATCTTCTACTACAAAAGAGAAGCATGGTGAAAAAGAATAATTTTTTGGAATCGTATTTATGATGGTAGCTTAGAGGAAAACACAAGAAGCTTAGGCCACACTTGAAAAATTCTAGTTGTCAACCCAGTCTTCCACACATTTCTAAAAGTTTTTAAAGAGTTTCTAGCTCATGAAAATGTACAAAATAGATGGGAGATTGTCTAGAGAATATCTGATGAAAGGGAACATCACCCTCATTTTCTCTAGATCTATAAATCAAGGAGTACCATTCAGAAAACTGCATGAGGATTACGTGCCAATATAAGGGAGGAAAAAGTCACTCACTATGGAAATACACCCCTAACATACAACAAACATGATTGATGGTTTCCAAAAAACTTCACCATTTCTCTCACCATGACTAAAAGGTGGATTTTAATGGGGAATTTGTGATAGAGGCATAATGTGCCACCTAGAAAGAATAATAGCTATAGGGAGACTACTAGAGGAGGAAGAGTTTAAATGAAAGAGAGTATGGTGGAATATGTTGTGGGACTAGGGGAATACCCAAGGGTATTTTCTAAATACCTATATAAAAGTGGAATAAGGGCTCTGTACAGAGAGAGAATATAATTAGTAATCGACTGTGAGTTTTGGGTTAGCTTTCATCTTGGGTGAGGTTTCAACAACACCTCTCAAGAATCTACTTTCTTCTTTGATCCTTCCTCTTCCTCCATTCATGTAATTAAGGTTTCTTCTCCTAAAATATATAACTAGTGTGTTCTTGTTACCTATCAAAAAATGATTTTGGGTTTTCAAATAATCTAAATGAATGTCTGAGAAATTCACTAAAAAATAACTACAACAATACTGTACATTATTCAAAATAGGGTAGAAAATTATTTTTATGTTTTCTTTCAAACATACTAAAAAATCAAAAAAATAAAGGATAAAAAACAAGGAATCCATCATTTATCCCCATTCCCACAATTATTTTCATCTCAATCCTTAATGAAAATCAATAATGTAATGTATATTTCATGTATATTTTTATTTGGACATCATATACTAAAGTAGGATGGAATGTGTTCACGTGTATGTTGTCATTCTATTTTAGATGTTGTTAGGAATAAGTTATTACCATTGTTATTTGGCTCCAAATGATTTCCCAGTATGTGTTGAATTCATTGTCCTCCTATATCACATATATAAATAAATATAAATAAAAAACTTTTTAAAAATTAATCTTTATAAATTAAAACAATAGAAAAAGTATGAAAATAGAAGTGGGATGTTAGGTTACACCCCCCCCCCCAAATGTATTGTGATTTATACATTCGATAAGTTAACATCACTAATATTATTCCCAATTATGTGGAGGATTGGGATTCTTTGATTTGAATAAAACTATTATTTTTCTTGATTGTTCTTCGAAAATTGATTCTTATCTTTGAGTTCCTCTTAGATAGTATGGTTTGTGTCCAACCCATTAGAAATATATAAAAACTTTTAGGGTAGGGATATAAATATGATATATGGGGCCTCTTGTTATTCATCCTTTCCTCTCCCAATATGTTCTTCTTAATATATTTTGTGGCATCTTTATAGGGAATCTCTAAAGATGCTTCCATCTCTACCAATTTAGTTTCTCCTTATTAAAATTAGTCTAGAGAATACCTCAAAATTTTGATAAAATTATCCTTATATTGATTTTATTATATTAAAACAATATTTAACATGAATTAGGGTACCTTCACTCCAATGTAATATTTATTGAAATACTTCAAAGACTACTAAAATGGTCCAGATTCTACAAGGTGAAAACAAGGGAAATTGGTTTTTAATTATGATTTTATAAAATAAAACATTGAACTTACAATATGAAAATATCTATCACGATCCGACCCAAAGGGGCTCATGTTGCAACTACGCCAAGCCCACCTCCATAGGTCAGGGGCTAGTGATAAGCACCGAAAGGAATAAATAATATGGGAGGCCATTTACTAATAACATGTACACACACACCCAACCATATTTATGAAAAAGTGAAGAAGAATAATAATAAAATATGAAACACTTAGAGAATAAACCCTTCATGTAAAACTTATAGGGAATACGAGATCATGAAAATGTTAAATAAAAAAGAAAATGGGGAAAAATATAAATCTGACTAGAATGGTGTCCCAACCTAAAAAAATGTAATTTAATGTGCCGAGAGATCCCTACTCTAGATCTCCAAGTCCTTAACACCAAACACGTTCAAATGCCCTAGGTAACTTTTTGCTCCTCTATAATCATCACTGATATGGTTGTCATCTATATACAAAATGAAATCTGTGGGAAGTTCTCATACAAGGGAGAGTATATAATACCCAGTAAGATTCTCCAAAAGCTGATCGGGGAGAATTAAGTGTCATAATAGGAATAGAAATCTCCACCCATAAAAATAGATTAAAAAATACGACAAAATGGAAACACACTCACACACACCCATATATATATACACACACAAAAATAATCTTAAAAAGAGATAAAGGTTACCTAAATCTCATAGACCTACCCAAGAAAAGAGTCATCCATCAGTTCCATAGTGGTCTATCAATGATGTCCAGCATCTTGTGCATCTATCAAAAGAAAAATGAATATTAGTCTAGACCACACCATTATATCGTACAGTCGATAGGACACAAGATATATATTGAGGACTTATTATCTAGTACAATAAAAGGGTTTCACTAAATACGTAGAGGATTGATCCCTTGACACCACTGATGGGTGACAATCTAAGAGTTAAGGAATAATTCCCTTATACCAAAGGAGGGTTACACTATGAATGTAGATAGAGGACTCATTCCTTACCCCAGTAGGAGGGTGACACTTTAATTTTTAAGGACCCATTCCCTCACACCATTGGTGGGTTCCACTAAATGATTCAATTGAGGTCCCATTCCATGACCCAATAAGAGGGTATCACTCATAAAGTACATATAGGACCCATTCCCTATCCCATATGGAGGGTGACACTATAATAGTCGATAAACCATTCCATGATATTGTAGGAGGGTGCCACTCTGATGATGGATATATGACCCATTCCCTACCATGCAGGAGGGTTCCACTCTGATATTCAATATAGGGGACACTCCCTACCTAGTAGGAGGGTTCCACTATGATAGTTGATAGAGGAATCATGCCATGCCTAGATGGAGGGTTCCACTATATAGATAGGTAGAGGAACAATTACTTATCTAAGTAGCAGGGTTCCACTAGTGTTTCCAGTGACCTTTCATGGTCACTTTCATCATCGACCATCACCTGAAGAAGCGTTACATTTAGAACACCTCACATTATATCTTAAATCCGCCAAAAATGCAACCATCATTTTTTATATGTAAAAACATAGGATAGGCTACTCATGGTCCAAAATTAGAGTACAAGTTAAGGAGATATGAGGGGTAGAAGATTCCTCAAAATATTAGGTACATGGAATGTAGGGAGACCAACATGGCATGTGGTCCCATGTATTTTTATGGTCATGGACTTCTATAGTACAAGGATCACTACCCATGTATCCCTTCATGGTGTGTAAAGGGACTACACAGTGTGCCTCATCCACCCAGGGTCCTGATTATGTTCCTAGCTATGTCCCTGTAATCATCTGTATGCATGTGTACTCTGATACACAATCTATCCTCCCTCTTAGGGCCATGTATGTGTACCCAAGATGTGTTCCAGTACATGGAATGTTCCTTTACATGCCCATATCCATGTACTCCTGAAGTACACATCGGGTTTCTGTCATCGTGTCACACGACCTGTGGTTATCCCTCATGGCATATTATATTTTACTCACCTAAAACTATATCTTCTACAACCAAGGGTCTACACGTCATGTGTTCTTTAGACTACATGGTATTTTTTAATGTTTTACTAATAAACTCTAGATCCACTTAATTTTTTCTGATCCACCTCCCCCACATTGAATTGCACCTTTAGGCTGCTTGAAATCGGTAGTAATCACCTCTTGTTATCGTTTCTAGCCCTCTAGTGTCCAGAAATTGAATTTTTATCTATCTATCAAAGCCAACATATATTTTCACTACCCGTGGACCCTCTACTTCCACTATGAATCTCTAAATCCATGGTGTAATCACTATAAATCCACAAATCATTCCAATTTATTCTCTTATTTTCAATCTGTTCTTCCCATGTGAATATACTAAAAACATGGGGGTCTAATCACACACCATCCCACTTGATAATGTCAAACCGAGACCCCATAGGCCAATCAATGAACAACGTGTATAAAAATTATGATTAAATAATAAGAAAAATGGTGAAAAAAAATCATTTCCCAATAATTCATAGATAAAGAATCAAAATTGTGGATATACGAGGTGCAATACATGGCACAACGGGGATTGATCAAATAAAATAAATAAATTTGATACGTTGTCACATGGAATGGCTCAAAATTAATACATATCAAATAAACAAGAATTATAATTCTCCATAATTTAATAATAAGGGAATAAATCCACTTATGTTGAGTCCTACCTCGATACATATCATTTTTTGACGAAGAACATGCTCACCAACGAATGAGGAAGATCTATCGCATCCATCACACTTTGATTTTCCTTGATCCTAAGTCTCATTATCATCCAATATTGATTTTCCATTAATAGGTGGTATAATCATCCTCTTAATAGTCTCAGGGTTATATATCTAACCCTGGAGATATTCCATAATGAAATATTTATAGAGGTTCTTGGATTAGGTCATTTAAGTTAAGTAATTAATTTATCAATTATTTTAATTAAAACGAACCCATCGACAACCTATCTATATGAACACCCCACACTAACCAACATTAGTTCACACCAAGGGTAAAACTCATGTTATAGATTCAATTTTGTTTTTTGTATTTTCTTTATCTAAAATTTTGTTTAAGATTTATTCTATTTTATTGAAAAATGGTGGGAATGTATATAAAATATTTTTAATATTTTTATAAAATTAAATCTAGGCACATCGGTCCTCAGAATTGTGCACCATCTCAGCTTCTAGATCCAAAAAATATTTCTAGATATATTTAAACTTTTTAAAATGAAAAAATGGTCTCTACATTATTCCCTCATTCAATATTTTTTTACTTGAAAGGGAAAAAATATAATAAAAAAGGTGGGGATACTAAGCCAAATTTGTCTCTCCCACTCTGAGGATCCCTCCCACATGATATCGTGATTCCAAAACACACAAACTAGTGGTATGATCCATCCAATAATGGTCCTCTCCTATCAATCCTCAATCTCCACTAGGTTCTTCCTAATATTTTATCCTTCCTCGATGTTCATCTCTCCCCAGTCAATGCCTTGCAATGGGTCATGCACATTTCTCCTTAGTTGTGACATATGGAATACATCATTCACTCGTTTCAACGATAGGGGTATAGAGGGGTGGTAATAAACCTCGATAACCCTATGCAATATCTCTAGTGGCCCAATGAACCTGGTGGATAACATTCATCCTGGGCTGAATCTCTACAATCATCTTCATGGGGAGAATCTCAGCAAAATGTGGTCTCCCTACTCGAAATCTGAGGTCCTACAATGTTGATCTACATAAGATGTTTTCCTTCAATAGTCTATCATAATTATCTTTTGGACCACCCATACCTTCTCTGTGATCGCCTACACCATCTCTAGCCCAACAAGAGATGCCTCACTGATCTCGATCCAGCATGAGGGTGACATGCAGGGTCTCTCGTATAGGGAATAAAAATGTTTCATATAGATAGTAGAGTGTTAGGTATTATTTTATGCATTATATACCAATGTAAAGTTATCATACCATCTCTTGAATAATTATAATATGAAATCCCTTAACATATCCTCTAGAACCTAGATAGTGTACTCTGTCTTCCAATCTATCTGAGGGGTAGAAGGTTGTACTCATTCTCATCTGGGTCCTAAATGCTTCTTGTAGGCCTCTCCACAACTGTGATATAAATTTAACATAATGATTTTATACAATCATTGAGGTCACCCCATAAAGGTGAATGATCCCCTGTGCATATGATTACCTAAAACACTCCACTGAACTCTGGTGCCTAATAGTAAGGAAGTTTGCCAAATTCGTATTTCGGGAAACTATTACCTAGATGACCTCTCACTATTTTCAAAATCCATATCATGAAGTCTAGTAATAATTAATTCCATTTCCACTTAAACATCTCAAGGGTATGAAAAAACCTTCTGGAACCCGGTGCTCAGCCTTCACCTACTAATAGGTGAGACACCAAGAGATGAACTCAGCAACATTCTGTTTCATTCTAGCCCACCAAAACTGACATTGAATATCTCTATACATATTCCCCACACTGATATTCATGGAAAAAATAAGATGAGTGAAACAACCTCATAACCTTCTGTTGAATTGTGACTTTAGAGAATTAGTTTTTTCTTTGTAAGACATTGAAATATTTCAACATATATTTTCAGATCTAGGAATTGAGACGTTGTGTGATTCTGAGGACCAATGTGAACAAAATTAATTTTATATAAATACTAAATATATTTTACATTAAGCATTCACAATATCATTAATAATATGGTATAATACTTAATCAAAACACCATATTATAAATCAAATAAAAAGGTTGATTTTATAACATGATTTTTACCCAAAGCGTAACCTAAAATGGGTCAATATGGGGTGTTTGAAAATAATGACCTTTTGCAGGTATGTTTAGTTAAAATAAATAATTATATTTATATATTTTAATTAAAATAATGTAAAACTCCTATAAATACAAAACTATAGAAAATCCTATAGGTTTATCTGCACAAACCCTAGGAGGATTGAGGGAATTCTTTCTCTCCTTCTGTTGGTGAATTGAATCAAACAACAATGAGACTCCAGATCAAAGTAGATCAAAGTGCATAGAATTAAAGGACTCATCTCAATCATTATAGAGTGTATTATTTGTTAAAAAATGATCCAATATCAAGTTTGGAAACATAAATTCATGGTTTACACCATTTTCAATTAAATTTATTGAGCATGATTAACTCTTCTCATGTGATATGTATGAATTGAACCTTAGAATGTGAATATGTACTGATTTAATTTTATTATTCATTTTTATCACCCTGGATTTCCCCAATTGTAATTTTTGTCCAATAATGTTTGAAAAAAATTGTTAAACATTTTTTGGTTCATTTATCCCTATGACTCTTCACATTATTTACCATTATTCTATTGGGCCATAGTTCAACATTTTTGGGTGACCTGGAGCTCAATCAAACCCCTGAATTCCCAAAGGAATCACATAAGATGAATGGTTTGACAAATCAGGAATGGGAACTGAGGATTTGGGAGTTTTGGGTGATCAGTTTGATGATTAGAATTCAATAATAAGAAGGCACGACATGGGTTATGCTCACCGTGTGTTCGAGAAAGTAACAATTCAGATGAATTGTCTTCTTAACCCCTAGATGGTTGGGAATGATAAGCGCTAGATAGATCCTTATATTTTGGGAGGACATGAGGATGGATCCAAAGGAGGGGATATATGATCTAAAACATGATGACCAGATATAAACTTCTTTAAAAATACCATCTACGTATTGTGTAGTTCGGAAGAACATAGTTTGTGTGACCCATATGTTGTGGCAGCATAGAGTTTAGGGAAAATATATGGATGGAAAAACATGTAGAAAACCTAGAAATCATGTATCTCTACCTATGTGGACATGATATATTGAGGAAAAAATGGTTAATGCCTTTTGCTGGTGAACATGTCCAAGCGCACACTGTGTACAAAAGTATACAAACACAGCCAGGTGCACGCTATGTACCATAGTACACAGACATGACCATGGTGTACAAAAAGGGAGTTCGAGTGGCTTGGACATGCCATGTAGACTTCCCATATACCATTTAGTTCTATACGATTGAAAATCCATATATCTTTAGGGATATTTCTAGGTGAAGTATTGAGACCACATGCGTTGTGGGTCCCCTCACATGCCATGTACCCCATGCTTCCTTTTTAGGAAACTTAAAACTATCATATCTTATTTGTTTGGAATCAGGTTTTTTATTACGAGTATCATATCATAGGTTTTTATCTTCATAAAATGTAATTGTTCCCTTCATTCGGAGTTTTGGGAAATGATGGGAAATGTTCTCGGAGTGATGTTTATTTAGGAGGTACCCAATGATGGTAGTGATATAGAAGAGGATCACCATAGTCTATATAGTGGAACCCCCCCCCCCTCCAACCAGCTTGGGTGATGGTATTCTATATACCATGTGGAACCCCCATAATGGATAGGGTTCGGGTTTTCATGCCCCTAGAGTGGAACCCCCTTACGGATCAGGGCATGAGTCCTCGATCTGTAGAGTGTAACACCCCATTAGATTGTGTGTGGTTTCTCCATCTACCGAGTGGAACCCCTCTATCAGATAGAGAAAGGGTCCTCATGAAACTCATGTGGAAACCCCATATCACATCAAGGCATGAGTCCTCTCGATTTAAAGTTGAACTACCTTTTTCATCTATGCACAGGTCCTCTACGTACAAAGAGGAACCCCTCTGATGTTTCTAGGCATGGGTATTCTATGGATACTTATTTAGTGTCACACCCCTAACACACTAGGGACTGATTCCACTACTTATATATTGTTTCCCCTTGACTATGTGGCATGTTGATCAGGTGTGTCTTGGCTTGGATGGTTTCTTCTGAGTAGACACTCAAGGTACTAAGCATCATTGATGGACTTTTGGAACTGATGAAATTTTTTTCCTATGATGGTTTGTGAGATGGAGTTGTCATTTAACTATAATTTGGGATTATTTTAATGATAATATATATATCCATGTTGCTGGATTTTATTACTCCTATTATATGGGCAGTAGAGATGCAACGTGTAGTCCATATACAAAACATGTTGAGCTCTATGTGGTTGTATGAGGTTACATACTTGCTTTGGGTTGATCTATCTACTATCTATTCCTATTGTGTCTCTTACTACCTACCCCCTCCCCCCTCCATCATATTTCAGGGTTTCGTACTAGGTATGTATATACTCACCCCTACATGGGCTTTTCCCGCACATGTCATGTCTTATGCAGATGATAGGTTAGTCGATATTGACAATAGATGAGCGTAGGGATACTTGAATCATTGGAAAACAATCAAAGGATGGATCTTGGAGATTAGGATATCGTATCTCTAATCACTTTTACTTTATATATTTTTCAGGTTGGGACATCTTTCTAGCTTATCGTTTATTTTTTCCCATTACCTTTCAGGTTGCACTGTTGTACTCTTGCACACCTTAGTGTTTTTTCACGCATGGTTTATATTCTAGTTATTTCATCAATTTATTATTATTACCATACACTTATACATTGCTATATTTTGTTTTGTTCATATATGTACATTAGAAAATAGACTCCCATTTAGGATATACCTTTTTGTACATGTCACCACCCCCTGGCCTATGGAGGCAGGCTTGGTGTAGCTGTGACTTGAGACCTAGTTAGTGTCAGGTTGTGAATGATTGGTATCAGAGTAGAGGATTTGGTTGGTATTTAGGGAAACATATTCAAAGTGTCTCAAATTCATCTCTTAGGCTAGGGAATTCAGTGGTGGTATGGGTTGTCGACGTATCAATTCACTGTGACCTGGACTACCTTCTTATCGATTTAGCATACCTATACATTGGTTACAGGGATCAATGGTACATGCATCATATAGTATTGAGTATTTAACTATTGTTTTTGATTCATCTCCCCATTTTATATATATATATATATATATTCTCATTTAACTATGGTATGTCTTGATTAAAAGTTTTGGATGCCTCCACGATGATAGCCAACCATATAATCAGTTGCAGATAGTGACGACGATCCAATGAGGGAGGAGAAATCAATTTAATGACCATCCAACAAGATCCTTTCTCTAGGGGGATAGGTAGTACCACACCCACCTGTTGAGAAGCAGATAATACCATCGAGGAAAGATGAGGATGTTAATAGGCTTAGCATACTCTATGAGATCCAGTGCTAGAGGCCATTGAGGTTCCAAAGTGAACCAGATCCCTAGGAAGCAGAGGATTGGCTAGACATGGTGGTAAAAGTTTTCAGGATCATCCAGACATTGATTGATTAGGTGATTTCACTTGAAGATTGATCTTTCCATGAAGCATTTGGGCAATGGTGGAATATTTTTACCCAGATACATGATGAGTCGACACTCCCATGACTGAACTTCCATTAGATATTTCGTGAGGATTATTACGCCTCTTGTTTTCTCATGGATTAGATTTATGGTCTTTTAGATTTGTATCAAGGATGGATTAAACGTTCTGAGTATGAATTGAGGTCCACAGACCTTATATTTTACTCCCTCAACATGATCTGGAATGGATACTTCAAAGCATGGATTTTTGATAAATGACTCTTCAGAGAGATATGTACTAGTGTAGTTCCCCTATTTATCCACACATATGATGGGTGTTAGAGTAGGAAATGATGAAAAAAGATCTTACTATAAAATGGATTCCAAAAATATGGATCTTTTTCTAGGTTTTAGATGGCCGAGTCACCTAAATCCACTAGCAGGCGCCAATTGATAGGATTTCGACACAAGAGACCTCCTTGTGATCTGACTCAGGCACGTGGTCAAGGGTAGTGTAGAGGACCAGTGCAACTCAAAGAGAGTTTTTTCTATTCATGTAATGGGTGAAGTGAGATATTACATGAATTTTTTACAAGGAATTCTAATAATTAGAGATAGATAGCTAACATACTACCATGACATCGATAGTGTTGTGATTAGGGGTCTCTAAGGAGAGGGCATGGTGGCCCCCAAGGAGGTGGATATGGAAGACGAGTAGTTAAATATATTATAGAAGTATTTTAGGTGATGGATGATGATATGAGATCATTATACCACCATAAGGTGGCCCACATCAGGATCAGGGAGCTGGCAGTTGGGGTTGTAGACTTTTGCAGGTGATGAAGGCTTACGACTCTATAATACATGAGTTGTTTATCGGTACAGTTTTTATTTATTATACTCTTTCCTCAGTATTTTTAAACACAAGTGTGAGTAACTAATTCATCTATTTACTCCTAGTTCTAGTGTTGGATCTCCTAGTTGAGATTCTATCCCAACATCGTTTTCTTGAGGATCTTATGGGGAAGGATACTTCTATATCTTCCCTCTTCCAGCAGTGTGAAATATCTCTTAGTAGAGAGAGGTTCATGTGGGACCTTTTTTTACTCACAATGGAACCCTGTGATATAATCATGGATATGGATTTTTTTTCCATGGTTTGAGCCAAGATTTATTGTCACCAAATATGAGTCTGATGCCTTCGCACTAATGGGATGAGATTCTCCATTGTTTGTGAGAGATATCTCATGGAAGGGAAAGTGGATTTTGTGAGTAGGTGGAACCATCCCATCACCCATTGGCTATAGAGTGTAGCCCATGGGTAAGAATTATCCTCAAGAATATTCATTCCATTAGTCATGGAGGATATTATGGATGTCTTCTCTATGTATGTTCCAGAACTACCACCAAGGTGGTAGATGGATATTTGTATCAACATGAAACCCGGGACCACTCCGATATCTTTTATGTTATATCAGATAGCCCCTACTGGGATGTAGGAGTTCTTATTTCTATTGGAGGACTTTTAAGATAATGGTTTTATCAGGACCAATGTGTCCCCTTAGGAATCTACAGTGTTGTTTCTTGAAAAAGGATTATGGTAGCTTGGGTATTTTCAAGGATTATCGTCACCTAAACCCAGAAATGATAAGGAACAAGCACCCCTTATCGATAATAGATGAACAATTTGATTAGTTTTATGGTGCGATATGGTTCGCGAAGATCGATATTAGGCATGTCCACCACTAGTTGTGGGTTCCTAAGGCTGATATTCCAAAGCTAGTATTCAGATGTCTCTATTGATACTATGAGTTTTGGGTTATTCTATTTGGTTTGATGAATTCCCCCCACCATGTTTATGGATTTGATGATTCAATTTTTCTATCCAACCTTGGATTGTTTTTTTATGTTCACATCAACGACATGCTCATATAATCTTCTCCAGAGGAGGAACATGTAGAGAACATGAGGATGGTTCAAGATATTCTTTCATAGAAACAACATTATTGTAATATCTCAATGTTCAAGTTCTTGATTCATACGGTTCACTTTCTAGTGAATTTCATTTCTGAGCAAGGTTTATCCATGGACCTAGAAAATATCAATTCGGTGCTTTCTTAGGATCCACCCAAAAATGTGTCTGGGGTGCAGAGTTTCTATGGCTTTATATGGTACAATAAGAGGTTTGTGAAAAAATTATCTAGGATTACAGCCCATTTTACTACCCTAACAGATAAAGGGAAAGCATTTAACTGGAATATGCAGAGTTCAGGATTAGGATGAAAAATGGTCCTATGTTGATACTACCAGAGGAGGGTGTGGAGTACCCTGTATATTGCACTGACTTGGGTGACGGGCTTGGATGTGTATTGATGTATAGGTAGGCTATTACAACATAAAGGTTGAGGCAGTTCAGACCCAGTGAGTAAAACTACGTGACTAATGACCTAGAGCTAGAAGAATTATTTTTCACTCTAAAGATGTGGAGTCCCTATCTTTTGGCAAAGAGCTTTGTAGTTTACTCAGGCCACCAAAGTCTCACATATATCCTCATCAAGAGAGACTTGAACCTGAGACCGAAGTACTGGTTGGAGTTCCTACTGAACCATGAATTTGAGATAGTATATATTGTGGGGAAGGGGAATGTGGTATAAGATGCACTTACCAGGAAGTCCTAGGCTCATTTGTTGCAGGAGGAATATATGAAGTTGGGTATATTGTAGCTGACCCTAGGAGTGTATGAGGATGTGGTTTTTCTTCAGTTGATGGTGTCGTCTCCTCCATTCTATTAGTGTGTGAGAGTGTCCTAGTTTAGAGACATTGACTGTGAGGTCTTTTGTGACAAGATATCCACTGGATATTCACCATACGGATATTATGAAGGAGGGAATAATGTCATTCTATTTCAAGGAAGGATGTTGGTCCCAATAATGATGCGAGAGGAGGTTATGAGGGAGTTCTACACTTCTCCAATGGCTATACATCATGGTGTGGGGAATATGTATAGAGACCTTCAATAGTAGTTTTGGTGGCTTGACATGGGATGGAGTGTGGCTAAGATCATTTCATGGTTCCTCACCTATCAGTAGGTTTAGGATGAGAACTAGGTTTTTAAAGATTTCTTACAGCCAGATGTGATCCCAGAGTATAAATGGGATGGAATATCTATGGAATTTGTGATAGGGTTTCTATAGACAGTGACGTTTCATGATCCTATCTAGGTGATAGTTAAACGACTCACAAAGTTATCACACTTCCTTTCTATTATGTATCATATTTTGGTGGAGTGTTTTGGGTAGTTGTACATATGAGAGATCGGTCACCTTCATGGAGTGAGCTTGACTATTGTCTCTAATCATGATGTGAGATTTATGTCACAGTTGTGGAGAGGCCTACAAGAAGCATTTAGTGACCTAGATAAGGATGTGTAAATCCTACCACTACCAAATATATGGATAGACTAAGTCCACAATATATTTATTGGAGGATATATTGAGTTCTTTCATTCAAAAATTCAGTCATGGCTATAAGGACCACTATCTACTGTTATAGTTTTATTACAATAGTATCTACCACTCTACTGTTAGTATGAAACCTTTTGAGGAATGATACTGGAGACCCTTCATGTTACCCTGTTGTTGGATAGTGATTAGAAAGGCATCTCTTGTCGATCCATGATTATCTCAGGCAATGACAATGAAGAACTTGTCCATTAGTGAGTGGATGAGTACAACCCAGAGCAGGCATAACTCTTACATAGAATGACATCATTGGCCCTTGGAGTTCAAGTAGGGAGACCATATTTTATTGAGAGTATCCCTGTAATGAGGATTGTGTAGATTCAACCATGGAGTCATGATATCCACAAGGTTCATTATGCCATTTGAGATATTTCAAAGGGTTGGAGAGATTTAATACCACCTAACCCCACCCCTGTAGTTGTATAAGGTGCATGATATCTTCCACGTGTCACAACTGAGGAGATACATGATAGACCCCATGAACGTTATTGACTTGGGTAAGCTAGAAATCAAGTATGGATCCACATTTTTGGATCACCTGATGGAAATCAAGTATCATAAGGAGATGTCTCTATATGGTTAGACTATCCCCCTGGTTCACATGTTATGGAAGCATGAGAACATGTAGAATAGTTCTCGAGAGAAGGAGAACCAAATGTGGGCTCAGTATCCTGTGATTTTTATGTAATTTTTCTTTTCAGGGATGAAAATATTGGATGATTAAATGATGTAGAGAACATTTTTTCCTTATAAACCCTTGAAATATTCCTAAATATATTTTTTAGATCCACGAACTAAGACATTTTCCAATTCTGAGGCTCATTGTTCCAGGAATTAATTATAAAAAAATATTAAATATATTTTTTATTATGTGCAATTGGTTTCTTAATGAAAATGGAATAAATATTAAATTGATTCTTAGATCAGAAATCTGAGATGAATATTGAGTTTGAAATGTGATGTTTACCCTAGTTGCAACCTAAAATGATTCAGTGTTTGCTGTTTGTAAGTAACAATTGTTGGTAGGTATGTTTAGTTAAAATAAATTATTAAATTTATTTATTTTAACTAAATTAACATAAAGTAAAATTCCTATAAATACACCAGTATGATAATCCTCTAGTTTTACCCAATTTAACCCTAGGAGGATTGAAATCATTCTTCCCCTCCTTTAATTGGAGAGTCTATCCAGATGATGATGAGACTCCGAATCAAACCAGATCGATTCACAACGAACATAACGACTCCTCTAAATCATTAGTGAGTACATTATTAGATAAAAAAATCCAATATCTAATTATTAGTTTTCAATTCATGGTTTAAAACCTTATTGATTAAATTTATTGATCTTGTAAAATTATTCTCCCTTGATTAGTTCTAATTAAACCTTTGCATGCGTGTACGTGTTGTTTTTAATTTTATTATTCAGTTTTCAGATCCTTGATATCTTTAATTGAGATCATTGGCCAATAAGACATGACTAGTTATTGTTAAAACTTTATTGTGGTTCATTTATCCCTATAATTCTTTATGTTCTTCTCCATTGGGATATGGGGCCATGGATCAATGTCTCTAGGTGGTACTGAGCTCGATCAGACCATCGGATTCATGGCCAAATTACATACGATGAACGGAACTATGAATTGGCAATGGAAACCAAGGATTTTCTAGTTTAGGGTGATAAATGTGATGATTAGAATCTAATCAAATGGAGGCATGACATGGGTAAATCATGTGGTGCATGCGGGAATTGATAATTCAAATGGATTAGGTACATGACCACCAGATGTAAGGAATGAAGAGCACTTAAGTGATCCTTTGATTTTGGGAGGAGACAAGGCTGGATTCTAAGGAGAGGATACTAGATCTGAATCATATTGACTACTTCTAAACTTCTTGAAAAATCTTGAATACGCAACATGTGGTTTGGATGAACACACCGTGTGTGACATCGAAGCACTAATGGAAAGTGTTTTCGGAAAAAAATATAAGGATGGAACAGCAAGTATCCCACCTATACGTCGTGTATCCCTCTAAGGGTGGATATATCGCATGGAAGAACGCATGGGAAATACCTTGTATGGGAGGAAATGGATAGATTCATGTATTTAAAAAAGTACATAGACACAGAAAGGTGCATACTATGTACTGAAGTACACATATATGGCCAAGGGCACATGTAGGGACCCCTAGTGACTTGTACATTCCAAGTAGAAACCCCATATTCCATATAGTTCTATAGGGTTGTAAATCTATGTACCTTCATGGGAACGACTAGAAAATAGAGCGAGACCACATATAATGTGTGTCCCATCACACCCCATGTTCCCCTTCATTCCTTTTAAGAAAACATCAAACTCTCATATCTCCCTTGTTTTCACTCATATTATGAACCATGAGTAGCCTATCCTAGTAATTTTTTATGTAGAAAATTATGTTACCCTTTATTTTGACATTGAGGAAACTATATGAGATGTTTCAAGAATGATACTTATTTAGGAATTACCTGACGACAATAATGATTAGGTATAGGATCACCAGAGACTATAGATTATAACCCCCGTTAGCTTGGGTGTGTGTCCCCTATCATCCAAGTGGAACCCCCTATCGAATAGGGCATGGGTCCTTGGGAAACCCTAGTGGAACCCTCATGATAGATCAGGGTGTGGGTACTTGACATATAGAGTGGAACCCCCCATCAGCTTAGGCATAGATCCTTTATCTAATTAGTGATACACCTATCAGATAGGGAATGGGTCCTCATGAAACCAGAGTGGAACTCCCCTTTCACATTAGGGTTCTGGTACTCTACCCACATAGTGGAACCCCCCCCCCCTATCGCATTAGTGTGTGGTTCCTCTAGCTTTAGAGTGGAACTCCCCTATCATATCAGGGTGTGGGTCCTCTATGGATACTTATTGAGTGGAACACCCTAGTGCACTATGGAATGGGACCTCTTCTTCGAGAATGTTTTCCCATTACTATGAAAAAAAATTGAGAGGTTTGGCTTTACATTGATGTTATCTTTTTGAAAGATTTATGAGATACTAGGCATCATTAATGGAGTTTTGGAACAAATGGAACTCATTTCCTAGTTTGGGTTGTGAGATGGAGATCCCCTTTAACTCTCATTTGGGCTTTGTTTTACTAAGAATATATATATATATATATATATATATCCATGTTGTTGGATCATGTTACTCTCTTTCTATGGGTGAAAAATACGCAATGTGTAGTCCACCTACTTGATGTGTTGAGATCCCTATGATTAGATGATGTTACATTATTTCATTGGGTTGAAATGTTTACTATTTATTAATATTGTTTCACTTACTTATTCCCCTTCATCATTTTGGGAATATTAATGGGTATGTATATAATCACCCCTACAAGGTATTTTCCAACACATTTCATTTCTTATGCAGATGACATATAGGTTGGCGATGACTATAAAGGAGCATAAGGATACCTGGTTCTTTGGACATCGTATGGTGGTCAGATCATAGAGATTCTGAGCTCGACACTCTTAGCACTTTTATGTTCTAGTTTTTTAAATTTGGGACATCTTTTGGGTTGGGAATGTATTTTTCCCCTTTACTTTCCAGGTTTCACTACTATACTCTTATACACCCTAGTGGTTTTTCTTTCTTAGTTTATATTCTTATTATTGTATATTTTATTATTGTTCCCCTGCACTTATGCATTGAGATTCTTGGGTGTGTGCATCGAGGTACATTTGGAAAATTCCTCCCATTTAGGATATTCTGTTCACCACTTGTCACCACCCCTGGCCTACAAAGGTGGGCTTCGGGTAGTTTTTCCTTGAACCCTGGTTATGGTCATGTCTTGATAGTGACCAAGACCATCGCTCATCCTAGAAAAATGATGATATGATTCCTTCATTTAGAAAATCCATCTAATGGATATCTTGAGGATATCTACCCATGGAATTCATCATAGTTTATTTATCTCAACTAGGACACTATCACATGCTATAAAAGTAGATAATTCATCTCCATTGAGTGGAGAAAAGATTAACTATCCTCTTAAACTAGGGTCAACTATAAGGAATCCAATTACTATGACACCTCTTGCACCAAAAAAGATTGGTAATTCCTAATCTTTCACAATGTTTCCCTTCTTCAGAGTGTAGACTATCTAAAATTAATAGTTTTTATACAACTATAACTAGTACCTCTACTTTAGGTTCATGTATCTCTATGTGAATACATACCTGAGAATGATGGTCTGAGTAAACAACAATGAACTCTCCAAGAAGACAGTGTCTCAACGTCCTCAAAGCGAAGAATACCACTACTAGCTCTAGGTCATGAGTCACATATTACTGCTCATGGGGTCACAACTACCTCAATCCATATTTGATAATTTCTTATCTCTGAATCAATATGCATTCAATCCTAGCTCGAGAGGTATAGTAATACACTACATACTCTATTCCCTCCTCAGGTTGTCTCAAAACATGATCACTCATCAGCCTCAGCCTCAGTTCCCTAAAGGATCTCTGGAACAACTCAGTCTCGGTTTAATGATTCCCTTTCAATGCTAGGTAGTTAAAAGGGGATGAAATCCTAGATAATTTTTCCACAATCCACTTTTATAAACCCACCAAGATAAGAAATAATTACACCTCTGACATGCTCTTGGGTGACTCCCATGAAAACAATATATTGATCTTCACTGATTCCATATCTATCCCATTCAAAAAATGAATTTCCCTAAGAAGTGAATCTCATGGATCCAAAAGTTTAACATTGAGAGCTTACCATAAAGCTAGTTCTCTTGAAGAAAATCTAGGACCATCCTCAACTGGTTTTCATACTTCTCCTTTGACATGTAGTATATGAGTATATCTTCAACAAAGAAAATGAAAAATCTTGAATGCCTTTCGGTCAGGTTGACCACCACCACCACAAGGAAAAATAATTCCAAGTAAAGATATAATATCTGGTTTATCAAATCTATAAACACAGTGGGGGAATTCATCACACTGAAAGCCATCACCAGGAACACATAGTTTCCATGTTGACATTAGAATGCCAGCTTCATAATATCATCCTCGCAAACTCTCAATTGGTGGTAGCTGGACCTAAGATCAATCTTCAAGAACCATCTTACACCTCAAAAATGATAAAATTGATCTTAAATATATTATAAGGGTTATTTTTTCTTTATCATGACCTAGTTCAAGATATGATATTCCACCAAACATATGTAAGCTCCAATCCGCCTTTTTCACGAACAATGCTATATTTTTCCAAGTGGACACATTATGTTTGGTGAAACCCTCATCTAAAAGGTATTCTAACTTCACCCCTATTCCCATAGCTTAGTAGGGGCCATATGATATGCCAAAAAAATATCATAGTGGTCCTTGGGTGGGTTTAGAAGAAAAACACTATCACCTACTGCATAACTAGTCCTGAAACGTCCTCAAGAAAGATATCCATAAAATACTCCATGATTGGAGGAATCAAGATTCCTAAAGAGTCTATCGTATCAAGGTATAAACTCCCCAAATGATGGGTAATGGAATGAAGCCTCTTATTTGAAAAAATAACTCATCATGCAATTATATCTCTGTCTCCAATATAGGATAATCTCATCTCATCAGGGCGAAGGCATTTGACTTGTCTATGGTGATATTCAATCTATTCATAGACTAAGGATAATGAATCCATATCCAAGTTGAAGTCATAAGTTTTCATCATGATTACCAAAATTTCCTATGAGAAACTCTCTCCATCAAGAGATAGGTCTCACTATCAGAAGATAAAAGTGATTGAAAAATTGTTCCCAGTATGACCTTCCAAGAAAAGCTGTTGGGTAAATGTATCATTCAGGTGCTCCAGCTCTCACAAAAAGAGTAAGGAGATTAATTAATTAATAAAACATGTTTCTAGTAGTACTAGATTAATAGTACAATAAATAAGGATCATATTTATTTTCATCTTGTGTACTATTGGATCATACACATCCATGGCATGTAACTTCCCACGACCCTGATGTCATCTCCCTAAGCCTGATGTGGGTTACCTAGTGTTTGTGGTAGAATGAGCTCATAACTTCATCCAAAAAACACACCTCCTTATCCTGTATAAACACCTACTACGCATAAATCTCTTCATTCCTAGGGGCTACCCATCCCTCTCTTGCGATATCCTTGATCATGGATATGCCTCTATCTTGGTGGTCAATCTTCTATTTTCCTTTCTTCCTTAGATAATCGTGTTGATCAATCACATTCCATGTGACCTCACATTTCCCATGAAAAAAACCCTATCATCTTCAAGATTAATTTTTCATTGGTGTAGTCTCGGTGCCACCTAACCGTGTTCTTTTGTTTGATCCTGGGGATATCTCTATGCTGAGACCCTGCCGACTGGCACTTACTAGATGCTACAGAAGACTTAGCTCTATAACTCCCATCATTTGGTACATACATCTAGAATCCATATTATAGGAATATCTCAATCTTCATAACCTATACCAACACTCTAAAATTTGTGGGAATGCATAGGTGTACCACACTAACATGAATGTCTCTTCTGAATCACTACTCAAACTTCCTCTCTTAGAAGTATCCATCCTGAATCATGTAAAGGGAGTACTGTGTAAGGTCTGTGAACCAAAAAAATACTCATCCACTGTTATCCCTCCCTTATACATCTATATAAACTCTTGAAACGAATTTGAGCATAATCATGAGGGATATTACTCCACAGAAAACATATACTATTAGTCATCCCATGAGTGTGTCGACTCGCCATGTATATGTGTGACCAATTTCCACCAGTGATCAACTGCACTGAGAAAAGGTTGGCCTCCAGCACAAACACCTAATCAGTTAGTGTCAGTATAATCCTAAAATCTCAGATCACTGACTCGATACAATCCTCTATTTCTTGGGGAACTGGCTCACTACAGAACCTCGACGTCCTTTAGTGATGGAACTCATGGAGTATGCAAACATTTCATGCATCCTCATCCTGATCTATTGGTATAATATACTTCTCAACAATTGGGGGTGATACTACTTATCCACCTGGAGGAATAATATTTCATTATGGTCATTGAACTGAGGTCTTATCACTCATCAGATCATTGTCACTATATAGAATTGGTAAACTGGAAAACTGTCTTCATGGAAGAATCCTGAAAATTTAATCAATGCATTCCATGATTAGATGAGCATATATATATGGGGATTTTAATCAAGATGGAATGTAAAATAATCGATCATATATGATCCATGTACCATTTATCCCTTCAACCAATTTATTAGTATGATGAATCAACAAGTAGGCTGTCAAAGTCATGGTGAATGGATACATCAACTTCTTGCACGAACAATGGTCTTACTCGCCTGAAATATGAACTCAAAATTCATTGAAATTTTTCCCTAATTCCCCACCAATCCTAATAAGGGGGAAAATCCAAACACATTCCTTGGGAATGAACTACTCTGATATCAATATTTCATGACCCGGTCCAAAGGGGCTCGATCCACAAATACCCCAACCCACCTCCCTAGGTCACGCGATAGACACAAGCGCAAAAAAGAATAACTAACATGGGAGGACTTTTCCAAATTACTTGTATTCATAGAGACAATCATAAATATGAATAATTGAAATAGAATAATAATAAAAAGATTTGATATCTAGAGAATAAACCATGAATGTAAAATCTCTAGGTAATAGACGGGTATGACATTGTAAAAAGGAAAGGAAAATGGAGAAAAATACACACCCAGCCAGAAAGATGTCCCAATGAGAAAAAATGGATGAGTAAATTATTGAGAGTGCTTAGATTCAGATATCCATTCCCCAGCCACCAAACATGGTCAAATGAACCAGGTATCCCTATCCTCTTTTTTAATAGACATCAACCTATCCATAATCTTCATAAGACTGACATGTGAGGGGAATCCTTTTTAGGGTGGATTATATAAATACCCAGTAGGATGCACCGAAATCTTAATGAGGATAAGTAAGAGAAACGATGGTAATAGAAAGATCAAACAATATAAATAGAGTTAAAAAATAAATTAAAATTCATATATATATATGCTCAATAAAAGAATCCCAAATGAGATAGGAAGAGGATCTTCTTCTCACAGATCATCCCAGGAAAAGATCATACCACCAGTTCCATAGGGGTACATCAACGATTTATATAATCTCATCTGTCATTATGAAGAAACATATATATCAAGTCACACCTCTCCACTATGCCACATAGTCATGTAGTTACAATCTCTAGGTATAGGATCCATTCCCTGAAAAAATATAAGGGTGTCACTTGATTTATTGAGGACCCATACCCTGACTCCAAAAGATGGTTCCACTCTAATTGTCGAGTACTCGTTCCTTGATACTAGAATATGGTGACACTCATAAGGTATATTGAGAACTCATTCCTTATCTTGATAGGAGGGTGTCACTCTAATGGTTGAGGATCTATTCCCTGATACTGTGGGAGGGTGTCAATCTGAAAGTCGATCGAGGACCCATGCCCGAACAAAACATGAAACAACATAGAATTTGAACTACGGAAAATCCATTTTTATAATTATTTTATATAGTATAAATATCATTAAACAACACAAATAACATAGTATAAGAATTATAAATGAATATTTAATTAAGTAAGAAGTATTTATAGTAATTAAAGATCCTTTACCAATGGAATAATAACATGAATTTAGAATAGTAATGTGGACATTAGGAATTGTGAATTAAAAAATAGAATTGTAACCTCATCTATGAAATTATAAATAAAATTTAGGCATCTTACAAATAAAAATAATATATAATTATATCATAGTATACATAAATAAATATTTTAAAAATTATTAATTAAGTGTTTGTATTTTAATAAAACATAAATGTTTATTTATAAATTTATAATTAATATAAATATTTAAAATAAAAATTAGTTTTAAAAAATTGATTTATAAATTAAATTTTTTTGACATATGATTATTACATATTTTTATGAGACCCTAATTAAAATTTTAAAGTGTTATAAAATCAGTTTTAATTTTTAAATTAGTATTTACCAAGTAAATAATTATGTTAATTAAACATTAAATGTATCTTATCTTGAAAATTATTTTCATAAAAGGGAGTTCATTTTTTAATTCTAAATTTCTAAAAATGGTAAGGGTAAGTTTTTGATATTTTTCTAAAATACTTTATTTTTTGTTGAATAGTAAAATACAATAATTTTCAGTAAATGATAAATACATGAATTTTTTAGTCATTGTTGATATAAATATGATGTAAGTCCAAAATATAAAACTGGAATTCATTATTTTAATATATATATATATATATATATATTTAGTGATAAAGATCAAACTATTTATATTATTAAGGAAAAATAATAAACTAATGAATAAAATAACGAGAAAACACCCCTCACAACCACTTCTCCTCAGAACTCCAATTACTTAAATCTTGTCCATGTTCTACCAAATACTCTTCACAGGGACCTCCCCCACATTTAGGACACCCTGGTCTCATAAAAAGACCAAACCTTTTTCTCTATGTAGGTTCTCAAGGTTTAGAAATTCAAGAGGTAAAATCCTCTATATTTTTCTTTTAATTTCTTTTCAATTTATTCTCTTTTCATATCCTGGCATCACCTCAAATTATCAAAATGACCATGATAACTCTAGAATATTTTATATATGGGAATTTTATTATGTAAATAGAATGACTAACCTTAAAATCTCTTCCCTCTCCCTTTTATTCTAAATATTAAAATTTTGTTTGTGGTGTGTCGATTTACCGCCACCTTGGACGATGTGTTTTCATTTTTCACTATACCCTTCAAGGATGGTCATAAATAAATAATTTTCATTAAATGTTATTTTAATATACATATTATATTTTATATAATTTCATAGAAGCAATATATAAACATTATATCAAATAGAATATCATGAGTTTGTGATGGTTGAAAAATATCTAAATAAATTAGTAATTTTCACTAGCTATTTATCTAATGATTCATTCTCATTAAATATAAAAAATTGACATATAAGATCATTTAATCTTATGAAATTTCATTAATAACATAGAATCTAAATTATATATAACTACTCACATTTTTACATGATCTTCCATACTCATATACAAGATAACTGATCATGAAAACCAAGATAACGAACACTCTTGAACAATGAAATTAAAGTCTATAACTCATTAAAACCCCATAAATGAACTTCTTAATATCATAATGAATCAAATTTATGTATAAAAGGTTATTGTTTTGTTAATTAATAAATTTAATTTGATTTTCTGGGATATTAAAGATAAGAAGGCTTTTAGACATAAGGTAAGGAGATTCTCGAACCCAATTTCCATTCTTTGGGTTATTCCTATTTCATGAAAAATATCAATGTGGATGTTCTTTTAAATTTTCAAAAATATAGTTTCATGGTTTTTAGCTTTTAAATTCATGGATATACATGTTTCTAATCTGTTTTTATGAAAAATACTATTTTTTCCCAAAAGAAATCTTCTTTCTTAAAACACACCTTTTACTTATCTTGAAATTGTTTATTCTTTAATCAATATTGATGATTCATATTCCAAGAATGTTATTCCATTTTTTTCCAAATGTTTATTAATTAATGAATGCTTTATGAAATGAAACCCATTCCATTCCATGGGTTATTTTGTGTCTATTGTTGATATATATTTTTATGTGTCGTGCATGATTATGTAAATGTTATGATGTGACTGGTGCGCCCAAATTATATAGCACTCCAATGCATTGGGTAATGTGATGTATCTCATGAGATAATGTGCAATATGGATGAACATGATGATATATTTTCTCACAATGATGATTTTATGATTATGCACATATGTTATGTGTGAACATGATGCTATCTTTTTTCACAACAATGTGTGGTATTTGACCACTAAGACATGATGTTTCATTTTTATTCATTACCACTGTAGACGCCGGAAAAGTCCGTTGGTCCCAAACGAAGCTCCGGATGCGGAAAGTGACGTGATATTTGGAGTCGGAAGAACGTTTCGGAGGGCCCGGAGGCCTTGCGCGGAATTTCAGAGGCCCGCGCGCAAAGGGGATGTTCCGCGCGCAAACCCCCCGGGATGCGCGCAATGCACCGGTCCGGCGCGCAATTTTGCGCGCCGCGGGTCCGCACGACTCCCTTGCGCGCCGCGCCCGATTCCGCGCCCGCGGGGGGAATTTCGCGCTCGCACCCTGGATTCCGCGCCCGGGGTTGCCTATAAATACAAGGCGACCCCCAACGTTTCAAAGGTTGCTGGAAGTCGAAACGTCTCTCGTGCGCGCAATTCAACCCCTTCCGCGCGCAATGACGAACTTCAGGTAACCTCCTTTCTTTCGCGCAAGAAAGCCTCGGGGTCCGCCTTCGCGCGCAATCCCCGCTGGCTCCTTTCATTTGACTAAACATTCACCCTAAGGCCTTTGCGCGCAAAAGAACCCGCTTGCGCGCAATTGCCCCCGAGGTGCGCGCAATCCGGCCTGATTGCGCGCACCCCCCCTTCTTTCAAGTGGCCATTCGTTAAAGAATGAGCCGTTGCCCCCGCGCGCTATCCGAAGCCCGGTGTGAGCAATCTCAAGCATCCGCGCGCAAGGCGCTGGCCCAATTGCGCGCCAGCCGCCCCGATTGCGCGCCGGCCCGCAGTATTGCGCGCAAAGCTTCCTTTTTGCGCGCAATCTGCCAGGGTCGTCCCCGTTGACCTCCTAAGGGTACCCGCCTGTGTGGCACCCGATGATTCTCATCCCGGGTGCCCGCACCGTGCGTTGTCTTCCCGTGCGGCCCTCCAGGCTTGCGCGAAGTGACACGCACCTATGTCCAGCATGACGTTAAACTGTATACTCGTCCAGCATGACGTTAAACTGCATATACGTCCTGCACGACGTTAAACTGTACATCGTCCGCGCTGCAAGACGTTAAACTGCCAAGTGCTTCGTCCGGCAACCTATGCCCAGCATGACGTTAAACTGCACACCCGTCCAAGCTGCACGACGTTAAACTGCCTAGCCCCCATCGTCCGTGCTGCAAGACGTTAAACTGCCAAGTGCTTCGTCCTCAAAACATGACGTTAAACTGTACTTCGTCTGGCAAGACGCTAAACCGTCCGCAACCTGATCCCGTGCTCCGCACGCAGGGTCTCCCCCGGTTTGGACGTGGCCCCCACCCGCTCGTCTCTGCAGGGATGTCGGGATTGTCCCCCTTTTGGGACGATTTAATGGGAGTGGCTTTTCCCTACGGGGGCAGGGTATTACAAACCCCTAGTTTCTCGTGGGAGGCTGCACATGTGTATCTCCATTGCACCTCCCCACTGCCGAAGCCAGTAGAGGGTCTGACTGGGATCGAGGTGTCTTTTGCTTTCGGTCCAAGTCCCTTCCAACTGAGTTTTGCAGTATCCGGGCTGCCCCAAGTGCGTAAGTCCTGACAGAATGAACTACGTGGACTTTGATCCCTGTCTTCTATACAGGGTACGTAGGAAGCCTCCCTGAGGCCCAAGCCCACCACCTGGTCGTTCCGGTCGTATTTACGTCCGTTCGTCCATCAGTGGACCCCTCCAGGGTTCACGCTTGCGTTGATTCACCTATGAATCCGCCCCTGTGGAAGACTGCCCGTGTGTATCTCCACGGTGCCTCCCCACAGCCCCCCTTTTCCATTTCCCCTTTTATCGTCCAGCATGACGTGAAACTGTGATCCACCCGGCCGTTCCATCCCCCTCCGTGCGAGGTGGTTCGGTTCAATCCTCCGCCCGGCGGCCTCGACCTCTTCGTGAGTCGGCTTGCCGACGTCCAGCATGACGTTAAACTGTATGCCCGAACTACGTTGACTTTGATCCGTGTTAACGCGCGGTACGTAGGAAGCCCCTCTGGGGTCCAAGCTCTTTACTCCATCATCCACCCTGATCCTTACCCGGGCCGCCACATCCCGGTGGGGTCATGCCACTTCACTTCACTCCACGTTACTTGGGAAGCCGCCCATGTGCTGGCCCCAGCGTCGGAGGTTCCCCGCAAGGGGTTCTGTCATCTGATCCACTTTTCGTGTTGATCGGTCCGATGCCGTCCCCGCTGGACGTTAAACTCGCGGCATACCCCGTGTTAAACACGGGAAGCTGAGGAAAACCTCAGGTGACACAGTTCCCCGCACCTAGTACGGGATGCCTCAGGCCATCGTGCCTTCGAGAAGCCCTATTAGGGACGGAAGACAGACGTGCAGAGCCGCAGTGTTACGACACGCCCCCAGCACCCAGAGCCACCCGGCCTTCTCACCGCAGGTTGCTGCCCCGCCCAGACTCCTTGGAACGTTCGGGCGGAAGCAGCGTAATTAACCAGTGTCCATGAAGATATGGCGCCGGGAACGAGATTCACGAACATTCTTAAGTCTATGAGGGAGACCCGGATTAGGCGACAAGTTCCGAGGAGACGTCCAAGGAAGGAGAAGCCGACATCCCATCATCCCGGTTTCGATCAAGGAGCAGACGCCCCTGAATAAGGGACGGATGCCGCCCGCCCTTGGAAAGCGGGACTGCGGGACCACAAGCCGCGCGCCCATCCCCTCGGGTTGACGGGTGCACGCGCGAACGCGTCCTGGCGGAACAGCGTAACCCGACGCACATCCGCACCGAAACAGAAAAATGGTGAACCCGACGTGAATCTCTTCTCCTCGATACGAAGACCGATGGCTTTCAGAGGTGTTGGAAGACCGGCGTGTTGCCCGGCCAAGCATTCAGTCTTACCCGCCAGGGGCTGGGGAAGGGACATCGGGCACTCCGTCTCGCAACGTCGAGGGCCTGGGTTCCCCCCACGGAAGGCGTCGTGGCGCTAATGGTTGGTTGTCGATTCCTTTTTCCTGTCAGTATTAATGGGTCATTCTCCCTGCTTGCAGAAATCAGGTCGCCCGATCTAGTGCCCGAACGCCACCCGCCCACTGGCGCAGGGACAGGGGAGACACCGACGCGGCTGCTCCGCGCGGTCCCGCCCGTTCCGCAGCCGTCCCAGCAGCCGCAATTGCGGGACGACCACGCCCTCTCTCCCCCTCGGAGGTCATCCAGAGAAGGGTGATCAACACCCTGGTGCGGAGATACGAGGAAGAGGGAGTCATCCCCACTAGGGAAATGGCTCGCCTGGACCTTGAGGAGGCTGCGCCTCGCCACCACCCGCCGCCCCCGAGGGCCGCGCAGGGAGGCACCGCTGCCTACCTCAACGTCCAATCGCTTCGGGAGTTTATCCCCGGAGCGCTCTGACAGTTCCCTTCCTTATGCGGATGAGGTGGGAGATGCCCAGGATCACCCTATCCGAGGTCCGCTCCAGGGATCCACGATAAGGGCTCCCGCCAGGCCACGGCGACATCGCCGCCAGGCCCCTCAAGTCGAGGAACAGGCTCTCCACCTGCCCGCGCCGCTCATCCCGGCTCGTCTGTCTCGACGCCAACGTCGGGCACGAGCGGAAGAGGATGCCCACCTTGGGGCTCTAGCAACAGCGGCCGCATTGGCCCAAGCCACTGCTGGCTCCAGTCGCCAGGCCTCTGTGCATCCTGAGCGGGGGAACTCCTATGCCCGACCCGGATCGAGGCCCCGACCGCCCCAAAGGCAGGTTGGGTTGACTCTCCCGGTTGCTGGCACTGGCAATAGCCACCGCGGACCACCTCGCGGTAGCGCTATTCACCGGCAGGATCTACTCTGTGTGGCCGATCCAGGAGGCGTGGGTCATCCCACCTTCTGATCCCGACCCGGAGGCCTGCCCGGAATCATCTCTCCCCGCGTCCCCTTTGATATCTGTCCCGGTGCCCCTCGCACCTTGGTTCCCAGTCCTCTCGGCCCCAGCACCAGTGCGGCCGGAGGACGCCAGGACAGAGATCAGCCCTGCCCCGAAGAACCACCCAGGGGCAGGAAGGCAAGGCGTCGACGCCGAGGGAAGAATGTTGCGGAGTTCCGGACAGAGATCCGACCGGTTTGCTTCTCTGACTCAGAGGCAGAGTACGATTCGGCGACAGAGCCCCTTCCCCAATCCCGCCAGTCAAGGGCAGGGGTAGGAATGCGGCACGTCAGCCTCGTGCTCCCCGAGAGCGAGATCGATGTGATCCCCGCGTCTCTCCGAAGGTATATCCGGAGTAACGAGGGCCTGGTAGACCCCCAAGGATCAAACTTGCGGTTGGTACCGGCCCCTCCGGAAGTGCCTTCCGTCTCGATCAGAGAAGCCGGAGACTTTTTCTGGGGACCGACGGTCGAACCACGATCTGGTGCGCCCTCGGCGAGCACCGATGCTACGGCAGGATGTTCGCTCGCCGGCCCGTCCTATCGTGATGTGGTAGCTGGGGCACCGCCACCCTCAGGGGGAGGCCCGGGATATGGAGGCCAATCGGCCTGCTCGCCGTATTCACCGCCGGCCAGCCCGTCGGCCCGACGGCCCGCCTCGGCACCACTACCAGTTCCCCGTCCGTTCCCAGCCATGGAAGAGGACCGAGGAGATCTGGGTCCCGAGTTTGAGTCGTGGAGCTTCTGGACCGTCCTTGCAGAGGGCCACTTCCCTGAGAAGTTTTGGCCAGTCGCAGGACCGGGCTTTGATGCACCCGAATCGCTCACCCCGGATGAGTTCGAGTGCTTCCGCCGAACTCTCCGGGAGACTCACTCCCGTCTTCACTGCCTACAAATGCCATACCCCGGGAGTCAACTACACCTGGAGGATATTGGTGAGCAGTGCCGTCAAATTGACCTGGCCATGCTCCCCGCGGTTCGGCACCCCGGGTCATTTGGGCACCACGAGGCCCTCCAACAACGATGCGTTGAGTGCTTTCAAGTACTCCGCAAAGTTATCGAGGAAGCCACTCCCCACGTGTATATCCGTGGATGGGGGCAGTACGCTGCCCTACGCTTCAGTGTGATTCGCCGACAGCCCGATTCGTTGGGTGGCCCTGAGGGTATATCCCCAGGGACAGGAACAGTCAATATGGCTGACCTGTCGGGAGAGGGGAACGACTTGGAACTTCTCGACGGGGGCTTCCCCCCCGAAGACAAGCCGTCGTCAGACCCATCAGTGAGAGTTACTCGTCATCAGAGGAACCTCCTGGGGCTCCCCGCACCCACTGAAGCACTGACGTTGAGCCGAAACGTCAGCAAAGGAAAAGAGCACAGCGAGGCTATAAGGCCCGCCGACCCATCTGCCTCCATGCGGAAGGCAGAGGAGGATCCCGAGAAGGCTACGCTACGTCAGCAGCTCGCCGAACAGAAGAGGTTGGTTGACCAGCTCCTCGCCGAGCGCGCTGCAGAACGGCGGCCTGACTACGGTGATCCCAGGCCAGGGCAGCAGGGACCGGAACAACCACCCCTCGATGAGACTCTCCCGGGCAACCGTGATTACGCCGTGTTCGCCGACAGGAGAGAGGCCATTGCCTACGGCAAGAGGGCGCGGTATGTTTCGCCACACCCTCCCGAGCGGCGCGACTACCCGAGAGATCCCGCTCGGATTCCTCCCGCTGCCCCAAGGGCCGCTCCGCCAGCCATCCCACGAGCTGCCGAGTTCGACGATCCGGTCGACGACCCGATTGAAGGGCCATGCAATGCGCTCGTGGTTAGAGATCCTCGCCAGGACTGGAACCCATGTCCGGACGATCCGATGGCGGCACTCATTGCCCGCTTGGAAGCCTTGGAGACTCGGCAGGTGGCGATCCCACCGGACGGCAAGCCATACCCAGCATGGGTGGATGACATGCCGGCGCCTCCGGGATTCGGGAATCCCACTTTCGCCCCCTTCAACGGGACCGGAGATCCGCCACAACATTTGGCCCATTTCAACTCGAGGTGCGGGCCTATGTTGGGGACTCCGGCGCAGCAAGAGGCCGCTAAGCTTCGCTGCTTTGTCCAGACACTGGAAGGGCCAGCATTTGTCTGGTACAGCCAGCTCCCCGTCGGGTCGGTAACCAGCTGGGAGGACCTCCGTAGACAGTTCCTCTACCAGTTCAGTTCCACGACCCGGAAGACGAGTATCGCAGACCTCTTCAAGTGCAAGCAGAGGCCTGATGAGCGAGTCGCGGACTTCGTCGCCCGATGGAAGGGTCTCACGTATTCCCTTGACATGCCATTGACTCAGGAGCAGTTGCTGACAATGTGCGTCGGGAACGTCAAGACCGAGCTGGTCCCTTCCCTGATTACTCAGAATTACCCCGGAGGGTTCAGGGACTTCTCAGACAAAGCTCAACGTCTTGAGGAAGCCCTGCAACAGGCCAGCCAGGCACACCCGCTGCCTCCTATGATTCCTGCAAGGAGAGCCAGCAGGGCTGAGCCCGCTGCTGTGGCCCAGATAGAGGCTCCCAGGCCGTTGGAGCTGCTGCCGGTGAGACCAGCTCCACAGCCTCACAGGAATCCGCCTCCACGGGCTCAGTTCCCGGCCCAGCAACGGCAGCCTCAGAACCGGCCGGCCCCTCCGCGTAATGTACCGCCACAACCCAGGCGAGATAATCAGGGTCCACCTCCTCGGCAGGCCCCTCCGGCCCCTCGTCAAGACCGCGCTCCCAGGGGCCCGCGACACCTGACGTACTCATTCCATGAGGATCAGGTCCCCGGTTATTTCCGGAGCGCCCTGGAGCAGAGGATTGTGCGATTGCCTGAGTGCTGGAGGCCAGAGGAGGCACATCTCACGGATAACCCCCGCTACTGCCCCTACCATCGGGCCCTGGGGCACACCATCCAGCGGTGCTATGTGTTTAAGGACTGGCTCCAAGACCAGATTAACAACAATGTAATCAGGTTGGGCCCAGCTCCAGCACAGGTAGCGGGCGTGTTCGTGGGATCAGATGACGATAGTGGCAACGAGGACGAATGGCAGCTGGTCTCCGACCGCGGGTCCCAGAAGTATAATAACTGGATGGCCCGCAAGACGACCATTCGCGCCCAGGGAATCATCCGTGCGCGCTTGAATCAGCCTGAGCCCCCAGAACCTGCGGGTGCTGCTTCGGCATCGTCGTCCCAGTCTGCCTCCTCCAAGAGGAGCAAACGGCGGCAGCGCAAGAAGGAAGAGCGCGCCCCGCCAGTTCCGCCACTATCCCGTACTCTCGGCGATTTCATGCCCCCGGAGATGGGGGTCCCTCCTCGGATCCGCCCGGTGATGGATGATTCGTCCGATGACGGTATTGGGTACGCTTCGGTTAACACCGTCGAGCTGGTAAATCCCTTTTCGGTTCCCGACGTTGAAGAACACCAGGTGGACCTCCCTGGTGTCCCCGGTCGTCGCCACCGTCGGAAGAACCGCAGCAGCAGGAGTCACCGGGGCACAGCCGTCGGTACCTCCGGCCAGGCTGTGCACGCCACTGAGACTAGGCGGCAGGCTCAAGATCGAGCTCAACGTGCGCAGGCTCCCCATCCGGGGATGACGGATTCGCCTCCGCCACTGTTTGTGGTATGGGACCAGGCAGAACCGCCTCAGCCGCGTCGCGACCAGCTCCGCCCTGCCACAAGTCCATCCCGGCCTCCTGACTCCAGTACGGTGACCATTTCCCGGACTGCGACCAGTGAACAGCGAGATGCGCCAAGTACCAGTCGGCCGCCGATCCAACCGGTAAGGCCCGTCATGCCACCAACCGCAGAGCAATCTCCTGCAACCAGGAGCTCGCGCTTGGCCAAAAAGTATGATGTCCTGAAGCACTTGGCCGACATCCCAGCAAGGCTCTCCATCCTTGAGGCTCTGCGCATGTCATCTGAGATGCGGGAGGCACTCGCTGAAGCCCTGAAGAGCCCCCTCCAGTTCGAGACAGAGGTTGCGGCTGCAGAGGCCTTCCACGCCGAAACGATCGAGGACGCCGAATGTCAGGCAGTTATCTCGTTCTCTGGTAAGGATGAGGACCCTCCTATACAGGGACACATCCGTCCGCTGTATGTCACTGGCCAGTTCAATGGCCTTGAAGTCCGGCGTTGTCTTGTCGACACGGGGTCTGGGATTAATCTGATTCCAACTCGGACGCTCCGGAGATTGGGGTTGTCTGAGGATGACTTGATTCCCTCCGACCTCAGGATCCAGGGGTACGACCGCACCGAGCAAACCCCGGTCGGCAAGATACGTTTGAAGACCCAGTTCGGTGACTTGGTTGCCAACACCGAATTCATGGTAGTCTCTCAGGACACTGCGTATAACGCATTGATGGGCAGGCCATGGCTTCACCTTCATGCGGCGGTTCCCTCGTCATACCACCAATGCCTCAAATACTCCCTTAATGGTCGAGTAGGCGTGCTTCAAGGAGATGCCTCTCCTTTTGCCTCATGTGAAGCCCGCTATCTGGACGCGGACTATTACAAGAGCAAGGATAAGCAGATCCTGGCAGGTGAGGTTGAGCCTGTCGCTGTTGCAAGCGATCCCTGGGCAAGTCTGGATGACGCTTACGTCCTCCCGATTCACCGGTTGGACGTCGCCATGGTCTTGACGGTCCGCGAGTCTCCTGATGAGACGGCCGCGACCGCCCGCGCCAGCACCAGTGGCCCAGCAGGATCTGGTAGCCCCAATGCAGTTTCCAACGTAGTCTCTCCCGTGGATGATCCCTCCCCGAGTGGAGAGGGTATGGAAGACGCACCCCCAGCCTTTGAGGAGGGCGTCCCCGCCACGGTCGATGAGTTAATACAGGTGAACCTTGGAACCGAGGCCGATCCAAGACCCACGTTGGTTAGTGCCGCCATGCCCTCTGAGGAGCGGCAGCAGTACGTGGACTTTCTCAGGCAGCACCGTGATGTGTTCGCTTGGGGCTATGACGAGATGTCGGGGCTAGATCCTCAGGTAGCCGTCCACCGCCTTGGTCTCCCGGCGAACCATCGCGGGTTCAAGCAGCCTCCCAGGAAAATGCACCCATCCCATGGTGCCATGGTTGAGGCCGAAGTTGACAAGCTTATCAAAGCCAACTTCGTGAGGGAAGTTCAGTACCCCAAATGGCTGGCCAACATTGTGCCGGTCAGGAAGAAGAACGGGCAGATTAGAGTCTGCATCGACTTCCGCGATCTCAACCGCCACTGTCCGAAGGATGATTTTCCCCTTCCAGTGACAGAGCTGTTGATTGATGCCACAGCAGGGTTCCAAGCCCTCTCCTTCATGGATGGATACTCCGGATACAACCAAATTCGGATGGCCCCTGAGGATGAGGAGTTCACTGCCTTCAGGGCCCCCCAAGGTACCTTTTGCTACCGGGTCATGCCCTTCGGCCTGAAGAATGCAGGTGCCACCTACCAACGGGCGATGCACCGCATATTCAAGCCAATCCTCGTCACACTGGTGGAATGCTACGTCGACGACTTGGTTGTCAAATCGCGCCAGCGTCAGGACCATCTCAAAGATCTTGAGAAAGTGTTCAGCTTCCTCCGGTCTCGCTGCCTGAAGATGAACCCGTTGAAGTGTGCCTTTGGGGTCACCTCCGGAAAGTTCCTTGGATTTGTGGTAAGATACCGGGGTATTGAGATCGACCCAGAGAAAATCAGGGCGATTAGCCAGATGCCTCCCCCGGGTACCGTCCGGGAACTGCAAGGGTTCCAAGGCCACTTAGCCTATATACGCCGATTCATCGCGAATCTGGCCGGCAAGTGTAAGCCCTTTCCTCGGCTTATGAAGAAGGGTGCCACCTATGTATGGGATAAAGAGTGTCAGACCGCTTTCGAGGAAATCAAGCAGTACCTGCTTCAACCTCCGGTCCTGATGCCGCCCGTATCCGGAAAGCCGCTGGTCCTTTATGTGACCGCCCTGGAACGGTCCCTGGGTGCCCTTCTCGCCCAGAAGAACAACGAGGGAACAGAGAATAGCCTCTATTACCTCAGTCGCATGCTCCTCGATGCGGAGGTTAGGTATTCCCCCATCGAGAAGAGCTGCCTGGCGCTCGTATTTGCCGTACAGAAATTACGGCACTACTTGCAGCACCATGAGGTACAGTTGGTTTCTCGGGTAGACCCGTTGAAATATATCCTGAGCCGACCTATGTTGACTGGCCGTCTAGCGCGGTGGGCTGTGATTCTCCAGCAGTTCGACATCAGGTATGTGTCTCAGAAGGCCATCAAAGGGCAAGCGTTGGCAGACTTTCTGGCCGCTCACCCGACCTCCGCGGATCAGCCGCTGGATCTGGGCTTTCCTGATGAGACCATTCTCTCGGTTGATCGAGCCGATCCATGCTGGCAGATGCACTTTGACGGTGCCTCCCGGAGCCCCACCGGTAGAAGACTCGATAATCCTAAGCTCAATAGAGTGGGCTTGGGCATCGTCTTCATTACCCCGGAGCGAGCCGTGCTGCCATACTCTTTACTGTTGTCAGAGGGCTGTACCAACAATGAGGCGGAATACCATGCCCTCATCACCGGCCTCGAGTTAGCTCTCGAGATCGACGTGCCCCGTCTGTGCGTGAAAGGGGACTCCGAGCTGGTCGTTAAGCAGATCAATGGCGACTACGTTGTCAGGAAGCCGGAACTTGTGCCATTGTTGGAGTGCACCCTCCTTCTGATGGCCCGGTTCCCTTCTCGGCCAGAAATTGTCCATATTCCCCGGTCGCAGAACGGTCGAGCAGATGCTTTGGCCAGCCTGGCTGCGTCACTTGCGGAACCTGAACAGGACAACCTGATCGTCCGCGTGACGCGCCGCAGGCTCATCGCTCCCGTTATCCCGGAAGAAGATCGCGGCCCGTTGGTAAGTAATCTCACCACGGTTGCCCCTATGCCCGGAGCCCCGAGTACCCCGGATATAGCAGTCGGATCAGCCCCTGATTGGAGGGCGCCTTTGGTTGAGTACCTCCAACATGGCATTCTTCCGTCAGATCGGGCCGAGCGCGAGCGAGTTCGACGCCGCGCATCGCAGTTCGTCCTCCAGAGCAGTCCCGGCCTGGAGCAGATCCTCTACAAACGCGGATTTGATGGTGTTCTCCTCCGTTGCCTTCAGGGAGTTGAGATCCCGCGAGTCATGCAAGAGGTTCATGCTGGTTCATGCGGCGCCCACCAGACTGGGCCGAAGCTGTCCCACCAGATTCGGAGGTTGGGATACTTCTGGCCCTCTATGATCCATGACTGCATCGAGTACGCCAGGAGGTGCCATGCGTGCCAGGTTCATGCGAACTTTGTGCATCGGCCGCCGGAGCCTCTCCATACCACAAGGTATTCCTGGCCCTTTGCAGTCTGGGGACTGGACGTTGTGGGACCTTACCCGCCGGCGACAGCTCGCCAGTGCCGGTTCATTCTGACCGCCACGGACTTCTTCTCCAAATGGGCAGAAGCGATTCCGCTCAGAGAGGTCAAATCCTGTTCGATCGCTGACTTCGTGACCTCCAACATCATCTATCGATTTGGAGTGCCTCACGCTATCCTCACGGATAACGGAACCAATTTCCGAGCAGCCGAGTTGAAGAAGTTGTACGCCAAGTATAACATCCGCTCGAACCATACATCTCGCTATCATGCGCAGGCGAATGGACAGATCGAGGCGTTTAACAAAACCCTCTCTAACATTCTGCAAAAGATGGTTGGTCAGAACAAGAAGAGTTGGCCGGACAAGCTCCCCAACGCCCTCTGGGCTTATCGGACGACGACTCGCAATTCCACCCAGATGACCCCTTATTCCCTGGTGTATGGAGCTGAGGCCGTCCTGCCCATCGAGATCCAGTTACCGTCCTTGCGCACTGCGGTCTACGACCAGCAAGCGCCGGGCAGAGTTGCTGAAGCCCGTCTAGTCGAGTTGGAAGCACTGGATGAGAATAGACTTCGCGCTTTGCACAACTTGGAGAGGCATCAAAGCAGGATGGCTCGAGCTTTCAATAAGAAGGTTCGCCTCCGCTCCTTCCTGCAGGGTGATCTAGTGCTAGCCCTAAGAGCACCGATGATCCCCGGCAGGAAGCCGCCCAAGTTGGAGCCCAAGTGGGAGGGACCTTTTGTTGTCCACAAGGTCTATCCCAATGGCGCGTACTCCCTAGCGACTATGGATGGTGAGCGTGTCACTCCTCCCACCAACGCTAGGTTCCTCAAGCAATACTTTGCCTGAGTGTCACCACGTCCTGCACGACGTTAAACTGCATTCGTCCAGGCTACAAGACATTAAACTGTTCAGCATTCGTCCGCGCTGCAAGACGTTAAACTGCCAAGTGCTTCGTCCCGCATGACGCTAAACTGCACTACGTCCGAGCTACAAGACGTTAAACTGTTCAGCATTCGTCCTGCATGACGTAAAACTGCCACTCGAGAACTACGTGCGGCTTGATTCCCATCCTTATGGGATACGTAGGACCGCCTGAACCCTCGTGTTTCAGGCCCAGCCCCATCCTTCGGGAATTTCCATCCCATCTCGGGCCCTTGGCCCAGTTGCCCCGGGGTGTGCGGCGTATGGTGTGAGTGTGGGGCTATGCCCTCATTCACGTCGGTTTGCTCGTCACGCTGTACGCCCCCCTCCACGTTTGGGGATGCCTTTTGCTCCCCCCTTCTTTTTTTCCTCATCGTCCTGCATGACGTTAAACTGCACTTCAAGAACTACGTATGGCTTGATTCCCATCCTTATGGGATACGTAGGACCGCCTGGACATTCATGTTTCAGGCCCAGCCCCATTTCCCGGGAATCCCTATCCCGCGTTGGGCCTCTGGCCCCAGTTCCCCTCCTTTTTGTGCGAGGCGTATCGCGTGAGCGGGGGATTATGTCCTCATTCGCGTCGGTCTACTGGCCGCGCCGTACGCCTCCCCCGTGTGTGGGACTACCTCACACCCCTCATCGTCCTGCATGACGTTAAACTGCCTTTCCAGAACTACGTATGGCTTGATTCCCATCCTTATGGGATACGTAGGACCGCCTGGACGCTTGTGTCTCAGGTCCAGCCCCGTCTCTTGGTTGATCACGGGGATCTGCCCCCTTTGGTTGCTCTCAGGGTGAGTCCTCCGACCCTTTCCGGAGATCTGTTAACATGTTTTGGGTGCTTCGGTCTATGACTCGTAGTGTCAGATTCAATCCCGACAAGTCCTGTGTTGCTTGTCAGGCCTCGCGCTTCCTCTTGTTCGAGCCTTCACTCAAAGGGATCCTCGTTAGCGGTTTGGGTACGATGCCTCAGTGCTCTCCCACCGCTCCGGGTCGATTTACCGGCGGGTCTTGGGCCGCAAATCGATATGAATCCTGCGATTGAGCGGTTGATGCTCGTTTGCTTGCCCCGTCTTAGTCTGACGCGATCGGATGTTGTGTTGCGAATGCGTCAGCAACGTCCTTGATCGCCATGTCAGCTCTCTCGGGCTCTGAACATTGGTTGCGCAGTCCTCATCACACTCCGCCTTTGTGCGTTGTAGTGGGATCTTGACACTCTCTTCATACCGACCTCCGGTACGCCTCTACACGTTAGGCAGACCAACCAGGGTAATGATGTCGTTCGAGGCTCCCATGATCTGAGCACCAAGGATATATGCAGATATCCTCCCTAAGGGCCATGTGTAGCTGGACCCTCGTCCCCATAAGGAGGAGGGAGTCGCCCGAACAATTGCGTTCTGGGCCCAGTATATCTGGAGGCTAGCATCTCTGCCCCTCGGGTGATGGACATACGCAGACCCCTATCCCAAGACTCTTTTCCTGGAATCGTGCGTGACCGCAGGGCTGGGTATGTTCCCACCTCCGCCGTGTCCGCCGTACCGCGATAAGCGGGTTCCTCCATGGTCCGAACCACACGACCTTAAACTGTGTTGTCTGGTCCTACCACACGACCGTAAACTGTGATCGTCTTGGCCGCCCGACGAGAAACGGCACTGCATCGTGATGTCCTCCTCAGGGGACACTCATGTTGGGCGCTGGTTAATGACCACGCCATTCATCAATGCCTTCCATGGCTTGATTATTGTGGCGACGCCAGAGATTTCTCAATCACGGGCATGTCGCCGCACAAAGAAAAACCATTCATCTTTAAGGACAAACAAGAAATATCAAATGCCGCTCCTTTTGTGTGCGAGGGTCAGACCCGCACTCTTCCCCGCGCTGGTGCCCGATTGTGTCGCACCGCGCTTCAAGAACTACGTGCGGCTTGATTCCCATCCTTATGGGATACGTAGGAACGCCCGGATGTTTGAAACTTCGGGTCCAGCCCCCCACCTCTTAGAGATTCCCCCTTCTCTGGGGAATCCGCCGCCTTCAGGTCACCCTCAAGGCGTGTTCCCCGACCCCTTGCCGTGGTCCACCGGTGTCAAGAGTACTCTGGTTTATTGCCAGGAGGGTCAGGATCCGCTTGGTCAGGTTTCCTCCACTTTTCAGGCTTCGTGCTCCCTTTCATTCGGACCCATCGTCTACGCCCTGGGTGGAGCCCCCGTGAACGGTTCGGACACAATGCCTCAGTGCTCTCCCACCGACTCGGGCCGGTACCCCCAATGGCCTCGGGCAGCAAATCGATATAAATCCTGCGATTGAGCGGTCGATGCTCGTTTGCTGCCTCATTCCACCAACGGTTGGTGCGATGTTGATGCTGCTTTTCCGCCACGGTCGGCAGTATTCTCATATCGTCACGCCGGTGCTCCCGGTCCTCGAGTGAATGGCCGCATGATTCACATTTTTCACCTCCCATTCTGACCAGGCGAAACCTCGACACTCTTGACACTATCCCTCAGTGCATCTTCGCATATCCAGGGGATATGACCACGATGTGGCGTGCTTTGAGCCCTTATGGTCCGAGCTCTAAGACCTTAAACTAAGATCTCTCCTTTCTGGTCCGAGCTCTAAGACCTTAAACTAAGATCTCTCCTTATGGTCCGAGCTCTAAGACCTTAAACTAAGATCTCTCCTTATGGTCCGAGCTCTAAGACCTTAAACTAAGATCCCCCCTTTATGGTCCGAGCTCTAAGACCTTAAACTAAGATCTCCCCTTCTGGTCCGAGCTCTAAGACCTTAAACTAAGATCTAGCCCTTATGGTCCGAGCTCTAAGACCTTAAACTAAGATCCTCTAGCCCTTATGGTCCGAGCTCTAAGACCTTAAACTAAGATCCTCTAGCCCTATGGTCCGAGCTCTAAGACCTTAAACTAAGATCCTCCACCTTTATGGTCCGAGCTCTAAGACCTTAAACTAAGATCCAGCCCTTATGGTCCGAGCTCTAAGACCCTAAACTAAGATCTACCCCAAATGGGGTCCTACGTCCTGCATGACGTTAAACTGCACTCACAGAACTACGTGTGGCTTGATCTCCAGCCTGATGGAGTACGTAGGAACGCCCGGGCATTTCGACTCGGGTCCAGCCTCAGGGATCGATAAGTCCCGCCCCTCCTCGTCGCCGGCCGTCTGGCCTGACTTCGGGTAGAGTGGTGCAGTTGTGATATTCTCCCCGATTCAGCTCGGGATGCCCCATCGTAATGATGGGAAGCGACAGTTTCCTCGTCAGAGAGGTGCTGTCTGAGAATTGAGGTGACTCACGGCCAGATTAGTGCATCCGCCCAATACGCTTTCCCCACGGTGGCGCAATTTTGAGAGCGTTGGATTCTGTCCGAACAAATCGTCACTTCGCCCCACGCTTCGCATGCCCTGTTGATCTGGATTTTCCACCCTTGTGTCTGAAGGAACCCCAAAGCGGTATTCATGATGACATGTGGTCCGCCTCCTGCAATATGAATGATGGCCTTTTTCGGTCCGTCTATTGCAGTTGTTATGGTCGATCCACTGTCCGCCTACCGTCTTGGGCATTTCCTGGAAGGCCGATCGTTGTGGATGTCTGGATTCGGGACACGCGATTCACCTTTTCTCATTTCCCTATGTTCGGATAAAATCTCAACGCCCCTAGCGTTGTCCCGCTCGTGTGTTGGAACAAGTTGGGGGATGATACATTGGTTAGGTCTGAGGTCTCCTTTCCTAGGAATGACCTCCCTCTTTTCTCCAGAAACCCAGGCCCAATTATGGATGCCTGATGCTTGGTTAACACTCCCGCAAGACAACGAATTGTGGTTGAGCATGTTAAACCAAAAGACGCAGATAAATATGGCGATTCATACAAGTGGATCAAAATATTAAGTAGCGGAAGCAAATGTTCTGGGAATGGCAAAAAACAGCCCTTAGGGATTAGCGTGCTGAATGAGTCTTTCTAATGCCGCTACCCTTTGGCTGGCGGCCTCCAGGGCTGCTTCTCGTTCTCTGCGTGCCCTCTCCTCGTCGGCGGTCGCAGCACGCAGTTCGTCAATCCTGGCCTGTGCACGCTCCCGCTCGACTTGGAGTGTGACCATCTGTTGGCCCGCCTCCGTCAGCTGTACCTGAGCGTCGATCAGTTGTGCCGATAGTTGCTCCACAAGCTCGGTACATGCTGCGACGAAGGCCTCCTTCTCTGCCGCCTGCCCTTCGAGGCGCCGGACTTCCTGCTCTGCCGCGATGAGCGCCTGCGTGCTCTCCGACATGTCCCGACTTTGTGCGACGTCGGCACGCCGGCGGCTCTCGCGCATCTTCTCGGCCATGAAATCACGGACCGTCAGATGGAGGCGTTGAGCATCAGCTCCCCCGGCACACAGGAAGCGCAGCCAGGTCTGAAGTGATCCCATGCGCCCCAGCCATTCCGATGGGTCTCGCTTGAGGAAGCGCTGGATGCACTTCCACCCCCTGCGTCGCGTTACCCGGCTATCCTCGACCGCCTCCGCGTCCGAGTCATCCATCTCCTCTGGGTCGGCAGGCCGGTAGGCAGGGAAGGCAGCCAGCAGGTCTGCTGCAGGGTCCGCCCCTGGGAGGTCCTCACGAGGGATAGGTTCCCCAACATCCGGGCAACCTTCTTCTCTCTCCCCAGCGGCGCTGACACCCTCGTCAGCCCCCAACCTCTCTCCGATGTCAGCACCGCCGATGTCCGCAGCCCCTTGATCAGCAGTTGGTGGGGCCGGCTCGGTTTGGGAAGCCTGTTCCGGAGCAAGCGGCATGTCCACCACTGGTCCACTCGTAGATGGCCCGGGTTCGGCAACCCGACGAGCCTCCGATGTTGAGATCACTGCGCAGGGCATGCCATGGTTAGTCACGGATCGTCAATGGCAAGCACCAGCAGTAAAGTAGGGAGACTTACGGGAGTTCGGAGCGTCATCTTCCGCTACCCCGGTCGCCGCAGGAACAGTTGCAGCAGGGGACCCCTTAGCGCTTGTCAAATCGATAATGGGTGCCTGGCCCCCGCCTTGTCCTGCTGGCGCCTCTCCTACTCCTGTTGAGGACGCCTGACCGACGTCCGTGTGCTCCTGAGAAGGATGGAGAAACGGGTTAGAAGCTGCATAAGAGAATGGATGAAGCAAGTTGAGTAGGGATAGAAGCGGACCTCGAGGAGCTCAGTGACATCAACGTTGTCAGAGCCGGCCACCTCGCCGCTCTCCCGTGGGCTCCCCCGATGGGACCTTCCCTCGGAGCCTTCATCCTCCCCCGTCTCCTCCTCCTCCTCGGAGTCGTTACTGTCATCTTCTTCCGGCGGCATCTGTTCCGGAGCGGGCTCGAGACCGAGCATCACCTTCACCAGAAGGGATGGCTCCGCACGCTGACCACGTTGGCGCGCGTACTCGTCCATGGCCGTCAGATATGCATATTGCCGGTTGAAGTCCACCCTGTCGGTGATCTGGAGGCGCCCGACCTCTGGCAGATAGATTCCTTCTCTGAGTATCTTTCGCCAGATGACGTCGGTCCCCAGTGACTGCCGCAGGGTCATCCAGGCCGACCACAGCGCCGGGAAGACTGCATCGTGGGAGGGTTCGAGCAGACGTCTCACCTGCTTCCCGGGCCGCTCCTCGACCGCCGCATGTGCCCCCTCTCTGGGCGCCGAGGTCGCGGCGGCAGCCTGCGATGCGCCCGCCGCCGAAGTCCCTGCCCGCGCCGGCTCCGCTGCTTGGCGCGCCTCCGTTCTCCCCCGTGTGGCGGCGCCTCGCCTCCTTCCTTGACGCCCGGTCTCCGCACGGGTAGCCTCGAGCCGCCGAACTAGCTTCCGCAAGAGCCCCTCAGGGTACGCGATGGCCCAGTGTTCGGCGTACTCGGTTGCCAAGCCTGCGTTAACTCCGGTAGGAGGGAGGGTGATGACGTCGCCAGAGCCGAAGGCGACGAACATCAGCCACATCTGGCGAAGGACGCCAGGGTTCGTCTCCTCCCGGACAGCAGTGAATACCCTCTTCGGCATCCGCTGAAGGCACCCGAACTGCCTGGCGAACCGGGTCGGCACGTAAGGCTCGCAGATCACCTTCCCGTCGATCCGAGCCACGAGCACCCCGCCCCGCATGTTCAGGAAATATTCATGCTGCTCCAGCGGGCCCTGTCCGTTGTCGATCATCTGGCCGACGGGAGTGGGGAACGGGCTGAAGTTGAAATTGGCATGATTGCCAATCCGAACCCTCACGCCCTCCTCACTGAGGGTCATCGGAGCGACCCCCGCAATGTTCAGCAGGGAGGGTCGCAGGCCGTTGCCCGGAGGACTGATGGCATTTGGGAACGTATACCCACCAAGGTGAGCAGCCACCCAGCCGTGGAAGAACTGAAAGGGCCCACAGATCCTTCGTGGCGACCCCCCTCGTGAGATGCGTCCCAGAATGGCATACAGCCTCGCCAGTACTGGGACCCCGAGGTTGTACCTCTTATTGGCAGCCATGGCGCCCGCCATCGCCAGCGTCGCCGGACGGACGCCCATCCTCGCATCCCGCACTGGCAGGAGCCACCCGCTCAGAAAGGCGGCCAGGAACGCCGCGTACCGGACGTTCGGGTCCCGGGCCTCGATGACGCGGTACCCCCATGAGCGGTAATCGCCCGTCTCCAGGACCCGCCAGTACGACCCGTTTCGGCTCCTCTGAGCTGCGGTCGGGCACCGCTTCCCCCTGCCTGGCATCTTGACCGCCGGGTCATGCTCCAGGAACTGGCCGAACCAATCCTTGTAGGCTATGTCCTTCTGGAAGTCTTGGATCCCGAGCCGCTGCGTAGCCAGGTCAAGAAGATGCCAGGTCAGAATGGGAGTCCGTGACCTGTCCTCCCAGATGTTCTTCGGTGGCAGGAACTCATCGTACTGGTAGCCCTCCAGCGGGATACCTCCGATGCAGTGGATGTCCCAGAGACCGATGCCGACCTCCCCATGGTGAAGATGGAAGGTGTTGGTATCCGGGGACCAGCGAGTGAACAGCTCCGGCCCGAGCTCAGACTGCTGGTAGAAGTGGAACTGCGACGTCCACACCGCCTCGAACAGGCCGATGTACCGCAGCTCCTCTGCGAAGTGATCGCAAGTGTGGCGTACCCAGAACGCCCAGGCCCATTCACTGGTAAAGTTGCCCCCGGAGCGCAAGTCCCAGTCCTTCAGCCAGCCCTTGGTGTCGTCAGTGACACTCTGACGGTATGTGCTCGAGTAGAGGGCTGGAGAATTCTCCGCTGTAGGCTCACCCCCATCAATGGTTCGCGTCCTCGGGTTCAGGACGTAGACATCCAAGTGCCTGGTTTCCCTGGCAGGATGCCCATTGTTGGTGATGTTATAGCGGTGAAGCTCGTCCTCCCGAGTCACCCAGGTTCGCGGCGCATCAACCTCGAGTCCTGGCACCGGAACCTCATCGAGGATGCCGAAGTTCCAGAGCGGCAGGTTGTCCGACAGTGGATATGTCTTCTGGGCCGGCGTTAGTAAGTCGAACAAGGATTGATTGTTAGAAACAATCTCCTTGGCTCCGTAAACCTCCTCGTTCGTCGCCATCTCGGCTCTGCGGGTGGCGGCATCCCCTTCATTTCCTCTGTGCGCGGCCATCTCGGAAGATTCGGGAGTCGTGCGGGTTAAGGGATGAAGCGTGCGGGATCGGACGAGGCTGGTGGAAAAGTTTGAAGGTTGGCGCGCAATCCAAGTGGACGGCGCGCAATTGGGAAGACTGTCGCGCAAAGTTCCGGGGTTTCGCGCAAAAACAGGCGAAATCCGGACGGTTTTGCGCACCGATCGGGCGAATTTCGCGACCGGAAGAGGCAATTTCGCGCACGAGAGCTTTGGAGCTTATCGCGCGGAAGGCCAGAGTACGGAACGCGGGACCCAGCGCCCCTATTTATAGGCGAGGCCGGGCCCGCGCTGCGCGGAAAGCGCTTTGCGCGACCGCAGCGGCGAATTTCGCGACCGGCGCCCCTGTTTGCGCGCCTAAGTCCCGCGCCGCCCAGGACTTCGGCATTCCGGCGTCTCCCTCGGAACCCGATCGTTGCGACCTCTCGCCGATCAGATTCCGAGGGGGGGATTTTTTAGACGCCGGAAAAGTCCGTTGGTCCCAAACGAAGCTCCGGATGCGGAAAGTGACGTGATATTTGGAGTCGGAAGAACGTTTCGGAGGGCCCGGAGGCCTTGCGCGGAATTTCAGAGGCCCGCGCGCAAAGGGGATGTTCCGCGCGCAAACCCCCCGTGATGCGCGCAATGCGCCGGTCCGGCGCGCAATTTTGCGCGCCGCGGGTCCGCACGACTCCCTTGCGCGCCGCGCCCGATTCCGCGCCCGCGGGGGGAATTTCGCGCTCGCACCCTGGATTCCGCGCCCGGGGTTGCCTATAAATACAAGGCGACCCCCAACGTTTCAAAGGTTGCTGGAAGTCGAAACGTCTCTCGTGCGCGCAATTCAACCCCTTCCGCGCGCAATGACGAACTTCAGGTAACCTCCTTTCTTTCGCGCAAGAAAGCCTCGGGGTCCGCCTTCGCGCGCAATCCCCGCTGGCTCCTTTCATTTGACTAAACATTCACCCTAAGGCCTTTGCGCGCAAAAGAACCCGCTTGCGCGCAATTGCCCCCGGGGTGCGCGCAATCCGGCCTGATTGCGCGCACCCCCCCTTCTTTCAAGTGGCCATTCGTTAAAGAATGAGCCGTTGCCCCCGCGCGCTATCCGAAGCCCGGTGTGAGCAATCTCAAGCATCCGCGCGCAAGGCGCTGGCCCAATTGCGCGCCAGCCGCCCCGATTGCGCGCCGGCCCGCAGTATTGCGCGCAAAGCTTCCTTTTTGCGCGCAATCTGCCAGGGTCGTCCCCGTTGACCTCCTAAGGGTACCCGCCTGTGTGGCACCCGATGATTCTCATCCCGGGTGCCCGCACCGTGCGTTGTCTTCCCGTGCGGCCCTCCAGGCTTGCGCGAAGTGACACGCACCTATGTCCAGCATGACGTTAAACTGTATACTCGTCCAGCATGACGTTAAACTGCATATACGTCCTGCACGACGTTAAACTGTACATCGTCCGCGCTGCAAGACGTTAAACTGCCAAGTGCTTCGTCCGGCAACCTATGCCCAGCATGACGTTAAACTGCACACCCGTCCAAGCTGCACGACGTTAAACTGCCTAGCCCCCATCGTCCGTGCTGCAAGACGTTAAACTGCCAAGTGCTTCGTCCTCAACACATGACGTTAAACTGTACTTCGTCTGGCAAGACGCTAAACCGTCCGCAACCTGATCCCGTGCTCCGCACGCAGGGTCTCCCCCGGTTTGGACGTGGCCCCCACCCGCTCGTCTCTGCAGGGATGTCGGGATTGTCCCCCTTTTGGGACGATTTAATGGGAGTGGCTTTTCCCTACGGGGGCAGGGTATTACAAACCCCTAGTTTCTCGTGGGAGGCTGCACATGTGTATCTCCATTGCACCTCCCCACTGCCGAAGCCAGTAGAGGGTCTGACTGGGATCGAGGTGTCTTTTGCTTTCGGTCCAAGTCCCTTCCAACTGAGTTTTGCAGTATCCGGGCTGCCCCAAGTGCGTAAGTCCTGACAGAATGAACTACGTGGACTTTGATCCCTGTCTTCTATACAGGGTACGTAGGAAGCCTCCCTGAGGCCCAAGCCCACCACCTGGTCGTTCCGGTCGTATTTACGTCCGTTCGTCCATCAGTGGACCCCTCCAGGGTTCACGCTTGCGTTGATTCACCTATGAATCCGCCCCTGTGGAAGACTGCCCGTGTGTATCTCCACGGTGCCTCCCCACAGCCCCCCTTTTCCATTTCCCCTTTTATCGTCCAGCATGACGTGAAACTGTGATCCACCCGGCCGTTCCATCCCCCTCCGTGCGAGGTGGTTCGGTTCAATCCTCCGCCCGGCGGCCTCGACCTCTTCGTGAGTCGGCTTGCCGACGTCCAGCATGACGTTAAACTGTATGCCCGAACTACGTTGACTTTGATCCGTGTTAACGCGCGGTACGTAGGAAGCCCCTCTGGGGTCCAAGCTCTTTACTCCATCATCCACCCTGATCCTTACCCGGGCCGCCACATCCCGGTGGGGTCATGCCACTTCACTTCACTCCACGTTACTTGGGAAGCCGCCCATGTGCTGGCCCCAGCGTCGGAGGTTCCCCGCAAGGGGTTCTGTCATCTGATCCACTTTTCGTGTTGATCGGTCCGATGTCGTCCCCGCTGGACGTTAAACTCGCGGCATACCCCGTGTTAAACACGGGAAGCTGAGGAAAACCTCAGGTGACACAGTTCCCCGCACCTAGTACGGGATGCCTCAGGCCATCGTGCCTTCGAGAAGCCCTATTAGGGACGGAAGACAGACGTGCAGAGCCGCAGTGTTACGACACGCCCCCAGCACCCAGAGCCACCCGGCCTTCTCACCGCAGGTTGCTGCCCCGCCCAGACTCCTTGGAACGTTCGGGCGGAAGCAGCGTAATTAACCGGTGTCCATGAAGATATGGCGCCGGGAACGAGATTCACGAACATTCTTAAGTCTATGAGGGAGACCCGGATTAGGCGACAAGTTCCGAGGAGACGTCCAAGGAAGGAGAAGCCGACATCCCATCATCCCGGTTTCGATCAAGGAGCAGACGCCCCTGAATAAGGGACGGATGCCGCCCGCCCTTGGAAAGCGGGACTGCGGGACCACAAGCCGCGCGCCCATCCCCTCGGGTTGACGGGTGCACGCGCGAACGCGTCCTGGCGGAACAGCGTAACCCGACGCACATCCGCACCGAAACAACCACATTTTAAGCCTTATCTAATGATTCCTATCATGTTTATAAAGATGATATTATTCTTATTTTATGATGATACTGATTATACTCACCCATGTTATATTGTTTCATGTTCTTATCTATCCTCTTATAAGTCTTTTATCTCACCCCTTTCATTGATGTATATCCGCATGTGATTATATATACTAAGGAGTGCATGAGGGCCACTAAGAATATATAGAATAATGAATTAAATATTTTTTATTTTTTATTACATAAAATTTATGTATGTTCAAAATTTTCCTAAGACACTAATTCATTAGATCTTGGTTTTGTATTTGTATTATGTTATTTATCTTTAAATTGATGTATTAGTCATGTAAGAAAACTCAGGGTCACTATAGTAGGTATAAGAGCACAGTTTAGTTAATTTAGAAATTAGTAATAGAGAACCTTAGGAAAAACCCCTTGTATGAGATTAAGTGTATGTAAGAATCCAATAATCTATTTTTTAGAAAAATTATAGTTATAGGGATCCCAAAATATAGGCCTTTAGCGTTAATTTCACAAAAGAATAAATTATTTATTCTAGACTTTTTGACTTATGTTTTTTTCAAACCTTTTATATTTTAGAAAATGGTGGGAACTTGGAGAAACCAGGCCAACAATCTATGTGAGGGACAATGTAGTGAATTCCAAAATGATATCCCCAATACCTTGGAAGGTGGAGTTCAAAATTTCATAGAGATACTTACCCAACTATCATCGGATATAAACAATAACCTAAATAATGTGGAATATCCTCCATTACCTAAGAGAGATAAAATGTATGTCTAATATTTTATTCAAAACAACCATTGATGTTTAGTGGATCTTCTGATCCACTAGCCATAGAATAGAGGTTCAACTCAATTAAGAAGACTTTTTGAAATCTTTAATATTTTTTGATGGATAAGGTGGCTCTGGCCATTTATCATTTTGATGGATAATTTGACCAATGGTGGGTTTTAATTGATAACACTGAGCCAAATAATTAAATATAAGAGATGGAGTAGGAAGACTTTATGAAAATATTTCTTAACAAGTATTTTCCTTGATCTCTTCATACAATGATAAAGAGATAATTCTTATAGATGAAGTAAAAGTAAAGTGAATATGTCACGGATTACAAAGAAACATTCAAAGGGATTGAAAGGTACCCCACAGGTTTTGTTATAAAAAATGATTGGAATATTGAAATTTTCGTTAGTGGTTTAAAAACACACATTATAAAAGATCTGGATATTTGGGACTTTGGGATTTATGAATAAGTTGTTCTATGTTATCTCAAAGTGTAGATGAAGCTTGGATAATGGTCTCATGGATATGGTGATAAGAAAAGAAAGATGAAATTTCAATATGGAGAATATAATGATAAAGGTGGATACAAAATTCAACCACCCACATGTCAAAAATGTGGGAAGAAGAATCATAGGAATTGTCTCAAGGGGACAAGGAAATGCTTCAGGTATAGGTTATAATGCCACCAATATCATGAAGGTCGAAAAGATGTGAGGAATATGGAAAATGTGGTGGAACAAAGGAGATAACCAATTACGGTTCAATGCTTCAACTATAGGTAGAAAGGGAACTATGAAATATAGTGCACTAAACCTTGAGTTCTCTAAGGTAACCAGCATCAGAAACCACCAATGAAAAGGGAACAAGGGAAATATTATGACATGCCTACTATTGAGGTGGAACCCAATAATTATGTGGTGACTAGTATGCTAATTATTTATTCAAGAATAGTAAAAAAACTATATGATTTTGGTTTTATGTATTCTTTCATATCTTACATGTTTAGTAGAACTATTCAAATTACACCTCAAAAAATATAGGGTTAGTTATCTTTGAGAACAAAAAATGGGGAAATTATTGCATCAAAATTATATAACTACTCACTTGTTAATTTTAGTGAACTAATCCTCCTAGAAAATATTTTCATACTTCTTTTGGTAGAGTTTGATTTTTTTTTTAAATCAATTGGCTATATTTATACCATTCAAACATCAAATAATGACAAAGGAAGATCAATATTTACATCTCGAAGCATCATCTAATTATATAGCAGTGTAAGGAAAATGATAAATCTTCTTGTGATCCATCATCTCAATTGTAAATATTATTTCCATATGGTCAAAAATATCTATAACAAATTATTGAGACAATGGAGATAATAATGATTGATGAAATTCCCCTTGTAATAGACTACACTGATTTGTAACCCAAATAATTTCCCTGTCTTTTTTCTGACCAAGATATTGATTTTTCAATAGAACTTATTCATGGATCTCTATGTATATCAAATATAGCTTATAGAATATCAACCATTGAGTTTGAGGAACCAAAGAAGCATTTACAATTGAATATGGACAATGGTTTTATATGACCGAGTGATTCACCATGTGTTGTACCAGACCTCTTGATCAAGAAGAAGGATGGATAAATGCACATCATCCTTTATTGCCATGATCTCAAAAAAATCATGATAAAAACAAGTATGCCCATCCTTGGATAGATGACTTATTTGATCAACTATGGGAGGAAATTATTTATTTACAGTGGACCTCCAGTTGGGATATTACCAATTATTGGTGAGGAAAGAATATATTCCCAAAAATGCCTTTCGAACGAGGTATAGACACTATGATTTCATAGTGATTCACTTTAGAATCACTAATTCTCTTTCAATATTCATGGACATAAATAATATTGACTTTATATATTACCTTGAAAAAATTATGGTAGTCTCTATTGGTGATATTCTAATATACTCCTACAGAAAGGGGGAACATGAGTACTATTTAAATTTTTTGCAAAAAACTTTACAAAGGGAGAAAATTAATGAAAATTATAGTAAATGTGAGTTATGGATGGAGGGGGTATCATTATTTGGGAATGTTATCACCAGAAAAAGAAATATCTATGGACCCTTCCATGTCAAAATAAATCTAAGAGTGGCCCAGGTAGACATCTGTAATAGAGATCCATAGTCTCCTTGGTCTAGATGGGTATTATTAATGATTTGTGAAGAACTAAACATAGTTTTAAAAACCATTAAAATAACTGACTTAGAAAGGATAAAAGTTTTTCTAGACCATTGAATATGAAGACTTCTTCAATGAGTTGAAACAGAGGCTATCACTTCACCAGTACTCACACTACCAATAAGTGGGTAAATCTTTATCATATATAGTGATTATTAAAAGTAGTGCTTAGGTTGTGTATAGATAAAAAATTATAAAGTGGTAGCCTATACCTTAAGGAAGTTGAAAATTCATGAGAAAAACTATCCTACAAATGATATGAAGTTAGAAGCTATCATCTTCGTGTTGAAAATATGGTGGCATTATCATTATTGGGAGAATTAGGAAATATATACTAATCATAAGTGCCTGAAATATATATTCACGTAGAAGGATATTAAAATTCTCCAGCAAAGATGGTTAGAGGTCATCAACTATTATGACAGTGCAATTCACTACCATCCTGGTAAGTAAAATAATATGGCATATGATCTATATAGAAATGATACGACAACATTATCAATGATTATAATTGATAATAATCCAAACATTATATATTTTAAAAAGGTGGAAAAGGGAATCACTCTAGAAGGAACATTACCAATAATTTCTCAAATGATCTCTCAACCATCAATCATGGAGAAAATAATGGATTCTCAATGAAATGATGTTGAAATTTAGAAGAAGGTGGAATCTTTAAGAAAGGATAAATTCTTAAAGTTTAAAATTAATGTGGAAGGAGTTGTAAGATTTGGGTCACAACTATGTGTACCATCCAATCTAGAGATAAAGAATGACATAATGAATGATTCACATAGCTCAACCTTCACTATTCACTTATGGATAAAAAAGATGTATTGATATCCTTGAGAAAACTATTGGTGGGAAAATATGAAAAATGAGATCGCTAAATATATATCAAAGTGCCTTGTATGTCAGAAAGTGTAGACTGAAAGTAAAAAAGCCTAAGGGGATGATACAACCATTACCCCTACCAATATGGAAATGGGAAAACACCACCATGGATATTGTCACTGAACATCTGAATAAATCTTGAGGAAACATTGCTATATGGGTTTTTGTGGATCATATTATAAAGACAACTCAACTTATCACAATTCGAGTGGAATTCTCACTGGATAAACTTGTATGAATATATATCATAGAATTGGTAAGGATTCATGGAGTACCACTATCAATTGTATATGATCAATATCTGAGACTAGCCTCTATGTTCTGGAAAATTCTCCAACATTCTATAAACACAATGATAAACTTCAGTACAACTTATCATCCTAAATCTAATGTCCAATCTGAACAAACTCTTCAGAAACTAGAGGACATGTTGAAGTAAAGTTATATGGACTTAGAAAGAGAATGGGATCAACATATCATTCTAGTTGTGTTATCTTAAAACAACAGTTTCTACTCAAGAATCCAAAAGGATCCATATTAATCTATTTATGGTAAAAATGAATAACACTGAAGTTTTGGGATGAATTTTGTGGATGTAATCTACTAGGACCTAAAATAGTTGATGAATTGGTGGAAAAGGTGAAAACCATTCAGCAACACATCAAGACATCCCAAAGTAGACAGAAGAATTAAGCAGATAATCATCGATGGGACCAGATTTTAAGGGTGGATACATGGTATTCCTTCTCATCTCTCCATGTAAGAGGATCATGAAATTTTTGAATAAAGTAATGTTGAGTCCAAGGTACATCAGACCCTTCTAGATTCTTGATTGAGTCTGAGTTGTGGCCCATCGACTGAAACATCCACCTAGCATGTATTAAGTACATGATGTCTTCCATGGGTCTATATTGAGGAAGTATATACCAAATCCCTCACATGTATTGAATCTAAAGGTAGTAAAGTTGGAAAATGGTCTCTCTTAAGAGGATCATCCAATGAAGATCTTGGACTTTTGAGATAATGTTTTACTCAACAAGAGTACTCACCTAGTCAAAGTACTATAGGAGAACCATAATTATGAAGAGGAAACATGGGAACTAGAATAAGTGATGATGGAGAAGTACCCTCACTTGTTTTCACCATAGTATTTAAAATGAAATTTCAAGGGAGAAATTTCATAAGGGGGGAAGAATGTAACAACCTATAATTTTATCAATGGAAACTCCCTTCTTATAAATATTTCATATAGTGTAAATCACATAAATTCACATAGAGAACACAATACGGACATTTTAAATGAATAATAGTTGAATTAATAAGTATTTCTATAAATTAAGGAATCTTTACCAATGTAATAGTAACATGGCCTTTGGAATAGTAATACGACCATTAAGAATAGTGATTCAACCAAGAGAATAGTAACCTCATCTATTAAATCTTAAATAAAAGTTATACATCTTCTAAAAAATAATATTATATCATTATATCATATTAAAAGTAAATAAATATTTTTCAAATTATTAATTAAGTGTTGGTATTTTTATAAAAAAATAAATGTTTATTTATAATTGTATAATTATTATAATTAATTAAAAGAAAATTTAATTTCATAAAATATATTCATTAATTGAAATGTTGTTTAATTATGATTATAAGTTAATTTTATGATACCTTAATTAAATTTTCAATATGTTATAAAATCATTTATAATTTTAAAACCGGAATTTTCCAAGAAAATGATGTTTTTAATTTAAAATTAAAATTTTCATATATATAAAATTATTTTCATAAAATTGAGGAAATTTTTTAGTTCTACACATCAAAAATGGTTAGGGTACTTTTTTTTATTTTTCTAAAATACATGAATTTTTAGTGAATAGTAGAATACGATGATTTTTTTATAAAATCTAAACACATAAATTTTTTAGTCATTATTAATGTAAGGCTGATTTGAGACCAAAATATAGAATTATCCTTAGTTATTTTAATATATTTATTGATAAGGTTCATACTATACATAGTATTGAACCAAAATAATAAAATAATGAATAAAATAATGAGGAAACGCCCTTCTCGTCCCCTATAAATACCACCCCACCACCTCTTATCCAAACAACTCAAAAGCCTTGAGGATTGTCCATGATCTACAAAATACTATTTTCAAGACCCTAAACCACATCTATTATCAATTTTTCTAGTCAAAATACCAAACCCTTTGACCTAAGGAAGTTCTCAATGAGGATAAATTCAAAAGGTAAAATCCTCTTCCTTTTTATTTTATTTTTTCTTCAATTTATTTTCATTTTTATCATCTAATAATCTCCACTTATTCTAGTGGAATGATAAATACAATATCTGTTATATACTATTATGTTATTATGTTAATGTAATAATTCATCTTCAAGTTTATCCTCTATAAATTTTATTCTAAAAATGAAAATATTATTCGTGGTGTGTCGATTTAGTGACACTGTGGATGATGCATTTTCATTTTTCCCTACCTTATTAAATGCTATTAATAAAACAGAAATTATGGTCAAATATGATTTTATTATACTTATTATATATTATATAATGTTTTGGATGTGGTGAATAAACATGATATTAAATAAAATGATATGAGTTCATGATGGTCATAACATCTACCAAATAAATTAAATCATTTTCAATAACTATTTATCTAATGATTCATCCTCATACCATAAAAATGGTATATATGATCATTTAAACTTTTAAATGTTCATTAATATCCTATCATCTCAATTTTGGATAACTATATCCATTTTTACCTAAACATCCGTACTCATATTCAAGAGAAACAATCATGAAAACCAAGAAAATGAACACTCCCAAATGATGAAATTAATCTATAGAACTTCTCAAAAATCACATAAACGAACTTAATAAAAATATATTGAATCAAATTTTTGTAAAAAGGTTACATATTTTTTAATTAATGAATTTAATTTTATATTACTTGATATAAATAGAAGAATGAATTTTGGAATATGGTAAGCAGAATCTCAAACCTAATTTCCTTTCTTTGGGTTATTCCTATTTTGTGCCAAATGTCAGTGTCTTTAAATATTCCCAAAATACATTTTAATTATTTTACCTTTTCCTTTCTTGGATATATATGTTTCTAATTTTGTTTTATAACAAATACAAATAGTTTCTAAAATAACTATTCTTTCTTAAAACACACCTTTTACTTCTCTTGAGATTGTTTCTTCTTTACTCAAGATTGATGATTTCTATACCAATAATGTTATTCCATTTTTCTTTAAAAACATTAATTCATGAATTTATGATTTATGAAATGAAACCCATTCCTTTCCATGGGTTACTTTATGTCAATATTTTATATAAATTCTATGTGGCATTCCTGATTTTGAAAATGTTATGATATGAGGGGTGTGCTTAGAATTATATAGCACTCTAATGAAATTGGTAACGTGATTTATCTCATGAGATAGTGTAAAATATGTGTGAAAAAAAAGCTATATTTTTTCACAATGATGATGTTATGATGATTCACATATGTTATGTCAGAAAATGATACTAACGTTTTTAACAACTACGTGTGGTTTTCAACCACTAAGACGTGATGTTCCATTTTTATACACTACAACATTCCAGTTCTTATCTAATACTTACTTTTATTATTATTATAATTATATTATGATTTTCTTATGAGGATGATGATTTTCATATCCAATGTTATATTGTTTAATGTTCTTATCTATCCTCTTACATGGCTTTTATCTCACCCATTTTATTAATATATATCCTTAGGTGATTACATATACTAATGAGTGTATGAGGTCCACTAAGAATCTTGATAATAAGGAATTAAATAATGTTCATGTTTTATTATGTAAAATTTATTTATGGTAATAATTTTACCAAGACACTAAACCTTTGGTTCCTAGTTTTATAGCACTATTATGTTGTTTATCTTTAAAATTATGTATTATTCATGTAATAAAATATAGGGTCTCTATAAAATAGGAGGGTGCCACTCAAAAGGTAGATAGAGGACTAATAACAGGTCCCAGTAGGAGGGTGCCTCTCAAATAGTCAAGGACCCATGCCTTGATACTCCAAGAGGGTTCCACTATGATGATAGATAGAGGACCCATGCCCTGCTCAGTAAGAGGCCACCACACTGATAGTCGATAGAGGTCCCATGCCATGACTAGCATGAGGGTGCCACCCTGATAGTCGATATAGGAACCATCTCCTATCTAGAAAGAGGGTTCCACTATATATATATGTAGAGGATGATTTAACTATCCCAATTGGAGGGTGCCACACTAGCATCACTGGGGATCCTTTCCATCATCAACTATTTACTAAAGAAGGGTCACACTTGGAACACCTCATATCATATGTTAATGACACCATAAAGGAAACCATCAAGCAATAAATTAAAAAATTCTAAAGATAGACTAATCATATGCCAAAATCCAATTCCAAATGAATGAGATGCGAGAGGTACAAGATTCCTCAAAAAAGTAGACGTACACGATGTGTAATGGGACCCACATGGCGTGTGGTCCCCTGTGTCAACATGGTAGTGTCCTTAATTGGCATATGGATCACTACTAATGTATCCCTAAAAGGTGTGAAATGGGACTACATAGAATGCCTCATCCACCAGGGTTCTTTCCTATTCTCTTTGTCCTGTCTGTGTAATCTTTCTTATGCCTATGTAATTTCATACACATCGTGTCCTCCTGCACAGAGCCATGTCCATGCTCTTTAGACTGTGTCTATGTACCCAAGACATGTTCTAGTGCATAGAATGTGATTGGATATGATTGTGTCTTTGTACTCCCAGAGTACACTCCATGTTTCCATCACTGATTCACACAATGTGTGGGGGGCCCACATAGCATGTATGGATCCCACACAACATTTGATATTTAACTCACCTAAAACCCTATCTATTACATCCAGAGAGCTACATGTTTCTTGTTATTTAGACTACATGTTGTGAAGTTATGTTTTCCATAGAAACTCTAGTTCATCTCTACCATGTATCATATACCTCCATGACTTCGAATTGTGCCTTTAGTTCACCTAAAATCAGTATTAAACACCATTGATCATCATTTTCAGCCCAAAGATGGTGGGAAATTGAATTCTTATTCATCACTTGAATACCATGCATATCACCATCACTTGTGGATCCATTTCATCAACACTAGATCTCTAAATACATGGGGAAATCATCTACATCCTATAAATAATCCCAATCCATCGACTATTCATTGATCTATTCAATACATGTGAATCTACCGTAAATCTTGGGGTCTGATCATGCTCAATCCCATATGAAAATGTCAATCCAAGACCCCATAGTCTAATCTAGGAATAATGTTGAGAATAATTAGGATAAAGACAGAAGAGAAAAGGTGAAAAAGTCATTGACCAAGATTTCTTAGACAACAAATAAAAATTGGGGTTATCTGGGGTGAGAAACATAGCACAACAGGGATTAAGTGAATAAAATAAATAAATATGATATGTGGGATCATGTAAATTGTCAGAATTAGCATAGATCAACGGAACAAGAATTATCAACCTCAGTCATGTAATCATACTGTTATAAATCAACATATGATGAGTCATACCTTAATATGGATTGTTCTTTGATGAAGAACATGCACTCCAACAAAGGAGGAAGATTCATCACATCTATCACACTTCGATTTTCCCTGATCAAAATGTTCATTGTCCTCTGATCATGAGTTCCCAATGAAAGGTGGTGAGATCCACCTCTAAACAGTCCCATAGTTATGTGGATAACCCTAGTGATCATTCATAATGTCATATTTATAGTGGTTCTAGGATTGTGTCATTTATATTAAATATTTAAATCAATTAATTTATTTCATTTATACACACACACCAATGGTAACTCTTTCCGAATGTCCCATACCAACCAATGTTAGGTCACACCTAGGGTAAACCTAACTTTTTAGATTCAACAGTTGTCATGGATTTTTGACTCAAGATTCTGTTTAAGAGTTATACCATTTTACTAGAAAAAATATATGTACGTATATAAAATATATTTAATACCTTTATAAAATTAATTCCAAGAACAATGGGACTTGTAATCTCCCATTGTCTCAGTTACTAACTCTGGAAAAATCTCTAGATATATTTCACTGTCTTAAAAGGTAAAAACAGGTTCCTAATAGGTTCTCAAGAAACCTCTCAAAGTTTATCACATACTCATCACATCATAGGTTAGTATGAAATGATACTCTTCTACCACGAGCTTGCAATCAGTCACCTTCCTGACAGGCTTTCATAGCTATTCAATATTCAAACCAACTATCCATACCCTGGTCATACAAATTTGATGAATAGAGAAATAATTTAACATCAAGGGGGTAAAATAAATATGAAATCATAATAAGAGTCCACCTTAACATACCTAAGGCTCTAATAACTCTTATAGTCTTAGAGTTTAATGAAATAATGAAGTATAAATTATTAAATAATATGAAATAACAAAGTACCCCATCCCTTTATTAACCTTCCAATTAGTTCTTCATTATCATGAATCAAAAGATCAAATTAAAAACACTATTATAATGAAATTCCAAGATAATAGACTAGAGTAGAAGGGAATAACACATTTGAAGAAAAAATGTGGAAAATTTCCTTTCTCATAACACCAACATTGTGAATATATAAAATTCGAAGAAAATGGATAGGATTCATCCCACTGAAGGGGAATTATTAGTCCCTATATCATGAAATCCCCTTTTATATACAATACTAACCCCTAGTATCAAATAGAATTTAAAAGGAAATAATACCCAATTGAGAGACACATCCCATAATCAATATTCATATGTATTTTAGAATAATCATATATGATGTGATTTATTTCATTGTATATATAGTGGAAATAATGTTCTAATCAGTGTAGTTAGGAAATCAATGTTGCAAGCCTCAAAAAAGAAGGGATTGGAGACAACCAATTCTTTTGATTCCCTATTTGGACTTACATTAGTGGAATTAAACTATCTTGGGCTTTGATATCTTTTAAGTGGGTTGTCCACGTTTTTATTGAGCATCAATGGTGCTAAAAAACATGGAACTAGACCATGTGGAGGTCTTTCTTGATGGTTAAACAATGATGTTGGTCAATGGCCTGTGATTAACTCAACTTTTTTATATGTTTATATCAACATGTGGTGGGTGCTTCTTGTGCAGTGATCATGAGTGTAATAGGAACAATGAATTTGAACTCTACATATATTCCTAGAGATGAGATCTATTTTAGGTATTCAATATTGAATCTAGAGTGATGCAACAATGAATATGAGTTTATGGGATATGAAGCAAAAAGAGATCTTTGGTGGAACATTCCATGCAATTCATGTATACTAGAGTTTTCTAGTTGAGTAGGTATGAACGTCCATGCACTAAAAAAGATCTGGATGGGTTACTCAAGCATGTGGTCGAACACATTGTATGTGATTATTTAGAAGGGAATTTATTATATATTTTGAATTTTCTTTGTATCACCAGGTGTTGAAACTTAAAAAAGAAACAAATAAAAAATAATAAATTTAAATGGGATTCAATAAAATATAATATGTGGGTACAGATGCTCGGTGTTGTGAGATCTGTGAAGGCTAGTCGATGGAGGTTTCTTTGATAGAGATAAAAATTGTCATAGTATCAATGTATGGCCATGGAGTTGTTGTATCACTGTAAGGAAATAAATTGGTGAAGCTTCATGATGCCATGTTCTATTGGGACCTCAAGTATGGATTGTGAATGATTCCTAGAAAAATTCCACAAATCAAAGAAATTTTATAATTATTTCTAAAAATATGGTTTTTGGGAAACTTATTGCTAAAGTATCAATGAAACTTGGGAAAATTGGGTAGAAGGATGTGAGCTATATGAATCAATACCCTATTTGAAAATATAAAATATAAAAAATGTAATTATTATTATTAAATATAAAAAATAATTTTTCATTTAATAAAATATTTATTATTTTCTTTTTTTATTCCAATAAATTATAATAATACTATAATTAAATATTATTATTGTTAAATAATAATTATGAGTTTATAATAATTTTTACATAATGATTATTTATAATTAGTAACAATATTAATTATTTTATTATTTAGTATTATTAAATACATAAATAATTAGAATATATGTAATATTTAAAATTTGATTATTTATTTTTACTGTTAAAATATTAAATATATTACTATTACAGTTATTATAAATGATTAACAATTTTATTATAAATTTTTTATAACAACAGTATTTTAAAAAATTATATTTTCAATATTAAAATTTTAATTAATATTTTAAAATTATATTATTAAATAATGTATTAGTTACAATAATTAATATATTATTTTTATCCTTATTTCTAACTATTATCATAATTCTTGAAGGTATTTTAAAATATAATTAGTATTTATTAAAAATTTAATTTATAATATTTAACAATAATAACATAATTAATATTTATTATTTTTTTTAACATTACTTTCTAAAAATTAATTTTTATTTTCATATTCAATTATTAAAATTTCATATAGATATTATTTATAATATATTTTAGGTACATAAATTTTTTAAAGTGTAAATGTAATGTTTTTAATCAATAATTTTTGTGACATGTAAATCATTTTTGATTTGTTATATTGTTTTTAAATATTTCAAGTAGTTTTAATCCATGTTTTATGTTTCATTATGATTGGTCTTACAGTTTATATTTTATAGCCTTCCAAATTCCCCAATTTAAAATGTAATAATGTTTCAAGTAGGTGACTTTGAAATCCTATAAAATATAATCTATAATACCAATCTAAATAACACATAAAAAAATGGATTAAACATATATAAACAAGTTTAAAATAAAAAAAAACATAAAAAAATTTGAAGATTAATAAATTCAATAGCATAAAGTATTGTTGTTTCAAAAAGTAACATTTTTACATATAAATTATTTTTATAGAAACCTTTTATTTTTTGTAAACAAAAAAAAATTATGAATTTTATGAAATTCCATTCATTTTCAATTAATTTTTATTTTCATGGTTAATGTGTAAAATTTCATATATATTTTATTCATACTATATTTTATGTGCGTAAATTTTTTGAAGTGTAAATGTTATGTTTTAAATCAATAATGTTTTTTTCATGTAAGTTTTTTTGTTTAATTACATATATTTTTTTTCAACCATATTTTATATGTTTAATCAATTTTTTAAGTTTAATTTAGGCTAACTATATAGTTTATATATTATAGGCTTCTGAAGTGATATACTTCTAAGAACTCCTTATTTTGTTTGTTCAAGTACATCCCATGTTGGATTGAGTTGTCATCTTATTACACACATCAAAAATAATTTTAAGAAATCTTTAATAATATTTCTGGTAAATTGGAAATTTGATTTTGTTGTTTCAACTGTTAAACACTTGTTTTAGAGATTTAAATTACTGGAACTATGTTTTTTTCAACTCGAGAAAAAAACACCTCGATTTGATGCATCATTGATTCCTATAATTGAAAAATCAATATATTATTGATGTCTCATGATTTCACAGCAATCTAAGGTCATTTGGGTGGTCTTCACTCTATGGAACATGTTTTTAAAGACCCTCATTTTCTAAGAACTCTTAATTTATTTAGTTCAAGAACATCACATGTCAAATTGACACATCGTCTAATCACACACATCAGATATATTTATAAGATGGTTTTTATTAAATTTCACAATAATTTGAGACCCTTTTCTATAGTTTTAACTATCAAACACATGCTTTATTGTTTTAAATTTTCGAAATTGAATTTTCATTCATCTTGGGAAAACGATAAGTTGATTTGATGTTTTTTCAGTTCCTATAATTCAAAAATCAATCTATAGTTGTTGTTGTGTGATGTAAAAGAAATATGATCTCATTTAGACTTTTTTTCACCCTATGTCACTTGTTTCTAAAGACCATCATTTTTGAAGAACTATTTATTTAGTTAGTTCAAGCACATCCCATGTCCTACTGACACGCCATCTGAGTTTATGTCATAAATTTTATTTAAAACCTGCTTATAATTTAATTTCAAAATTTTATGTTTCGAAACATAATTGTTATATACCATCTATATAATTTTATGTTTATTATTTTGATATTTTTTTATTTTTAATTATTTTTTATGTTTTTATATTATGTTTCAAATTTAATTTTTATTTTCTTTTTAGTTTACTTTTTATAATATTTCAAAGTCACATAATTGAAAAAAAAACTTAGTTTTATTCAAGTAGAAAAATTTGGAAGCTATAAAAATATGAACTATAAGTACAATCTAAATGAAAATTAAAACATAGATTAAACATATAAAAAATAGTTCATGACAAAAATAATTTCACAAATATAATTTACCTAATATAAACTTTACTTATTAAAATCATAACATTTACCTTTAAAAAAATATACTCATAAAATATAGTATAAATAAAATATAAATGAAATTTAAAACATTTAATATAAAAAAATAACTAATATAGAGTAAAAGGAATGTCATAAAACTATTAAACAAAAAGATTGGTATAACTTGGAAAGGAGGACTAGTGAGGCCTACATGAAGAGGGTCTAACCTGGAGAGGAATGTCTAACCCAAAAGTGCATTTCCAAAATCACGTGAATCAATCCAAAATAATTAGTGATAAATTGAAATTCATTTTTTACACCCATCATAATGAAAATTCACTTATGATATAATTAACTGAAATTTATGATGCAGTGCATTAAACCATTACAGCTTATATAAAAGTTATAATTAAATAAATAAGAATTTGAGAAATCTAAGAAAAGAAACATAAAATTTATTTTTAGAATTTACATCCTTAAATAAAACCAAGTTTAATTTATTCACTCAAAACATGCCAAAAATATAAAAAACGATTAAATCGAGTGTTTTAATTGTTAAATATGCACTTAAATATATATGTTTATATATGATATTATATTATATATATGAATTATATATTTAATTACATGAATTTTATGTGTGTATAATAATACATATATTAAATACATGTAATATTAAATATATATTTGATATATATTTATTTCTCTTGAACTGTTTTATTATCAGTCACAATGCATTTGAATAGATTAATTGCCTTGACTACTCATTGAATATGATTTAATAAATTAGGTGAATAAATGTATATAGATAAATTAATATGACCGATGCATTTTCATTTAATGAAACACATCATGGATGAATATATAAAAGGATGTGATCTCTTTTCTTGAAAACAATCAATTTTGAGCAAGCCTCTCAATTCTATCTTCCTCCCACACTACTTTTCATTCATCGAGATGAATGCACTAGAACCCCATTAGAATTTGGTTTTCCTAGATATATGATCTGTGATCCATTTTTCAATGCACCCCTCCTCTAATATAGAGTGAATTTTTCCACTAATTTTTTATTTTCATCAAGCATTATCTTTCACGGAGAATGATGAAGAATATTTCTGCCATTGGAAATTTCCTAGTACATTGTTTATACAGTTTATTAACACATTGATTCTTGAAGATAGATTTGTCTGTTTTTGTGTTGTCCTTTTTTGTATATGATCATATGATAATCATACAAAACCCATCAGTTTTATCACATCATAAAATTCTTTGATAAAACAACACATTTACAAATTTATGAAAAATGCATTTTAATAGTAAAATGGGATTTTTCAATCCTGGAAATAAAATAGGAAAGGATCATATATATTAATTTTTTAAAAAAATAAATAAATTATTTATTTAAATCGATATAATTCAATTTTGAATCGAATTATGTTATTTATAAATTTTTTCTAAATAATAATAATAATTTAGAAATATATATATATATATATATATATATTTATAAAAAAAATATAAATTAATTAACTAGAAAATGTTTATGGTTAATTTATAAATTTATTTTTAATTAAATACCTATTGAAAAATTAAATGGAATTCCTTATGATATATAAATAAATAGTTTATTTATAAATAATAAAATATTATTTTTAAAGAGTTTATAAATTTCAACATATATGATATTTAGATTATATAAAAAATTATTTAATAGATATTGATTATAAAATTGTAATAATTTGTGAAATATAATATAAATGTCATTTAATATAAAATGTGAAAGGGTTCACCTTGAGAATAATATAAAATATATATTCCTTCAAATTTTTTGAAGGCTTATAATTATAATTTGTTTATGAATAATTCATAAATGTTTATCTCATGTTTAAATATTTGATTTTTTTATTTATTTAAAAGTTATTCTAGGTTATATTCATTTTTATAAATTGTTTATATTAATAATTACTATATTCCAAAATATATATAATTAAATTATTCTAGGATAGAGACATTCATATCATGCTACGTTTTATATCATATTTTTTAGTTTTCATCTACCTTGTCCTTGGTTTGTAATTTTATGTTATGAGCTTTAACGTATTTTTTGGGCATAGTTTTTTGATATTAAGTTGTAGAGTTTTTAAAAATTTAATTTTCTCTTTGGTAAAGTCTCCTCTGGTAGAGGGACTTGGGGTTCGACCACCTACATTCCTATAGTCTCCCCTTAGCTAGGAATGTGAATGGGGTAGGTTATCTTTCAAACTAGACTTACGAATGTGGAGTTTGTATAACATTATGCATTTACATGATGTTCTCATGTACATTATGCATATGATGAATTTGGATATGTATTGTCACACCCATATTTTCATTTTCATACTTTGATTCAAATCCTACTTTGTTTCTTTGATTTCTCTTGGTTTCTGGGTGTTCTGGGTTTGAATTTTTTGTGTCTCCTGTGTTCTTGAGCTATGACCTAGGTCTTGGGGGTATTTTATGGTACTTTTCCTCATCTTTTTTCAAAGGTATGGTATAAGGTTGTGGTGTTTTGGAGTTGGATTAGTGACACTCCTAGTGGCACCACTTGTGGGGTAAGTTGTTGAGGTGGTTTGTACCCATGAGTTGGATGAATTTTGGGGTGAAAATAGTGCTTTGTTTTGGGACTTTTTCTCCCCTATACTTTCCATATATTTCCCCCTCGGTTTCCCCCTTGGACCCCCCTAAAATTGGAGAATAATGGCATGGTTTTGGGTGGCTAGAACAGGCCACATGATTTGGCCTCACGATCTACTAAACCGTGCAGCCAAACCACTCAAGGGTGTCCAGTTAATTAAAAATCTTTTGTAATTCCCATTTTTCCTTCTAAAATAAACCCAACTCTTCCCCATTATTCCCAATTTCGTTCCCTACCTCCATGTACAGCCTCCAAGGTCTCTCACCCTCCCTTGGAACTCATTTTAAAGGGAGATTTGATGGGGGAGACTTCAAAATCATGCAAGTAAGTCTTTCCCTATTTTATTTCTTCCCTTTATTTAGATTTTATTTCACTCTTTCATGAATTTCTAATATTTCCAATAGCTAGAGTTAGTATCTAGGGTTTAACTTCTTTTCTTTTTAGTGAAATCTTGAGGTTTTAGGTTTATTTTCACTTCCTTGAGGTGTGACGATGTTGTGGTTGATGTTTCACACCAATATTTTATGGTTTTGACACTTTCAGTAGTTATTCCATGTGTAAGCAATTATTGATGTGTTATATTTCTTGATTTATTAATATTTATTGTTCCTAATATGTTGTGTGTGGTGCGAAAACCATTTTTTGTGGCATTAGTTAATCATGAAGTATTAAAGTCACATTTTGGCTTGAAGGTGTGTATTTTTCAAATGTTACTCATGTGATATATTTTGTGGTAGTTTCATAAAATATTAATGTGATTTAGTATTTTTTAGAAAGGGGCTTATAGTTCTATTTGGGTAATTATTTAGTGTGATTTTGCTCTCAAAATGGTGTTTTTGAATGGGTTTTATTTTAAAAACCTTGTTATACTTCTTGAAAGTGTTTTATGAAAATTGTAAATGGGTTCTTGAGTTACAGAAATTGTGAAAAGGAAGTTTATGTACTGTTTGTATGGGTGTATGTTTTTTAAATGGTTCACTTTATCGTAAAAGGGATGTTATGTGATTTTTACCATCATGGAAATGTTTTATAAAATTGGATAAAGTATTTATCAAATTGTGAAAGAGATATGAAACATGTCGCGGGCTGTTTTGGTGAGTGTGTTCAGTTAATATGTTTTTAGGAAAGTTAAGGTGTGATTTAAGATGTCAAATAATTTTATAATGTTTTATAAATTTCAGAAATGTTTTATCAAATATCAAGAAAGGCGAAAAACACATTTTTGGACTGTTTTGTGTGAGTATGATGTGAAAAATGAATTTTTATTATGAAAGGAGTACTATGTGACATGTGGGTGGTTTGTTTGGTGTATGTGTGACTTGGAAGAGGTATTTTCATTTTCAAATTTTTTTTCAAGACGTGTGTAATTATTTGATCACAAGAGGGAAAACTCAGGTATTTAGGTGGGTAGACATGTACTAGTATTCTAGTGATCTCGTGGAGTTTGGTTTCAGTTTCACATAGAAAGTTTGGCGATGTAAAAAAATAACTAAGATATGATGATGGTGATGATGATGATGATGTTGGGGTACCACTAGGTTATGGGTATGATACCTAATAGTGGCTTGTGTGCATGAGAATAGATATAATTATGGTTACTTTCACCAAGATACGAGGTATCTAGGACCCACAATGAGCTCGTGCCTAGATGTTATTCTCATTGATTGTTCTCATTAGATAATTTATTCTTACCATCAGCATACAGCATGCTTGTATGGAAAATTAAGTAGATTTGGTATTTTATTTAAAATTGACTATCCTTAAAATAGCCCACCTGAAAACTGTTTTTAATTAAGGTTGCATATTTTAGAAATTGTTACTAGCATTTCATGCTATGAAAAAATGCAATATTTTTGTCATTGAATGTTTATCACATGGAATAATTTAGTGTTGGAATCATAATGGGGTTTTTCTCACACCCTACTTACACCTTTGGGTGTGAGTATACTTGGTTATTTTGCCGCAAGTTTGGGTATATCATTTCGTGCCAATGGTTCGGGTTTTTAGCGGTCCTTCGTGATGCAGTGTTGTGGAGATGGCATGAAGGCGGTGCCTCTTGCCATGAATAGGTTCATGGTATATCCATTTTGGGTTTATTAATTTGTTATAGTCATTTATAATTGTCTTATGTTATGTAATTCAATTATAAGATTTTGTAAAAGATTTTTTTGTTCGAAAAATCCAGATTTTTTTTATTAGATTCATTAGTTGTTTTATGTTTATAAAATTGGGTAAATCGTTCCCAAATGTTATTATGTGATACCCGGGCGCATGTTCCAGCATGTGGGGATTGGTAAATCCCTTCGGTCCTTTCCATGAGCCAGGTCGGGTTCCGGTTTTGATGGTGACTAGATTCGGTTTGTGACAAATGGTGTCAAAGGAGGTTTTCTCTCTTTGGGTTATATTATTTGGGGAAGAGTTGGGATAGTCTAAAGTTAGGATTGTCAGGTCTTGACATTCCGAATAAGAGTAGGGTTCCTGGCCATCACACCTCATTATGTGATTCAAGTTTTCAGGGGAAGTTGGGTTTTATGTGAGCCCTTTGGTTTTCTTGGTTTGATGACGATTAGGGGAAATGAAAATAGAGTTGGGATAATGGTCTCAGTGAGCTCATAGGGCTTGGAAATCCATGTAGAGCCAGGGATATTTTTCTATAACACTCTCTGTGACAGTGAAGTGATTGGATTATGGCCACCAACCATATGTCTAAGTCACCCACCAATACTAGTTTCCTCTTGCATTGTCTTGTGTCCTTTAGTTTTGAAATCATGGAAGTTTGGTTTTAAAGAAAAAATGACATCGTTTTAAGAAGTGAAATGTTTTTGTGAAATGATTTTATAATAAAGAGGGAATGTTTTATTTGTGAGTTATTGAAACTTAATTTTTAGAACTGTCTTGAAATGGATAATGGTGCGTTTACACCTCTTTTGGAAGCAGGAAATTATGTTAAAGATGGTTTTGAAAAAGTGTTGCCAATAGAGTTTTCTAAACTATTGAAATGTGTTTTAATGGGATGAAATGTCTTGGAAGACATGTGTGGAGTTTGTAAAAGGATTTTGACTAGGTAATTAGATATCACTTGAAAAATCTTATGAAGTTTTGGAATCTCATTTTAAAATGAGAAGAGTTGTGTTCCCAATTTAATAGGGATTTATTAGATGGAGTTTGTCCTGAAATTAGAAGTTATTTGAAACGAGCTAAAATGTTTTAAAATTAATGTAAATGATTTGAAATTGAGTTTTATCGAATGATTGGTGATCTTCTGAAATTTTCTGTAAGCCGTAAATTGGGTTTGATTTCATCATTATCGGTCTTGAGAAAAAGGAAGTATTGGTTGACTGTTTTGGATTTGAAAAGTGGAAGGAATTTTTTTTAACTTTTGGTATTTCCATGAGAGAAAAAATGCATGGGATTATATGGGATGATGGATGGGTAATGGAATGACTGGATGAGTGTTGGGTTGAATATGATGAGGATGCCTAGTGTGGCACAGAAACATTCATGTGTGAGGCCCAGGGGGTACCATTGGTGGATACGCTAACCATCGAACCATTTATTTTCGAAGAAATTATTTTAATTGTAAACATGATGTCTTGCAGACTGGTTTCGGATGGTGTGTCTTATGTGTTTTTTGTAAATGTTGTTGTTGTGGGATTTTTTTGAGTCCAAGAACCCCACTTGTTTGAATTTTGTTTTGGGTTTGTGTTTGGTCGGTAAGTTAGGTTGAAGGGATGGTTAGAGGTATCTTCTAAGAAAAGTTCAGGAAGCCTTAATGGTGGTTCCCATCATGTGTTTGGATCTAGTTTGTGGCATGTTTTGACCAATGTACCAGCCTGGTTGGGTCTTTGGGTTCTCTCATTGGGTAAGGTATTCCCCCATTAAGGGTTAGTTCACAAATGAAGTGCAACCCAGATTGTGTTGTTGTTGAATGATCCTCCAGCTGATCAATATAAGGAATATTTTTCTCAATATTTGGAGATTGAGTTTAAAAATTTTACTTTCTTGGTTTTTTGGATCATCTTGTTGTGGGAGAGTGCTCATGAAAGGTTTAAAGACACCTTACTTTCTTAAGTTACCTAATTCATCGAAGGTGGAAGTGGTCTGGGGTTGTTAGTGTGGATGAGTGTCTGGATGGTGTCTAAGAGGGCCTTTAGATCCTTCTTAGTATCTTCGAAGCAGGAGTTCATGTTAAACCACCAGTGTGGGGAATATAGTCATGAGAGGCTGTTATGGCCACATTCTATAATTTTGTGATGTTTGGGGACATTACATAAGGTCCATCTCCATGTATTGTTTCTATCATTAACAATTTTCATGTTCGGTGACGCCTTGTAATGATGCGTCCTTATTTGATTATAAAGGAGAAGGTCGTGAAATCCTCTAAGAGACTTTGTTTTGTTGGGAGTATGTATCCCTTGTAAAAACATTAAAATCCACTATTTTAGAGAAAGGTGTTTATATGTGTCTTTTCCTTCTGTTGTTTATCACCCAAAGAAACAAGGGGTTTTGTGTGTGCGTCTTCTAAGCCCTTGCTTTGGTAAAATTTTGGTCTATGGTAAAGTGAGGTTAGAGTGTTTTATGTCTTGGTGAACCCATCTAGGATCTCTTTGTAGTTGTTTGTGTCACCAGAATAAGAAATTCCATTTGGGGGTGTTTCCAAATCCTAACTACAAGGCTGAAGATGCTTCAATCATTTGAGCTCCATCCATAGGTCCTGGAGTGAGGCAGACATGTAGTCAGGGGAGATCCCAGGGTCATTCAAACCCTTGTACAAAGTCTTATCCTCAGTATGAAAGATGGGAATAGTTTAAACCTCTGTTATTGACATCTTGCTTCTATTGTTCTCATTCAGTGGAAAGAGGTGGGAGGAACTCGTTTCCATGTTATCACACAATGTCATTCTTTCCCCCTTTGGTTTCCATTGAGTTTTTGGAGAAAGGTTTGAAATTTGGCTAGACAGGTTGAGTGCACGGTTAGTAGTAACCATGCCCTACAAAACCATTCAGATAGAAGGATCCCCACGGTTATCGCACGGTCTCCCAAACCGTGCGGACAACCCATGTGGTCATCCCAACTCTTTAAATTTTGGGATCTTTATATGTTGGTTCATGCTGGTCGGTTAAGATGTTTGGTTCTAATAGTGGGGAGACCCACTATTATTTTTGAGTAAGTTCTTTTGGAAAGGTCTAATGGGAGTCAACCCCTTGTACCAAGGAGTCCGTTTGGGCCTCCCCTATTAGTGTTCTGATTTCATCTGGGGAAAATTTATGTTTTCTCTTATGGTGGGGAACCCATTTGTGTCTCCCCATACTAGTAACTCATATTTTTCCTTGGTATTGTCTTGGTGGTAGGTAGTCTCGTTCGGATCTATCTAATAACCAACACCTTCCTTGGGTAAATGTTGGGATTAGAGAGTACCCAACGGTTTAGTTAAAGTAAGGTAAGTGTAACCTTGTTCGGTGTTATTGTCTGTTTGGTTAAATTGATTGAGTCTTGTTTACTTAGTGTTTGAGGAGTTTTAATTTGTGATAAAATCTGAATGTGCTTGATTGTTTCTAGAAATTGGTGTATGTTTTGGGGTTGTGAGAGTACTCCTTCCTTAATTCATCACTAGAGGTGTTTTGGCCTTTTGGGGTGAATCATGGAAAGGGAGTCAATCATGGTTTATCGGTTGGGTTTGGTTTTTTATTTTGGACTTTCTATGAATTTCCAAGGGTGGAAAGAATTATGGTGGGGAGAATTTTCACACCCGTATTTTCAATTTCATTCTTTGATTCAAATCCTCTTTTTGTTTTTATATTTTTCTTGGTTTTTGGGAGTTTTAGGTTTGAATTTTTGTTGTATCATGTGTTCTTGAGCTATGACCTTGGTATTGGGGGTATTGTATGGTACATGGACTCCTATTTTTTCAAATGGATGGTATGAGGTTGTGGTGTTTTGGAGTTGTATTAGTGACACTCCTAGTGGCACCACTTGTGGGGTAAGTTGTTGAGGTAGTTTTTATCCTTGAGTTGGATGAGTTTTGGGGTGAAAAGAATGATTTTTTTGTGACATTTTATCCCCAATATTTTTCCATTATTTCCCCCTATGTTTCCCCATTATACCCCCTAAAATTGGAGGATAATGGAATGGTTTTTGTTGGCTAGAACGGGTCGCACTGTTTGGCTGCATGGTTTACTAAACCGTGCATCCAAACCGTGCAATGGTGTCTAGGTCATTAAAAATATTTTGTAATTCCCATTTCCCTTCCAAAATAAACCCAAATCCGCCCTATTATTTCTCATTTCGTGCCCTACCTCCATGTACAGCCTCCAAGTTCTCTCACCATCCCTTGGAACACATTTTTTAAGGGATATTTGATGGGGGAAACTTTAAAATCATTTAGGTAAGTCTTTATCTATTTTATTTCTTCTCTTTCCTTAGGGTTTCTTTAACACTTTCATGAAGTTGTTAAATGTCCAGTAGCTAGGGTTCGTACCTAGGTTTTATCTTCTTGTCTTTTGGGTTAAATCTTGATGTTTTAGTATCCTTTTCACTTCCTTGAGGTGCGGTGGTGGTGCAGTTGATTTTTTGCACCAAGATTTGAGGGTTTAGACACTTTATGTAGGTGATTACATGTGTAATTAATTATTAACGGGTTATCTTGCTTGATTTATTAATTTATCATGTTCTTAATATGTTGTGTGTGGTGAAAAAACTATTTTTGGTTGCATTAGTTAATCATTTTTTATTAAAGTTACATTTTGGCTTGAAATTGTGTATTTTTCAAATGTAACTCATGTAATATCTTTTTTGGTTGTTTCATAAAATGTGAAAGTTATTTTTAGTTGTTTAAAGGGGCTTCCAATTCTGTTTGGGTAATGCTTTAGTGTGATTTTGGCATCAAAAAAGAGTTTTTGAATGGGTTTTATGTGCAAAACCTTGTTATACTTCTTGAAACTGTTTTATGTAAATTATAAATGGGATATTGAGTTACACAAATTGTGTGGAGGAAGTTTATGTACTATTTGGATGGTTTTATGTTTTTAAAATGGTCCACTTTATTTATAAAGGGTTGTTATGTGATGTTTACAATCTTGGAAACGTTTTATATAATTTCTTATAGGATTTATCGAATTGTGAAAGATATATAAAACATGTTTTGGGATATTTTGGTGAGTCTGTTCACTTAATATGGGTTTTTGAAATGCAAGGTGTGATTTAAGATGTCAAAGATTTTTAGAATGTTTTGTAAATTTCTGAATTTTTTTATCAAATTCCAAGAAAGGAGCAAAACACGTTTGTGGGTTGTTTTGTGTGAGTATGATGTGAAAAAATAATTTTGTTAGTGAAAGGAGTACTATATGACATTTGGGTGGTATGTTTGGTGTATGTGTGAGTTGGATGTGCTATTTTCATGTGAAATTTTTTTTCATGGCTTTTGGAACTTGTTTCAGCACAAGAGGGAAACCCCGAGTATCTAGGTTGGTGGACGTGTGCTAGTATGCTAGTGATTCGGTGGGAATTGGCCCCAGTTTCACATAAAAAGTTTGATGATGACAACACTAACTAAACTATGATGATGATGATGATGATGATGATGATGATTTTAGGGGACCACTAGGTTATGGGTATGATCTTTACTAGTGTCTCGTGTGCATGAGAACAGATAGTGTGATGGTTACTTTCACCGAGATACGAGGTTCCTGGGACCCACAGTAAGCTAGTTCCTAGGGGTTATTTACGTTACAGGTTCTCATTAGATACTTTATTCTTACCATCATCATATGGTATGTTTGGCTGGAAAATTTAGTAGCTTTGTTATTTTATTTAAAAGTGTTGATCTTTTGAAATATACCACTTGAAAACTATTTTTAATTTAAATTTGCATCTTTTAGATATTGTTACTAGCATTTCATGTTATGAAAACTTACAAGATTTTCATATTTGAATGTGTATCACATGGAATTCTTTAGTGGTGGCATCCTACTGGGATTTGGATCATATCCTACTTACACCTTTGGGTGTAAGTAGACTTGGTTATTTTGTCGTAGGATTGGGTACAACTTTTCGTTCCAATGGTTCTGATTTTTAGCGGTCCTTCATGATGCAATGTTGTGAATATGGCTTGAGGATGATGCCTCTTTCCATGAGGAGGTTCTTGGGATGTTCATTTTTGGTTCATTCATTTGTTATAGTCTTTGAGAGTTGTCTTAAGTTATGTAATTCAATTCTGAAATTTTGTAAAAGATGTTTTTATTCGAAAAATCCAGATTTGTTTTATTGGATTTGTTAGTTGTTTTATGTTTATAAACTCAGGTAAATCATTCCAATATTTTATTATGTAATACTCAGGCACTTATTCCAGCCCATGGGGATCATGAATGCCCTTAGGGCCTTTCCATGGGCCAGGTCGGGTGTCGGTTTTGATGGCAACCATATTCAGTTCATAACATGTATGAATATAGTTGAATTCTTTTTGGGTGATTAACAGAGGATTTTGGTTTCTGTAAAAAGTTACATATTAATTTGGTGTGAACACATTAATTTGGTGGTTGGAATAAGGATTCCAAAACTAAATCATTAGAATCATTCCTACACAAAAGGTTAATAAAACATGAGAATATAATTATTACATAGGATTTTATAGTAGTGAAAGGAATATGCATATGTTGTATATTAAATTGATGAGATATTAATATAAAATTTACACAAATACTAAGTGTGAGATTCCTTCAAAATAGACACTTGTCAAGACCACAATCATTCAACCGAGTATTGTCAAGCTCAACATGAGTACCACTGTATTATCTTGTTATAAGAAAGTAGTTTATGAGTAACTCATGATTTTCATCTTGGGTATTGTCAATCTCATCATAAGTATCCCTTGATTTTCCATAGTTGGATTATTCTTGAAATTTTCATTTGGTTACACTTTCTGGGAAGCCCTAAAAATTATGATACCATAGGAATAGATTTGAGTGAATATATTTAATGAATTTTGAAGAAGATTTATCCATTAAACTATCCAACAATCAAAATTGATATGATTAGTGGGATTCCCAGCCTAATTATTCATGAATTTCTTAAATGATGATAAGGATATGTTTTGGTCAAATGTGGATCTTGTCTCACTAATGGATATGACGTATGGGATTATTATTTTAGTGGGAACACTTTCATTAAAATTCCTTAATGAAAAAGATAAATCAAATGATTTGCATATGATTAAGAGTTCTTTTGTAGATAAATGCACCATCATAATCATCAAACTAAACCTTATTTTAATCCTTGAAATAATGAGATTTAAGTAACAAACTCTTAAGAATAGTTGCTTTAGAAAAGTTCCAATGCAAGATAGATATTCTATGTGTTAGAATAGTTCCTTCATAAGTATCCATGTATTGATGTTGTTAATTAAATAAATCAAGAGGCTTATGTATTAATGAAATGATTTGTTTTAAAGGTATTAGATTACAAATGACTAAATTAATATTAGTCTCCTGTCATGTACTCAATATCATTAGTTACATCAATTATTATTGTTTCATATATTTAATATGATTGGGTACGTCAAATGATATTCAATATGATTGAATGTATTAATGACATGGTGAGAATAAATGTTTCCCTAAAGCATTATTATTTATAGAAATCACAACTATTATTTTGAAAAATATATGATATCAACTATATGTTTTATAAAGTTTTGTAAATTTACATAAGGTCAAAAAAATGAAAATTACTGAAGCTTGATTTTTTTTAAAGTAATAGAGAAAAGGAGCTTCTATATTGGTAACACATGTGCTTCAATCTTGGATAAACTCATCATAACATGTGTACAATATCTCATTTAGGTCTTGAGAAGAACTTGTAAAAAAATTATATTTAAATTAAATTAGACAGGTGTTATTACACATGGTTTATGATTTGATTAATTATATTACATGATTTAAAGGGTAGACTAAAATATCTTGTTACGGTTAAGGAATTTTTACTATTTTCATTTATAGAAATTTTCTGACAATGTGAATGAAATCAAGATAAATTTTCTTGATATTCTCAAAGTGTTGAGAATAAATGGACAAGGAATATGATGTATATATTTATTTATTGTGTTCAAAATATGAATGGGTAAAGGTTCAAAGCAGAAGAAGAAATTTGGAAATTCCATTAATATTTCTTCAAGAAGTTAGTTAAGGCTATTTGAAACCTGAGGAAGCTATTAATAAGGAGTAATAATTTCATATTATTGGATTATATAGAATAAATTAAGTTGTTTTGGGAACTTCAAAGAATTTCCATTTCAATTAGGAGGGTTATAGAAATCAATTATTCAATTTTGAAGGTTATGTGATATCAAATGTATATTTTACAGGGTGTTTTAAATATAAATGAGTTGAAAATCAAAAGTATGAATTGAAAGAGATTGCAGTTTTCATTCAATAGATGAAGTAAATAGTTACTACATAAAGGATTTGAATTTAAATTATTTTTCCAAGCTCAAATGAAGATTTACAAAATATGTGTTTCTCCATTTAATTCCACAAATGTGATAAAAGATAATGTTTGATAAAAAAATATTTGTTATTAACAAGTTTGAGATGATTAATTTAATACACATGGTTTATGATTCATCAATTTATATAACTTATTTTGATAATAATATTTAGGGAATGTTTTTTCCCAGGATAAATTTTTTTAATATATTTATTTGAGAAAATATGTTGGAATGTGTTCCCACAACCCATCAGTGAGATATTTAAAAAAATATTCTTTTGAAAAGGAAAGATTACAATCACATATAATACCAAATATATAGAACATGGAAAAAATAATTTATTTGTTTAATATTCTGACTAAAAGGAAATACATGTTATTTCCTAAAACGCAGAGTAGTTTCTTTCGTATTAGAAAGATATTTGGAAAAGAATATAGTTTATAAATGGCTAGTGGGGGTATGTTTAAACATAGAGAATTTAAAAAATAAAAAAATAAAATGTTGTACCACATTTAGTTTATGTCATTATTTACTTTGTATCCTAAAGAGTTAGAATATGTGACAATAAAGAAAAATTTAATTATTTTCAATTAATTATTAAGAGAATTTGAATATTACTATTAACAAAATGATTATTCAAATATTAGATTATAGTGATTCTTTAATAAATTTCCAAAAATTATTAGGTTATACGATGATAAATAAATATAAAGTATTGTGTTTAGTGATCATAAGAAAGTTAATTTCACTTTATATCCTAAAAAATGTTTTAGGATATGAAATTAATGAAAATTTTAAATAATTACATTAATTACTATGAGAAATTAAAATTCAATTGATATCCTAAAAGAGTTAAGTTTGTAATGGTAATGAAACATGTAAATAGTTACATTTATTTACCATAACAAGTGAACATCCCTATCCTATAATGGATAAAACTAGAAAATACTCAAAGATTTACAATTTATATCCTAAAAAGATTAGTGTATGATGGTAAAGAAAAATGTAAAGGGTTGAATTAGTTATCATAGAATTTTTTTATCAATTTTTTATAAAAGGTTTTATGATAATAGGTAAAGATAAATCTAAATGGTTACATTAGTTAACATAATAAAGTTGATATCACATTATCGTAAAAGAGTATAGGATGTTCTAGTTAAGTGATAATATAAATAGTTACACTAGTTACCATAACAAAGTTGATATCACTTTGTCCTGAAAGAGTTTAGGATGTCCTGGTAAAGTTCTAATGTAAACAATTACATTATTTTTAAAAGATTTCAAAAAAAGGTTTGAAAGAAAGGGATCCTATTATGATGATGATGTACTTAAATAGAGTTATATGTAGACCAAAACATGTAACATTATAACATTTTATCTTGTGAATTTTAGAAGTTTGAATATATTTTCCAAGAGTTGAACTTAAGGAGTATGATTCCTAAGAGTCACAATTAATCAAAATAGCTTTCTTTGTAAAGGTATCTTACTAAGAGGTTAGTAGGGGTATTTTATCAAATGTTCACCTAGTTATGTGATAGGAATTACATTTGTATATAATATTTAAAATCCATTACTATAGAAACTATGTCAGTGTCATGTATAATATCTGACGATATTTTTTGTAATGTTTGTAAACATATCATGTTATTATTATAAAGGAAATGTTCATTTATCATTCATTCATGTGTTCTATAATTTATTTTACATGAATAGTCAAATAATAAATATCCTCTCAAAGTAAAAGCATTGAGTTGTCCCTAACCAACGAACATCATGGAGTTTAATTGTTTGTGATGATATATAAAGGTTATCTTGAATTTATTTTAGATCCTTCATAAAGGGTTGTATATGAGATATTGAAGAATATATTCTTGAGGTAGTGAGTAGAGACTTATTACTTGGGGTGATCCTCTAAAGTATATCTCATGGAATTTCATATGGTCATAGATATACTTAGGTATATATTTTTATTATTAGTCCTTACCTAAGGCTGGAAAGATACCAAGCATGAGAACCTTCAGTCTGTGATACCCTACTTATGAAATTCATCATATTGAGTTAGCTAATCAAGTGTTTTTTGGGTATGTTTCTAATCATGTTGTCGGTTGGAGTGCATCCAATAATAATTTTATCTTCTTGTATGAAAAATAAATACATGTAAACCCTGATTGAATAAGAATGAGGATATTCATGGCCATTCTTAGTTTTTTCACATATGTTGAGTTCGGCTACTTGGATAAGTGATATGTTATGTGAATTTTAGATAGATGAATGACATGTTTATTATTCATCTACTTGGTTAGTATTTTCCATAGAATCAATGAAAATGATGAGAACGCTATACTAGATTGAAATATTCCATGTCTAGTGTTCTCTCTATGTCAGGGAAAATGGGATTATATATGATACATATGGTTCATATGATACATGTTAAGGTGGACATGTTAATGTAGATATTTGAGTATGTTTTATGGAGATCACACCAGACCCCTTAGTAGCTTGAGTTTGACTAATGCTTTAATAGAGGCTTCTGTTTACTTATATGAAATATAGATTTCATAGTTGTTTTCAATACTACTAAGTCCTACAGGGTCAGGAAATTAGGCCATTCGATAATAATAAAAGTTTGGATTTTTTTTAAAATAAAGATATTTTGATGAAAAATCATATCAAAAAGAGTTTGTATGGATTCAAAAAGAGTTTTGATGTTCTGTATAAAGTCTTTGGGGGATTTTTCTGTAAGTGGTAGATTTCTAAATATGAACTAATATATATATATATATATAACATCTGATATTTTATATAATGTTTATATTTAATTTCATTAATTTGATGTGTGTATCATAATGCATGAGAAAGTAAATATATATTTGATATATATTTATTTCTTCTAAATAGTTTTATTATCAGTTTCAATCCATTATGAACAGAGAAATTGTTTTGACTACTCATGGAATAGGATTCAATGAATTATGGGAATAAATTTATATGGATACATTAATATGGTCTAATAATTTTCATTTATTAAAACACATCATGGATGACTATATAAAGGGATGTGATCCCTCCTATTGAAACAAGAAATTGTATGAATACCTATCATTTCTCTCTTCCTACCACACTGTTGTTAATTATTGGAGATGAAGGTACCAGAACCGAATGATAATTTAGGTATCCTAATGATACGATCATAGATCCATTGGTCGATGTACCACCCTTGGAGGTAGATTTATTTTTTTCACTACTTTATGATCATCATCAAGTATTCTCCTTCACCAAGAATGAAGAAGAATACTGAAACCATTTTTGATTTCTAGGTACACTATTTATATATTTTATTTACATGATAATTTTCTAAGATAGTTATTTATGTATTTGGGTTGTCATCAACTTCATATGATTATATAATGATCTTATAAAACCCATCATTAATATTTTATGAGGGGGTTATAAAAGTTAATTTGAATTAAAATAAACATGAAAATATTAGTTTGTCATAATCAAAATCTTATAATGCTCCAAGGAACCGAAATAGACATCATAAGTATGATTATATGCCTCTCATAGTGATAAATATGATGTTTACTATCATGGAACTCATCCACCCCACTAAAATTTTAATATGTTCTATGACCGGTTCCTCAATAGAGGAATCCACTAACAAAGAGAAAGAATATTCATATGTCAATATCATTAGGTTGGTGGATCTCTATATTAAATCTATGATGGAACCAAATTTTTTAACTCCCACTTGTGGCTCTCTCTAACGCTATTAGGACAAGGGAAAATTCCCCCCCAAAAGAACAACCCTAGGGGAACTATCTTTGAAAATGTTGTCTATGTTTCTGAGAAAAGAATACAAGTATTTCTCTATAATCAAAAAGAAAATAACTCCATGTAATCCTACTATAGTGCAACCCTGAGACCCATTATATTGGTTGATTTTTTGTATTATTTATATCCATATAGAGCTCATATAGAACCATCAAACAAATAGAAGAAATTGGTGGATGCCAACTAGGAATCATCACCTCAGCCAACAGGTCCCTCCATGCATTCTATCAAAGGGAAACCCTAAGAGAGAAAGAACATTCTCCTACCATCGATGTATGGTGTGGTCAAGAACCTCATTGGTGTATCATTCCAACTCTCATTCCTTAACATGTCCTAGTTGTAAAAGGAACTTCACAACACACTCATTAAGGCCCTAAACAGACCTTTGGATTTTGAAACTGAAGTGGATACTATTGAAACTTATCATTTATAAGAATAAAAGTATAAGGACTATAAATACATTATCTCTTTCTCTAAGGATGATTAGGTAACGATCATACAAGGCTATATATTACCCCTCCACATCTTGAGAAATCTCAATGGCATTAACATCCACAAGAGATTGGTTGATAGTTTCATTAGAATCAATATCATCCCAACCTTGATACTCTATAAGCTACGGTATTAGAGAATGAACTATAATTTCCCAACCTAAAAATCCAAGATTAATGAAAGGGTGAGAAGAATCCACTCGATAATATCCAATGGAATAACCAAATTGGTGATTTCATATCTAATATCAAATTCATGGATATCTCACAAGACACCACTTTCAATGCCTTGTTGGGAAGGCCTTAGACCTGTTTCAATGCATATGTACCTTCATCATACCACTGGTTTCTCAAGTACTCCCTCAATGACCAATTATGTGTTCTTTACAATGATTCTTATCCCTTTGATTCATGTGGATCTCACTACCATGATGCTATGTATTTTTAAAGGGTTGAAAAGAAGACCTAGGTCAAAGTAACTAAGTGTGTCAGTGATCCTAATGAGTTGAAAACCACTTCAAAAGATACTAAATATGACTCAAATAGTATTATTCATCTTTTTATCCACAATTTTAAATGACAATTGATGTTACCTTAGATCTTTTGATAGTTTTATTCGTTTTTCTAAATGTGGTAACATGAATTGGTCTCAGAATTCATGATCCAAAGGAATTTATTGAAATCAAGTCTTAAAATTTAAATATGAGATGTAAATAGTATACACCAGTAGGGTATTAAGGGAATAAAATATGAGATTTTAAGAAAAAACATACAAATTTCATAAGATATTTCCAATTCGTCTGGTCATCAAACTATCAAGGGAAACCTCTATGAAGGGCAGTGGAAACACTACACCATCATTATGAATTTATCTGATTCATATAAAATCTCCCTTGTAAGATACATAAAATATTTAACTAGAACTATAAACCAGGTGGAATTAATCTATATACATCCTAAATTTGATCCTTAAACCTACTGCTAAACTCAGCCTGGAATTCTAGATCCAAAATGAACACCATATTCCATCTTCCAAAAGTCATCATCAACACTTTTTCCACAAACAAAATCATTCACATAGATGTTTAAAAAAACAAGAAACTAATAGTAAATAGAAGATCATCTATATAGGAAACTAAAACATCTCGCACCAATACCAGTCGGCATTTACTAAGATATGAAGATTCCACCCATTTTTTTCCAAATCCCTACTAAAACCAAAGCACAAAGAAACCAAATAGCTACCCAGAAAACCCAAGATCTAAAAAGTCTTCACAGATCTATATCCTCTTACATAGAAATGAATCTTCTAAATATCAATTTAAACTATCATATTTATATAAATAAAACAAGGATAAGTCATTTTCATGTGATTGAGTTGAAATTGAATCCTGGATTTTTCTTAAAATCCTCCTCTACTTTAATGAACAGTCCTTTTCTGAGATGAAGGTGGGTATTAGTAGACATATCAACATTATTATATTTATGGAAAGACAAATTATCATGTTCCACCATCCAAGAGTCTAGTTTTTTTGAGAATACAAATTTCTCATCAATTTGATAAGCATCCCTCACTGTGGGGTCAACATCATCATCACTACTATGATCCTCAGAATCAGATCCATCAACAGATGTAGACAAATGTTCATCAACCATATATTTTGGGGTTATGATTATCTTAACATTCCTAGATGCCTCTAAATATATCATGACAATAGTTCTCTCTATATTAGGGTAGTCCCTGTGTTTTTGAGACATTTTTGGTATTTTGATTGATGAAACCATTGGCATCAACCATTTGTTTTTTACCTTTTTCCACCCTAAATTTCAATAAGGCTTGCTCAATTTGATAGTATTTGTCATAATCTTCATGTGGAGACTCACAATAGTCTGAGTGGTAACTCTTTTCATCTCCATGAGAGGTGTGATCCATTTTTTGTGGTATCAAGCGTAGGAGGCTCAAATTTATTAAGAAGAAAAATATCCCTAGTTTTAGGTTGGGTATTTGGAATAACCTCTATGAAATCAAAGATATTATAATAGGGTAGTTGATTAGTATAATTGGAGGTATTTTTGTCATCATCCTTATTAGCAGTAACCTCTTGTTGACTTAAGGAAGTAACTTCCATCCCTTTTCTTTCATCTTTTTAGACCTAAATTGAGCTAAAATGTTAAAGGGGACATGTAACATGAGTCTTACCTTCACATTACTTTGAATCGTGTCCAATTTAACAAAATTCATGGCAATAATAAAGAAATATTTCAAATAAAACTTCCTGAAAAAAACCATAGTCTACATTTTGAATCCAAAAACAAGATGGAAATTCTTGTGATATATCAACTTCAGCACAGATTCTAGTGACAGAAGGTCGTGAAAGGTTCTTAGTCACTAATTATAATTTATGGGGCTATCAAAATAAACTATAAATTGGAAACAAGGAATCCTTCATGAAGAGATGAAGAGGTTTACTAAGAAATCAGAGCCAAATACGGACAATAGGGGGCTTGGAATTAGTGTAGAAATATAGGGACCACTTTAAAACATTCACTACACAACCATTGAAACACCAAGTGCCTATTGTTTTCAATTGTTTTTTTTTTGTTGTGGGAATTAGTTTTTTCCATATTTACATGTATAAAATAACCTTCATATGTAGTGCGAAGGTGTGAAATTTGGACGCCCCGTGTAACACTCTATGGGTTCCCCAGTTCATATACAAGTCGCTCACAAGAGCAATATAAAACCACATACTCCCAATGTGGCCAAGAAATTCATGAAGAGGTTACCCAAAACCACCACCTATAAATACCCCATACCATATAGAAATAGAACATGTTTATAGGAGATAGTGATTCCCTCAATGTGAGAATTTCATTTCAGGAATCTTTGATGAACATATCTCTCTTCTTTCATGGGGTAACTTTAGAGAAATCCTTTGTAGGCAATATCAATGCCTTGGTGAGTTAACACCACAAACATAGTTCATAGAGGGTTCCTTGCATAGAAATATATGTGATTAAACCATAAATAATTACCTTCATAAGGAAAACCCAATTCTTATAGAAAATTTCCTAATGTGAAATAGAGGATTTTAGAGGCACCCACCACCCTATCCCTAGCGATCCCAACTCACATAGAATCTACACCCCTATGGAAAAATCATGAAGAAATCAAGTAATGTATAATTAAACATATACTATGCCCCATTATTTTATATAGTTACCCACTTGGGTTGTGTCAACTGAAATGACCATAGTGACACCTCTTTGCAATGTTTGAAACACTCCAAGGCTAGATCATAACCTCTTCTAAAACCAAACCATAAACATTTTCAATCCATTGGTAACATCATATCATCTTCTTTAGATAATTTATTCCCTTGATAAAGTTATTCTTGATAATTATCATCCTAGATAGGTAGAACTATTAAGGGAATCAATATTATGGATCCCCTTGACAATGGGGGTCCTTATAGGAAGGACACTGGTGAGGTCTCCCCTAGTTCAACATACTTATAATGGCTCCCAGTTCCAATCAATGAGACTTGTTCCATGGGGTTTATTTTTAGGTATAAGTCAAAATATGTTTCCCATTTATTATTTTATCACTTGAAGACGTCAATGAGAGAGGATCACGCATATTAGAGTAGCACACATAAGCCCCACTCATGCACTCCCAGTTCTTAAGCAACATCATGTGAAAACCCAATTTGTAAGCCCCAACTCATCCTCATGGATCCATATCCTCCACGAATCCTTTTTTAATGAACATATTCCATATAATCTAATCCTCCTCAATGGGCCATATGCTGGAAATGATTTTATGATTTTCAATAATTAATTAATTTGATAACATTCATTTAATGGATCAATTAAATACATCAATTTATCACATACAAGAATTGATATTAAGGCTTCCACATATTCATAAATTAATGTATTAATGCTTTAGATTATTCACATTAATGGATATTTAATATTTAATTTTTGAATTAAGTGATTCAGGATAGATTGGATCCTTTATTATAGTCAATGAAAATTCCATATTCTCATCTAGTATGTCCTATTTAAATCATTTCTCAATCCATGGGTTGATATGGTGCAGATTGTGTGTGAGAAACATTTTTGGAAGTATTACTAGAAAGATATTAGAATGATTTCATTTTTATGTTTTTTATTTATTTGTATATTAATTTTAATGAAATAATCATCATTAATTTGACACTGGAGACTGATATACAAAGTCTTCAAAAAACCATTAAAGTGTTGGAGATATGAATCCAATATATAAATGACTGGAACACACCTTTATTATTGTGTAATATTTGTATTCTATAACATGTCATGATCATGTATTTTTAATCCTTGATTAATTTTGGTTAATACCTATTATAATTTTCTAAAAAATTAGTAGTGCCAGTAAGGATTCATATATAAGTTATCACTATTTTAAATTTGATTTGAATCTTCGAATTTTGTTCAAAAAAATTTTGTTTCTTTTATATTGTTTGACAATCATCATTATTTTCACACATGAATAAAATTTTAATCATTTTATCATATGTGACATTTATTGTAGTGAAAATAAAATATCTGTATATATATATATATATATATTTTCAATACATTTTGATATTGATAAAAGTCATGAATTATATATTTTTTATATTTTTTGATATTTATTATAATAATATGTTTTTAGAGATACACATACTTTCGTGTTTCTTTAATTACATGAGATAATATAAATTATAATGTTTTTATCCATATATCCTTAATTGAGATCCATAATTCATATTTTATATTATTCTCATAATTTAGTTTTTTATAGTGTCACACAATTCAAGATGGTTTATACTTATATATAGATTTTTTGTTCATTGGTCATGGATTTTGAAACATATTCAAATATTATTGAATTTATTTTCAATATAATCAATTGAAAATAATTTTTCATGGGTATAAATAATATGAAATATTTTCTTTATAGAAAATATGTTTGCAAAATATATTTTTTTGATATAAAATCTTTGCAATTATTCATTTTATAAATATATTGTTTAATTATCCATATTTTTAAACATATAACTTTTCAATATAATTTTTTTAATTATGAACTCTCCAATCATGGGAATAATTAAGAAAAATTTTGTGTATGATACATTTTTTAAGATGTAACTATATTGCATTAATAATAAATATATCCTATTGATATATTATTATTAGTGTATTTTTTTTGTTGATATGTTGTATTTTTGTTATAAAATTTTGTCATTTTTCATTTAATACCCTCTCAATGTTAAATTTTGTGTTACATAAATTTTTTACATCATGTAATTATAATTTTTTAATATTATTGGGAACTTAATATTATTTTGATGTATTGTTTTATAATTTGTTTTTATATCAAAATACCCAATCAATATTATATTTTTCTGACATAAAATTCACACATCATAACATTATAATTTTATTTTGAATTACGACCATTTAAAACTCACCATGATCATCCTTATCACACAACCTAAAAAGGTACGATGTGTCCCATTATGTGGAATCAAATGTTATGGGTTTTTAATTTATTCGTAAAGATATATATGAATCCCTTCTTATGGGCCAGATCCTAGAACCATAAACACTTATTGCCTTCTATGATGGTGATAAACTCTAGATCACCCATCTCTGTGTATTTAAACCATAGTACCCTAAAACTGTGTATCACTAAGTAGTAGTAATAATATATATAACCTACGATACATACATAAAGTACATTCATGATATAACCTTTGATATATACAGATTTTTAAATTGATGATAGGCCTTTGATATTTAAAAAATGTTCACATTAATGTGGTTTTTTGATCCACTGATGGAGCGGGGATAACCTATCCACCACTAGGATTTGCAATAGATTAAAAAATATGAATAAAATATATCGGGGAGTCTCATATTATGTAATAATTTCACCATAAAATTGTATAAATGAGTCTGACCTTCCATCCTCTTGACCAATGTTCATTCAAAGGTGCAACTAGAAAAGTCCCAATGGTTGTCTTCCTTTGGAAAGAAGGTCAGAATTGACTCAAAATTCCATGGTAGAGTCTCATTGGAAGTTTCCTTCAGAAAAAAAATAGTGAACTAGACGTGAATCCTTTATCCATGAAAGTGATCAATTGAACATTCTACTACTTTTGATGCCACATTAATGGGTTTTCTTATTTGTACTTGTTAATAATTTTTAGGAATTTCATAATAATATACCCATTTTATGTAAATAAATAGAATCCTAAAAATGTTAAGAATATTCCATGGATACTATAAATGTTCTAACCTTGATGACTAATTATCAATGTCACCCACTCAGTGCCTACAATGCAAGGTGATGAAAACGCCTATCTAAGTGTACTATATAAATGGTACTATCCTAAATTTGAAGGACACACATGAATCACTTCAGTACACAAGGATCTATAAAGCACATACTCAACAGTGGATCATGAGGAATTATGTAGAACCCATGAACGCTTCTAATCATTTTAGTAGCCTCTTCCCAGAACACAAATATTCATGCATGTTTTATTTTTCAAAGGTGGATCATGAGATCAATTTCAACTTCAAAACTACTTATAATACACCCAATAGATATCTTTCCAACTATCATAGCCACAACTTCCTAAAACTAAAAATCCAAATCAACCTTCCAATGAAACTTACTATGAAGTCTTGACCCTAGACACCCAAACTCAAGAACTTACTATATCCTTCTAGGGTAGGACAACCACTGAATATAGAGAGAAAACTCATATTCATGCCTCTATAGAAGAATTACTCTAACATACATCTGTGGAAACATTTAAGAATTTTGATATTCTAATTCACACTCACAAATTCTACCAATATACTATAGTAGCATCTGAGGAACCATGTCAGCGTATCCCGAAATCCAACAAGGCATAGTTCTATATCCCTTCCCATGTATATAAATTTTTTCCCAATATCCTAAAATTAAAAGAAGGTAAAAATTGGGCTTATACTCTCTTTACAAAATATGGAATCCCATCATTATGTTATAAAGGATATCGAGAGGCAATAATATATTCATACTTATATAGTGAAAAAATCAACATATTCTAGAAACAACAGTGGATGATAGTCATCGGAATATTCTGATAACCCATCAATGATAGACATACATTCTTATTCCCACTAGAAGTGTAATTCATTAGCATACTTTGAGAACCATTCAAGAGTGGGCACGCATTCCCACTAATATCTAAAAGGACTGTAGGAATATATTTTTGGAATACAAGGACACATTCAAATCCATGCATCCATTAAAAGGATTCTTTAGTATACTCTATTAAAATTCCAGAAAGATTCCTATATTTCTACACTTCCAGAATCTGGCGTGAATTATCAATATATTCTGATAGAATCTAAATAGTAGGTATATATTATTTCCTAACCCATAGTAATTCATTATTATAATATGATAAGAACTTCATAATAAGAATGTATTATTTACCAAATGAATTCTAGCATCATTGAGGACCTCCAAAAATATTTAGTGGCAACACAAGGACATGCTAACTCCTCATCAGGAGAAGAAAGAATATTTAAATATACAATTACTCATTGTAGTTCCAACATTAATGGTTCTAGAATATCACCCATGAGTATTTTTCGTGGAAATTTACCTTTTGGTAATGTAGAAATTAATCATGAGAACCCCTCTGATAAAATGTTACCTCGACCTAAAGGTCCTCCCTTTAATAAACTACTCCAAGAGTTACATAATATCTGGAGGAACTCAAGATACAGGAGCTAGCCATACAAATCTCTTCATTATTGCCTAGAAATAACTTATCTAAGCCAAGGGATAATTCAAAGTTCAAACCATAATCTGTACTTCCATTAGGTTCACCCTTAGATATATTAGAGATAATCCCAAATGATTAAATTCCATTTTGATAAACTACCATAAAATAGTACTTATGGTCAGATAAAGTAGAGAAGTCCCTCCCCATTAATGTGGAAAAACTATATACATATAGAAGGAACTATTTAAGGTAAATATACTGGTGATGTTATAGCCCTTAGATTCCTCCCATTATAGAATTCTTGAATCTCTAAAGGGGGAATTTATACCTTTCATGTTCCAAAATCTATGGATTAACATTTATCAACTGTATGAATAACATTTTTCAATAGATAGTATCCTTAACACACTTTGATAGTGTGAAGGTTTTGTTATTCGAATGATTTCATAGTATTTTCAGTGGTCCAAACACTCTAGGTGATGAAGTAGAATGAAATCCCAAAAAAAAATCCCTTGGTAGTATAAAATCCTTACACAAATTATTCATTGATTCCACACCTAATGTGTGCATTAGGGGTTAGGGTAAATTTGCATCAATTAATTTTATTATATTCATTGGATAAACCAAAACATAGTAAATCATGACATATAATGTTATTAACTCAGGTCAATTCTTAAGACTGGAATTTTCTCATGTTTGCTTGACTATATGGAAGAAATATACTCTCTCTAAACCACACAAATGATGAACTTGGGAAGAATGGTATATTGATAGGATCCAGCATCATGAAGTTAAGAAAGTTCAGTGAGACTTCAAATTGAGAAAGATAAATATTGAGAATCCCATAATTGTTGAGAAACCCTTCATAGAGAACAACTAATTCTTATTTAATGATCAACATCCCTCACATTTTGTAACAAAATCATAAAAAATACGAATGGATGCACTGAGTTCTATGATAATGAAAGTATAAGGTAAATCCTAGAAAGTGGGGCTAGGTAAATTCTTACTACCACATCCACACCTAGGGTCGTCAATTCCCTATAAATATGAGGTGCAGACAATGACAGAACAAATAAAAAACTAGCCCATATGTTTAGGGGAACTATTATCCCTCCCCAAATGAATTCAGTTTTCTCCATGTTAGGAGAGGCTTTCTGACTGAAAATTCATTTTTCTTGAGTTATCAATAGCCACTTTAAAGGGGACCAGAAACCAGAAGGAAAAGTAACCCGTTACACGTTTCATAATTCAAAACCTCCGCAAAACCCGATGACAACATTTCAAAATTCAAAAGACGTCAAAAAAACCCAATGATATGTGTCATCATCATGAGTACCATTATTTCTTGCCAGTAATCATTATAACGAGAACTAATTTTCCAAATCCATCCACCAACATGTCTTCATCGCCTTCCTACTACTGCACCAGACACTAGAGACTGCCAAAGACCAGGGACTGCTGGTCCCGCTGTCATACACAACATCCACACCATTTTCTTCACACTCGTCATCACCATCCAAGCCGACATCGAACACCACAACAGTAACAAATCAAACTGAAAAAAAATATGCCAAAAATACTTTTCCATCGATTCAACATTAAACAGATCAAGGATTTGCAAAAAAACACTACAGAACTTCGCTGAAATCATTGAGAACGAATCACCAAAAAAATCTGAAAAACCAAGAACTGTCATCACTGGAGGAGATCGACTCATCCCGTGCATTGATCCCCAAAGGCTTCCGAACCGCACATCCCAAAACATCATACCAACCCCCGCTCCAAATCAGACAGGGAGAGGTGTAGAGGACCCTGAAGTCAAATCAGGGCTTGGAAAGCCAGAGGGTTCTAAACACCGGTGATGTCGAAGAGACAGAAGACTAGAAGCTGTCCAATAAAAATAAAACTGACTTTGGTAGTTCCTTAAAAGTCATCGACCACTGAACCAAAACCCAAAACCTCTTTCAAACCTCCGCTCCATCACCGAACAGGAGAGGCTCAATGAATCGTGAAGCCAAATCAAGACTAGGGCGGCCGAGGGAATCCACAACACACCACCTTCGACGTGGAAGAAAACCAACCAAAGCTCCAAATGTGTTTCTATCACCCATCTAGCATGCTTCTACCAGATATAAGTAAAAAGGGTGGATATATCCCACTCAAAACTCAAAGAGGTTGTGACTCCTTCCATTAAAGAAAAGTTATACAAATATGAGGATGATATAGATAAATTGAAACATCTCAAAATTGATTCACTTAAAGGAAATATTCTCCCTGAGTAAAATCCTTAGGTGGATCCCAATGTGTCACCTTTATAATATCTTTTTCAAATAGAAAAAACGTTTAATCATTATGAGGGGATCAAAAAAATCAGATGGGTTCCATGTCTAAATAACTAGTCTACTTAACCTTGATGGTGGATACTATCAAGAGTTTTCTTTTCCAGGATAAAAAAACAATTTCATTTCATGTATTCAACCATAGTCAGTTTTATACTAGATCTAAGTGTCCAACATATGAATTATAATTATATTATACTTTGATTATCTTCTCAACCTAGGCATCAGCTCAAGTGATCATTCCACTAGAATTACTTGACACAATTCAACCCTATACCAAAAAATTGAAATAAATGTATGAGATATATACATTGGTACAACTAGAAATAAATCTATATCTTGAGTTGGTGGATTCTAATCCACGTCCTCCTAACTTTTGAAATCCCACATTCCTATCCATTAATGTTATGAGTGACCTAGAAAAACAATTGAAACACTTCCTATCATAGTGATGCCTCCTGATGAGGATGATTGAGTTGAAATAATCAACCAAACACAAATTATTCATGTAAAATTTGGAAGTATCAACCTTTTCGGTTAAAGGAAATATCTATTCAGGTTTGTTGAAAACTGGGAAGAAATTCATCATCAATTGCTTTATCATTTTAGATCAATGTTAATGAATATTGTTATACTTAAACTCTGAAATCATAAATAATAGAAATGAGATGGTTTCAGACTTCATCACTAGGTGGAAGGGTATGAAATATTCCATCAATATATAGCTTCCTCAAGAAAACTACTAAATATTTTTATAGAAAATATATGAGATGAATTGAAAAAACTATTTATTCCTTTGACTAGTATAGGTGGATTTCAATAGTTCACAGCTATAACAAAGTGCTTATAGGATTCCTTATGATAGATAAAGACCAAATCATATCCCAATACTAACACCTAGAAAAAACATTTGGAAAAATTTTATACTATAACTCTCACTCTTAAACTAATGACAACACCATCTTTAACACTGAAAAAAACACAATACCATTTGGTGCCTTCCACTGAATGGCCATTGAAATAAATACCCCTATCAAGAAGGCAAGAAGCATAAAATATTTTGGATTTTTGAGTACATTAAGAATAAAAATTATTCTTTCAGGAAATAACAAGTTCCATGATACTTCATAAATTCAATGGAGAACAAACTGATAAAGCTACTTGAATCCAGGAGTCCCAAATAAATTAGTATTAATGGTCTATCAAACTATTTACCCTATCATCAAATATTGGGACATAATATTCAAAAAAAATCATCTTCATGGACATCCTCTAGGATATGGTCAATTCAAGGAATTTCAATTTAAGAAAATCTCCAGCATATACAACATACATCTTTTCCACCTCCCCAAAAGAGGATGGAGAATGGAAAGAAGTTACAAAAGGGAATATAGAAATTTGATAACTGGATGAATAGTAAGTCATTCAACCAGGCCTGCTCCATTATCGAGATCAACTAAAATAATTATTTATGACCCCAAATCCCTCTGCAACACCCTCGATAGTGATACCTTCACATTCCTCTACAGGTAAAATTAATTAGTTTAAGAATAATACGGTATGAGATAAATAATATTAGAAACTTCCCAATAAAATATAGACCCTTCAAGATTTATTTCCGATAAAATTTCATGGATGGGTGCTTCCCCACCAAATGTAACCTTCATTAGAAAAAGTTTCACAACATAGATTGGTCAAAAACATCCACTCATTAGAACACTTCTTTAATAAAGAAATTTAATGTGAATATGAATTTCTTAACCAAATTATGGACAGTGAGCGAGAGGCCATAAGGGCCATGATGTTGGGGGAAGACACAATCATAACAGATCTCAATATTAAAGTTGTATCCCCACAAAATCCATATATATAGAAAAAATATAGAGGTATAATAATCAATAGTATCAACAGGAGCATCAATATACTTCTGAATCTTCCAAATCTCATTCATATTCTATCATGTTGGACGATTAGTTGTAAAAAATATAACCATTCAAACAACACCATCTCAGGAGTAGGATAGCTCAATATAACACATAGGAGGAAAATAAGACAACCAATTTTAATTATAAGGTGAAATTTTTAATGAAGACAAATTCAATAAGAAAGCTTAATGCTAAGGAATAGTCTCATGTGAATAAGTGTAGCCACTTAGCATGAAGTATGATATTATCAAAAAATTGATTGCTTTCTCAGACAAACTCTAAATTTTGTATTTTCTTTATCTCTAAAATGAACTCATAGGATCACTCATTGTGTCTCTCTAAGGTCCTTTAGAATTCGAGGTAGTGGTTTAGATAGTTGAAATTTACTACATATAAACCAATCTAATTGAATTCCATACGGACATCTCTTTTATATAAAAAAGGAAATCATGATACTTTTTGAGGACCATAAATCCTATATATACATATATTTAAAACATTTATATTCATCCATCATTAATAGATAATGTTTTTGGGATAAATATTATCCGAATCTAGATACTCTAATGTTTTTGATATATTGAGGTTGACTTGTCTCCATCCAGTTCATCTATTCAATGATATGGTAAAAGTGAGAAAAATATGATTATAAAGGTCACTAGGAGAGATAAATTTGGAGATCTAGAATCTAAATCAGAATTAATTGTGTTTTTTTAGACAATTATTTCAGTTAATTTATTAGGAGTCCTTGGTTTTATACACATGTGGCAGTGCCCTTATCATATCCCCAATATTTAAAATATTTTTTCAATGGATAGATTGAGGTACTATTTAAAGATAAAACCCATTTAAACTCCTATGAGTCTCAATATATAGACACATGCCTCAATAATATGGAGGAAAGTAAATTAATGAAGGATGATGCTACCAAAATCACCACCCAGAATAACCCTGAAGCAACTCCTTTTTAAAACATAGATTGATCTTAATAAAGACTATAGTTTTCCTATCAATAAATTTGAGGTGAAAATATTGAATAATATATATTTCTAGTCCATGTGAATATCACTATATAATAAAGAAAAACATCTAAATAAATAATAATAAGATATGGATTCATATACTCCCATTCTAATGATCTGAGTTGTGCCATCCAAACCCAACCAACTAGAAGGTAGTTACGATTCTTTGAAAGATAACAATGACCCTCAAGATGATTCCTCCAATGAAGATACCATCATATAATCTCTTGGAACTCACAATTTTTTCAACTCTCTTATACCTGAATACGTTGGAGAAGGAGGGAAATATTTCCAGAATACATCCAAAAATGATGAATCTTCATCAGTACCCTTGAGATTCAAAAACACCCTCTCAATGTCTTTAGAAGGTGAAAATTTCTCATATAGTTTTATGGATCCAACAAATTCCCTTAATCTCATAGTATTTATAATATGATCGCAGATTAATAGAAATAAGAGGATCATAGATACACCCTTCAAAATCTTGATAAAAGAATATCAACTACCATTGATGATCTCAAATAAGTGAATCTCTGGATTGAGGAGGATCCATGATCCACTTGATTTGTGCCATCATAACCCCCCAAGAAAAATATGATTATATTTACCTACTAAAATAGTATCATAATGTGTTATCCTGGAACTATACTAAGATACTAGAACTAAATCCTATGTTTTCTACCCATCTCTTGGGCCTATTAGTGGATAGACATGGTTTAAAATTGGAAAACGGGATAATTCACCCCACCCACACCGCCAAAGTCATGGTCAATGATGATAAGGTGATCAATGCTAATTTCATTAGTGAATTATAATACCTAAAATGTCTTTAAATCATTATTATAGTCAAAAAGATGAATGGGCATATTAGAGTATGCTTTGAATTTTGGGATCTCAATCAGAACTGATCAAAGGATGAATTCCTAGCTCCAATCACTGAACTACTGATTGATTTGATTGTTGGATTCCAATAACTTTTATTAATTGAAGAATTTTCTAATTGAGACCATATACAAATGGAATATGAAGAGTAATATTCCACTTTCTTTAGAGAACCCCGTAGAGTCCACTGCCTTTCATGTTCCCTAAAGAGTTTACTGTTATCAATTAATACCCTTTGGTTTAAAGAATGTTGATGTCATATACCAACCCACATTGAATCATTTATCTAAGTATTTCCTATGAAAGGTTCTTGATTTTTATATGGATGACCCAATGGTAAAATCCTATCAGTGTTGTGATCATCTTGCTTATTTGGATATAGCCTTTAGAAAACAATGAAAACATAGTTTTAAAATAAATCCCCAAAAATGTTATTTTAGTGTGACATTACGAAAAGTTCCCTAATTTTTGGTATGCCATCATGGTATCGAAGTGGATCTATAGAATACCAAAATTATAGTCAATATTTTCACTCCTCAGAATCTCAATGAATTAAGGGAACTCTAGGTAGACCTTTCATGTATCATGCCTTTTATATCCAACCTTGTCATCCAGTTCCTTCCCTTTACAATATTGATAGAAAAAGGGGACATTTACCAGAGAGATCAATATTTTAAAGAATTTTTTGATAGTCTCAAGAGATATCTCCAACACCCACACGTCTTGATGATGATGGTAGTGGAGAAACTAGATAACTTTTACATGGAAAATATAGAGCAGTTTCTTAGAACACTATTTTCTCAATGAAATGCTACAGGTAAAGAAAATAGACATTATTGTCTTTTCAGGACAATTCTTGATTCCAAGACTTGATATTTTGACATTGAAAATAACTACCCTACATTAATATTCACAGTTCATAAATTAAGGCACTACCCGCCCCACCATGAGTTCCATTTAATATCCCATATAGATCTCTTATAATACATCCTCAATTGTACCATGTTCACTAGAAGTTTAGAACATTGGGTAGGATATATTAAATATTATTACATCCACTTTTTATCAGAGAAATATATTAATGGGAAGGTATTAGAATATTTTCTTATAGTACACCCTACATTAGAAAAGGTGCTAATGAATGTAGAGCTCTTTGATAAAGATATATTATATATCCAAAACACTTATCATATATGGGAAAAGTACATGGATGGTGCTTCAATAATCCTAAGAGGAAGAAGGCTGGAAGCTGTAATGTTCAATAGAGTTGATCAAATGATTTTCTTCATCACTCTAACTAAAAATATTTTTCCATATTTCTTAATATTATTAGAAGTATGCAAAAACAATGAGGTAGAATACAAATCCGCCATCACATGGATAAAGCTGGACTTATAGATACCAGTGGACTTTCTAAAAAAATATAGTGTCTCAAATCTAGTATTCAAGAAAAAAAATTGAATATACTATCAGGAAAGAGGAATTAATTATCTTACTTGATTGTTCTTGAGGACTGATGGTTGAATTCCCTTATGAACCAACATTATCTTATGTTCCATTTTCCAAGAACACCCACCCTAATGCATTAAATAATGTTTCCATGGACCTACAAAACCTTTATCAAGATGAAATGTTCATCCATATCGCACATCATAGGGTTATCATACCATTTATCGATAATGATATAAAGGAAATAAATGAAATGTGCACTACCCTGAAGAGACATGAGAATATACCTTTTTGACCAATCCCAAAGATAGATGGATGTATCCCATAACATAGTACATTCAAAATGGTATCCTTCAAGAAGTTTAACCCAAGAAAGCTAAGGTTCTTCACTAGGAAGTGAAATTCATCCTTTGAGATGGATAAAATTTATAGAAAGTCCTATATAAAAGAGGATTAAATGGGGTTCTAGTCATATACATTAATGGAGGGAACACTATCAAAATTTTACAGGCAGATCATTGGTTCTTATGACATCCATTAGTTATGAATCAATATATCCCATAAAATCAGAAGGCTAGGGTGTTATTTGTCATCAACAATGCAAGATTGTATAGATTTCACTATAAAGTGCCATGCCTACCAGATACATGCCAAATTCATTAATCAAAATAAAAAATTATTGTATATTTCTGAATATTATGGTCATTATACCATCATGGGAGTGTATTTCATGACTCCATATCCCCTAGACACAATCACTATGTTTAATTACATACATACTATGTAACATCTCTAGATTTTATGATATATTTATATTGAAAATTTCTTTGATAGGTTTCATTGTATACAATAGAAAGTTTAAAAGAAACATGTCAATATATTAAAATATTATCATGGTAAAATTATATAATTTTTAAATCATAGTGTTAATATTATCTTAGGTTGATTTTTTTGGGGGGTTTTGAAAAAGATAAATTGTCAGTGAAAGTGAAAATAATTATTTTTAAAGAAAATTATTTTTTCTTTTATAAAGTTTTCAAATAATAATTTTGATTTGATATGGTTTTGAAATTTAAATTGTTTATTTATGTAAAAAAATTAATTTATACCTTCTATTCCAACATTATATTTGATCTTGGTAAACATTATACTTTTACTCTTAAAAATTTATTTTTCATAAAACCGTTTTTCATTGAACTTTGATGGATTGATATAAAATGAATTTTGACCACTTATATAGAATGAAATTAATAAAATATATTCCATAATAGTAATTATAAGTTTCAAATTTGGTAAATTGGCCTCCTTTATTATTATCCATTAAGAAAAGTAATAAGGGTAAAATTTATCACCTTTGTAATGTGTAAATTAGATAATTAAGATTATAAACAATATGATAAGGAATTAAAAAAATATCCAAAACTTGACTATATTTCATTAATAATTATCCAAAATTAAAAAATATTACCTTTTTTTCATTTATATTTGATTTTTACCATTATAATATTAGTAAAGGATAAACTTAGAAATGTCATTCTCTTTATTTTTATATATATAGTATTTTTCATAGAAATAAGAACAACATATGTTCTGTTATAAATAGTCATTTGAAATATTAATGATTTTGTATCATGGTATTTTATTTTTATTTTTTTTAATGAAATAATTATCTTAAATTCATAGACAACACCAATACAGTGTTTATTCAATTAATAGAAAATTAAAATAAACGATTTTAAAAATATTAAAAGTAATATAATTTTAGTGAGTTGTAGTGTCCCATGAATTTTATATATAACTTAACTTATTAGTGATTTTTTAATGGTTTATATTTGAATTAATTTGTGGTCATTTTGTTTCCAAAGTCAAATTAAATGAATAATTCCAAAATTGATATTAATGATATTTTATAATAAATAATATTTTATTTAATGATTTAAAATTCATAAAAATCATATATTGGCCTAATTAAACTGGATATGGTATAAAATATTTTCCATGGTCCATTTATGGGCTTTTTTTCCTTTTATGATAAAATTATAGACCCTTAGAGGGTACAAAATTTTAATATTGTGGTAATCGTCAAAAGGGTTAATAGGGGTTAAAAATAAAAATAAGGGTGACAAAAAACTAAAACTAGTTCAAATTTTATTAGATTAAAGGATTTATACTCATCCACATATTATTTTAAATTATATAAATTTGGATCCATTTTGATATAAAAAAATATAATTTAATTTAATACTTTAAGAAATTCCACAAATGACCCTCCCCTCACTTATAAAACAACACCCCTTATCTCTTTTCTTTAAACCACATTGAGAAATATATCCTGAAAATACCTTAACATTTCTCTTATAAACATAGTTTTAAAATGTATAGAGGCTCTAGACCTTCCAAAACACCAATCATATGTCCCTTAAGAGGAGATAGAAAGGAATTCTACCGAAAATGTGGTAATTATATTTATCGACTCTTAGGTTTATTTATTCTTCTACATCATATATATATATATTATAACCATCCTAAAATAATACCTATACTATCATAAATATAATGATATTCTTTTATTATTATGGTACAACCCTTTTTAACCTCTTTTCCATCATACAGTAGAAAAACATCACTCGTGCATATGTCCATCTTACCATTTCCAGATAGCGGTGTAATTCCACTTTACCTGGATGGTTATAAAGATGGAAATAATATATATATATATATATATATATAATATTTATCTCATAATCATACTTCTGTGATTATAATATCATATCTTCCTTCTTACCTTCCAATGCGTTGGAACACAATAACGTTGCTCATGAGTATGTGTGGACTACCGCCTCTACGAATCAATGTGAATCATTTTTAATTTTTAATTTACATGAATGGTAATAATGGTAGATTTAATAAATATATATGATATTTATTATATAAAATTATTCTATAAATGTGAATTAATAGTTATCTTCCCTCTATTAGATCCTTCAAAAGATAAAAATAGTGTTCATGCATACGTATGATCCACCGTCTCCATGAATGGTGTAATTCATTTTTCTACCTCTGTATTTTATGGATGAATATACATATATATATATAATTAATATTATACTATTAATATCACTATAAATATTCTATAGATGATGAAATCATAATAAAAGTACAAGGACAATAAATTTTATAAAAAAAACAGGCATGAGAAAATAAACCAACTTAATATCCAAAACAGTGATAATAATGAAATATTTTTAATGAATGAGTGATAATATGCTATAATAGGATAATATATGAAATTATAAATATTAATTTGGACCCAATATGGATTAATAACATGTTTAAAACTATAATTCATGACGTTAAACTACATTCAACTAAATAGAAACATGAGGCAAGGGGTTTCATAACTAAATTTTCATTCATTGGATTATATGTCTAATTTATTGAATAAGTTATGCCATTATTATTTGTGAAATGACATATGATTTTGTTATATTTTATTTTTTCTTGTTTTCAATTATTTAATTTTGTTAAACATAATAACTTCTTTAATTAATTTTCATTTCTATGATACAATCTTTGTAAGGGATTTTGTCTCCATTTTCACTCTATTGATACATATTGGGTGTTATGCACCAATTTGTTTTTATGTGGTGTATATACTTACACTTTTATTTATTTAAAATGAATATATATTTATTCATGGTGATTATTTTTTCTATTCAAGTATATTCTTTTAATGGGTTACAATTTGAATGTTTCTAAAGAGGTAATAATTTATTTTACAATATAAATTTTTGGGATTTTTATTATTTTAATTAAAGTAATATTATTACCTATCTATTATAAAATTAATATATTTTAAAATACCCAAGATATTTAATGGGTTTATTAACACAATTTCTATTCATTGGGTTATATTTCTACTTCATTGACTATGTTATTCCATGATTATGTGTGAAAATATCTCTAATTGTATTATGTTGTATTTACACTTGTTTTGTGTGGATATACATTTGTTTCATATAATAACTTCATTTATTAATTCTCACTTCATTGATATGAACATTGCAAAGGATTTTGTCTCAATTTAAACATTATTGAGACATATTTGGTATCATGAACCTATTGGCTTTTATATAGGGTATATATTGTCACTTTGATGTATTTAACATGAATATCTATTTATTCCTGATGATTAACAATTAAATTAAATTAAATCATTCTATGGGAATTTTCAAAACAAATTTTGATCTTATTTCTATTTTTTATTGGATATATTTTTCTTCCTTGTCCATTTTTTTAATTTTTTTACAAAATTCATTTCTATTACTCAATTAATTTATTATGGAAATTTTAATTCATCCTTGAATTTTTTACAAGATTTGAAAATAATATTTATAATATTTTAAAAAAGTTTCATTTTTTACTATATTTATAAAATTAAAAATGACTATTTTTCAACATATACAGTGTTAATGGAATTTCCCGCCACCATAATTGTTCTATGATCCTTAGCTTCTTATACCAAATTTTAATGATTTTAAAAAGAAAATTGTTTTTGAAAAAATATATCAAAATTTTAATTTCCATTTTCTTATATTATTTAAAAGTATTGATATTACACACAAAATATAATTTTCTAATGAATTAATGGTTATCTATCATATCATGAAAAAAAAATTAGTCATTTACTTTCTATTGAAACATTCACTTTCTTGTGATCATATTTCACTAGAAATTATATTTCTATTAAATATATATATTATTTGAATCATTGATATTCTTATTTTATAAAAAAATATACCATTTCTATATATGGTGTTTTACATTGAAATTTATTTGATTAACTGGGGAAATATGGATATTCTAAAATCTTTAATCAATATAGATATTTATTGATATGGCGTATTGTTTATGAATTTAACTGATCATTCATTATATGAGAAATTATTTGGACTTTTAGTGAAATGTGGGCCCTAAAATTATATTTTTCCTTGATGAATTTTCAGGTCTCATGAAACTAAGAAATTGGTAAGCCTTATTAAATGGGTTTTTATACACCTACCTATAGTTTAAACTATCTTAGAGTAAGGCCTTAGAAATAAAAATACCATGATGTCTGAGATCAGGAAATCCATCATTAATAATTGACACCATTGAGAAATTATTTATTATTATATGTGATATTATTAAATTTGATATTATATATGGATTCATTTCGTGCTCAAGTTCTTGATTATAACATATGTTTTTCATTATTTAAATTTTCATATTGATTATGCCTTATTTACTCGTGATATTTTATACTTTGAATAAGCCTTATTGGGAATATGATATTACCCTCCTAGGATATGAATAAGAAATATTTTAATGAGTTCAAGGATGAACAATATTTACTTTCACTGTGTTTTATATTTTATTTCAAATGAAAAATGGGAGGCATTTTTATATCTGGTTATTTAAGGATACTAAATGGATTGGTCCATTAGGATGATATAACTTGTACCTTATACAAATTTAATGAAGTAATAATTAACTCTAGGTTACTGCAGGTTTTGTTATTATAGTTGGTATCAGAGGATTTTTAGTAGAAACATTGATATAAAAAGTGTAAAATCCTAGATTAGGTAAAATAACCCAATTAATGACTTTGAGGATAAGTCTACATAATCGATTACATCTAAAAAATTGTAAGGTAGAGATTATGTGGTTTCCCACTATGATTAATGATTTTCATACTATGATTTTTGGTTTTATTTAATTGTTGCAACCATGAGGAATCATGTTAACACTGAATGTGATGGACAATGTGCTGATTATGAGAATCGAAATTGGATGATGACTAGAGTGAAAGATGTTGTGAACATGCCTAATCCTTTATCATTATATATTATTAACAACATACAAATTAAACAACTATTAGACTCACCAAAGAATATAAAGATAGATTTTGTTGAGAGATTAGGTACTAGAGACCATGGAGGAAATAAATCTAAATTTTTTTCATGTTAGAAATGTGGAAAGAGACACCCTAGAGAATGTCTCAAAGGAATGGGAAAGGTTTTATGTATTTAAAAAAAGGTAATACATCAAAAAATTATTGAGTAAAAATTAATATTTCGATATATGGATATTATTTTCATCCCAAACTAACATTTATAGTTTAGTGTCTTATGTGTGGGTAATATAGGCATTATCCAAGCCAATTCCCTAATCCAAGGGTTAACACCTAGTTCAAGGAACAACCTATACTAATCTGGTCATTGAAGTATAAGGATTTAAGTGCCTATGTATTGGGATATAGGTATGATTGATAATAATTATGTAAATTGGATAGTATTGGTGACATTGAAATTGGTTTTTTATTTTATGAAATATTGATTTAGGTCATCTTACATTTTGAATATATGGAAATAGTTTTTGATTTTATTTAAGGATAAGGATTCTGTTATTTTTTTGAGGCATATATGTTTTCATTTAGGTTTAACATAAGATTTATATATATCATTATGGGTTTATAAGTTTAAGGTTTACATAATCCCAAAAGCATAGATACACCTTTTGAGGTTTTATGTGATGAGATTTTGAGGGGATTTGAAAATTTTACTGGGTTTTAAAAAGAATAATATATTGAATTTTATATCACCTTTTAGGCTATTATATGAATTTTTAAGGTTCTATTGTATATTGTTATATTTATTATATTGATGGTTAAAAATGGATTCTACAGAATGATGGATTCTTTGATATATTTATGGCTAATATTAGTATTACCTTTTAGCTTAGTATCTAAATTTGATTCATGATATTCTAGTTGAGTTCACTACATTATAATATTATACTATGATTTATCATAGTGATTAATAATATTTTAAGGATTATTCATTGGGTTGGAGTATGTGTAACCTTTATATTTAATATGTAGTTCAACATGAAATATTATTTGAAAAAAATTAAATTAAAATTTTATAACATAACTTAAAAGTTATGATATAATCATTGAGGTTAAAACATTGTTTAATTCTTTAGTTTTTTACGTTAATTGGGATGTAAGGTTATTTATTACTGGAATAATCTAAGTTGAACATTTGGTGTTATTTATACATTTTGAATAAAAATATATTTTTTCTTCATATGAGAGATTGTACATTTTGGATATTATCTTACCTTATGGTAACCATTTTATTTTTCATTATAACCTAAAGATGGGAGAAATATATTATTATCCTTTTGTGGATTATGTGATTCATTATAAGTTTATTTTAGTGCTTTAAGCATTAAAAATTCATCTTGAATAGTTATATTTTGGGGAAAAGATGATATTTTGGTGAAAATTGAAAAAATGATGAAATTATTCGTGTCAATTAAGTATATTTTTTTATGTTTAGTCTATATAGTATAGGAATTTTCCAACTCTAGTATAAGGATCCTTAAAAAATGTTGTCCTATTACGATCATTTCTGATGAATTGATGGTATTTTTGCCCATCACTTATTTATGGTTTTTTAGTCATTACATCTATCCTGATTGGGTTCTCTATCATTATCTATTAGTCCCTAGATGATAGTCTTCTCTTCTATGCCTATATTTTAACTTCTTTCCAATGTTATTTGTATCTGGGAAGCTGAATACATGGTATTTCAAGTAACCTTTGTGTTTCCCACTTTCCTTTTTTTTATTATCCCTATGTGAAATGTTGGTTTTTGAGCAAAGGATAGACCTTTTATTATTGATACAAAATTATTATTGTGTAATTTATTTAAGAGGGTATAATGTAACATATCAAGATTTTATGTTATATTTCTATTTAAAATTTCATTGATAGCTTTGTTTTACATGAAACACTATGATTAAATGATCCATTTCATGCTATTTAAATATTACTATGTGAATGTTATTTTAGTTTTTAAATATTCATGTCAATACTATCTTAGGTATAATTTTTAGGAATTTTCCAAATAATTTATTTTTGTTTGAATAGTGAAAATACACATTTTTAATGAAAAAGGTATGGCATTTTATAATATTTTTGAAGATTAATTTTGATTTAATTTGGTTTTAAAATATTAATAGTTTCATTTTAGAAAAATTAAATTTATACCACTTTATCAATATTATAATTGATATTGGTATAAAAAAACTTTTACCCTTAAAAATTCATTTTTCAAACAACCGTTTTTCATCATGGTTTGAGGGATTGTTATAAAATTAATTTCTTCCACTTATAAAGATTTAATTTGATAATATTTATTCCATATTTGGAATAATATGTTTAAAAAAAATTAATTGTTGTCTTTTATTTTTAGGCATTATGAATAGTAACTGTGGTAAAATTTATCACCACTGTAAAGGGAAAATCGAGTAATTATGGTTAAAAATAATGTGATAATGATTAAAAAATATATATCCAAATCTTGAATTTATTTTATTTTATGAGTATATTTAATCTATAATTTTCCAAAATTCAAAAATATGGCATTTTTTTGGCATTTAAAAATGATTTTGACCTTTATAATATTTAAGTAAAGGACGAAGTCAAAAACGACATTATCTTGCAATTAATATATATAATATTTTGTGATAGGGATAAAATAAAATTATGTTAAGTTATAAATATTTATTTGAAATATTAATTAATTTTTTATCATGTTATTTATTTTTAATTTTTATAAATGAAATAAATACATTAATTGCTTATGCAACGCCAACAGAATATTTATTCAATTAATAGAAAATTAAAATGAAATATTTTAAAAATATTAAAATTAATATAATTTGAGTGGGTTATAGTTTCCCAAAATTTCTATATATACCTATAACATATTAGTGTTGTTTTATAGGTTTATATTCTATTTTCATTATTTTCATGTTTTTTTCAAAGTCAAATTAAATGAATAGTTCCAAAAATGACATTAGTGATATTTCACAATACATTATATTTTATTAAATGATTCAGAATTCATAAAAAACATATTATAGTATAATTTAATTGTATATAGTTTAAAACATAAACCATGGTCCATTTCTGTTTTTTTTCCTTTTATCTGAACATTAATTACCCTTAAAGGGTATAAAACATTAATATTTATATAATTATAAAAATGGTTAATAAGGGGGGGTTAAAACTAAAATATAAGGGTGAAAACATAACACAAACTTGTCCAAATTTTATTTTAATATATTATTTAGACTCATATTAATATTATATAATACTTTTATCAATATATAACTATTTTTACATGAAAAATAATTTATATTAATTTAATAATTTAAGAAATTCCATTAATGCTCTACCCTCACTTATAAAAGGACACCCATTATATATTTTAATTACTCTAAATTGAGAAACCAATCTCAAAAAACCCCTAAAATTTTCTCTTATAAAAATAATTAGCTAACTTATAGATGCTTTGGTCCTTCCAAAAGACCAAACAGAGGTCCCTTAAGAGGATATCTAATGGAAGTCTATTGAAAAAATGGTAATCATCTTTAACAACTTTTTCAAGTTCATTTCTTATTGTACTCCCTCTAAATTTGTTGTACCCACACTAAAATAATTAATAAAGTATCATAAATATACTGAGGTGTTATCAAGATGATAGGAAAACCATTTTCACATCTTTTCCATCCCACTAAAAGTGAAAACATCGCTCGTGTATACATATGACTTACCATATCCACATAGTGGTGTAATTCATTTATCATCAACACTTTACATGGATGGTTATAAATATGGAACTAATTTATATATATTTATATTTATATTTATGACATAATCATAATTTTGGAACTATAATATCACATGTGACTTTTTACCTTTCAATCTATTGGAGCATGATAATGTCGCTCATGCGTACGTATGGACTACCACCTCCACGAAGAAACGTGATAAATTTTTTATTTCAACATTACATGGATTGTAACGTGGATTTATTTAATGAATATATATGATATATATGATATAATAATGGTTCTATAAATTTCAATTATTATTTACCTTTATTTTATTTTATCCTTCGAAAACTAAAAATAGTGTTTATGTATACGTACAGCCTACCATCTCCAGGAATGGTGTAATTCATTTTTTTACCTATATATTTTATGGATGAATATATATATATAATTAATATATTTTCAACACATATCATGATTAAAATTATGAATATTATAGAACCATAATCAATGTGTAAGGACCAAAACTACAATAACAAAACTTGTGTGTGAAAATATAGTTGTACAAAACCTAAATAATTATAATAATGAAATATTGTTAATGAAATGGTGATAATTTGTTATAATTGGATAATATATAATATTATAAATATGAATATGGTTATATTATAAATTAATATCATGTTTAAAACCATCATATAGGAGTTTAAATCACGTTCAACTAAGGAGAAACATGAGGTAAAGAGTTTCTTAACTCAATTTCTATTCGTTGGGTTATACTTATAAATTATTAGATATGGTATGCCATGATTATATGTGAAATGACCTCTGATTGTGTTATCTTTTAATTCCACCTGTTTTTTGTCTTTACATTTGTTACACATAATCACGTAATTTATTAATTATCACTTCAATGATTCAATCTTTATAAGGGATTTCTTCTAAATTTCCAATCCATTGAGACATATTTTGTATTATGAACCTATTTATTTTTATGTGATGTATATACTTCCTATTTGATGTATCCAAAATTAATATAAGTTTATTCATGATGATTAATGTTTCAATTCAAGTTTATTCTTCCAATTGGATACATTATTAAAGTTACCAAAGAGGTAAGAATTTATTTTACAATATCTTTTTTTGGGATTGATCTTATTTTTATTAAAGGGATAATATAATATATCCTATATAAAATCCAACTTTTTTCTTATACTCTATATGTTTAAGGGGTTTCATAAATCAATTTTCATTCAATGGGTTATACATATACTTTATTGACAATTTTATGCCATGATTACGCATAAAATGATCTTTGATTGTAATATATTGTATTTCCAAATCATTTGTGTAGATTAAAATTTGTTACACATAATCACTTCATTGATTAATTATCATGTCAATAATATGATCTTCGTAAGTGATCTCATCTCAATTTCCACTCTACTGAGACATATTTGGTATTATACCCCTACTTACTTTTATGTGGTGTATATATTCTCCATTTGATATGCTTAACATGAATATATATTTATTAATTATGATTAATAATTTAATTAAAGTTACACTTTCAATAGGTCAGTTTAAAATAAAATCAGATCTTATTTACCTTTTTTATTTAGTATATTTTTTTATCTATTTCCATATTTAAAAAAAATAAGTCATTTTTATTAATCTAATGATTTATTATGAACATTTTAATTAATCTAGAAACTTTTACATGGTTTGAAAAGAATATTTAAAATGTTTTCTAAAAGGTTAATTTTTTAATTTCTTGATAAAAGTACAAGGGAATGTTTTCTTTTTAATTTATATAATGTTAATGCACTGTCTTACCACCATAACTATTTTATGATATTTATCTTATTCTATATGATTTAAATGATTTTACAAATAAAAATCATTATAAAAACTTCTTTTAAATTCTTTTCTTCCATTTTGTTTTATTCCTTAAAAGACATTATTTTACTAAAAAATATAATTTTCTAATTACTTAATGGTCATCTCTTGTCTATTGATTAATATTATAGTCATTTTATTTTTCTTGGAACATTCAATTTCATTTGATCATATTTAATTTGAAATTATATATCTCTTAAATATTTATATTCATTATATCATTGATATTCATATTACCTAAACTATATACCATTTCTACATATAATGATTTACTTTGAATTTTATTTGATTGAAAATGGAAATATTGATATTTAATATTCTTTACTTTATATTGATATTTATCGATAAGGAATATTTTTTATGAATTAAATTGATCATTCAATATATGAGGAATGCATTGGACATGTAGTGATGGGTGGGTCCCAACATTATATATCCCCTCGATGCATTGATAGGTCTCATGAGACAAACTATTTAGATGTCCTTATTAAATGGGATTTTGGTGTATGCATACCCACAGTTTGAACTATCTTGGAATAATTCCTTGATAGTAAAAATATCATGATGTATGAGGTCATGATTTCCAATATTATATTTTTTTAATTGAGAATTATGTTATTATTATCCATGATGTTATTTCATTTTATATTATACATGGATGCATTTCATGATCAAATTATTGATTAAATGGAAATTGTGTTGAGTTAATTACCTTGAGATATTGATTATTCACTATTTACTCACGATAATTTGTGTTGTAAATAATCCTAACTAAGCATATGATATCACACTTTATTCATTTTTATTTCCCTGTAATATGAATAAGGAATATTTGAATGAGTTCATGGGTGTAGAATATTTACTTTCATTATGTTTTATATTTTAATTCCAATGTAAATTGGGAATCATTTTTGTATCTAATTTATCAAGAATACTAAACCAATCAGTCCTTTAGGATGAGATACATTGTACCCTATACCAATATAATTAAAAATACACCATCTCTGGGTTACTGGAGTTGGGGTTGTTACATATTATCACTGACATCTTTACAAAATTTTCCTAGGGTATACCTCCCAAATATTTTAGGATAAAATCCATTATTAACATTCTGAATTAGAACATTATCACCATATTTGGTTTCCCACACACTATATTTATAAGGCCCCAGCCTTAAACCTTACTTAATCTTGAGTTATTACAAGATTACACATTGAAGATCTTTTCGGGTTTAGAGTTTTAGAGAATTAGATCATAAAACATGCATTACATTCCACATATAAACAAAGTGGTTACATAAAGATAGTATTCATTTTTCCCATCAACGGAAACATATTTAAAATAAAACATGGATTCATTCTTGACACTTCCTGGACACTATCATCATATCATGTACCTTTCTCTTGACCTGTGAAAAACATTTCAAAAAAACTTGGGATGAGCATAAAAAGCTCAGTATGGGTTATAAAAATATGGAAAGGAAACACAAGTTCATATATACATAATAATGAAATAATACTTTACCCATAAAACATAGGCACTTTAACATACCACATCAAATCATGAATAAATCATATAAATCATAAGACATAAAGGTAACTTGAGGCATTCATAACATTCTTACGTAGGGAGTAACCCTCTTGGTTACGTTTGGAATACCCATCACAGTATATTCCCTAAATATCTTCTGAGAAACCTTAACGTTTCACTCCTTCGCATTACCCAATGCATTGGAGAGCTATATCGGGCTCACCCACCCTTAGTTTATCACAGAACCACCCGTCTTCATAATAATGCCCAAGAACCTCAACATAATCGTATCACATAAAACATGCATAAAGGAAACATAACATTTCCACCTTTCAATCACAAGATATCAATACAACACATTGATATAAAAACATTATGAAAACCATTTTCAATACCAAAATAAAAGAAAAGTAAAACATGGTATTTATTTTTCTTTTTTAAAAAAAGGTATGGCTTGTAGAGGAAGCCGAAACTCAAATAATGGTCACGGTGGCGGAGAAGTCGTTGTCGCCGCATATGTACGACAAAAAAACATTCCCTTTTTTCATTTAGTAAATGCTTCGTATAAAAATGATTCCTGTTGAATAAACTTAAAATTCAAAGGGGTTTATACACCGTTTAAAAGAAGGTTGTGTATAAAACAAAATATGCCTCAATGAAAGGAGATTGAGACGAAGTCCCATACCTCGGGTCCGACTTGACTCGATCGTTATTTAATGTCCTGAATAATAAACTTGAGTTAATTTCTACTTGCTTAAGAACATTTTTCAAGTTCATTATTCCTTTTATATCACTTATTACCATGTTAAACACTATGTAATTATTTATGTTAATAACGGTCGTTTTAACGATCATTGGTACTTGAGTCAAAAATAAACCCTTTATAATTACAAGTTGTTCATGTATCCATTATATCCAGAATGGTATTCATGATGTAGATATAATGGATATCATATATATCTAGTACATGCATGCGTTTATAATATTATATAACATTTAGAGGTAAGAAATGAAATGCACCGTTCATGGAGACGGTAAGTCGTATGTACACATGAACGCTACTTTCATTTCTATTTCGTATTTTATAGAATGGAATCGTAATGATATAAAGGTATATTATAATTCCAGTATAATATCATATATAATATCATAACTCCATCCTTTATACATCCCACATATGGTATTTAATGAATCAAATCACTTTGAGGGGGCGGTAGTCCGCACTTCCTTAAATGAAGATATCGCGTTTACCCATAATGGAAACCATAAAGGTATGCCCAAAATGAAAAATACAGAAGATTAAGGAAAACATAAAAATATTATATATCATATATAAATATAATGACATATTAATGGCCACCTTTTAAGGTGTTAAAATAATGTTGAACAATCATCGTTTTCGGAGGCATAAATTCACCATCCACGGAAACAGTATGTTCTTTAACCATTAGATGTAGGTGTGTGTAAGTGTAGCTAGAATCCTTCTTATAAAAACATCCTAGTATATTTAATATACTGGATTTTTTACAAAATAAATGAATAAAAAGAATTTATGGGGTTGGATAAGCAAAATAAAACAAAAGGACTCAAGTGAAGACATTACCTTAAAATCGGGTAACTCCCTTTGGTTTGAGATCAAAGGCTTACTTGGAAAGACTTCTGACCAAAGTGAGGATTCAAAGAGTAATAGAGGGATTTGGAGAGCCAAAATGGTCAGGGGTTGGCCGAGCCAAAGGCTTTGGGATTGTGGGTAAGGAGGTAGAGGTGGGGGCCTTTTATAAGAGGAGAGGAGGGGGACTCTTGGAAAGTAAAGAAATGTTACTTTATTTGAAAATGATTTTCGGATTCAAAAGGTCCTACATTGATATAATTCAACGTTATGGTGATAAGGGTTCGAAATCCACCCATACAATAGGTTTTGGACAAGTTTAGGTCATAGATTTTACATTATCATTTCATTTTATTTAAATCCTTTATTAATGAGGTAATCGCTGCATCATCATCATGTCATAAATAATTTAATAAATTTAATGTCTAAAAATTATAAAAAAAAATATCATGATGTAGGAAATATTTTTATATTTCTAATTAATATTTATAGTCTAAAAGATAATTTATGTATACAAAATTAAAAATATTTTACTTAGGTGATACATTCTTTTTCACATTTAACATTCTTTAAAAATAAAAAGATAAAAAGTAACTTTCTCACAAAAGTGATTCCATGGGGCCCCCAAGTTTGGCACAAGGCATCCCATGGTCGGCCATGAGACAACCAGTAGCCTTAGGACACATGTTGTGGTCATTTTTTACTATTATGATATTATTTTATTATCTTTAACTACCCGATTACTCATTAATCGAGATAATTAAAGATAATTACCGTCGTTACTATTCATAATGTCCGAAAACAAAAGAGTCTTGAATAAATAATGTGGACCTTCTGATTCCAAATATGCAATCCATTTTACCAAATTCCAAACACATAAATTGAAATAATTGATTTAAAAAATAATTCTCGTTGTCAAAACAAATAGCGGGTTTTTTTGAAACAATATCTATGAAAAGTTTGGCATTAGTTTATGCCCAATTCCAAAGTGAAATTAATCCTAATGACCACCATTGGATTAAATGGTAAAAATATATTCTAATTTAACTTTAAAACCAATTCAAAAGATAATCTAATCATATAAATAAATTATATTAAAAAGCAGTTTTGATGTAAAATGCAGTATTTTTCACTATTCATTAAAAAATGAACATTGTCAGAAAAATACCAAAAAATTATCCAATGTAAATTTCAATGTCCCAATCATAATGAATATGTTTATTTTGACAAATATAGATTATAAAATTGTCAAAATTTTGATTTAAAAAGGGTTTTCCATCAAAAGGCAGTAAAACAATCTTTTAAAAATATTAGTGTATTCCATGCTTAAGATTGTATTTATTTTCATTTTAAGCCTCTAAAACACTATCTAATTCATTAATAGACATAGATAAAAATATCTATTATTCATTACTTACTTGGGATGTTACATCCTTCCCCCCTTTAGAAAATTGCGTCCTCGCAATTTATTTACTTATCGAATAAATGGGGGTACTTATCCCTCATTGCATTTTCAGATTCCCATGTTGCCTCTTCAATCATGTGGTTTTTCCACAAAACCTTTACCTGATTAATCACCTTATTTCGTAACACTTGCTCCCTGTGGTCAAGAATCTGGACCGTTTGTTCCTCATAAGATAGGTTCTCTTCCAGCTGAACTACCTCTGGACTCAAAACATGAGATGGATCTGGCATATACTTTCTCAACATCGAAACGTGAAAAACATTGTGTACCTAAGATAAACTCGAAGGTAAAGCCACCCGATTTGCAACTGATCCAACTCTCTCCAGAATTTGATATGGTCCAATGAACCTTGGACTCAGCTTTCCTTTCTTACCAAATCTCATCACACTTTTCCATGGTGAGACTTTGAGAAAAACATCATCACCTACCTCAAAAGTTAGATCCTTCCTCCTGTTGTCTGCATAACTCTTCTGCCTACTCTGAGCTATTCTCATGTGTTTCTGAATCAGGTAAACTTTTTCTGCCATCTCTTCTACCAATTCTGGTCCCATTAGCTTCCTTTCACCCACTTCATCCCAAAATGATGGAGTTCAACACCGCTTCCCATTTAACGCCTCAAATGGTGCCATCTGTATACTGGAATGAAAACTGTTATAATATGAAAATTCAACCAAAGAAAGATGTTGGTCCCAACTTCCCTGATAATACATCGAATAAGCTCGTAGAATATCCTCCAAGGTCTGAATTGTTCGTTTTGACTGCCCATCTGATTAAGGATGAAATTTTGTACTAAAATTTAATTCAGTACCCAACGACTTCTGAAGGCCTTTCCAAAAGTTAGAAGTGAACCTAGGATCACGATAAGACACAATGGAGAGAGGAACTCCATGTAACCTGACTATCTCTTTAAGATAGAAACGGGAAAGTTGATCTAGGGAAGAATTATCTCGTATAGCAAGGAAATGAGTAGATTTAGTCAAGCGATCAACAATAACCCAGATTGCATTATTACCTCGAGATGCCTTCGGTAATCCCACAACAAAGTCCATGGATATATTCTCTCATTTCCACTCTGGCACTGGTAAAGGCTGAAGCATACCTTTCGGTAACTGCCGCTCTGCTTTAACTCATTGACAAGTCAAACACTTCATAATAAAATCAGCAATATCTCTTTTCATTCCATCCCACCAATAATACTCCCGCAAATCTCTGTACATCTTAGTACTGCCAGGATGAACTGAAAACGGAGAACTATGAGCTTCACATAACAACTCTCTCTTCAACTATGAATCACAAGGCACACACAATATCTTCCCAAATCTCAAAACACAATCATTATCAATGTTGAATTCAGGCAACTTACCTTTCTGAACCAGCTCTACCTTTTTCTGCAACTCACTGTCTTGCTTCTATGCTTGCTTGATTCTGTCTGATAGAGAAGATTTCACTAATATCTGAAACAAAATAGAAGAACATCCTGCACCAAAAAAATTCTATTCCAAATTTCATCAAATCCTTAACGAAAGGATCACGTTCCAAACGCAACATTGCTAATGAAGCATTACTTTTTTGACTCAAAGCATCAGCCACTTTATCTGCTTTTCCTGGATGGTAATTAATTGTACAATCATAATCCATGATTAATTCTATCCATCTCCTATGTCTCGTGTTTAACTCTTTCTGGGTGAATATATACTTTAAACTTTTTTGATCAGTATATATTTCACACTTTACTCCATACAAATGATGCCTCAAAATTTTTAAAGCGAAAACAACAGCAGCTAATTCCAAATCATGTGTAGGGTAATTTACCTCATGAGTTTTCAACTATCGTGAAGCATAAGCAATTACCTGATCATTATGCATTAGGACGCAACCAAGTCCTTTCAATGAAGCATCACTGTAGATAACAAACTCACCATTCCTGGAAGGTAGTGCCAAAACTGGAGCATTCACCAATCTTCTTTTCAATTCCTGAAAACAATCATCACATTCTTTTATCCAGATAAACTTAACACCCTTCCGAGTTAGCTTAGTCATTGGACTGGATAACCGTGAAAAATTTCTAACAAACCTTCAGTAATAGCCTGCCAAACCAAGGAAGCTACAAATCTCAGTTACATTTGTGGGTCTTGGCCAGTCTTCTACAAATTTTTTTTTGCAGGATCAACAGTTATCCCATCTTTAGAAATAATGTGACCAAGGAAAGAAATTTTTTGCAACCAAAACTCACACTTTCTAAATTTTACATACAATTTATTTTCTTTTAAGGTTTAAAAGATAACCCTTAAATGACTTTTATACTCCTCTTTAATTTTAGAAAACACCAAAATATCATCAATAAACACAACCACCATTTATCACCTAATTCAACTGATCCATCACTACAACAAACTGTTCAGTTCCAATTCCAACCATCTCAGGATGCTGATTCGGAAGGCTATTTCCTTTTGTATACCTTCCTATCACTGCTTCCCTGTTTCCTCTGCGGAAAACCATTCTGAACAAACATGTCTTAGATGAAGCAACATGGTAATCCTCAAATGATATATCATTTCAATTTGACCATAAAAAAATACTTTTGGATAATAATTTAATAGAATTCTAACTCCTAAAGTTATCTAAACCGACCTCTGATACCAACTATAAGGCCCCAGCCTTAAACCTTACTTAATCTTGAGTTATTACAAGATTACACATTGAGGATCTTTTCGGGTTTAGAGTTTTAGATAATTAGATCATAAAACATGCATTACATTCCACATATAAACAAAGTGGTTACATAAAGATAGTATTCATTTTTCCCATCAACGGAAACATATTTAAAATAAAACATGGATTCATTCTTGAAACTTCCTGGACACTATCATCAAATCGTGTACCTTTCCCTTGACCTATGAAAAACATTTCAAAAAAACTTGGGATAAGCATAAAAAGCTCAGTATGGGTTATAAAAATATGGAAAGGAAACACAAGTTCATATATACACAATAACGAAATCATACTTTACCCATAAAACATAGGCACTTTAACATACCACATCAAATCATGAATAAATCATAGAAATCATAAGACATAAAGGTAACTTGAGGCATTCATAACATTCTTACGTAGGGAGTAACCCTCTTGGTTACGTTTGGAATACCCATCACAGTATATTCCCTAAATCTCTTCGGAGAAACCTTAACGTTTGACTCCTTTGTGTTACCCAATGCATTGGAGAGCTATATTGGGCTCACCCACCCTTAGTTTATCACGGAACCACCCATCTTCATAATAATTCCCAAGAACCCCAACATAATCGTATCACATAAAACATGCATAAAGGAAACATAACATTTCCACCTTTCAATCACAAGATATCAATACAACACATTGATATAAAAACATTATGAAAACCATTTTCAATACCAAAATAAAAGAAGAAAAGTAAAACATGGTATTTATTTTTCTTTTTTAAAAAAAACTTATGGCTTGTAGAGGAAGCCCAAACTCAAATAATGGTCACGGCGGCGGAGAAGTCGTTGTCGCCGCATACATACGACAAAAAAACATTCCCTTTTGTAATTTAGTAAATGCTTCGTATAAAAAATATTCCTTTTGAATAAACGTAAAATTCAAAGGGGTTTATACACGGTTTAAAAGAAGGTTGTGTATAAAACAAAATATGCCTCAATGAAAGGAGATTGAGACGAAGTCCCATACCTCGGGTCCGACTTGACTCGATCGTTCTTTAATGTCCTAAATAAGAAACTTGAGTTAATTTCTACTTGCTTAAGAACCTTTTTCATGTTCATTATTCCTTTTATATCACTTATTACCATGTTATGAACACTATGTAATTATTTAAGTTAATAACGGTCGTTTTAACGATCATTGGTACTTGAGTCAAAAATAAACCCTTTATAATTACAAGTTGTTCATATATCCATTATATCCAGAATGGTATTAATGATGTAGATATCATAGATATAATATATATCCAGTACATGCATGCATTTATAATATTATATAACATTTAGAGGTAAGAAATGAAATGCACCGTTCATAGAGACGGTAAGCCGTACGTACGCATGAACGCTACTTTCATTTCTATTTCGTATTTTATAGAATGGAATCGTAATGATATAAAGATATATTATAATTCCATTATAATATCATATATAATATCATATATAATATCATAACTCCATCCTTTATACATCCCACATATGGTATTTAACGAATCAAATCACTTTGAGGGGGCGGTAGTCCGCACTTCCTTAAAAGAAGATATCACGTTTACCCATAATGGAAACCATAAAGGTATGCCCAAAATGAAAAATACAGAAGCTTAAGGAAAACATAAACATATTATATATCATATATAAATATAGTGACATTTTAATGTCCACCTTTGAAGGTGTTAACATAATGTTGAACAATCATCGTTTCGGGAGGCATAAATTCACCATCCACGGAAACAGTATGTTCTTTAACCATTAGGTGTAGGTTTGTGAAAGTGTAGCTCGAATACTTCTTATAACAATATACTAGTATATTTAATATACTGGAGTTGTTACAAAATAAATGAATAAAAAGAGTTTAGGGTGTTGGAGAAGCAAAATAAAACAAAAGGACTCAAGTGAAGTCATTACCTTAAAATCGGGTAACTCCCTTTGGTTTGAGCTCAAAGGATTCCTTGGGAATACTTCTGCCCAAATTGAGGCTTCAAGGAGTAATAGAGGGATGTGGAGAGACAAAATGGGCCGGGGTTGGCCGAGCCAAAGGCTTTGGGAGTGTGGGTAAGGAGGTAGAGGTGGGGGCCTTTTATAAGAGGAGAGGAGGGGCACTCTTGGAAAGTAAAGAAATGATACATTATTTGAAAATGATTTTCGGATTCAAAAGGTCCCACATTGATATAATTCAAGTTTAAGTTGATAAGGGTTCTAAATCCACCCATATAATAGGTTTTGGACATGTTTAGGTCATAGATTTTACATTATCATTTCATTTTATTTAAATCCTTTATTAATGAGGTAATCGCTGCATCCTCATGATGTCATAAATAATTTAATAAATTTAATGTCTAAAAATTATAAAAAAAATATCATGATGTATGAAATATTTTTAGATTTCTAATTAATATTTATAGTCTAAAAGATAATTTATTTAGACAAAATTAAAAATATTTTACTTAGGTGATACATTCTTTGTCACATTTAACATTCTTTAAAAATAAAAAGATAAAAAGTCACTTTCTCACAAAAGTGATTCCATGGGGCCCCCAAGTTTAGCAAAAGGCATCCCATGGTCGTCCATGAGACAACCAGTATCCTTAAGACACATTTTGTGGTCATTTTTTATTATTATGATATTATTTTATTATCTTTAACTACCCGATTACTCATTAATCAAGATAATTAAAGATAATTACCGTCGTTACTATTCATAATGTCCAAAAACAAAAGAGTCTTGAATACATAATTTGGACCTTATGATTACAAATATGTAATCCATTTTACCAAATTCCAAACACAGAAATTGCAATAATTGATTTAAAAAATAATTCCCATTGTCAAAACAAATAGCGGGTTTTTTTGAAACAATATCTATGATAAGTTTGGCATTAGTTTATTCCCAATTCCAAAGTGAAATTAATCCTAATGACCACCATTGGATTAAATGGTAAAAATATATTCTAATTTAACTTTAAAACCAATTCAAAAGATAATATAATCATTAAAATAAATTAGATTAAAAAGCAGTTTTGATGTAAAATGCAGTATTTTTCACTATTCATTAAAAAATGAACATTGTCAGAAAAATACCAAAAATTTATCCAATGTAAATTTAAATGTCCCAATCATAATGAATATGTTTATTTTGAAAAATATAGATTATAAAATTGTCAAAAGTTTGATTTAAAAAGGGTTTTCCATCAAAAGGGAGTAAAACAATCTTTTAAAAATATTAGTGTATTCCATGCTTAACATTGGATTTATTTTCATTTTAAGCCTCTAAAACACTATCTAATTCATTAATAGACATAGATAAAAATATATATTATTCATTAATTACTTGTGATGTTACAATATTAATAGAAAATGGCATCGAATTTTATTCTTACAAGTTGGAAAGTCCAAATTAGTAATACAACCCCTAATCTAAGAAGTCATCCAAATATCTTGCAATAAAAAATTGTAAAATAAAGAATTTCAATAATAATATGTCAGATATCATCTAGTAGATGGTATAAAAATGAAAAAGTTATGGTTAAATAAAATTTTATGTGCCTTATGGGACTATCATTATATAACTCTAACTTATATGCAAGTTTCCCCATATTCACTTATTTATATGACAAAGGTAGTTTTACCCATTAAAGCCCAAATTTTTTCACTTATAATTGCCTTATATAACAATTTATATGATGATGAACAATCCCAAAATTGAATTAATAAGTTATAGAAACTCGATGAGAAAAGGATGATCATAATACACAACCTAGAATCCCATCAGAACCAAGTTTCATAAGCCTTCAATAAAATAATTCATATCCACTCATTCATTTATGGGGAGATGGTTCTAGAACTAAAAACTCTCATGATCCAAAAGAATATGCCTATAAAACTATAAATAAAGTTGGAGGGACCTTACACTATATATAAGGTTTACTCTATAAAAGATTACTCCTTATATTTCTAGATGGGGAGCTCATTACACCTCATACCAATGAAATATTTCTCAATAAATTATTTTCATAATTTTATAATGGTTTACATAATTCTCAATGTGAGTAATTAAACTTCATTATAAAAATTAGAATTTTATAATGTTAAACTACACGATGATAGTTTGAGTTGTAATATTTTAAAATGTATAGGCCACATTTCCTTTCCATGTGATTTAAAATATATGACATCATCCTTGTTGTATGACATTAAACTACACAATATTGAGGTAAACCTGCATGAATCAAAATTGATCAAAATGGACCATATTCATGTCATTTACCCCATGCGATAGATAGATCTATGTGGGATACTTGATGTATGTTTTTTCCCTACCATCCAGCCTACATCAATGAAAAAATTCCCCTTTCCTCTTTGATTCTTAATGTTAAACATCATGTTATATGGTCGAATATTACAGAACATTGAACTTCTTAGATCAAAATAACTTTTTATGGTTTGTCACTATTACATGAGAGCTAGATGTCTATAAAAAACACTAACTGGATGAATTCCACTTCTACCAACCAACATTGAGAAAATAATTACCTTATATCATAAGAACTGTGTGTAGATTGATTCCAATACTTTTAGAGATACATAGTGATTTATGTATCTTCTATCCTAGTACCAACCATAAATTTTCATTACTCTTAATATATTCCCTATGTATGAGAACCAAATCCATGTATATTTATTCTTCTTACATCTAGATAAAATTATCCCCATATGTTTTATGTCATGAACACTTATGATATTCAAAAATTCTCTCAATTATCTTTTATTTTTTACACTGAGAATGACTCATGTGGTCTTAAAGGTCCTGGAGAATCCATATTGTTATCTTGATTGAGGTTCAACATATTCAATGGAAGGGAACCCAATATAATTTACATGACATTAAACTAAACAACATAAGGTCTTTTATACATGACTCATTATACTATTATAGGTGTATTGTAAGTGAGATACTTTTCTTTACATGAGGAACATATTCATATAAGAGCTTCTTAAATAATTGATCTATATTCATATAAAATAATCCTTTCAAAAAAAAATTTGGAATGATTCCTGTTATTATGATATACTGAGTGACACCTAGATTAATGATCCTAGGCCTAACCTCAAATTCTATCAACTAAAATCACCCTCTTTTACATTTGAGTAAGATCTATATAAGATCCTTCAATATAGATTTCTCTGTCTCTGGGTCCATGGAAAAGGGATACCCATTTAAGAACTATGTGTGTTTTTATTCTTATTAACACAAGATATGTAGTGACTCTTAGATCTATTATATTAGGCTCGACTATAAACAACAACAATTTTCTTTTTGGGGATCTGGTCTCTCTCAATTCACATCAGGTATCCAATAATCATTTAATACTAAAGTAAGACCTCCAAAGCCTTATCATTTATTTCTGAGATTGATTTCTGCAGAGGCATTATAAGAACTATATTTGTCTTTATTCCAATTCTTGTAGGATAAAATTTGATTCATGGATCCTTTATCTTATTCCCAACTATAATTTCAATTCAAATCTCATCTTGTATCAACCTTTTTCCTGAGGATTTCACTCCTCATTTGCCACTTGAAAAATGTTGTTATGTTTCATACATAGACTAGAAATATAAAAGGATCCTAGAATATGGTTTTTTACTAAGAACCTATGATAAAACAAAATGTTCCCCATAATTAGATATTTCATCCCAATGCCAAGACCTTACAAATCTAGCACTGATATAAGGCTATTTTCACTTATACACAAGTTATATTTTCATAAAGTTACCTATATGTTTGTCCTCTCTACATGATGTTAAACTACATGTTGTGGGTCATCATCGCATTAAATTAAACTACATGACATTTGAGTCATTTTTGTATGATGCCAAAATATATGAAATTGAGACTTTTTCACATGATTTTAAACATCATGAAACCTAAGCCATTGACATGTAACGTTAAATAGAACATCATGTTTTCCTCATCACATGATGTTAAACTAGATGATATACGGTCCATATGAAATTACCATAAACTTATTATAATACTTATAAACTATTCATGGATTGATTATTGTTATTTCAAGATATATAGCGATGTATAGACCATATATTTTAAATAAATCCACAAAAATTCACCCATTTTTACTCCCATCCAAAGGATCATGATAGCTTAACCCAGTTTAGCTCAAATATAAAACACTTTTTCACTCTTTTAGAAATCACATTACACAAGTGACACCTCACTTCTTGTGGTTCATAGATTTTTGTCAACCTTTCATGGCTACCAGTAATGAGTGTATCTGAATTCCAAGGAAACCATTGTTTGGAAATGCATACATGCCCCTGATATGGTTTTTCATATATTACCCAATATAACCTACTAACTAGAGGCATGTTTTCATCCTAATAAAAAGTTCATCTAATCTCTATACTCCCTAACAATATTAAAATAGAAATCATAATTCAAATATGGTTAGTGGTCACCCCTAAGTACATGTCTCATATCATCTCTCCCAATTCAAAAACCTTGAGTCATGATTTATAGTGTCACTATTCCTTATTCAAAATGTGTTGGGGAGTTATTGGATTTTGATCCCAAGTCAGGATAATGTTTCACACTTCTTAATAATACAATATTTCATTAATTATAGACTTAAACTATGTGTAACCTTATATGTTATTCTATTATAGTATTTAACAACTCATTCTTATTAAGATGTACTCTACAGTTGTTTGATGAATTATCCAACTAATTGTCCAAACATTATGGCCTTAAAATTGTATACCTTGGTCTAAATTTTATGTCCATAAACTCAATACTCATTATAAAAAAAATTATGACCTTAAAATCTAACCCACAATGGTCCAAAGTTCCAGACCTAAAAATCATTATGAAAGAGGCATACAACTTTTCTGTTTGAAAAAACATAAAGGGGTCCTGAGAAAATTTTGAATCTCTACTCACTAATCATTCCATTTTAAAGGCCTAAGAAAAAATTAATTCACAAATATAATAGGTTTAAATATTTTGGGTCCCACCATATGGACCTATAAAAATACTATACATGCTTATTAGACACGCTGGTTTTGGAAGAAGTTAAATCAATGATATATCATGTCCCTTAACCCCAATAATGTGTTCAATGCATTATGAAATAACTTCTAGGGTACCATATCCTATTAAATACACTTAGGTATGATGTTATATTTTTTGTTAATACATATTAAGTGTGGAATTTTTGGATATTCCCTTCATGCTAATGACATGTAATTGTGATTTAGAATGAAAATCTATAATCGATTGTAGAAGCTGATTGGTGTCCAATATTTGAAGAGTATATCCAAGAAATGTATTTTTAAACTATTTGATCTTCTATTTTAAGCTCCTTCCATGATAGAAAATTGAAGATCTAATTGGATGATATTATGAAAGTTTTATGATGACATTTTTATGTGTTTAAAAGTCCCATAGATAGATCAAAGAAGTTATAGTTTTAAATAAATGAAGTCTTGATATTCTGTAAAACATCGTAAGACATTAATCCTGATCATAATGCTTATGCATAAAGAATTGAGGGATCATAAGCCTTCAAGTTGGGGTAGGAAAAATTGTAAAGGAAAGACTATAAGTCATTTTCTACTGATCGTAAAGATTTATCATTATAAGGATTCATCATAACTCTTTAGGTTCTATCATAATATCTTTCCAGTGATCATAATGCTGGAAGACTTAGTGAATTCCTAAGGATATTGCTGAGTGAAAAAATTAGGTTTTGAAAAATTATTATCCGAGGAAGGAGATTAAATCTAATGATTCAAGTGAGATGATATTCATGGATAAATAATAATAATCAAACAATCGAAAATGCTTCACGTAGAGAATATTTAAGAACCACTTTAGGGAGAAGAATTCAATAATAAGATGAGTTCCACATCATAGAAATAGGTTCCACATCATAATCCGCAAGAATCCATGATTTTGTGGAAATATAGAAGCGAACTAAAAGAGACAATTTTTTATAGAATTTAAATAGAAAAGAAAACTGTGATAACTCAAATATCATGAAAAGGAAACAACAAAGACTCTAATCCGTATTATTTTATGTTTTTGAATAATTCATTGACTTGAAGATAAATTAGGTTGAATGAGTCAAGCTAAGCCACCCGAAATCAAGGGAGGCTTCTGTATCTAAATATGGAAACTTTATTCATGATTTTTTTTAAATATAAATAATAGTAAATGATAAAAGTGGTGTGAATTCTGATAGGTAATAATTGATACACTTCTATATAAAATAAGAAGAAGAAGAAACATCAAGAATAACTGTAAGATTTTATTGTTAAAAATAGGGGAATAATATCATTATCTAGAGTCTGTGTGGATACTCATACACTCATCAATGATTATTCTTTAAGATGATTTGTTTAGTTTTAATGATGAAATATTGTTACTTGTAGATTCCAAAAAATTTATGAGTTTATGTTTATACCCTCTATCGATTTCCTTTATATAATAAAATAGTAACTATGCATGTGGGATAACATCCATGTGTCATCAGGAAAATAGTCATCCACCAAGAGGCAAACCATGTTAATAAACTTGTCGGGTTTCTTTTATTTCTACATTGATGAATATCTTGAGAGAAATGTTCTAGAAAATCATGATATTATAGATATTTAAAAAATATTTGACATGCTAATTCACCCTCCCCCGGAGTGTATCACCCTTCACATGATCAAATAATTGGTATCTAAGACAAACCTACTCTCTTGTATCTCTAAATACCCTATTATAAATCATCATAATTATATCAACAGAAAATACATGCCAATGTTTTATGGAAATCGATTTCAGTCATGGAAATAAAGGATGAATCCCTACATTCTCTCTCTAGGGATTTATTTCATTTATTTAGTTCAATATAGATTAACTATTATAAAATAATACTCTATATAGACCTTAATTAACAAAAGAAATAATGAAAATGATGGGAAATCCAAGAATGATTTATTATCAACCTTATCAAAAAAGGAACTGAAAAAAGTTATGGGATACATATATGGTAGTTCCATTTGAATGAATCTTTATAACATCTATGAATGAAATAAAAAATTGAAATAACAAAAGATGTAAATTAGTCAACACTATTTTTATGATTTTAGAATCCCATAGGATAGACTATTAATGAATTAGTTTCTAGTCTAAATCTAATTTTTAGTACGATCGTAGTGTTTAAAAAAATATTGAAGACTTTACTATAGTGATAAATAAAATGATAATTATTCTAGATAAATTCTATGAGAATATATAAGCTCTAGAAGATAGAGATCTTGATGAAATCACCATAAGTAAATGTTGGAATATGAAAGTGTTCTTCATGATCCAATTGATTAGGAAAATTTATTCCATAAAAAGAAGGTCATAGTTGTCTTGGCCCAATATCACATGTGGAAAATTCGGTACCAATATGAAATGAAAACAAAAATAGATTAAATATCATCAAAAGAATTATTTTAATCTATTCTTAAGAAATTCATTAACTATGTTTTTCAACCATATCTATTGTATTAATTTATTTTAAAATAATGAATAGAATTTATGTTTCCATGTCGTGTTTAGAGTCAATATTATAAAAAAATAAAAGAAAACTCATTGTATACAATGTGATGTAAAATAAAATCGTCATCATTGATTCAATCCTTTTGAAAAAACATTATGGATACATCAAGTTCATGAAAAAAAATTGAAAAATTAATTTATGTAGCTCATACTAAAATGAATATATAGAAACAATTTTATGGTATCTTCTTTATATTGAATGAATAAATCCAAGAATCTGGAATTCATCCATTGTCTTACCCTCTACATCCTAATCATGGTCTAAGTTTATCCCCTACAGGATATCTCAATCCTTTGTATCTATAAATAAGTCTCTCAAAGTCCAATTATATATGTCTTTCCCATAGATATGTTCACTCTTTTAGATATAGAAGCAGGATGAACTCCTCCCAAATATAAGTTGATCCATCCTATACTTCATAAATGAATAGATACTACTAAATATATGGGATTTATCAATTCTATAAATGACCTTAAAAAATGATAAAAAAACATCAATGTTGTAATTCCCTTTAAAAGATAATAGCTTTTATCAATTCTGTTTGTAGTATTGATGAAGATCACTTTTATTAGTGCTAATAAAACACCACTTACATTAGTGTATTTCTATAATTTATTGAATACTATAATAAAAAAAAAATTAATTCCATTTCAATTAAATTCATATCACACCATAAAAAATACATTCTACAATGCTTATAAACATATGAAACATTAGCATGTAAAATTACATTGGTATGTTCAATTTATTACAAAAATCATAAAAATCAAAAACATTGTTTTTTTGTCCTTGTATCCCCTTAAAAAATATTCCAAACATATTATTAGTTTCCAAAAAAACTCCTCCATCTCAACATAAGTGTGTACCTATATTAAAAAAACTCTTATGTTAGTAATGCTATAATTAAATAAACTAAACATAATTATGATATAATGCATTAAGAAAATATCACTTTCAAACTAAAAACAAGTAATTTTATTCATACAGGGTACACCATGTGTCCAATTGATGGGAAACTAATGCCTACATGTCACCAATGAGTCATGGATTTTTTTTTCGAAAGAATAAAGACAAGATTGGTGGATAAATATTCATGTAGTGGTTATTATTTTGTTTTTTCTTCACTTTGATTCCTTCCCATAACATTCTCTAACAACACAGTATGTCAATTAGGTTTTTCTTCTAGAATATTTATTCATGTCATTATCTCATCCATTTTTTATCTTTATCCCCCCTGAACATTTCTTTTCTCAAAATATGTTTGAGGATAAACATTAAAACATGCACATCTAATACATCCATATTGTTATAGTCACATCAAGGCCACGAAAAGTAGTCTTTCATCAGATATATATGATTGTGATTCATATGTCTAAACTAGGTAAAAAATATTTTAAAATAAGTAGTCATTTCCATGTAATTAAAATTTAAATTAGAACAAATTTTTATTATATCATACATACACATTAATCCCATTCTCTTTCTATGTTTTCATATACTATTATTCCATAATTATTTACAGAATCATCCTTCCATAATACATGATGTAAGATAAAAGTGGATTTGTATTTTGATTCACCATCGTGCATATAAACAAAGTAACATAATTATGTTCTTGTTTCATGGAACATAAAATTATTACTGCAGATTTGAAATACATACCATTTTTCAAGTACAGAATACATAATCCTTAATTTATGGTTGTGGTATGATGTGTTTGATGCACTCTACTTTTTCAAACACTCAAAATCTATTTTATGAATTATCCATTATTTATCAATGTGATTAATTCATGCATTTACATGTAAAGTATTTCTAATCAAAATGTACCCAAAATGTTGCCTCCTCACAACAGCCAATAAACATATTTCATGTCTCTTGGTTTATCATGTATCCATATATCTATAGTGGATTCAGGCATACCTTCCTTTAAACATCCTAGGGATGATTCTAAATAATAATTGTCTGAAAGTCTCTACAAGCCTTTTGGGTAGAAATTAATACAAAAGTTTATTCAAACATCATATAGTATAAATGCACCCTATATGGGATAATGAAGAGTAAATCAATTATTCATTATTTAATTTTTTAGTAAAATATAGAGTGTATATCATAATTTTACCCTAATCAAGTCCCAAATTAATATTTTCATCGTTGGCTCAACATTATGCCAGATATCTACATCAATTAGCACATACATTAGTGTGGTAACCCCAATATAAAAAATTAAAATAGACTTTTTGGGGTCAACAATATTGTTTTGTTCATTTCAAACAACCTAAATTTTTATTTCATTTTTTATCACCTCAATAATTTTTGTAAAGATTATCACACCACATAACTACTATCATTTTCTTATAAATATTTTGTTCACCTTCTAGCATTCATTTAGTTTCAACATTTTTAATATGTTGTTCCTCAGGATTAGGAGAATCGATATATAGAGAAAAATTTTGTTCCTTGGGATTGGGAGAATCATATTGTGGACAATCCATTTTCTATATAAGTAGTTGAGAATTTAATTTAGATTACATAATATAGTATTGAGAACATAATACTATGAGTTAACACAATATATTTTACAAAAAAGTTAACTTGGTTATTGTAATCTATATTTTTCATTAAAGGTTGAAGGGATTTAACTCCTCTATCAAGTATCCAAATCCCCTACTTGTGGTCATCTATGACATACAAGAACTTATCCACATTAGGACCAAAATGAAAATATTATGACATCCCAATGAAACTGACATCCTTAGTTGAATTTGAATCTGACAACGTAGTGGTTTTTTTATAGTAAAACAATTTACCACTTTCTATTTGTATGATATGGGACATAAATTACTTTTATTTCCTATGTTTTCACTATGAACAATTATTCGTTGTACCATTCCTTACTGAAATCATCTTTCTTTAATATGAATTCATAAATTTTAATTTCACACTTGTTATCAACCCACATATATTGAAAAATAAGAACTTTCAATGTTGTATAATCTAATTCCCAAATTTTTGTGATGATGTCAAATTATGATATATTCATGCAAACTAGATTTACATCTCTAGTACCAGTTACAAGCATTGATTCTCCCATATGAGTAACTCCATTATTTTTCATAGTACTCCATTCCTCATGTTCCTTTGTATAGAACACGTAACCATTATTACATAACCATTACAAGATAATATAAGAAAACATAATCATATGGTTATTCATTGAACGCATTATAAAATTGAATTTGGATTTGCAGTTGAATTATTAAAAATATAGTCCTAAAACCATCTTATAAACTGTCAATTATGTGTATTTGATATCCATATTTTAGGACTAGATGGATTAAAATTCATATGAAATAATTTATGGGTTTCAACATATGGAACAACCTATAAAATATTATGTAAAATTTAATGGCGATCCTTGCAACGTCTCCTAATCTGGAACTCTCCAGTGAGGCCGAAACAGTTTGGTTATGAGACCCCATACAGACTTCCCCATATGCAAGAGGTTTCTGACTAGTAGTGGGGGTATGATATGTATTGTGGGGAGACTATACCCCTAAGATTTGGAATCACAACACAATGGAATAATCATAAAAATATAATTAATAAATAATATAGTAGCATAAGTAATAGAAACATTACAATACAGCAGAAAACCAAAAATAAGGCCAACTTAACAATCCAATAAAAAATAGTGGAATAATTTAATCACATACAAGAATATAACTAAATATCATTCTAGAAGTAACACAAAATAAAATTATATCTCACTCAAAAGACCCTAGTATAAAATCTCATGTTGGTATCATCCCCAAACTCCAGCCCATCCAGCAAGAAAAAAATCAACAACAATGTCATTTTCCCTTGTCCTATATCTATATAATCTTCTCAGGTTCCAAACAGTATCATGAATAGGGTGTGAGTATTACTCGGTAGGTAAACACCACTATGTCTAAACCTAACCATTCTTATAAGAAGTGTATTCAATAATACAATAAATAGGTGTATTGATTAATTAAATAACTAAATTAATGCCACATCAACTTCTTTAGTGCCATACCAAAATATCCTTGAGCATGTCTCACAATAATTCAAACCATAACCATATAACCATGGTAAAACATAACCTTCCTTGGTACTATACAAGAATGTCTCCGAGCATGTCCTATGACCATGCTAACCATAACCTTATAAACAAGGTAAAAATTACACAAATCTAGATCAAAACCCACTATATAAGCATTTCAACATTTAATCAGGGATGAGCCTTGTATATAATAATTTCATCCTTGTTAGGTACAAGTATGGAATATCACCATTTCAACACATTTTATGGACAAGCCTATAATATAAGAATTACAGTATGCAAACTATTCCAACACCTTATATATGTGTTATAATAGAGAACTCATAACACATGTAAAAGAAACAATGATATCAAAATATCTCACTGTAAGTCTCAATCATTAATTATGAGAATTACCATTTATCTTTGAATTACACATTTCATTTAAAAATCCATCATAGCCAATAACATTCCATTTATCTCAATAAAAAAATAAATCCAAGGTGAGTCTATAGAAAGATATCACCCAATCCAATGTAATGCTAAACACACTTTAATCCATTCAACAACTCATTTTTAATATAGGGTTATATCACCCCATTAATATCCACAAGCCAGGTCAAATTCTAATTGGATCCAAAGTAATTACAAGGAATAATACAATTCATTATTTAATTTATTCCGGAACATGTATGTTGGTTCAATTGTAATATTTCACATAAATGACAATTATCAAACCATAGGGTTAAGGTTCAGACCCCTATCATTAATTAATGATCAGACAATGATTCCAATGGAAAAATCCCACAAGGAAGAATGTGTGGATGATCAACCAAAATATCTTAGATCAAAAAAGGGAAAGATAAAAACCAAAAATGCACACAGTTAAGATATTACAATGCAACAAATAAAGAAAAAATGGATAGAAGAGAAAACATAACAAAAAACACTTAACAGGGATCAGACAAGTTATTGGGATGTCCAAAATCAATATAGGTGCTCCTAAATCACCGATAAGGTTCCCTAGGGTCGATCAGAAGAATTTTTGGGTGAGTTATAAATAAAAATGAACTACATGACGAACATTAAATATGTAGGTCAAGGAATTAGATAGTGTGTAATATATTTACACATCGTGTTATTATTTTGAGATTGATATTCCAAAAACCCATTACCTTGGATGAATATTTAATTCACCAAACATAAAAAAGTGTGTAATTATTTCAGGTTGTGTAACCACTTCACATCATGTATCAATTAACGACATGATTCTGTTGAATTTTACACTTTGTGTAACACCTTTACAAAGTGTGTAAATGCCCTAGAGATAGTTTTTATCCCAGTTCACTTATAAACCCCTGAACCTCATTTAAGGATTCTCAAATTACAAAAAATCCATCAGAAACACTTGACCCATTTATAATGGGAATCCATTAATTAAAAAAATATACATCTCTGGTATTTAATTCATTTTCCCTGACAAGTCTCTCTGCATAGATCCTCTCCATTTTTCTCATGTTTAATCACAACCCAAGACTGTTTCTATTCATACACATAGACATACACAATGAAAACAAAACAACAATGTTGTAAAAATTAGTAAAAACTCAACTGAAAATAAATTTAATGAAATAATTAGAAAGTGACGTACCTAGGAAAAGGCAGGATCTTACACCCTCCCCACCATATAACAGCTCCTCCCCAAGATGATCTAAGAATATTTATAGGGTCTCAACAGACACGTCTAGCCACTATTCTCACATATCAAACTCCATCTCCTAGGTGTCCTCCTGAACTCATCCATGCTGCAACTTCACTCAAACCAAAGGAATCACACTACCCTATAAATAGTTCTCACTACAGTCCACAACTCATATCGAATGCTCCTCAAAGTATGCATCAGCACTAAGCTCAACCTCTTATATTAATATCACAAGATAAGGGTCTAGATAATATCTATAAAATTATGATTCGTGAAACACATCATGAATGTCACCGTAGCATTATGGAAGGGCTAATCGGTATGTCATTGGACTGACACTATCCACTATCTCAAATGACCCAACAAACATGGGTGTTAGCTTTCTCTATTTCCTAATACAGTGCAACCCCAACCTGGAAGATACCCAAAGGAAAATATAGTGACCAACCATGAACTCAAGAGTTCTTCTCTGATGATTAGTGTAGGACTTCTATCTAATTTACCCAATCCCCTACCACTTTCTGGTCAATTGAACCTAGTCAAACGTCTCCTGAATTAGACTAGGACCAACTAGCATTAACTCACCTACCTCCAAACAGCGAAGAGGAGAATGAAATGATCTACCACACAAAGCCTTTAAAGGTTCCATTTGAATCATTTCCTAGAATCTATTATTATATAAAAACTCTATGAGTTCCATATATTGCTCCCACAAACCACCAAAATCTGAAACATAGGATCGTAACATATCCACCAGAGCTTGAATAGTCCTCTCATATTGACCAAAATTCTGAGGATGATAGGTTGTAATTAAATGAACCTATGATCCCAAAGCCTTCTGAATACCCTACTATAAACACAGTGAAATGAGGATCTCTATCAGAAATGATAATCCTCATAAGGTCATGCTGTTGAACTACCTCACACACATAAAGACTGCACAAATAATCAACTATCAAGGTCTCCCTAAAAATAAATAAGTGAACTACCATTTTCATTCGATCTAAAATCACCCATACAGCATTACTATTATGGGTTATCCTAGGTAATACTCTCAAAAAATCCATAGTGACATTATCCCATTTCCACTCAAGAATGGGAAAAGGTTGTAAAATCCTAGCTAGCCTCTAATGCTCAGATTTCACATGCTGACAAGTGAAAGTCTCTCCACAAATATTGTTACCTACTAATTCATTCCAAACCACTATTATTTTCTATGGAGATCATGATAAAACTTTTTCAAAATAGGATTTACCAACCATCTATAATAATGAAACTATTTCATCATCTCCTCATGCAATCCTGTAAAAACCCATAATTAACCACCAAAGGAAGATAATTTCAACTAAAAATAGACTATATTGATGGTGTATCCCCACTATATAAGTTTTATCTCATTGATAAACCTTTTAAATTAGATAACTAATCAGTTTTGATGTGGTCCTAAAGCATGGGTATAATAGATTCCGAAGTCAGAGCTAATCATTCCAAAGACTCCTAAACATCAAGATGCATGTATTCAAAGAGATTCATTATCTTCCACTCATAGAAAGACTCCCACACTACCTCAATCTACATCTTCAAGCTCAATGAATCCGAAATGATGTTTCCCTTTCCATATATATAAGACAACTCAATGTCAAAAGACAATAGATACTCAACCGACCTCCTAAGTTGACAGATTAGATCTAACTGAGAAAATATATACCTGATTATATTATGGTCTATGAATACCACAAACCTCTCACCCATGAGATTATTCCTCCATAATATCAAGGAATTTACCACTACTACTGACTCAAAATTGTGATAAGGATAATTCTCCCCTATATCACAACTATCTGGATTCATAAGAAACCACCCAGACCTGCTGAATAAAAACTATTCTGAGTCCAACTTTTAATGTGTCACAGTACACAATATATGATTTAACTGGTACTGGTAAATTGAGGATAAGTTTTGAGGTCATCCTACATTTTATCTCTTGAAAATACCTCCTACATGCATCTGACCAAACAAACTTCACCCATTTCTTGGTCATCCCTGACATCAGTGCTACAATAAGGGAAAATTCATGGATAAAGTTTTGATAATATCCTACTAAACCCATAGAGATATGAATCTAGATAAAATTTTTGGGCTGATCCCAAGATACCATGGCTGCAACCACCTCTGGGCCCACTAACACTCCTTCCTATGAGATGAAATAGCCTAAGAAGTTCACTTTATCAATCCAGAAACTGTATTTGGTTATCTTGGAATAAATATGATTCTATCACAATGTAATCAAGATAATTTGAATATGTTGGACATGATTGTATGCTGACTAGGAGTACACTGAGATTTCATCCAAAAAGATACCACAAACTTATCAATAAAAGGATGAATGATCTGATTCATCAAGGATATGAATACCCTTGGTACATTAGTCAAACCAAACAATATCACTACGAACTCATATAAGCCATATATACTCCTAAATGCAGTCTGTGGTATGTCTAATGGGCTCGTGATAAACTGATGGTATCCTGATCTCAAATCAATCTTGGAAATTATCTTAATACCTATAGAAATATTGAAGAGACCATTGATGTGTGGAAGAGGATATAGATTCTTTATCATCATCTGGTTCAATCTCTAGTAATCTGCACACAAGTACAAAGCCCCATCTGCCTTTTTGGAGAAGGTAACTAGGGATCCCCAAGGAGATATACTATGATATATGAAACCATTAGATTCTATATCTTAAAACTGAACTTTCAACTCCCAAATCTCCGATGGATCCATTCTATAAGGTGGGATATAAATAATATCTACTCGATATCTCACTTGGGTGGTAAGACATATAACTCATTAGTAATGACATACTCAAAACATTATAGAACTAGAGGAAATTAATCCTATTATATTCTGCCATAATCTAGAGAAATACTAAAAATATAAGCCATGATACAATAAAATATACACTAAATTGGTCATGCGCGACCTACTAGAATATCTCACTCACCCTGGTGAGAATAGTTGCCTCCTTCTAGAGTGAAAAAGGTAATTATACTCTAGTAAGAGTCAATATGACCCTATTATAGAACTAAAAAATCCATACTAAGAATTAAATTTGTGTATGTCATTTCTATCACAAACTATTTTGAAAAAAGTGGTAACCACCAATCTCTAGATAACACACCTTGAAACGTTTGATATTCTCTAACCTCAGTCCAAATGGTGTGTCGATGGTCAAAAAAACCATGAAAGATTCCCAAATCAAATCCCAAAAGGTTTGAAAAAAGACTAGATAAAAATTAATTTGATGCTTCTATAACTAACAAAACACGAGAAAGGGTAAATGATGCAAGGATAATACCTCTAAAAGTAGATGTTCTTGCATCCACAATTACCAGAGTAATCTGCATAATGTATAACTGACCAGCCACTCTACTCTGGGCTTCAGCCTGAATCCCCTGAGCTATACCCTCTACCTAGTTCTACCACTCCTACATTGGGGTACCATGTCACCTACCTCAAACAGAACATCCTTTGGAACTCTAGATACCTGCCTACTATAGATTATCTGAGTTATTCTCAGACTTTGGTACCTATCATGATCCCCTGACACTTATTTTTTTTCTATTTTCCCCTAAAAAACTAGTGTAGGTGTCCCAATTTTTTGTCATCACTGCACTCCAAAGAGTTTTATAGACACTAAGGCCATTTTTGTCATATATTTCTATTGAAAATGGTCCTATGATGGAATCCCATTATAATTAATTCTCTAATCACTATGGCCTTGTAAAAAACTTTCATAGTGACACATCTTCCCAGTATAATAATATTTCAAAGTTTTCCTTGTTGAAACAACCTAGATGCTACTAGGAACCTCTCTAAGATGAAATTTAATGATGAATTTCTGATTTATAGTATCTATAAAAATTCTCAGATGGAGCAAAATCACATAAATCCTAATATCATTGTGAATACCTTCTTAAAAACATCTCACCCTAGACATCTCATCAACTACCAAAGATGGTGAAAGACTCTATAAGTTACTAAAATGTTTATCATAGTCCAGTGCAGACATGTCATCCTGTGTCAGGTGAATGAACTCAAAAACCTTATCATCCCTCAATGTATTAGGATATAAATGGATCAGGAACATCATCTCGAATTCCTCCCATGATAACTCATCCTTCTTCCCTACCTTCTCTAGAATATCCCACCAACACTTGGCTTGTCCACAAAGAATATATGCAACAAGCTTCACCCTCTTATCTGTGGGTGTCTCAAGAATCTTAAAGATCGTTTGTATGAACTCTGTCTCGAACATGGCTTCCTAAGGGCCTCCCTCCTTCCAGCTCAGACGTTGAAGGCATGGTGTGAACATTCTCTCTTTCCATGGATCTCATGACCCTCAAGAATCTTTCGTGAAGGTGAACATTTGTCAAATCCTCAAAAAATATTGGAATATCTAGTTCAATAGTGTTAGTAGTGTGTTGATTTCCAATATCCTAATGCTCAACTCAAATCTGAAAAGTAGGCATTTTCTATAAATACAAACAAACTCTTTAGAACATTAGATACAACAATAATCTCAAGCTCAACAAGTGATAACAATATAGAACCACTAGCTCATGGCCTCTCTAAACATGGATTACAAGTGTTTTAGCATGACATATCAATTCATTTATTTCATTTCATTGATATAACTATATCTCATATCATATTAAAATTATAAAATTTTATATCACCTACAATATATTTTTCCCTATCATCGAAAATTCATACCAATACATATCCCTATGTGTCTATCATGATGTATAAATATTCATCTCGTGTTATATATGGACATGAGTAAAAATCTTCAAGAAAAATAACATCAAGAAATAATAACCTCACACAACATGTGAATCACCCTAGGTGAAATAACATCAAAATTAATAAGCAAACATAATAAACAACAATCGCATCCCTAGGAACTCAGTTTTCCCACCATACATGGGTCAGATACTATCGTGAACAAGCTCATTATCAAGTCTTGACACATCCTATTCTTCATTATACCTTTATAAATATAAAATAAATAAAAAGGAAACAATGTGTTATTTGATAACACTTTGTAACATCCTCTGATCTGACACTCTCTCACGTGGCTGAAATGGGTGGGTTGTAAGACCTCAAGCATGCCGCCCTGTACTCCAGAGGTTGCTGACTAGTGATGGGGGTGTGATATGTATAGTGGGGATACTATACCCCTAATATTCAAAGTTAAAACGTCTCCTAATAATAATATAATAATAAATAAATAAATATCATAGTAGCATAAGTAACATAAAAAATATAATACAGTGAAAAACCAACAACAAATCCTACTAAAAATCCAACAAATGAAAAAGGAATAATGTAATGACATGATGGAATTTAACGAAATTTCATGATAGATTTCCTAAAAAATAAAAGAATAGAAAACTAAAAATACCCTGGTCCAAATCCCATGTTGTTCCCATCCCCAAACTCCATCCCATCCAGCAAGAAAAAAACATTAAAAAGGTCATTTTCCCTTGTCCAATCCTGTGTCCATATAATATTCTCAAGTGAGAAATGGTAGCATGAATAGGGTATGTGTATAACTCGGTAGGTTAACACCATCATATCTAAATTTAACCATTATGTTAATAATTGGATTCAATAATTCAATAAATAATTGTATTAAATAATTAAATAATTAAATTAATACTACATCATACTATTTCGGAACCATGCCGGAATATCTTTGAGAATATATCACAACCATTCCAACTATATCCATATAACCATTGTAAAACCTAACATACCTTAGATCCATGAAATAATGTCTCTAATAATGTCCAATGACCAATTTAAACATATCCTTATAACCAAGGTATAAATCACAAAAATAATGGTTAAAACCTAATATATATATATATATGTATATAATAACTTCAGCATTTAATCAGGTCCAATTCTTGTATATAAGTATTTCAGCCATGTTAGGGCCAAGCCCAGTATATCATCATTTCAATATGTCCAAGGGATAATCCTGGTTTATAATCATTTCAACATGTAAACTAAGAAAATGTCCCATATAATAATTACAACATAGAAATGAAAAAAATCCATAGAAATAATGGTATCACAATATCACATCTTATGGTTCAATGGTAAATTATGAGAATTTTCATTTTTCTTTCAATTTCACATTTCATTTATCAATTGTTCATAACCAATAACATGCCGGTTATCTAAATAAGATAAGATAATATAATGTGAATCTATATCTATCAATAACCCAATCCCATGTCATGATAATCATACTTTAATCAATTCAAAAATTCATATATAATCAAGGGTTAGATTACCCGAACGATTGCCACAATCCATGTCAATATCCATTTGGATCCAAAGGGACTCCAAGGAACAATTCAATTCATCATTTAATTTATTCAAATGCACGTATGTTGGTGCAATTTAAATATTTCACATACTTGAAAATTATCAAACCATAAAGATATATTTTAGACCCCATTCCTTTAACTGATGATCAAAAAATGCTTCCAATGGAATGCACCCCAAAGGAAGAAAGTGCAGATGACCTCAAGAAGGATCCTAGATCAAAACTAATCAAGATCAAAACCAATAATACACACGGTCAAGATATTACACCACAATAGCTAGAGAAAAAATGGAGAAAAGGGAAAACATAACCAAAACCACTTATCAAGGATCAAATGAGTGATCAAGATGTCTGGAATCAGGAGAGGTACTTCAAAATTGCTTGGATGGTTCCCTAGGGTTGAGAGGAGGAAACTGTCAGCAAGTTTGAAATAAAAAATCAGTCGCATATAAAACATTAAATATATGGGTTAGGGAATTACATTTTGTGTAATATATTTACATTTAGTGTAATTATTTTTATATATATATGCCAAAAAACTCATCGTCACGGCTGAATATTTAATTCGCCTAAACATTATGTGACTTGTAATTGGTTCACGATGTGTAACTATGTCATGTCATGTATAAATTCACGACATTGGTCTATTTACTTTTACACAACATGTAGATGTCATGTAGATAGTTTTCAGCCTAGTTTCTTTATAAAAATCTGATCCCCAGTTAAGTATTCTCAACATACCAAGATTCCATTAGTAACACTTGACCCATTTATACCCAAAATCTATTAACTCAAAAAAATAAACATCTCTAGACTTTAAGTCATTTTTCCCAACAATGCTCTCCATGTGATTTCTCTCCAGTTTTATCAAGATTCCTCACAACCAAAGATTCTGATCATTCAAAAACATAGAAATCCATGATGAAAACACAATCAAAAAGGTTTAAAGATTAGGAAAAACTCAATCGAAAATAATTTTAATGAAAAACTTTTAGAGATACATACTTAGAAAAGGATGGGATCTTATAATGCTTCTCCCACTCTTAAATGGTAATTGTAAAAGCATATATTTTTGAAATTACATCACCAATAAGTCTCCAATTTTGATGAGATTTTGGTATATGAATTCTCTCCACATCAAACAAGTAGTCATTATATGATTCAATGGATTCCTTAACAATATTGTACACTATAATAAAACCATTGGTACAACTTTGATTTTTGGAATACCCTTTCAAAATTTTCATATACTGGTCAATGGGGTACATCCATATATAATGTATAGGAACACATAGTTGGATCTATCTAACCAAGTGAACCATCATATCAAAGAATGGTGGTGAGGAGGACACCTATAATTCACATAATATGATATCAATTTACTTTTTCCATAGTTAGTAAATTTGATTGGTCTTTAAATTTACAAAATATTTCTTTGAAAAGGAAACAATGTTTGGTTATTGTGTGAAAAAAAATAGAAAAATGAAATATAAATCCATTTGCCTTAAATATTTCATAAAAACAATACAGTCAAATGATTTCCAAACCATTTACATTAAATCAGTCATTGATAGAATATTATTAATATTTGATGAACACCCCAATGGGACCTTTATATCTTCCAGGGAGTTGAAAAAATAATATCTCTTCTGTATATAAAGATTGTAAGAATCTAAAGGATGAAAAGTATTTCATTCACCCTTCACTAGGGCCAACTATTCATGTATCCCCATGTCAATCATGTCCAACCTTGACTAAATGTCATCCTTTGTTTTTCTAAATGAAATTACTAATATGCCCATGATACTATCACATTTTTTTCTACATGCACGACATCATGAAAATTTTGGACGTATAAAAAATTCAAATATAATAATTTAAAAAAACCAATCATATTTTCAAACAAGAATTTATATGTTTTTTTGAAAATGGATTACCAGAAGGGGTGACCATATCCTTTACTTTATTGAACAATTGATCACATATTAGTGAATATGGTGTTTTACGTTCTTCTAAATTCTCATTGAATGATGTCATCCAAAATCAGTATTTATGTCATATGGGTACAAATTTGTGATGCCCTAGAAATATAGTATTCAAGTAATATTTCAACCTAACTAAGTGTTTACTTGGTTTATAAATGGGACACCCTAGCATTCCATTACTGATATATCTTGACATATTTCCGTAAGAATAAAAGTAATTTATCCACTCATACAACTTGGATCTCAATTTGAAATATTTATTTATATAATAATTATAAAACATAACACCAGAATCCCATATTTAGTTCAAATCTCTGACTAATGGATCCAAATAAACATCAATATCATTACCCAATTATTTTGGTCCTGAAATAAGTAGATAAAAAATAATCTATATTCACTTTATGCATAACAATGGTGACAAGTTATAATTTTACAACATAACATGTCATGTACTTTGAGTACTACTTTGTACACCAAAAGGATTCACTCTATCAATGGATAGTGCAAGATAAAGGTTACTCAACTCATTTCCAAATTTAGGATACTCATGTTTAATCTTCTTCTACTAAGGAGAGTCTGTAGGGTGATGAAGTTCCACTATATTTATTTATTGTATATATGTTCCACATAAATTGCTTCAAATTATCCTCACTTTCATATCAGTTCCTAACTTTCAAATTATTGTAAAGTTATATAAAACTTTAGAATAACTTGAATCATATTTCTTGTATCGAGACGCACCACATTTTAATCATTTTTAATCCATACATGGTCCTTTAAAATAATATAAAATCATTTAGATAGACATTTATTCTATCATATATGATACCCATTTAATGTATAATTTTTTAGTTTCATATATTTGACAAGGAATCTCATTTTATCTTGTTAGCATATCATTCATGAGATTAAGTAGCTCGATAAAGCTGATATCACTCCATTTGTTTCCTTATTTTACACTATATAGATTTAGTATGGATAGAAATGTTGTATATTTAGTGTAACCATAATACAATGGTGTCTTTTCACATCTATTAAACTTATGAAATGGATTTGGAAAATTGAAAATTGTATCCTCAATTTTCATTATCATTTCCTTAATATATCTGTCTTCATTGTTTAAACTTGTAATCATATACATGATATGATATTCAACACCATTCACACTTGTAATAATAATATATGATCTGTAAAACATAGTGTTATCTCATTCATAGTAAATATTTAGTTCTTACCCATGTTTAGAAAAAAAATTATAAATTTGATTTATTCCATGACAAATTAAGTATTATTTTATATCCTCTAGAATAATTATTATTGAATAAAAATAATGTAAACCCGGACAACAGATGTTTGAGAAGTTCCATATGAAAAATATTTTCTAAAATTTATGAAATCCATAACCCCATCCCCATATACTTTTGTTATATGATTTATATACATCCATTATTTATTCATATTCATCATATTTGATTCAATAATATTCAAATTTAATAAAAAATGTATATAAGGAATGATCTTCTAATCCTAAAAGGATATTTATTATATAAACACACATATAGTCATAATATTTGATATAAATTTTCATTCCATTAAAAACATGTTTGAACATATAAATAAAAATATTCATATTCCATTCACAAACTAGCACCCCCAATGAAGTATTTCCAAAACATATTGGTTTAATTCATCCTTGATATGTGTGTAACATTGTTTCATCTAATGTTTTGAATATATTCTTGTCATTAATTTTTTATAATCTTAGAGTTAGATATATTACTTAAACTATTATTGATTAACATAAACATTTTGGATTAGTCAATTCACTCGCTTTAGAGTTTGTGAAAATTTCTAGTAAAATATATTTGTATCTAAATCAGTTTTTTCATATGAAAATGAAAACCTAAATGATATTTAATAATGATACCTTAAATCACATTGTGGCGGCACATAGTATGTTATAGTCCATAGTAATTTGATTTTTGAAAATTTTCATGGATCAAACATGGTCTATAATTGAATTTTGGTGAAGTATATATGTGAAAAAAATAGATCACATCAACATTAACATCCTTTCAAAATTATGTTTTTCACTATCCTATCTATTTTTTATAAATTTTCTGTATTTTTATAACTTTAAGTGTCAATTTTTATAAATATTACTTATTTTTAAGTTTATTTCAACCCAAATTAGGAGAAAAAACGTATTTTAGATCTATTTTCTTAATTTTAACTTTTTTGAGTTGAATCAAACTCAAAATTAAAATTTTAGTAAATCATAATACAATTTTTTTAAACTCTTTTAAAAAATATTATATTTGAAGATAAAATTATTTGAATTTCTAAAATATCAGTTTATGGTAATTTTTAATTATTCTTAGATTATTTTAATATTATCTCATCATCCAAAACCATGGAATGACCTATATAATCATTTTTTAATTCTAAATTTTCAATATTAAAAATAATAAGTTTAATATTCCATAAGATTTTGAAAATAATTAATATTGTGGGTAGAATTATAAAAATGAATGTTTTAACCAAAATAACTGAAATTTCCAAATTTCAAAATCATGAAGAGGATGGATTTAATCAAAAAATTAATTTTAATGAGTAATTAAATCCATAACACAAACAATCTTATTATTAAAATTTGAAAAATTATTTTTAAAAAAAAATTCAATTCTAAAAAAATATAGAAATTCTAATTTTTTTTTCATATCCCATTTTAAAAAATTTAAACTTATAAAATGATTTATAAAAATATTTGTTGATTTATATTAACTATAATGGGAAAAAATTATATGAATTTTGTCTAAATTTTGAATTGAAATATCTATAAAATAATTATTTTTCTTTTTTTCCCAAGAAAATTATGAAATTAATATATAAAATTTTGAGTATACTTTTCATTTTTAAATGAAATTATAAATAACATTGAAATAAGAATTAACAAATTAAATCATAATTCCACACAAAATGTTTGTGAATTAATTAAAAACCCAATAGAATTTATTGAGAGATTGTTTTTGACAACTTTGTGACAAACATAAATTTAGTAAAAAATTATAGGTGACTTTTGTATCTATTGAGATATCATTCAAATATTAAAATAACAATAAAAAATCATCTGAGCGAGGGGCCAAACATCAATCAGAAGATAATAACCAATGAAATGAACCAAAAATTTTGCAAACAAGCACAAAACCCTCAAAAAACAATAAGAACTAATATAAAGAACCAAAAACTCATTAAAATTAATGAAAGATCAATTAAAAATGAATAATGAATGAAATAACTAACATTTAAGTGTCAATTAAACCAAAAGATTCAAATGATGTAACAATAAGATTCAGCTACCTCATGAGATTGAGTGATGAAAATAGTTTCATTCTTAGTTAGGGTTATTTTAAAATACATGATGAGTTTTTTATCAGCCATGGTAAAAAATAATTGATGAAAGATTAATTTATAAGTGTTAAAATAGAAAACACAGATAAATAATGATGGAAAATAACAAATAAACAATAAATTTAAAAATTAAAATAAATTGAAATTTATATACATATGTATATTAAAAATAAATTTATAATAAAAAATAAAAAATAATTAAAAATTATTAAAAGGTATTAAAAAGTATTATTTCTATTAAATTTATGGATGGATGTTATAGTATCATAATAAATGTTTTATATTATAAAAAATGTATAAATATTCTGATAAATTAAGATGGATGGGGTGGATATTGGCATATCACCAACGATCATGGTGTTGATAGGGTTTCACAATTCAGTGCTTCTTCTACGGTCTTACAGGATACTAGTGCTTTTGATAATCGAGTTATTCATGGAGAAATAGTGGGTCTTTTATTACCAGAGAGTTTGTGAGGGACTGATTCAAATCAAGCTATAGATTCTAACGGAATGGCGAGGAATGGAGTGGTGGCAGGGTTTTTATCAGTGAGTTGGGGAGGGCCCAATCCATATCCAAACATAACTTCTTACAGTGTGGAGAGGAATGGAGTGGTGTCAGTTAGTTGAGTGATTGGTTGTTCTGTTTCTAGATATCTTGAGTCATGTGTCGAATCCTCTGTGAATGGGTTGTAATTTTGTTGAGGCCCTTATGTAGATTAATATCCAAGCTGATAAAGGTACTCAAGTATCTTTGGAGCCTCATATCCCGAGATCAAAAAATATGACCTTCACAATCATTGTAAATTCGCATGATCTTAAGGATAGGTTAAATGTGTTTAAATTTTCCATTATAAGTCATTTGATTCTTGGTAAGGGTGATAAACCATTGAATATTAAGGAGGTTAAATCATGACTCTCCATGATTTGGGGTATTTCCCAATGGCATGTTGTCCCTATTGGAATAGGGTATTTTCATTTAATATTCACTAATATGGATGATAAGGACTATTATTGGAGTTCTAGTTTTTATGTGCTTAATCTAGGGATCCTTCGTGTTTTTTCCTAGGATTTTAGTTTCAACCCACATGCACAAAAACCTAAAATTTCATAGATCTGAACCATAATTCAAGGTCTCGTTTGGGTTATTTGGTATCCTATAATTCTTAATGATCTTTTCTCTTGTATTGGTTCACCCATTAAGGTGGATGAGAACACTTTTCAAGGGAAATTTGGGTACTTTTCTAGAGTACTTGTGGACATTAACTTGCTAAATCCTTTTTCTTATTCTAAAATTCTAGTGGAAAATGGTGATAAAATTGATGTTAATTTTGAATATGAATTCATCGCATCATTTTAAAAGTTCTTCAAGGTTGTAGGGAATGAGTTCTCCAATTTCATGAATGTTTAAAATATCCAAGTCAAACATGGAGGTAGTTCTCATCCTTCTAGTAAGAGAATTTTTAAGAAATATACCATGAATAAATGCACCTTTACTAAGAGGGTAACAACTATAGATGCGGACTTGAAGGGGAATATACCTTTGCAGACAAGAAAAATAGTGAATCTCCAATAGGAATAGAGATTGGATATCCTATTTCTCCTGCAAAAAAGGGATGAATGTAGTCATGTCATTAAAGGTGGTAGTATTTCCTTCAAATATGTCCGTATCAGATCCAAAGAAGGACCAATGCTAAATGGTGAGCCAATGTAGGATAATACTAAATTTGGTCAAACAGATTTTGAAATGGATTTGTAGCATGAAGTGGATGAAGAACTAGGTAAAGAGAGTTCCTTATTTGGAAAAGGTAGGAACAAGATGGAGGCACATATCTCCCCTATTATGAAGGTTGTTTTACAAGGGTAATCCTCACACATGGGGCATCCTCTTATGGAGAATACCCCTCATTTAGAAAGGGATGAATGGTAAGGGACTTGGAAACAAACTAAGACCTAGAAACGGGGTATTCATCCAAAATATCATGGTCAAGGGCATGGCGGAGATGGGTGTGGCCAGTCTACTAGGTATTATTCGAAGGAGCTCACTTTGGAGTAGGTTACACTCAGGGAAAAGTACTGTGTGATTTTTGATTGGAAGAATTCATTATAATAATGGGAATCAGCTGATGACATCCATGATTATGGAGATGGTTCTGATTTGAGGTTTTTTATTTTTTGGATGAGGGCTTGTCCTTTGTTTGACCTGTCCATTCCCTTTCATGTTAGTCTTTTATTTTTTAATAAATTATTGTAGGAAGAGGTTCACCTAGATCCTGGACCATTTTGTTTTTATGATAAATGAATAAATAATATTAATTATGTAAAATTATTAAAATATCAAAAAACTATTAGATAATATAAATTATAAATATTTCAAAATATAAATATAAATGATGATCAACCATGTGGGGTAGAGAACTAGGAATCATTAATGAAGCAGATGTTGGGAGGGGTAGTTCCATATGTATTTGGGTTGTTGAGCCTTCGGGTTTTATACTAAGTCTTGTATGATTGGATCTTTGGGTCATGTAAGGGTTCCCCCTCAACCTAGTTAAAAAGGGTATTATCCATAATTAAAAAAAACCTAAGGTATTCGGGCCATTTAGACACTAAGGGTCATCTAATGGGTCTCTTCTACCACAAAAAAGGGTTCCCTTTTTCATTAAAAATTCTTAGGCCGCAATTATTTTTAAAGATTATTATTAATTAATATTATATTCTTATTTTATTAATTAATTAAAAATTTAATGACTCATATTTATAAATTTTTATTTATAAATACTTCTAAAATTTTTATTCATGTAATTATTAGTAATTCAATAATATTAAATATATTAATCAATTATCTATTTTATTTTTTATAGTTAATAAATAATGTATTATTATATTATTTATATATGTAACTGTATTATAGAAACTATTTATTGTATAAAAATAAAAATAAAATAATTTGTTTTGATAAAAATATTTACAAGTTAAAATTTTTATTATTCTTATTTTTTTTATGATGTATTATTAATTAATTACTTATATAAAAAATAAAATAATATTAATTATTTATATTAATAATATTTATAGAATTCAAATCTATAATAATATTAATATTTAATAATAAATTTAAGATGATTATTTAGTATACATAATATGGATAATAACACTAAGAAGTATTAATAGGAATAACAAATAGTAATTATTATTATTAACAATGTAGTTATTAATATTAATGATTCTTAGTCATTCAAAAATATTTGCATTCATTTCAAATTATATCAATTTCTTGCTTTATGCAACAAAATATAATATATTAGTAAGTTTTTAAATAATTTACAATTAATGATTTAAAGAACATATAACATGTATCAGTATAATCTACATTAGTGTCTCGGGTGCTCCTCCATGCCATAACCAGGAGTATATATAATGCATCTATGCCATGACTGTTGATGCCTATGCTCTGGCGTATACAACTCTTTGGTATCATCTCTGGAAACTACCTCCACATCATCCTATGTGGAAGGTGATGGAATAATAGTTACCCCACCTATACCTTATCCTAGCTCCAATGATAGTGACTACAGACTAGAACTCTACCCAACATGTGAATAAGATAGTTTTACTGTAGTATATATCTATAGATCAAAACAAAATAAAGTCTGAAACACTAAATAGTCACCCTCTATCTCTATAGTAAAATTTTAAATACTAACATACTTTGTCTATGCTTGTACTTGTGGCTATGGTATTGGCTCGTATATAAAAGAAAATGTAGGGGAATCTGGATAATCATGATGAGTACCCTCCTCCCATTCCAAAACTAAATCCACAATAGTTTTATCTCCCCTTGGCACATCTATATCAGGCTCAACCCCATCAACATCACCTGACGCATTAAAAAGGTCTCATGGTAAATTTTTCCCATAGGAAGAAGATGATCTGTCAATTCTCTCTAAAAATAGTTCTGGTAAAATATGTCTCCCTCCATGGGATCAGATGTGTGATTGAGATTTGTGATACAAGCATCCAATACAAATAAATTATGTAGTTAAATAAAGTTAATAAAACTATTGAATGGTGTAAGGAATAATTATTACCAACATATGATAGCCTCATTGGTGTCATGTAAGATATCTCATTATGGACATGTAGTACCATGGCCCATAATTTACTTGATCTAATAAATGGATATATACTATGTCGGTCCCTCATAATTGGGACTCATTTCATCTACCAGAAGTCTCAATATATCATGCATGATATCAGCTCTAGTCAAAGATTTCTTCCCTTACATCTTATGGGAATGAACTGAATGTAAGAGATGTGGTGATGCAGGAATGGGCCGATAGAAGTTGAACAACCTCATAACTCTATAAGTATGATTCCATTCGACAATATATAAATAAATCATAGGTACTCCACATGAGCCAATAGAAATCATCATCGTACATCAAGGTGGGAGAATTTTGATGATACCCACAATATATAGAATCTATGAAACTTGAAATATAAAAAAATGAATATGAAATTAATGAATGAATTCATGTATGGTACGCAATAATAGTTTAGCAATATAATTAATAATCATGTACATCCTCTGGTCGAAGACTTTCTTTCATAAGTCGATAAGTGTGGACATCATGTTTGACAGTATCTGAATATCAATGTTTCTGACTCCACATATAGATAACATTTTTATACCTATATTTCATAATAAAACCTTATATAATTAATTTTTACATGATAAGGAATAAAAAACATTCCACTATCCACATTGGGAATCCTTTAAAACATAATTGATCAAACATTCCTTTTTGTGGATCATATACTGAAACTAGAAGAAAACATTATATATATAAGGATATTGATTTTTTTCTAAAAATTATAATTTTAAGAAAACATACCCAACTTGATGATTCACTTCTTTAATGCCTCATACTTGAAACATCTATGCACATTATTGGAAATTTGTCTAATTTAATATCAATGATAATAATTATATTCTCTCAATAATGCTCTATCAATATTAATGGACACTATAATCACTCGATGATGATCATATTTCAAACACACTCCATGGAATTATATGACATGAATGCATATACAGAACAAAAAACCAACTCTTTGATTCAAAATTCTCCTTTTAAACAATATAAAATAAAATTGGTATAGGATCATGATTAAAATATTGTGTAGTGGTAATAAGTAGAACACATATATATTTTTCATAAAACAATGTTCCATAAACTTGAATGAATTGTTTACAATAAGAAAAAGTGGTGATACAATGCCTGAATTCCCAAAACATCTTATAGAAAATTATCTTTTTTTGATCAACTCAGTGATCTAGAGACACATAATCAACAATGTGAAAATTTTAAATACCTTTATTATTGAGGTAAAATATTCTCATTAATTACAGCAACACTGTGTATGATTCATCCCAATCACTATAAAATTTTACAATTTCCCTTTGTTTTGTATTCCATGATTTGTCGTATTGTATCTTTTATTGTAAAAACTATTGTATTTTTTCCTAGATAAGGGATATATAGAAATCCTAACATGTTCATATCATGTCTACAGCAATAGTCGATATAAATATTTTATCAAGTGAAGATTGATCATGCGACAAGATTTCATGTACACAATTATGTAGGCCTTCTAATTTTTTTATCTTCCAACATGAAAAAATTTATCATATATTTCCAGAATTTGAAATTTACATTATTGACCATATTTTTCACACAAATTTAGATATTTTTCCTTCATGGAAAAAGTGAGAAAAAAATGTCACTCTATATGGTATTCTTTTAGAACATTTTTCAAAGAACTATTACTTTCAAACACATTCCCAACATATATAGTGTTTTCAGTAAATTTATATCTATTACTTAAATTATAGGGAATTCAATATCCAATTTAATTAAATCCTAATCAAAATTTTTTACACGTGAAATTTCATTGATTAAGGAAGTCACTAATGTATGGTGATTCCCACTAACTTGTTTTATCCTATCTATAAATGGAACCTCAAAAGGATCATTCCTCACATCATTTCTACAGACATCATCTCCTAATGCATCATCAGATACTTCTTCACTGGAAAAAGTTTCATTCATTAAATCATGATTATAGATGGAGATTTCCCTAAAAGTTCATTCCATATCCTGATCATATTCTTAATTATTTTTTAATTATCAGAGTCATATGAGAAGTTAATAAATGGGTGTGTTGTGAAGGACTAACTTCAATAAATCTCACATAAATTGGTTCTATAGTAGTAGGTCACACCTCATAAATATCATAAATTACCACATATAATTTTTCTAAACCATTACTTCATTGTTGATTGAGAAACAATGATACATTCGCTCAATCTTCATCATCGATCAGAGGATACTCAACATTCCAAATAATCCTAGTATATTGAAGATTTCAATATGTAATTGAAGTAACTAAAGGTTTTTGGAATAGTAGAATGGGATGATGGGTGATAAAACACATTTTTATTGAATATATAATTGATAATAAATGATAAAATTTCCTCACATTGTGTTAAATATGTCTATTTATAAAATATTTGGGATTATATCATTCATTTTAAAATTTGATGGAAATTTTAGTTTTACCCTTTATAGAGCACTATGGTATTTCGAAGATAAATATTTTAATATTTATTATTTGAACTTAAAATTTTTTAATTGTGTTCCTGACTTAATATTCTACAACTTTTGTTCAGGAAATTAGAGCTAAAATGTACATTGTTTGGACTAAATGTACCATGAAGTCAAATGTGGGCTGGGGCCACCATATTGGACATTGGTTCTGTATTTGGACCATAACTTCTTCATAAAAACGTATATTGGGCCCAAGTTTTGATTTAATATCTCCAAACCAATTGTGCACAAATCATTATTCTATTATAACAGCTGGTTTATGCGTTCTGGAGGTTAAATGGGTGGTGCAAGTTGGATTAAAATATTTGGCCGAGATTCGTCATTCACACTTGAAACCACTTTAAACCTAGCCTCCCCTCCACTGTATAAATTAGTGTTTTTCACATTTTTTGGGGTTGGGATGTGTATTATGAGATTTTTAGCAGAGGTTAAGTGGTTCTACACCATTTCAATTCATAATTGGAGGAGGGAATCTACCAAGGTAGTATCTCCTCCAAAATGCTCTTCTTTTCCTCTTCTTTGTTGTAATGTTGTTGTGATTTCAATAAAATATTAGTTTCTATTCCACTTATTCTATTATTTTAAATTTTCTTTTTCTCTTAATATTCCTATTTTGGTAGGAATCTAAGATTATAAACAAGATTAGTTTATACCCATTCTAAACCTCTACACTTGCATAACGTTTCTACAATGACTACCCCACCCATGGAAGGGTAGTTTTTTTAGTAATCGATCGACCTATATACTTATTCATTCATATATTTTGAATAAATGATATACTTCAATTCACATAATATAATAAATTAATTGAGTTTTAAATTTAATTGAGACTAATCAAGCAATTTAACAATTAACACAAAAACACGTGAGGATGAGATTTTTTGTAAATTGTACGAGTGAAAACTTAATCAGTAATACAAAACCATACAGGATCAATTTGTAGTGTTCAAATATAATCCCTAAAATCAATTAATTATAATTTACATAGAGGAAATGTTCCTTAATTTACCACTAACCATAATCTAACCTTATAACATCAATCAAAGAAGGGTGTTGCGATTGCATGTTCCAAAGTTAGCCTAGGGTTAAATTCACTTCATCTTTGTGGTAAAGTTAATTCTCGTAGGGTTTGCGATTTAACAAATTAAGGGGTCATAATTAAGTGAATGTTACTTTAAATTATAATGATAAATAATTAATTGAATAGGTAGAGTTATATTGATTATGTCTTTTAAATTTTTTTTAAAAAAACATCTTCTTGTTGTGTCTTTTTAATTGAACTTCATTTCAAAATTAAAAACTAAAAAAATGAAATCTTATTCCAGAAAACTTCTTCTAGTTTTATAAATGATAAAAACCCCCCATCCTTTCAAGTAGTTTTTTTATTCTCTTTTATTTTATTTTTATAATACCTTTAAGAAGTTGGTTTAATTTACTTCCTCCTTTGAGAGACGACCTTGGTCGGCCACTCTACTACACCCAAGTACCCAAAAACCACTAATCATTTGAGGGTGCTCATGAAAGCACCTTTAAATGGGGTATTCCCAACTTTTATTTTTTTCATGATCGATGATTAATATAATATTTACATAATGATAAATTTTGTGATCAACTAAATTGAATCAAAGAATCTAGACAGTAGAAAAACACAAGAACAAAAGAATGGGATCATAACATATTATTTATAATTAATTTAAGAAATTAAATAATTTCCTTGTGATAAATTAATTCTTCATTAATGGGTCTAAAAACATATTTGTGTTGTGTTGTCATTGCATTGTAGGAATCAATAGTAGATTTCATCCAACAGGGATGCACACATATTCCATGAACCTCTAAGAGTCACCATAGAAATCTATGGTTTCTAACATAGAAGATCCCAATGCTTTCATGATTCTTATTTGATCTCCCAGATAATTGCTTTGATGAAGTGTTCTCTTTGATCTATCTAGACTTTAGAGTGGTGGTGGATGAGGATCACTCCCCATTATTTAGAGTGTTCTTAGAGAGGGGTCCCTTTAGGGATTTTAGAGGATTCTATTCAGATCTCATTATGAATAACAAATGAATTGACTCTCTTAAATAATTAATATAATTGGATTTATATACCACTGGTGTTAGAAAATAATAATTGTGAATACACCCTTATTATTTTCATAGTATTTTTCAGAACCTTGTCTCTATAATAATAATAATATTATTATTATTATTTATTATCATGCACTAAAAATATGAATTAAATTAGATATTTTTTATTTCAATAATATTCAATATATATTATATCTCATCAAACCATTAGACTCAATCTTCCATTCCACCATAATATTTATCATGCCTTGAATAATAACTATTTATTTAATAAATAAATATCATTGAATTATTCTCTAATAAATAAATAAATATTATATTCACTAAATATAAAATAGATATTTATTAAATATTTATATCACCTTAAATTATCTCAAATAATTAGTGACAAAATATATGTGGTCAAGAAAACATAAATAATTATTAAACCTCATATGGGAATAATATTTATTCCAATTTTTAAATAATATTATTATTTAACTAAGATTTTGGATACACTTAATGTGTGACCATTTCGGCCTCTTTCTCTGTGGATTGAAGTGAAGAAGTCCAATGTACAAGGCTAGTGTCTAACAACACTCCATGGAACCCATAGTGAAATAATTTAATGTTTCAATGACCTAATACATCATATTAATGTTTAATGTGTAATATAATCCCTTTATCATTATATATGTAATCAAGGAGGTTGCATGTCGATGCCACATACATATGTTCTTGATGTCTCTTTCTTTGAATTTTTGGAAATAGAACATTCCAATTGAACACTATGGACATGGATTTATTTAGACTATATAATTTCATCAAAGGGGATAATATATCAACTCAAATTAAAAAATATATGGGAAAACATCTCTCACATTATTCATTAATCAAATATTACTCATGATGCACCCAACATATCCTACCTCACTGAAAATATATATGTTTTTGGTTTTGATCAATACATAAAAGTATGTAACTTATAATACTCATTAATAATAACATTAATGTCAAAGTATCAATAAACACATCCATAAATAGGAACATTTAATGAAAAATATAAATGGGGATTTTCTATTGACCGGTCTCGTTATCATAATATCCATGAATGGGTATTACAAATGGTGTAAACCGTGAGAAGGTTACTCAAAGTCCTATGAGTCTCCACCCATGATATCATGTATCATTTGTTTCTCTCAAATAATTTAATCAATCTATATAAAATATATTTATAAATACTATGGTGGAACTTCAGGGTTCTCATCATAGTGGGGAATTACTATGACCTTTATGTGAAATAGCTACTCTTAGAACATTATCACATACTATGTTTCATATAATAAAAATAATGATTTCATAATAAGTTTATTAATACAAAAAATAATCAATACATGTTATCATAATGTACAAAAATGTTCATTCTAGGTCACCAACTCCAATAGACTCCCACATTCACTAGATCCAACTAATAACAAACTTCAACCCACTAGCTCTCAGATGATACCCATACTTATATTTTGATAGGACTTTCGTTAAATGGGTAAATGCATTTTCTTCCATGTAAATAATTCTTATTATAACTTCAAACCTATGAGAAAAAAACATCAAGAGGTTATGCTTTCAGAGTATGTTATTTTCCCTTTGGTGTGACCTTTGTTTTTTTGAAAGAGACACTGCTGTAGTATTATCAAAACACAATGTGATATCGTCTTTACTGATCAGTAAAACTTAAATATCTTGTACAATGTTTCATATCCAAATATATTCCTTGGATACATTATAAGATATTATATACTCAGACTCCACTATTGAATTGAGTACAACTGGATGGTTTGAAATCTTCCATCTCATAGATCCTTTTTTTAGGAAGAAAACATATCCTAACCCTGACATCAAATCATTATGATCTATTTGAAAACTAGAATCAGTATAACCATTGATGACCATCTCCTCGTACCCTCCATAAATAAGTAATATATCCATAGTTATTCTTATATTATTAATGATAACAATAACATTAAACCAATTATGCTCCCCTATATCATCTTTATATCTTCCTACCAAGCTCATTTCATAGTCAACATCAATTATAGTACATAACATGGCATACATGATTGATCATATCATCAAATCTTATGTGATATTACTCATTATATCTTTCTCACATTATGTATGAGGGCACATTTTCTTAGAATTATTTATACAATGTGACCCTAGAACCAATCCCCCCTTTGATTGTTCCATACTAAATCTATTTATTATCTTGTTAATGTATGTAATTTTTCATAGTCCAAGAATCCTCTTGGATCTATCAATAATGATCTTTATCCCTAGAATTTAGGTTGATTCACATATTTACTTCATAGGGAAACATTTATTTAACCAGTCCTTGACAGACTATAATACTGGTATGTCACTTCCATTAAGTAATATTTTATTAACATATATGAAAGAGCGCTGTGGTGGGCGCCCTCAAATGATTAGTGTGATTTGGGGTACTTAAGTGCAGTAGAGTGGCTGACCAAGGTCGTCTCTCAAAGGAGGAAGTGAATTTAACAACTTATTAGAGGTATTCTAAAAAATAAAATAAAATAGAATAGAATAAAAACAATACTTTAAAGGATTGGGGTTTTTTGTAGTTTATGAATCTAGAAGAAGTTTGTTGGAAGAAGATTGTATAATTTTTTTTGTTTTTAGTTTTGAAATGAATTTCAATTTAAATGACACAACAAGAAGATGTTTTTTTAGAAATCTATTTAAAAAGCGTAATCGATCTAACTCTACCTCTTCACTTTATTATTAATCATTATCATTTAAATTAACATTCACTTAATTATGATCCCTTAATTTTTTAAATCCCGAACCCTACGAGAATTAACTTTACCACGAAGATTGAAGTGAATTTTAACCTTAGGCTAACTTCGGAACATGCAATCGCAGCACCCTGCTTTGATTGATGTTCTAAGATTAGCTTATGATCAGTGGTAAATTAAGGCACATATCCATTCTGGAAATGAGTATGAATTGTGTTTAGGGATTATATTTGAACTCTACAAATTTATCTCGTGTGGTCTTGTATTACCGATTAAGATCGCGCTCTCACAATTTACACAAAATCCCGACCTCGCGTGTTTTTATGTTAATTGTTCAATTGCTTGCTTAGTTTCTTAAAATTTAAAAAACACAATTCATGGATCATATTAAGTGAATTACAGTAGCTCATTGATTCAAAATAATTAAATGAAGAGGGTAGAAGATAGATCGATTACTAAAAGACTACTCTTCCATGGGTGGCGTAATCATCGTAGAAGCGTTTTGCATGTGCAAAGGTTTAGAATGGGTATAACCCAATAACGCTTCTACTCAAGAATACCAGCCCAATTAGGAAGATTAAGAGAAGAAGAAATTTAAACAAAACAGAAGAAAAGAGAAGAAATATAAGAAGAGCAATGAAGTTTATTACACAAATGAAAACATTACAAAATGAAGAAGAGAAGGAGGCTTCGATGAGGGGATCCTTGCTTCAAGAGATACCCCTCTTACAATGGTTGGATAATTTGGGTGAAACAAATTCTCCTCTGCCTACAATCTCCCAATGAACGTCCCAACCCCTCCAAATGATAAAAACTCTAATTTATAGAGGGGAGGGGAGGAGAGGTTACAAGTGGTTTCAAGTGTGAATGTAGAAATTCGGCCAAATATTTTATGCCAACTTGCACCGCCCATTTGACCACCAAAACGCGTGAATTGGCCGTCATTCCATAAGGATGATTTCTGCCACAACATGTCCCCGAGCTTTCATCAAAATTTGGGCTCCATCCAAGCCCGTATGTAGAATATATGGCCCAAATACAGAACCTTCTCCATTCTGGCGAGCCCAGCCCAACTTTGACTTCATGGCCCAATTTCAACAAACAAATGAACTCTTTAGCTTTAGTATCCTGAATAAAAGTTGTAGATAATTAAGTTAGCAACACTGTTAGAAAATTTCAAATTCAAATAATAAATATAAAAATATTTATTTTCGAAATACTACAGTTCACTATTAAGGGTAAAACTGGAATTTTCACCAAATTTTCAAATGAATGATCAAATCCCAAATATTTTATAAATAAACATGTTTAACACAATGTGAGGAAATTATATCATTTATTATCAATAAAATATTCAATAAAATAGTGTTTTATCAACTCCCCCACACTTACCCTTTTGCACACCTGGGCAAAACCTCATATCAAGTAAACATCAATATCAAATCAAAACCAATTTTAAAACACATATCTTTAAGATCAATCAATTTCACACCAAGAATAAAAAAGATATCATGCCTCATAAAAAAACTTATTTCAAGTTCTCCATTTATATCATTCAATATATTTCCACTTCATTTATCCGCCCATGCACAAAACACTTACCTCGCTTGAATTTTCTCTCATCACTCAAATATCAATTTTTTTTTTTGCAATGTCTTTCTCATCCAAACTCATACAAGGGTCACCATAGGCTTGATAGATTCCTACATCGCTACCCGATGTGAGTCAAGGACATATGTTTATCATGATGACTTTTCAGGGTTGTTCTTTGGCTTTCGGTTGGTAGGATTAAGATGTGAAAAACTCTGAGGCTGAATGAGGAGGGCTTGACTCTTTTAAAGAAAAATTGCATTAATCTAATTTTCACTTAAATATGGTCTTCTCTTCAATCCCCATAGTATCAATTAAGCTTCATCATCATGAAAGTTCATGAAAGGTTTACACCATTCATCATTTCAGCATAAAAAATGTCAATCTTCTCAAACATGATTTTCTTGAAAGCTCCAGATGGGCACAACTTTCCACCTCAATTAGAAGCTCCAGAAAAGGCACAGCTTCACTTGTCATGAAAGCTCCAGAAAAGGCACAGCTTTCAATATAATGACTTTCTTTAGCAGCAAACACATCTCTTCAGAATTTAATTTTCCACCCAAAGTATCACATAATGTGGTGGCACAACACAAGACAACTTCCCCCACACTTAAGCTCAACTAGATTATGCAATTTCACTTCAAGAGTTGGTTGGATAGGGAAAATTGGCTTGTAATGTGGCTTAACCTAACAGGATGTGCATGGATTCTAAGGGATACAATGATTAAATATTCAAGGTAGGCCATTATAAAAAAGGATTCTTTGAAATAGGGGCTTTAATACCAAACAAATGCCTCAATCATTTAAACACAAGTACCTCAAACCCTCAAGTTTTGACAGGAATAGATCAAATTCTGGTTAAATCAAGTATGGTTTGGTTCTCTCAAGAAGTGAGGTGAATGTAAAGAATATGAAAATAATGGTTTAGAAGCCTCACAGGAAAGTGATTTCAAATATAAAGACAGTGATATTGGCATGGGATTCAAAATTCAGCGTACTTTGCATGAAATTACTAAATATTTGAACTTGAAACAAAGTCATTTCAGCATTCATTTAAGCTTAGTTTCAAGGGGTAAATTGTTTCACTTATTGATATGGATTTAAAAATGGTGATGATAATCATTTTAGCTCAAAATGTTTCAAAAAACACAGAAAATTGTAAAATAAACACACAAAATTTGAAAAACACACAATTTTTTTTTTGGGTTTTTTTTTTAAAATATGTAAACAATTGAAATTACTAAACTAAAAGGTTCCCTCCCCCACACTTAAAATATTGCATTGTCCTCAATGTGAACCCATGAGATGATACATGAAATGCATAATTTTTAAATAGGACAAATAATATAAAAGTGAAAGGGTTAGGAACAGCCTGATGTGATCAAGTGATGATGGGGTCATGCAGTGTGATAAAATCCACTGCATCAGTAGGATGGCCCTCAATGTATCTCTTCAAACGTTGCCCATTGACTGTAAAGCTCCTTCCAGTGTCCTCTTGTGTGATCTCCACTGCACCATAAGGAAAAACATTAGACACAATATAAGTACCTAACCATCTGGAACGCAACTTACCAGGCATCAACTTCAGTCGTGAACTATAGAGAAGGACTTTCTCTCCAACATGAAACTCCCTTTTTTGGATCATTTTGTCATGAGATGCTTTTGATCTTTCCTTGTAGAGCCTTGATTTCTCATATGATGACGGTATAATCTCCTCAAGCTCTTGAATTTTCAACTTCCTTTGAATTCCAGCTTGGGCCAAATCCATGTTACATTTCTTTATAGCCCAATATGCCCGATGCTCGACTTCCACGGGGAGATGACACGCTTTCCCAAAAACAATCCGAAATGGGGACATACCAATGGGGGTCTTGTATGCTGTCCTATAAGCCCACAATGCATCATCCAAGCGCTTGCTCCAATCCTTCCTATTTGGCTGCACGGTTTTCTCCAAGATTTGTTTCAACTCACGATTTGAAACCTCAGCCTGGACATTTGTTTGGGGGTGGTATGGTGTTGATGTTTTGTGTGTCACCCCATACTTTCTAAGGAGGGAATCAAAATTACTATTGAAAAAGTGTGTCCCTTGGTCACTGATGATGGCCTTTGGTACTCCAAACCTGCAAAAAATATGTGCTTTGACAAAGTCCACAACAACATGAGAATCGTCAGTCCTGGTGGCCTTGGCCTCCACCCATTTACTCACATAATCAACAGAAACCAAAATATACAAAAATCCAAATGAACTAGGAAAAGGACCCATAAATTCGATGCCCCATACATCAAAAATCTCACAAAATAGTATGGGTTGTTGGGGCATCTCATGTCTCCTAGAAATGTTCCCAGTGTGTTGGCAACGAGAGCATGACTTACAAAACAAATGGGCATCATGGAACAAGCTAGGCCAATATAATCCAGAGTCTAAAACCTTCCTAGCTGTCCGTTGGGGTCCAAAGTGTCCACCACATGCAAGTGTATGACAGAAATGCAAAACAGACTCAAACTCATGATCGGGAACACACCTCCTAATGACTTGGTCACTACACATGCGCCATAAGTATGGATCATCCCAAACATAAAATCTTGACTCACTCTTTAATTTTTGGACTTGATGTTTCTTCAAATTTACTGGGATTTCAGAGCCAACAATGTAATTAACTAAATCAGCATACCAAGGATGCTTACCTGAGATGGTATAGAGATGCTCATCGGGGACGTGCATTGGGAGATTGGAGGCAGAGGAGAATTTGTTTCACCCAAATTCTCCAACCATTGTAAGAGGGGTAGCTCTTGAAGCAAGGATCCCCTCATCGAAGCCTCCTTCTCTTCTTCATTTTGTAATGTTTTCATTTGTGTAACAAACTTCATTTCTCTTCTTATATTTCTTCTCTTTTCTTCTGTTTTGTTTAAATTTCTTCTTCTCTTAATCTTCCTAATTGGGCTGGAATTCTTGAGTAGAAGCGTTATTGGGTTATACCCATTCTAAACCTTTGCACATGCAAAACGCTTCTACGATGATTACGCCACCCATGGAAGAGTAGTCTTTTAGTAATCGATCTATCTTGGGCGCCCTCAAATGATTAGTGTGATTTGGGGTACTTAAGTGCAGCAGAGTGGCTGACCAAGGTCGTCTCTCAAAGGAGGAAGTGAATTTAACAACTTATTAGAGGTATTCTAAAAAAATAAAATAAAATAGAATAGAATAAAAACACTACTTTAAAGGATTGGGGTTTTTTGTATTTTATGAATCTAGAAGAAGTTTTCTGGAAGAAGATTGTATAATTTTTTTTTGTTTTTAGTTTTGAAATGAATTTCAATTTAAATGACACAACAAGAAGATGTTTTTTTAGAAATCTATTTAAAAAGCGTAATCGATCTAACTCTACCTCTTCACTTTATTATTAATCATTATCATTTAAATTAACATTCACTTAATTATGATCCCTTAATTTGTTAAATCCAGAACCCTACGAGAATTAACTTTACCACGAAGATTGAAGTGAATTTTAACCTTAGGCTAACTTCGGAACATGCAATCGCAGCACCCTGCTTTGATTGATGTTCTAAGATTAGCTTATGATCAGTGGTAAATTAAGGCACATATACATTCTGGAAATGAGTATGAATTGTGTTTAGGGATTATATTTGAACTCTACAAATTTATCCCGTGTGGTCTTGTATTACCGATTAAGATCGCGCTCTCACAATTTACACAAAATCCCGACCTCGCGTGTTTTTATGTTAATTGTTCAATTGCTTGCTTAGTTTCTTACAATTTAAAAAACACAATTCATGGATCATATTAAGTGAATTACAGTAGCTCATTGATTCAAAATAATTAAATAAAGAGGGTAGAAGATAGATCGATTACTAAAAGACTACTCTTCCATGGGTGGCGTAATCATCGTAGAAGCGTTTTGCATGTGCAAAGGTTTAGAATGGGTATAACCCAATAACGCTTCTACTCAAGAATTCCAGCCCAATTAGGAAGATTAAGAGAAGAAGAAATTTAAACAAAACAGAAGAAAAGAGAAGAAATATAAGAAGAGCAATGAAGTTTATTACACAAATGAAAACATTACAAAATGAAGAAGAGAAGGAGGCTTCGATGAGGGGATCCTTGCTTCAAGAGCTACCCCTCTTACAATGGTTGGATAATTTGGGTGAAACAAATTCTCCTCTGCCTCCAATCTCCCAATTCACGTCCCAACCCCTCCAAATGATAAAAACTCCAATTTATAGAGGGGAGGGGAGGAGAGGTTACAAGTGGTTTCAAGTGTGAATGTGGAAATTCGGCCAAATATTTTATGCCAACTTGAACCGCCCATTTGACCACCAAAACGCGTGAATTGGCCGGCCTTACAGAAGGATTATTTGTGCCACATCATGTCCCCGAGCTTTCATCAACATTTGGGCTCAATCCAAGCCCGTATGTAGAATATATGGCCCAAATACAGAACCTTCTCCATTCTGGCGAGCCCAGCCCAACTTTGACTTCATGGCCCAATTTCAACAAACAAATGAACTCTTTAGCTTTAGTGTCCTGAATAAAATTTGTAGATAATTAAGTTAGGAACACTGTTACAAAATTTCAAATTCAAATAATAAATATAAAAATATTTATCTTCGAAATACTACAGTGCACTATTAAGGGTAAAACTGGAATTTTCACCAAATTTTCAAATGAATGATCAAATCCCAAATATTTTATAAATAAACATGTTTAACACAATGTGAGGAAATTATATCATTTATTATCAATAAAATATTCAATAAAATAGTGTTTTATCAATATACCTATGATAATTACTAAATTCTAACTAAACCTATTGTAAACACATGGCTCACATTCATACTTAATTAAACCAAATTCTATTATGTCTTCATAAAATAGAATTATCCATGACTCGGCTGCTTACATCAATCTATAAATGGATTTCTACAACTTGAAAATCTTATTTGAACCACCTAGAGTCTAAAACACTTCTTGTTGTGTCGTATATAAATCTTTGTGAAGGTTCCCATTAATGAAATCAGTTTTTATGTCCGTCTTCCAAATGTTATAATCATGATATGTTTCTATAACATGTATTATTATAAAGGATTTAACCATTGAAACCATTGAAAAGGTTTTATCATAGTAAATTCCTTGAATTTTGTTAAACCCTTTATCCACTAACATTTCTTTATAGGTATTTAATTTACCTTTCATGACCAGTTTTCTCTTGAATACCTATTTTTACACTATGGGATTTATATCAATTGGTGCATTAACTAGAACCCAAACTTGGTTCTAATAAATGAAATCCATTTCAGAATCAGTTTATTCATTCCTTCTTGTAGCTTTTAACCTCTCAAATTACTCTTTTTGTGAGGTTGTTTCATCATTTTCGACCAATAATGAGTCACCATCTTCAATTAAAAAAACCATATCTCTATGGTTCCCATACCTCTCTATTTCTCCTATATATTACTTGTGTTTTAGAAAATACTTCTTCCATGGGGACCTAAGGAATAAATTTTTAAACAAATCTTGGATATATTGAGCATCAACTTCATTGAATTATATCTTACTCCCACTATCCTTTTTGAGGATGTTCTCCCTCTCATAAAAGATGACTTTTTTGGTGAAAGTCGATTTTATATCTGAGGGGTTTTATAGGTAGTATATTGGGAAAAAATCCCTCAAGGTATCATTGAAGCATTTTTGTGGTGATTGTGTTTGTTGACAAAGTGGACATCTGAGTAGTGACTGTTGACAAAGCAAAACAATGACATACAAATTTGTTGACAAAGAGGATTTCATGGTGGAATGTCGAGTTCAACAGCTGAGGTCAAAGATCCATGTTTGATTCAAGAACTTCGATAAAAGGAATGGATGATCTGGAGGCGGTACAAAAGAACAGATACAAGGTGACGCCGTTTTCCAGTGTATGCCAAATTTTTGGGCCTGAAAATCGGCAAATGAAGAAAAGATTTTTTGGCAAAGGGACTTGTGCGCCGTGGACTTGGAGTACAGGAAACTTGCGCGCCATATGTTTTTCAAGATCAGAAGATCAAAATATGTCTAAGGAAATAGGTTCGCGCAAGTTTGGGAGTTGGTCGCGCAAGTGTCTAAAAGGAGAGAAGACTTGCGCGCCGGGACTGGGTCACGCAGGTGACTTGCGTGCCGTCGCGCAGGGTGGTCAATTTTCCTATAAATACTGGACCACCCCCTCTTCATTCTTAATGGAGTTCAACAATTTGAGAAATCAGAGCTCCCGTCGCGCAGGTGTGGTGGTCGCGCAAGTGGTGTGTGTGGTCGCGTAGGTGGGACTTGCGCGCCAGAGGTTGAAGTTGTGCGCCGGTGTTAGAAGTTGCGCGCCGGATGGCAGTTGCATGCCAATATTGGTTTGGGCGTAAAAGGAAGAGAGTCGTGAAAGTTTGGAGTTGAGGAAGCTTGTGTCGCGCAAGTGTCAGAGGAGGACTTGCGCGCCCGTTGTTACTTGCGCGCCGATACTTGCGCGTCGAGGTAGACTTGCGCGCCAAGTAAGGTTTGTTCCAGCAGTGTTTTTCGGACTGCATGGAAGCTGGAAGTTTTCCCAATACCTTCGTTGCAAAGAGATATTCATCTTCGGGTGAAAGTTTTACTTCAACAGAGCATCTACACACAGAGAAAGATGCATTCATTCATGAAAATGAAGAGACCTACAGGTCTATAAACTGTGAGTGGATTCCTTCCAAGAGCAGTGAGCTTAGGAAGAGGAAGAAGGTGATCCTCTCCACCGGCAGTGAGCCAGAGAGAGAGAGACAGGGAGTGACCCTTGGGAAAGTAGTGAGCTGACCCTAAATTTGTAAAGGCAGTGAGCCTCGGTATATAAGTGATCTAGTCCGAACCTTGTAATCCACAGCTAGTGAAGATTAGTGGAATTTGGTACGACCGGAAACCTGTCGGCATATGCTCCTTGGACGTAGCCCTTAGCGGTGAACCAAGTAAAATTGTTGTGTCCTTCACTTGCTTTACTTTATGTTTATATTGTGTAGCAGGAAAGAGAGAGAAGAGTGTTTTTCTTAACAGCGAAACAAGATCAGAACGGGCATTAATTTTTAATTAGTCATACCCTGATTCACCCCCCCTCTCAGGGTATTCAGCCTAGTGGACCTAACAAGTGGTATCAAAGGGAAAGGTTGAAAGTTGTTCTTCTCTCAATGGAGGTCACCAATCATAAAGGGATTCCGAACTTCGACGGATATAATTTTCAGATATGGAAGAATCGGATGCAACACTATTTCCGATCCTTGGGAATGGATGTGTTTTCAGCAGCCATGCATGGTATCACAGCTGATATTAATAGTGGTGCTTTATCAGAAGCTGAGCATAGAGAGTTGGATGCTGATTCCAAAGCAATCAATGCCTTAGTGGGAGCCCTTTCCAATCCCATCTACACGAAGGTGATGTCATGAAAAACGTCACATGCGATGTGGGAAAAGCTTTTGAATATATATGAAGGGGACACAAAAGTCAGAGAGGCAAAGCTGCAGGTGTTGTGGAACAAATATGAAGATCTGAAAATGAACCCGAATGAGTCTGTTGACGCATTCTTTGATAGGGTAAACATTGTTGTGGAAGATATGCGAGGTCTTGGAGAAGTCATTGAAGACATAAATAATGTAAAGCTCATCTTGAGGAAACTTCCACCTCGGTTCAATCAGAAAGTTTCAGTACTAGAAGATAAAGATCCAAAAGAGTTGACATTGGACAATTTGCACAGTACCTTGGTTGTATATGAAATGAGGAACGATGATAATGAGGTTGTGGAAAAGAGGAAGTCTAAAGAGGTGGCATTTAAGGCCATGAAGAAGCTCACCATTGAAGATTCTAATGAAGAAGAAGAGACGGATGAGGTGATGTCATTTCTTTCTTCAAATCTACAAAGAGGAAGAGGAAAATTTAAAGGTAAACTTCCACTAGAATGTTTTCGATGTGGAAAGGTTGGTCATCTTGCAGCAAGATGCCCGAAGAAGTTTCAAGATGATGATGATGATGATGAAGTTGAAATTCCCAAGAATAAAACTTCAGCTTTTGTGAAAGGGAAGAAACAATTCAAGGGAAATTTCTTCAAGAAAAAGAATCTTCTCTCACAAGAACTTGAAAGTTCAGATGAGTCTGAGGATGAAGAGGTTGAGGAAATTGAAAATTGCAGAGATCGTGGGGTAAATTCCTTGGTGGCGATTGTTGGTAGTTCTCAAAAGGGAGAAGAAGTTGATGCTAAAGAAGAAGAAGAAATTGAAGGGAGAGTTGATATGGAAGCTGAATTGGAAGCAGCTCTTGAGGAGATAGACGTATAGAGAGCCAAAACGAAGAAAGCCAATAAAGTGGTTCGTGATGCCAAACTCTATATGCAACAACAGGATGAAGAAAACTCTGAGCTGTTAGAAGAAATTGAAAGACTAAAATCCTCAACACTGGAGAACTCAGAAAATATTGTTGAGTATAAGCTTAAAGTTGAGGAATAAAAGAAGGAAATTGATTGTTTGACCAACACAGGAAAAGATCAGGTTAGACGTATCAAAGAGCTTGAAGAAGAAGTGTTCAGTCTACGACAAAAACTTAAGGATCAAGATAAACTCTTGACCCCTAATGTGATATCTGAAAAGAAGGCCATTCAGAAGACAGAGAAGATGAAAGCGGAGCCTAGCAATTCAGTAGGGAAGAAGCAGCAATTGAGCTCAGATTTTAAGGTCGTTTCTGGGCCTAGTAAAGAACAAAAATCTATGACAATTGCAGTCAGACCGCAAGCACTCATCCCGAAAGTGAAGGTTGATTTGGGCACAAAACAGAATCAGAATATTCAGAGATCTCAAAGGGAAAATCGTAGTGATGAAATATCACGAGGGAATGCATCCTATATCAGGTGTTATTGCTGTGGTAAAATGGGACACTCACAGTATGTGTGTTCCATAGCCAAGAGATACAGAAGGGAACATGAACAGAGATGGCAGCCAAACAGAGAATGGTTTTCCAGAACACATTTTGAAGGACACTGTTTTTGGTGCGGAGGATTTGGACACATGGATAGGTATTTCACTTCAACCATTTAGAGAAATGTGTCAAAGCAGAATCAAAATGTTCACAAGCAGAAGATCAATAAACCAACAAGTGAGTTAAAAGTTCAGAATAGATTTGCAGCTCTGCAAGATGAGGGTGGTCCATCATACTCTGAGAAAGAACAGAAGTCTCAATCCATGCCGAGTGTGAAAGAAAAAGTATGGACCAAGAAGAAGAAAAATGAGAAGGCTGTGGTGGTGGAGATTGCCCTTAAAGCATCAGATCGATCTGGTGTTTGGATCCTTGATAGTGGTTTTACATCACACATGACGGGTAATAAGGATCTTGTTACAGGAATCAAATATGACAAAGAAGGAGTTGTCAAATTTGGAAATGATGAAGTCCTGAAGATTGTTGGCTCAGGGAAAGCCAAGTTTGGGGGCAAAGAGATGAGACGTGCTGATGTCTTGGTAGTAGAGGGTCTCAGTCATAACCTACTCAGTGTCAGTCAACTATGTGACTCTGGGAACTCTATCCAATTTACCAAGAAGATGTGTGTTGTGAAAGGAAAAGATGGAGCAACTGTTCTGTAGGGAAAAAGGTCAAAGGGAAATCTCTATCTTGTAGGTGGGGAAGAAGATACTTGTCTTTTATCCATAGAGGAAGAAAACCAGTTGTGGCATAAGCGACTTGGTCATCTATTCCAACCATCTATGGAGGATCTCGTTAAATGCGATGATGCTGAAGACCTTCCCAAACTATCACGTGATCGCACTCATACGTTTGATGCTTGTCAACAAGGGAAAATCATCAGAAAGACATACAGGCCAAAGGAACAGAAATCAACTAGAGTGCTCGAATTGGTTCATGCTGATGTATGTGGACCTATCTCACCACGAGCTATAAATGGGCAAAGGTACTATGTTCTTTTCATTGATGACTATAGCAGAATGGCCTGGGTATTCATCATAACCCATAAGACAGAGGTGTTCAGTTTCATAAAGCAGTACAGGAGGGAATCAGAAAAGATGCTTGGGCAGCAAATCCTGAAATTTTGTACTGATAACGGTACAGAATTTACAAACAGTCAGGTTGAAAACTATCTCGAGAAACATGGGATAAGGCATTAAGTATCATCAGTAAGAACTCCCCAACAGAATGGAGTGGTTGAAATAAGAAATCGGATCATCAAAAACATGGACAGAACAATGCTTATTGATAAGGACCTACCAGAGAAATTTTGGAAGGAAGCCGTTTTAACATCGGTCTATGTTTCAAACAGGTCTTTGTTGTGTCCGAAGCAAGGGAAGACTCCGTATGAACTATGGTACGGAAAGAAGCCTACGTTGAAATACTTTCGAATCTTTGGAAGTAAGTGTTTCATTCTCAAAAAATAAAATCATAGGAAGTTTGAGGCACGAGGAGATGAAGGGATATTCCTTGGCTACTCAGGGAAAAGTAAAGCATATAAATGCTTCAACAAGAGGCTAGGAAAAATCATTGAAAGCAATGATGTCGCTATAGTTGAAAATGAGCAGAATACTCAATGATCCAGTGAACAGTTCCTGGATGAAAGTGATGATGAGGTAAGCAACCCAGGGGGAGAAGAAGTGGCAGAAGCTGACTCAGAAGAAGATGCTGATGATGAAGAGGAAAATGTCAAGTCGGTGTCTGTGAGGAAGTCAAAGAGTCGAGCTGAAATTGATAGGCAGAATATCATTAGTGATCAAACAGCTCCAGTTCATACTCGAAGAATGAAATCATCACAGCAAGCATCGTTTTTGTCTCAAATGGAGCCGAAATGTTTTTCTGATGCAGCTGAAGATGAAAACTGGGTTCAGGCCATGAACGAAGAGCTTGATCAGATTGAGAAGAACCAGACATGGGAGATTGTTTTGAGGCCAGCAGACAAGAATGTCATCAGGACTAAATGGGTCTATCGCAACAAGATGAATGAAGATGGAATAGTGATTCGGAACAAATCACGACTAGTGTGCAAGGGATACTCCCAGATAGAGGGAATATATGTTGATGACACATTTGCACCGGTTGCAAGGCTGGAGACAATCCGATTATTTTTGGCCATAGCATTGCAAAGAAAGTTCAAAGTGTTCCAGATGGATGCCAAATCCGCATTCTTGAATGGGGTTCTGGAAGAAGAGGTGTATATTGAGAAGCCAGATGGTTTTCTCATTCATGAGGATGAGAACAAAGTTTGCAGGCTGAAGAAGGCGGTGTATGGGCTGAAACAAGCACCAAGGGCATGGTACTCAAGGCTTGATCAGTACTTGAAGAAGATTGGTTTCCAGTGTGGAGGAGTTGAATACAACCTCTATTTCATCAATGAAAGTAATCAAAGGATGATGGTGCTATTGTATGTCGATGACATAATTTTTGGCGGATCAGATGAAGCTCAGTGCAGACAGTTTTCAGAATTGATGAAAAATGAGTTTGAAATGTCAATGATTGGAGAGCTAACGTTTTTCCTTGGTCTACAGGTGACACAAGGAAGTAATGGAACTTTCATTTCTCAATCCAAATATGCCAAAGAGGTTCTAAGAAGGTTTGGAATGGATAATTCCAAAGAAATGAAGACTCTGGTTGCTACCCGAATGAAATTATCAAAAGATGATGATGGTAAGGCAGTTAATATCACAGAATACAGGCAAATCATTGGAAGTCTATTGTACTTAACCGCAACAAGGCCTGATATTGTTTTCTCCACATACTAAGCAGCGAGATATCAGAGTAATCCCAAGGAAAGTCACATTCTTGCAGTGAAAATAATACTTCGGTATATCAAGGGCACGGTGGACTTCGGCTTGACATACAACGACAAATCTCACACAGAGTTATTGGGATATACTGATGCAGACTGGGTCAGTTCAGCAGATGATAGAAAATCAACGTCAGGTGGTGCATTCTATCTTGGTGGATTTTGTATTTCTTGGCTAAACAAGAAACAAGATTGCATTTCATTGAGCACCGCAGAAGCTGAGTATATTGCGGCCACTCAAGCATGCACACAGTTATTGTGGATGAAGCAGCAGCTTGAAGATATGGGAGTTGAAGTGAAGTCTCCGATCAGAATCCAGTGTGATAACTCAAGTGCTATAAATCTCAGAAAAATTCTCGTCCATCACTCAAGGACAAAGCACATTGAGATTAAGTATCATTTTATCAAGGAGAAGGTTGAGCAGGGAATCGTGAAGTTGGAGTATGTGCCTACAGAGCTACAGGTTGCAGACATTCTGACAAAGGCCTTACCCAAGGAAGCTTTTGAGAGGCATCGACTGGCTCTGGGAGTTCAGTCGATTCCCCACACTTGAAATAGTGTGGATGTAGGACCTCCCCCTCTCCCCGAGGTATGATGTGTTTTTCCCTAATGTGCTGACTTGTTCTCTACTCTGTTATAGACTACCAAGGACTGCCTTTGGGTTCGTTGAAAAAGGGGGAGAAAATAGTGATTGTTCAAGGGGGAGACAATGTGGAGATTTGATAAATCTTGAATGATATGGGGAGAAACTGACAGGTGGAGCAGCCAGATAGGGGGAGTTGAAGCCAGTTGAACGTGCTTAGCCAGAGCTTAGCTTGGACAACACAGGAAGTATGGCTAAAGAGGTGTTGAAGCTATGAGCAGAAAGGGGGAGCGTATTAAATCTGACGATGCAAGAAGTGATCGATCAAAGAATAGATATCATGACAGCTGAGGATCGTGATAAAAGCATAAGAGTGGTGTTGGAAAGTGGTAAGACTATTTCCCAACCAAACATTTGTCTTCCAACAAATCCATCAACAATTGGTATCAGTTTAGTACAAATTGGTATCAGTTTGGTGTCAATAGTGGATGTCAGAGATGAAGTGATTCATTGATGAACTTTTCATTTACTCTTGTTTCTCACGCCGAGCATTGATCATGTGGGCTTAGAGTATGTGTTGATTAAATCCTTGATCGCTATCAGAATCGCAATGCGGCGAATGGAGGCTGAAGAATAAGCGACGTATCTTTGTTTTGGAAAAGTTTTCAACAAACCCAAAGGGAAAGATTGTTGGGAAAAAATCCCTCAAGGTATCATTGAAGCATTTTTGTGGTGATTGTGTTTGTTGACAAAGTGGACATCTGAGTAGTGACTGTTGACAAAGCAAAACAATGACATACAAATTTGTTGACAAAGAGGATTTCATGGTGGAATGTCGAGTTCAAGAGTTGAGTTCAACGATCCATGTTTGATTCAAGAACGTCGATAAAAGGAATGGATGATCTGGAGGCGGTACAAAAGAACAGATACAAGGTGGCACCGTTTTCCAGTGTTTGCCAATTTTTTGGGCTTGAAAATCGGCAAATGAAGAAAAGTGTTTTTGGCAAAGGGACTTGCGCGCCGCGGACTTGGAGTACAGGAAAATTGTGCGCCATATGTTTTTCAAGATCAGAAGATCAAAATATGGCTAAGGAAATAGGTTCGCGCAAGTTTGGGAGTTGGTCACGCAAGTGTCTAAAAGGAGAGAAGACTTGCGCGCCGGGACTGGGTCGCGCAGGTGACTTGCGCGCCGTCGCGCAGGGTGGTCAATTTTCCTATAAATACTAGACCACCCCCTCTTCATTCTTAACGGAGTTCAACACTTTGAGAAATCAGAGCTCCTGTCGCGCAGGTGTGGTGGTCGCGCAAGTGGTGTGTGTGGTCGCGTAGGTGGGACTTGCGCGCCAGAGGTTGAAGTTGTGCGCCGGTGTTAGAAGTTGCGCGCTGGTTGGCAGTTGCGCGCCAATATTGGTTTGGGCGTAAAAGGAAGAGAGTCGCGCAAGTTTGGAGTTGAGGAAGATTGTGTCGCGCAAGTGTCATAGGAGGACTTGCGCTCCCGTTGTTACTTGCGCGCCGATACTTGCGCGTCGAGGTAGACTTGCGCGCCAAGTAAGGTTTTTTCCTGCAGTGTTTTTCGGACTGTGTGGAAGCTGGATGTTTTCCCGATACCTTCGGTGCAAAGAGATATTCATCTTCGGGTGAAAGTTTTACTTCAACAGAGCATCTACACACAGAGAAAGATGCATTCATTCATGCAAATGAAGAGACCTACAGGTCTATAAACTGTGAGTGGATTCCTTCCAAGATCAGTGAGCTTAGGAAGAGGAAGAAGGTGATCCTCTCCACCGGTAGTGAGCCAGAGAGAGAGAGACAGGGAGTGACCCTTGGGAAAGCAGTGAGCTGACCCTAAATATGTAAAGGCAGTGAGCCTGGGTATAGAAGTGATCTAGTCCAAACCTTGTAATCCACAGCTAGTGAAGATTAGTGGAATTTGGTACGACCGGCAACCTGCCGGCGTATGCTCCTTGGACGTAGCCCTTAGCGGTGAACCAAGTAAAATTGTTGTGTCCTTCACTTGCTTTACTTTATGTTTATATTGTGTAGTAGGAAAGAGAGAGAAGAGTGTTTTTCTTAACAGCGAAACAAGATCAGAACGGGCATTAATTTTTAATTAGTCATACCCTGATTCACCCCCCCCCCCTCTCAGGGTATTCAGCCTAGTGGACCTAACATAGTATCCCTTTGTTTCCTTATGATACCCTATGAAGATACACATTATTATCTAAGTTTCTAGTTTTCTTCTTAATAAGGCCTTAACAAATGTATCACAAACCGATAAATATTTATGAAAAAAAGAATAGTTTCTTTTACCTCCATAACTCAAAGGGAATTCCATTTTCCACATTATGTGGTACTCGGTTTAATCTATATGATATAGTTGGTAATGAATATCCTCAAAAGGATAATGGAAGATCTGTATGACTCATCATCATCCTTACCATGTCTAACAATGTATGGTTCCTCCTTTCACTAACACCATTCCACTGTTTTTTGTAAGGTGGAGTGATTTGAGATAGAATCTCAAACTCCCATGGAATTTTCATAAACTCTTAGTTAATATATTCACCATCCTGTTCTAATTGAATCTTCTTTAACTTCTTTCCAAGTTGATTCTCTACTTCATTCTATAAATCTTGGAATTTAGCAAAGGACTCGGACTTATACCTCAACAGGTATGAATGACCATATCTAAGTCATCATTAAAATTTATGATGTAAGAATACCCACCACTAGATTCTACAGGAAATGGTCCATATACATCATTGTGTCCAAATACTAAAATATATATTTCTCGTTAACCCTATCAACTAAATGGTTTTTCAGTTATTTTTCCTTGTATGAAATCATGACATCATTTAAGTGGTTTTAGATCAAAATGGTATAAATAACCATCTTGGTGGATATTTGTGAAATATGTCTCATTTTGATGACCAATACAGTGATTCCATAGCTGAGTGTTATATGATTCATGTGAACATGATTCATTATTTATTGTGAATACTTGGTTTTCATAATTTAATAAAGAATGACTATTATTTAAATGTGCCATACCATAGAATTTCATTTATAAAATAAAAAACTTTAATTTAAAAATATGAAAATAAAACCATTTACATCTAATAATGATACAAAAATTATGGTCCTTGTAACATTTGATACATAATAACAATATCTTAATACTGATATATTTATATTGGTATTTAAATTTCATACTCACTAATGGGTAAAGCGGCCAACCTCGCACCATTGGAAGCTTGCAATTCCACCAATCCTTTATAAATATTTTAGGATCTAATTTGTTCATATATTTAGATAAAACTGTGAGAACTAAAATCTATATCCAATACCCAATGTGTATATATTGAAATATTAAACTCAATAATGAGTTCACCTTTATCTTTCCCTTGTTTCTGGGTGTGGTTCCTCTTCTTATGGCCTTTCTTTCCACAAGAAAAACAAACTACCTCTTTTTCCTTTCCCTACCTCTATAGCATCCTCTTCTTGGAAGGATGGTTCTTGGGAGATTTATAATTGTTATGAGTCTTGGTCCCATTATCCTTTTTCTTCCATTTCTTATTCACCATAAAAACTAAAATTTTATCTTAGCCCATATCCTTATCCACTTGGTGAATCAGAGTAAGAACTTTGAAAATACTATTCTCATTATTTTTCATGTTATAATTAATAATAAAACAAGGGAAGGACTTTGGTTGTGAGGAAATTATGAGATATGTGTGAAACTCATCTGGTAATTTAATCCCTAAGATGTATAAGTGTTCAATGTATCCAATAATCTTGACTAAATGAGGACCATCTGGCCCCAAATCTCTAATTTTAGTTGTAAACAAAGCATTGGAGATATCATATATCTCTTCTATTTCCTTCTATGGATAGATATCTCAAAGGTGAGACATGATTCTATACTCATCTATGACCTTATGTTACTTCATAAGATCATTGGTCATGGATGATAGCATGAAACATAGAACATTTGTGGAATTGTTCAAATTATTCTCATAGAGACATAACTATTCCTCACTATCCTCTTTACTAGGTTCTTTAATAATATGTTATTCTAGCACATACAATTTCCATTCATGGAGTAGTGTAACACATAAGCTCCTTTACCACTCTTGGAAATTTGTGCCTTTGATAAGGTTATCCTTCTCAAGTATGGATCGCAGTGAAAAGTTTGATTTCATGTTTATTATTTTTTCTACAATTAATATGAGAAGAGTTTTAGAAATTTAACTAATAAAATTTAGACAAATAAATATTATATTTATTAATATCTCATTATTTGATCGAAACTAGTAGACCTCACTATTGGATTTAGAATATCCAAAAAATTGGACATTATACTGGATAGGATTTGTATTCCACTTATCATCACCTTGACTTTGTCCACTAAAGAATTTTTAAGGGTTTTAGGTAGGCATTCCAAATTTCAGCTGCATTGACTCATAGTTCCTTGATCTGTATAGTGGACTCCCCAATCTTAAAATCCTCAAATTGTATTTCCTCAATCTTTTCCTTACAGTTACACCATGTCATTCTTTGGCTATCATATTTTGATGTGAACTAAGTTAATCCAACCAAAAACTTCAACTTATAATTCTCAAATAATTGAAAGAACCCCAACTTTGATTTGTTAATAACTTTGAACTATGGTTTGATTTTAACTTAAGTGGTTAAATGATATACCTACATAATATATATAATTAAGGGATTTATAAATTATGTGTAAATTTTGAATTATTATCTTTATTACATGCATGTTAATATTCAGTGGATATACTTAATAAATTAACCATGTATTGGATAAGGTTTACACATAAGTCATTTTATTTTAGTTCTATACTCTATGATTGTTAATTAATTAATTTATATGATGGTGAAACAACATCTATAATTAAATAACCATGAAACTTATAAAAAATTAAATAATAAATTGGTATGATCATGAGATTTTACTAATGGTTAGTTTATCTAGTGGATGATAAACTAATCATTGAACTAGGGGAAAACGCATTGAACCATTTATGGTTCATGTTGCATCTTTACACCTATTAACCTATGCACTTATCTTGGATTGGATTCATCTTGGATCTATGAATCAACCACCTAAACTATCTTAGGAGCTCTATCCATTACATATGATTTTACTCTCATGGAGTTGTGGAAAACTGAAGGATTGGTTAAGGGGTTTACATAAAATAAACCATGGGTATTAAAGCCCTTACATAATGATAGGAGGGATGAAACACAAGATAATAATTTAATTTAATTATTAAAAAAATGAATCCAATAACATACAAATTTTTGGTCTGTGATCATGATCATCCACATACATGAAATGAATTAAGTATTTAATAAAATTAGTATTCAATTCCAGTCATTCTTATTTAATATAAATCACGCTTGAATCAATTAATTAAATTTTATAATTAACTGATTCTTTTATATTAACTCACATATGAATTTTCATGAGATTCTCATCCATCATAATTTTTTCAAAAAATAAATTTATTTATTTAAAAATAATTTTGTTCAAAAAAATTTACCTTGGAGGCAACACGATGAGTAATCCTATAAACTACCCAACATGTATTATACTCATATACTATTTACTCTTGTAACATGTGAAATATTTTACTTATCATGTAATTTCATGGTATTACTACCAACGTAATGTCCAAATGGAACACATGGTATTTACATAGTTTGTAATTCTTATTTGAACGTAGTGTAATAATTGTATTATGAATTATACATGATATGTAGATCCCATCATTACATAGAAATTAATTAGACATTTATATATATATAACCTGTCACATGATGTGTAATATCAACTTAATGACCACAAAGAACATATGATGATAATGTTTGAATAATATAATGAATTAAATTGTAATTCTATTTAATTTGGTAAAAGTACATGGCATATACGTTGTAGTTACACCTCATGTATTATTCTCACCATCTATCTATGGAACACTCCTAAGGACTCTACATGCAATTGTGTCATCGAAGATATTTGAGTACACAATGTGTGAATGTGATATATAGTGTGTGGTCTCCGAGTTAAATGGTCACCATTCATGTAGGCGATGTAAGAAGATACACGGACCATCTGTGAATAAAGGACTTCATGATGTGTATGGGAGTTACACTGCGTGTAGTCCATCTGGCCATGTGCCAGTCTAGCTCAATCAATATGTGGTGTGTGATTAAATTCACCACATGTAATAAATGCATCAGTTCGAATTAATTGTTAATTAATTGAAGGTAAATTAAACTTGGGTACATGGTTTGTACCTCTCGTTTCCATGATGTGTACTCTTTTGTTGTCTAGTTAGACTCCTTGGCACCTCTAGATGAGATCATAAAATTTATTTTGATCATAAAATTAATTTATTTGATTATATTTTTGTAAAATGAATAAAAACAATGAAGATATCGAAATTAAAATTAAAAAATAAATTAATATGGAATTGAAAACTAATAATAAATGTGTATATCAATCAAATATCTTCAAATAATTAAATATTATCTTGCAACCTCTCTAATACAGCTTGAAGTTCCTGGATGGAGTTGAAGTGGTGGATAGGGCATGTCCAACTCTTATTTTTGTCATGATTGATGATTAATATGAGATTTACACAATTATAATTTTTATGATCAGTGGAATTGAATCAAATAATATATAAAATATAAAAATGTCAGAACCAAAGTGCATGATCATCACATATTATTTTAATTAATATGGGAAATAAAATAATTACCTTGTGAGAAATTATTTTTTCATTGATGGAGCTATCAACATATCTATGTCATAATGTCATTACATTATTGAAATCAATATTATATTCTCTCAATAATTGATCCACATGTGTTCTGTGAACCTTCTAATGTTATTTTAGGAATCTTCAGGTGCTAGCATGGTAGATCATGACACTTGCATTGTTCATCTTTAATCGCCCCAAGAATCGCATCAATGAAGGGTTATCTCTGATCTCTCTAGACATGAGAGTGGTGGTAGATGAATTTTAATCTTTTTTAACGATAGAATTCTTAGAGAGGTAACTATTTAGGGATTTGAGAGGATTCCCTCCAGATCTCATTGTGCACAAAAAATGAATTATCACTCTTAAGAAAATAATATAATTGTGTTTATATATTGTTAGGGTCAGAAAATTATAATTACCTATGTGCCCTTATTATTTGTTTAATCCCCATGGATCCACATATCTTTAATAATAATCTTTTAATTTTAATTTTTTGATATGCTCTAAACATTCATAATAAATTAAAAATTATTTATTCAAATAATATTCTACATATATTATTTCTCACCAGACCGTTAAACTCAGCCAGTTATTCCTCCACAATATTTATCAAGGCTTTAATAATAAATATTTATTTAATAAATAAATATAACTGCATTATTCACCAATAAATAAAAAATATTATATTCACTAAATAGAAAATAAATATTTATTAAATATTTTTATCACATTATATTCTCTCAAATAACTATTGAAGGAATATATGTGATCATGAAAACATGGATAATTATTAAACCATGCATGAGAATAATATTTATGCAACTTGTTAAATAAAATTATTATTTAACTAAGATAATTGATACACTTAGTTTGTGACCCACTCGACCACTTTCTCAGTGAAATTAGGTCAATTAGCCTAAAGTACATGGTTATCGTCTAACAACACAATAAAGGTCCATATTCTATTCAATACATCCCACTCATTGGGACATATTACTCACAATTATAATGAACACACTCCTGTTTCATTACCAGAAATCATGTTGAATGATGTATGGAAACCCCAACACATAATCCACACTCAATATTCTATTGTCACCACTTTCATGGCACTACTGTCCTTACTGTATAATGTAAAACTGCACAATATGTTTTTGTCGTATGACCCTAAACTGTAAAATACAATCTATATTGGATTTGATTCCTCTTGACTAGAATATGATGGAAGTCTCACTATGGTTAAAACCTAACATCGTTACCACAAACATTATTCCCCACCAATTGATATTCCCCATAATCTTGTATGTCCTTTCAAAAAATCCATATCCCCTAGAGAACCATCATATTTTGGTCATATCCTACTCAGTGGGACATATCCCTAAAATCCCAATGAATCATCTCATTATGAAATGTTCTTAATGAAATCATGCCCCCACTCGAAGGCTCATATCCCCTAAGGTAATCACTAAATTCATATTTATAAGGAAACATACCATTTGAAATCAATCAAAATGGGCCTTTTAGGTGCATGTCTCATGCCAACCATTTCTATGCACATTTATTCAACATGTGATGGTTGCATGAACTTAAAGGTAACTGTAATGGTCCTTGTCACATGAACTTAAAAGGTACGACATGTCCTTTTATGAAGAATCAAACTATATGGGTTTTGATTCCATTTATAGGGATTTGTAGTAATCCCTTCTTATGGTCCTGATCCCAACACCCCAAACAACTACTTCTTTAATAGTGGTAAACTCTAGAGCACCCATGTTTATTTATTTAAACTATAAAACCCTAAAACTATGCTTCACTAAGTAATAAGAACAATATAATGAAACTTTTATACATAAAGATGGTAACATCATGGGGGAACCTTTCATGTATACAGATTTTCACATTAATGAGAGACCTCTAATATATAGAAAAAGTTCACATTAATATTTTTTTGATCCACTGCTAGCACAAGGATAACTTGTACCTCACTTGGATTAGGAAATGATTCACAAATACGAATAAAATCTATATGAGAGTCTCAAAGTAGACAATAATATCCCCCTATAATGGTATAAATGAGTCTGAACACCCATCCTCTTGACCAATGTGCATTCAAAGGTGTCACCATAAAATTCACAAGGATGGCCTACCATTAGAAATTATTTATTCATTGTCCCAAAATTCCACAACAGAGTCTTGTAAGATGTTTCCACTGACAAAAAACTGGTGAACCTGATGTAAATCCTTTAACCATGAAGGTGATCAATGGAACATGCTCCTACATGCGATTCCACATTAATGAGTTTTCATTTTTTTTTTCTAATCATTTTCAGGACTTTTAGACTAATACCCCCATTTGATCCAAATCAATAGCTTCCTGAAAATGTTAGTCATATGAAACATTAACCATAAATATTGAGGCCTCAAGGACTAACTAATAATTTCTCCCACTCAGCGACTATAATGTCAAGTGATGAAAATTTCTATCTAAGAGTACCATATAAATGGTATTATCCAGAATTTGATGGGCACATGTGAAGCCTTCCATGAAATGAGGCCCCAAAAACCTCTTACTCAATGATAGGTTGGGAGGGAGTATGTGGAACCGATGACTACCTCCAATCATTTTGGTTTTTTAAGGTTGGGGCTGAAGCATCATTTCTTATTAAAGAAAATCAAAAACCTCTTTAACTAGGTAGAGGGAGACTCATTACATACCTCAAAGGCCCAGTGGGCATTTATCCCATTACATGGCCCGTAGGCACATTTGTTTGGCCTAGGGCCCATTCTGTGAATAGTACTGCTACAGTACCTGAACTGCTACAGTACCTCACAGTACCCACCGCTGCTACAGCACCCTACCACCGCTACAGTAACCTTCCACCACTACAGTGTTCGTCGTTGCTACAGTTTCTCCACTGCTACAATACGTAATAGTACTGCTATAGTAACATGCGCCCAGTGGGTTTTGAAACCCCATTTTTCATATATAATTAATGGGTGATTACCACTAAGCCAAACCCTAATAGGTATATCTACTTTTTATTATGAAGGTGGGTCACAATTTCAATTATAGCTTCACAACTACTTATAATATTCCCAATAGGTATCTTTCTAACCACCATATACACTTTTATTGTGAGAATCAAACTCCTTAACAACCTTCCAAGAACACTACCTAGGAAGTCTCTACCCTAGCCACCTAGACCCATGAAATCAAGATATAATGCCAAGTGTATAAGCCCACTGAATATAGGGAGTATAATCATATTCATTTTTCTATAGAATAAATCCTCCAACAAACTCTAGTGACAAAATTCAAGAATTATAATATTCCAATTAACACATAACAAGTCTACCAACATACTATGGAAGCATAAAAGGAATTTTGTCACCATATCCCAACATCAAACAAGGAACGGTTCTATATCCCTACCCCTATATATGAAGCTTGTTAGAATATATTGATAGTGGACTGTGGTCAGGAATGGGATTATACTCCCATTCCAAAAAATGGAAGCATGTCATCCTATTTTGGTAGCTTTGGAGAAGAAATCATATATTCCGACATATATAGTGAAAAACATTCAGCATATTCTGGAAAAAATAGTGGAGGATAGTCATTAGTATATTCTGTTGACCCATCAAGGACAGACATACATTCCTATTCCCACAAGTACTGTGATTCATCATCATACTCTTGTAACCATTCAAGAGTGGGCCCACATTACAACTCATGTCTAGAAGGACTATAGGCATATTCTATTGGGAACACAAGGATAGGTTCATATCCAAGCACCCATTAGAAGTATTTTACTATATACTCTTGTGAAAACCTAGAAAGAGGCCCAATTTCCTGAACCTCCCAAATATTGAGTGAACAATTGACATATTATTGTAGTAACTAAGAAGTGTGTGTATATTACTACCCAACCTATAGTATTTCATCAGTATAATATGACAAGAACTTGTGAATAAACCCATATTATTTCCCAGATTAATTATAGCATCATTGAGGACCACCAAAATATTTTAGTGGAAACCCAAGGATCTTCTTACTCCTCATCTTGATAAGAAAGAAGATTTATGTGTAGAATTTTTCCCTACTGTTCTAACATTAACATTTTTGGATTATCTCCACGGATCATTTATCAAGGAAATCCACCTATGGTAACAAATAAATTAATCATGATAACAACTCTCATGAAATTTCACCTCAACTAAAAGGTCCTACCCTTAATGAAAATACTCCAAGAGTTCCATCATATCAATAATAACTCTAGAGGCTATAGTTATCCATACCAATGCTTTATCATAGCCTAGAAATATCTTATCTCAGATAAGGGATAGTTAAAAGGTGAAACCATAATATGAACCTCCTTTATCTTCACCATTTTTCACATTAGATAGAATACCAGATGATTCAATTCCATTTGAAAAAACAACAAAAAAAATGAGCTTTATGGTTAGATCAAGTAGATAAGTCCTTCTCTGATGATGAATATAACACTATGTATGTATAAAAGGAACTAGTTAAGGGAAATATAATACTGATCTTATATCCCTTAGCTACTCCCATTATGGAATTCCTGAATCACTAAAGGATGAGTGTATAAATTTCTTGTGATAAAGAAAACATCTAGAATATAGGTACTCCCCATGGAGATAAATATGAAATCAACTATGGATGTCCTCCACATATCACCCATTGGGAAAGCCCTTGAAATAACACATCTTTTCAAAATAAATCTCATCTCCAAGTTTTAATCTACTCCATGTTTTCACTCATACCTATAAACACATGATAAATGATGGATAGATACATTATGCACCTCATCATCAATCAAAAATGTTACATCCCAATTTAAGGGTAGTCTAAGGCAATGATGAACAAGTGTACCTACCCTGGACCATTTATCCTTTGATGCAACTGAGGAGATTCTAACTGATCCCACACCTCTTGATAAAATAGTATATAAATTACTACTATGATCGGATACTATTGAAGAACCCCACATATAGGATAAATAGAATTTTAGCAACATGTGGAATGAATTGGATGAGGAAAAAACATTAGTCGAGTTCTAGCCTAGAGACACTACTTAATATGAAATTATTGATGAATTGAAATAGGATTGCATAACTTACTCATTACAAAAATTTTGGGTGAATCTCCACCATTTTAGGGGAAAATAACTATCTTATGGAGAGAACATCAATCATCTCAATGTGTTGGAATAGTTTTTTTTCAATGTTAACTTATATTCCTTTTAAGTGGAATAGAACCCTATATAAGGAAAACGTGAGTGTCTCTAGAATTACCACCTCAAAAGTATAAAGTAAATTTTTTAGAGAGTCATTTACACCCCATATGAAATGTATATCAGTGGGTAGGGAGAATATGGAGCTCTAAATTTTACCCCCTCACTGGACAACAAGGTTATTCAGAGAAGAAAACTTGTAACATAATTGCATCGAGCCAAGTCTTATTCATTGGTCTACCTTTTCTAGTTTAACTGTCTAGATAAAACTAACCATTACTGGGGATTATAATATCATTAATCGGTGAGAGAACAACCATTGATAGAATCCTACATTAGGCTACCAAGAAAGTCAAGAAGGCTTCATATTTGAGGAAGACGAAACCTGCAATCAGGGAGAAGCACTTGATGATGAGTATCTCTTACCTAGAAAAGGTGATACATGCATTTCATTCCCAAATAGAGGATTATAAATCCATGGAGGCTTTTAAAATAACTACATTAGTAGCATTATAGTAGTAACTCCATCCTTCAAGGTTGTGGGGATTTATACCACCATAATTACCCCTAGGATAATCAAATCTAAAGTGGATATAGGATGTGACGGTGGAATATAAGCATCAAAACCAACCCATAAGGATGGGGGAATTATTACCTATCCCTCCTACGAGAAAGTTGTTTTTATCTTGGTTGTGATTGGATACACAAAAAAAGTCCCTTTATGGTTTCATTGACTTTAGGATTCACCCTCTTCATTAAGACCATGATCGGTGAAAGTATCTTGAGATTAAATCAAGATCAATGTCAATAAAATGTATCTTGAAGAACATCATAGAGAAAAGAGAAAGCCTCATATCAGTTGTAACCTGAAACACTCCTTCAAGAAGTTGGATATCCTAGAGAATTATGATTTATCCCTTAGAATATTTTTAAAGTATAATAAATTCTCCAATAACTTTTTATGGGGATTCCAATGCTACTACAAAATTTTTGTTAATAAATGTTATTAAGGTCAATCCCACATATAATAAAAAACATGACACTAACATCAAGGATCTTACTAAGGATCCATTTTTTTGAAATGTAGTTCAATGTCAAATATGTGAGGAAGGTGTGGAAAGCCAACAACAGAGTCATGCTTAAGATACAAGATCTCCTTTGAATATATAATTACTACATGATCAATAATCCTCAACCAAGGATAAAAGTATGGGAATGGTTATATCCTACCCACCAGCCAAATAATCTAAATATTTCTATAATGAGGAGAGAATTTATTAGAATTAATTCATTCTAGAGAAGATGAAGTGGATCAATGATGACCCACTCATAGGAAATATTTCTACATAGTGAAATTTTTAGGATGAGGTTGATGTGAATCCTCTAGTGAACCCCCCACATCAAGAGGGAACCACTCAATGAAGTAGAGTAGAGTCCTATAATCTATCCAAATCCAGACCTAGACAACTATTATACATAACCCAGATAGTCAAGGATTGTAAAAAAAATCCATTTTTAAGGAATATGCCATCATTATTTCAAGTGTGTTACCTTAGGATGACTCAATATGGTAATCACTAATAAGAAAAGGTGATCTCACAATATCATGATATACCTATTTACTCCACTCAAGCATTAACCAGTGAAATACCACCATTGGAACTCCTTGACTCCATTGAGACTCTCACATATTGAATAGATATCATGGAAGTGAGATTTTCACCATTGTAACTAGAGTGGAAACCATACCTAGATTGGGTAAACATAACTCCCCCTCCACCTAACATTGAAAATTCCCCGTTCCTTATATTCAATGACAATGAGATCTAAAGTATCATCTCATGGACTCTACATCTCTATGTGGCCCTATGATGAGAACACACAAATAATAGGTTGCAGCAAAGATTTGATTTTAAAAAAAATTATAGAGGGGACAACATTTTTAAACTATAATAACCAACTAGATGGGTTTATCACCAATTAGTAAAATCTATGATGAAAATTATTTTATTAATTTAGCTCTACGTCCAAGAATATAATTGTCCCTAACCTCCTTAATTGTAAGCATTGTGAGAATGTGAGGGTTTTCGACATCATTTCCTAATGGAAGAGAATAAAATACTATTTGAATTTATAGATTCTAGAAGATAAATTATTATATATATTTATATATAATATCTAATAATAATTGAATATACCTCTTATTAACTTAAATTACCTTGATATTTTTCAAGAGTTTTCAATAGTATCACAATAACTAGAAGATGCTATTAAATTTTAAAAAATCACAGCCAAAAAATCCAGTACAGAGATTGAGTTATAGAATACTAGAGACTAAAAATTTTATGTTCGAGCCTACTCTAATTAGCTCTGATCCCTAATCTTACTCACTATCATGAATTTCCCAACTCAAACCAAAAAATGACAGAAATAACACCCTCTCTAAGAAGTTAATAAGGATAAAATTTTTCTAGAATTTGAGGACTATAAGGATAATATCTACTTAAAAAAAGAATAAGTCCTAAGGTTTTTCATATCACCCTTTAAGAAGGAATTGAAAAAAATAAAAAAGGTAAAAATCCCAATGAGTTTTTCTTGAAAGATATCCCATATTACTACCCCTACCACTAGATATTAGGGGAAAACACCAAAAGTGCATCATCTTCAAGGATATTTTTAGAATGAAAAAATGCAACCCAAAAATATTTGGGAAGAAAGGTAGTCGATAATAGAAATTCAAAATCAAAGGTAGAATTATCATGCAACCCCAAGTTATACGAGTCCATAACTAGTAATGAAACACAATCATGGAGTTGTGAACACATGAAATAATACCATGATCCATCCATATTATATATTTTATAGGCCTATAAATTCCCCTCAACTTTCTAGTTTAGGGGTTCAACCTTTGTGGATTTGAGATTTTAGATATCTTAATCTCTCATCTCATAAAAAATTAACTTGTATACTTCATGAAACCCAATAATGCCTCCATAGACACTTTTATGTGATAAAATTATACAAATTAACTCACATAATTCCTTTAATGTAGTGAATTATGCTTGATATATTCTATCACATCTCTCTCCAATAAATAACACTCTTTCTAAAAATTCCAAAATGTCACACAAGTTGAAATTTCTCATAATACCCAATTTTCCAAAACCCATTCCAGGGACATCCAACTGATTCCCTCCTTTCACAGATCATTTTCCATGAATGTTAAGGGCCTTTCATTCTCTCACCCATCTAATCTAGAATATATTGTGAAAAATCCCTACACACAACTAGTATCATCAACACTCACCCTCATATCCTTTTCACAAAGCATGAAAAGTGAAACCTACTATTCTATTTCTTCTAGGCATAGGAACAAACAAAGGAACACATATGTAGACCCCTAAGTATCCATCTAACTCCAAATTAGAACTCAATAAATCCTATTAGGTATAATTATCAACCATGTGCTTGATGATTATTCGACCCCTGATCCACTCAATGATTCGTGCATCTCAAGAAAATCACTATGTTATCCCCATTTAATCCCTTGATGTTGTACCTTTTTTGACACAATAATACTAACCATATGGTGTTAAACCTCATGGATTGATCCCATCACATGAACTTAAACTATGAAACATGAAATAAATGGATATTTAAACCTACTCCAATATGATATGTAAAAAATATCCTTAAGGTTAAATACTGAAACCTAAAAAATAGTACCATCTCATATCCCTTTCATGAAATGGAAAAACAAAACATTCCTGGAAAACCCTAAGCCATTCAGAGTGTCCCCACATGACATTAAAATGATTCTTCCCTAACATGATGTGTGTAGGTGGATCTGTCTCTACTAGAGTTTAACATGTTCCTACCCTTAGGTGATGAAACCAAGTGGACTCTTTCCTCTTGTAATTAAAATGAGGTTTCCTATGTGAAAAATATAGGAGAAACCCCTTTTATGATGCATTAGAAACCCAATCTTAGGTGATGAGACTAAGAAACCTTATGTTACGAGCATATGTCACCTCATGTAATGATTATGATATTTCTATGGGGAAAATCCAAGAATTACTTAATGTATGGGCCTATGTTTCCATATTTAATGAACATAAGAAGCCTATATAATGATAATCACATATCTACACCCTAAACATAGGTGAAGATTCTAAGATTCTACCTCTTCCCTATGTGATGAGCAAAAGATTCCTTATGTGTTGATCAAAGGATTTCTCTAGTGATGTTCTAAGTATTCCTTAGGTGAAAATCCTATGTGACCTCATGTTCCGAGAAAAGGACTCCTTATGTGTAATTCTCAAGATGTCATATGTGACGAGCATTAGTTTCCCAGCATGTCTAGTGTCGAATAGCTCATGTGAAAATCATGATTTTCCTTATTTGATGATCATGATATGCCTTGGGTGATGATACTAAGATTATTTATGTGAGAAAATATATTATTCCTTGGGAATGAGATTTATGAACATGTATCAAATCTATATGGGATACCTGGACTAAATGAATAAATCCACTAAAGGAAGAGATAAAATCTCATCATCTCATTTTGATTGGGGATTTTAAACCACTAACCCTCACTGATTAACAACCACCCACTCTTGGAAATAGATAATTTGGGACTTAGATCATGACCATACATAAAAAATACTAACACAACAGTCAAAGTAGAGAGAATAAAAAAACAAAATGGTGAATTTGATGTGAATCACATCTCCTTGAATAGCGAGAGGATGGGTAGTGTTAGACTTCACCACCAAATGGAATAATCGATGTTGGGAATGTTGGTAATAATAATTATTAGACATATTATTATAGTTGGATCCATATATCTATATATAATGGGTATCCATTATAAATTCCTTGAAATTTTCCTCCTCCATGGACAACAAGTGTGAGAGAAGAAGGACCACCCATGATGTTGTTGACTCCAGTGAGAACCCATACATGGTGATCCCGCAAACCTACTCGCAAGTGATGATAGCCACATATCTCATGGATATTGTGTTCACTTTCTCACTTTCCCCATCATGAATCATATAGTATAGGGTCATCAATGAAATCTTCACCACTGCGAGGATGGAGGCATCATCCCAATATCATAAATTGCTCTAGAGGATATGGAAGTTGTGTTACCATGTTAGAGCCACCATAAATACAAGTCTCATAGGAATAAACCCCCATTAACATTGTTAATATTTTAGGAGTATTTCTCTAGAACCCACCAAAAATACATTTCCCTTATTCTAATGAGGTAGGGAACATCCAAGCTATGGCAGCCCCAACTACCACTCGAAAGTCACCAAGGAGGGATCCTTCCACTCAACGATTCTGAAAACGTAGGGCCTCCCAACGGATGCATGAACACTTTGACTTAACCCTTGATCAAACTACTCCTATCAAGATAATATAAAACTCACACCAAGGGAAGGATTTCGCTCCTATTATATGCGAGATAGTTTCTATAACTCTCATCACATCAACTGAAATCCTTATAACTCCATGAGGGTATATCCTCACCAGAAAAGGATCAAGAACCCAACATCCCACTAGGTGTACTGGGTAGAATCTCCAAGATATTGTTGATACCAATGTCCATAATAAAGGTCTTACCAATTATGAGGTGTAGTATAACAAAGGTCTGCCCCACACCACCAGAAACTATAACAAAGGTCATCCCCATACTGATGTAGTCTGCATCTCGGAAGGCCCTACCTAGTGTAGATAGTTACAAGTCATTGAAATGGTACATCCTAAAACACTGATTAAAATCCCCATGGTAAGTCCCTTTGGGTCTCAGATAAGCTCACACTCAGGGAAATTCCATGTCGGTATCAAATGAAAATTAGGGGAACCAATTCTTGATCCCCACAAATAATTTAGAATCAGAGATGATATATGATTTAAGAGAGATCTTTATACCTCTTACACAATAAATATTGGGATGATACCTAATGACTAAGGATATCCATTCTAGAGGCCAAAGTTCACAAATTCTCAAATTCCCTCTAAAAATACATATACGTGGAAGATGTCATAGCTTCCTTCCAGGGAATGGTTATGCAACCGTCCCTAGAGTTGTCATCATCTGTTTTTTAAAATTATACATCATGTGTAGGGGATATTTCTAGATCCATCCTAAAATTTTCATATGAGGAGAAACATCTAGTTAGAATATAGTCACCCAGTGATCTGCCTCAACAAGAGGACACAGACTCCCCCTCCTACATGTGAATGTTATTTAATCTTGATCCACCTCACTAGAGTATCTCTTTAATCAAGTGAGGAACATATATGATGACAACACTCTAAACCTGTATTCCACAAAATAGTACTTCTTCATCATCCCCTCTTATATATTTTCACTAATCCACTACTTTTCAGTAGTATTTTCTTTCCGAGTGATGTGAAGATGAAGACAAGAACTTATGGGAGGCCCCAAACACTAACCGGCTTTTGGTTGAGTTCTAGTCACACATAACCCTTCAATTCTATGTCCCATTGTTTCTTAATGGAAACCACACAACACATCTCAAATATAATCTTTGATAAATGTTCAAAAACCTTAAGTTTCATCAGTTTTCCGCCAAAAGAAGCTCTGAGCACCTTCAGACCCTCGATTAGTAGTGTCAAAAGGTTGATCTCAAAAATCTTTTGTTGACTTAGCATCAAAAATTTAGTGGATACTTCTAGAGAATTTGATAAGTGTGTATTGAAAGTATCATAGTACTGTGGTAGATTCTTGAAGAGGATTTCTTGAATATGAAAATTAGTGGACAGAGAAAATATACTGCTTGAAATTTTTATTCTTTCATTTGGAAATGATAGATTCCTCAAAATGTCCTTCATGACAATGTCAATAACTCTGTACTGCTAACCACTACTAGAATGAATGTTTTCATAGTCAATCCACCTAGAAATTGGAAATTTGATGTCAGTGATGAGGCATGCAAGGAGGATGCACACTTAGAGGACCAAATCCAATAGTGGACTCTCTTGTTGGTGTCCACACATTGAAGATGGGTCATGGGACACAAGATTATTATCATGATTCCACTCCTAAACACATATTGAAACCTTGATATGGGTAAAGGTGTGGTCAAGGTTTTTGGTGTTTCCAAATCCACTGAGTCAACTAATACAGTTCCAAAATCATCGCTTTTCTCCATGAGATCATGGTCAGCTAAAAAATCACTATAGGGATCCTCTAGGGATATTATCTTAATTGAGATGACATTCAAGATGACCCTATCATGCTTGTCGTGGGACCCTAACAACCTATATTAATCATTCAATAAACCTTGAAAAAATATGGTGGATCCTCCCACCTAAGAGAGTTTGGTATTCTATATGACTCAATATTTGATGGATCAACAAGAATTCCCCAAGCACGATCATGACCTCTATACTTCATGAGTCAACCTCCCAACCAAGAATATGACACATGGAGAAGCACCCCATTATGACCTGATCAGTTCCCTCAATGCTCTCCTAGAAGACATAGAGACATAATAAGCTTTAATAAAACCTAAAAGGAACTTATACCTAGAGTGTTTAGACCATTTTATTTTCTCCTAGATTTCATTAACTCATGCACTGCCTAAATAAATGGTATAAGCAACCAAGAACAACACCTTACTCATTTTACCTCTAGGTATGGCATAATGTTGGGAACCCAATAGTAGCAAGAGGCAGCAAAAGAGTACTATTTCATCCATACTCTTTAAGGACTTCCTTTATTCTGGTATAACCATCTAGCACTAGGATGCATCTCTAGTTGATAGGATCTCAACTTACATTTAATCTACCAATTCAACTCAACCTTTCACTAAACGAGTGTTGCTAACCTCTCCAAGTGAAAAGAATAAGATAATGATGCATAGACAACTTCATCACTTAGTGTAAAGGCTTAAAGTATTCCCTTAACATCCAACGTCCCCATGAAATTTTTTTGTGGATGTGTTCAGTGAACATCTGAGATGAGTTGGTCCTAAACCTCATCTCCTTGAAATACCCATGCAGATTCTAAGGGTTTTCTGAGATAGTCCTACACCTTGGGGAGTCTATTCATCTTAATAAGAAAAACCCTATCCCATTACCTAGCACATGTACAAAAAATAACATGAGGTTATAAATGGTTTTTTATGTATAACCTATCCATTCGGCTAATCTAGCTTTAGGAGGTCCTATAGAACAAGCTCCATTAGGAACATACATGACCTGATAATGTTTCCCATGAATCCCATAAATGACAAGAATCCATACCCTTTGTAGATTATAGATATATATGTAGGATATATAATGAAAATATTCCATGGGGAAATGTCATAATTCTCTAAGGGGGGTTTTTGGGTTAACTTTAATTATTTGGAGTTATTAGTAATGAGTCTAGTTATTAATGTGGGGGAGTTACTTAGATAGGTAGTTGGTCCCATGTGGAGGGGATTGGTTTATAAAATGGGTGGGGAAGAGAGCTATGTCAAGATATATTATTCTTCTAGTGGGTATGTCTTTTGTCTTGGGAGAAGTTGTTTCTGGGACTCTCGAGTTTCTTACTAACTCCCTTAATTATCCTTGTACTTCCTCTACCTATAATTATGATTTTCCTAGCTATAATTTATACATTGAATTCTATGGATACTGTATAGTTGGTACAAGAAATTTAATAGTGGATCATAAGTACAAGGTTTATTCCTTCCATAATGAGTTTTTTCCAAGATTATATATCTATTACGGAGATAAATATTTTTCATAAGCTTCATAACATCAAGAATTCCTAAGAGGATGAGTTGAAGAAAAATCTCAACTAATTCCCCTACTATAGATTCCTTAGGTACACCATTAAATAGTGTTTTTTATTTAAGGATTAGATCCAATACTTGGTAGACCATGGAATAATGAAACTAGAAGATCCTTTGACACATGTCACATACGTCTCTTCCGCCATTGATGATGAACATGATTTAGGATAATAACAACAATTATCTATCCAAGGGGCATATAAATTCACTGATTGGATAGATAAAAAGCCAATCACTTGAGCCCACATGATCTTCTGTTCCTAGTTAAATCATCCAACACCTTCCCTATCATGATTTTCTTCTCCAATGACACCAAGAACCTCTGATCATAAGACTATCATGGGGATATTCTCAATTTTTTTTGAAAAAACTATAATGAAACACAATGGATAGTCAGGGTTATCTCTTAAAGAGAAGGCCCTAGAGACTCACTATTCTTACACATAAATTTATTTTTTTCCTTAACTCTAAACAAAATAAGAAAAATATTTTGATTGAAGTTTGAGTGAGTGAAAGTGTGAAAATTGTGAAAATGAAATGTGATGAATAAAATGAAAAAAAATTATATTAGAATAAAAAAATATATCCCTTTTATGAGTTTTTTCAAATTCCTTCATTATCCAATTATTGTATATCTTGCTCTCTTAATGATAATTCTCCTCTATATAAAAAAAATATCCCTTTCTTCTATTATGTATTGAATAAACGATTCACTCAAGAGACCTCTCAAACTGCACTGCCTAATCATCTCCTCCTAGTTTAGGAAACAATGATACTCCTTCCTAGAATTCTTCTATAACCATTTGACATTCCAACCTACTATTCAGGCCATGATATAGAAAATTTAAGGAAGTGGGGAGAAATAATTTAACAAGAAGGGGAGAAAATGGAGAATAAATTAGAATAAGAGTCCAATGACACCTACCTCGGGCTGTAATAACCCCTATATATGTTTAAATGAAATATTAAAGTGTTAATTATTAAATACTATGAGATAACACATCACCACTTACTTGGATTAACCTTCTGGTTAGTTTTTCATTAAAATGAAGTAGAAGATCACATGAACAAAACAATGATGAATAATTAAAGAGACAACATAGTATATGAGAAAGGGACAACACATTCGAAGAATAAATAAGTAGAATTTCACTTCACATAACATTAATAGAATGGATATAAAAAAGTAGAAGAAAATAGATATGGTTCATCCCACCCTATGGGAATTATTAGTCCCCATATCCCCCAAACCCCTGTTATATCTCAGCCTAGCCTCAACTTTCAAATGGAATTGAAAAAGGAATCATAACCCAGTTGAGAGACTCATCCTATTACCAAGATTTGTTTGCATTTGAGAATAATAGGATTGGATGCACTTTTCTATGTCATGACTATAGTGTAAATTAGGTTTTTCTCATTATTCTTGTGAAAACACTCCTATAAGCCTCACATGAGGAGGATTTGAAGAGAGGTAATGTACATACTTCCTCATTTGGAATTTAATTGGTGGGACTGAACTAGCTTGGGATTTAATATATTTCAAGTAATCTAGTTGGGTCTTTAGTTCACTTCAGTGGAGAAGCCCCACATACAAAAAGTCTACTAGAGGGTCCTTCTCAATGGATGAACGAAAAGTTATGTCACGGGCTAGTAGCTGACTCAACTAGTTTTAGAGTATATATGTCCACATGGTGATCACTTCATGTGAATCTATCACAGGTGTAGTAAGAAAAAAATATGAACCGATCATGTATTCTTGGAGACTAGATCAATTTCATGTCTTCATACATGAGTTTTTAGTGTTACGATGAAATACTTAAGTTTATGGGATAGGTAGAAGTAAGGGAGCCGTAGTGGACTATGGTATGCAAGTCATCTAGACTAGAGTTGGATAGTAGAGTAGGCTGGGATGTCATTCCACTATACTAGATCCAATTGGGTCACTCAGGCATTAGGTTAAACATCACATATGTGATGCTTCCAGAGGGCATCCATGGTGTGTTTGGAAGGTTCTTTGCCTCACCAGGTATTAAATATTCATATAAGAAAACAATTAATAAATTGAAATAGAATTCAATCTAATTCATGATGTGGGTGAGGGTTCTATTTTTCTCATGTGGAGAGTTAGTGTTGAGAGGATCTCGGGGTCTATGAGTGTGCTTGGTGCGGCTTGGAAAGGGGAACTAGTTAGGCCTACAATAAGGGGGACCGACCAAGAGAGGAATTTCCAAACCACATGTGCATTTTAAAAATCACCTAAATCAATTGAAAAATATACATTATATAGTAGTAAATTTAAATTCTTTTTATCACTCATCAAAATGAAAATGAACTTATGAAATTATTAATTGAAATTTAAGATGAATAGGGGCACTAAGCCATTTTAACTTATGAAATGTAGAATTAATTCGATAGGAATTAGAGAAAGATACATCAAAATTATTTGTATTATTAAAATCATCAAATTAAACCAGATTTAATTTATTCACTCAAAACGCATCAAAATATAAAAATACGATTAACTGGGGAGTTTCAATATAGTATGAGGAAGTTTTAATAGTCCACTCTGATAGCCTTGATGTTTCAGTTTTCCTATCAATGTGGAAGGTTAAAAAAAATTATTCTCAACGATTTTAGACACCATAAAAAGTCTTCCATGCACTTTTCTACATAATGTCTTCTACAGGGATCGAAAAGTTCACAGTTTGACTCTACGTTTTTCATGGGGGTCAGTGATGGTAGTGAAGGCACCAGCCCAAAGGGTCAAGACCGCAGCCCAGTAGTGATCCCATATAGGGGTGCGGGGACACAACCACCATGGTATGAAGGAATTACTTTGGATAATTCATCAAAGAGGATCACAAGGTACCTACACACAAGATACCTGAGCACCACCATGCAGGAGCTAATTAAAGTACTTATTTTGGTGACTTCCTCAAAGTGTCGCCCTACTCTAGCCAAAACATTAATGGTTCTCAAGGTACTTGTGAACCATAATTTTTCACACAGCCTACTTGTGTGCTCAAACTCTTTTCGCCCAGGGTCTTGTATTTTCCTATAAATAGGCCTTTGGGGCCTCTATTTGTATAGACAATTTCCTCTGAATCCCAATTGTTGCTCTGGTCACCCTAGTACTTCTCCCCAGTCTTCCAAAACATTAAATGTAGTTCTTCAACACCTTGAGTGGAGGATTTAAGGGAGTATCATTGTACTTAAGTCCTTTTAGTGTTTTAAACCCATAACACTTGCATGCCTAAAGCACCCAACCTCCCCAAGTTAGAAATACTTACGCGACACCTATTCCCTTTATAGGAACTTGAGTGCCCCACTTCTGGGACCACCTGTGAATACTCTTGAAGGCTTCAGAAAGGTCTCGCCCAAGTATTAACATACAAGTTTTTCATTGATTAAGTGAACATTAGGTCGCCCAAGCCTACTTGTGTGCCCATACTTGTGCAGCCTTACCTACTTGGGCGCCCCTCTTTGATTCACTTACTCTCTTCAGTCTGCAAGCCATCAAGCCTTCTTCAAAGCCATTCATGGCAAGGATTCTTCTTCCTTGTATCACTTTTCTGAAAGGGATTCTATTGAGACCTCCACCAAAAACTCCTGACTTATCAATCCTTCAAGAAAGGCACATTAGTGTGGATCCTATTTGGGTTTGTATATCCACAGTCATAGGTTTCCCACATTTGTTTCACAATGGGGTTAGGATTCATGGAGTGTCTGTGGGTTTTTATATCCATAGTCACATGGACCTTTCTCCCAGGAACAGCGTTGGGAAGTTCTTTGTTTGGAGGAAGTTTTGGGTTATAGACTCTCCCTTCTCAAAGTGATGACCTGGAACCTCAGGTCTCTAGTAGAGAAGTTACGGTTCACACTTTCTTTTCCATGTAAGTATAGGAGAAGTCTCCCTACCCTACCAGGATTAATTTTAGGGAATCCATCCCAGTGTAAGCCCTTAAACTTCATCCCTTCTTCCTTTCATTGGACCCTTGTCTAATGTAAAGTCAATATAGGTTAGGATTTTCACCTCGCCCTCATCCACCCTCACCACCAGCGGAGGAGGAAAATTTTGAAAGTGCCTTTGTTGAATCTTCCAAATACTCTTGTTTCTCAAACCAAGCATGACTCACGTGGTCTTAGAGATTTGTAGTTATTACAACATGTGCACAAGCACCCATGGATAAATAACTACAAGAACTATGATTCATGTTCAAACTAGGATATGTAGGAATCCCTTTTTAGGTCTTGAGCTCACTGGATATCCTCCTCAGGAATCCAACCCTAATTCCCTTAAATTTGGGCATCCTCTTTAGGAATAATCCCCAAATTAAATCCCTAAATCACTATGGAATCCTTTTCAGGAAGTAATCAAAAACTCAGTTCTCTCAAAGGACTATACTCTCCTATGAGACTTATCGAACTATGTGGGATTTGATTCCCATATATATGGGATACGTATGAATCCTCCTTGAGGTTCAAACCCAATACCATAAATCAACCCTATTCTCCCTGGTCCATATTCCCAATAGGGTTTGATTCTACTTGAAAACCCATATCCTTTCCAAGTTCCTTGGGCTGCATTAGTATAAGTCCCATGCTATGTTTTGACTAAGAACCTTCCGCTTAGATATTCATAGCACGTGACATTAAACTGTACCGATAGGTCCTTATCACATGACCTTAAAAGTTATGATGTGTCCCATTTAGTGGCACTGAACGATGAAGATTATGATACCTTTCACAACGATACATTGGTAGCCTATTTTATGGGCATGATCCCAAGATCAAACCAAACCTTTGTCTCCCTGAATGACAATAAATTCTAGAGTGCCCCACTAAGTGTCTTAGAAACTAGTATCATCATGATGATGATTAAAAGAATCTCTATGTAGTATATTAGAGGATACCATTGATGGATAACCTCGAATACATATGGATATATACATTAATGAAGAACCTCAAATACATATGGATGATTTTAAACTTATCACACGCCAAATAAATGATTTAAAATTCCAAGGGATCCTTATGATATACTTGGTGAATTAATAATAATTCATGAAAATATATTAAATTATAAAGACTCACGAAATAGACAATAATTCCCCCCAAAAGGGTGTGATGAGTCCGACCTCCCATCCTCTCGACCAATGCATGTTCTTAAGTATCGTGAATTTTAAACTTAATGAATGCCTGTCTTTGGAAAGATGGTCCCCTTTGGATAAATAACTATTGTAAGTTTATAATTCCATAAATAAATCCAGTGGAAACCTCCTTGAAGTAGTGATTCTTAAAACTAGAATACATGTTTCAAGGAACTACAAAACGAAAATGGTGAACCCGGCGTGAATGTTTAACCAAGTTAATAATGTTACCCACATGTTAGGACCCTGTCAATTGATAAAGTAAGGCCAGAGAAAGGAATAAATCACACATTTATTCATCTGAAATATGTTTCTTTAATGGAGTTTGTTGTTGTTTCAAGTTTTTCCCAGAATTCCCTTTGCTCCAAAATGGATTTCTTCAAGACAACTTATGTGAACTTCCTGACTGCTGCTCAAGTTGGATCCTCATCCACAGGAAGGACGTCATCACCAACCCAGCGTCTTCAACGCTAGGTCTTTAATGTGCTGGTAAAGGAATATCACTGGCACGATACAATCCTGACTTTGGAGGCTACTCGGCAGGCCCTCCATGTCAATAACAATCCTCAATCATTCGGTCAACGATGACTAATGATCAAGAAGTAGATAGTTCCAACCACCATCTTTAACCATTTCGGGTCCTTATCTTCGGAACACAACAACCACTCCCTTCCGTACTATTGGGAGGTGGATCAAGAGGTCACTCAGGGCATTAATTCAAAGATGCATTATAACGACCCATACTTTACATACATTTTTAATACTTCAAAATTGAAGCAGACTTATTTCAACATATGACAAAACCACAAAGGACCGTATAGGTATAGTGTCTTTAGAAACTGGGAAACATAAACAACTGGTTCATAAATCTTCTACAGTGTCTCCCATTTATTTCATCATATCTAGGGTCCCTTTTAGCATATTCTACTTAATATCCATCTTCCTGACCTGGGGAAAAGAAAACATAAAAGGGTGAGCTCAAATGCTCAGCAAGGGCAAATAAAGGAAATAAAAATCATATCATATCTTTTTGAAAATCAAAACCTGCAAAAGAGATCATAATATCTTAACATGGAATAAATCATAGAAGTGAAAATGAGATCCCCATAATCATAACATAAAACTTGAAACTTTGTGGCATGCACACATAATCATGGAAAATCATTTCTTGTTAGTCATGACTCATTGCCAAGACTATCTTAGTGGACAAAGTCCCTTTCTGAACCGAGTTCACTCCTCGTTTCAGTCCTGTATCACTGAACCGAAATAACCTTCCGTTCCAGCCATGTCTATCTCATGAGATATAAAATCTTTACCCAATGCATTGGAGGGAGATATAGGTCCCACCCATCTTATAATGAATCCTTTCTTATGTGTGCCACATAATCATAAATCTTACATCATCACATAACCCATGTAATAAAAATGGGATTCTTAAACAACATGACATCATAAAACAATTCATATAAGATAAAGGAATTCATAAAAAATAATTCCATCACAACATGATCAAATCAATTTAATAATAGGGATAAAAATAGAACCCTTTATTATCTTAGATGGAAAATAATTTTGATAAAACACTTGAACTCCATTCTTGAGGAAAATATCCTTTCTTCTTCAAAAACATTTTTCCTTTCATAACATGTCATAAAAATTTAAAATAAAAGAAGTTGATTAAAAATAAACTTGAAAACTTGTAAAGGAAGCTTCTTGGAAATAATGTTTTAAAAATCCATTCATGCCGTATAAGTTAAAAAAACATTCTTCGTACTTTTGTCGGAAAAGTCAAAAAGTACCTCGTACGAAAAACGACAAAAGATTCATTTCATTTCTTTTACTAAAAACTCACCGAAGGGTAAAAATGGATTTAAACAATTGTAGGTGGATGGAAGTAATATTACATATTGATGAAACATGTACGTGGATGATAAAATACACCCCAGTAAATACTTACGAATAAACAATCTCGAATCAAAATGAGATTGTGATATTTCCCTTACCTTAGGTCCGATTAGCTTTGTACGTGTCTGAAGCTCCTGTATAATGGTTTAAATAATGTTATTGACTTATTCCAGAATCATACATATTTATATGATATCATATATGGTCATATTATTAGCTTCTTGTTAGTAATATTTCATTGTTACTTGTTACTCGGGTCTTTATAACTTTTTGTTCTTATGCGTGTTTTGTCGAATAAATTCTTATTCTTATCTTTAGGTTATAGATAATTCATTTTCAGAATGGTATTAGTGTATTATATACCATATTCATTCATTCAATTCATTTATATAATCATTACGAAATGAAGATCATGTAGAACGAGTCGCATCACATCGTGGAGACGGTATTCCGTACGTACGCACGAGTGATGATATCATTCCTATGATCGTGGAATTGTATTGGAGTATATATATATTATTTCAGTATCAATATTACTTCATAATAATCATATTTAGTTACTCATTACACCATTATACCCATCCTTGTAAGGTGATGGTGGAAAATAGATTACACCACGGCGTGGAGACGGTATTCTGTACGTACGCACGCGCGGTGATTTCATTTTTCCGTAGGATGGATAGAAGGTGAATTAGGGTTGTTTCATATTTATAATAACATATCAGTATGTAAGTAATACTGATGTTATTACTTTATAACTAAAGAAGAAGAAGTTGAAGAAGAAAGAAATTGAAAAGATCGGTAATGGATATTACCTCTTCTTTGGAATGCTTCTTTGAATCCTCCACTTAAGGAACTAAGATTGGTCTTTGGAGAAGACCAGGACCTCTAGGATTATTCTAGGGAAGTGTAGAGGAGAAAATGGAAGGGGTTGGCCGAGCTTGAGTGCTCAATTTGGTATGAGGAGGAGGGGGAGGAGGTGCCCTTTTATAAGGGAGGAGAGGGGCACCTTAGGAATATCTCAAAATATTATTTTATATTAAAGTCAAAATCGGTTTATAATGGTTACAAAGGGTCTTATTTCGAAGCTAAAGTGGGGATGGGTCGAAATCCTATCAACCAATAGGATTTAGACAAGTTTAGGGTATTATTTTAACCTTATCAATTAGATTTAACTCTAAGTTAATTATTTTATCTTTTACCGTGTCTTTTTGTTTTCTTTCACTATATGGTCAATACACTTACTATAACATGCCAAACGAACCCCAAATTGTTTATTATTAATATATATATCCTTATCTAAGTCATTTGGCCGAACCTTAGATTTTTAGGAATAAAATAACAATTAATAATATAATATTTTATTTAAAAACTATTTTGTGTCAATTTTGACACTATTTGATATATGATTTGTTTGAAAGTCATAACAGAATTATATGTTCGAACCAAGTTGCTTAAATCAACACTAATATATCATAGTAACCTAGAAAATTAGTGGAATTCATAAAAAGTCTCAAATTACATTTATTTTGGTGTTTATAACATCAATTATGTCAATATTTCATTAATAAGATAATTACTGCATCATCATTGTGTCATAAATAAATTAAATTATTTAATGTCTAAAATTTACAAATAAAATACCATCATGTAGGAAATTTTTTTATCTTTCTAATTAATATTTATAATCGAATTTATCTTATGTATAACCCCGTATTAAAAATGATCTACTTATTAAACTTTGATTTTAACTATTTTAACCCTTCTTTAAATAAATTAATAATAAATGTCCTAATCTAATCCAAGTGGGCCTAAATGGTCATATTTTATTCCTAAGTTTGTTTTTGGTCGAATTACACTTGTCCAATAGAATTAGGACATGTGTTAGGGTAATATTAATATCATATTTACCCTTAGTTACCCTATTTACTATTAACCGCGGTAAAAAAAGTAAAAAGTTACTATTCACCAAAAAATTATTTTCATCTCATTGAACCACATTTTAGTCCTTGATATTAACCGTGTCTCTCGGATTTTCGAAATTCCAATCACAGAAGCGGTAAAATTAAGTTTTATGCAAAATTCAGTTTTTTAACCTACCACTTAGTGGTTTCACTATTCATCAAAAATTGAAAGTTTTCAGAAAAATACCAAAATTTCACCCTAGGCTAATTTCGATATTCTGAGTCCAAAAATGAAGTCCATTTTGAAAAATAAAATTTATAAAATTTCAAAAAGTGGTTATTACTATTCATAACGGCTAGTTTTAATAGCATAATGTTGTTTAGTGAAACTCGGTATTGCGTACGACGCAAGCTATCGAGGAAGGTCGCGATTGCGTGTAAAGCAAGCCAAGCAAGTGTTGTGTAAAAAAAAATTCCTTTGATGATTTATATAACATAAAAGTCTCGGGTGTTACATTCTACCCCCCTTAAAAAGAATTTCGCCCTCGAAATTCGTCACTTTGCAACAAACAAATGAGGATACTTCTCCCTCATCATATCCTCAAGCTCCCATGTAGCTTCTTCAAGTTGGTGGTTTCTCCATAAAACTTTCACCAAGCGAGTGGTCTTGTTTCGTAGGACTTTTTCTCTACGATCCAGAATCTCTATCGGCTGTTCTTCATAAGAAAGATCTTGCTCCAGCGGTACAACTTCTGAGCTGAGTACATGTGAAGGATCTGGTATGTACTTTCTCAGGAGAGATACATGGAACACATCGTGAACTTGAGAGAGATTCGGTGGAAGCGCCAATCGGTAAGCTACCTTCCCAACACGATCCAATATTTCGAAAGGACCGATATATCTAGGGCTCAACTTCCCCTTCTTTCCAAATCTCATAACCCTCTTCCAGGGAGATATTCGTAAGAACACTTTATCACCCACTTCAAACTCTAGGTCTTTTCTTCGGTTGTCGGCATAGCTTTTCTGTCGACTCTGAGCTGCTCTTATGTGTTGTTGAATAGATCTGACCTTTTCTGCCATTTCATCAACGAGATCAGGTCCTAATAGCTTTCTTTCCCCAACTTCATCCCAGCAAGTTGGAGTCCTGCATTTCTTTCCATAGAGAGCTTCATAAGGAGCCATTTGAATACTGGAGTGAAAGCTATTATTATAAGAAAATTCCACCAAAGGTATGTGTTGATCCCAACCTCCTTTGAAATCCATAGAGCAAGCTCTCAACATATCTTCTAGGGTTTGAATTGTTCTCTCAGACTGACCGTCTGTCTGGGGATGATAAGCAGTGCTGAAACTCAACTCTGTATCCAGAGTATGCTGAAGACTTCGCCAGAACTTCGAGGTAAATCTCGGATCTCGATCAGATATAATAGAAAGTGGTACTCCATGCAATCTTACCACTTCCTTTACATATATCCTGGCAAGCTGATCTAGAGAGAAATCCTCTCTTATAGGAATGAAGTATGCAGACTTTGTAAGACGATCAACTATGACCCAAATAGCATTATTTCCTTTGGATGTTTTAGGAAGTCCTGTGACAAAGTCCATAGTGATGTTTACCCATTTCCATTCGGGTATGGGTAATGGTTGTAACATCCCCTTAGACTTCTGTCTCTCAGCTTTAACTTGTTGACAAACCAAGCATCGAGAGACAAATTCAGCAACATCTCTTTTCATGCCATCCCACCAGAAGTACTCTTTCAGGTCCCTATACATCTTCGTGCTTCCAGGATGAATAGAGAATGAAGAACTATGAGCCTCATCCAGCAGCTCCTTCTTTAATTCGGGGATGGGAGGAACACAAACCCGATCCCTGAACTTTATTATCCCATCACAATCAAGGTTGAATTCAAGAACATTTCTCACCTTCTTTTGTAACTCGACATCTTCTTTCTGTGCCTCTTTAATCTTCACATGTATAGATGGTTGAACATTCATTTGAGAAAGATAAGATTTTTCCCCTTCCATTATAATTCCAAGATCCATCCTTTGTAAATCCATAAATATTGGATCTTTTGTGATCCTCATCATGGATAAACTAGCATGGTCTTGTCGACTTAATGCATCTGCCACCTTGTTTGCTTTCCCAGGGTGGTAATGGATTGAGCAGTCATAATCCTTAATCAGCTCCAACCATCTTCTTTGACGCATATTCAACTCCTTTTGTGTGAAAATATACTTTAAACTTTTATGATCAGTATAAATATCACACCTTTCACCATAAAGGTAATGCCTCCAAATCTTTAATGCAAAGATTACCGCAGCCAACTCCAAATCATGTGTTGGGTAATTTTGCTCATGGATTTTCAACTGTCGTGAGGCATAAGCTATCACCATATCATTTTGCATAAGAACACACCCCAATCCCTTCTTGGATGCATCACTGTAGATCACAAACCTTTCTCCACTACAAGGCAGTGTGAGCACAGGTGCACTGGATAACCTTCTTTTCAACTCCTTGAAATTCTCTTCACATTCCTCTGTCCAGACAAACTTAACTCCTTTCCGAGTCAACTTGGTGAGTGTATTAGATAATCGTGAAAAATCTTTTACAAAACGTCGATAATATCCAGCCAAACCAAGAAAACTTCGGATCTCAGTTACTGTTGTTGGTCTTGACCATCTTTCGATAACCTCTGTTTTTGCTGGATCCACAGATATCCCCTCTTTTGAGATTATATGACCCAAAAATGCAACTTTTTGAAGCCAAAATTCACACTTGGTAAATTTGGCATAAAGCTTCTCCTTTCTCAGGGTCTTCAATATAATTCTCAAGTGATCTTCATGCTCTTCCTTTCTCTTTGAATAGACAAGAATATCGTCTATAAAGACTACCACAAATTGATCAAGATAGTCTCTAAAGACTCTATTCATTAGATCCATGAAGATAGCAGGGGCATTAGTAAGACCAAATGGCATCACTATAAATTCATAGTGTCCATACCTTGTACGGAAAGCCGTCTTTGGTATATCCTCCCTTTTGACCCTTAATTGATGATACCCTGAACGAAGATCAATCTTGGAAAAGTATTGAGCTCCGCGTAGTTGGTCAAATAAGTCATCAATGCGTGGGAGAGGATATTTGTTCTTGATAGTGATCTTGTTAAGTTCTCGATAATCAGTGCAGAGTCTCATTGATCCATCTTTCTTCTTAACAAATAGAACAGGTGCTCCCCAAGGTGACGCACTAGGGCGTATGAATCTCTTATCAAGATTCTCTTGGAGTTGCTTCTTCAATTCCTGCAACTCAATTGGGGCCATTCTATAAGGTGTCTTTGAAATAGGCAAAGCACCCGGTACGAGTTCTATTGAAAACTCAACTTCACGATTTGGTGGAAGACCCGGCAATTCCTCCGGAAAGACATCATCAAACTCCCGTACAATGGGCATATTCTTAATCGTGAGTTTCTCACCAACCATTTGAGATAAATAACCTTCATTTAGTGGAATCAATACCCATAATATGGAAGAAATTTCCACTGGAAGGTTATGTTCATCCTTGCATTGGTATACGATCGTAGATTGATCTGGAATATGAAATGTGACTTCCCTTCTTTGGCAATTGATATGAGCTCCATGTAGAGAAATCCAATCCATGCCAAGAATCACATCAAATTCCACTAAAGGAAGGATCACAAGATTTTCAGGAATCACTTTCCCACAAACTTTGATTGGAGAAGAATTATAAACTTTTGATGCGATTGATGTGCCATTAGGTGTTGTCACGGCTAACTCAACATCTAATTGTTGAGGTAATACGGTGATACCCTTAGAAAAGTCTTCAGAAATAAAAGAGTGGGTGGATCCAGAATCAAATAAAACATTTTCTACTTTAGAGTGGATGGTAAGTGTACCTTTCACCACATCGTTATCGTACTCCACATCGCTGATAGAAATTGCATGTGACTTTCCTTTGTCTTTAGCCTTAAGATTTTGTTGACGTCGACCATCATCATCAACCCTTGGATTTGGGCATTGATTGGCATAATGCCCCATCTCCTTGCACTTGAAACATTGAAGTGTAGTAGGTTCATTCTGTGTATCCCTTCCTTTGTTTGCATCATTAGACATCTTCTTCCCATTATCATGGCATTCAAATGCCCGATGACCTTCCTTTCCACATTTAAAAAATTTACTTGTCCCTTTAAGACAACTCCCTCCATGTTTCTTTCCACACTTTGAGCATAATGGAAAGTTCATCTTCTTTTCAGTTTGCTCTTTAGAGTTTCCTTTGAATTCCATCTTCCTCTTCTTATCAAACCCATGTGACTGATGGGTTACTCCAATCTCCATCTTGACTTTGAGAGCACATCGAACGATTTCCTCGTAGCTATTGAAGTCCCTTATGGCTAACGCCCTTCGAAGACTTGGTTTTAAGCCACTAAAGAATCGATCGATCTTACTCTCAGGTTGGATAATAATACCAGAAGCGTACCTTGCAAGTCTTGTAAAATTTGCTTCATAGGTACCAACAGATTCATCATCCCTTTGCTTCAGTTCAAGAAACTCTTTCTCCATCTTTGTTCGGAGAATACGAGGGAAGTACTTATTGAAAAATAAGTTCTTGAACTCGTCCCATTCCATAGACTCAATTTCATCCCTTTGCCTCGTATTCTTAACAAGATTCCACCATTGATCCGCATCTCCTTCCAAACGGTACACTGCTAGGATGACTTTATCATGTTCAGAACATTGAAGAACTGAAAATATCTTTTCAGTAGTACTAATCCATTGTTCAGCAACTAATGGATCAGTAGACCCGCTGAAAGAAGGTGGACGCTGCCTCATGAAGGATTCAACAGAATGTTGCTCCCTCCTTTGCTCGTTTGGAAATCCTGCATGATTCATAGCTTGAGAAAGTTGTGTGAGCATGGCTACAAGATTTTTCATTCCAGCTCCCATATCGTTTGGTTGCTCAGGGGGACAATCATTGCATTGCCCATCGCATTCCGCATTAACACGGTTCCTTCGGGTTCCAGCCATTGACTAAAACCAAGAAGAATAGTGTGAGCAACACTAATTATAATAGGAAACCACGTAATTCAAGAATAAAATTTTCATGCTTATGGTCTTATCCTAGGTTATTCATGGCCATTTCTAAAACACTAAGATTGTGTTCTATGCTTAGACTTATCCTTAGGGTTCTTACTAAGGCTTTCACATCCTAGTTTCCAAAGGTTGACTATACCTTTCCTCTGATACCAACTATAACGACCCATACTTTACATACATTTTTAATACTTCAAAATTGAAGCACACTTATTACAACATATGACAAAACCACAAAGGACCGTATAGGTATAGTGTCTTTAGAAACTGGGAAACATAAACAACTGGTTCATAAATCTTCTACAGTGTCTCCCATTTATTTCATCATATCTAGGGTCCCTTTTAGCATATTCTACTTAATATCCATCTTCCTGACCTGGGGAAAAGAAAACATAAAAGGGTGAGCTCAAATTCTCAGCAAGGGCAAATAAAGGAAATAAAAATCATATCATATCTTTTTGAAAATCAAAACCTGCAAAAGAGATCATAATATCTTAACATGGAATAAATCATAGAAGTGAAAATGAGATCCCCATAATCATAACATAAAACTTGAAACTTTGTGGCATGCACACATAATCATGGAAAATCATTTCTTGTTAGTCATGACTCATTGCCAAGACTATCTTAGTGGACAAAGTCCCTTTCTGAACCGAGTTCACTCCTCGTTTCAGTCCTGTATCACTGAACCGAAATAACCTTCCGTTCCAGCCATGTCTATCTCATGAGATATAAAATCTTTACCCAATGCATTGGAGGGAGATATAGGTCCCACCCATCTTATAATGAATCCTTTCTTATGTGTGCCACATAATCATAAATCTTACATCATCACATAACCCATGTAATAAAAATGGGATTCTTAAACAACATGACATCATAAAACAATTCATATAAGATAAAGGAATTCATAAAAAATAATTCCATCACAACATGATCAAATCAATTTAATAATAGGGATAAAAACAGAACCCTTTATTATCTTAGATGGAAAATAATTTTGATAAAACACTTGAACTCCATTCTTGAGGAAAATATCCTTTCTTCTTCAAAAACATTTTTCCTTTCATAACATGTCATACAAATTTAAAATAAAAGAAGTTGATTAAAAATAAACTTGAAAACTTGTAAAGGAAGCTTCTTGGAAATAATGTTTTAAAAATCCATTCATGCCGTATAAGTTAAAAAAAACATTCTTCGTACTTTTGTCGGAAAAGTCAAAAAGTACCTCGTACGAAAAACGACAAAAGATTCATTTCATTTCTTTTACTAAAAACTCACCGAAGGGTAAAAATGGATTTAAACAATTGTAGGTGGATGGAAGTAATATTACATATTGATGAAACAAGGACGTGGATGATAAAATACACCCCAGTAAATACTTACGAATAAACAATCTCGAATCAAAATGAGATTGTGATATTTCCCTTACCTTAGGTCCGATTAGCTTTGTACGTGTCCGAAGCTCCTGTATAATGGTTTAAATAATGTTATTGACTTATTCCAGAATCATACATATTTATATGATATCATGTATGGTCATATTATTAGCTTCTTGTTAGTAATATTTCATTGTTACTTGTTACTCGGGTCTTTATAACTTTTTGTTCTTATGCGTGTTTTGTCGAATAAATTCTTATTCTTATCTTTAGGTTATAGATAATTCATTTTCAGAATGGTATTAGTGTATTATATACCATATTCATTCATTCAATTCATTTATATAATCATTACTAAATGAAGATCATGTAGAACGAGTCGCATCACATCGTGGAGACGGTATTCCGTACGTACGCACGAGTGATGATATCATTCCTATGATCGTGGAATTGTATTGGAGTATATATATATTATTTCAGTATCAATATTACTTCATAATAATCATATTTAGTTACTCATTACACCATTATACCCATCCTTGTAAGGTGATGGTGGAAAATAGATTACACCACGGCGTGGAGACGGTATTCCGTACGTACGCACGCGCGGTGATTTCATTTTTCCGTAGGATGGATAGAAGGTGAATTAGGGTTGTTTCATATTTATAATAACATATCAGTATGTAAGTAATACTGATGTTATTACTTTATAACTAAAGAAGAAGAAGTTGAAGAAGAAAGAAATTGAAAATATCGGTAATGGATATTACCTCTTCTTTGGAATGCTTCTTTGAATCCTCCACTTAAGGAACTAAGATTGGTCTTTGGAGAAGACCAGGACCTCTAGGATTATTCTAGGGAAGTGTAGAGGAGAAAATGGAAGGGTTTGGCCGAGCTTGAGTGCTCAATTTGGTATGAGGAGGAGGGGGAGGAGGTGCCCTTTTATAAGGGAGGAGAGGGGCACCTTAGGAATATCTCAAAATATTATTTTATATTAAAGTCAAAATCGGTTTATAATGGTTACAAAGGGTCTTATTTCGAAGATAAAGTGGGGATGGGTCTAAATCCTATCAACCAATAGGATTTAGACAAGTTTAGGGTATTATTTTAACCTTATCAATTAGATTTAACTCTAAGTTAATTATTTTATCTTTTACCGTGTCTTTTTGTTTTCTTTCACTATATGGTCAATACACTTACTATAACATGCCAAACGAACCCCAAATTGTTTATTATTAATATATATATCCTTATCTAAGTCATTTGGCCGAACCTTAGATTTTTAGGAATAAAATAACAATTAATAATATAATATTTGATTTAAAAACTATTTTGTGTCAATTTTGACACTATTTGATATATGATTTGTTTGAAAGTCATAACAGAATTATATGTTCGAACCAAGTTTCTTAAATCAACACTAATATATCATAGTAACCTAGAAAATTAGTGGAATTCATAAAAAGTCTCAAATTACATTTATTTTGGTGTTTATAACATCAATTATGTCAATATTTCATTAATAAGATAATTACTGCATCATCATTGTGTCATAAATAAATTAAATTATTTAATGTCTAAAATTTACAAATAAAATACCATCATGTAGGAAATCTTTTTATCTTTCTAATGAATATTTACAATCGAATTTATCTTATGTATAACCCCATATTAAAAATGATCTACTTATTAAACTTTGATTTTAACTATTTTAACCCTTCTTTAAATAAATTAATAATAAATGTCCTAATCTAATCCAAGTGGGCCTAAATGGTCATATTTTATTCCTAAGTTTGTTTTTGGTCGAATTACACTTTTCCAATAGAATTAGGACATGTGTTAGGGTAATATTAATATCATATTTACCCTTAGTTACCCTATTTACTATTAACCGCGGTAAAAAAAGTAAAAAGTTACTATTCACCAAAAAATTATTTTCATCTCATTGAACCACATTTTAGTCCTTGATATTAACCGTGTCTCTCGGATTTTCGAAATTCCAATCACAGAAGCGGTAAAATTAAGTTTTATGCAAAATTCAGTTTTTTAACCTACCACTTAGTGGTTTCACTATTCATCAAAAATTGAAAGTTTTCAGAAAAATACCAAAATTTCACCCTAGGCTAATTTCGATATTCTGAGTCCAAAAATGAAGTCCATTTTGAAAAATAAAATTTATAAAATTTCAAAAAGTGGTTATTACTATTCATAACGGCTAGTTTTAATAGCATAATGTTGTTTAGTGAAACTCGGTATTGCGTACGACGCAAGCTATCGAGGAAGGTCGTGATTGCGTGTAAAGCAAGCCAAGCAAGTGTTGTGTAAAAAAAAAATTCCTTTGATGATTTATATAACATAAAAGTCTCGGGTGTTACATGCATGGGTCCTTCCTGAGGATTATCATCAATAATCACCGCTAGTAGAATCACACGGTAGTCAACCCCAAACATGATGGGGGTGTTACCTATGGACGTTCAGCCTAGGTCTCTTAGAACCAGGCATGAAAGATGAACCATTGGTGAAAATGTATAGTCAACAGGGAGCAGGTTCTCACCTCTACCTCCTCCAGAGAAGTCCATAAACCTAACTTGATGGAAAAAAACGAGCAGGAATATACACTCGTCTATCCTAATTTTGATATCTAGTAGACTCGTCTGGAAGAAACCCACCAATCCCACCAGATAAACCCGGTGGAGTACCGTGAACAAGCACATACACCTGATTACATGTTATCAACTAGTCAGCTGACTCGTCTGACTACATTTAAAGAATCATGCCAATCTAATGTGGTGGAAACTGGTAAATAGAAAAATACACCTGTTTACAATCACTAATTCTGTCATCAGTCTCGTATACCAGTATTGAAAGAATTCTGCCAACCATACTTGATGAGAAATAGCTAGCAGGAACATACACCTACCAATGTTCATCAAGTCTGCCAACAGTCTCGTATGGTGGCACTCAGAGAAGTCAGTCAGAAATCTCCGACAACAAATCTGGGGCAGACCCAACTCTCTGCTCCCTTACATGAGTAATATCAATACCAATTGATAGGAAAAGGAGGACATGAGTAGGCACATAAACATACTCAAGATATGAAATGGACATATACACATATTATCAATGGTGAAAGGTAAAACACAAATCCCTACCCATATTCTGAAAGCATGCTAGGATATTATAACAATCAATTCACTAGTACCAGGGAAACAGACACATAAATCTATCCCCACACATGGGATAACAAATCAGAATGTCATCCCAGAATAGATACACACCTTTGTTTCAGTCCAAGAGGGTCATGGGGCATTCTCCCCCATATCATATGGACAATAGGATCGGTAACATACACCCTTTCCAATTGGAGGTAATCGGTCTGTTCTGGTAACCAATCTAAGGAATGTACATACACCTACGCATGATAACCACTTTTCCTAGAATGTGGCCCCAACTAAGTATAAGAGAACATCCAATAAGAATTTTTGACAAGCACTATTGGAAAATCAAGAGTCAATATTCGATTTGGCTCCTCTTAATGCTGGAGTTCTTGAATCCCTCAAACATTTATCTATTGTAGCTCAAGATCATATCCTCTCATTAACAAATTATGAGAGTGGTAGTAGTAATTCTGAAGTTCCTCATTGGAAACTTTATCATGAAGTTTTTCTTCATAAAAATTAGGTCAATATATAGTGCCTATCTCTGGATGAGAGCCACAGAAACCCTCCTTATGTCCAGAAGACCAAGGAGAAAGAAGATTTATCCCTTGTTATAATCCACCATGGTGATCCTCCCCATGATGGCATTCACTGCGAAAGTCCTCTATGTAGTATTATTTCTAATTCTCAAGATATTTCTATAATTTACAATGTAGTGATGAGAAATCCATTCTATCTTTAGGCACTTACAAACACAAGTCCAGTCATGTCTGATTCCTTGTCATTGACAGGTGAAACACATTCTCAACCTGAATACATCTTAAGGGAATGGTTATTCTTTGAACCTCACTTGAGTCATTTTTATTCTAATACAAAGTATCAACTTTGGTTAGACCAAGTGGAAAAACTTATAGTGAAAGATGATGAAGATGTGTTAAACATGAGGAAACAATTGGCTAAGAGAGAAGTACCAATCATGTTCTGACCTTTGGAAAATTCTCAGTATAACATTCTAGAATTGATTGTAGAAGATTACATTCATGATATCCACCTCAACCTATGGAAGACTCTTCATCATTTTAAATCCAAAGTATTACCATATAATGAATATCAAAATCATGTAAAGGTAATAGAAGGATTGAAATACCAAATTCACTTGGCATCTCTCTCAGTTTCCCAACATCCAAAGGCTGAAAAACAGCAGATAACCCTACAGTGTACAAGCCTCAATTCTTTAAATAGGTTATGCTATTTAATTTCTGATTCCCCATATAGTGTTCATATCATAGGATGGGGTGCACATGGAGAATTTCATTTCACTCCACTCCAAAATTAGAAAAGTCCTATAAAAGTAGTCTCATGAAATGTTATTTCCCAGTGTCAGCCATAATTAGTAAATCTTTTATGTAATCAAATGTATGCTCAAGAACATGCCTCAACCAGCTCTCATCAAAGTTAGGTCCAAAGAAAAGAAGCTGTTGAGTTACTTTTACATCAAGCATCTGGGAATCTTAAGCAGACGTCTTGCTTAGAGGATGTTAGTCGTTAGAGAATGAAAATGTCTGAATAGCAAAGAGATCTTCCGAAACAAGTAATTTGAGTTGTTGTCGGATAATTCACCCAGCTAATATCTGAACCAAAATTCGCAAAATCAGAAGAGCAGTTTCATGAATTTCAACCATAGAATTTCAAGAATCACCCAAACTTATAAGGCTAGGGGATCATTTAATTCAAACTTAAAATTCATTAAACAATGTTCATAGATTTGAAGAATAAGAACAAGAATATCCCCAGCCTATAGGGTTGGGGGATTTTTCACATCTACAATCCCCTCCTGAGTGGAATTCAGTTTTCTCCCAATTAGGAAAACAATCACAATGAGTGCGTATAAATGAACTATCTGAGGATTCCCTCTAGGTTAATGTCTGCCAAATAGTTTCCAGGAATTCATTATATAGGAGAATAGAGTCTCATGGAATATATAGAAGAAGATGATCTTACAAAAATATTGACAGAATGCCATCAATGAATTATGCGTCAGTGAATGTCATTAACACCACTACAGAAGGTCCTCTAGAAAATGAGTCCAGTTCATGGGAATTAGAAGATGGTGTTCTTATCCATAATATGGTACACACTTAGGCAAATGAAGAAGGTGTGCGTACCTGAAATCAGATTCTTACCTAGAATCAAGGTATGCCATCAAATAACAAACTCCTAGCCCTCTGAAAGGCATCTATTAAGGGGAAAGGTAAAAGTCATATTGCATCTCACTTTTCCACTAGAGAATTTCAATCTCTAACACTTGAAGAAATATTTCTACAGAAAGAAGAGAAAATGAAGGAGTTGAAAAAATTAATACAGAGTTACTTCAAAGCATCATTTATTCTAAACTTACTCCCCAGGTAGGTCCTCAACTTGCACATCCTGTTGGATCTCTTCAACAAAGAGGATCTGTCGTAACTACAGATGCAGATAATGAATTCCATCCAATGGGTACACAACCAAGGCAGGATCAAATACATCCTGATAGTCATGTTCTCGTGTGTTATCCAAGGAAAATATCAGCACCACCATCAGTGTTTTTGATGGTCATTGCACCATCTCAATCTCCAGTTGCTATAACTTCATAGGTTTCACCTCATCCGGATGTTCCCCAAATGCTTATGAACACAATTGAGGCATTAACAACTTGATTGGAAGCTATAGAAGAACGAAATGCACCATTTCATCCTTAAAAGAGAGATTACCCTAAATGGGTGGATTAAATTCCTCCCCCGCCAAATTTTTTGAATACCACATTCCCAATATTCAATGGTTCAGGAGATCTGGAATAACACTTAACACATTTTCTTTATCGTTGTGATCCCATGATGGGAATTCCTCAACAGCAAGAAGAAGTAAATCTTAGGTATTTTGTGCAGTCATTATATAGACCAGCTTTTTTCTGGTATACAAGTTTACAATGTCGATCAATTAATGGATGGGAAGATCTCCATCATAAATTCCTTCTTTAATTTAGCTTCACACTACCATAGAGAACAGTTTTTGATCTTAAAAATTGTAAAAAAAGGATAATGAAAGAGTTTCATATTTTATTGCATGATGGAAAGGATTAACATACTTTTTAAGTCGGGCGCTCCCTTAATAAGAATTGTAACCAAATTTTTTGGAAAATATATGTGATGAGTTACGCACACCATTGATTCCTATGAAATATACAGGAGGGTTTCGATACCTTATTTCAATCACTCAATAGATAAAAGACTCTATTATAGAAACTGAAGCTAAAACTCTTATAATTCCATCAACTCCAAGGAGGAGGATAGGAAAGGTAGAAGCTACTATAGTTACACTCAAGCAGGCACCTATACCTACTTATACTTCAATACCTTCATCATACTGAAGGTCTTTACCTCCTGAGCATCAGAAGTAATGACCGTCTTGTCAAGATGATCAAAGAGATAAAAGATAGAAATAGTTTGAGGAATTAAAGAATAAAGTTCATTCTTTCCTGAATGAATTTTTTCCTGGTTAATTCATATCTACTCTAGAAAAAAAATTGGTTCAGTTGTCAAGGGTGAAGAAACCAAATAAATAAGGAGATGAAGATATTACGAATTATTGTCCCTTTCACCAGATGTTAGGGAATCCCATCTAGGAATGTTTTTTTTTCAAGGACCTCTTGCAAAAGATGGTAGATTCTGAACAAGTAAAACTGAAAAGTTCTTCATCCCAAGTAGCATGTGTTACTGCTACTGATCCAGAGGAAGAAGGCGAATGGAAGGAAGTCAAAAGTAAAAATATGAAAAAATATGATGATTGGATGATTAGAAAAATGATCAACCGGACTTATACTATTTTACGAACATAGTTCAAACAACCGATTGTGTCGCCCACCACTTCCTCCATAGTAAAACCACCTTCATTAAAAGGTCATTCCTCAAAGAAGTGAGATGATCATAAGGACAAAGAGCAATCCTAAGAATATGATCTCACGTTAAGGCCAAAGTTTTCCTTGAACCTAGCATATTTCATTCCATCGGTTTCAAAAGCATGGGCACCGCCCCACCAAATTACATGACCATAATTAACCCATCAAGAAGAATATTCATCAGATGAAGAGTTGATCTTTGGTTCCATCAATTTTATCCACTTAACGGATCCTTATACTGATAGTGATTCTGATTATAATGAGTCGGAATTCCTTGTACCTAATTGGGGAACCATTGGAAGAGACCAATGTCGAGGATATAGGGGAAGACATGGGAATTCTAGAAATCACCATTTTAACTCTACCCATGCTCGTACCATGTATGCATTAGAAACTCATGGAAGAGCCCTTAAGTGGGATCAATAGGAACAAGGAGTTTCTTCCATAAAATCCAGGTTCGATTATGACACAATTATTTTAGAGGACCGATTATAAGTCACATCGTATTCCTCTCAGCAAATGAATTGACCTAGTCAATTGAATCTACCAAATCTATGAGTATTTCCAGCTTCTGTTCCAACATAGGGTACGTCTACATCATAAGCATGAACTTCCAAAACACCTACAAAACTGCATCTTAATGCTATAAAATATAGAACTTTAGACCAAAAGTATGATGTCTTGAAACAATTGTCCCAAGTACTGACCAAGTTATCAATTTTGGATGCTTTGAATCTGTCAAAAAGATCTTCAAGAAGCACTCATTGAGGCTTTGTCAAGTCCTCATGAGTTTGAAATTGAAGTTGATGATGCTGAGGTTTACCGTATAGAGAATGATCCTGCATAATTTCATGCAGTCATATCTCTTAAAGATGAAGATGAATATGATTTTGTACATGGACATATTAGACCCTTATATTTGTCGGGAAAAGTCAATGACATAGATATCCAGCAGTACTTCATTGATAATGGCTCTAGAGTCAACCTCATTCCCGTTTGTATACTTCATCGATTGGGCCTAACTGAATTTGACTTATCTCCTTCCACTTTAATATTTCAAGCTTATGATAAGAATGAGAAGGAACCTATGGGTGAAATTACACTCAGAACTCAGTTTGGAGATCTTTTGTTAAATTCAGACATCATGGTTGTTCGTCAGGACACAGCCATTAATATTCTTCTTGGAAGGCCTTGGTTGCTCAACATGCAGCCATACCTTCTTCATACCACCAATGTCTTAAGTACTATTTCCATGGTCAAATCGGGAAATTGTATGGTGATAAGGCTCCATTTAAAACGTTTGAATCTCAATACATTGAGGTAGAGTTTTATCACACAAAAGGAACGATATCTATGAAAAAGGAGATAACCAGACTTAATGCTTTGAATGGATTGGAAAAGATCCCAACAAATCCATTCATGCATTTGAGTATAGATTATGTGATGCCCATCAATCAAATTGAAAGGGTAAAACCAAATCCAAGCACTCATGCAATAACTTTCATAATTTCAATTGTGGAAACAGAGCCTGAAAACATGGGAGAGATTAGTGACTCACCAAGTAGTGATGGAAGCCTAAATGGAGATGTTTTCATTTCATCTGTTGAACTACAACAAGCCTATACTTCATCAATAATATTAGAATAAATTGTATCAATGCTAGGGGAAGACAAATATGTTGATTCCAAATCCATCATATCCTCTTTATTGCCCTAGGATACCCTTCATCATCAATAGGGTCAGATATGGTGGCCTCTTTTTTAGGATGTTCAAATACTGACTCCTCCCTTAACTCTGGAAGTTATACCTCATCATCTACTATGAAAGTATAAATAGAAGAGGTAATACATAATGAAGAAGAAGAGGAAGATATTAGGCATTCTCCTCCAGTATTTGAGGATGGTGTCTCTACCACTATGGATGAGCTCAGAGAAATAAATCTGGGTATAGAAGAATATCCACACCCCACTCTAATTAGTGTGGTCATGACCTCTAAAGAGCAAGAGGTGTATACTTCATTTCTAAATAAAAATTGATATATATTTTCTTGGAATTATACATAAATTAAAGGCCTTAATCATGATGTATCCAACCATCATTTGGGTTTCCTAGAAGAACATTGTGGATTCAAGAAAGCAGCAAGAAGAACACACCCAACTCACGCCTCTAAAATTGAATTTGAAGTTGATAATATTATAAAGGCTAACTTTTTCAAAGAATTTCAATATCCCAAATGGTTGGCTAACATTGTCCTAGTGAAAAATAAGAATCAGAAAATTAGAGTCTGCATTTATTTTAGAGATCTTAACCGGCATTGACCAAAATATGATTTTCCAGTTCCGATTACAGAGCTTCTAATTGATGCAATAGTTGGCTCTGAAGCTATTTTCTGCATAGATAGCTACTCTAGGTATAATAAAATCTATATGTCCCTAGAGGATTAAGAATCTATATCCTTTATATCCCCTTAAGGTGTGTTTTTCTATCGGGTAATGCCCTTTGGCTTAAATAATGCAGGCACAACATACCAACATGCCATACACCATATCTTTAAACCCTTCTTAGAGAAATTTTTTGAATGTTATGTGGATGATTTAGTGGTCAAATCAAGACAAAATTCCAATCACTTGGCTGATTTGGAGACCATATTCCATAAATTTCGGCAATATAGTTTGAAGATGAACCCCTTAAAATGTGCTTTCGAGGTAAACTCAAGAAAGTTCCTTGGCTTCGTTGTACTCCATCGTGGTATCAAAGTAGATCCTGAGAAAAAAAATCAACCCTTGGTCTGTCACATCCTTGAAATTTGAAAGAATTAAGAGAACTCTAAGGACACTTGGCCTACATTAGGTGCTTTATCACCAATTTGGCAGGCAAGTATTTACCCTTCACCAGATTAATGAATAAGGAAGTCACCTACCAATGGACTGAAGACTGTCAAGAAGCATTTGATACCCTCAAGAAATATCTCTTGAGTCCACTAGTATTAATGCCACCTGTTTAAGGAAGACCACTTATTCTATATGTGACAGCTTTAGAGTGATCACTAGGTGCCTTCCTTTCCCAAAAGAATGATGTTGGGAATGAAAACAGTCTACTATCTTAGTCAAACTATGCTTGATGCGGAAACTCAGTATTTAAGTATTGAAAAGTGATTCCTGGCATTAATCTTTGTAGTTCAAAAATTGAGGCACTGCCTGCAACATCATGAGGTCCAATTGGTATCTCGCAATAACTCACTCAAATTTATCCTCAGTCGTCCTATGCTTACAAGACATTTGGCTCGGTAGGAAGTTATTTTTCAATAGTTTGATATTCATTTTGTTCCTAAAAAGGAAATAAAAGGCCAAGATCTAGCTGAATTCCTTGTTGAGCATCCATCTATGGAAGATAAATCATTAAATACTGAACTTCCTGATGAATAATTATTCTCTATTTAGGATAATTCTCAAACATGGGAAATTTATTTTGATGGTGCTTCCAGAATTCCAATAGGGAAGAGAATGGAAAACCCTAAATTCAAAAAATTAGGGTTAGTAATTGTCCTTATCTCCCCAAAAAAGGCAGTATTGCATTATTTATTCCTATTATCAGAAGGGGGAACTAACAATGAGTCTTAGTATCAAGCTCTCATTGTAGGTTTGGAATTGGAACTTTAGGTGCAAATGAATCACTTGAAGGTAAAAGGTGATTCTGAATTGGTAATCAAGAAAAGAAATGGAGAATATTATATTAGAAAAGAAGAGTTAATCCTTTTGTGTGATTATTACAGAGGGTTAATGGCTGAATTTCCCTCAGATCTGACATTGTCTTATGTCCCACGATCACAAAATGCTGAAGAAAATACACTGGCTAATGTAGCTACAACCTTGGAAGATCCAAATCAGGATGGTCTCACCTTTTTTTCAAACTAGAGTGGAATCAATTAATGAAATTATCCCTATTTCTGAGCCATATGGTCATACCATGGTATGGAGAACATCTATCATGGAATTTCTTCAAAATGGAGCACTTCCACCAAATAGGGATGAAAAAGAACAGATCCGGCAATGAGCAGCCAATTTTACTCTTTATGATAGTCTATACCACCAAAAGATCCTATAAAAGAGAGGCTTTGATGGAATCCTCTTCAGATGTATTTATGGAGAATAGATTGTAGCTGTCATGAAAGAAGTAAATTTAAGAGCTTGTGGTGCCCACCAGTATGGGAACAGACTCTCATATCAGATCTGAAGGCTTGGATACTTTTGGCCTTCAATGACACAGGATTGCATAGATTTCACTATGAAATTTCATCCCTTCCAAGTGCATTTCAACTTCATTCATCAACCCCTGGAGTTTCTATATATAGCTAAATACTCATTGCTATTTTCCACATGGGTAATTGATATAGTTGGGCCTTATCCTCTAGCCATGTCTAAGCAGTTCAAATATATTCTTACTGCTACTGACTTATTCTCTAAATGGGTTGAGGAAATACCTCTCAAAGAAGTCAAGGTCAAAAGCATTTTTAGTTTTTTCAAAACTAATGTCATCATTAGATTTGGTGTCCCTCATACTATTTTGATGGAAAATAGCACCAATTTTTGTTCTATTAAGGTGAAAAAGTTATATCAGGAACATAATATCAACTCCTACCATTCATCTTTCTATCATGTGGTGGCCAATGGATAGATAGAGGCCTTAAACAAGACCCTATCAAATATACATCAGAAGATGGTAGATAAAGATAAGAAATCATGGCCTGATAAACTTTTGAATGCTTTGTGGGCTCATTGGACAACTACTCGTACTGCCACCCAAGAAACTCCTTATTCATTGGTATATAGAACAAAAGAAGTTTTTTCAATTGAAATGAAATTTCCTTCACTCAGAGTTGTAATATGTGATCAGTTTTCTACAGATGAGAGGTCTTAGAAACGTTTCATTGAGCTAGAACAATTAGATGAGAAAATATTTCATACTTTTCATCATTTATAAGTCTATCAGAATATAACAACACAAGATTTTAACAAGAAATTTCACCTCTATTAATTTCTTCAAAGAGATTTGGTATTGTTCTTTAGGAATCCAATGATACCAGGGAAGAAACCTTCAAATCTTGAGCCAAAGTGGGAAGAACCTTATTCCATACATGAGGTCTATTCAAATGGAGCTTATGCCTTAATCTCAATGGATAGAGAGCTTATTAAAACTACAACCAATGCAATATTCTTAAAAAAATACTTTGTGTAGGTGTAAAAATTTTCCTCACTACAAGACTTAAAACTGCATAGTACAATGTCCTTACTGCAAGACTAAAAACTGCACAACCTCCATGTCCTCGCTGCAAGACTAAAAACTGCATAGCCATCACATAATAGCTACAAGAATAAAAACTACATACTAAAAAGTCCTAGTTGAAAGATATTAAACTGTATAACAACCATTTGAATCCATGCTTCATGATGTTAAAATGTGTAGCATCTCCATCCTTGTCGCATAACTTTAAACTGCATGACATCATTTTGTCCTCATTTCATGACATTAAATTTTATGACTAACGTTTTCTCTATTTGAGGTTAGAAGTTCCATAAGAAAACATCATTAACATCAACGCTACTCCTTTGTAGAACATGAGTCCCTCTCTTTCCTATGTCTAAGTCAGATCTTCATAGAGACCTTATTTCAAGAACCACATATGGCATAATTCTCATTTTCAATGAGATACATAGAGATGCCTAAATATTTAATTTTGGGCCCAGCCGCAATCACAAAATATTTTTATTTTATTTTCTCCTCCTGTATATAAATCAGATCTATACATAGTTTTTCCTTAAGATATATGATTGGGTCCTTATACCATTTTATGTCTTAAGATTTATCGTTCTCTCAGAACGTGTCAAAATCCCCCATTATTCATGTCAAACTCGATTAGCATGAGGAATGATTGTATCAAGAACTATGTATGGATTGATTATCATTTTCAATGAGATACGTAGATATTCCTAGATCTCCAATATTGGGCCCATCCATGATAAAAAAAACCCTTTATTCCTTGTATAATAATCAAACCTGCATAGGGAATGTTATAAGAACTATGTATGACTTGAATCTTTCCCTAGCAAGACACATAGTGACACTTGGGTTTTATCCCTTAATCTAGTTACAATATGTCTTTCTTTTCACATCAGTTCATCTTTGTCCTTACCATATGATGCTAAACTTTATGGAAATCTAACACCCATATTTTTCACTTCTGTCACCTTTGTGTTATAGAAGAAACCCTTACCGCTCCTTGTTTCTCAAAATGATCATAGCTTCTATGGTCTTAGGGATTTGGTAAAAAGATTCTTTATATAAATAAGGTGTATGAATTTATTATGGTGTTATTAATGTCCTCATTTCATGACTTAAAACTGCACATCATAATATTAATTTAGAGGAAACAAAGAAAGTCTTCATTTGACATATGATTTAGATTTATATAAAGGACGTCAAACTCATGAAAAATATTGGTTAAAATATTTCTCATATGAATTGGGAATAAACCCCTTCCATATTTCACAATCTTAATCTTGAATGTTGTCAGATCATCATAATCTTTCTTACGGTTTCTGGTGACAGAGTTTCTAATACCTAAGGACTCTTTTTCCTGACTATAGAGCACGTTCCCTTAGGTGGCCTTGCATAAGTTGCCTACATAATGGGCCTGCCAGTCAAAAGATTCCATTATTTGCCTATGCATCATATGACCCAGTTTTCCCTATATAATACAACCCCCATAATGGGTTTTTCAAATAATGGTAATTTTATTTTTGGATATAGTGTCTTTGTTACCTTCAAAATTTGATGACAATATACAAGAATCAGTATTTTAAAGCAGTCATTCAGGTATATTTGTCCCATTCCCTTTTTGTCGATCTGAAACACTTAAAGACCATGGTTTACATATTTCCATATCCATGTGTTCAAAGTAGTATGAAATAACCTTGGAATCACTTGGCCACATGACATATAGTGTTTCTATTGTTGGTCCGATTTGTATAACCTAAAACTACAGACACCATAACTTCTACATTTGGGCCAGACCTTCCTAAAAGTATTATTCCTCTAATTCTTTGGAAATCTTGGTTGGAAATACCCTTACCATATTCATGTACCTTTCTCCATAAATCAAACTCTGTGCTTCGGAAAATCTGAATCTCTATAAACTTTCTTCAGCTTTTAGTAATAGAATGTCAACATTCTTAAGAGCTCTTTTTCATGACTATACATTACGTTCCCTTAGGTGGCATTGTATAAGTTTCTAACATAACGGTCATGTCGGTAAAAAGATTCCATTATTTGGTTATGCAGCATATGACCCAATTAGCCCTATGTATTATAACCCCCATAACGGGTTTGTCAAATAATAGTAACTTCGTTCTTGGAAAAGACTTATTATAATGCCTTTAGCCCCTTTTTCATATCGTTCTTCAGATCTAGAAATTCCCAAATCATAGTTTACAATTTTCCATTCCATACCTGAATATGGTAGTATGTTTATAAACAAATTATCAAGAAATTGGGAGAGTCCCATACCTTTGATCAAAGCTAAAGAACATAAATTAAATCCACACAATTTCCTCACTGCATGACTTAAAACTACACACTACAATGTCCTCACTGCATGACTTAAAAGTGCACAGTACAATGTCCTCACTGCATGACTTAAAACTACACAGTACAATGTCATCACTGCATGGAAAAAAATTGCACAGTTTTATATCAGAAATTCCCCTCTCTGATAAAATTCAAAATTTCTTCATACATTAAATTTGTATAAAAGTGGTTTTCCTATTCATGGAATATGTTGGAATGAAATATCCCTTTATTCTTAAAACCCCTTTCCTTGGAAAAACCACCCGTTGTGGTCTTGAGTCACCCAAATCCTTTTCTCCCTTATCTATCAGTAGTAAAATGCTAAATTACCAAAGAGTTATTTTGCTTGACTATGCAGTACATTCCCTTAGGTGGCCTTGCATATGTTGCCTACAAAATAGGACTGTCATCCAAAAGATGCCATTATTTGGCTATGCAGCATATGCCCCAGTTGGCCATACATAATACAACCCCCACAAAGGGTTTTTTAAAATAATGATAACTTCGTTCATGGAGGGGAATCCCCTTATATTGATAAAAAAATTTAGATTTAGTGACCATAAAAATCATGACTCAAGATTCCCCTTGGAAATATTTATAGAATATTAAAGAAATTCTTATCCACAGAGTCTTGTTTGGGACCTAATTTATGGTCAAAGCTATTCGGCCTTAAATACTAGCCCCTATAGTCTAACATGCATAACTCTAAACTGTCAACAACAAGAGACATGGTACTCACTTGATTGAGAACCCGAAAAAGAAAATCTGAACAAAAGTTGAGTACCATCTCACTAAAAGTACATTTTTGTATGATTTATGTAATATTGAGCAATAAAAAGTCAAAATATACAATGTTTGTGGGGTTTTACATATAAACCTAGAAAAAATCAAACTATGCTCACTAGGCCCCATGGATTTAGAAAAAAATAGATCATCCTTCCATACCTGATGTATCGCCAAATCTAACCAAATGATAATGGAATACGTCAAAGTGCCCTAATTTTACCTTAGAATAAGATTATTTTCATTATAAACAAATAAAATTCTAGGGGGGGGGGGGCTTTTGTAGACACCATGAAATGTATTCCATTCACTTTTCCGCATAATGTATTCTATAGGGATCGAAAATTTTGCAGTGTGACTCTTCATTTTTCATGGGGGTCAGTGATAGTAGAAAAGGCACTGACCCAAAGGGTCGGGACCGTAGCCCAGTAGTGATCCCAAACAGGGGTTCAGGGGCACAACCCCCATGGTATGGAGGAATTACTTTGGCTACGTCATCAAAGAGGTTTCCAAGGTACCTGCACACAAGATACCTATGTGCCACTATATTGGAGCTGATTGAAGTAATTATTTTGGATAATTCCTAAAAGTTTCTCCCTAGTCTATCCAAAACACTGTTGGTGCACAAGGTACTTGCGCACAACAATTTGGTGTGCAGCCTACTTGCGCGCCCAAAATCCTTCCGCCCAAGGTCCTGTATTTACCTATAAATAGACCCTTGTGGCCTCCATTTGTACAGACGATTTTCTCTGAAGCCCAATTGCTACTCTGGTCACCCTAGAACTTCACCCCAGTCTTCCAAAACTTTCAAGTTAGTTCTTCAAAACCTTGATCATAGGATTTAAAGGAGGATCATTGGACTTAAGTCTTTCTAGTGTTTGAAAACCTTAACACTTGCACACCTAAAACTCCCAACCTCCCCAAGTCATAAATACTTGTGCGCCGCCTATTCCTATTGTATGAACTTGAGAACCCCACTTCTAGAACCACCTGTGAATACTCTTGAAGGCTCGAGCAAGGCCTCACCCATGTATTAACATACAGGTTGTTCATCGGTTAAGTGAACATCAGGTCTCCCAAGCCTACTTGTGTACCCATACTTGCGCGCCCTTACCTAATTACGCGCCCCTATTTGATTCACTTACTCTCTTCAGCCTACAAGCCATCAAGACTTACTCAAAGACATTCATGGAAAGGCTTCTTTTTCCTTGACTCATTTTTCTTAAAGGGGTTATATTAAGACCTCCACCAAAACCTCTTGACTTATCAAACCTTTAAAAATTCACATTAGTGTGTCTTCTATTTGGGTTTGTTTATCCACAGTCAAAGGTTTCCCACATTTGTTTCACAATGGAGTTAGGATTCATGGAGTGTCTTTAGGTTTGTATATCCACAATCACATGATCCTTTCTCCCAGGAACAGTGTTGGGAAGTTCTTGGTTTAGAGGAGGGTTTGGGTTATGGCATCTCCCTTCTCAAAGAGATCACCCGGAACCTCGGGTCTCTAGTAGGGAAGGTAAGGTTCACACTTGCTTTTACAAGAAAGTATAAGAGAAGTATCCCTCCCCTACTAGGATAAATTTTAGGGTAGCCATCCTGGTGTAAGATCTTAACCTTCATCCCTTATTCCTTTCATTGGACCCTTGTCCAGTGTAAAGTGAATAGATGTAAGGCTTGTCGCCCCACCCTCGTCCACCCTCACTGCCATAGGTGCGCCCTCTTCCACCAACGGGGGAGGAAAAATTTGAAAGTGCCTTTGTTGAATCTTCCACATCCTCTTGTTTATCTCACCGAGCATGACTCGTGTGGGATTATATATTTGTAGTGATTACAACATGTGCACAAACACCCATGGTGAAGGAACTATGAGAACTCTGATTCCAATTCAAACCAGGATACGTAGGAATCCCCTTTCAGGGGCCGAGCTCACTAGATATACTCCTCAAGAATCCAACCCTAACTCCATTAAATCTGGGTATCCTCCTTAGGAATAAACCCCAAATTAAACCCCTAAATCACTATGGAATCCTTTTCAGAATGTAATCCCAAAATAATTTCTCTCAAAGTACTATACTCTCCTATGATACTTATCGAACTACGTGGGCTTTGATTCCCATCTATATGGGATACATAGGAAGACATATTGAGGTTCAAACCCAATATCTTGAATCAACCCTATTCTCCTTGAGCCGTATTCCCAGAAGGGTCTGATCCTACTTGGAAACCCATATTATTTCCATGTTCCTTGGGCTGCTTCAGTATAAGTCTCATACTATGTTTTGACTAAGCCCCTTCCGCTTAGATATCCATACCACATGACATTAAACTATACAGCTAGGTCCTTATCACATGACCTTAAAATGTATGATGTGTCCCATTAAGTGGCACCAAACTACAATGGGTATGATTCCTTTCACAAGGATACATAGGTAGCCTATTTTATGGGAATGATCCCAAGATCAAACAAAACCTTTGTCTCCCAAGATAACAATAAATTCTAGAGCACCCCACTGAGTGGCTTAAAAACCAGTATCAACATAATGATGATTAAAATAATCTCTAAGTAGTATATGAGAGGATAACATTAATGTAGAACCTCGAATACATACGAATATGTCCATTAATGAATAAACTCAAATACATACGGATGATTTTAAAATTTTCACATGCTAAATAAATGATTGAAAATTCAAAGGGATCCTTATGATATACTTGTTGAATTAATAAGGATTCACAAAAATATATTAAATTATAAAGATATTCCCGGAATAGACAATAATTTCCCCCAAAATGGTGTGATGAGTCCGACCTCCCATCCTCTCAACCAATGCGCGTTCTTAAGTATCATGAATTTCAAACTTAACGAATGATTTCCTTTGGAAATAAAATCCTCTTTGGATAAATAAATGTTTCAAGTTTCCGGTTCCATAAATAAATCCAATGTAAACTTCCTAGAAGCAGGGATTCTTAAAACTAGAATACAAATTTCAAGGAACTATGAAACAACGGCCCACTCTAATGGAAAACAACAGCATCATCACTGAAAGGTTCCTATGAATCTGCATATGGTTTCATCAAAACATTCAGAATTTGTCTTTTCATGTTATAGTTAATTTGTTTCATTCAGGGTTTTAGTCTATGGAAGAGAATAGGGTTCCATGTTCAAGCTAATCCTTTTCAAAGATCAGATCCTTCAATATATCTGGCCATAAAGAACACCTGCAATATCCATATCCCAACTCACGGTGTCAAACACTGACTCTGGAGCCACTGTGGATAGTAGTACTACCAAAATATCTTGATCCATGTGTGAAAGTGTCAAATAGCTTCTAACACCCCAACACATCTAAATACTGGGACCAAGGAAACAATGACTCCTCTAAATAATGAACCAGTTCCGACTTCATTTTCTCTATCATAATTTCTATGAAAAACACATCAAGATCTGTAATCTTTACTCTTCTTCTATTCAAAGATCTCACGATCAGTTTCGAGTAAGGTAGGGAATCAAGAGGATGGGAGGGAAGATGAGGTACATAGGGGAGGATTGATGGTGCGATCCATTCTAGAGATTTTGAACCTCATTCCTACTGATTAATATCTCCTCTTCACCCAACATCACTCCAATGTACAGAAAACCAAGCGTGAGCCCCCCAGGTGTGACCATCAATTATGAGACCAGGAATGGATCCAAGCAGGTTCTAATTCTCCCATTCACCCTCCCAGCAGTAATTTAATATACATATTGACTAGTTTTTGAAAGCACTAAGTAGTGTCTTCCCTGCATTCCTTGGTGATTTTTTCCCGGATCTCCATCAGGTTCAATCATCACTTCCTGACTTTTAATCAATGAACAAGAAAAGATAAACTCATACCAAATTATTGCTTCCAAGAAAAGTGTAAAGGAAAACTTTTAGTTCCTTCCATTGAAAATTTTATTATTGTTTTTTATGAATTTAATTCCAAGGCATGAAATTCAATTATCCTCGTGGAATTAAACCTTCAATATTAATTCAAAAATATTATGTGACCTAACTCTCACTTCACTCAAGAGAATGTGTTTATATGGATTTATACACATGTTTAATAAATAAATATTTACCATATGATTTTTAAAATTCTCATCTCTCCACATTGTGATGCATGACAATACAATAAATCATGAAGGATTGAAATAGTTGTTTGGTTGCATGAGGTTGGTGTGTAAGTGTTTAAAAACATCAGTCAGAAAAATAAAGGTTTGAATATTTAAATATAATGTATAATTTATCAATTTAACAAATGAAGGTCCAATTCACTCAATTTACCTTACAAATTGTATCCAAAACCACCCTTTCTTTCATTTTCGCACCATAAATCATGAAAATGAGCCCAATTAATGAATATATCCTTATTCTCCTTTCTTTATTTTAATGTTTTTTAAAGTATATTTGGATATTTTTTTATCAAGAATGAGTTTTTAATTTATTATCATGAATGTTGATTAATTCTATTATTTTATTAGATTCATGAATTAAAAAAATATGAATAATTAGTGTTATAATCTAAAGTCTTTTTTTCTTTTTTTTCAATGCATAATATTTTTAATGAGAATAGGATGTAAAAAATGGAATGAAATGGTTAGTGATGGTTCATACTAATTTCCCTCTTCCAAATTCCCAAAAATGATGATCACTTTCCCCTTAACATGAAACAATTATCAAAGTAAAACACATGGAAGATAGTTTCCCCCACACTTCAACATGAATTAAATGAGAATAAATATTTTAGAGTGAGGTTTGGTAAGGGATAAATAGTCTTGTAATAAGGATTAAACCTATGAGGTCATTCAAGGTTATATAACGAATTAACTAGTGTTAATGTTCAAGGAAAATATCAATGATAGATGGGGGGTATCCAATTGAATTCCTCAATCATATTGAAAGTATATCATTAATTCTAATGATTTGAAATAAAATAAACACATGTTATAGTTCATAAAAAAAATCTCAATCATCTCTCAAGAAGTGAGTTTATTAGAGAGATGATTTCAAAGTAGTTAAAAACCCTATTATGATACGAATTTAAATTTGGCCAGTCACTTATGCATTTAGATTTAAATTTTTAGTTAATGATAGTGTAGATTCTGGAAAATCATAGCCCAAGAAAAAAAATACAATTCCATAATAATTTATGTTTTTATGTTCAATAATATGATCATGCTATTCACAATGAACTTGGAGTTTAAAAATGATATAAACCAACTATTCCACTTGGATAGAATAATGTATATAGGGTAACTGTTAAAGAATAAAGTGGTTATAATAGAGATATTACTTAGGGGAATATGTTGTGAGACTAGGGTAATATCAAGGGGTATTCTGTAAAAGCATATATAAAATGGGAATGAGGGATATACACAAAGAGAGTATTATTTGGAATCGTCCATGTGAAATGGGTCAATTTTTAGTTTGGGTGAGGGTGTTATAGCACCTCTCAAGTATCTTATTTCTTCTTCCATCCTTCATCTTCCTCTATTCATGTAATTTTAATTGCTTCTTCTACAATATATAACTAGTATTTTCTTCTTACCCATAAATTGGTCCTACCTTCCAGGTTTCTCACACCCTATCATCATATTTTATTTCTACCTGAGGTGCACATGATAGGTTTCCATATTCTTAGACTTCTTATCCTCCTTTAAGAGGTGATACGCTAAGATGCATCGCATTAGTTGATGACTTCCAGATTCTAAAATCACTATGATGAGACACACATTGATGGGACTCCTCTTATAGGATATCCCCTCACCCATATCACATTTTGAGGTGGAGTGATTAGCTAGGACACATGAAATGATCTCTTATACAAGCATCTCAGTTAGTGGGTACTTCTCTATAAGTATCCCATGCTCCTACCTCTCATCTAGCACTATATCCTGGTCTGTCATCCACGCATTGTGGGTTATCCTCATTCGTGAATCAAGGAGCCTCATTTCTCCCAGAGAAAGACCTAGAACATTTTCCATAGAGGATTCACTCTACTAGTTCCACTCATAGGGGGTGTCGTTCACCATCGGGTACCTTTTTCTGGTTTCTTTTTGGCCCGAACCAAAACCCAAAAAAACCAAGGAAAACATAGGCATAAAAAAGAATAAATACAAAGAAATAATGAAATTTAACCCAAATTTTATTTTAAAATAATATAAACAAATCAATAACTACATTGATGAATGATATTGCGGAGTTCTTACTATAGATCATGGTCATACTCTTCAATACACCACAAGAGTGTGATGAGTTCTAAACATCCCGCACAACTTGGACCTATTGTCTGACAGATATGTCGCCTCATGTAGAAGAGAAACCATCATTCCCATTTGAGATTAATACAATTCAATAGGAAAATTTTTCAAAATGTAATTTATGTGACTTGGTGAAGATGCGCCAAAAATATAGGATCTCACTTCATTCCCACCAGTGATAACTGATGGGGTACTAGGGAGGGTTAATGTGATGTACAAAACAATCATGGGAGACACACTTTGTGATGAGTTGACTCTACCTACATTGACATTGGCACTAATTGAATGACATTACGTGGCGTCTGAAACTATTTAGCAGAAGAAATTCGACAAGGAAACATTTTTAGGATTGTCATTTATGATGGTATCTTGGACAAAGACATGAGATGTTCAGGCTACACTTGAGAAATTTTGGTTGTCAATATAGTCCACTACACTTTTCTAGAAATTTTGTGGAGATTTGTTGCCTCGTGTAGACGTGTATAGCATCTGGGATATTGTTTGGAGAATATGTGAAGAAAGGGAACAACACCATTAGTTTCCCTAAACTCATAAAGCAAGGAGGATCATTTGAAATATTTCAGGGAGATTACATGCTGATATAAGGTAGTACCAAGTCACTCATTATGGAATTGTGTGCCCTGACATACAACACACGAGATTAAAGGTTTCACTAGAACTTCATCATGTCTCTCTCCTTGCGGAAAACATGAATTTTAGGGGGTGGTAGTGATAGAGAGTAGTTATTATGGCTAGAAAGAATAAGGGCTATGAGGTAACTTCTAGAGGATGAATAGATTAGATGAGAGAGAGTGTGGGGGAATAGGTTGTGGGATAATGGAAATATCCATGGGGTATTCTATATATCTCTCTATAAAAGTGGAATAAGGGCATTGTACATAGAGAAAATATTATTTTGAATCGGCCATGAGGCCTGGGTCAGCTTTCAACTTGGGCGATGTTGATACAATAACTCTCAAGCATATACATTCTTCATTCATCCATACACTTCTTCCATTAATTTAATAATAGTTTCTTCATATATAATATATATCTATTCTTTTATTGTAAACTATCAAAAATGATTTATAGTTTTCAAAATAGTTTAATGAATGTTTGAAAAATGCACTCAAAAACACCTAAAAACTCTATACATTATTCAAAATAGATTAAAAAATTATTTTTATGTATTTTACAAGAAAAATAAAAATAGAAAAGTAAAAAAATAGAAGATAAAAAAATGAATCCATCATTTATCCCCTCTCGCACATTTAGTTTCATCTTAATCCTCAATGAAACTCAACAATATAATGTATATTTAATGTTTATTTTTAATTTTAAATAATATAATAAATTATAATGGAAGTTCACTTGGATTTTTCTCATTATATTGTATATGGTATGGGGAATAAGTGATTCCCATTTTTATTTGGTGCCAAATGATTTCCTAGTATGTATTGAAGTTGTTGTCTACCTATATATTGCAGATATAAACAAATATAAATAGAAATATTTTAAAAAATCAAACATTCTAACTGAAAACAATAGAAAAAAGTTGAAAATAGATGTGAAATCTTGGGTAAACCCCCCAATAGATACTACTGTCCAAAACTGAAAAACACTGAGATTATCCCCAGTCATGTGGTGGATGGGGATTATTTGATTTGAACCCACATATTTTTTCTCCAATGTTATTTGAAAATTATTTTTTCTTCTGGAGTTTCTCTTTGATAGTATGGTGTGTGTCTGAACCACTTAGCAATATCAGACAACTTATAGGGTTGAATGGAAGGATGATATATGTGGACTCTTATAATTATTCCTTGACTCCCCCAATATGGTCATCTTGTTTTTTTTGGGGATTCATGGGGAATCTCTATATTTGTTCTACCACTACCAATTTAGTTGCTTCTTTAAATTACTCTAGAGAAGACTACGTTAAACTAATCCTTATCAAGCTCTTCTTTATTTAACACCATGATTTCCTTTAATATGAGTACCTTCACTCCTATGTAAACATCATCCAAATCCTCCATATCTTGTAAAAGTGAGTATGATTCCACAAGGAAAAAACAAGGGAAATTGATTTATAATTAAGATTATGTAAAATCAAAAAAAGAAATCAAAATATTAAAATATCTCTCCATTACATCAACATTAAGATCATTTTCTTTGTACAAGGATCCTAGGTATCCATCTTTTGCGATCAACATTGGACACTCCAACCCTTACAAGAATCTCACTGCCTTCTTCTCTTAATCTTAACTAAAGAAAAACTCCATAAGTTCTAAATTTAATGAATCAAATTAGGATACATGAGTTCTCAAGTAAATTTTAGAATAGGTAAAATAAGATAGTCCAAGGTTCAGTCATCAACCTGAAGTGATTCTCCATGTTCCTCTTCTTTCTCTATGATTTCCTTGATAAATAATTTTGTGAGCTCAATTAGTGGGGTTTTTTTATTTTTCCCCTCCACTTTGATTGCTAATATAATATGGGGATTTACTTTAGGTTCATTTTATTCCACCACCACATGACCATATTATTTTTTAATCTGTTTTAAGAGATTTTTTGATCTCACCTAACTTATCCTTCCACAATTACATATGAATCTTAGTTATGTCCTATTCCTTAGACACTTGTGAAATTTAATCATGAGTACAATATAAAATTTTTATATCTTTAACCATTCTTTGATAATTTTCCCAATAAGTTAATTATTCTAGAGACATATTTTTTGAATTTATTTATACTATAGGGATTGTTTCAGAATAATAAAAGCATGAAATTAATGTAAAAAAGGAAACAAAATAAAAAAATTTAAACATGGTAAATACTCAACCTAACTCCTTGATAATAGAACCAGGTTGATGAATAACCTATCATGCGGTTTTTCCCAAATATAATTTGAAAAAATCAGAATGTGGTACAATGGATAACTAGGGTTTTCTCTCAAGAAGATAGGCCTAGAGACTCACTATTCTTACATTGATGTTGGTTTTTATTGTTTTCTTATTTCAAAAAAGAGGTAAAATAATTTGAGTGAAATTTGTAAGAGTTAAAATGTGAAAATAGTGGCAATTAAATGAAATGAATGAAATGAAAACACTATGATTGTACAAAGAGAATACCATCACTCACCTTATTGAAATGCTTTCACAACTATTAAATATTCAAACCTATTATTAATTCGGTGATATAAAAAATTTAATGAAGGGTTAAAGACTTTAACTGCAAGGGGAGAAAATAAAGATAAAATTAGAATAAGATGCCACTTTCAGCTACCTATATCACTAATAATGCCTATAGGATCAAATTTTAAATGAAATAATCAAGTTTTAGTAATTAAAGAATAAAAAAATAACACAGTACCCCATCTTTTTATTATCCTTTCAATTAGTTCTTTATTATCATGATGTAGGAGATCACATGCACAACACAATGAGGAAGAAACGCAAGTATAGTAGTATAGAGGAGTATGGAACAACACATTTGAATAAGAAAAAAGTAAAATTTCATTTCACATAATACTAACAGAATTAATATATAAATTTGGAAGAAAAAGAGGAAATATTTGTCCCATTAAAGGGGAATTATTAGTCCCCATATCCCCCAATACCCTTTTATATCTCAGTATAGACACTCTTCTCAAATGGAATTGTAAAAGGAACCATATCCAGTTGAGAGACTCTTCCCACGATCAATATTATTACATATTTGAGAAGAATCTGAGTTGATTTGATTCATTAGGTCATAATTATAGTGGAAATTAGGTTATACTCAGCATGCTCATGAAATTGTTGTAGTAAACCTCACTTAATGAGGAATTGGAGAGAGGTGACGCATGTGCATCCTATTTTGGACTTGATTTAGTGGCCTTAATCTATCTTAGGATTAATTATATTTTAAGTGGGTTTCGCAAGTCTTTATTGAGCTTCACTAGAGTTAACCCATATGCAACTAGATGACAACAAGGTCCTTCTCGATAAACACATGTTTGGTGCTTCTTGTGCAGTTATCATTAGTGTAACAAGATGAAATAAGATGAACTATGCATATCTTATTAAATTCAAGATCTATTATAGTTCTTCATGATTTATTTTGGATCATAGTGATAATGAATATGACTTTATGGGATATGTATAAGTAAGGGCGCTATGGTGGAATAGGTTTGCAAGTCATGCAGACTGGAGTTGGCAGGTAGAGTAAACCTTGATGTCATTGCATTTTACTAGGGTCGGTGTCCCCCCCCCCTCAAAGGTAGAGTGCATTTGTTCACTACTTCATGATCTCCATCAATAATTCTATTTCACTATGAAATAAGAAGAAGACTGTGGTCATTGGAAATTTCTAGGTACACTATTTTTATAGTTTATTTAGGAATTGATTCTCAAAGATAGATCTGACTATGTTTGGGTTGTCTTATGATGCATTTGATCCTATGATGATCATTAATACAATAGCAATGGTATCAGAGCATAGGATTCTTTGACAAATTAACAGATTTATTTATTTATGAAAAATCCATTTTAATATTAAAATAGGATTTTTCAATCCTGAAAATAAAATATGAAAAGTTCATATATATTAGTCTTGTTTCTAAAAATAAATTAAGTATTTATATTAATCAAGATAATTGAATTTTTAATTGAATTTTGTTATTTATAATTTGTTTATAAATGATAATAATAATAATAAAGGTACTTGGAAATATATATATATAAATTTATAAAATGTTTTATAAATTAATTCAGTATAAATTGTTTATGGTTAATTGATAAATATATTTTTAATTAAATACATTTTTAAAGATTAAATGAAATGATTTATGATACAGAAAAAAATGGATTATTTAGAAAACATAAATGTCAATTTATGAATTTTTTAGAAATTCCAAAATATATGATATTTAGATTATATAAAAATGTTTATGTAATAGATATTAAATTATAAAATGTATATAATTCATGAAATTTCATATAAATATCATTTAATATAAAATGTGTAGGGGTTCACTTTGAAAAGAATATAAAATATATATATTCTTGATAATTTATAAAAAGGTTTATAATTTACATTTATTTATTAATGGTTCATAAATTATTATATCATGATTAAATATTTGAGTTTCTCATTTATTTAAATGTTATTCCTGGTTATATTCATAGTTATAAATTTTTTATATTATGAATGATTGTATGCAAAAAAAAATTATGATGAATTTCTTCTAGGAAATAGCCTTTCATATCATGCCTGGTTTGATATCATAATATTTAGTTTTAATCTACCATGAATTTGGTTTGTAATTTTAATTTATGAGATTGAAAATATTTTTTGGTCACAGTTTGTGTAGATTAGGTGTTAGAGTTTTCATTTATTAAATTTTATCTTGGGTAAAGTCTCCCAAGTAGAGGGACATAGGGTCGAACCTGCTAAATTCATGGAGGATTTCCCTATCTAGGAAAGTTAATGTGCTTGGCTATCTATCTCTCTAGGATAACTCATGTAGAATTTGTAAATATAATATAACTCTATGAATTTATAAGAATTTTTCATCTACCTTACATATATGATGTATTTAGATTTATATTAATATAGTTTAATTCTATTTTGGTTGATTAACACATACTTGTGGGTTGTGTAAATAGTTACACATTAATGTGTTTTAAACACATTAATTTTTTGGTTGGAATAAGGATTCGAAAAGTAAATCATTAGAATAATTTATACAAAAAAGGGAATAAAATATGAGAAGACAATTATTACATAAGATGTAATAGTTATGAATTTAATATGCATATGATGTATATTAAATTGATGAGACCTTAAAAGAAAAACTCCAAAAATACTAAATGTGTGATTCCTTATAAAGAGACACATGTAAAGACCTCGATCATTCAACTATGTATTTTTGAGCTCATCATGAGTTCCCATAGATAATATTGTGTAAGGAAACAAAGCTATAAGTAACTCGAGATTTTCATGTTTGGTATTTTTGATCTCATCACAAGTATCCCTTGATTTTTAGAAGTTGGATCATTCCTGGAATTTAATTTAGGATAAACTATATGAGAATCCATAACATTTTGGATTCCATAGGAATAGAGTTTTGTGAATTTATATGACTAATTTGGATAAAGATTTGTCAGTTCAAATATCCAAAAATCATAACTATTATGATTGGGAGTATTCACTACCAAAATGATCATGACTTGCTTATATGATAACTGATGTAAGTTATGACGAAATATGGATATTGGCTCACTAAATGGATATAATATATGGGTTCATCATTTTAGTGGGATCACTTTCATTAAAAGTACTTAAGGAAAACATATAATACATGATATGAATCTGATTAAAATACTTATTGTAGATAAATTCATTATCATCATCAAAATAAACTTTAAATTAATCCATAAAATAATGAGTTTAAACTATTAAAATCTTAAGAATGGTATCTTAAGAAAAATTATTCAGAAAAATAGATATTCTATGGGTTAGGAAAGTTCCTTCCTAAGAAACCAAGTGTTTAAGTTTTTCAACAAGAAAATAAATATTCTTATGGAATCATGAAATGATTTGTTTTAATGGTATCATATGTCAAATGACTAAAGGAATCTTAATCTCTACTCATGTACTCAATATGATTAGTTAAATTAATTATTTTAGTCCAATATACTTAATATGATTGGGTGCATTAAATTATATTCAATACGATTGAATATATTAAAGACTTTCTGAGACTAAAAGTTTCCTTAAATCTTTATTTCTTATATAAATAAACTCTATTGTTTTGATTGATATATGATATCAACTGTATTTTTTACAAAGTTTTGTAAATATAAATAAGGTTATAAAAAATAAAATAATTGAAGCGTGATTTTTTATTTCATGTAATAGAGAAAAATATTTCCCACATTGATAACTTGGATGATTCAAGATTGGATAAACACGTCATAAGATGTGTACAATATCTCATTTATCTCTTGAGAAGAGCTTGTAAACAATTTTTTTAAATGAAATGAGATGGATGTTTTTACACATGGATTTTGATTAGTTTAATTATATAACATTATTTAAATGGGAGACTAAAATAGTTTTTCTGGTTAAGGAATTCATAATATTTCCATTTTTGTAAATTTTATGAAAAATAGAATGAATTCAAGATAAATGTTTCTGATATTATGAAAGTGTTGAGAATAAATGTACTAGTCATATGATGTTTAGATTCACTGAATATGTTTACAATAAGAATGGGTAAAGTTTCAACCCAAAAGAATAAATTTAGTTTGAATTTCCAAAAATATTACTTCAATAATCTAACTAAGGTTATTTAAAACCCAATGATGCTATTTGGAAGGGGTAATTATTCCATATGAAAGAATTTTCTAGAATACATGAAGTGTTTTTAGAAACTCCATAGAATTTCCATTTCTAGTATAAGGGTTATAGAAATAAATTCTCTTATTTTTAAGGGTATATGATATCAAATGTATATTTTAAAAAGTTTTTTAAATACACACGAGTTCAAAATAAAAAGTAAGAATTGAAATATCTTTTAGTTTTCATTCAAGATAAGAATTAAATACTTAATACATTAAGTATTTCAATGTAAATGATTTTATAAAGATAAAATGAATCATAGTAAAATATATGTTTCTTCATGTCATTTCACTCGTATGATAAGAGAAGATGTTTAATAACAAAGAGTTGTTATGAACAAGTTTGAGATAATTAATTGAATACGAATAGTTTATGATTCGTCAATTTCTATAAAATATTTTACAAAGAATATTTGGATAAAAATATTGATCTAAGATAAAAGTTTGTATACATTTATTTGTTAAAATTTGTGGGAATGTGTTCGCACCCCCCATCAATGAGGTATTTTAATAAAATATTCTTTTGAAAAGGAATGGTTAGAAACACATATAATACCATATGTATATGACATGGAAACAATAATTTATTTGTTTAATATTCCATATAAAAGAAAATAAATGTTATTTAATAAAAAAAAGAGTGTAACGCCCTAACCCCAGAAGATCAGAGCTGGTGCATTATTTTAATACATTGGCATGATTACAAGGAATCAATTCCTAAAGGACCGATCAGTTTATGAGTCTTGGAAAATAGATTATATACATGAACTTTACATTACGATTTCTAAAATAAAACAAAACATAAATAATCCTTTGAGAACACCATTATTTCCCTAGATTTACCCTACATATCAATCATAGTACACTTCTTGGAATCTTGGGAAAATAAAACATAAGAAATGGTTGAGCTCAGATGCTCAGGAAGGGTAAACAATATATAGGAAGCAATCATAAATAATCATAAACTTTTATGGAAAGGTATAAAATTGAAAAAAAACCCTTTAAACATAAAATTTAGCATAATATGGAAAATATAAATCAAATAATGTAATTTTCTTATTCACGTGGATATTCTACTAGTCTAATAATCACATGTAACATTAATAACTATTCTCATAATGATGGAATGCAAAATTTCAGACATCTTGACCACAATGTAAATGCCTCGTACCAAGATCCTAAATATATATTTTTCCAAGGCCATGTGCCAAGACACTAGTTTGTCTCATGAGACCTACCGATGCATCAAGGGGCTATATCAGGCCCCACCCTCCACTTACTAAGTCCAATTCATTCCTCATACGAAAATGTTAAAACATAACATAAACATTGATATTAAAACTAACAGACAAAATGTCAATACTTTAACCATAATCCATGAATGGTATGAAAATTGCACATCCACAGTTAGACATATAACAACTCATTTAATAAAATATTTAAGATTTTATTATAATAAATCAACCTCAATCAAAAATAATATCTAGTAAAGGATGTTGACATAGTTAAAAATGATAGGTAAAACTCTTTGAGAGAAATATCCTTTTTTTGAAATCATTTAAAAGTCACACATTTATAAAGATATTAATTTAAAATAAATTTTTGAATCAAAATTTCCCATACTACTTGGAAACTTTTGAAATGAATTAACATTTTTAAACAATCATGTCTATATAAATAAATTCCTAAAATCATTTTGAAAACAAGGACATTAATTAAAAAGATTTAGAAAAATAAATCATTAAAACATTTAAAATGATGATATTGATAAAGATTCCCTTCTAAAAAACCTTTAAATATTCCTTTTGAAAACATTTTCATGAAACGTGGATATTGATAATAAATATTTCCCAGTAAATACATACACATAAACAATCTCAGATAATAATGAAATTGAGAAATTTCCCCTTACCTTGTAATTTCCTTTAGTAGAGGGTACGTTTAACCTTATTTATAATGACCATAGTATGTTATAAAGCTATACCAGAACCATATTAATATTTATGATATCATATATGATTCATTTATGACTTTATACTACCCATTTAATAATAATTTCCATGTTAAAGTAACATTTTGTGTAATAATCACTTTCTTTATCGTAGGTGTTTTAACTTGTTATTCTTGATCGTGTCAATTAGATCATGATTTACATACTTCAATAATATAAAAAATGATTTATATATCATATATATTCAAAATAAAATTATGTATAATAGATAGATATATGAAATGGAAACACCGTTCATGGATATGGCAGTCTGTATGTACGCATAAATGTTGTTTCTGTTTTCTTATCGTATTGTATGGAAGTAAGTAAAGGAAATATATTTATCTAAATAAACATATATTATTCCATTATAAATTTTATTTCATATACCTCATAATTAATCAATATATATTTTTATAAAAATTCATGAAGGGTGGTCGTTGAAGATTAATCTCATCGCGTCGTGGAGATGGTAAGTCGTACGTACGCACGAGCAACAATATCATTCTATTGATGGGTAAACGGTGTTTAATTGGATGTTATATTACATATATATAATAATTATAATGTTATATTCATTATTTAAATTAATTATACTCATTATTATACCCATCCAAATAATGTAGTGTTGAACAAAAAACTACACCACAATGTTGAGACGGCAAGTCGTACGTACGCACGCATGGTGACTATGTCATTCATAGGGTGGATAGAATAATGAATATGGTTTTACCATATTTATAATAACATCTCAGAATTTATAATGCATTTTATTTATTATTTTATTATGGTATCAACATATAAAGAAGAAGTACAAGAAGAAAATAACTTTGAAAGAAGTTATAAAATAATTACCTCTTCTTCGGGTGTTTCCTTTTGATTTGAAGAAAAGTGATCCTTAGGTTTGGTTTCTTCTCAAGTTAAGGACTATAAGTTAATGTGAGGGAATTTTGAAGGATAGTTGGGAAGGTTTTGTCCAATACAAATGGCTTTGGAGGTGTGGATTAAAAATAAAGGGAGGTATCCTTTTATATGAGAGGTGAGGGGCACTTTAAGAAAATCTTGAAATATTAATTTATTATAAAATTATTTTTTGTTTATAATAGATAAAAATTGATTTATTTCTATTCTAAGGTGATTATGGGTCAAAATACTCTCATCCAATAGGTTTTATACATGTTTATATCATCATATTACCCTTATCTTTTAGATTTAACCCTTAGTTAAATAGTTTTACTCTTTCTATGTCTTCTTGTATTTTTATACTACAAGGTTAATAGAGTTACTATAAGTTTCCAAACGAACCTAAAGTTGATAATTTATGAAATTTTAACACTATCCATGTTATTTGGATGAACCTTGGATTTTTATGACTTTTATATTATTTAATAAAATTGTATTTATTTTAAAATATCATTAATGTCAATTTTGTTACTATTTAATTCTTGATTTTTGAAAAAGTCATAAAAACTTGATTCCTTCAAAAAAATACATTGAATCAACCCCAAAATTTCATATTCTCCTAAAAAAATTTGTGTATGGCATCAAAATTTTCAATTTTCATTTATTTTAATATTTATAATATCAATTATTTTAATCTTTCATTAATAAGGTAATTACTACATCATCATTGTGTCATAAATAAATTTAATTATTTAACGTCTAAAAATAAAATACCATGATGTAGGAAATATGTTTTTATTTTTAATTAATACATATAGTTGGATTTCTCTTATGTATAACCATATATTTAAAATGGTTTAGTTATTAAAATTTGAATTTAACACTTTTAACTCTTCTTTAAATAAAATATAATAAATGTCCTAATCTAATATAAGTGGATAAAAAGGATCATATTTTTATACTAAGGTTTATTTTTTTCAAAATACACTTATACAATAGAATTAGGACATGTGTAAGGGTAATTTTTTATTATTATAATATTATTTTTACCTCTAATTACCCTATTTACTTTTAACCATGGTAAATAAAATTCAAAATTTTCTATTCACAAAAAATTATTTTCATCCTATTTAACCACATTATACCTACTCATGAAAACCATGTATTTTGGAATTTATAAATTAAATTCACAGAAGTGGTAAAATTATGTTTTATGCTAATTTGCAAATGTGCCTAGAAGGTCGGTAAAAGACATTAAAAAGTTCAATAAAATTTTATATATCTAATCTTATTATAAAATGACTCAAATGACATAAATTGGACTAATATATGTATTACATATCTATTTTTACTTTAAGATAAATTTTGATTAAAAATAATTATTCAAATGAAAAGGTCGGTTTTTATGTACTATGCAGTATTTTTCACTATTCATCAAAAATTGAATGTTTTCCAAAAAATACCAAAAATCCACCATAAGCTAATTTTGATATTTATAATTCAAAAATGAAGTCTATTTTACCAAATTAAATTATTATTAGTGTCTAAAATAAATTTTATTATTGTTCACAAAAGGACATAAAAAGTTGTTATTTTAAGAAAATAGTTTTTCAAAATATATAACTATTTTAACAAAACTTACACATTTCATTATAAATATGTTTTATTTATATGAAAAAATTATAAATAAAATTTATTTTTTATTTTTTACTATTCATATTACAATATTTAATTTATAAATAAATATATCATTTAAATAATTATAATACTAATGTGTTGTTTCATAGAAACTTAATCTTGCATATAACGCAAGACAAGTTAGTGTTGTGTGGAATATAAGATATTAAATTTATTTAAAAATATAGTGTACTATGAAAACTTGGGGTGTTACATTCTCCCCTCCTTCAATAAATTTCTTCCTTGCAATTTTAAATTGTTCTTCAAAAATAAAAGGTTGAAAAAGAATATACCATTGTGGAAAACCCACATCGGATGTATGGTTAACAGAATTTGGTCTTAATAAGAGGGAAAGGGAAATGAAAAAGTCACCACCAAATTAAGATTTATAATATTAGAACATTGGTGGCTATCAAGGAAACATAATTGGAGGAAAATGTAAATATTTATAGGGAGTGATTGAGGTCATCAATCACAAACAAGTGAACAATAAATGGAAAATTGAGGCCATCAAAGTCATAAATCTATAATGATTTAAAATATCATTAGTTCAACAAAACATAACGTATTAGGATAAGACATTTTTTGTTTTAAAATACTTTCTCTAATGTTTATGAATAAATTTATTCCTAGAATAAGAAAAAAATATTACTTGACAAATAGAGTTCCATCCTTTAACTAATTTCTACCACAAATTCATCTTTTACTCCAAAAGATAATAGAACTCAAAAATATTCTATTTATACTAATCGTATATGGTTCCAAAAAATGAATTTATAATTTATCTATCATACCATTTTAAAAGTAACTACATTATACAAAATAGTACATCATGTAGGTTAGTGGTAGGTGATGAACCCTTGTCGCCCTTCAGTTGCGGGCTCAAGTCCCATGGCCTTGTCGGACATGACGGGTTGCCACCCAACCTCTAGGTTATCCTTTTTATAAAAATACAAAAATAATATTAAGAATTGTTTTAACCTTAAACAATAGTATCCAATTTCCAACTTAATCCATTCCAACCTTTAGACATATCAAAAATACTTTTGTCAAAACTCACAGTCCAAAATTTATAAGGAAGGTCACATAACATACATGTTAATACATTCATCATGTATTCTCTTAAAACATGGTAATAAACTGAATTACTATAAAAAAATATTGAATACTTTCATTCATCCTTATTCCTTATGTAAAATGTAGTACACTGGATATACACCTTAAATTCAAAAATGTTGAAAACTCCCAATAATGATGGTATGAACAACTTTTTAGAAAAACCATTAATTAGTTCCAAGGATGTCAATAATACCCAATTTACATAATCCAAATCACTCATCTCTTATTCCAAAATCACTACCTCAGTATTAGGACCATATTAAGGTTTATATTTTCCTCATCCATGTATTTTCCAAAAAGTTTGACTTGCTATTGAGTCACTTTTCTTGGTACCACACAATCTGAAATCCTTAATGATGTAGTACTATAGTATAGTGCTTACATACTCTATAATTATTATAACTTTTAAATAATTAATACAATACTCAAATTAAACAATTCATTCATAAAAAATATATGAACACTAATTATTCCTCTTCATCTGCAGTAGTATCATAACTTGATTATTATCCAATAGCATCATTTGGGGTATAATATGATGATTGGGACATTGATTCATGTAGTGTCCCAACTCCTTGAATATGAAGCATTGTAAATTTGAAACATTTTTCTTACCCTTTCAATCATGTACCTGGTTTCCTTTTTCTCCACACTTATAACAAACTTCCATTCCCTTCAAGAATTTACAAAGTTGATTCTTTCCACAATTATCACATGTGGGAAAACCCTTCTTTATCCATATTTTTCTCTGTCATCCTCTTCTTCTCTTGCTTCCCTTCAAAGCCATAGGACTCAGAGAATTCATTAATTATCTTATAAACACATGATACTATTTATTCATATGATGAGAATATGTGGGAGAATATTTCCCTTCTAAATGTTAGCTTAAGACCTTGAAAGATATGACCCTTCCTACTCTTTGGATCATGCGTATTTGCTGGAGGTATCATTCCTTCTACTGGGATGCATTTCTAAATGACAAAATATTCTAGGTTAGATCATATCATAATGTATAATCCAAAAACTAGAAAAAATCTTAACATTAATTGAATATTTTCACACATCTAGTGTCATAATTATATAAATGGTTTCTTTGCTGACATATTTACTCATAAATCCTTCATAATGGTTTGTAAAGAAAATTTGAATTATCCTAAGTATATCCCTCAGGAGTTTCAAACTAGGTGCACAGTAGGGCCCATTGTCGTGTACAAGGATATCTCGGGTCAAGCCCAAAACTCCTTTTCGGAGTTTTCACTCCAAGTTACATTTGTGTCAGAACCACGTCCACTTGTAGTATCCAGATAGGGATGTATTTCTTGGAAAACCCAAATAATATCTACATTACCAAAAAATTTGGATGTTCTTCTATACTAATCCTAAAAGTCTATCTTAGGCTAATGTTTCCTAATCAGATTTTATCTAAATCTAGATTCCAAGGTTATTGGTAATATTCCTATAATACCAACTGTAATGCCCCAACCCCATAAGTCCAGAGCTGGTGCATTATTTTAATACATTGGCGTGATTACAAGGAATCATGTCCCAAAGGACTGATCAGTTTAGTAGTCTTGGAAAATATATTACACACATGAACTTTACATTACGATTCCTAACATAAAACATAATATAAATAATCCTTTGATAACGCCATTATTCCCCTAGCATACCCCTCCATACCAACCATAATACACTTCTTGAAATCTTGGGAAAATAAAACATAAGAAAGTTGTGAACTCAAATGCTCAGTAAGGGTAAAAATATAGAAAAATCTATCATAAATAATCATAATATTTTATGTCAAGGTATAAAATCGAAACACAAGACCTTTAAACATAAACTTTAGCATAATATGGAAAAGATAAATCAAATAATACCATTTACTTATTCACATGGATATTCTACTAGTCAAATAATCATATGTAACATTAATAACTAATATCATAATTATGGAATGCATAATTCCGGACATCTTAACTCGTTCCATACAATATGAAGGATTGTATTATAATAAATCAACCTCAATCAAGAATAATATCCAGTAAATTATGTTGACATATTTGAAAATGATCAGTAAAACTCTTTGAGAGAAACATCCCTTTTTTGTGAAATCATTTAAAAGTCACACATTTATAAAGGAATTAATTTAAAATATATTTTTGAATCAAAGTTTCCCATAACACTTTGAAACTTTTTAAAGGAATTAACATTTAAAAAAATCATGTCTATATAAATAAATCCTTAAAATCATTTTGAAAACATGGACGTTAATTAAAAAGATTTAGAAAAATAAATCATTAAAACATTTAAAATGATGATCTTACTAAATATTCCCTTACAAAAAACCTTAAAATATTAATTTTTAAAGAATTTTTATGAAACATGGATATGGATGATAAATATTTCCTAGTAAATACATACACATAAACAATCTCGAATAATAATGAGATTCAGGAATTAACTCTTAAATTGTACTTTCCTTTAGTCGAGGGTACGTTTAACCTCTGGTATAATGACTATAGTATGTTATTAAATTATATAAGTACCATAATAATATTTATGATATCATATATGATTAATTTATGACTTTATACTACCCATTTACTAATAATTTCCATGTTAAAGTAACATTTTGGGTAATAATCACTTTCTTTGTCATAGGTGTTTTAACTTGTGATTCTTGATATTATCACATAGATAATGATTTACACACTTCAATAATATAAAACATGATTTATAAATCATATATATTTAGAATATAAATTTTTATAATAGACAGATATATGAAATGGAAACACTGTTCATTGAGACGGTAGTCAGTACGTACGCATGAACGTTGTTTCCATTTTCTAATCGTATAATAAGAAAGTAAGTAAATGAAATATATTTATCTACATAAATATATATTATTATAGTATAAATATTATTTAATATACCTCATAATTAATCAATATATATATTTTTATAAATATTCTTGATGGGTGATCATTGAAGATGAATCTCATCGCGTCATGGTGACGGTAAGTCGTACGTATGCACGAGTGAAAATATCATTCTATTGATTGTGAAATGGTGTTTAATTGGATGATATATTACATATAAATAATAATTACCATATTATATTCATTATTTACATTAATTATACTCATTATTATACCCTTCCAAATAATGTAGTGTTGAATAACAAACTACACCACGACGTGGAGACGGTAAGTCGTACGTACGCATGCATGGTGACTTTGTCATTCATGGGATGGATAAAATAATGAATATGGTTTTACCATATTTATAATAACATCACATCATGTAGAATGTATTTTAGTTATTATTTTAGTATGGTAACAACAAATAAATAGGAAGTAGAATAAGAAAAGAACTTTGAAATAGGTGATAAAATAATTACCTCTTCTTCGGGTGTTTCCTTTTGATTTGAACGAAAGGGCTCCTTATGTTATATTTCTAATCAATTTAAGGCCTCTAAGTTTAATTGAAGGAAGTTGGGAATATATTTGGGTAGTTTTTGACCGATCCAATTGTATTTGGAGGTGTGAATTAAAAAGAAAGTGAGGTACTCTTTTATAAGGGATGTGAGGGGCACTTTTGGGAAAGCTTGAAATATTAATTTATTATAAAGTGATTTTCAGTTTCTAATAGATCCAAATTGATTTATTTTGATTCTATGGTGAGTATGGGTTGAAATTATCTCAATAAATAGATTTTATACATGTTTAGGTCATCATATTAACCTTATCATTTAGATTTAACTCTTAGTTAAATAGTTTAACTTTTACCATGTTTTCTTGTATTTTTATACTACAAGGTTAGTATAGTTACTATAAGTTTTCAAAAAATCCTAAAGTGGATCATTTATGAAATTTTAACACTATCCAGGATAGTTTGATGAAACTCAGATTTTTATGACTTTTATATTTTTTAATAAAATAGTATTTATTTTAAAATATCATTTATGTTAATTTTGTTGCTCTTTAATACTTGATTTTTTTAAGTAATAAAAACTTCATTCCTTATAAAAAATTAATTTAATCAAACATAACATGTCATATTCACCTTTAAAATTAATGTATGGTATCAAAAGTTTCAATTTACTTTTATTTTAATATTTATAATATCAATTATTTTAATCTTTCATTAATAAGGTAATTACTACATCATCATTATGTAATAAATAAATTTAATTATTTAATTTCTAAAAATAAAATATCCTGATTTATAAAATTTCATTATCTTTATAATTAATATTTATATTTTAATTTATCTTATGTATAACCCTATATTAAAAATGGTTTAGTTATTAAAATTTGAATTTAACACTTTTAACTCTTCTTTGAATAAAATATAATAAATGTCCTAATCTAATCCAAGTTGATCAAAAAGGATCATATTTTTTTCCTAAGGTTTATTTTGGTCGAAATACACTTATCCAATAGAATTATGACTTGTGTTAGGGTAATTTTATATTATTATAATATTATTTTTACCTTTAATTACACTATTTACTTTTAACTCTGGTAAATAAAAATCCAAAGTTACTATTCACCAAAAATTATTTTTATCCCATTGAACCAAATTTTTCTTAATAATAACAACCATGTATGTTGGATTTTCAAAATTTAATTCACAGAAGAGGTAAAATTATGTTTTATGCTAATTTGTAAATGTGTGTAAAAGGTGGGTAAAAGACATTAAAAAGTTCAATAACATTTTATATATCTAATATTATTATAAAAGGACTCAAATGACTTAGATTGGACTTATATATGTATTATGTATCTATTTTAACTTTAAGATAAATTTTAATTAAAAATAATTATTTAAATGAAAAAGTCGGTTTTTATGTACTATGCAGTATTTTTCACTATTCATCAAAAATTGAATGTTTTCAGAAAAGTACCATAATTCACCCTAAGATAATTTTTATATTCTAAATTCAAAAATGAAGCCTATTTTACCCAATTCAATTCTTAGGAGTGTCTAAAATTAATTTTATTATTGTTCACAAAAGGACATAAAAAGTAGTTATTTTAAGAAAATAGTTTTTCACAATATATAACTATTTTAACAAAACTAATAAATTTAATTATAAATAAGTTTTATTTATATGAAAAAATTATAAATAACATTTAAAATTTATTTTTTACAATTCATATTACAATATTTAATTGATAAATAAATATATTGTTTAAATAATTATAATACTAATGTGTTGTTTCACAGAAACTCAATCTTGCATATAACGCAATCCATGTCAGTGTTGCATACAATATAAGCTATTAAATTACTTTAAAGTTATATCATACTATGAAATATTTGGGTGCTATAAAATGTAGTTTTTGATGCCTTAAAAATATATTCTAAAATTAATATATTTTCTAAGAGGCTAGTGAGAGTTTGTTTTATCTTAAAGAAGTTAAAAAGTAAATGAATAAAATATCTAACCACATTTACTTTCAGTGATTATTTAAGTTATATCCTATATATAATTACTCATATTTTCTATGTATTATTTTTTGATATTGTATGTATTGTTTTTTAGACCAGACGTTGAACCAGCGTGTGGTTCCAAGGTTCGTTGTGCATGAGATAAATGTTTGAAATATATTAAATATATTAAATATATTAAATATTATTTGACTATAGTTTTCTTGAATAAATGGAATAAAATCTAAACCGGGGCCCATATTAGAAATCTGAGTGAACCGTTGAGTTCAGAATACGGGTTTTACCCTAAGAATGACATAACCTTGGTTGGCATGGAGGTTTAGTTGGAAAGACATTATGGTTTTCAAATAAATAATATAATTAATTGAAATATATTTTTTTGTTTGATGTGGTGAACTAACATATTTTAAAAATAAACAGTTATGATAAATTTATATGCTTACCTGCTGAAACCTATAGATCCATATGATAGTTGGGGAGCCATCAGATGAGATTCCATTGGAAGATGATGACCATATCATAGATCGACAGCCGGAGCGAGATATAATTGAAGGATCATGACAATGATAATGGTGTAGCTCTATTCTTCATTAGAAATTGGCCCAAATTGAGGTAGTAATTTGTTTGATTTGTTTTTCTTTCCCTGTTTTTTGTTTCTACGATAAACATAGATCAATCAACCAACATATGGGTACACGGATCATGTATATTGTGGGATGAATCAGATTAATCAGGAATTGGGAGAATTTATTTGTGATTTAACTATTATCTCTTCATTCTTCATTCTAATAGAAAAAAATCAAGGTTAACACAAACATTGACCAAGGTCTATTCCTCTTGATTATTCATGTGCTTTTCTCCCCCAATTCTCCGTTCATCACGGGTGTTCTTCATTTGGCCCTTGGTTCGACATATCCTTCTTAATTAATCCTTTCACACCCATTTCATAGTGAAATGATATGATATTTTAGATATGGGATTGGCACAACATGATGGTGGTGCGACAATTTCAGTGATGAAGAATCAGATGACTTTGGATACCCAATTTTGTTTTCTTTGGTATGCAATGAATAAAGAATTTTTATGGTGATTTTTAAAGAGATTTTATGGATGGAGCATGTTGTTTGTTGATGGAGAGGATGGGACAAGGCGGTTCCTTGGTGTTCTGGTGAGGTGTGTGGCTAGATCGATGGTCAGAGGTTCCAAAATGAATGTAGAAACCAAATCTAAAAATTTATAAAATTATGCGATACATGACATATAACTTGGATCCACACACTTTGTGGGTCCCTCTTAGTGAAGGATGGGGTTTTAGGAATGAGATAAGTATCACATAACATGTGACACTATCACATGGAATGTGGCCTCTCCCTGATGGTTCATCGTGTACCTTGGAGGGTACACAAACATGAGATGGAGTACACTGGCATGGGCATGTAATGTGCTTCTACACAGATATAGATTTTCCTAGTGTACACGGGCATACCCATGTACTAGTACACTGGTAGAATACACAGGTAGTTGACTTGTCCCTCAATGTTACATGGATATGGGACATGGTCTATTTACAAAGGCAGGAACCATGGTCGAATGTACATGGCGTGTTCCCCTACTACATTCCGTGTATTCCTTAAAACAGGTCTTGGAGACCTTGTACTTTGTATCTTGTACAAGTTTAATTAGGGTGTGTTCCTTGTATCCTTCTCCATAGAGTATGTAAGGAATGTAATCCTACTCCTAGGATAGTGATCCCTTCAACATGACATACTCTATAGAGTTGTTGGAATCCCTCCGTGAGGCCCAGAGTGAGATCATATATCCATCATCATTCCCTAGGTGGAGTTCTTGGTATTTTTCTAACCAAAACTATGTGGGTTCCAATCCTATACTTATAGAATTAATCCAAATTTATTTTTTGGTATACCCCCATGGCCTTGGGATTAATCCCTTTCTATGTATTGTATCTCTTAGATTTTCATTATTTACTTCTTATGATGAGACCTAATGGGAATTACCTCTCAGACAGACGTTATCAGTGTTATCAGACTCATGAGTTTATTATCTCGAATGAGTTATATGTGGAATCTTTGAACTAGAATCCTAGGCTGGAATTATGGTTGTGAGTTACCTTTAGAATGTGTTTCTTTGCTGAGTATATGTAGATATTTTTATTATATGTGTTTTAGACATATACCTATGTGGAGATAACTATTTTATCATCCTATATGTTTTTTTCTTTCGGGGAGTCATATTGGGTATTGTTATACACACCCATGACTGGGCTTTTACTGCATGTGTCATGTCTTATGTTGATGATCATCCTTTTGATAGAGTCCTTAACGGACCATAACTAGATAGTGTTTAGTGAGACTGGATAGACTAAGGTGTGTTCCTATTGTATCTGGATAGTATTCCCAGTTTTACTTTTAGGTTGTACTTGTTTACAGACTCATTGTGGTGGGATTTTATTTGGCCTTGTTTTCTTTCCTTTACCTCCTATCATACTCTAGTTCTTGGATTTATATGTATTCATGAATGTTTGTTCAATTTTTTAAAATTTAAATATTGTATAGGCTTGGATATGTGAGACTTTGTACAAGTACTTTGGGTAAAGCCTCCCATGTTAGTGATATTTCTACTTTGTGCTAGTTTCTAGCCCCTAACCTATTAGAGGCATGCATGGGGAGTCATGAAACAATCCCCTTTGGGATGGGTCATGACAGAGTGGTATCAGAGCAGTCTGTTCTAACTTAGAATTGAAGTATATTAAATCGGTTTGGGGAAACAATGTTAAGTGTTTTGAGTTAGTCTTTCAGAATAGGGACTCCAGCATTGGTGTGGCGGTCAATGTATTCATACACCCAGACTATAATCACCTACTTTTGGACTTGGTACATGAGAGCACTGGTTACAGGGAAAACAATGGTACATGCATCATATAAGGATGGGTTGTGGTTTTCATGTCCTTCTTGATTCATCTCTCTACATATACACATTGATTATGGTACATCTTGTTTATTTCAGGATGCCTTCGTGATTTATTACATATGGGTTTCATCATAATGATCTCGAGGATGATCCCCTCAGTGATGGGGTGTCAATATAGGGACTATTCCCAAATTTTCTTCCTCCAGGTGGTGCACCAGCTAAACCCCCACCTATAGAGAAAAAGATGTTACCTGCAATAAAAATGGATAATATGCATAGTATAAGTACACTTCAAAAGTTTCAGTGATAGATATATCTCAGGTTCTGAGTAGATCTTAACCAATAGGTGGTTGGGGACTGACTTGAGGTGTTGACCTATGTTTTTTTCCTTATCTAGACACCAACTGATCTGATGGTGATCTTGGTGGCGATCCTTCTCCATGGATATGCAGGATGATGGTGGGGGTTAGTAACCCAGTATTTTGATGAATGGACTCTATCATGGTCAATGTTTGAGCATTTATTTATAGAGGAGTTCTATCTAGCTATTCTAAGGGATGTATGTATCTCGGAATTTTTGCTGCTCCATCAGGGTAGCACATTAGTAGCTAAGTATTCATCAAGTTTTACCAACCTCTCCACGTACTCGATAGATATAGTCCATGCCATTTTATTTAGAGATCGGACCAATGAGTGAGGGATGTATAGATACATCTGATCCAGTTTTATCCTTCTATGAACTCCTACATATTTTGGGGTGAAAGAGAGTGCTTTGGTGGTTTAGAGTTTCTTGGATGAGGAGACACGAATAGTGGTTGCTGGTGGCAAGCATACAGGAGAAGAGACCTCAGTAGTAGGTAGTAGATTTTAGTATCAAGTGGCTAAATATGCTAGATGTTTTAGGTGGAGGTCCCAAGGTAGAGGTTTAGTGGTTCAGGGATATCATGATGGATCTAGTTAGCCAAGGGAGACGTGGTGTTACTCGTGTGATGAAAGGGGGTATCTTTTCATGATTTTTTAACCCACCATACAGATGATAGAGAGACCATGGATGGGCAGCCGAGGTAGATACAGTGGCAGGAACAGACCATCCTGTAGGTTGGTAGACATAGTATAGGAGTTGCGAGAGAAGCATGAGGTGGTATATTCTTTGAATTGTTTCCACCACCACCCTCAAGTTCTCCACACTAGGCATAGGGAGCTGGAGGACAGGGTAGGGGGAAATTTTAAGCAGTTGAAGCTTATGACCCAGAGGCTTCAGGAATGATACGAGGTACGATTTGTGTATTTTAAAACATCTATTCAGTACTCATATAAATATATTATAATCATTCCTTTATTTTTAAAATATCTTGTTTGGGACTTAGATATTTTAGTTTATCCCTTGCCTCGACCTTTACACTTGGAATATCTTACTGGATATGACTTAGTGATCACACACTTATGCCAACAGTGTGAACCGACTCTTGGAGATGGGAGTCTCTATTGGGATCTCTTTATAGTGGAAATGAGTCATTATGATGTCATATTAGGTATATACTAGATATATATAGTTCATGCCCAGATTGACTATTTCAGAAAGAGGATGTGGTGTGTTCATATTGACAAAACTATGTTCTCTTTTACAGTCAAAAGGAAACCTAGACAGCACAAGATGGAATCATGCATAGAGGGTTCCATTTGATTACTCTTCATTTGCCTAGAATGACCCCTGGTGAAGTGGATGTTATGACCTCTCAATTTCCTATAGTTTTGGTAGAGTATAATAACTTCTTCCTTGATGATGTTACAGGTTTACCTCCCCAAAAAGAGATATAATTTTTCATTATTCAACACAACGAGATGGAACCAATATGTTTTTCATAATATCAGATGGATGTCATGAATCTTTGATAGCTCAAGGAGCAGTTATAGGACATGAAGAGGAATGGATTTGTTAGACCCAGAGTTTCACCCTGGGAAGCCCCAATTTTTTTGGACAACAAATTGGACAAGAGCATCAGGTTATTTGTGGACTAACAGTTCTTGAACCCAGTGATTTTGAAGAACAATTATCAACTACCAAGGATCTATAAACTATTTTATCAGTTGATAGGGGAATAATGGTTCTCGAAGGTTGTCCTTAGGTCGGTCTATCACCAGTTACGAGTATGAGATGAGGATATACTGATGTCAAAATATTGATGTCTCTAGAGTCACTATGAGTACATAGTGATGCCTTTGGGCATGGGTGATTCCCCAGCAATGTTAATGGGACTCATGCAATAGATATTTGTGACCTTCTTAGACCAATTTTTGGAAGTCTTCATTGATGATATCCTTGTGTACTCAAAGTCTAAGGAGGATCATGTGAGACACTTATGGATGGATCTAGACATACTTTAAGAGCACATTCTTTACAGGAATATCGTAAAGTTTATGTTCTAGATTCCTTAGGTCCACATTTTGGGACATGTTATCTTAGAAGATGGAGTGGCAGTAGAGTCAGCCAAGGTTGAGGCATTGTTAGCATGGGATCTATCCAAGAGCGTTGTAGAGGTATGGAGCTTCCTTGTGTTGGTAGAATATTACTGGAGATTCATACCTAATTTCTCCAGGATATCATCTCACATGAAATCTTTGACCTGAAAGGGGCATCCTTTTGTGTGGAAAGAGAGGTCCTAGTATGTTTTTCAGAAGTTGGGGTAGAAATTGATGAGCGCTCCAATATTGATATTTGTAGAGGAGTTTGTTGAGTACATAGTGTTTTGGGATGTATTAGAAACCAGGATTCCGTGTGTTCTGATGTAGAGGAAAGAACTGATTTCTTGTGGTTCATTTTAGTTGATACCACATGAGCAGAACTATGTGACCCATGATTTATAGTTAGCATAAGTAGTCTTCGCATTAAATATATGGTGATGCTTCCTGATGGGAGAGTGGCTTATCATTTATTTTGATCACAAGAGTCTTGATTATATCTTACCTTATAAGTATATTAAATTGAGATAGAGGTAATGGAAATAATTCCTCCATGATTATGATTTTGATATTTTCTATACTCCTAAGAAGTGGAATGTGGTAGTAGATGCTCTTAGTATGAGATCTTGTTTGTAGTTGTTGAATGAGGCATCAGAGAAGTTGACCTCATTACAGTTATCCTTTGTGGATGGAGATGGATTATATTACCTTTAGTCAATGGTTTTTACCCCTCAAATGTTTATCAAGTCAGGGAAGAACAACATGGGGATGTCGACTGTGAGACCCTATGTACTCAAATATCCACTAGACATGCTCTTGATGGATATTCTCAAGGTGGGGAGCAAATCATTCTTTTAAAAGGATGCATGATGGTGCTACTGGTGTTGTAGGATGAGGTTCTGAGAGAGTTTCATACATCTCCTTTGGTGGTACATCTTGTTTTAGCATAGATTTACTAGGACCTACGACCTCATTTTTGGTGGCCAAAGATGAAGAAAGAAGTTGTATAGTTTATCTCTCGATGAATTATTTTTCAGTAAGTGAAGGTTGGGCACCAAGTTTCATCGGGTTTAGCTAAATCCCTTAAGGTTATAAAGTTGATGTGGGATGGTATATCCATGGACTTCAAGAAGGTATTACCGCGTACATCATTGGGAAATGATGCAATTTGGGTGATCATTGAGAAACTCACCAAGCCATCCCACTTCTTAGTTATTTCGGAGTAGAGTTCAGTAAAGAGCTTGGGATGACTCTATGTGCAAGAGATAGTCTGACTTTATGGATTTCCAACAATGATCATTTCTAATCAAAATGCTCTCTTCACATATTGGTTTTGGAATGGATTACAGTACGCTATTAGGACTCAGTTACGATTGAGCATAGAGTTTCACCGCCAAAATAACGACCAGAAAGAGAAAACCATTCAGGTCTTAAAGGACATAAAACAAGATTGAATTTTAGCATTTCTACATATTTTGGAGGACCACCTATCATTGATGGATTTTGATTAAAAAATAGTTAAAATTCCATAATCAGTATGGAACCATTCGAGTCTTTTTATAAGCGACCCTGAAGATCACTACTTTACTGGACTGACCCTTGAGAGTCAATACTCAATAGCTCAATGTTTTTGGGAGAAACTATCAAGAAGGTGAACATCATCTATAATAGTATGAAGATTTCACAGAGCCATGAGAATTCATATATTGAAAAGCGATGTAGGTCTTTGGATTTTTAGGAGGGAGACCATTTGTTCTTATGAGTTTAAACTTAACTTGGATTATGGAGATTAGCCCGGGGCGGTAAGATATCTCTAATATTCATTGGCCCTTTCCAGATACTGTATAGAGTTGGTGAGATGGAATACCACTTAGCTCTACCACTATAGTTAGAATGAGTACAAAACATCTTCCACATGTCATAACTAAGGAGGTATGTGCATGACCCATCACACGTTATCGATTGGGGAAAGATGGACATCAAGGATGGAGCCACCTTTTCAAAGTACATGATATAGATTGAGGATCTTAAGGAGGGATTCTTTATAGGGGAGTAATTCCTTAGTGTGACTATGTTAGTATCACAATAATCATCAAGATATCACTTGGGATTGAGAGGCTCAGATTCTTACTTAGTACCCACATCTCTTTGTATAGCCCTTATTTTGGAATTTTGGGGACATAATTCCCCAAGGTGGGGGGAATGTAATGACTCATATTTTCCACATATTGTTTTTGGATATTGAATTTATTTTTTTTATATTAAGAGTTGAGAAAGAGACGTGATTCCAAGGCTCATTGTTCCTAGAATAAATTTTTTATTTACATTAAAAATATTAAATAGAATGCATGCATAGTTTTGATGAAAAAAGTGTAATAACTTCTAAAAGGGGTTTTGAATTAGAAATCTGAATGAACCATTGAGTTCAGAACATGGGTTTTATCCTAGGTGTGACATAACCTTGGTCAGTGTGGAGCGTTTTTTGAAAATTCATCACGGTCATAAAATAAATAACATAATTAATTAAATTATTTTATTTTATTTCATTAACGCAATGACGTAACATATTTTCAAATAATAAATTATGGTGAATTTCTAGGTTTATTCACTAAATCCAAGAGATTCAAAGGGTCTTTTGAGATCCAACAAACAAGATTCTGTTGGTGAATGATGACCAGATCAAATATTGATCACCAGTACGAGACAGAATCAAAAGAGCATGCCATCGATCACGGTGCAACTCCATTATTCATTAGAAAAAAATCCAAATAGAGTTAGGACATTGTTTTATTTGGTTTTATTTCCATTTTTTTCTCTGATTAACATAAATCAATCGACCAATAGATGGATCCACAGATCATGCGTATTTCGGGATGGGTTAAATTAATTAGGATTTGGGATAATTTCGTTGTTATTTTATTATTATCCCTTCATAATTCATTCTAACAATAATGAATCTATGTCGACATGAATTTCTACTGAGGTTCATTCCTCTTTATTGTTCTTGTTCTTTTCTCCCTTGATTATTAATTCATTTTGGGCATTCTTTTTTTGGCATGTCGTTCAACATATCCCGATGAATTGATCGTTGCACACCCGTTTCTTAGCGCAGCGATCCAATATTGTTGATTTGGGATTGTCGAGATACAGATATGGTACCACAATGGGAGAGGTGATAAATCAGCTGAATTTGGATACCAAATTTCATGATCTTTTTCATTCAATTAATAATGGCATTAGATGGTGATTTTTGAATATATTTGATGGACGAGACGTGTTTATCTTCGATGAACAGACTGGGGATAGTTGGTTCCTTGGATTTTTGGTGAGTCACATGGTAAGATTGATGAAAGAAGGTATGGAAATGAATTATGAAACCTAATATTATAATTAGGAAAATTTTGTGATACACAACTTGTAACTCAGAGCCATATATCGTGTGGGACCCTCTCAACAGCGACTAGGGTTTAATGAAGGAGATAAGTATTACACGACATATGGCACTATCACGTGAACTATTACCTATCCCCTGTAGCTATATTTACACCTTATAGGGTGCACATAAATGGGTTGGAGTACACGATCATAGGTAAAATGTGTACTCCCACATGGAAATAGCTTGGCCTAGTGTGCATGGGCATAGCAGTGTACTGGTACATGGGTAGAATACACAAGAAGCTAAAATTCATGAACTATTACACGAACATGGGACACTGGTTGTTTAAATGGGAAGGACCTAGGGTGGAAGGGACATGGTGTTTATCCCTACTATATAATGTTTAATCCTTAAAACATGGATCAAATACATTGTCCTATATATCTCAAACAAGTTTCATTTGGGTGAATTCATCTTATAATTTCCTTGATGGTTAGTATAGAATCACCACATACTCATAGGAAAATGATCCCTTCATCAGGGATTCCTAGATAGAGTTCTTGGAATTCCTCCATGAGGCCCAGAGTGAGATCCTCTATTCAACTTTGTTCCCTAGGTGGAGTTATTAGTATCACCATGACCAAAACTATGCAGGCGTTGATCCTCTACATAGCGGATTAACCCAGATTGAGTTTTTGGTATACCCCATGGTTGTGGATTGGTCATCATATGTGTATCTTATCACTTTGTAATTTCATTATGTACTTTATATGAAGAAACCTGACAAGAATTACCTCTCAGATGAATGTCATTAATGTTATCAGACTCAGGACTGTGTTCTCTTGGATGAGTGCTAGGTGGAATCTTCAAGCTAGAATCCAAGGCAGGAATTACAGTTGTGAATTAACTTTAGACTTTGTTTCTTTGTTGAGTATATCTAGATATTCTAGTTATATGTGTTGTAGATACATACCAGTGTAGATTTGATTGTATTCTATTTTTGTATGATTTTTGGTTTCTTGTGTTTCCTATAGGGTACTGTTATCCTAACCCCTCTATGGGATTTTACAACATCTATTGTGTCTTGTGAAAAAGATCAAACTTTTGATATATTCCATGATGGACCAGGACCATATGGTGTTAAGTGAGACTAGATAGACTGAGGTATGTTCTTACAGTATCTTGAAAACAGTCCTAGTATTCTTTCAGGTTGGAATTTTTTTTAAAAATCATTTTGGTGGGATTTTATTTTTCCCTATATACTTTCCTTTTCATCATGATATACTCTAGTTGTGAGATTTATATATATGAATGTATGTTTGTTTAGTTTTTTTTCACATTTTAGCACTTTATTGGCTTGGAGATGTGTGTGTCCATACAAGTACTTAGGCTAAGGCCTCCAATGTTAGTGTTGTACCTACTCAGTGCTAGTCTCTAGCCCCTGTCCTACTGGAGGTGGTCTTGGGGTGTCGTAGTACAGGTTTCTATTGGACGGTTTGTGACACTAAATAATTTGAAACTATGATAGTTAAGAAAAATGTAAATAGTTATGTTTAGTTACTATGATAAATTGAATAACACTATTAACTAAAGGATTATACCAGTCTAAGATTACAGTGATTCTTCACTAAATTTTCCTAAAAAAATTAGTATATATGATGAAAAAAAATATAAATATTTTTGTTTAGTTATCATAGTAAAAGAGTTTAATATATAATCATAAATAAAAATTAAAATAGTTACATTTAGTTACCATATCAAGTGAACATAATTATTCCATAAAGGATTATACCAATTAATACTCAAATAATTACACTTTATATCCAAAAAAATAGGGTATAATGGTAAAGAAAAAATTAAGGAGTAACATTAGTTACCATAGAAAATTGTTATCAATTTATCCTAAAATATTTTAGGTTATGGAGATAAAGAACAATTTAAATAGTTACATTAGTTACCATAACAAATTTGATATCACTTTATCCTTAAAGAGGTTAGAATGTGGTGGTGAAGTGATAATGTAAATAGTTACATTAGTTACCATAAAAAAGTTGATATCACTTTATCTTGAAAGAGTTTAGGATGTTCTGGTAGAGTGATAATGTAAACAGTTATATTATTTATAAATGATTTCAGAAAAATGGTTTGATGGAAAGGGTTTCTAGGATGATGATTATGTACTTAGAAAGCTTTCTAATAAGACAACAGAATATAACATTATAACTTTTTATGATAGAAGATAAAAAGATTGAATATAATTCAAAGAGTTTAACTTGAGTAATATTATTCCTAAGACTCATAATTCAAACTATCTTACTTCATAAATGTTACTCACTAAGAGGTTAGTGGGATTATTTTATCATATAGTCACATAGGGATGTGACATGAATTGCATTTGGATGTAATATTTAAAATACATTACTACATCAACCACATGAGTTTCATGTAGAATGCCTTAAGAGCTGGATTGTAATTGTTGTAAACATATCATGCTATTATTATAAAGGAAATAATCATTCATATTCCTTCATGTGTTCTTGAATTTATTTTATATGAATGTTTGAATGATAAATATCCCCTCAAAGTAAAAACATTGAGTTATCCCTAACTGATGATCACTATAGAGTTTAATGGGTTGTGATGATATGTAAAGGTTAGATTTAATATATTCTTATATCTATTAAAAAGGTTTCTATATGGGATATTGAAGAATATATTATTTAGATAATAATTAGAGACTTATTACTTGGACTAATTGCATTAACTATATCTCATAGAATTTTGTATGGTCATATACATACTTAGAGATTTATTATTATTATTAGTCCTTCTCACCTATGGTTGGAGAGATATATAGAATGAGAATCTTCATACATTTATACCCTACTTATGCAAGTTACTATATAAACTTAGCTAAATAGGGTTGGTTGGGTGGGATAATGATCATTTCATTGGTTGGAGTGAAACCAAGAATGGGTTTATCCACTTGTATGAAAAATAAATACATCTATACCTTGATTGAATTAGACTGAGGAAATCCATTTACATGCTTAGTTGTTTCACATATGATGTGTTCAACCACTTGGATAAGTGACATGTGATGTGGTTATCATATGAATGAAGGACATGTTATGTATTCAACCACTTGATTGGTATTTTTTGTAGAATCAAAGAAAATTTTGAGAGGCCTATACTTGATTGACATGTTCCATGTCTAGTGGTCACTCGATATCCTGGACAAAGGGATAGTATAAGATACATATGTTTTATATGATACATCTTTTGGTGGACATGTTCATGTAGAGATATGATTATGGTTGATAGAGATCACATCAAACCCCTTTATAGCTTGAGTAGCATTGATGCCTTGATAGAGGCCATGCTTTTCTTACATCTGTGAAATAGAGATTTCATAGTTGTTATCAATGCTTCTATGGCACGCAAGGTCACCCAATTATTCCCTTGTATAAGGATAAAATTTTAGACAAATATTTTCTTAAAAATGAAGAGATTTTTATGAAAAAAACAATATCCAAAAGAGTTTGGATGGATTTAAAAATATTATTGAAGTTATGCATAATGCCTTTATGGGATTTTAGTGTAATTTTTATATTGTTAAATATGAATTAGTATATATATATATATATATAATATATGATATTATATATAAATTTTATATTTAATTACATGCATTTTATGTATGTATCATAATGAATGAAATAAATACATGTGATAGTATATATGTGTGTGTGTATATATATATATATATTTGATATATATTTATTTTTCTGAATGGTTTTATTATCATTTACAGTTCATTATGAACATATCAATTGGCTTGAACGCTCATTTAATATGATTAAATGAATTATGAGAATAAATTTATAAGGATACATTAATATAGATGATGTGTTTTTGTTTAATGAAACACATCATGGAAGGTTATTTAAAGGGTTGTGATCCCTCTTGTTGAAAATAAAAAATTGTGAGAAATTATATAATTTCTCTCTTCCTCACAAACTATTTTTCATCATCAGATATAAAGAAACAATCACTCCTTTATCATTTAGGTATCCTTGTGATATGATTGAATATATATTGTTCGGTGTACCCCCTCGAAGGAAAAGTTTTTTTTCACTGGTTCGTGATCTTTATCAAGAATTATATTTCACCGAAAAAGAAGTATAAGACTATTGTCATTGGTGATTTTTAAGTACACTATTTATATATTTTATTTATGTGTTGATTCTCAAAGATTGATCTTCATGTGTCCGTGTTGTCTTTTCTGGAATATGGTCATATGATGATCTTATAAAAACCATAATTAATATGTTATGAGGTAGTTTTCAAAGTGAATTTGAATTAAAATAAACTTGAAAATATTCTTTCATTATCCTCACAACCTTCTAATGCTCATAAGAACTGATGTCAGCTTCAAAAGTATGATCAGAAGCTTCTTCCTAGTTCCAAATTTGATGTACACCCTCATGGAATTCATCCCCCCCCCAACACAATTTTAGGAGGTTCTATGACCCATTATACTATAGATAACTCCTCTAACAAAGAGAATAAATATTTCACTGATAATATCAACAAGTTTCTAGATCACTATGTTAAATCTTGGAGTGAACCAAAGTTTCCAAATCCCATTGGAGGATCTCTCTAACACTCTTCAGCCAAGATAAAATTACCCTCCAATGAGAAAAACACTAGGGGTATTATATTTTAAAATTATATCTACGTTTCTGAGACAAGAAGACAAGAATTTCTCTAAGATGATAATGAAAATTCATCCATGGAAGTATCTACTAGTGTAACCCTATAAACCATTAGATTGTTTAATTTCTTGGATTATTCAAAGCCATTTAGTGATCATCCACAACCATCCAACCAATTGATTAAATTGGCAGATACTAACTAGGCACCATCACCTCATCCAGTGATTCCCTCCATGATTTCTATAAAAGATTATCCCTATAGGAGAAATAATATGCCCCTACCTTGGAAGTATGTGATAAAAAAACTCATTGGTATATTGGACCAAATCTCATTCCTTCACATGTTATTCCTGTCGAAGGAACTTTATAATAGCCTCATAAAGGCCCTAAAGATCCCTATTGAGTTTAAAACTGAAGTTGTTGCTGTTGAAGAATATCATTTAGAGGAATGTGAGAACAAGTACTATTAGTACATCATCTCTTTATCTAGGGAAGATGAGGGAATGATCATATGGAGCTACATATTCTCCCTTCACATCTCGTGAAATATCAATAATTGACATCCACCAGTGATTGGTTGATAGTTTCTTTGGTATCAATCTCATCCTAACATAGATGCCCTATAATATGGGGTATATAAAGACAGATCTAGAATCACCCAACCTAAAAATATAGGGTTATGGAAAGAGTTGGTATAATCCTCTAGACAATATCCAATAGAAGGCCTAGTTTTATGATTTGGTATCTAAAACAAAATTCATAGTTCTCTTGCAAGAAACCACATTCAATTACTTATTGTGAAGTCCTTAGATCCACTTTTATGCATATGTCCCTTCATTATATCATGGGTGCCTCATGTACTCCCTCAAAAACTAAGTATGGGTGATTTTTGATGATTCTTCTCCCTTTGATTCATGTGGATCTCACTACCTTCATGCCATGTATTATAAAAGGGATGAAAAGAAGACCTAGTTCAAAGGAACTGAGTGTTTCAATGATTCTAATTGGTTGAAAGTCACTTCAAAAGATCCCTAATATGACTTAAAGAGTAGTATTATTCTTTTTATCAACCATTTGGGAGAACAACTGATGATCCCTTAGATTTTTTTATAGTTTAAATTTGTTTTCCTTAGTAGTTTAGAATCATTGGAATTTTTTTATGTGTTATTTCAAGTTTTAAAGAATGTTTTTGAGATAATCACTAAAACATTCAAGATGTTTTGTGAGTGTTTTCTACATTCTAGATTTCATGTACTAAACATTGAATATTTGGATGTGTACATTATCTTATGGGCCTCACATAACAAATTATGGTAACCACATATGAAATCTAGTAACCCACATAAAAAGATTGATATAAATGTAATTGAATTGAGATACATTTATGATATTCATGTAGTGTATATGAAATTGGTGACCATGAAATAAAATTGATCTACACATAAGAGAATTGAGCTATGCATATGATCTTTACGTCACACATATGAAATTTATGACCATGTGAGAAGTTTAATCTACATGTAAGAGAATTGAGTTATGTATATGATATTTATGCCATTTTTGGGGACCAAAAAGTGATAAATACTCAAAGAAAACACTTGGAAGAAGTTTACTAATCATATATGGGATCAAAAAGAAGAAAATATGAACAAAAATTGGATAATGATAGGGTTTTTCATCTTATTGTAAGCACTCTATGAAGAGTTTCTTACCTCGTGAAATTCCATGGCCTCTCCCAAAGTGCTATAGTTTGCTCTGGTGAGGCATTGATTTTGGGAATGTCGTGAAGTGGTATCATTTATGGTGGGAGTTTTTTATTTTTTAGATATCCATGTAGCACATAACTATAATTTCTAGTGAAAAGGTGGGAATTTTATATTCTCCATGTAGCACTCAATGTGTTTCCCAGTTCACATACAAGTTGTTAAAAAACATAGTATGAATCCACAAACTCCCTATGTGGCCACTCAACTCAAGAAGAGGATACCAAACCCCACCTTCTATAAATTCCAAATACCTTATATAAATATAACATGCATATTAAAGACAATGAAACCCTAAAAGAAAGACTTTCATTTTTGTAAACTCGGAAGATGTGATCTCTCTTCTTTCATAGGGTATATTTAGAGAAATCCTTCACTGGTAATATCAACTCCTCTATAAAGTGAAACCATAAACATAGTTTGTATAGGGTTCCTTATATAGAAATATTTTAGGGTAATCCTCAAATAATTCCCTTTATCATCCAAACCCACATCACATAGAACATGAACCAATGTGAATTGGATGGTTTTAGAGTCACTTACCACTCTATCCCTAGTGATCCCAACTCATGTAGAATTTGTATCCCCATGTACGCCTCCTAAAGAGCCTATGTAATGGAAAATCAGACCTCTATTATTTCCAATTCATAACTAAAGTCAGCCACATGGGTCGTGTCAACTCAAATGACATTAGTGAAAACTCTTTTCAAAGGTTGAAACCCTAAAAAGTCCAAATCAGGACCTCTTCTAAAACTAGCCCATAAACACGATAAAACCATTAAGCACATCAGAGTGGATTATTTAAATCATTTATTACCTTGAAAAATAGAGGCTTGATAATTATATACCTAGATAGGTAGAACCATTAAAGGAATCAAAATTATAGATTCCCTTAACATCAAGGATCCTTCTAGGAAGGACACTAGATAGGTCTCTCCAAGTTCAACATACTCATATTATATCTTTATTCCAATAAATGAGACATGTTCCATGGTATTAATTTTTAGGTATAAGACACATGATGGTTCCCATTAATGAATTTATCACTCGAAGACATCAATGATCCTGGAACACCTATATCAGAGTAGCACATGTAATCCCCACTCATTCACTCCTAGTTCTTGAGAAACATCATGGGAAATCCTAATGTGTAATCCCTAACTCATCCTCATATATCCCTATCATACATGAATCCTATTTAAAAGTACATATACCCTATAATCCAAACCTCCTAAATGGGACATATGTTTGAAATAATATTTGTATTTATATTAATTAATTAACTTGATAACATTAAATTCATGTAAGAATTAAATGCATCAATTTAACACATAAATTGATTGATGTTTCATATTCCATATATTCATGAATTAATGTATTAATACTTCATAAGTGGAAGATGATGCATGCCAAACTCTAATTTTTGTCATCATTTATGATTAATCTGATATTTATATTATGATAAACATTGTTATCAGTGGAATTGAATCAAATAATATGGACAATAGAAAATTTTTGGAACCAAAATGCAGGATCATTGCATATTATTTATGATTAATTAAATAAATTAAATAATTACCTTGTGAGAAATTCTTTCTTCATTGATGGATCATTCAATGTCTCTACATTGTACTATCATTGCGTTGTAGTAATCAAGAGTAGATTCCCTCTAGCGGTGATCCACACGTGTTCCATGAAAATTTTAACATCATCATAGGAATTCCCAAGTGCTAGTGCGTTATATCCTGATAATTTCATCATTTGTCATTGATCACACTAAGAATCACCTCAATGATGGGTTCTCTTCAATCTCTCTATATTTAAGAGTGGTGGTGTAGGAGGATTCATCTATGTTCTTGAGAGAATTTTTAAAGAGAAAGCTCTCTAGGGATCTGAGAGGATTTTATTTGGATCTCATTCTGTACAACAAATTAATTGTATCTCTTAAGAAGATAATATAATTGGGTTTATATACCTATGGGGTTAGAAAATAATAATTTCACATGCAGACTTATTATTTTTGTAATCCCTATAGAACCCCATGTCTATAATAATAATATTATTATTATTTCTTGATGTGCGCTAAACTCAAGAATTAAATTAAATATTATTTATTTAAATAATATTCAAAATATATTAATTATCATTGGTCCATTAAACATGGTTCTCCATTCCTCCACAATATTTATCAGGCCTTGAATAATGATCATTTATTTAATAAAAAAATTTCACTGCATTATTCACTAATAAATAAAATAATATTGTATTCACAAAATAAAAAATAAATAAGTATTAAATGTTATGCTAACATAATATTCTTTTGAATAATTGGTGATGGAATATATGCGATCAATAAAACATAGATAATTTTTAAACCATGTGAAGGAATTATATTTATTCAACTTGTAAAATAATATTATTATTTAACTGAGATTCTAGATAAACTTAGTGTGTGACCCTCTCATCATCTTGCTCAATGGAATTGGGAAAAGAACCCCAAAGTCCAAGTTCAACATCTAGAAACATGCCAAGGAATCCATAGAGAATGAACTTAATATAATAATGATATAATGACTCGCGTGTATTCTTACTATGTAATATAATCCCTTTTTCATGATATCTCTAATCAAGAAGGTTGCATAGTGGTTCCACAAACCTATGTCCCCGATGTCTCTTTCTTTGACTTTTTAGAAATCAAACTTGACAATTGAATTTCATGGGCATGGACTTATTTAGGATATATCATTTTCTTCAAATTTCCTAATATATCATCTTCTGTTACAAAAAATAAGGGACAAATTCTTTCTCACATTATTCATTAATGAATTATTACTCATGATGCACCCAACATATACTACCTCACCATGGACATATGTTGATAATATTTTCATCAATACATCAAAGTAAAATAATTTCAATAATCCTTAATAATAATATTGAATTCTAAGGATCAATACACATGTCTATAGTTAGGAACATCCAATGATACACATAACTGTGGATTTTCTACTTGTGGGTCTCATTCTCATAATATCATATACTAGATATTACCAATGGTGTAAACCAAGAGAAGGTACCTCAAAGTACTATGAGTCTCTATCCTGAATAGTATATATCATTTTTTCTCAAATGATTTCATCCAACTATAGAAAATATATTTAAGAATATTATCAGGAAATATTTGGGATCTCATCATAGCGGGGAACTACAATGACCTTTCAATACAGTAACTACCCAATAGAAATTACAACATACTATTTTGCCTAGAAGAACAATCATGAAGTGAAAATTAGTTTATTAATATTAAAAATAATGAAGAAATATTATCATAAATTACATAGAAGATGGTTTTAGGGAACCAACTCAAAAATTAACTGATTGATCAGCCCTCAATTTTAAACAACTATGAATCTTCCTATGAGATTCATCCAATTCCATGCATTCAAAAATACTTTCCAATATTTCTGGGGAAAAAATATATCTAAAACCATGATCAGTATGAATTAGCTTACCATTAAGGTTTATTTAAGCAGACATGATTACTGATAAAAAAAATTTAAAAATATGTTATATACTATGTCATCAAATGTTTAACATGTTTTTAATTGGTTGTGATTAAATAACTATGACTTGAACATGAAAATTTTTCTATGTATTAGATTATCATTATCTGATAAACCAATCAAAACCTAGGGAAGACTCCTAAAACCACTATTATTTAAATTTTAGCAACCCTCACTCATTTTTTAGTCATGGTGTAAAAATATAGCTTTGAATGACAATTACCCTTTTCGAATGACCTTTTATCATAATGTTACTCACATGAAAGTGGGAGGGGATATGAGATTGATATACATAACATTTTTACCTAGAAACACAATTCCTTACATACATAGAGAGAGGGATGACATGAAGTTCATCAATGAGGAAAATAAAATTCAATTATTAAAAATTATGTAATCTTAAAAAACACGACATTCAATTTTAGGGATTGGTCGGTCATCTCAAGATCAAACAACTATTAAATATTAAACAACTGGATACCCAAAAAATAAAACCATCAATTTCAATCATACATTAATCAGTTATCTCAATATCATTCATTATACAATAATAATAACATGTTTTTTGGATACTTATTATTTTCTACATATTTTAACTTTACCTATAACTATATTACAAATGGTGGGGATAAGGAATTACAAAGCTACAAAGAAAACATGCAACACACGGTGATGAAGTCAGGGAGACTCAAACTCGAGACCTATAACTAAAACCCAGATCAATATAAATAACTTCACTATTGATGATAACATTATTACCATGAAATTAAATTTAATTAAATGTTATATATATTTATACTCCATCATTAAGTGTTTAACATGTTTTACTTAGTTATAATTAAATAACTAATACTTGATATTGAGAATTTTTATATAGATTAGTCTATCATTATTTGATAAAATAATCAAAACCTAGGGGCATCCAAGAGCCTCTACTATCTTAGATTTTAGCAATCAATAGTCTCCTTTCAGTTAGGATGTAAAAATCAACATCTAACTACAATGCATCTTTCCAACGCCCTTTTATGAAAATAATACTCACATTAAAGTGAGGAGGTCTAGGCATTTGGTATACATAAAATTTTAATGTGGAAACATAATACAATACATAATTAAAAAAAGGGATGACACAAATTTCAACAACAGGGAAATGAAAAGGAAATTATTATAAATTATATAATCACATACAATAAAATACACATAAAATTTCAATCATACATTGGTAGGTAATCTCAAGACTAGACATTACACAATACTACTAACATGTTTTTTAAGATACTTATTATGTTAAAAATAATATAACTTTACATATAAATGTATCTAATATATAATAAATATCTGAATATATATCTATATATTTATATTACCTTCTTTATAAAATTTAAAAATTTCAATGTGTGTGTGTACTTTAGTACATTTCCTTTATATACCTATGTGTATAAAAAATTATAATTTAAATTTATTTTAAGTTAGATATAATATAAAATAATACAAGTGATAAATTTTCAGGTAAAATTACAATTAAACTCACACACACTGCACAACCTTAGGCTAGGAGGACTGATCATAGCCACCCCAGGGATAACTCATGAAACCTGATCCTTTATCTATATATATTATACTAGTCTGTAGACACTAGGTTATATCTAAGCCTAAAAGAAAACATTCATAATACCAAAGAATCCCCCAAAATTTGGTCCTTAATCCCACACATCTTTCATGTGCAAAGAACCCCTATGGGGCCTTGTTTACCACTCTATTGTCACCAAGGCCTCTGCCATCATAGGTCGTTACACCAAGCACCACCACCTCTAGCCCTATTATTTCCAGTTGTTTCACCCTTATACATCACATCCTCCATGGATTCCCCTCTTCATTCATTAGTAGTCGTGCATGGTTCGTATGTCATCATATCCTCGGCCAGATACGCAAATTACTAGGCCAAACTCACCCCCATCACTGCTTGGTTTGGAAGCTCCACCATACACCGTGTGCTGTTAGGCATTGGTCAGTCATCTCAAGATCAAACAATTATTAAAAAATAAACAATCAGATACCAAAAAATACAAACATAAATTTCAATCATACATTAATTAGTCATCTCAATATCATTCATCATATAATACTAATAACATGTTTTTTGGATACTCATCATGTTCTACATATTGTAACTTTACATATAACTATATTACAAATGGTGGGGATAGGGGATTATAAAGCTAAAAAGAAAACATGCAACGCATGAGCATGAAGTCGGGGAGACTAAAACTCAAGACCTATAGCTAAAACCTAGATTGATATAAATAACTTCACTATTGATGATAACATGATTACCAAGAAATAAAATTTAATAAATTTTTTATATATATTTGTACTCCATAATTAAATGTTTAAAATGTTTTACTTAGTTATAATTAAATAACTATGACTTGATATTGAGAATTTTCCTATAGATTATTCTATCATTATTTGATAAACCAATCAAAACCTAGGGGGCTCCAGGAGCCTCTATTATCTTAAATTTTAGTAAACTTTAGTCTCCTTTCAGTCATGATGTAAAAAATCAACATTAAACAACAATGCCTCTTTTCAAATTCCCTTTTATGAAAATAATACTCACATGCAAGTGAGGAGGTCTAGGCGTTTGGTAAACATAACATTTTAACATGGAAAAATAATACAATACATAATTAAAAAAAAGGATGACACAAAATTCATCAACAATGAAATGAAAAGGAAATTATTATAAATTATATAACTGTATACAATAAAATACACATAAAATTTAAATCATACATTAGTTGGTTATCTCAATATTAGACATTATACAATAATACAAACATGTTTTTTGACATACTTATTATGTTAAAAATATTATAACTTTACATATAAATGTATCTAATAAATAATAAATATCTAAATATATATCCATATATTTATATTAACTTATTTCCAAAATTTAAACATTTCAATATGTGTGTGTGTATTTCAGTAGATTCTCTTTATATACCTATGTGTATCGAATATTATAATTTAAATTTATTTTAAGTTAGATATAATATAAAATAATACAAGTCATATATTTGTGGGTACAATTACAATTAAACTCACACACACCGCACAACCTTAGACCAGGAGGACAGGTCATAGCCCCCCCAGGGATAACTCAAGAAACCTGATCCTTTATACATATTATACTGGTCCGTAGACCCCATGTTATATCTAATCCCGAAAGAAAACATTCATAATCCCAAATAATTGCCAAAAATTTGGGCCTTAATCTCACATATCTTTCATGTTCACAGAACCCCTATGGGGCCTTTCCTCCCACTCTATTATCACCAATACTTCTATAATCACAGGTCGTTGTTCCAAGCACCACCACCTCCAGCCCTATTATTGCTAACAATTTCACCCTTATACATCACATCATGATTATTCACTGAAAGTGGCTAATATTCATTGTTAATATCTTTATATTCATTTTTAAAAAGTCCATAAACATTGTTTTTATTGAATTACATAAATAGAACTTCATTTCTCATCTTAAATGCAGTTAATGTTTAAAATGAAAATTTTGGCCCAATCATTCATCTGTTTGTGGACAACATTATATATATATTTTGAATTTTATATTTTGGGATATGATTTATCAATTTTTTTGGAACATTTTTTCTTTTAGGATCTATGGATAAATCCCAATGAAAGATGGAGATTTTGGGGATGAATGCAGAACTTTTCTGGAGAAAGCATAATGGGCCTAAGCTTCATCAAACAAAAGTGGGGCCCACAAACCAAACTCAATGAATCTCAAATTTTTACTGAAGAAAGATAAAAATAAGGGGATAATTTTATACGACTGTTTCCAGATCTAATTCTGAAGTTTTCATGATGATAAATGGATCTGAAGTTGAGATTTAAATGGGGGGCCCGATATGAATGCACATAAAGTCTTCCCACAATTTCAACCATAACTTACAAAAGGTTGATCCAAATATCCTGAAATTTTACATCTCATAGAGGAAAGATTTAAGAGAATATTTAATTTCTACATCCCTTCTGGATTCGGCATCCTTCAATAATAAATTCACACGTCAAAATGGTGGATGAATCTGGATGAATTTCCGGGTCAACTTCAAAACGTCAAATTCCCTTGATTTTCTCACCCTCATTTTAACTCTCCCAATTAATGGAGATGTAATTTATTGTTGGGGGGTGTATCTAAGGCTCTGAATATTCTTATATAAGGAGATGGTGGTGAAGGGAATTGGGATCGAATATTTTTGTTTGGAATGGAAGTTTTTATTTTCTTTCAATTGTATTATCATGCTTTCATTTTGTAATCGCTTTGTCAATTTCTCCCAAGTATGTTTTTTCGTTCACCTTCATTTAATTAATAAAATATCATCTTCTTATTATTATTATTAATTTATTATTTCTTTTTCCATATCATGTTGATACTATTGCCTTAGGGAGTGAGGTTATTCATATTATCTTTTGTGAAACTCTTTACACAACGGTGGAGTGATTGTTTTTTTTTCTTCTTCTCCAATTCTACCATCATTAGTATACTACCTGATGTAATTGATAGAATAGCATCAATGGAGGGATAGTAATATAATGGGTTGATCCAAGGGAGTAGAAAGGGGTGAATTGGATGTTATTTCTTAATTTAAAAATTCTTAATCAATTCTATTTTTGAGATTTTAATTCAATGATTTACATTATCCTTTAAACTCACCCATTTTAAGGATACACATCCCAAGGGCTAAAAAGATCCTCTACCTTGGAGTTCTCATCAATATGATCCTCCAAGTGTATAGGTGATTAGCCTTAGGATAGTGAAAACTCAAAATTGGTAAGTGATTTGGGATGGTTTTATTTCATTAATGGAAACACTTGAATTTAAGACATTGAAATAATTTAAAAAGAAATTCATCCAATACACCCCATGTGATAACCAAGGATTAACTCATGATTTTAAATTGAATTCACTTAAGTCTTTAAAATATCAAATAATCCAATAAATTAAAACCAAAGTTGGCCACTTCATAGGCAAATCAACACCATCAAATCACCTTCTTAGAATGCATGCTTCTTTGGTTTCTTCTTAGGTCTTTGAGGATCGATAACCCAAGCCGTAATAAAATGATTTCTTACACCATAAAACTTGGGTAAATTTGGGAACAACCACATCCTCCAAGGATTCCCCTCTTCAGTCATTAGTAGTCGTGCATGGTTCATATGTCGTCATGTCCTCAGTCGGATACGCACATTGCTAGGCCAAACTCACCCCCATCGTTGCTTGGTTTAGCACCTCTACCAGACATCGTGCGCTTTCATCGTTGCATCCTTATACATGTATATACATTCATGTATAATTGTATACAAGTATATATATATATATACACATACACATACATATACATACATACACATACTACCTAAATATATATATACAATTACTACATAAATACACACACACACACATGAATCCACATACATACATACACTTGCATACACACATACTCATACACATACATACGCGTACATATACATACATGCACATGCATACATTCACATACCCATAAACACACATACACAACACATACATCTATAAACAGACACATCAACATAAATACACATACACATGTACACATACACAGACAACACATACATATGCATGCACATACACATACACACAAATACATGATCATATATATAAGAACATACCAATCTAAACATACATCTACACTCACATGCATACACATACATGAAAATATATGTTTATATTTTAAATTATTTAATATGAATGCAAATATAAAAATTCAAATATGAACTATATATAAATAAATATATACTCATTTATATATTATATTATTATTTAAATAAAATATTTATATATTATATTTATGTATACATTTTATAATTAATGTATATAAATATATTACTATACATTATTATGGATTAATATGAATTTCATTATTTTTTACATATTAAATCATGAAAATAAGATCGATAATAACTTTTTTATCATGATATTGTTATATAAATCATATTTAAATATAATATTTACACATACACACTTTTTGTTAAATGAATTATGTTAAAAAATATATAAATATGTATATAAATTAAAGTATTCAATATTCCCTTTATCAGAGAAGACAAAGACGAGTCTTTCATCAATTCTAACGAAAAGCACTAACAAAATTCTCCCCATCATAGTTCCCTGTAAATCATAAAACTGGAGAAAATCCACTCCAACATCTTCAACAAATGAATCATTCACTTCCACATTTTTAGAAGGAAGATTGAATGAAATTAATCTTGATCGTTCCAACAAAACTGATTTGGAGAATCTTTCCAAGGAAGTAACTTTTGTCCCCCAATAGACAGCCCTCCATATTTATCTACACTTCTCTTTGGATACTGGTTGGATGGCTCAAGGTTGAAGTTGATGATCGAATAACTTCAATTATTCCAACCCAACTCAATTGTCCAACATGAATCTCAAATAACAATACTTTACCAAGTCATCCACATAAAATTAAAACATAATTCTAAGTCAATTTAACATTTTAAAAACTAAATTTTATTTTTAAAATATATTTTTAATTGTGAACATTTAAATCTCAATTCATTATGTTCATATTAATATTAAAAAATATTTTTATTACACTAAATACCTTTAAAAAATAATATACCCATGTCAAATTTTGTTTAAAATATACATAACCAATTGACAAAATGTATTTTAAAAACCATCAAAACACCTTGAAACCCACATAATTTTGTCTTTTAATAATATTTCAAAAAATATATTTACAATAAATATTTAATCTTAATCCAATATTTTTCGATTCCAAGTACAAAATATATTTTTCATCATTTAAATACACTTAATGTATCAAACACCTCAAAGGGAACCACATAAAATTTTCTAACAATTAATTGTTTTCCTTTCATCAAATAATCAAATAAACATACTCAATAAGAGAAAATAATTGAATGTTTATAATTATGACTTGATATGTTTGATATAGTTTATCAAAATTATTTACCACCATTAAATTCCTCAAGTGAAAATATATATTATCATCCTTTAAATTTCAATTTATTTATTTTTAAATAATTTAAATTATTCAGATGATAATAAAACTACAATGGATAATAGTTGTTGAACATAACTAATTCAGATATCATGAAAATTTACTTATAACTTATTTGATTCATGATTGAATACTCACACTGCCTAATAATTAACCTATAAATAATCCTAAGGATAATTTACCCATAGTTACACCAAAAAGTCATGATATATGAATGATCCAATGTAAAATAAAAAAATTATAATTTAAACACCCATTCTTCGTTATAAAAACAGCCACACAACTCAACAATTACTTATGAGTATAACTTATAGAATTATAAAGAATTTTTTATAAAACATGTTTCCTATAAAACCACATAATTTTATTGAAAAATATAAATATACTTTTATATTTAAGTTAATATAGTATATTAAATGTTGATAAAACTGATTTCATCGGCTAAATCCAATGAATAAAATAGAAAAAATTCAACTATCCCAAACTCAAAAAGAATAAAAAAATCATATATTTATTACTTGTTTTACATGTAAATAAATATTTTAAGACAATCCATTTCACAAAATATAGGGGAACAATTGAGCATTAATTCAATAATAATGTGTTTCACCCATGTGATGCTCTTCCCCAAAACTTAAAATCCAACATTTTCCTCAATATTTCATCCTAATATGGTTAAAAATTTAGTAGTTAACATTCAAAATATATTTTCAATTTAATTAAAAAATGTAAAAGGGTTTTTAAAAATCATCATTATTAGTTTAAATCCATTAAACAAGTTTAAACAACAATCAAGGAGATGGAAGATAGGTAAAAAAACTCAACTTGCCTAAATTTAAAAAAAAATCAATAAATTTAAAAGTTAATGTAATATTTTTAGCTTAAGATCATTCATTATATTGAAAAATACCAAAAAATAATGCTTAATTTCTTAAAAACACTATAATTTCAATGAAAAATGGATTTTTTAAGCAGTTTGAATTTCAAAATCAATTTCATTTGAACACAAAATATAGCATGAAAATCCTCCAAAATATTGAACAAGTCCAAATGATCATCATGAAACTAATAATAGAATGAAAAATGAAAATTTTATTTCCACCAAAAATAGTTTTTTATAAAATTTATCAAAAAGTATTAGCATAAAATAATATAAAATACATTATTAATTTCATCACACAAACAATATAGAAATATTAATTTAAAAGAATCATTACTCCCTTGACAACATAACGTTTTTATCCCATCAGGGTAACCATGGTTGTTCCCTTTTCTACTACCTACTAAATGGACATATTTGACATTAAAACCACCATCAAAGTTCAATATGAAACAAAAAAATAATAAAATAAAGTGATAAAATGACTCCCCTATTGTTATTTTGAGTAGAAAACAAAATAAAAAATCCCATTAAACAAACTAAATGAAATTATGGACAACACAAGTAGCATGTAACAGTTTTTTAAAATAGAGAATTTAGCCAATATATGACAAATAAAATAAATTTAGGTGAAACACAATAATAAACCAACAATTAAAATATAATAAATTAGTTTTTCTATACACAACTAAAAAAATAGTAAAAACTAAACTAGGAAAAGAAATAGATTTATTTAGAGTTTTTTATATGTTTTCTAAAGAAAAAAAATTAAATGGTTAGGTTGACTTTTAAAAAAAATATGCTTGAAAGGTGGAATTCATGCTACTGCCTTATAGTTTGGTCGAAATATGGTAGCATGGCTACCGCCTTTTGCCTCAGATTGATGACATGGAAAAGGTGGTGGGTGGGGTGTCGTCTTTCGCCTAACATAAATTCTAAAGGCAGCACCCCTCAATGTCGCATTTCCCTTAACACCCTATAAAATTTCACCCCCCCCCCCCTTCTCCTCACTTAAAATTCTACTCTTTTCTCCATATTCTAGATCTTCCCTCTCTAAAAAAGACTTTTTGCATGTGCGGTGGATTTAATGGTCTAAAAGAAGTGCTGATTTCTCACAAAGCATCATTTAGAGGTAATTTTTATTTAATTTATTCTTATTTATTTATTTTATTGAATTATTTTTAGTTAGTTATAAATATTTAATTTATTAATTAGTTTAATTAGTTCTAAATATTTTATTTATTATGTAGTTTATTTAGTTATATATTGTTTGAAATAATAGTTTTTATTAGTAATGATTATGTATAGAATAAATAATGAATAACTTAGGATTATATGTTCTAAAATTTTTGTAGCATAAAGATTATGTGGTTATCTAAGCAATAAAATCCTTGTCTATATGAAAGAAAGTGGATTTGGTTCTAGCACAGATGTACCTATGAATAACAACTCCGACAAGGTGTCCCAGGCCTGACTCAGGGTAACTTGGTACATGACAATGGGCCTTACTGCATCCTAGTTTGATACTCCCAGGGGATATGCTTTAGATGATTCATATCTTCTTTATAAACTACTAAAATACCTAAGAAAATAATACATCAAATTAATATATTTATCAATGACAAAATAAAATTATGATCATATAAAATGAAGTGGATAAGTAAAAATACGTTAAATAGTTAATAACTTAGTTGTGATTAACTGCTAATTAAAAAATGATTCACTAATTAATAAACTATACTAAGATACATTAGTATCATTATTTATAAATAATATTTATTATTATTAATGATTAAGTATAGATTAATTAATGAATAACTTTGGATTAAAAAATGAATAAATGTAATTATTAGTTAATAATCATTAACTAATGAATATCATATAATTAATGATTGAATAAGTAATTATTATAGATTTATTAAAGAATGATTAAATAAATAATAACTTAGTAATGATTAATTAGTGATTAAATGGTGATTAACTAGTTAAAAACTATACTAAGAAACATTAGTATCATAGTTTAGTATATAAGAAGATGTTTTAAATTTTTAGTATCATAAAGATTATACAGTTTAGAAATAATAGTTATTATTAGTAATGATTAAGTATATATTAATTAATGAATAACTTGGGATTAAAAAATCAACACATATAATGATTAGCTGATAATACTTATCATTGATAAAATGACAATTATGATCATATAAAGTGAAATGAAGAAGAAAAAACACATTAGATAACACATGAATGTTTTACAACATACAATAAATTCATTGATATTTTTCAATAAATCATGGTTTATATGAGATGAGCCTCACTTCAAACGTGCGGTAAAAAATATCTTATTTTCAATTGGTAGCTTGATAACATCTTCTAAGGGTATGTACTTAATTTTAGAATTTTGAAAATATTTTGACCTTTTAATGAAATCTAATATAACATCTGTGATATGTTATTGGAAGTTTTAAAGATTTTAAAAATTCCAATGTTATGTACATACCTTTAGAATATATTATTATGCTACCAATTGAAAATAAGCTGGATTTTAACTTATGCCTGAAGTGAGGTTCATCTCTTCCAAACCATTTTCTATTAAAAAACTACAAGGTATTTATTTTATGTTGCGAAGAATTCATGTGTCATTTAATGTATTTGTTCCTCTCTATTTCACTTTATATTATCATAATTATCATTTTATCAATGATAAATAAACTAATTTACTATTTTTTTCTTTTTTACCTCGGTTTACAAAACATTGTGTTACTTATATTCTAATAAAATTTTATATAATGAAACATTAATATCATATTTTAGGTTATAAAAAAATCATTCTAAAATTTCATTATAATAAATATTATATGGTCAAACATTATTTTCAATATTACTTACACTATAATAATCTTGATCAAAATTCATTTTTAATGTAGAGAGTCATGTTTGCCTATGTGTACTACTACGAGAAGATTATTCAAACTAAGCAAAGAGATTCTTACAGTACACAACCAACAATAGTGGTTAGTACAGATGATTTTCTAACCCTATGTGAACTTCAATATAGGATTCAAGGTTCCTTAAATCTGGGACTTGATCAAGAGATCAAGTATATAAGATATAGACATTTTCAATTCCCAACAAAACTATGGAATATAGATTTTCCATTTGTTTTTTATGTGAAGTGGGTCCAAGAAATAAATTTATTTTATCATTGGTCATATGGTACCATGATGGAGTTATATGTTGATGTTTCTACTGTACAAAAAAAATTTACAGTTGTACAAATATGTAGACTTACAAGAGTGGTTGAAGATGGTTTTCCCTAAGAAATTGAGCCTATTCCAAATGATGCAGAAGAGGAAAAACTATATGATCTTTCGTATATACATGTAAATCCAAATTCCAATGATTATTTTTGTAATGATGTAATAGATGTTTATAATAGTGTTTATGAGGAGAGTGAAGTGGAAGTTGGGGAGGAATTTTCATGAAATACATTAGTTGTACAACAGCCTCGACCCATAATAAATTATTCAGCACTCTTTGAATCTTGGTAGAAATAAATTAAAGGTGTGCCTAAATTCGACTACAATGTTATCACACTCATAACTAAGGTTCCCAGAGTTATACCAGATAGGTTTAGTGAGCTGGAAAAAAATTATATGTTGGAAGGAATTTTTCAAGTAATGATGCATTAAAAAGTACACTAAAGAGATTTCACATTGAGAGGCACTATAGATATATAGTTTAGGAATTAAGCTGTAATAAATATCTCATATGGTGTGAGATATATGGGCTTGATTGTAGATTCCTCTTGAGGTTGATTCTGGACATTGCATTTGGAAGCTAGAGAATATCAAGGATTGAGGCAGCTCATACTTGCATCTAGACAAGCCTGAATCAATATCATACCTCATTGGATGCTCAATTTTTTTCATCCATTATTGTTGAGATGATTAAGAAATGCCAATATATTCGTATAGCCCTTGTGAAAGAGAGGATATAATAGAAATTCGGTTATAATATTTCCTATAATAAGACATGGATGGTGAAATATAAGGCAATTGTGAATGTCTATGGTGATTGTGATGACTCATATTGGGTGTTTCCACAGTTACTAGCCATTTTGAGGCACAATAACCAAGTTTTCTTCCATATTTATACAAAAGAACATGTGTCTCAAGATAACTGACTTCATCAGTCTTGTGTTCAATTTAATCAGTTGTTCTATGCAATCCTCCCATGTATCTCCGCATATCATTTCAGAAAACAGTTCATTCAAAAGTATGGAACATTTCTATATGAAAAATACAAGGGCTTATTGTTGATTGAAGAAACCCCGAATGGAAATCGTTAACCACTTTTTATTTCCTTTTCCACTATGTAGAAGAAAAACTATGAATCATGGAGTTGGTTTTTTGAATGTATCAGCAACCATTTCACCCGTAATCAGGGTGTCTGTTTGATATCTTATCAGCATCGAGAAATCATTGAAGAAATCAATGCGAACCCTGAAACATGAAGACCCCCAAATGCACATCATCAGTACTGAATTAGACACATTACTATCAATGTGAGGAAAAAATTCCACAATTAACCTATGAAGAAGGAAATCACAAGGATATGTATGCAATGTCTTTTTTATTTCTTACTATTTCAATGTAAATATAAAATTAATTAATGTGAAATATGATAACTTCTATGTATAATATGAGTTGGATCAACAGTGGTTTGAATAATTGTTTGAGAAAATATCCAAGGAAAACCAAGAAGTGGGTGATTATATGATTAGGATTCCAAAAGAAAAATGGACATTGGCATATGACAGTGGAATAGGTATAGACACATGACCACAAACATTGTGAAGTTCATCAATCATGTCTTAAAGGGGCTTCTCAAGTTACCTATAACTTCCCTATTTCAAGAGATAGTATATCATTGTGTGAAGTACTTCATTGATGGACAAAAACTAGCCTCAGGTGGAATTTAGTATGGGCTAATATATAGAAATAACTTTCAATGAGATATTGAAAAGAACTTTGAAGAAGCTTCTGGTTATCATGTCATCCTTTTCTACCAAGATGACTCTATATTTAAAGTTCAAGAGAATTCATACCCCATCCCAAATAGCATCAATGAAAAATGGTGGTATTACTATAAGCGAGGCAATGCCAATGTTTAAACTTCCAGGACTTATGGTTTTCATGTGCATAATTTATCGCAACATGTGCATCTATGAACATATCATGGGAAGGATATGGTGATCTAGTGTATCATATAGACACCATTGCTAACTATTATGATACACCAAGGATGCCTATTGGGGAGTTTTGATATCTCCCAATGCCTGAAGGCTAGCCGATAGTGATACTTGACATCAACAGGTTACATAAATGAGGGAGACTGAAGTCCAGTAGGATATGGAATGCGATGGACTCGACTCAAGAACAATGGAAAAGTTTTAGATGCACCATATGTCATCAAGAAGTTCATAACAGGAAACGATGCCCTAACATTATTGGACTGAGTTCACACTCTCAGCCACAATAATGTATTTCCTCTTATGTGATATTATAATATAGTTAATTATATTGTGTTATTATAATTTTCTTCATTTTTTATAATTTTCTGACTTCACCAAATATTGTTACAATCAAATGACAATAATCCTTTCATATTGACATTAAAAGAAATATGACAAGTTTATTTGAGGTGAAATTAATGCAAAATCAATTTGTACATGGCTAAACCATAAATCATACATGTATGAAAATAATAATGAAATATAACATCTTGTGGAAAATCATACATAAATTACAAAGCACACCATTATATAATAAACTTTTACATAACGAAGACAAACCGTTTATATATATAAATATATAAAACAATATCTTACACAAAAACCATTTATAGGAAAATTCATATCTTAAAAACACTTTAGTAATATGATTTGAAAAACATGAAGACATGTTCTTTACTTTTGTTAAGAAATAACTTCATAAAAAATGTGAATAAACATGGCATGTCTTACATTCTACAAGTCATAACATTCTGGTGAACACAACATTATATTTACATTTTACACTTACGACTCATTTCATTTGTTTATATATAGATGGAGGATACCATACTACTCACTGAGTATCATAGGCATGTTTCCCAGGTCTTGTTAGACGGTGGTGAGGTTCGACCGATCAGGGTGCATTGAGCGCACAAATTTCATCACACGGAGCCTCCACATGCCATTAGAGCATACTTGTGTCATGATGTATTCTATGTCATTACAGTATCAAATTCCACATTTTTTTACCGTCACCTGATTGCTTCCCTCATGGAGAGGTGGAGACCACAGACATGCACATTCCACCTATGTGAGAGAGAGATGACCATCACCCTCAAGGATGTGGCAATTCTTATCAGTCTTCCTATCCAGGGGGAATCCATTATTGGACCCACTCGTGCATCTTGGTCTGGCCTTTCTTAGTGATTGTTAGGTTTCAACATTTTGTTCGACCGTAGGGATATAGATGGGGAGTCGATATTTGTAACAACCCAAACTTTTGAATAATATTGGTTTCCTAAATTTGTGTGTTATTTAATTTTATACTCCACAAACTATATCCTTTAATTAATGAAGTGATACCATTAGGATTCAACAGTTATATTACCATTGGTCAATATGACCATTGGAAACAAAAATCTTAACGTTAAAATTATTTTTTATAAATATAAGTGATCTTGGTTAATAAAAAAAGAAGAGTCAGTGGCCTCATCCAGTAGACTCGGGCCATACGAAGCTCATCTGTCAGAGCTTGGGAAGGAGGTAGAATCTCTGGACTTTGCTCTGGACCAAGCCCAAGCTGATCTTCAATATGTGAAGCTTGAACGGAATCGCCTAAGGGAGAAGTTCAAGCTGATAGAAATTACCACTCGGGAAATGTTATCTGAGTTGCCCCAAGATTCTATCACCATATCACACCTTACACTTAGGTCTTATGCAGGTGTTATAAGGGGATATGTAACGAGGCCTTAGATACTTTTTGTAATCTCTTTGTATAAATAAAATTGGTATTTCTTCTTACGGTAAAATCATTGAATTTAAAATGTCTGGATAAATGTAGGATGAATTTATAGAAGTTCCATATTATAGATGAATTTTGGAAAAAGGGTATTTTAAAATATTTATGTAAACTTTAAATAATTAATAATGTGAAATGATTTTCAAAAAATGGACTTCTATAACTCTGACCAGTAAAAAATTTAGATTCTAATAAGATCAACTTAATTTTTTGTGAATAGTAAAGTATGAGTAGTAATATACCCTTATGAAGGGTAATGAATAGTAATGAATAGTAAATCGACAAAAAAATAGAAACATCACCCATGAATGTATAAATATAATGTGGACATCTTAAAAATGAAAAAATGATCATAGTATAAGTTTTGGTTTTTTTATATGTCATAAATACTTTATTTACAATTTTATAATTTTTTTAATAATTTAAAATGGAAATGTATTTTCCTAAAATGTAATCATAAATTGTTACTTTATTATCTTATGGTTATATGATAATTTTATGGGACCTTGATTACTTTTTCAAGGTGTTACAAAATGAGTTATAGATTTAAAGTTGTTTATTTGGAATAAATAAGGATTTTATTCAGAAATTAAATTAAAAATATTTAAAAAAAATATTTTTATAAAATGGATTTCAATTTTTAATTCAGAGAATCGATATTAGGTAAGGGTAAATTTTTGGGATTTTTCTGAAACAGTGGAATTTTCAGTGAATAGTAAAAATACGGTTTTGAGTTTCGGGTGTTTAATGACATCGTTGATGATGTAATCATGATTTAATAAATCTGGTAGACTTTTGAATTGTAATATATGTTATGAGGTGTCCCAAGTGTACAATACCATTGGAAAATACCATGGGAAAGTCCATGTTTTTGCAAATACCACTGATGAGGTGTCCCTTGGAAATTAATTAAATATTCCCTCACTTTTCCTATAAATACCAATCCATTACCTCATTCTTTTCATTAAAAAATACTCCTCAAATAATATATGGTCTTTCTACCTCCCAAGTATTCCTTCCAAGGTTCCCTAAAGCCCCCCAAGGTCCCAACCTTCGAGCTTTTGAAGATACTCTTCAAGGAAAGGGAATCGTTCACCCTCCTCTTTTAAGTCATAACTTCCTTTATGTTATGTCTTCTAGTTTCTATCTTATTATGTTGGGGTATGTTATTATATATCCTTATTACTGACCATTTCATTTCCAAATGAGGATATACCCTCTACACTCTCATCAATTGATTTTCTAAATTTTTAAGTGACGTCGTTAGGCTACCGAAATTTAGTAAAAGAAATCACATTTCCTCTTTTCTTTCAAGTTTCCTTTTCATGTGGTATGTTATTCAAATATCCACACCATAATATTATTTCAATTTTATTATGTACCTATACTATAAAATTATTCATTTATGGATGGTAGATCTTTTTCCCCTCTCTTTTTAATGTTTTCTAAAATGATGTTATGTAGCCGTTATGCTGTAGAATTTTCATCTCGAAATCTCTCTCTTTTTCTCAAGAAATTATCTTGTATTATTTATGTGTATACCTAGATCTATTTTAATTTCTAGGGGTATTAATAAATACATAAAATTTATCAATTTGATTCTATAATTGACAAACATATAACTCTCACTCCCTTTCCATGGGTTATAAATGACATAATGATCTTATTTTTAAGTACTTTCTAAACGTCATGATTTTGACATGAAACCCATTTATTTGATTCTATTTGGGTTATTTATGAAATGTTTTATTATGATCTATGTGGATAATATGAAAATAAATACATATTAAGGGTGTTCCCTGATAGATCTCCAATGCATTGGGTAAATAATTAATCTCTAGAGATGACAAGTGTCATGATACCTTAGTGAATAACCTTGGTAATTTTTATGACACCTTGGGAATGAACCTTGGTGATATGTTCATGAATGTCTAAATGAAATTTTTTAGACACATATTCAAGTTTTTATTCAAGTTCTTTTTATTATGATATGCCTCTACTTTCATTACCCATGTCTTTTGGTTTTCATCAAGTTCTTATTGATATCACAAGTAAACTGATTCCCTTGATTTTCTTACTGGGCCTTCTGCTCGCCCTTTCCTTTGATGTATGTCTCCAGGTTATGAGATAAAGAAATTGTACTTAGGATGAACTTATTATGAAGCCTTAAAAGTGTATTATAAAAAAAATTTATGTTGTTTTCATGTTTTATGTTCCTTATTTCCAAGACACTAGACTTTAAAGATCCTCTGTTTGTAAAATGTAATGAAATTTTATGTAATTTTAAGGCAGGATTCCATAGTTGGAATCAAAGGAAAGTTTAGTTATTTATGGAAATTAGGCTATGAAAACTTTAGTAATAACCATATATAAAAATCTAAATATATGAAAACTTCCTGGTATTTTGGTGAGTATTGAGTAAGTGATTTATCAAGAAAATACATTCATGCCTATATACAAGCACGTAGAGGCGGCTCTGGCACAGATGTACATAGGATTGAAAACTCTGACAAGGAGTTTCAGGCTTGACCCAGGGTATCCTGGTACATAACAATGGGCCTTTCTATAATCTTGGTTACGAAACTCTCTAGGGATATGTTTGGTTAATCGTAAGCTTTTTATGAATCATTATGAAGGATTTATAGAGAAATGTAATTGTTTAAAGCATGAAGTCCTAAGACATAAAATCCTTTATGGTTAAAAGATTCATAAATCAAATAATTTTCTCACTAATATTTTATTATTTTAGAAAATTTCGAGTAATAGTAGGAACCGTTCAAATGGTGACCACAATGGACCATACGCTGACGGCCCTCCGATGGAAGCTGGAATAGAAACTTTCATGCGAATGATGAACCAACTGACTCAAGTTATGGGAAATAACTTGAATCAAGCTGAGATACTGATCTCACCACGAAGGGAACAACTTTATGTTGAATCATTTATGTGTCAATGACCACCAACCATCAGTGGATCTACTAACTCATTGATTTCTGAATAGTGGATCAGCTCTATTGAGAAGATCTTTTCTGTGCTCCGCTGTTCTGAACAAGAGAAGGTTACCTTGGTTGTTTATCGCTTAGAAGGAGAAGCTAATTAGTGGTGGGAACTGATTAAAAACATAAGTCCAAGAGTGGAAGTTGAATCTATGGAGTGGGAAGAGTCTATAGAGATATTATTTAACAAGTATTTCCATCGATCGATGAGAACAAGAATAGAGAAGGAGTTTCTCAAGCTGAAGCAGAAGGAGAATGAATCTGTGGGAAGCTATGAGATGAAATTTACAAGGCTTTCACATTACACCTCTAGCTTTGTCATGGATCCAAATGGTATGGTTGATATATTCTTGACTGAGACCTCATCTTCAACAGAATCTAGCCAACCGGGATTATGATAGTTATGAGGAGATTATGCGAAGTGCGATGAAAGTCAAACTCGAGTTTGGTGAGACGCGATGGTCTCATAAATACAATGACAAGAAAAGATTGATGGATCTAAGATTATAAAGGAGCTTCGATCATGGAAGAGGAGGAAATAAAGTGTAACGTCCCACGTGTAATAAATGTGGGAAGAAGCATTTGAGGAACTGCCTCCTCGGGAGCAGGAAATGCTACAAGTGTGGAAGAGATGTCCATATCTCACGGAATTGTCATTGTGAGATGAAGCCAAAAATTCCCAACACTAACGAAAAAGGGAAAATGGTGTAGGCCCTACCTGATGTCCAATGCTATAAGTGTGGACAACTTGGGAACATTTCCAATCACTGTCCAAATTTGAGGGCAGTGGAGGGGAATCACCATCATCCTCAACATAGGTCAAGGGAGAAAGGTCATGATTTTTCAATCACTACGGATAAAGTTGAAGCGCCAAATGATGTGGTGGTAGGTACTCTTGTTGTTCTCTCAAAGCTATCAAGTACTTTGTTTGATTATGTTTCTACACAATCCTTTATTTCCTCCAAGTTTGCAATGAATTTAGAATCAACCCCCAATTTTCTAAAAGTATAGTTATTAGTCAAGACACCTGGTGGGATTATCCATGCATCATTAGTGTTTATAAACTCTAGTATTTAATTTAGTGACCACAATATTATCACAAAACTAGTAGTCATTCCCATGCTAGAATTTGACATTATACTAGGGATGGATTGGATCTCAAAGTATAATGCTAAGATCAAATGCAGAAGCAAGCAAATTTCAGTAGTCTTGAATGGAAAACCTATAGTTATCTTCCAAGGAGAGATATCTAAACATGATCTTTGTCTAGAAGAACCTCCTATATCCTTCTTTATGGAGTTGATTGGTGAAGAAGAAGAAGGAAATAAGAGTTTGAGGATAGAAAATGTCCCCATCGTCCAAGAATACGTTGACGTATTTTTGGAGGAGTTACCCAGACCTCCCCCAGAAAGGGAGGTAGAGTTCTCCATTGAACTCATACCTGGGTCTCATCCAATATCTAAGACCCCCTATAGGATGGAAAATGTGGAGCTAGAAGAATTAAAGAAACAAGTCCAAGATATTTTGGAGAAGGGGTTTAGACAATCAAGTGTTTCTCCGTGGGGAGCACCTGTTCTCATTGTGAAGAAGAAGGATAGATTGATGCAGCTATGAATTGATAATAGAGAACTGAATGGGATCATAGTGAAGAAAAAATACCCTCTCCCAAGAATTGATTACTTATTTAACCAACTTTGTGGGGCTCAATTATTCTCTAAGATTGATCTTTGATATGTTTATCATCAATTGAGGGTAAATAAATAATATATTCCAAAATTTGCCTTCTGATCAAGATATGGACATTATGATTTTGTTGTTATTCCCTTCAGACTGACTAATGAACCTACTACTTTTATGGATTTGATGAATAGAGTCTTTGAGGACTACCTTGATAACTTTGTTGTGGTTTTTATTGATGATATTATGATATATTCCAAAAGTATCGAGGAGCATGAGGATCATCTAAGTGGTATTTTGCAAACTCTATGGAAGGAAATGCTTTTTGGAAAGTTCAGAAAATTTGAATTCTAGTTGCAACAAGTTTCTTTATTGGGGCACATTGTTTTCAATGAATGAATCATAGTTGAACTTATAAATACAAAATTTATAGAGGAGTGACCTCAACCTACAAAAATAACTAATATTCATAGTTTCCTTGGATTAGTGGGATAGTATAGGAGGTTTGTGAAAATATTTTCATGACTTTCTAATCCATTAACCAAGTTAACTCGAAAAGGGGTCAAGTTCATTTGGACAAAGGAGTGTGAGGAAAGTTTCCAAGAGCTTAAGAAGAGATTGGTTACTGCACCTGTGTTAATTTTTCCCTCATGTGGAGAAGGATTCGCTATTTTTAGCGATGTATCTCTGAAAGGGATTGGGTACATCCTCATGAAAAATGAAATAGTCATTGCTTATGCATCTCGACAGTTGAAGACTCATGAGAAGAACTATCCTACGCATGATATGGAGCTGGTTGTGGTCGTTTTTGCTCTGATGATATGGAGGCATTATCTTTATGGGGATAAATGTGATATATACATAGAACATCAAAGTTTTAAGTATATTTTTACACAAAAGGAATTGAACATGAGACAAAGGAGATGGTTGGAACTTCTCAAAGACTATTATTGTTCAATTCATTTTCATCTCGGAAGAGAAAACAAAGTCATTGATTCATTAAGCAAGAAAGACCTAGTTGTTATTTCCATGATGAGGATTAAAAGAGATCCTTTGATCAATAACCTAGTAAAGCTAGACATAGGAATTATAAGGGAATGGATATCATCGACCCTAACCCAAATGATTTCTCAATCGTCGTTACTAGAGAATATTAAGAAAGCTTAGAAAGAAGATCCTTTTTTACAGAAGAAGTTTCAGGCTGTGTAGGATGGGATGTTTCATGAGTTCAATATTGATCAAGAAGGTGTACTAAAATTTCATACAAGACAATGTGTTCCATATATTTCGAAATAAATAAGGAGTTGATGGATGAAGCTCATAGATCTAATTTCTCTATACATCCAGGAAGCACGAAAATGTATAGAGACCTTTGTGATAATTATTTGTGGGACAATATGAAATGGGAGATTGCTTACTACACTTTAAGGTGCCTGGTATTTCTACAAGTGAAGGCAGAATGACAATTTATTTAAGGGGTATTACAACCACTACACATACCAGCATGGAAGTGGGACAATATCACTATAGACTTTGTCACTGGTCTCTTGAGAACTTCCAAAGGAAACAATGCAATATGGGTTATTGTGGATCATCTCACCAATACTTCCAATTTTATCTCTATTAATGAAGATTTCTCTCTTGATCAACTATTCAGTATTTACGTGAAGGAAGTGGTAAGGTTGCATGGAGTTCCACTTTCTATCGTATCTGATCATGATCCAAGGTTCACATCAAAATTCTAGAGAAGTCTTCAACATGCTCTGAGCACTGAATTTAATTTCAGTACGACCAATCACCCCCAAACTGATGTCCAATATTAAATGACTATTCAAACACTCGAGGATATACTGAGAACTTTCTCAATTGAATTTAAAGGTGGATGGGATCAACATCCCCCTTTAGTTGAGTTCTTTTAAAACAACAGCTTCCACTCAAGCATTCAAATAGAACCCTACGAAGCTCTATATGGTAAGCGATGTAGAACTCCTACTTTTTGGAACTAAGATAGTGATTTAAAGCTTCTTGGGCATGATCTCGTGTAAGATATGACCGAAAAAGTTCATGTCATCCAACAACACATTAAGGTTGCTCAGATTCGACAAAAGAGATATACCGACAACCGTCGAAGGGACCTGGAGTTTGATTTTGGTGATAAGTTCTTTCTTCAAATTTCACCTTGTAAGAGATTCATCAGGTTTGGGAAGAAAGGGAATCTCATCCCTAGGTACATTGGACCCTATGAAATCCTTGATCGCATAGGAGCAGTGGCTTATCGACTTTCACTTCCTCCAAATCTAGCACAAGTTCATGGTGTCTTCCACGTATCCCTCTTGAGGAAGTGCGTACCTAACCCTTCACATGTACTAAATACATAGGTGGTACAACTGGAACATGAACTATATTATGAGGAGAAACTGGTGAAGATCTTGGATCGTAGAGACAAGGTTCTATGCAAAAAGACTACCCACCTTGTTAAGGTGTTGTAGAGGAACCCCAAATGCGAAGAAGCCACGTGGGAACCAGAAGAGTATATGAGGCATAAGTATCCACACCGTTTCCATTCTTAGGGTACGAGTTAAAATTTCAGGGATGAAATTTCTTAAGGGGGAAGAATGTAACGACCTGAACTTTTGAATAATATTTTTTTTCTTAAATTTGTGTGTTATTTCATTTTATACTCCACAAACTATATCCTTTAATTAATGAAGTGATATCGTTGGGTTTTGACTATTATATGACCATTGGTCAATATGACCGTTGAAAACTAAACTCTTAACATTACAATTATTGTTTATAAATAAAAGTGATCTTGGTTAATATAGAAAGAAGAATTGATGGCCTCATCCAGTAGACTCGGGCCGTACGAAGCCCATTTGTTAGAACTTGGTAAGGAGGTAGCATCTCTGGGCTTTGCTCTGGACCAAGACCAAGCTCAGCTTCAACATGTGAATCTTGAAAGTAATCTATTAAGGTATAATTTCAAGCTGGTAGAAATTACCACTCGATCATTATTGTCCGAGACGCCCCAAGATTCTATCACAATAGCACACCTTACACTTAGGTCCTATGTAGGTGTTATAAGTGGCTATGTAATGAGGCCTTAGAGACTTTTTGTAATATATTGGTATAAATAAAATTATTATTTCTTCTTATGGTAAAATTTGTGAATTTAAAATGTACAGATAAATGTAGGATGAATTTATAGAAGTTCCATATTATTGATGAATTTTGAAAATAGGGTATTTTAAAATATTGATGTATATTTTAAATAATTAATAATGTGAAGTGATTTTTAGAAAATGGTCTTCTACAACTGTGACCGGTAAGAAATTTAGAGTCCAATAAGATCAAAAAAATTTTGGTGAATAGTAAAGTATGAATAGTAAATATACCCTTATGAATGGTAATGAATAGTAATGAGTGGTAAATCAGACAAAAAATAGAAACTTCACCCATGAATGTTTAAATATAATGTGGACATCTTAAAAGTGAAAAAAATGATCATAGTATAAGTTTTGGTATTTCTATACATCATAAATACTTTATTTACAATTTTATAATTTTTTTAATGACTTAGAATTGAAATGTACTTTTAGAAAATGTAATCATAAATTGGTACATTATTGTCTTATGGTTATAAAATAATTTTATGGGACCTTGATTATTTTTTCAAGGTGTTACAACATGAGTTATAGTTTTAAAGTTGTTTATTTGGAATAAATAATGATTTTATTTAGAAATTAAATTAAAAAAATTTAAAAAAATTCTTTTTATAAAATGGATTTCATTTTTGAATTCATAGAATCGATATTAGGTTAGGATACATTTTTTTGGATTTTTCTGAAACAGTTGAATTTTCAGTGAATAGTAAAAATACAGTTTTGAGTTTCGGATGTTTAATGACATCATTGATGATGTAATCATGATGTAATAAATCTAGTTGATGTCACGAACCAGGCCGGGTCGTCATCCGACCCGGCGCCCGACCCGGTCCGCGGCAAGACCCGAAGGGCGTTCCCGATCCCCACGGGCTGGCACAAGTGCCCGGGTATCAAAACTAACACATGGGAACGATTTTACCCAAAATAAAAGACAGAAAAACAACTAACCAGATAAATAAACTGAAATTAGAAATAGACAACAAAACATGCCTTTAAACTATGAACAAGTTTAAAGTCTACAACTTGATGCAATAACTAAAAAGAAAAGACGACAGCAGAAACTAAAGCTTATGCTCAAACCTCCCAGCAGAAGAGAGGCCACATCAACACCATTCTGCATGAGAAGACCAACCACAACATGGACCACCATCACTGAGCACGACGCACAACCTGGAATACACAAGAAATAAGAATCTACATACACCCAAGGGTGTATGTAGGGTGTGAGCTAAAGGCCCAGTAGGATGTCACCCAATAAAAAGGTTTCATGCCATAACATCAAAAGGACAATTTAATTTGATTGTTCAAGTTATACTTTCGAAATACCTTTAAAGGAAACATTTACCAGCCAAATGCTAAAGGAAAACACTAAAGGAACTAATTTCACAAACACGATTTTTAAAGAGGAAGAGAAAAGTTCATTATGGGCAAACACACACACACACACCCACACACACACACACACACTCACACCCAAGTCCCGGCCTGGTCCTCCATATGCCGACGGAAGGCACCACACCAAAGATGGTAGAGCACTATGGGTAAATCCCCTAAGGTTCATCTAGTTCGAGTGAGACCCTAGAACCTCGTGTCTCGGTGAAACGTGGCTTAGAAGGCCACGACCCTCAGAAAACGTGGCTTAGAAGGCCACGACCCTCAGAACACGTGGATTAGAAGGCCACGACCCTCAGATATCATGTTTAGTTAGTGTTGCAATCGTCAATCCAGCTAAGTGAGACAGGGACGATACCCATCCGGCTCATTAGCGCACTAGTTCTAGTCCTCCCACCTAGATACCCGGGGTTTTCCCTTGTGCTCAATCAAGTTTCACATTCACATGGTATATCGTTCTTCGCATATCACATACCCAACCAGACATTACACACAAGTCACTATTTTCACACCCAAACAACATTTCATAAACTCACGCACGCCAAAACACCTTTCCAAAAATATATTCGTCGTTACCTAATTGTTTCGCAAAAACCCCATTTAAAAAAAAACTCAAACAAGAACATAAACACTTTGCACAACTTAGGAAGCATTATTTTAATAACACAACAAGGGAATACACAAATAAACACTCCCAATTACAAAGGAGGGAGTCGTTCAAACCACTTGATTAATATTTTGTCCTTAAAACTAGTTTCACCCAACTACACAATTGTCTGAACCATCTGCACCTCTTAAAATTATCCGCTACACATTAAAAACCCACAATTAGACATACACAACTCAATTACCCATAAAAACTAAGTTCGCACCAGCCAAACATCACCTAGAACTCAACTTGAAAACATTGCACCAAAACAACACATACTTTTACGTGCAAAGACCATTTTAAAATCAATTTCGCACTTAAATATTCCAAAACCACATTTGCACCATATAAACAATTGATTAAACAATTTTTGGACTTACCCCAACAAGTTCAAAATGAATAAAACATTATCATTTCGAAAGAAAGTGAAATTTTCATGATGCATGCATGTCAAACAATTTTTAATATGCATTTCGCACATCTTTTAAAGAACAACCAATCATTTATATGACAACACACATATAAGCAACAAGAGCCTACTATTTCGGAAATCCAATCTCATCAGATGAGCATGCCAGAACATTATAAACATGGATCACATTATGCAATTAAATCATAGAACATATTAAATTAATTAAACAACCAAACTAAATTATCTAAAAGATGTAATGACATGAAACCACCTACCTTGACGTGTCGAAGACTCCACAAATATGGTGTGCAAGGATCGTCGCACACCAACCGCAACCCAACAAATCCAAATTGACCCTAAAACAAACAATTGAACCAAAATATCAAGAATCAACCCCAAAACCTAGTGCCAAACGTCAATCGCGTGCACTCACACCACATAAAACCTATATTTGACCATAAAACAGGAATTGAAACCAAAACACCCTACATAAACATGGATCAAACCTATAGGTATGAGGATGAGGGATGCAAACTTGAGGTGCGGTGGGATTGAGCCGGAGCCACTGAATAGCAGCGCGCCGGAAGGAGTCCGGCCAAGGAGGAAGGTTGCGGCGCATGGGGGAGAGGCGACGGCGAGGAAGCAGCGGCACGGGCCGGAAGCAGGGTGCAGCGCCGGACATGGTAGGGGGATTTGGGGGGTGGCGATGCGAACTGGGCGGCGGTTCTTCGCCGGAGGGGGAGACGGAGCGGCGGCTGGGGATGAGCGGCAGCCGGGGATCGGGACGGTGAGGGGGGTGCGGGTCTCGGCGAGGGAGGTCGGCTGCGAGCGGGAGGTGAGGCCGGCTGCGAGAGGGAGGTCGGCGGTGCGGAGAGGTGCTGACGGGGAGCGGCGAGCGGAGGGGCACCGATGGGGAAGGAGGCGCGGCGAGGGCCGGACGGGAGGGAGGAGGGCGTCGCGCCGCGAAGGGGAAAATGCAGGGGGGTGTGCGGGCTTAGGGTTAGGGGAATGGGGAAGAAGGGTAGCGCGGCGGGAGAAATAGAAAACAAGAGAAAAGCAAGAGAAGAAAAAAAAGAAATGAAATGAAAAGAAATAAAAGAATAAAATATAAATAAAAAGGGAAATAAATAAATGAATAAGAAGGAGAGAGAAAAAAAAGAAAAGGAAAAAAAAAGAGATGAAATAAATCCAAAAAAAAATGCCAAAACTATCTAAATAAGATAAAAATGATGATGATAATAATAATAATAATAATAATAATAATAATAATAACTTCATAATAATTATTATAAACTAAACCATAATATTATTATTAATAATAATTAGAAGGAAAATTATAATGATCTTGTTAATAATTATATCTATTAACCATACTAATAATAACATTAATCGACATAATTATAATATTAATCCAACTCATGAAAACGCATTTTATCTATTCGCCTTGTACAAGAGGCACGCCGCGCGGTGACCCGAGCAAAGCCGCGCGGCTTTGAACTTGTCATGCCCATGCACCGGATGCTGTCAAGGGCAAAGCATTCGTTCATCAACAAAATACAGAAATTTCAAACAGGCATGGTCGCTGCTCGGTAGAAATTTTCAAAATCTGATAAAATAATAAGATAATATTAACTAAAAAGTTCGGGTGTGACAGTTGACCTTTTAATTGTAATATATTTTATGAGGTGTCCCATTTGTACAACACCATGGGAAAATACCATGGGAAATCCCATGGTTTTGCAAATACCACTGATGAGGTGTCCCTTGGAAATTAATTAAATATTCCCTCGCTTTTCCTATAAATACCAAACCATTCCATCATTATTTTCACTCCAAAATCCTCCTAAACGAATCTATGGTATTTCTACCCCCCCAAATAGTCCTCTTAATATGCTCTCATGCCCTCCAAGGTCCCAACCTTCGAGCTTTCAAAGATACTCTTCAAGGTAAGGGAATCGTTAACCCTCATCTTTTAAGTCGTGACTTCCTTTATGTTTTATCTTCTAGTATCCATGTTATTATGTTGGGATATGTTATTATATATCCTTATTACTATAAATTTTATTTCCAAATTATGAGATACCATCTCCACTCTCATCAATTGATTTTCTGAATCTTTAACTGACGTCGTTAGGCTGTCGAATTTTCATAAAATAAATCACATTTCCTATTTTATTTCAAGTTTCCTTTCCATGTGGTGTGTTATTAAAAAATAAACACCATGATATTATTTAAATTTTATTATGTACCTATACTATAAATTGATTCATTTATAGATGTTATATCTTTTTCCCCTCTCTTTTTAATGTTTTCTAAAATGATGTTATGTAGCTGTTATGCTGTAGAATTTTCGTCTCAAAATCTCTCTCTTTTTCTCAAGAAATTATCTTTTATTATTTATGTGGATACCCAAATATATTTTCATTTCTAGGGGTATTCATAAATATATAAAATTTATATATTTTATTCTATAATTTATATACATATAACCCTCACTCCCTTTCCATGGTTTATAAATGACATAGTGATCTTATGTTTAAGTACTTTCTAAACGCCATGATTTTGACATGAAACCCATTTATTTGATTCTATTTGGGTTATTTATGAAATGTTTGATTATGATATATGTGGATCATATGAAAATAAATAAATAATAAGGGTGTGCCCTGATTGATCTCTAATTCATTAGGTAAAGAATTAATCTCTAAAGATGACATGTTTCACGATACCTTGGTGAATAACCTTGGTAATTTTTATGACACCTTGGGAATGAACCTAGGTGATATGTTCATGAATGTCTAAATGAAATGTTGTAGACACATATTCAAGTTGTGATTCATTTTATTTTTATTATGATATTCCTCTACTTCCATTGCTCGTGTCTTGTATTTTTCATCAAGTTCTTATTGATATCACAAGTAAACTGATTCTCTTGACTTCCTTACTGGGCCTTCTGCTCACCCTTTTCATCGATTTATGTCTCTAGGTTATGAGATGAAGCAATTTTACTTAGTATGAACTTATGATGAAGTCTTAAAAGTGGATTAGAAGAATGTTTTATGTTGTTTTCATGTTGTATGTTCCTGATTTCCAAGACACTATACTTTAAGGATCCTCTGTTTGTAAAATGTAATGAAAAGTTAGGTAATATTAAGGTGGGATGCCATAATATTTATGACCTGGATAGAGGAGAAGATTCAACTTTTATCTGATGATGCTGAAGACCAGACTATCATGCATTATGTCCATGCATATATATTACGGCTCATTGTAGGGACCCTGTGTACTAATCACTTGGGGGTGAACACGCACATGATATAGTTAGCCCTATTGGAGTATTTTGATGGGTTGGGACATAAAATTGAAGATCGATCTGCATGGAATACACATATAGAGAATTATGCATGGTATCCTCCAAAGACCACACATATCTTGGGGGATGCATCATCCTTCTTCGGATGTGGGCATGGGAGTGCATCCCCTCATTCCACCCTCAACTTTCTAGTCCATTGATCCCTATGGAGATGTTGTATGACGCTTCACATGGATGTTGGCATGATCAATCATCTCTATTGGTTCCTGATTCTAGTAGTTATTATTAAAATAAATTTCTCATTGTTGATCACTTTAGACGTTATATTTTATAGTTTGAGTCAGAGACATAATTTTATCACAGTTATGACACACCATTTGGGTGCATACTGCCTCAAGTTAGATAGTCTCTTACTCGACCAGGTATGTTTATACAATCAATCAATGTCTAATAATTTTAATAATAGTATCAATTTTGGTTTTTAGTAAGGAGTTTTTTTAACAAAGGTCACATGTCATTTCAGATTATATGGATTCCATACTTGGATATACTGGACTAGTTACCAACATACTGCACTACTGGACATCATGATTATATGGTTGTAGTTCCTCTCATTCACCTTCATATTAGTGAGTGGTAGTATCCTGATAGATTCATGCACCAGTTTTTCAATACTCAGCTGATTCCATTTCCGCTAATATAGACAAAGAAGCTTCATGGCGTGAAGCTAACAGGGAGGAATAATGAATAATGGCACCAGATACATGCCGACTATCTCAACCTCTAGGGAAGATGTGTTGAGCTTCATATCCATGGTGTACCTACTATGAGATTATATCATTCAGACCAGGTCGAGTATGATCCATGTTATATACTAAATTCTATACTATATCTTACTTGACATATCAGAGAGCTTAATAAGATACTAAGTCAATAAACTTCTATTAGTTTGATTATTGAACTATTTTCTAATTCATTTTGAATCTTTTTATTGCATACTCACTCTTTATTCACATGAGTGACATATAGAAGGAGAGGATCCTTAGCTGGGAAGCATTCCATGCTACAACATTAGATCTAAGGTCATATTATCATGGGATTCACGAGGGAATATTCAAGATTCAACCCCTGTGAGAGGTGGTTCTTTCCCTGGAGTAACAATATTTGGGATCTGTTGGTGCTGAGGAGCCACAACAATGATGTAGACTGTGTCATCCTGCACATGATCCCTCATCTGATCCACAAGAAGAGGTTGAACCTCTAGCATTCCAGCCTTATCTGATTGTGGATGTGCATCAGGAGTCATTGAATCCATCTTTATTAACAGTATATCTACATTTTTCTCTATCTTTGGGTCTAGATCCATCGTAGGCTTGGATCCCCATAGCGATGATGGCGGGTCCTTCTACTACCCTAGTGGTAGAAAGAGCAGGAGCACATTATGACATGAAGTTGTCACCACCTCCCATAGAAAAATAGGTAGGGCATGAAACAGTTGATGTTCTAGTGCCCAAGCATTATCCCTCTCTAGATCATCAGACTCCACCCCAACATAGAGCTCGGCGAGCTCACTATGGGCATACCCTTTATAGACCACCATGTGGGATGAAATCTCATCCCCATAAACATTTATTATACTTCTTCAAGTATATGTTTTTTGTCTATTGAAATGGATATATTTTTATTAATATCGACCATTTTTACATGTTTATCCAGTTTTTTAGTTTTCATTAATATTTTAGTCACATTTTATATTTTATATGCTTTCAAAATATGGAAAATCATATATAAATTACAAAGCATATAATTTTCTAATAAAAATTTACATAATGAAGAAACAATGTTTATATATATAAATATAAAAAACCATATCTTAAAAAATTCCATTTTTATGTAAAAACATATCTTAAAAACACTTTAGTAATATGATTTGAAAAGCTTGAAGACGTTCTCCATCTCTTTTATGTTTCTTGTATTACTCTGAGCATTAGTAATCCCATGGATAACTACTACTTAGAGTATTTCAAGAAACATAGGTTCATGCCCACATGATATGGAGTATGTGTGTCAATTTGATGCATCGTGTGACCGCTATGACTCAATGTGTCCGTTATCAGTTTAAAATTGACATTCAAAAAATTTCACTCATAGAAAATAAAGAAAATGCACTCAAATTTTCTTGATAATTTAGGAAATTGATTCAAAGTCCTTTGTGATGTTTAAGAATCGGTCTCATGTAAAATTTATACATGATGTGATTGGTATAAGTCAAAGTACGTGTTTCTAGTGTAAAATGACATTTTAATAAAAAAACAAGTGACGTGCTCAAAACTGAGAAAACGAATTTGTATTATTTTGACAATTTATGAAAATGATCCGTAAGTCATTTGAGACATGTAGTAATTAGCTTCACCTCAATACAACTCATGGTGTGACCGGTATGATTCCAAGTACATTTCTTATTTAAAAATTACATCACTTTTAATAAAAAGGACAACTGACCTACTCAAAACTAGGAAAATACATTCATATTGTTTTGATACTTTAGTACAATGATCCATACGTCATTTGAGGCATGTAGGAATTAGTTGTACCTCAATATGACACATAGTGTGACTGTTATGACTCCAAGTACATCTTTTTATTTAAAAATGACATAAATTTTAATAAAAAGGACAATTAGCCTACTCAAAACCAAGAAAACACAATCAGATTGTTTTGATACTTTATGGAAATGTTCCATATTTATATCAACTTGAAGATCAACTAGAACCCATGCTTAGTTCTTAAAAATGTCTCAAATTTTAGTGCCAAAAAAGATATTTCTTAAAAACATAACAATTTCACTCTCAAATATTAATGACATAATTCTAAATAACATAAAACAAACATTATATATATATATATATATATCATAATATAATAATCGATATATTTATAGTTATAATAATATATATAGTTAAATTATTTTTATTTTAGTAGAAATGTGGTAATGAGGTTGTTTCATTTCAAGTATTTTTTTTTAAATCAACCTACACTTTTTATAAAAAGAATTAAAGAACATATAAAAAATATGATTTATTGAAAACATGAAAATCATGGGTTTCCTCCCATGCAGCACTAAATATTAAGTCCTATGTTGTATTCCTCCTTCAAGTCAAACCAAATCTAGAGAAAATGGATTCTTTTTAAATAACCACCACATAGTAGTGGTACTTATCCTTATAAATAGAAAATAGTTATGATTTAGAGGTTTAGGTGTTAGTTTATAGTTTCAATCAATGGTAAAAATATTGGCATTCAAATAAAAACATGAAAGGAACTTTCTATTGGTCATTGTAATTTCCATAATATATAACTGGGAAGTTTATTTCGTATTTTTTTAAGAATAATTGAATTATAAATCTATCATTAACCTCATTTTCTATTACCCTTAATAGTTAAGGACTTCTTCCACATTTTATAATTTTCACTACTTAAAGGAAATGAATCTACATTATCCAATATCTCCTCATTAGAAATAATGTGTTGGAATAAAATGTGATCATCTTCTATGGATACATTATCATCATCATCTAGAGAAATAACATTATGAGCTAAAATTTTCACTTCAATTCATGTAATAAAGTTATTAATTTTATCCAAAAATCAAAAAAATAATGTTGACTTATATTAATACGTTTTTCCTATACTTTTATATTTTTTGTTTAGTAAAGGTGTGAAGGTTCCCTAGTGAATAAATTTTGGTGACATTAATCAGTGAATGATAATTAATATATTTAGTCTCAAACATTATCACCCCTTTCTCATCATCGAGATATGTAAAAAAATTAGTTGATTATTTCATATCAAGACAGTGAAAATCAATTCTAAATTCAACCTCTAAAATATCAATGTTAATATTACAAAGATTTCTCATCATCGAGATATGTAAAAAAAATAGTTGATTATTTCATATCAAGACAGTGAAAATCAATTCTAAATTCACCCTCTAAAATATCAATGCTAATATTTAAAATATTTCCATTATCTTCCTCCAAACCCTAAATATCAATTTATTTATAGGGAACAAAAAATTCCTAAAAATTTTATATAAAAAGTTTTTACAATAAATAATCATCAATTAACTCTACCTAAGACTCTTCTAATTCATTTTCAAAGGAAAATAAAAGATAAAATGAATAATCTTTGTTAAGATAGAGAATATTTAATTTCATTTCAAGTTAAAAAAAATTAAAATATAAAATGTTTAGATTTATAAAATTTATATTAAGAATTTTATTTTAAAATTAACTTTTTATGGTTTCATGGATCAAAAAAGAATTTTGGGTGAAGTTTAATTTTTGAGTGATTAATTAGGAACTGATGTTCATCCTCAACAATGTCTTTCTAAAAAAACTAATAAAAAAACGTATTGTGAGAAACAAAATTAAAATGAGTAAAGTTTAAATTGTTAAAAAAATGAGCAGAAAGAAAAACATATATTTGATTGAGCCTTTTGACAATTTTCTTACATTTTTTCATCTATTTCCATGGGGCTACACTGCCATTTTATAGGTGAAACATGGTAGGTGGGAGGAATTAGTGGGGGTGGGTAACCCAAACGCATTGAATATTGTAGCATCCTTTTAGTAGTTTCCTAACACAGCCCATTGGGATGCATACCCCTACCAATGTTATATTTATTTTGATACTTCCTTATTAAAAATACTTTTCTGGAAACCCATAGTGGGATAGAACCCAGATTAAGGAAAAGAGTACAATCACATAGACACCCCTTAAAAGTTACATTACATTAAAAAATTTTTAATATACGCATCCCTATATTATTTAAAATCATTGTAAAGATAACAATTGGTAGAGACTATGTAAATAAATCTGTAACATTGTCACTGGATCCAACATATTTCATTTTGATATCTTCGTTCTTTATTAACTCTTGCGAGAAGGAGAATAATTTTGGTGGTATGTGTTTTGTATGATCATTCATGATGAATCCTTCCTTTAATTGTGTAATGCATGTGGTATTATCTTTGAATAAAAATTTTGGGATATAGTCTATAGGAAATCCACTTGTTGCTCAAATGTGTTGAGTATTAGACCGAAACTAGACACATTCTCAACTTGCTTCGTGTAATGTTATTACTTATGCATGATTTGAAGATGTTACAATGAGTATTTATTTTTGTGAGATCTCCAAGATATGATAGTACCTATAACTATAAACACATAACCAATTTCTGATCATGCATTATAACGATTAGATAAATAACCTGCATCTGCAAAACCATCCATCTTCTTTTCTAATTTGTTAGAATAGAATAAACCCAAATCAATAGTGCTACGAAGACAACAAAAAATATTATTAATTCCATTCCAAAGTTATCATTTAGGGGATGAAATAAATTTTGATAATAAATTAGTAAAAAAAGATATATTAGGAAGTGTACAATTATAAATATACATTAGTACTTTGATATCACTGAGGTAATGTACTTCTAGACTAACTAACTCCTTGTTTTATTCATAAGGTCTAAATTAATCCTTCACATCATTTAAAGACCTAACAACAATTGTAGTTCTTACAGTATTCTCTTTATTCATATTAAAAAGTTTTAAGAACATTTTTAGTGTAATTTGATGGATGGAAAAATATACCACTCCACATATGATCAATTTTTAATCCAATACAATACTTTGTCTCCCAGGTCTTTAATTTCAAATTCAACTTTTATACTTCTCATTGCTTCATTGATCTCTTCTGAATTTATGGTGATATTTAAATCAACGACATAATCAACAATGATTGTGTATCCATAAGTTGTTTTCTTAATAAAAACACATGGGTGTATGGGGTTATTTACATTCCCTTTAATTAAAAAATATTCTCTCAGATGATTATAGCACATACGCCCAGATTTTTATAATCCATATAGAGATTTCTACAATTTAATTGAATATAGGTCTTTGATTTTTGATTTCTATACTTCAATTATTTTGAAGTCTTCAAGGATTCTCATATATATACTACAATCAGTGACCCATATAAATAAGTTGTAAGAATATCCATAAATCACATATTAGTCTTATCATCTAATATAATGTTGATTATATATCAAAAAGTAACAGCATCCATTACAGGATAATGTGTATCCTAATAATCAATATCAAGTCTTTGAGAAAAACCTTGTGTGAAAAGATGAGCTTTGTATCTTATAATATGATTTCTCTTATTAAACTTATGTACAAAAACAAGTTATACCCTACATGCTTCACAACTTCTAATGTGATAATGATATGTCCAAAACCCCTTTTCTTATTAAGTGAATTTAATTCAACATGCACTGTATCATTCCATTTATTCTAATTTGATATTTTTTGACATTCTATAATAAACCTTAGTTCAGGGTCTTCATTTTCTATATCATTTGACATAGAATACAAAAATATTTCATTAATATTTTCCACATTACTTTGTTTCCATATATGACCTATAGTGGAATAATTAAGAGATTTATTTATTTTCAAAACCTTTTGGGTTTTCTATATCTTGTAGATTCTCTTTTTGATTCTCATATTTAGTTTCTTTAAGCACCCTTAAATTACATGTTTATTATGGAACACACACCTCCACAATTACGTTTTCAATTATACTCATTCCTTTTCTTTCCTGAGGATTTCTATCCTTGGATCCATTTGGTCTCCCATGGTTCAAACATGTTTTTTATATTTCTGTAACAACATTATGTAATTGTGTCTTTTGAAAAACAATTCTGGCTGGTACATTTATAGATGGTACTTGTGATTTAGTCATTCCCTTTGAATTAGTAAGTTCATCGGCTAATTGATTTGAATGTTCTTGAAAATGTAAAAATATTTTTCACTCCATCTCACACTACTAGGTGGGAGGATTGAAAAAAATAAACTTTTCACATTCTAGGAAATCTCCTCCCCTTATTTCTCTTCACCCCTTAATGCTGGTAATACTTCTTCATTGAAATGAAAATTAGTAAATAATTCTATAAATACATCACCAATTTTTGGTTCAAGATATCTAAGGATGGATGATGATTCATATCCAATATATATACCCAACCTTCTTTGAGGTCTCATATTTGTACGTTGAGGGGTGAAATTGGTACATATACTACACAACCAAAGATTCTTAAGTGGAAGATATCAGGCCTCTGGAAAAATTTCATTTATAGTGGACAGTAATTATGATATTCACTTGGTTTAATGTGAATTAGTGCTAAGGAATGCAGTATTTAAAGACCCCATATAGATCTTGAAAACTTTGTTCTCATTAATAATGGTATAGAAATAAGTTATATGTGTTTTATCAATGATTCAGAAAAACCATTTTGTGCATCCACATGGGCGACTAGATGCTCCATGGTAATCCCCATTGCCATGAAACTATCATTGAAATAATTAGAGTTATATTATTCAGTATAAACTATAATTTCTTTCTTGATGACATTATTAGGTAATTGTGCTCTCAATTTAATTATTTGAGCAAGAAATTGTGAAAACTCGGCATTACATTTTGAGAAAAACATACGTGTGACCATATAAAAGATGAATCAATTAATACCATAAAATGTTTAAATGGTCCACACAATGAATGAATTGGTCCACATATATCACATTGAATTATTTCAAGAAAGGAATACATTTCTACCTTGAATTTAGCTGTAGATTGTCTCACAATCATCATTATAAGAGAACAAGCCTCTCATGGAATTTTTCTTCGTGGATAGAACTTTTGGACCTTTATTTAATTTCCATGAGAACTTTCAATTATTTTTGAATCATTCCTAAACTAAGATGACATAATCATTCATGCCACAATCTAATGATTTCTGGTCCATTATTTACTACCATATGTGTGTTGATGAAACTTACATATATATAATGAAATCTGTATGATAATTTTGATATTTTTTCTAGTAAATGAATCTTATTGGATTTATTAATAGTAATTCGCATGTTCTTTTCATTAATCTCATATATTTTTTGGGTTTAATACCCATACTAGTATATATCATTGAAATATACCATGTTTTTTGGGACTTTGGGGGAAACCGCACATCTTTTATGAAAATTTGTGTCCCATTAGGTAAAGAAAAACATGCTTTACTAGTTCCTTCTATCAGATCTAAATGACCTGATATAATATTCACAATTGGTCTTATTGGTTTAATTTCAAAAAAAATTACATTCTTAAGAATTTTGTGTGTTGTTCTACTATTTGGTATGAAAATATTTGTCCCATTTATGCAGTCCATTTCAATACTTCAAAGTAAAGAAAATAATATTATAATAAAAACCTTGTGAAATTACAACATCAAATATATATATATATAGCATAAAAAAATATCACATCACATATCATAACTAATATAATTTTTATGAATTATTTCAAGCTATATTGTCATAAAAATAACAATTAAAATCACCTTCTTTAAGGTAAGTGAAATCGTTATTTGATGGCTTGTGATTCTTAGTAAATTTCACCCCCTTTTCATTCCCTTTATTGGATGTCTCAGAAAAGTGTGTTTCATTCCTATTTTCTTCAAGATACACTTTATAGAGCATACAAAGATGCTCTGAGTTTTGAAAAACTCGAGACCAATGTCACTTAGAACTACACCTATAGCAGGAATCTTCATGATTCCTCGGAGTGCTTGAGAGGATATTTTTTTATCCTGATATTCATTTCAGGCATGTCCATGGTTATAACCATTCCCTCATCCATGTCTTCCACCAAAACCACATCCAACATTAGAATCACATACCCAACTTCTTCCATGATTATTTTCATGAAATAAAACATTTTCTTCATGAAATTATACTTTTGAAATAGTTGGATGGGATTAATGATTTTCAATAAAAAAAACTAACTATTCTTATCTTCTGTAAGTAATGATGATTTGAGATTAGAATATTTTATATACCCTTGTAATCGATATTTCTTCATTAGGGTGATGTGAGAAGCATGAAATTTGATATATGTCTTTTCAAGCATATTGGCATCTATAATCCCAATACCATAGTACTTTAACTCCAATACAATTATATACATGAAAGAATTGTAATCACTAGACCTTTTATAGTCTTGGAAGCATAAACTATTCCATTCATCATGGTTCACAAGAAGAACAACCTCCTTTTGATTATCACATGTCTCTTTAAATCTAGTTCAAATCTTAATTGGATCTCTTTCTATGAGGTATTCACATTTAATCCCTCATCGAGATGTCTTTTGTGTAATATCATCATCATTACTTTTATTTTGGAGGGTTTGTGAATAATTTTAATTAATTTTTCCATGAGATCCATCGATTCAGGATACATTTCAACATCCATTTTCCATTATATGTAATTTCGTCCAATAATATCAAGAGTGGTGAATTTGAGTTTTGTGATATTTGACATGATGATAATTTGGAGAAAGGAAAAAAACTTATTATTATTTAAAATAATAATACAATAATAATTTACATTTGGGTTAATGAAATAAAATTTTATCATTAACATTAAAATATGGTCAATATTATCATTTAATATTTTACATATATATCCAACCTTAATTGGTTAATAATTATTTCACATGGTGTTTTAAAATAAATGAATTAATACATCACATTACTCATTTAAAATATTCTTGCATGCACTAATTTATTAATAAGTCCATCCAATTATGTGGTGTGAAACAAATAAGTTAAATCCATTTGAATAGGTAGAAACACAAACATTATGGTGGTAAATAAATAAACCACATAAACCATCCAATATGGTGGTAAATAAATAAGTTTTAAGATTAAAAGAATAAATAAGTAGAACCGTCCAACCAGGCAGTGTGAATAAGGTTAAAAATAAAAAAAACATACATTTCTCCATTGTTGAACATTAGTTCTCATAACATGTTGTGGAAAACAAAATTTAAATGAGTAAAGTTTAAATAGTAGAGAAATATGTGAGAAAATAAAAACAGATATTTAATTGAGGCTTATGATTGTATTCTTATATATTTTCCTTTAGGTCTAGGGGTGGAACTACCCTTTTATAGGTAGTGCATCATGGTTGGTCAGAGGAATTGGTTGGGGTGGGAATCCCACCCCCTTTAAAGATTATAGTTTCCTTTTAGAAGATGCCTATCAAACCCATTTTAATTAGAAATTTAATAAATTAAAAATCATATTTCACCTCTTTTTCACTTCTATCCTAACATTTCCCAGTTACGTTTTCTAGTAAATCCTTCTCATGTTCTCTTTGTTTTTCTAAATTTTCTTGTTCATTCAATTCTTCTTGTACTTTAAAATTTTCACCAAGCTCCCAAAGTTGATGTTTTAATCATTGAATGATAGCTTCCCGATCTTGAGTAATGATATTTAATTTCAATAAAGTTTGATCAAAATAAGTATTGAACTTTATTATCAATTATTTCCCAGGTAACTCATTTTCATTTTTATTCTTATTATAATGCTAGTTTTTTTTTCATATTGATAGTGCTTCCATTGTTGGTTATAAATGCACTACAAAGATTTGTACCCATAATAGCCACAATATGTGCAGAATTCTTTAGATTATTGATTCTAAAACCTAAAATATTACATTTAACATGAATGTTTATTAAAATTTAAAATGTGGCAATAGTTTTAAAATTTGATTAAATTCAAAAATAGTATAAATTTTTATAGATCACCGAAGGAAATAAATAATAATAATATTCCAACACTTCCCCAACAATGATACACAATTTTGATCAGTATATTTATCAAAGGCTTATAAAATACCAATATATATACCTACTAAATATTGGGTAGTATAGTGGTGAGGGTCCAAACCAAAGAGAATGTTGGTGTTTAATAGACTCTTACACATTCATAAGTTATTGTTTATTAAAATAAAGAAAAATTACATCATTTTTTATGGTGAGGTTGAGTGGTAAAAACAAAGGGTGCATAATGGGGGTTAAAGAAATGGAAAATCAAGAAGCACAAAGAATAAAGCAGTTTAATCGATGTAAACAACATGTAGTAAATCAATGTTTCAGTAGGGAAAAGAGATGATGATTAATTTAATATGTAAGAATTATTTATATATGTTAAACATAAAAAATACCTAATTAAAATCATAAAAGTCAACATTGAAATAACATTATCATGTTATTCATTTGATGTTATTCTTATTAATATCTTTAAACTCACTTTAAAAAGTGAATGTGCAATGATTAAATTGTTCATGATGATATAATTAATTAGGCATATTAATTCCAATAAAAGGCCATAATTATATTGACCAAGTATTACATGTGTTATTACATGAACACCCATTGTGTATACTTATAACAAATGATGAAGGGGTTGTGGTAGATAGTTCTATTTGTTCTGTTTCGAGGCTATAAAAGCCAACTTTTGGGATTGGAAGGGATATTGTGTATTCTATGAAAAAAGAGCGGCACTGTGGGAACAGTTGGTCTGGATTACCTATCTAGATCTAGTTTTCCATTCTATAGGAGTTGGATAAGGAGGAGGACTCTCCTTACATTCCACCTACTGTGAAATCATTATTTTACTTTTATCATGTAATAAAACTATGAATAATAGTAAAACACCATTGTTTTCCACCAAACATGACTTTTGTGTATTTTTCTTAACTCAGAACCTAACCATTTTGTGCGTCCATTATGTTTGGGTTTTTCTGGCTATATTTTAGTCCAAATAGTTCTTGATTCAGTTTTTCAGTTTGTTCTCTGTTGGGGTGCAGTGGAGGTGCGTGGTACCTCAAACACACAAAAACAGGATTAAACGGAGCAACACATGAATTTTATGTGGTTCGGCAGGTTTGCCTACGTCCACGGGAGAAGGGGTCGTCAATTTTATTCTCTCTGGATCAAACTCATCGGAGTATCACACACAAAAACATACACTCAGATATCCACCCTTATAAACAATGGGATTTTCATCCCATTTTAAAGAGGAACCAAACCCAACCTTCTCATTCGGTTGGTGGGTAGCTCATCTACCCATGAAATTTCCTCCACCGGCTATTGTCCATCTTGATTCCCACCCAAGAAGACCTACAGTAGGGTTGGTTTCCACCCTCAGAAAACCTACTGCCGACCATGCTGCCAACCAAACAACTCTCCACTGCTGAATCCTCCCAAATTTAAGAGTGGCCCCCACAAATCTCCCCCTCACGACCAATTTGGGGTAAAAGCATAACCTACAGTCTCCTTGAAGGTGTTAAAAACTTCATCATCAAATCAAACACACTTCTTCATGCCAGATGATGTGGCACTTCCACTGGCTTCAATCGATCTTAGGCTGACTGTGGTCCCCATTAAATGATACAACCCTTGAGACTTCTTCCACGTAAACATTACTGCAACCCCACGTGAGACTTCCAACACTCCACCTGCTATGGAAATCTTGAACCCTTTCGCATCGAGCCTACTTAACCATATCAAGTTCTGTCTCATCTTCAGAACGAATTTCACATCAGCCATTTTACGTACTCCTCCATAGGGTGTCTTCAATTTCACCGTCCCGACTCTAAGAACCTCGCATGTTGACCCATCACCAAGTCTCACCGAGTATCGCACCTGTTGAAAAGTATCAAATGTACCTCTTATCATACATATGTGTGTGGAGATCCCCAAATCCAGAACCCATCCATCTTCCTTTGGATTTTTAGCTCACTCGTTCTTCCTTATCAAAAAACAACATTCTTGCTTCATGTGCTCGTATCTTTTATAGTAATGACACTGCACTCCTCCCCATTCAACTCTCCCATTTGAGTGCAAGCTTCCCGTTTTCACAAAGACTTCATCATATACCGATAATTCTATGATGTTTGAATTCTCCTCTTCAAATTTCTTCTTCCCAGCAACATACCATTTGCGCTCTCCACAATCACTTTTATAGTGACCCTTCTTCATGCACCAGAAACAGGTGATTTTTCTAGGATCACACCCCTAGATTTTGGTCACCATTTTTTACCTCATGATTGTCGATGTCAGCTCCTCCCACATTGATCATCTCATATCACTGTGATTTGCTCACCTGAATGCATCACGGGTCTTTGAAATGCCTTCAAATCTTGAAGTGATGTCATCATTTCATTCAACTTCAATGTCTCCTTCCCCACGAGCATTACAGTTACAACCCATAAAATGATCTTGGTAGGGATGATAAAAGAAAAATTGTTTTATCTTTCTCTCCATCCTTCACACCGAGCCCCAATAATTGTGTCAAGATTTTGTTGAATTCATTGGTGTGATCTAATAAATTTGTTCCCTTGTCCATGCGCAACTGGTACATTTTCTTCTTTAAGAATAATTTTTTGGTAAGCGGATTCGCCATATATCGCTGCTCCAACCTTTCCCAAATCTCCTTCAGTGAGGTCTCGTCCAACACCAAGTACTTTACCTCATTTTACAAACATAGTCGAATTGTGCTGATGACCCACATCTCGAGCTCTTCCCAATCATCTTTACTGCACTAGTGCAGAAAACCTTTTTCACGTCACCATTTTTTACGTCGGTTATATAAAACCGACGTCATAATATGTAAAACGAGGTTTTTTACGTCGGTTATTAAATAACCGACGTAAAAACCTGTGTTCGGTACACCTTTAACGTCGGTTATAAAAATAACCGACGTTATTAATCGCGCGGCTTCGTTTTTTACGTCGGTTATACATTAACCGCCGTAAAAAACAGAAGCGGGGGGTGTTTGTTACGTCGGTTATTCAATAACCGACGTAACAAATCGACATATGTACGAGTTATTACGTCGGTTATTCAATAACCGACGTAAAAAACACAGTTTTTGAAGGCCTTTTTACGTCGGTTATTTTATAACCGACGTAATAAAAGAATCCGCAGATGTTTTTGACGTCGGTTATGGAATAACCGACGTAAAAAACGCGGATTTTGAGCCCTTTATAACGTCGGTTATAAAATAACCGACGTAAAAAAAGAATCGGAGGAAGGTTTTTACGTCGGTTATTGAATAACCGACGTTATAAATGTTTTAAAAAAAATTATAACGCCGGTTATTGAATAACCGACGTGATAACTCATTTAAAAATTTACCCAGACCCGTGGATTGTCATTCGCGAGTTTACCTTCGACAGTCGCGACTCGTCTCTCTCGCGCGTAAACCTGAATCGGCTCGTCCATTTCGTTGGTTTAGATTCGTTTTGCGATCATCGTTTCTCATATTTAATCTCCTCGGATCAATCATCTAAACTCGCAGCACTCAGGTAATCCTCCCACTCGTTCGTTTTTTTTCACGGATAGTATATATATATGTGTTGTGATTTTTTTGTTGAAACTAGCTAAGATTCTTCGATTGCGAACCCTTTTAACTCGTTTTGGCACCATAATCTTATTTATCATCCCTAGATCTATTAGTTCAACTTGCAATATTGACTAATTTTATGATTTCACTAATTTTTCATCGTTTTCTATAAATCCCCGAGAGGGTTGGGGCGTGTCCATTTGGATGGGTTGCCCTTTTACAGTTGTTACTACTTTATTCACACACAACCATGGCATAGGTGCATGGATTTGGGATCACATCACCATTTTCACCCCCTGCAAACAAAGTTTCACGAGGAGGACTCGCCAGATTTCCCCTCGACATGTTAAAAATTTTAGATACCCTCTTTTCAGCAAGTAAAAAATTAACTAGTTTTTTATTCACTACTTATCCTAAACAAATAAAACCACCATTCTTTCTAGAACCTCTACTAGATCCATTGCATCCATCAACATACATATTTGGATCTGAAAGCATCCCTTAAGCCTTATGTTCGATGCTAACATCCTTTACTGATCTATAGAAAATATGATGGTCTGCTAAGCTCTCCATTTAAAAGTCAAACCCCACCAATTATTCATCCTCATCATGAGAAAATGGCACAACATCTGAATTTCTGATTCAATCTCTTGGGTCACTGAACAAACATTAACTCCTTCAAATCCACACCTGGAATAGACAACCTAATGTCGAGTTCCTTCTCTATCTATTGAAACTCAGTTCTTCCTCCACACCTAAAAATATTCTTTGAATGGCCCAACTTCTTGTTATGGTAAATTTTCAGTGATTACAGGGGGTGGGAGGGCTATCAAGAGGGTTGGGGGGTGTCCAGGGGGGTGTCCAAGGGGGTAGGGTGTGGGGGGTGGTGTCCAGGAGGGGTGGGGGGCTGTCCAGAGGGGTCGGGGGGGTGTCCAGGGGGGTTTACAAGGGGGTGGGTGGGTGTGGGGGGCTTTCCAAGGGTGTGGGTGGGTGTTGGGGGGTGTCCAGGGGGTGTCCAAGGGGGTAGGGGGTGGGGGTGGTGTTTAGGAGGGGTGGGGGGGCTGTCCAGAGGGTTGGGGGGTGTCCAGGGGGGTGTCCAAGCAGGTCGGGGGTGGGGGTTGTGTCCAGGAGGGGTGGGGGTGCTTTCTAGAGGGGTCGGGGGCTGTCCAGAGGGGTCGGGGGGTGTCCAGGGTGGTGTCCAAGGGGATGGGTGGGTGTGGGGGGCTGTCCAAGGGGGTGGAGGCCTGTCCAGAGGGGTCGGTGGGGTGTCCAGGGGGGTATCCAAGGGGTTGGATGGGTGTGGGGGGCTGTCCAAGTGGGTGGCGGCCTCTCCAGAGGGTATTTGGGGTTGTCCGAGTGGGTGGGGGGCTGTCCAGAGGGTTGGGGGATGTCCAGGGGGGTGTCCAAGGGGGTAGGGGTGGGGGGTGGTGTCCAGGAGGGGCGGGGGGCTGTCCAGAGGGGTCGGGGGGTGTCCAGGGTGGTGTCCAAGGGGATGGGTGGGTGTGGGGGGCTGTCCAAGGGGGTGGCGGCCTGTCCATAGGGGTCGGTCGGGTGTCCAGGGGGGTGTCCAAGGGGTTGGATGGGTGTGGGGGGCTGTCCAAGTCAGTGGCGGCCTCTCCAGAGGGTATTTGGGGTTGTCCGGGTGGGTGGGGGGCTGTCCAGAGGGTTGGGGGATGTCCAGGGGGGTGTCCAAGGGGGTAGGGGGTGGGGGGTGGTGTCCAGGAGGGGCGGGGGGCTGTCCAGAGGGGTCGGGGGGTGTCCAGGGGGGGGTGTTATATCTTACTATATTTTGTTTAAAAAATAATATTCAAGCATATTTTTTTAAATACACATCGATTTGTTTTATATTTCAAAATTGTTTACATTCAAATTATGATTTTTTTCATATAAACATATATTTTTCTTATCTAAAAAATATATATATTTTTGCTATTTGTTATAGGTAATAATGAGTCGAAGTTGGATTACGGCACATCGAATGAGAAATGAATATGAGGAAGGTGTTGATGCCTTTTTGGAATTTTCTAAACGAAATGTTCCAAGTAGTGACATTTTTTTCTGTCCATGCCTGAAATGTCTGAATATGAAGAAGTTGAAAAGTAGAGAGATAAAAGATCATCTGATTTGTCATGGTTTCAATCCGAGTTACAACCCTTGGATTTGGCATGGCGAAACTGGACAGAATGTCACTGATGATAATGAATCGCAAGATGGTAACTCCGATGGAATTGAAGAAATGATTCTCGATATTGTAGTAGAACAAATTGAGATAGAACCGACAGTTGCACGTCTATATGGTGATGCCGAAAAACCATTATATCCTGGTTGTACAGATTTTACGGTTTTGTCGGCGGTGTTAAGATTGATTAACCTGAAGGCGAAACATGGATGGAGTGACAGAAGTTTTACAGAGCTGCTACAATTGATGAAATACATTCTTCCAAAAGATAACGATCTTCCAGATTCACATTATAAGGCCAAAAAAATATTATGCCCGATGGGATTGGGATACAGGAAAATACATGCCTGTCCGAATGACTGCATTATATATAGGAAGGAATATGAATTTCTGAAAGAGTGTCCTAAATTTGGGACATCACGGTATAAGATGAAAGAAAAATCACAAGCTGATGTAGAGATTACAAAGCTCCCTTCAAAGGTATTTTGGTATCTTTCTATAATTCCTCGTTTCAAATGTTTATTTTCTAATTCACATGATGCAAAAAGGTTAAGATGGCATGCTGATGAGCGAGTATGTGATGGAAAAATACGTCATCCAGCTGATTGTCCACAATGGAAGAAAATTGATGCCCAGTACCCTACATTTGGAAATGAAATTAGAAATCTGAGACTAGGCTTGTGCACAGATGGAATGAATCCATACTGAACCCTCAGTAGCACACATAGTTCATGGCCTGTTTTATTGGTAATTTACAACCTCTCTCCTAAAGTTTGTATGAAGCGCAAATATGTCATGTTGAGTATCATGATCTCTGGTCCAAAGAAACCTGGCAATGATATTGATGTATACTTGTCACCGCTGATTGATGATTTGAAACTGTTATGGGCTGATGGTATTAGGGTGTATGATTCTTATAAAATGGAATATTTTCAACTGCATGCAGTGCTTCTATTCACTATAAATGACTTCCCAGCATATGGAAATTTGTCTGGATACAGTGTTAAAGGGCATAAAGCATGTCCAATTTGCGAACAACAGACGTCATATTGTCAATTGCATTATGGGAGGAAAACAGTGTACATGGGTCATCGAAAGTTTTTGCCTATGGATCACCCTTATAGAAGACTAAAAAAGGCATTCAATGGCTCACAAGAATTTGATACTGCTCCAAAACCTTTATCCCCAGATTTGTATTTTGAGAGGGTGAAAAAACTTGATGTGACATTGGGAAAGACACAGAAATCTGGTAATGATAGACATATTTGGAAGAAAAGGTCAATATTTTTTGAGCTACCATATTGGAGGTATCATGAAGTCAAACATAATATTGATGTCATGCACGTGGAGAAGAATATATGTGATTCTTTGATCGGAACATTGTTAGATATTAAAGGAAAGACAAAAGATGGTTTGAATGCAAGGTTAGACCTACTATCAATGGGAATACGTTTGGAGTTAGCTCTCACTCCTAAAGGAAGACGAACATTTCTTCCCCCGGCTTGTCATACATTATCGAAGAGGGAGAAAAGTAGCTTCTGTCAGTGTCTTCATGATATCAAAGTGCCTCAAGGTTATTCTTCAAATGTAAAAAATTTTGTCTCATTGAAAGACTTGAAGTTGATAGGTATGAAATCACAGGATTGTCACGTCATGATGCAACAAATTCTACCAGTTTCACTGCGTGGAATATTGCCCATCCGTGTCAGAAAGACTATAATGAGGTTGTGTTATTTTTTCAATTCAATTTGTAACAAGGCGATTGATGTGAATGCTTTGAACATTTTGGAAAAGGATGCAATTTTTATACTTTGTCATTTGGAAATGTATTTTCCTCCAACTTTTTTTGATATGATGGTGCATTTAATGATTCATCTGGTTCGAGAAATGAAGCTTTGTGGACCTGTATATCTTCGTTGGATGTATCCTTTTGAAAGGTATATGAAAATATTAAAGGGATATGTTAAAAATCCATATCGACCTGAAGCCTCCATTATTGAAAAGTATATTTCTGAGGAGGTAGCAGAGTTTTGTACGAGCTACTTGGCTACGGCGCAACACATAGGTTTGCCTCCATCTCGCCATGAACGGGTTAATAATGAGGGAAAGGGGATTCGTGGCTTGAAAGTCAAATCACTGTCAGCTGAACAGATGAAGAAGTTAGAATCATACATCTTGAATAACATAGCTGATGTTCAACCGTATATCACATTGCATATTAATGAGTTGAAACAATGTCATCCAAAGAAGAAAGAAATGTGGATTTTTAATGAGCACAACAAAACTTTTTTGCCATGGTTTAAAAAGACCTTTCTTGGTAGATCAGATGTATCAGAGACATTAAAATGGATAGTGGGTGGTCCATCTTTAAATGTGATAACATGGTCCGCTTATGACATTAATGGCTATACATTTCATACGAAAGCTCAGGACAACAGAAGTGCAGTTCAGAATAGTGGTGTATTGGTGTTTGCAGAAGCAATGCATTTTTCGAGTGCTAAGGAAAGAAACCCAATTTCGGCATCAAGTGCATATTATGGAGTGATTGAAGACATATGGGAGGCTGATTACTTTAAAATTAAAGTTCCTGTTTTTAACTGTAAATGGTTTATCGGTAACAACAGTGTCATACACGATGAATTTGTAATGACACTTGTTAATCTGAATAGATTGGAAGACACAGCTAATTCTTTTATAATGGCAACACATGCCAAACAAATTTTCTATGTAGTAGATCAATCAGATATGCAGTGGGCTGTTGTTTTACAAGGGAAAAAACAATATGTTGGTGAGGATGAATTTGATGAAGATGCTGATTTATGTGAGATCCCTACTTCCATGGAAAGATTAACAGAACATAATGATGAGTATGTTGAAGACATGGTTTGTTCCATAAGGAACGATCACGACGAAGGAAATTGGGAAAACAATCCAACTGTACATTCCTAAAATTACAGGTAACACATGTTTATTTCTTGTTTACATTTAGTTTTTTCATATAATGTTAGATATTGTAAATTTTTTACTTATTAAAACATGTATCAAACCAAAATGATAAAAAAATAAAAACCGTAAAGAGGAGAAGTCCTGGGCGCACCGGCTGGCCGGTGGTGGATCACTGGTTGGCCGGTGGTCCAGACAACAAAGCTCTGTCTGGTCCACCAGCCGGCCGGTGATGAGCCAGCGGCCGGCCGGTGGTCCAGACAGAGAGGAAGGCTCTCTGTCTGGTCCACCGGCCAGCCGGTGGTGATCCAGCGGCCGGCAGGTGGTCCATACAGAGAGGAAGGCTCTCTGTCTGGTCCACCGGCCGGCCGGTGGTGAGCCAGCGGCCGGCCGGTGGCCCAGACAGAGCAAGGCTGTCTGGTCCACCGGCCGTCCGGTGGTGAGCCACCGGCCGGCCGGTGACACCAGGCAGTGGGCAAGTCTACTGCCTGGGTCCTTCGGCTGGCCGGTGAGCTCACACCGGCTGACCGGTGGACTCAGTGAGTCCACTTTTCAGCTTTCTTGGGCCAAATCCTTGGCAACCTTTTTCCTATCAACAAAAACACTTGAAAACAAGTTAGAACATAATAAGAGTGATTGTGATCATTAAAATCCAATAGAGAGGGGTACAACAGACTGTGTTTACCATGTTTATCATTGTTTAACATGCTTACCATATTACCAATGTTTACTATTATGTAATTTAGTACACTTTTCTATTTTCTGATTAAGTAGTATTACAATATTTGAATTTGTATATTTGTGAACTAATGTTTGTTTTTTTGATTTGAAGGAAAATGACAGATCAATCAGTTGATCAGCCACATGATTCTGGAGATGAGCATATTGGTCATACATCTGGGGAGGAACATTCACATGCTCCTATTACGAAAAAGAGTTCAAAGGTTGGTAAGCGTGGGTGCACACGTTTACCAAAATTATCACTTGCCCGTACGAAGGAGGAGAGGATAGTCGTGGAGTTTGATGATGATGATCTTCCTAGAGGTCCAAATGCTAAAGATTTTAAGGGTTTTGTAGCAACTCAGGCTAAGAGCAAAGTAAGCATTCTCTATGATGATTGGAGAAGTGTGGATAAGGTGATAATTTCTCAGCTATGGGAGACCATTTTGGTAAGATCTTTTGCTATTGTTTGACTGTTCTTTAAATGTTTCTAGTATATATAATATTTTTAACCTCTTTTTTATCAGATGACATTTGATATTCCTGACATTGGAGGAGTCAGGAAGAAATGCTTATCGTTGGCTGCTAGGAGATGGAGGGATTTCAAATCAACCCTCTCATCTGATTTCATTTATGGTCATAGGAGTCGTGAGAATCCATGTCGTATATATCCTTTTATAGATGAAGACACATGGAGACAATTTTTTGAAAGTAGAAGAAAAGAATCATTTTTGGTAAGGGCAATGTAAACTTTTATAAGCTTTCTTATATAAATGATCTTATTATTGTTTTGTTAATGATTACTTATTCTTAATTTACAACAAACAAGGAAAGCTCATCAAGAGATCCAATCTAAAAATGTATACCCTCATAGTTTATCTCGGGGAGGGTATGCATTATTGGAAGAACAAATGATGACAGAAAAATTTCAACAACTAAGAGCTGAGTCTTCAAGCTCTGGAGAGGTGGCCCCTCCATCCCCTCCATCTAGACATGAGAAATGGAAAAGAGCTCGGAAGGGAAAAAAAGGACAATATCTTTCGGAAGAATCGAGATTCATAGTTTAGAGGATTGTAAGATATCTATTTTATTTATTTAAGTTTACTATTTTCGTCATATATTTCCAATCATTATAGAAATGTTCAATTAATTATTACAGGACTCTCTTGAGGAGCAGAGTTCACAGGGGACATTTACACCATCTGGGAGGGAAGATATTTTATCTGTGGCATTGGGAAAGCCCGAACATCCTGGCCGTGTAAGAGGATATTCGGCATGTGTATCAGTAAGAAAAGTGTTTCCACGTTCCTCAACTTCTAACGTTGAGGGAGTTTATAAAAAAAATAGAATCCTTGGAGGCTGAAGTCTATAATATTAATGCGACAATGGAGGAAAAGATTAGAGCATCGGTGCAGTTTATGTTTGCAGACTTGCAAAGACAATTTCAGGGTGTAGCTCCCACTCCACCTCTCCCAGTAGCTCCCACTCCCCCACCTTAGCCTGCGGACCCCATTTTTGATCCTCCTCCTCCACCGCAGCTACCTACTTATTGTGAGTTGTATGTTGATGATCCTCAACATAATATAGTTGCATATGGGATGGTATATTGTATAGGAGATACAGTTCATCATCAACAGTTAGAGGTAGAGAATCAGAGGGTCACTGTACAGGATATTATAGATAGATCAGCTCGGATACCATTACCTACAGATGAGGTGACGACAGTTGGACATAGTATCGGCCATTTTTTACTTTGGCCATCCAGACTTCTTCGACTCATTACCATAGAGGTATGGATGTTATATCTTTTATTTTATATTTTTATTAATGTTTTATCATTTGAAAACTAATATATTTTTCAATTTATTTTTACAGGAATACTTCAAAGGTAAAGAAATATTGTATAGACAACAACAAAGACAGATAGCTATGACATCAGATGCAGATACTGGCAGTCTTGACAAATTGTCAAGATATTCAAATTTGTTGGCGGATCATTATGACTTTACAATGGAAGCTCATGTCTATGGACGTGAACTAAGTGTGGGGATTATGAAAACTGATATCATGGAGTTTGTCACTGGAGATAAGTTAGGCATCAACGTGGTGAAAAATTTTATCATGTAAGTCTTAACACCTTTTCCTTGCGTTATATTTATTAAAAATGTATACTTATGTCTGCTTTGTATTAGGTATCTGTATAAAATTTGTGAGAGGAATGAGCTGACAGATGTATATGGATTCGTGGACCCACAATTGATTTCCCCTGAAGCATGTGCATTGGATAAGGAACAAAGAATGATTTATATTGCTGATAGATTTGAAAAGAATGTAATCACACAGTGTTGGATGATGCCTTTTTGTGAGAGGTATGAAACACATCCCTCTCAAAGAGTTAATTATCTTTTAACATAAAAAAACACTAACGTTAAATTTCCTTTTATCAGGGATCATTGGATGTTAGGGGTTTTTTGCCCTAGGGAGAAAGCACTTTATTGGATATACTCTCTCCATGATGATGTGCGAGAAAGTTTTAAGAATATATTGGAAACGTAAGTTTCAATTTCACAATAGTTTTATATATTATAATGAATTTTAAATTTACCCCATTCGTATTATTTTCTAACAGGGCATGGGTCCACTTTCGAAAACGCGCAAAGAAAAGGAATTTCAAGATCAAATATGTACATGCGAAGGTAAATATCCATTTATAATTTGTACATTTTGATTTATTACATAAAAATAATATATTGAATTTACACTCATTCAAACAGAAATTTCATGAGCAACAAGGCATCATCGAATGCGGATATTACATGTTAAGATTTATGTATGAAATAATAACAACTGGGACAGTTCTGAGTTTTGACCTGGTAAGATTTCCTCTTTCTCATAATATTTCAATTTGATTTATTCATTATACACGTTGACTACTATCCTTTTCCTTTGTAGCTTTTTGATGACCCTCAACCCTTTACTGCTTAAGATATCAAACACTTACAAGTGGAGTGGTCAAATTATTTTACAGGTTTGATTGACTTTTAGTTTTTTTGTAATTTAAAATGTAATTTTGAATATTGTCAATGTAATTGTGTATTTTGTAGTCATTTAGGTTGGATTTAGTTTTTTTTTGAAGTTGACAGTGTAAGTTTTGAATGTTATATAAGTGAATGTTTAATTTTTCTCTACTTCTTGTTTTGGTCTACTGTTGATGGTTTTTCTGGTCTGGATTTTGGTATGGGGGGAGAGGTTCCAAGGGGGTGGGTGGGTGTTTGGGGGGTGTCCAAGGGATATGGGAGGGGTGTCCAAGGTGTGTTTGGGGCTGTCCTAGGGTTTGGGGGGTGTAAATGAGGGTGGGGGGTGTCCAAGGGGTGGGGGGTGTCCAAGGGATATGGGAGGGGTGTCCAAGGTGTGTTTGGGGCTGTCCAAGGGGTCGGTTGGGTGTAAATGAGGGTGGGGGGGGCTGTCCAAGGGGTGGGGGGGTGTCCAAGTGGTGGGGGTGTCCAAGGGATATAGGAGGGGTGTCCAAGGGGTGTTTGGGGATGTCCAAGGGGATGGGGGGGTTTCCAAGGGGTCGGGGGGGTTTCCAAGGGGTCGGGGGGGTGTCCAGGGGGTGGGGGCTGTCCAAGGGGTGGGGGTGTCCAAGGGGTGGGGGGGTGTCCAAGGGATTTGGGAGGGGTGTCCAAGGGGTGTTTGGGGCTGTCCTAGTGTTCGGGGGGTGTAAATGAGGGTGGGGGGCTGTCGAAGGGGTGGGGGGTGTCCAAGGGGTGGGGGGTGTCCAAGGGATATGGGAGTGGTGTCCAAGGTGTCTGGGAGTTCTGTCCAAGGGGCCGGTTGGGTGTAAATGAGGGTGGGGGGGATGTCCAAGGGGTGGGGGGTGTCCAAGGGGTGAGGGGGTGTCCAAGGGATATGGGAGGGGTGTCCAAGGGGTGTTTGGGGCTGTCCAAGGGCTCGGGGGGTGTCCAGGGGTCGGGGGGGTGTCCAAGGGGCCCGGGAGGGCTGTCAAGGTGTGGGGGGTGTCCAATGGGTGTTTGAGGCTGTACTAGGGGTCTTGGGGGTGTAAATGAGGGTGGGGGGGCTGTCCAAGGGGTGGGGGGTGTCCAAGGGGTGGGGGTGTCCAAGGGATATGGGAGGGGTGTCCACTGGGTGTTTGAGGCTGTACTAGGGGTCGTGGGGGTGTAAATGAGGGTGGGGGGATGTCCAAGGGGTGGGGGGTGTCCAAGGGTTGTGGTGGGGCTCCAATTTGGTGGGGGAGGGCTGGCCAGGTTGTTAGGTGGGTATAGATGAGGGTGGGGTTCAGTTGGGGCTTGGGGGAGGGCTGGCATGGTTATTTTTGTTGTTTGGTTTCTGGTTGCTTTTTGGTGAGAGCAGTGCAATTATTTTAAAAAAAATATATATCACTTTCACATCGGTTATTTTATAACTGACGTGGTAAATAAATCGGTAGGGGTTTATCACGTCGGTTTTTCCGAGAACCGACGTGATAAACCGTTCCCGGGCCTTTTATCACGTCGGTTCTTAATATAAACGACGTGCTAAAAGGCCTGGGAATCGATTTACCACATCGGTTATTGGATAACCGACGTGCTAAAACGTTTCCCAGGCCTTTTTATCACGTCGGTTATTTAAGAAACCGACGTGATAATAGGCCCGGGGAAGGGTTAATCACGTCGGTTATGTCATAACTGACGTGATAAATGATATCCCAGGCGTTTTATCACGTCGGTTTAGAAATAACCGACGTGATAAACACCGTGATGTTAGGGATGTTACGTCGGGTTTTAAATAACCGACGTAAAAAACGTTATTTATAACGTCGTCCGTATTAACGTCGCCTAAAAACCGACGTAAATAATGAAAAATAACCGACGTAAAAAATGTTTTCTGCACTAGTGCTGGTTGCCTCGAACATTTCTCTGATCAACGGTCTAATCATGCTCTGTTGTACCAAAAGATATTTCACCATTCTTTTCCATAAGTCGAAATTGTTTTGACCATCAAACTTCTCGATATCAAACTTTGGTAATACTCTGCCACCAGCCATCGTCGTTGTCGCAAAACACGATCACCACCATCGATGTCACACCCTTCTTGAACCACCTGATATAATAATAATTTTGAAAAACTAATCATATGGATGCATCCAGAATGGTCAAAATAGTCGGAATCAACTCCTAAATCGCCGAAATTGGACACCAATTGACCAAGTTGTGTTCAAAACACGTTCAATGGTTCAGATCGCCCGCTGACGTGGTGCTGACGTGGCAAGCCGGAGTTCCTACTAGAATTTTCACCGGTGGCATGAACAGTACCAGATTCTCCACCACAGGGTTACTATTCACCCGTGGGTTTGACCCAACTTTGACCGTGGTTATCTTCTTCATTTCAGATCCATTTTCAACGCTGCTTGCGCTGTTGGAATTTTCTCGTCGTCCTCTTCACGGATCTGGCATTGGAAAAAAAATTTGACCACTTTCAATTTTCCGATCACTGGAAAATTCACTGCCACCTCGCTGTCTCAACTCCGATCACTCTGACCCACCTCTGATATCACTTTTTGGGGTGCAGCGGAGTTGTGTGGTACCTCAAACACACAAAAACATGATTAAACAGAGTAAAAAAGGAATTTTACGTGGTTCGGTAGGTTTGCCAACATCCCCGCGAGAAGGGGTTGTCAGTTTTATTCTCTCCGGCTCAAACTCACCAGAGGATCACACACAAATACATACACTCAGATATCCACCCTTACAAACAATGATATTTTCATCCAGTTTTAAAGAGGAACCAAAACCATCATTCTCCTTCGGTTGGTGGGTAGGTCATCTACTATTGGGGTTAATTACTCTAACCCAAGAAAAGACAATATCCACTATTTTATATAATGGCGAACAAATAAGAAGTTGTAATTAAATGACTATTTTTAATCAGGCTAGATTCCAAATGAGAAACTGATTCAAGACAAAGATAAACAATAAATGCAAAACAAAAAGAAAAGGGGACAACAGATATAACGTGCTTCGGTTCTAAGGAGACCTACATGCATGAAGAGAAAACCACCAGGGCAACCAATTTATTAAGAAAGCATGAAAGAACACAAGCACATATTACAGACTCGAATGCAGAAGTAAAAAAGACCACTGAAACTATCTGAGGTTGAGCTTGCTGAACTAGGTGGCAGTGACCAACTCTATCACGTAGAGTCATCCCCGTCCACTTCTGGACAGACTCACACATTCACACAAGAAGGATACATCAAAATACATGTCCAAGAAAAGATAAACTGCTACAGAGGAAATATCTACAAACCAGATCTTGGTTACGATTGAAAAGAATGTAAATGTTGTTACCACTTGAGGTGTAGCCATCGAAGAACCCAAAAACAGGGACGATCACCACTGAGTCTCCACCAGAAAAGTAATCCAGTTGCAGGAGGTGGTACGTACAGTAGTAGAGTGGAGTGCAGGCACCAAGAGACTCCTGGAAAGTTCATCCTTCTTCTTCACGGAGATGAGAACAATCCGAGCTCGTTGAGGGATCTCACAAAACCATAGTGAAAAGAGCCTAGGATAATCACACGCGAGCCTCTTAGGGAAAATTTGGGGCAATAAATGCGCAACAGACGGGCGTCAGATGGTTCAGAGGATCAGCGGGATGGAGGTCGCATGGATGGCAGAGATCATTGGGACGGTTTGTGTAATCGAGGTCAGTACAGTGCACAGGACGGATGTCACATTAGGATTGGTCAGGATGTATGAATTGGGGATTAAGGTTGTCCGAGGAAACACACCGAGAGCTCACCATCGCCGTTGGATCGGCATTTATCAACGGTTGAAAACGTGCCCGCTAATAGGTAAGGAAAGCAGACAAACCGGGTTCTAGGGAAGATGAAGCGGAAATGATAAGGTTGAGCCAGAATCGGGAAAATACCCACATACAAGATGCCATGGAAATCATTCATAACAGAATAATAAATGGGACACACTTAATTAATTTCATTGCAACAATGCAGTAATATTCAACAAATCTCCACCTTTCAATCAAATAAAATACAGTGATGATGTTCTCACAACCTACATTATAGAATTAGGAACAAATTCATAATCCTACGATAATGCATGAATTTGGATAACGGAACGGCCTTAGTCAGACTATCAGCTGGGTTATCTCCAATGGGTATCATTGTGACACTCACCTTCTGAGATTCTATAATATCTCTAACAAAATGCAATCTAATGTCTATGTGCTTTGATCTACCATGACATACATAATTTTTAGATAAATGTAAGGAAAATTGGATATCATAATGAACTACTATACTATCAGAAGATAATGACAACTCATAAAGAAAACCTCTAAGACAAATGGATTCCTTAATAGCTTATGTCAAGGAAATGTACTTTACCTAGGTGGTAGAAAGTTCAACCAATGATTTCATGTTGCATTTTCAGGAGACCGGTCCTCCATATGCAAGGAAAACAAATCCAATGATAGACTTTTTGGTGTCAATATTGGCAGCATAGTCAGAATAAAAAAAAACCAACTATATCATCATTATAATTAGTATTCAAGCCGTATCGAATGCACAATTTATCAGACATAGAAACATACCTTAATAACCATTTTAAAGCATTCCAATGTCCCTTACCAGGTTTCCCCATAAACCTACTCAAAGTACAAACAGAAAAGGCTAAATCTGGTCTAGAACAGACCATGGAATACATAAGACTTCCTACAACATTTGCATATGGAATCTTATTCATAAAGGCAGTTTCATCTTCATTCTTAGTAGATTGGTTTAGGGACAGTTTAAAATGTTGTCCTAAGGGGATACTTAGAGGTTTAATGTGTTCAAATAGGTATCTCTTTAATACTTTCCTAACATAAGAAAACTGGGATAAGTATAAGGTTCTGGCCTTTCTATCCCTAATAGTATCCATACCAAGAATTTGATTTGCATGGCCTAAGTCTTTCATTTCAAAGGAACAATTCAACCGGTGCTTAACAAAATTTATAGTCCTCATATTTTTGCAGATTAACAGCATTTCATCAACATATAATAAAAGATAAACAGACTCATTCTTAACCATCTTAAAATATACACATGCATCAAATCTACTTCTAGAAAACTAATTTTCAATCATAAAGGAATCAAACCTTTTATACCATTGTCTTGAAGATTGTTTGAGTCCATACAAGTACTTCTGTTGGAGACAAACATGATTAGGTTTGAAATTTTTTGAAAATACTTCAGGAGGTGTCATATAAATAGTTTCATCAAGGCTACCATGTAAAAAAGAAGTTTTTACATCAAGTTTTTTTACATGCATATCAAGTTTGGTAGCAAAAGCAAGAAGGATTCTAATGGATGAATTCTTAACAACATGAGAAAATATTTCACTATAATCAATGCCTTTACACTGCAGAAAACCTTTAGCTACCATTCAGGCTTTGAATTTGATTTTATTTTCTTCTACATTGTTTTCCTTTTTCTTATAAATCCATATACAACCTATAACTTTATGGTTATTGGGTATGGTAACAACAACCCAAGTGTATTTCTTAAGAAGGTAATTCATCTCCTCTTGCATTTCTCTCAGCCAACTACTGGCTTCTTTTGACATAATAACTTGCTTATAAGTTTGGGTCTCATCATTGAATAGGTCGTGAGATACATTAAAAGTATAGGAAGCAATGTCTGCCTGGTTGAAACGGGCTGAGGGTCTGATGACTCTCCTCTCTCTATCTCGAGTAAGCTGATAGTTGCTCAGGTCATCTGGTTCTTGACCCTTAGGCTCTGATTCCGAACTAGAATCTGCTTCAAGTTGGGTTTGGGGAACCATAGGAGTGGGATCAACATTGGACCGTGGTTGGTCACCAGACCTTAAAGGGACTTCAACACCTAACGAATTCATGACCTGTGCTAGTTCTGTATCTTCTTCAGAAGATGCATCAGGTTCAAGCCCTTTATCACTAGACATACCAGATTCATGGAAGACAACATCATGGCTAACGATGCATTTCTGGTAACCTGGTTTATCTATGTAGGTTTCGGGCACAACGGAAGCGTGTTGGTGGGTTTTCCCAACTTTAATTTTTTAACTTTTAAACAACGTTCAATCCGAGATCCATCACGATGTAAAACGCCAAATCTTTAGAATGGAAAAAATAACAAAAAACTTAAGAGGTAATCCCAGAACCATAGAGATAGGATCATCATATGTTAGTTATAATTAATTTAATTAATTAATAAGAATTACCTTGGTGGGATTCTTTCTTTGTTGATGTCTCCGGTCACGATCCTGTGATTCGTCATTGCGTCGTAGAATCCAAGTGTAGGATTAATCTAGTGGTGATCCACACATGTGCCACATATCTTCGGACATCGCCGAAGGGATCTCTGGGTGCTAGCACGGAAGAACCTTCACTTGCGATGTCCGTCTTCAATCGCCTTGATCTCTCGGTCTTGAGAGTGTTCTTGGAGGAAGGAGTTCTTTAGGCCTTGAAAGAATTCTCTAGAATTGTTGTGCACAATGATTATCTTTTAAATGTGTTGGGGTTGTAAGGATATTTATAATCAGGTTTGAGGTTATAGAGTTATGACAATAAATAAATGCGTTACGCATTTTATTTATTTCATAACTCTTATTGAAAACCCCCATGTCGAATTATTAATTCCTTGACATGCACCCACACTGATTATAATAAATATCATTTAATAAAACAATATTATATCCTCAAATTCCGACTGGAAAAACTACACGACGTGTAATCATTAATACACGACATGTACTCGTTTTCCATAAAACTACACAGTGTGTATATTTAATATACACGGCATGTACTTTTATTTTCCACTTTCTCTTTATTTCCTCCACCACATTTATTAGTCCTTGATTAATGGATATTTATTTCTTAAATAAATGTAACTTCATTACTCGCTAATAAATATATTATTTCACCCAAAAATATATTCTCTCGAATAACTAGTGTCAAAAAAAATACAATCAGGCATTCTTAAATAATTATTAAACCACAGTCGGGAATAATATTTATTTAACTTGTTAAATTAATATTTAACTGAGATACATGGACACACTTAGTGTGTGACCCTCTATGCCTCTTTCTCAGTAGCATTAGACGGAGCCTGCCTAAAGTCCAAAGTTAGCATCTAGCAACACACCAAGGAACCCATAGAGAAATAAGTTAACGCCGCAATGATGTGTCACCTCATATGAATTCTTACCATGTAATATAATCCCTTTGTCACGATATCTCTAATCAAGCGGGTTTCATGCTAGTGCCATCAACCCATGTGCTCGATTATTCTTTCTTTGACTTTCCAGAATTGAACTCGCCCATACTTTACCATGGCCATGGATTTATTTAGGCTATATCAATTCCATCAAAGGGCCTAAGATATCTACTTCCATTATGGAACATAAAGGACAAATCCTTTCTCACATTATCTATTAATGCATTATTACTCGCGACGCACCTAACGTATCCTACCTCGCTACGAAGAGTGTGTCGTCACAGTTTTCGTCAATACATCTAAGTGCGCTATTTGTAATACCCATTAATAATAATCCTAAAGTCAAAGGACCAATACACACGTCCGTAGATAGGAACATCCAATGACACTATGAAATGTGTATTTCCTACTGGCGGGTCTCGTCCTCATAATATCCTCCTGGATATTACCAAGGGCGCACGCCATGAGAAGGTGCCTCAAAGTTTTATGAGTCTTCACCCCTAATGGTATGTATTATTTGTGTCCCTCAAATAACATCATCCTACCATAAAACATATATTCAAGAACAGTGTTATGGCACTTCTGGGTTCTCATCATAGCAGGGATCCGCTATGACCCTTTAATGCAATAGCTATCCTTAGGACATTATCACATTCATTATCACGTAGAAGAATAATCAAGATGTGATAAGGCTTTTATTAATGAATAAAGTACAAATTAGTTGTTTCTAGGACACCAACTCTAACAGAATCCCACTTGGACTAGAGCCAACTGTTAACAACCTTTAACCCGCTATCTCTCACATGATATTCATGCTTCTACTGAGATAGGACTTTAGTCATGGGGTCCACCACGTTCTCTTTTGTGGACACTCTGCTCACTGAAACTTCACCCCTTTGATAGAAATCCCTCAAGAGGTCATAATTTCGGTGTATATTCTTTGTCTGTTGATGTAAACTTGGTTCTTTCGCAAGAGTCACCGCTGCAGTATTATCACAATACAATGAAATGGGATATTTACTACTAGGCACCACATCAAGCTCCTGGACAAAGTTCCGAATCCAGATGGCTTACTTGGCTACATCAGAAGCCTCTATATAGACGGACTATACTGTAGAATCGGTGACAACTGGATGCTTTAAAATCTTCCAGCTCACAGCTCCTCCATTGAGACAGAAAACATATCCAGATTGCGACTTTAGATCATTCTGATCTGTCTAGAAACTAGCATCAGCATACCCTCTGATGACAAGCTCTTCGTCTCCTCCATACACCCGGAACATATCCTTAGTTCTTCTCATATACTTAAGGATAGTATTAACAGCAGTCCAATGCTGTTCTCCTGGATCTGCTTGATATCTACCTACCATTCTTAGTGCATAGGCAACATCAAGCCTGGTACATAACATGGAATACATGATGGATCCTATAGCCGAAGCGTATGGGATCTTACTAATTATATATTTCTCTTGTTGTGTCTGAGGAAAAATTTTCTAAGAAATATGTAGGCCATGTGACACTGAAACGAATCCCATCTTGATTGTTCCATACTAAATCTCTTTAATATCTGGTCAATGTATGTACCCTGAATTAGTCCAAGCAGCCTCTTGGATCTATCACGAATTATCTTGATCCCTATAATGTAGGCTTCTTCACCCAAGTCCTTCATGAATAAACACTTATTCAACCAGTTCGTAACTAACTGTAAAACTGGTACATCATTTCCAATAAGAAATATGTCGTCAACATATACTACTAGGATAACGATCGCATTCCCATTAAACCGATTATAAACACATGGCTCACATTCATTCTTAATGATCCCAAATTCCTTTATGGCTTCATAAAATCGAATTTTCTATGACCTGGATGCTTTATTTAATCCATAAATGGATTTCTACAACTTGAAAACCCATTTGGCTTCACCTGGTGTCACAAACCCTTCTGGTCGTGTCATATAGACATCTTCCTAAAGGTTCCCGTTAAGGAATGTTGTTTTGACATCCATCTGCCAAACCTCGTAGTAATAGTAAGCTTCTATGGAAAGTATGATTCTTATGGATTTAAACATGGAAATTGGCAAGAGGGTTTCATCATAGTAAATTCCTTGACGTTGTCTGAACCCTTTAGCCACTAGCCTTGCTTTATAGGTGCAAACATGACCTTCCATGTCCAGTTTTATCTTGAATACCCATTTACATCCAACAGGCTTAACATCAAATGGATCATCGACCAGAACCCAGACTTGGTTCTGATACATGGAATCCATCTCAGAATTCATAGCTTCTATCCATCTTACATCTTCTGAGCTTTCTACTACTTCCTTATAGGAGAGAGGTTCATCATTGTCTAACAATAATGATTCACCATCCTCGGTGACTAGGAAACCAAATCTCACAGGTTCCCTTACCTCTCTTGAGCTCCTACGCAGTACTTGTGCTTATGGAACCTCTTCCACAGGGACCTGTGGAACTTGTTCCTGTACCAACTCCTGTGTATCTTGAGCATCGACTTCGTCGAAGTCAATATTGCTCCCACAATCCTTCTTGAGGATGTTCTCCCTCTCAAGAAAGATGGCTTGTCTAGCGACAATCACTTTCTTGTCTGAAGGGTTATATAGGTAATATACTTTAGTTTCCTTGGTATATCCTATAAAGATACACCTCATGCCCTGAGGTGCTAGTTTTTTTCCTGAGAAGGCCTTAACAAATTTCTTGCATCCCCATACATGTGTGTGCGACAAAATGGGTTTCTTTCTATTCCATAGCTCGAAGGGAATTCCAATTTCCTTCTTAGTTGGTACTCGGTTTAATGTGTATGATGAATTTTGTAATGCATATCCCCAAAAGGATAATGGAAGATCCGCATGACTCATCATCGACCTCACCATGTCCAACAAGGTGCGGTTCCTCCTTTCACTAACACCATTCCACTATGGTGTATAAGGAGGAGTGAGATGAGATAGAATCCCAGACTCACGTAGAAGATCGATGAATTCTTGGTTTAGATATTCTCCACCTCGATCTGATCAAAGTTTCTTTATCTTCTTACCAAGCTGATTCTCTACTTCATTCTTGAATTCCTTAAATTTCTCTAAGGAATCTGACTTATACCTCATTAAGTAGACATATCCATATCTACTCAAATCATCAGTAAAAGTAATGAAGTAAGAATATTCACCTCTAGCTTCTACTGGAAATGGTCTACACACATCCGTGCATACCAATCCTATAAGCTATGTGGCCCTTTCACCCTGTCCTCCAAAAGGTGGCTTGGTCATTTTTCCTTGTAAACAATTGTGACATCTATCAAGTGGTTTTAGCTCAGTAGAGTCTAAATAGCCATCTTGGCAGAGCTTTGTCAAGCGCTTCTCGTTTACTTGACCGAGACAGTGATGCCACAACTGGGTGATGTATGAGTCATGTGGGTTTGTTTCATTATCGATTTACAACAATTGTTTTTTGTAATTTAATACATACAAACCATTATTTAAATGTACCATACCATAAACTATTTTGTTCTTATAAAAGAGAAAACCCTTATTTCCAAACTTGAAAATAAATCCATCCATATCCAAACAAGATACAGAAATTATGTTCTTGGTAACACTAGGCACATAATAACAGTTTTGTAAAACCAAAATCATGCCAGTTGGAAATTAGAGGTGGTAATCGCCAATAGTCAATGCAACCATCCTTGCACCATTGGTAGCTTGAAGATCCACCTCTCCTCTGGAAATCTTTCTAAATATACTTGGTTCCTGTATTTGAATACAGATGTGAGCCCCAAAAGCTGTATTTAATACCCAATGTGTAGAAATAGAAAGATTACACTCGATAACGAATGCACCTTTAGCATCCCCACACTTCTTGGTGCAGTTTCTCTTCAAGTGGTCTTGCTTGTCACATGAAAAACACACCGCCTCCTGTTCCTTGACCTGCCTCTAGATCTTCCCCTTCTTTGAAGGACGGTGCTCGGGGGATTCAGACCGTTTATAAGTCTTTGGCCCCTTTTCCTTGTCCTTCCTCTTATTCACCATAAGGACTGAGGGTTTTTCACACCCCATGTCCTTATCTACCTGGTGAGTTAAGGGCAAAATTTCTGATCTAGGAGAAACTGGAAGAGGCTCTTCCAGCACATACAATTTCCTCTCGTGTCGATGAATAACCCATAAATGCTTATTCCACTCTTGGAAATTGGTGCCGTTGAGAAGGTTTTCCTTCTCAAGTATGGTTCACAATGATATGTTTGAAGTAATTTTCTTACATTTTCTACAAATTAAAATGAGAAAAGGTTTATTACTTTATTAAAAAACCGAGAAAAATAAATAAATTAATACTTATTAGTCTCCCACTATTTTATCGAAATCTAATAGCCCTCACCATTGACTTCAGAATATTATTTTTCCTGAATATTCTAGTGGAAAGGATACATATTTCCCTTCGCATAACCTCAACTAGGGTTGTTCAAGAAACTTAAAGGGTTTTAGGTAGGCATTCCAAATTCTAACTGTATTAAGTCGCAACTCCTTGATCTGCTGAGTGTACTCCCCAATCCTAAAATCATTTTATTTTGGATTTTCTCAACCTTTGCCTCTTGGTCACACCAAGTCCTACTGTGGCAGTCAACCCTTGATGCGAACCAAGTAAAGTCAACCCAAAACCTTGAATTAGAATTCCCCGATAATTGAAAGCACCCCAACTAGGGTTGGTCAAACACTTTGAACTATGGTTCGATTCTAACCAAGATTATGGAAGGCTATACCGACTTAATATTTCATTTGAGGGATTTTATCCTTTATACGTAAATTTCCATTTTATTATCTTTGATTACATGCTTGTTAATATTAAGTGGGATATACTTAAGTGATTAACCATGTCTAAGATAATATTTACGCATAAGCCGGTTTTATTTTAGTTTCATCTTGCATGCTCGTTTAATTCATTAATTGTGTGATTGTGACAACACACCCACAATAAATAAACCATGCAACTGACAGAAATAAAATAAATGGTATGATAATGATCTTTTTCTATTGGTTAGTTTATCTAGCAGTTTGATAAACTAACCCAAAGACCTAGGGGAGAAACACCTTGAACCTTTCACATTCGTGTTTACAGCTTTCCACCTTTCCACCTTTGTATCTCCATGGATTGGTTTCACCTTGGATCCTGACTTGAGCTGACTCCACTAGCTTGGGAGCTCCATCCATTACAAATGAATTTATCTAACATGCAGGTGAGGGGTAAAAAGGGGTTTTTACATAAAAGAGTCCTTGGGTGCACAGGCCCTACATATTAATGAGGAGAAGGATCACAGGCCAAAAAAATTAATTTAAAAGAAACCATTCACATACAAAGGTCTCGGTCTAGCTCATGATCATCCATACATGCAACGATATTTATGCATAAATAAAACTAGCATTCAATTATTTAATCATTCTTTCTTAAGATAAATCACACTTGAATCAATTAATTATATTTAATTAATCAATCCTTTTATCTTAAATCCTTTTCTGAATTTTCTTGAGATTATCATCCATCATAATTTTAAACAAATAAATTCATTTAAAATTATCCTTGTACGTAACTTGTACCTTGGAGGCAACCCAGTGAATTCCAATTTATTACGCAGATGTTAAATTAAACACATATATATAAAACATCTATCACGTGTTGTGCATCAACTTTATGCCTGCACCATGGTACACGTCTCAAGGTTTTGTATAATATAATAATAAATTTTAATAAATCTGCGTAATTTGGGTGAGTACACAGTGTGTAGTTCCAACTACACGGCGTGTACTTTTTCTTCACTGTCCATCCGAAGTACATGCCCGAGGACATGGCGTGTTAATGTACTTTGGAAATTTTTGGATTACACGGCGTGTTCAGTGGGACACACGCCGTGTAGTTTCCGTGTTACACGATTTTCAACCTGGCAATCCATATACGGGGTACACGGTCCAACCCGAACATGAAGGGACTACACGCCGTGTTCAGTTGGACCACACAACGTGTAATCCAGAAACCATGTTCCACTTGTTCCTGGTCAACACACGGTGTCATAAATTACATAGTTATACTCTAATACATGGCCTGATTTGGTGGATCAGTCAATGCATTGAACCTAGACTACACGGCATGTACTTCCGAATACACGGTGTGTACTTCCGAATACACGCCGTGTACTTCCGAATACACGCCGTGTATTCTGGTGTTGTACGTCCAGAAACGTTTGGCTCCTTCGGATGAGTTCCTATATTTTATTTTAATCAAAAATTAAAATAAAAGGTTGTTTCTATATGGTAAACGAGAAACGATAGAGGAGGAACAGATCTCGAGATTCAGATTTAAAGAACGATTAACTTGAATTGGAAAAACCAAATTATTTAATGCGTAAATCACCAAAGAAAAACTAAATAATTATAATCAATGATATAACCTCCCTCTAATACCACTTGTAGGTTCCGGGCGTAGTGGAAGCGCGTTGGTGGGTTTTCCCAACTTTAATTTGTAACGTTTAAACAACGTTCAATCCGAGATCCATCACGATGTAAAACGCCGAATCTTCAGAATGGAATGAAGAATGAAAAACTTAAGAGGTAATCCCAGAACCATAGAGATAGGATCATCATATGTTGGTTATAATTAATTTAATTAATTCACAAGATTTGACTTGGTGGAATTCTTTCTCCGTTGATGTCTTCGGTCACGATCCTGTGATCCATCGTTGCATCCTATAATCCAAGTGTATGATTACTCTAGTAGTGATCCACACGTGTGCCACATATCTCCAAACGTCACCAAAGGGATCTTCATGTGCTAGCGTGGAAGAACCTTCACTTGCGATGTCCACCTTCGATCACCTTGGTCTCTCGGTCTTGAGAGCGTTCTTGGAGGAAGGAGTTCTTTCGGCCTTGAAAGAATTATCCAGAATTGTTGTGCACAACGATTCTCTTTTAAAAGTGTAGGAGTTGTAAGGATATTTATAATCAGGTTTGATGTTATAGAGTTATGACAATAAATAAACGTTTTACGCGTTTTATTTATTTCATTAACTCTTATTGAAAACCCTCATGTCGAATTATTAATTCCTTGACATGCGCTCATGCTGATTATAATAAATATCATTTAATAAAACAATATTATATCCTCAAAATCTCGACTAGAAAAACTAAATGGTGTGTAATAATTAATGCATGCCGTTTACTCGTTTTCCATAAAACTACGTGGCGTGTATATTTATTATAAACAGGGTGTACTTTTATTTTCCACTTTCTCTTTATTTCCTCCACCATATTTATTAGTCCTTGAGTAATGGATATTTATTTCTTAAATAAATGTAACTGTATTACTCTCTAATAAATATATTATTTCATCCACAATATATTCTCTCGAATAACTAGTGTCGAAATAAATGAAATCAGGCATCCTTAAATAATTATTAAACCACAATCGGGAATAATATTTATTTAACTTGTTAAATTAATATTTAACTGAGATACATGGACACACTTAGTGTGTAACCCTCTAGGCCTCTTTCTCAGTGTCATTAGTTGGAGTCTGCCTAAAGTCCAAGGTTAGCGTCTAGCAACACACCAAGTCACCCATATAGATATAAGTTAACGCCACAATGACGTGTCACCTCATACGAATGCTTAACATGTAATATAATCCCTTTTTCACAATATCTCTAATCAAGCGGTTTGCATTCTAGTTCCATCAACCCATGTGCTTGATTATTCTTTCTTTGACTTTCTGGAATTGAAATCTCTCATACTTTACCATGGCCATGGATTTATTTAGGTTATATCAATTACATCAAAGGGCCTGAGATATCTACTTCTATTATGGAACAGAATGGAAAAATCCTTTCTTGCATTATCTATTAATGCAGTATTACTCGTGAAACACCCAACTTATCCTACCTCACTACGAACAGTGTGTCATCACAATTTTCGTCAATACATCTAAGTGCACGAGTTGTAATACCTGAATAACCTTTGTGGTGTTTTTGTTTAACAAAGTTTTGTATTTGTTGACAACTAATCTTTTTTTTTTTTGAAAAATGGTTTTGAGTTATAGAAAGTTGAAGTTGTTGGTTGCTGAAGATTTCCTTAAAGAATATTATGTTGAAGAATAAAAAGTTAGAAGTTAAGAAAGTATCTCAAACTTTCTTAACAAAATCAGACGATGCTTTACTAATCTTTAAGTTCTCACAAATCATGAAAAGCTTCATGATAAAAGCTGTTGAAGAAATAGTGAAGAGGATTGATGTTTTCACTAAGAAAAATTCTGAGAAAGTTCGGCATCTACTTACTGAGCTAAATTTCAGAGTCTACTTACTGAGCCTGAAGTTCGGAGTCTACCTCCTAAACTAGAAATTCGTAGTCTACTTGTTGATCCTGAAGATCAGAGTCTATTTTCTAAACCTAAAATTATTAGTCTACTTGCTGAGCCTGAAGTTCGGAGTCTACTTTCTGAGCCTAAAGTTTGGAGTCTACTTGTTGAGCCTGAATTTCGGAGTCTACTTGCTAAACCTAAATTTTGGAGTCTACTTGATGAGCCTAAATTTCGGAGTCTACTTGCTGAGCCTGAAGTTCGTAGTCTACCTCCTGAGCCAGAAATTCGTAGTCTACTTGCTGAGCCTGAAGTTTGGAGTCTACTTTCTAAACCTAAAGTTTGGAGTCTACTTGCTGAGCCTAATGTTTGGAGTCTACTTGTTGAGCCTGAAGTTCGGAGTCTACCTCCTGAGCTAGAAATTCGTAGTCTACTTGCTGAGCCTGAAGTTCGAAGTCTACTTGCTAAGCCTGAAATTCGGAGTGTACTTCATGAACCAGAAATTCGGAGTGTACTTCCTGAACCAGAAATTCGGAGTGTACTTCCTGAACCAGAAATTCGGAGTGTACTTCCTGATCCAGAAATTCGGAGTGTACTTCCTGACCCAGAAATTCGGAGTGTACTTCCTGAACCATAAATTCGGAGTGTACTTCCTAAGCCAGAAATTCAGACTGACAATTCTGAGTTCAAGAAAACTAGAATTTCAAATTTTCTTAAATCTCGGAGAAATTTAAGGAGATTTGAAGAATTCAAATATTGAAGATTAAATGCGAAAGATTTGCGAAGTTTTTTTTTTGAAATTTGAAGAAGCGGGAATGTTTTCAAGATTCCTACTTTTGATTTCTGAGTTTCCTATAAATATGTGCTCAGATAATTCGCTCATTTGCAACTTTTTACACATGCGAAAAAGACAGAGTGTTGGAGAATTCAATGTAAAAATCATCTACCATCATGAAAAATTTTTCTTGAGTTTTTGAGAAGAAGATAATCAGAGCCATTATTTACTTTCTGAGAAGTTCGGATTTAGAAGATCGGATCCAAGAAATCCAGAGTGAATATTTAGAGTGGTAATTTCTTGGGAACCATTATTATATTGCTGAGAAGACCGGTTTTAGAAATTTGGATTCAAGAAATCCGGATTGAATATTCGGAGTGGGCATTTCTGTGTAATCATTATTTTCCTTGCTGAGAAGTTCAATTCCATAAAATCAGATTCAAGAAATCGGATTGAGTATTTGGAGTGATCATTCGGAGTGAGAATTTGTGGAGCAGCTTATCAAAGTTCTTATTCTTGTGTTTGGCTCATTTTTTCTTTAAGGAAACATTGTAAACTAATGGGATTCAGTATAATCTTTCCTATCAGGAGATAGAAGGTGTCCAACAGGAGTTGGCACAAGTTGTATTCACTTCTTCATTATAGTGGATTTCAATAGACCCATGGGAGTGGCTATGGCAAGGACATAGGTTCTCTTATTGAGACCGAACCTTGTAAATCTTGTGTGCCTTTCTTGGTTTTCCTTTCTTGCATGCTTGATTATCTTTCTAAAGGTTGATAAGGAAATTAATCTTAACAGGTTTCAAGGGTTAAGTTTGTTAAAGTCTTGAAACTTATAAAATTTAAACAACTGATTCAACCCCCCCCCCCCCCTCTCAGTTGCCATTTGATCCTTGGAACTTCAAGTGGTATCAGAGCGAGGTTCCCTTGTTTAATCCTTATCATGGAGAATATCAATTTTGTCAACAGTAGAGGAATTCCTACGTTCGATGGCAAGAATTATTATGGATGGAAAAATTGGATGATTCCTTATCTTCTATCTCTTGGCCTTGAAGTTTTTGATGCTGCTGCTATTGGATTTCCACCTATTGAGAAAAATGCTCCTATGACATTTGCTGACAAGAGAAACATAGAATTTGATGGAAAGTCTAGAAATGATATTCTCATTTCCTTATTAGAAAATGTTTATCATAAGTTTATGGGTCTCACAACATCAAAAATCATGTGGGACAAGCTGGAAAGTGTTTTTGAAGGAAACACAAAATTCAAGGAGGCCAAGCTGCAAATCTAGCGTAGTAAGTTTGAAGACATCAGGATGAGAGATGATGAAACAATTAATGAATACTTCACCAGAGTTAATGAAATTGTATGAAACATCATGGGATTCAAAGAAAACTTGTAAGATTCTCCAATTGTGAAGAAACTTATGAGAAACTTTCCAGACAGTTTTGATTCTAAAATTTCAGCTTCAGAAGATAAGGATGATTCATCTCTTGATGAACTGGATAACTTTCTTATTGCCTATGAAATGAGGAAATCTCCAATCTTTAAGAATAATATGAAAGATGAAATGGATTTTGAAGCTATGAAAAAGATGAAAATCCAAGATGATGAAGAAGTTGACCCTTGTGAGTCTGTTGATAAGGAAGATGAAGAGTTGAATGAAAAAATCATATCTCTCATATCCAAGAACTATCGAATAGGAAAAGAAAAGTATGGAGGGAAACTTCCTCCCAAATGTTTTGAGTGTGGTGGAATTGTACACTTTGCTATGAATTGACCTAAGAAGAAAGTTAGAGAATATCAATATGTTTCTAATGAGAATTCTCGATGGAAGAAGTATAACAAGAATGAAAAAGAAGAGAAGACTTCAAAAGAATTCAAGAAGAAGTTTTTAGGAAATAAAATAAGTATGTTGAGCAAGAAGGTTGAATCGGAATCATCTGACAATGATTCCTTGGAAGATAAAAGTAAATAAATATTCAGAACCTTCATTGCAAAAGTTGAGAAAACAAATATTTCCTCAGAAAGTGAAGAATGTGGTGAAGAATCTTATAGAGAATATCAACTAAGATCCTAACTCCTTGCATGTCTTGAGCAAAACAAATCTCTCAAGAAATAAATTTGTGTGATGAAGAAAAATCATGAAGAAGTTCATGATGGAAGTAAAGATGTCACCAAGAAAGAAGATGAATACATTCAAGAAATTTTAAGTTACAAACTTAGAATTGTTGAACAAGGAAAGATGATTGAAGATCTTAGCAAGAAGATGGAAGCTAAGGAAGAATAAGCAAACAATGTGAAATCAAAACTCCTTGATTCTGAAAATACCCCGAGGTAGATGAATGAAAACTTCAAAAAAGCTACAGAAGTAAAAGCTGAGACCTCTAAAAATGTTGTGAAGGCTCATTACGAGAATCAGGTGAAATCTTCTCTTACCATAAATAATGTTTCATCTGATTATTATAACATTTCATGTTTCGGAAGAAGTGTTAGTAAAGCTTGGGTGGAGAAAGGATGTAAGAAATCTATCAATCCCATAAAATTAGAAGACTCGCTCAAAATAAGAGATGGCCTACATCCTGGGTTTTCTAGAGCTGAAAGAAGTTATCAACCTCAACAAAGCTTCTATAATGAAAGATCATTCATCAATATAAAATCAATATTTGAGGGATATTACTGGTGTTTTGGAATATATGGGCATAGAGATTATAATTGTTGGCACAATTTATCTCTACCCGGAAGAAGGTTAGAGCAAAGTGGAAGAAAAAGTAACTCTCCGTACTCACAGAAAGTTGAAAAGGTGAATTCTCAAGATGTTAGAAACATTCCAACAAAGAATCAATTTGAATGTTTGGAAGAAGTTTGTGGAAGTTGTGATCAGTTTGGTCATCATGCCAAATGATGTATGACACTCCTTCTCCTTCCAGAACAAGTTTCTTATGATAAGAAACAAAAGAATGATGAAAATAAGAAGGTTGATGAGAGAGCTTTTGTTGTTGAGAAAGCTTTGAAAGAAAGTAAGAGGAACAAACCATGGATTCTTGATAGTGGTTGTTCTTCACACATGACTGGTGATATAAAAATCTTGGAACATGTTGAAAGTCATGATGGAGGAGCGGTTACGTTTGGCAATGATAGTTCCCTAAAAATCAAGGGAATCGGAATGGCAGAGGTTGAAGCAGAGAAACTGAAATCTAAGGAAGTCTTGCTTGTTGATGGGATAAAACATAACTTACTTAGTGTAAGTCAACTTTGTGATGATGGAAAATAAGTTATCTTCAGAAAGGATTCTTGTATCATCAAAAGTGTGAAAAATGGAAAAGTGATTACCAAAGGAGAAAGAACCAGTGGGAATCTCTTTCAAATTGGAGAATCCAATAACTCTTGTTATTTGAGTGCTGAAGATGAAAATAAGTTGTGGCATCGAAGACTTGGCCACCTTGGGCAGAAGAACATGAGTAAGATTTCTAAAGTTGATGTTGTTCGGAATTTTCCAGAATTGAAAAGAAGAGATGAAGATGTTTGTATTACTTTACAGAAAGTAAAGATGACTAACAAAGGCCATAAAATAGTTGAGATTCAATCTAAAAAACCACTCGAGCTTATTCATTCCGATCTGTGTGGGCTGATGAGACATCAATAAATAAAAGGATATTTATACTTTATCACTTTTATTGATGACTTCACTCGGATGAAAAAAAATCATGTTCATGAAGTATAAGTCAGAGGCTATTGAAATGTTTAAATTCTTTAGAATAGATGTCGAGAAAGAATTGGGGGCTTCTATAAAGAAATTAAGAACAGAGAACAGTACCGAATTCACAAGCAATGCTTTTGAAACTTACCTAAGGAAGCATGGTATCAAACATCAGTATAGTGATCCCTATACACCACAACAAAATGGAGTTGTAGAAAGGAAAAATATAAGCTTGGTGGAAATAGGAAGAAGTATGTTATCAAAATACAAAATTTCAAAATTCTTTTGGAGAGAATCTGTTAGCACTACTGTACATGTTCAAAATAGATGCTTGTTGAGACCAGAAACCTACATGACTCCTTACGAGATGTGGTATAACAAAAAACCTTCTTTTAATTACTTCAAAGTTTTTGGAAGTCCATGATTTCTCAAAATCAAAAATCCAGACTTAGGAAAGTTTGATGAGAAAGCTGAAGAAGGAATATTTATGGGTTATTCACTGAATGGAAGAAGTTACAAATGTTGGAAGAAACATTTACAGAAGTTGGTGGATTCATATGATGTGAAGGTAATTTAAAATCCAAGTTCCTTCACAAAATTTGTTAAGAATACTGAGGAAGATAAATCAGATAATCCCCACCAGAGTGAGAGTGACTCAGATAAGTCACACGGGGAAGAAAGTGATGCTGGGAAAGGAAATGTGAGTTTTCCTACATTACAAAAATATTTTGAACCTGAAAATATTATTGGGGATTAGAAGGCTCCATTTCATACAAGAAAAAAGTTGAGATTAGAAAATCAGACATCCCTTATCTCAAAAGTTGAACCATAATTAGTTTCAAAATCTATTCAACATAAATAATGGGTGGATGCTATGAATGATGAACTAGATCAGATTGAGAAGAATGAAATATGGGAACTTGTTCCAAGTCTAGAAAATAAGAATGTTATCAGAACCAAGTGGGTTTACAGAAATAAATTGAATGAGCATGGAGAAGTTACAAGAAACAAAGCAAGGCTTGTGTGTAAAGGGTATGCACAAGTGGAAGGTGTGTATTTTGATAAAACCTTTTCCCCTGTTGCAAGGTTGGAAACTATCCGAATGTTTCTTGAAGTGGATGAACATCGGAATTACAAGGTTTATCAGATGGATGTAAAGTCAGATTTCTTAAATGGTGAGATTGAGGAAGAATTTTACATTGAACAACCTTGTGGTTTTTTTCTTGATGAGGATGAAAGCAAAGTTTGCAAATTGAAGAAGGCCTTGTATGGGTTGAAACAAGCTCCACGAGCATGGTATTCGAAGCTTGACAATTCTCTGAGAATGATTAACTTTTCTAAAGGAAAGGTTGATAGCAACTTGTATGTTAAAGATGTTGACTCTGGAACTTTAATTATAATCATTTATGTGGATGAAATAATTTTTGCTGGAGATGAAGAAAATTTTTGTGAACAATTTTCTGAAGAGATGAAGGAAAATTTTGAAATGTCAATGTTGGGAGAATCAACTTTCTTCCTTGGCTTACAAGTTCAACAAAAATAAAACTACATTTTCTTATTCCAAGAAAAGTATGCCAAAGAATTGTTAAAGAAGTTTGGGATGGAAGAATCAAAGGAAGTCTCAACCCCTATCTCAGTGAGTGCAAAGTTGAGAAAAGATGAGTCATGAAACAGTGTGAATCATAAAGACATTCGAAAGTTGATAGGAAGTCATCTTTATCTTACAGCTTCAAGGCCTGATATTTCTTATGCAGTGACTCTCTATTCCCGATATCAAAGTAATACAAAAGAATCACATATGTTGGAAATTAAGAGAATTCTGAGATATTTTAAAGGAACAACTTCACATGGGTTGTTATACAAGAGAAACAATGAGATGAAGTTTCATGGTTATACTGATTCTGATTGGGTTGGTGATTTTAATGATAGAAAATCAACATCAGGAGGAACATTTTTCTTAGGGGAATGTTGTGTGAGTTGGCACAACAAGAAACAAAGTTCAGTAACTTTAAGTACATCTGAATCCGAATATGTTGTAGCTACTCAGGCTTGTACTCAAATGATTTGGATGAAAGTTCAGCTGGAATATTTGAAAGTGAAAGTTTCTAAACCTTTGAAAATACTTTGTGATAATCAAAGTGTCATTGATCTTTCCAAGAATCATGTTCAACATTCAAGATCAAAGCATATTGATATAAAGTATCATTTTTTAAAATAGAAAGATGCTGCTAGAGAAGTCTTGCTAGAATATATTTCAAAAAAGTATCATATTGCTGATATTTTCACAAAAGCAATGTCAAAGGATAGGTTTGTTGAACTGAGGCTGCAACTCCATGTTCAGCCTCCTCCCATGACTTCCTAAAACTCATAAGGAATTGTCCCCCACCGTGCTTTGGATTATGTTGACAAAGGGGGATAGTAAGTTTTCTTTTATGAATCTAAATATGTGGTTATCATATAATGTGGGAGAGATAAATAAAAATGAGAGAGAAAGAAAAATTAGAGAAGAAAAGAAAAGTGAGAAAGAAAAAGATAAAAGTTGAGGGAGAGTTTGCGTAAGGTGAAGTTTATCTTTACATGGCCGCAAATTTTTCTTATCACCGAGGGATGGAAATCCTTCAAAAAAATTACTTTATCCAGTAGTGTGGTGTCAGGATACTCTTTTTGAGAAAGGCTATGTTCTGGTAAAATTCAAAAACTTGAGATGTAAAATTTTTGAGAGGTGAAAACCTGTTACCAAGGGTTTCCAACAAATCCAAAGGGGGAGATTGAAGAACCTTTGTGTTGTTTTTGTTTAAAATTTTTTTGTATTTGTTGATAAATAATATTTTTTGTTGAAGAATGGTTTTGTGTTACATAAAGTTGAAGTTGTTGGTTGCTGAAGATTTCCTTAAAGAAGATTATGTTGAAGAATAAGAAGTCAGAAGTTAAGAAAGTATCTCAAACTTTCTTAACAAAATCAGACGATGATTTACTGATCTTAAAGTTCTCAAAAATCATGAAAAGCTTCATGATAAAATCTTTTGAAGAAATGGTGAAGATGATTTATGTTTTTCAATAAGAAAAATTCTAATAAATTTCGGAGTTTACTTGATGAGCCTAAATTTCGGAGTCTACTTGCTAAGACTGAAGTTTGGATTCTACATCCTGAGCCAGAAATTCGTAGTCTACTTGTTGAGCCTAAAGTTCAGAGTCTACTTGCTAAACCTAAAATTTGTAGTCTACTTGTTGAGCCTGAAGTTCGGAGTCTACTTGCTGAGCCTCAAGTTTGGAGTCTACTTGCTGAGCCTGAAGTTCGGAGTCTACCTCCTGATACAAAAATTCATAGTCTACATGCTGAGCCTGAAGTTCAGAGTCTACTTGCTAAACCTAAAGTTCGGAGTCTACTTGCTGACCTTAAAGTTTGGAGTCTACTTGCTGAGCCTGAAGTTCAGAGTTTACCTCCTGAGCTAGAAATTTGTAGTCTACTTACTGAGACTGAAGTTCGGAGTCTACTTGCTAAACCTAAAGTTCGGAGTCTACTTGCTAAGCCTAAAATTCAGAGACTACTTGCCGAGCCTGAAGTTCGGATTCTACCTCCTGAGCCAGAAATTTTTAGTCTACTTGTTGAGCCTGAAGTTAGGAGTCTACTTGCTAACCCTGGAATTCGGAGTGTACTTCCTGAACCAGAAATTTGGAGTGTACTTCCTGAACCAGAAATTTGAAGTGTACTTCCTGAACCAGAAATTCGGAGTGTCCTTCCTGAGCCAGAAATTCAGAGTGTGCTTCCTGAACCAGAAATTCGGAGTCTACTTCCTGAACCTGAAATTCGGAGTGTACTTCCTGAACCAGAAATTCGGAGTGTACTTCCTAAACCAGAAATTCGGAGTGTACTTCCTAAGCCATAAATTTGGAATTAAAATTTTGAGTTCAAGAAAACCATAATTTCAACTTTTCTTAAATCTCGGAGAAATTTAAGGAGATTTGAAGAATTCAAAGATTGAATATTAAATGCGAGAGATTTGCGGAGTTTTTTTTTTAAATTTGGAGAAGCGGGAAAGTTTTCAAGATTCCCACCTTTGTTTTATGAGTTGCCTATAAATATGTGCTCAGATCATTCTCTCATTTGCAACTTTTTACACATGCGGAAAAGGCAGAGCGCTGGAGAATTCAAAGTAAAAATTATCTACCATCTTGAAGAAGTTTTCTTGAGTGTTTGAGAAGAAGAGAATCGGAGCCATTATTTACTTACTGAGAAGTTCAGATTCAGAATATCGGATCCAAGAAATCCGTAGTGAATATTCGTAGTGGGCATTTCTTGGGAATCATTATTATATTACTGAGAAGACCGGTTTCAGAAAATCGGATTCAAGAAATACGGATTGAATATTTGGAGTGAGAATTTCTGTGGAATCATTATTTTCCTTGCTGAGAAGTTCGGTTCCAGAATATCATATTCAATAAATCGGATTGAAGATTTGGAGTGATCATTCGGAGTGAGAATTCATGGAGCAGCTTATCAAAGTTCTTATTCTTGTTTTTGTCTCATTTTTTCTTTAAGGAAACATTGTAAACTAACGGGAGTCAGTATAATCTTTCCTATCGGGAGATAGAAGGTGTCCAATAGGAGTTGTCACAAGTTGTATTTGTTGGAGTTGGTGGCCTAGAACCAACTACTTTGTACTTTATTCATTAATAAAAGATTTATCACATCTTTATTGTTCTTCTGTTTAACAATACATGTGATAATGTCCTAAGGATAGTTGTTGCATTAAAGGGTCATAGCGGATCCCTGCTATGATGAGAACCTGGAAGTTCCATAACACTATTCTTGAATATATGTGCTATGGACGGATGATATTATTTGAGAGACACAAATAATAAAATCCATTAGGGGTGAGGACTTATAAAACTTTGAGGCACCTTCTCATGGTGTGCGCCCTTGGCAATATCCAAGAGGATATTATGAGAACGAGACCCGCCAATAGGAAATCCACATTGCATAGTGTCATTGGATGTTCCTATCTGCGGACGTGTGTATTGGTCCTCAGACTTTAAGATTATTATTAATGGGTATTACAACTCATGCACTTAGATGTATTGATGAAAACTGTGATGAAACACTGTTCACAGCGAGGTAGGATATGTTGGGTGCGTCACAAGTATTACTACATTAATAGATAATGCGAGAAAGGATTTATCCCTTCCGTTCCATAATGGAAGTAGATATCTCAGGCCCTTTGATGGAATTGATATAGCCTAAATAAATCCATGTCTATGGTAAGGTATGGGCGAGTTCAATTCCGAAAAGTCAAAGAAAGAATAATCGAGCACATGGGTTGATGGCACTACCATGAAACCCACTTGATTTGAGATATCATGACAAAGGGATTATATTACACAGTAAACGTTCGTATGTGGTGACACGTCATTGCGGCATTAAATTCTTTCTCTATGGGCGCCTTGGCGTGTTTCTAGACGCTAACCTTGGAATTTAGGCAGGATCCGCCTAATGCCACTCAGAAAGAGGCCTAGAGGGTCACACACTTGGTATGTCCATGTATCTCAGTTAAATATTAATTTAACAAGTTAAATAAAGATTATTCCCGACTGTGGTTTAATAATTATTTAAAGATGCCTGATCGCATTTATTTTGACACTAGTTATTCTAGAGAATATATTGTGGATGAAATAATACATTTATTAGTGAGTAATGCAGTTAAATTTATTTAAGAAATAAATAGCCATTACTCAAGGACTAATAAATATGGTGGAGGAAATAGAGGAAAGTGAAAAATAAAAGTACACGCTGTGTAGTTTTAAGGAAAAAAAAGTACACGCCATGTATTAATTATTACACGGCGTTTAGTTTTTCTAGTCTGGATTTTGAGGAAATAATATCATTATTGTGATATTAATTATAATCAGCATGGGCGTATGTCAAGGAATTAATAATTCGACATTGGGGTTTTCAATAAGATTTAATGAAATAAATAAAACGCCTAACTCATTTATTTATTGTCATAACTCTATAACCTCAAACCTGATTATAAATATCCTCACAACCCCAACACTTTTCTAATCAATGGTTGTGCGCAACAAATATGGAGAATTAATTCAAGTCTGAAAGAAATCATTCCTCCAAGAGCTCTCTCAAGACCGAGAGACCAAGGTGATCGAAGGCGGACATCGCAAGTGAAGGTTATTCCACGCTAGCACCCGGAGATCCCTTCGGCGATGTCCGGAGATATGTGAAACATCTGTGGATCACCGCTAGAGGAATCCTACACTTGGATTCTATGATGCAATGATGGATCGCAGGATCGTGACTAGAGACATCAACGAAGGAATAATTCCACCAAGGTAATTCTTGTGAATTAATTAAATTAATTATAAACAACATATGATGATCTTATCTCTATGGTTCTGGGATTCCCTCTTAAGTTTTTCATTACTCGTTCTATTCTAAAGATTTGGCATTTTACATCGTGACGGATCTCGGATTTAACGTTGTTTAAAGTTAAAATTAAATTTGGGCAGACCCACCAAACGCGCATCTGCTACGCTCGGAACCTACAAGTGGTATCAGAGCGGTCATATCGTTGGTTATAATTATTTAGTTTTTCATTTTTGTTTTATGCATTTAATAATTTATTTGTTTCAATTCAAGTTTAATCGTTCTAGAAATATGAATCTTGAGATCTGTTCCTCCTCCCTCGTTTCTCGTTCACCTCACAGAAACAAATTTTCCTTTTAATTTTGATTAAAATAAAATAGAGGAACTCATCCAGAGGAGAAAAATGTTTCTGGATGTACAACACCAGAATACACGGCGTGTATTCAAAAGTACATGTCGTGTAGTCTAGGTTCAATGCATTGACTGATCTGCCAAATCAGGCCATGTATTTAAGTATACCTATTTCATTTATGACACCATGTGTTGACCAGGAACAAGTGGAACACGGTTTCCGGATTACACGCCGTGTGGTCCAACTGAACACGGTGTGTAGTCCCTTGGGTTAGGGTTAGACCGTGTACCCAGTACACGGCTTACTCGGCTGGAAACTGTGTAACACGGAAAATACACGGCGTGTGTCCCACTGTACACACCGTGTACTCTGAAAATTTCTAAAGTACATTAACACGCCCTGTCCCCGGGCATGTACTTCAGATGGATGGTGAAGAAAAAGTACACGCCGTGTAGTCGGAACTACACACCGTGTACTCACCCAAATTACACAGATTTATTAAAATTTATTATTATATTATACAAACCCTTGAGACGTGTACCATGGTGCAGGCGTAAATCTAAGGCACAACACGTGATAGGTGTTTTATATATATGTGTTTAATTTAACATCTGCGTAATGAACAGTAATTCACCGGGTTGCCTCCAAGGTACAGGTTACGTACAAGGATAATTTTAAATGAATTTATTTGTTTAAAATTATGATGGATGAGAATCTCAAGTAAGTTCATAAAAGGGTTTAAGATAAAAGGATTGATTAATTAAAGATAATTAATTGATTCGAGCGTGATTTATCTTAAACAAGAATGATTAAAGAATTGAATGCTAGTTTTATTAATGCGTAAATATCATTGCATGTATGGATGATCATGAGCTAGACCGACACCTTTGTATGTGAATGCTTTCTTTTAATTTATTTATTTATATTAAATTTATTGGCCTGTGAGTCATCTCCTCATTAATATGTAGGGCATGCGCACCCAAGGACTCTTTTATGTAAAAACCCCTTTTTACCCCTCACCTGCATGTGAGATAAATGCATATGTAATGGATGGAGCTCCCAAGCTAGTGGATGAGGCTCAAGTTAGGAGCCAAGGTGAAACCAATCCAAGGAGATACAAAGGTGGACAGGTGGAAAGCTGTAAACACGAACCTGAAAGGTTCAAGGTGTTTCTCCCCTAGGTCTTGGGTTAGTTTATCAACCGCTAGATAAACTAACCAATAGAAAAATTTCATGATCATACCATTTATTTTATTTTTTTCAGTTTAATGGTTTATTTATTGTGGGTGTATTGTCACGATCGCACAATTAATGAATTAAATGAGCATGCAAGATGGAACTAAAATAAAACCGGCTTATATGTAAATATTATCTTAGACATGGTTAATCACTTAAGTATATCCCACTTAATATTAACAAGCATGTAATCAAAGATAATAAAATAGAAATTTATGTATGAGGATAAAATCCCTCAAAAGAAATATTAAGTTGGTATAGCCTTCCATAATCTTGGTTAGAATCGAACCATAGTTCAAAGTGATTGACCAACCCTAGTTGGGGTGCTTTCAATTATCAGGGAATTATAATTTAAGGTTTTGGGTTGAATTGACTTGGTTCGCATCAAGGTTTGACTGCCACAGCAGGACATGGTGTGACCAAGAGGCTAAGGTTAAGGAAATCCAAAATAAAAGGATTTTAGGATTGGGGAGTCCACTCAGTGGATCAAGGAGTTGCGAGTTAATGCATTTGGAATTTGAAATGCCTACCTAAAACCCTTCAAATTTATTGACCAACCCTAGTTGGGGTAATGAGAAGGGAAATATGGATACTTTCCACTAGAATATTTAGGCAACAGAATATTCTGAAGTCAATGGTGAGGGCTATTGGATTTCGATAAAATAGTGGGAGACTAATAAGTATAATCTATTTATTTGTATCAGTTTTTTAATAAAGTACTAAACCTTTTCTCATCTTAATTTGTAGAAATGACAAGAAAATTACTTCAAACATATCATTGCGAACCATACTCGAGAAGGAAAACCTTCTCACCGACACCAATTTCCAAGAGTGGCAGAGGCGTTTACGCATCATCCTTCGCCACGAAAGGAAATTATATGTGCTGGAAGATCCTATTCCAGTTGCACCTAGGAAAGATCCAAGTGATGAGGAATTATCTCTCTATATGAAACACATGGATTATTCCACAGATGTCCAGTGTTTCATGCTATCGACCATATCCAATGAGCTCTTAAAGAAACATGAAAACATGGACGTGTATAGCATGATGTATCACCTTAAGTATCTCTACCAAGAGAAGGAGATACAGGAAGGGTATGAGATCTCCAATGCTTTGTTTACAACTAAGCTTGGAGAGCCTATGCCAGCTGGGCCTCATGTAGTCAAGCTTATTGGCTACATTGAATGCCTGGACATCTTAGGGATTAAATTTCCGGATGATTTGCGTATAGATATCATCCTATCATCACTACCCAAGACCTTCTCTAGCTTCATTGTCAATTATAACATGAGCGGCAATGAGAAGAGTCTATCGGAGATTCTGACCTTGATTCGCCAGGTAGACAAGGACATGGGGCGTGACAAACCCACAGTTCTTATGGTGAACAAGAAAAGTAAGGACAAGGAAAAGGGGCCAAAGACTTATAAACGGTCTGAAGCCCCCGAGAACCGTCCCTACAAGAAAGGGAAGATCCAGAGGCAGGGAAAGGAATGAGAGGCAGTGTGTTTTACATGTGGCAAGAAGGGCCACTGGAAGAGGAAATGTACCTAGAAGCATGGGGACTCTAAAGGTGTGTTCGTTATTGAGTGTAATCTTTCTATTTCTACACATTAGGTATTAGATACAGCTTGTGGGGCTCACATCTGTATTCAAATGAAGGAACCAAGTAGATTTAGAAAGATTGCAAGAGGAGAGGTGGATCTTCGAGCTTCCAATGGCGCAAGGCTGGCAGCGTTGTCTATTGGCGATTACCATCTCTCATAGCCGACTGGGATTATTCTGGTTTTACAAAACTGTTATTATGTGCCTAGTGTTACCAAGAACATAATTTCTGTATCTTTTTTGGATATGGATGGATTTGTTTTCAAATTTGGAAATAAGGGTTGTCTCTTTTATAAGAACAACATATGTTATGGTATGGAACATTTAAATAATGGTTTGTATGTATTGAATTATGAAAACCAAGTGTTGGAAATCGATAACGAAACAAACCCACATGACTCATACATCACCCAATTGTGGAATCACCTTCTTGGTCATGTAAACGAGAAGCGCTTGACAAAGCTCTGCCAAGATGGCTATTTAGACTCTACTGAGCTAAAACCACTTGATAGATGTCATGCTTGTTTATAAGGAAAAATGACCAAGCCGCCTTTTGGTGGACAGGGTGAAAGGGCCACAGAGCTTCTAGGATTGGTACACACGGATGTGTGTGGACCATTTCCAGTAGAAGCTAGAGTTGGATATTCTTAATTAATTACTTTTACTGATGATTTGAGTAGATATGGCTATGTCTAATTAATGAGGTATAAGTCAGAGGCCTTAGCGAAATTTAAGGAATTCAAGAATGAAGTAGAGAATCAGCTTGGTAAGAAGATAAAGAAATTTCGATTGGATCAAGGTGGAGAATATTTGAACCAAGAGTTCATCGATCTTCTACGAGAGTCTGGGATTCTATCTCAGCTCACTCCTCCTTATACACCACAGTGGAATGGTGTTAGTGAAAGGAGGAACCGCACCTTGTTGGAAATGGTGAGGTTGATGATGATTCATGTCGATCTTCCATTATCCTTTTGGGGATATGCATTACAAATTGCAGTATACACATTAAACCGAGTACCAACTAAGGTGGAAAATGGAATTCCCTCCAAGCTATGGAATGGAAAGAAACCCATTTTGTCGCACACACGTGTATGGGGATGCGAGGAATTTGTTAAGGCCTCCTCAGGAAACAAACTATAACCTCGGGTCATGAGGTGTATCTTTATAGGATATCCCAAGGAAACGAAAGGATATTACCTATATAACCCTTCAGAAAAGAAAGTGACTATCGCTAGACAAGCCGTCTTTCTTGAGAGGGAGCACATCCTTAAGAAGGATAGTGGTACCAAGATTGACTTCGATGAAGTTGATGCTCAAGATACACAGGAGTTGGTACAAGAACAAGTTCCACAGGTCCCCGTGGAAGAGGTTCTAGAAACACAAGTACTGTGTAGGAGCTCAAGAGAGGTAAAGGAACCGAAGAGATTTGGTTTCCTAGTCACCGAGGATAGTGAATCATTATTGTTGGACAATGATGAACCTATCTCCTACGAAGAAGCAGTAAAAAGCTCAGAAGCTGCAATATGCCTAGAAGTTATGAATTCTGAGATGGATTCCATGTATCAAAACCAAGTATGGGTTCTGGTCGATGATCCAGTTGATGTAAAGCCTGCTGAATGCAAATGGGAATTCAAGAGAAAGCTGGACATGGAAGGTCAAGTTAGCACCTATAAAGCAAGGCTAGTGGATAAAGGGTCCATACAGTTTCAAGGAATTGACTATGATGAAACCTTCTCACCATTTTCCATGTTTAAATCCATAAGAATCATACTTGACATAGAAGTTTACCATGACTACGAGATTTGGCTGATGGATGTCAAAATAGAATTCCTTAACGAGAACCTTCAGAAATATGTCTATGTGACACAACCTGAAGGGTTTGTGATGCTAGGTGAATCCAAACGGATTTTCAAGTTGTATAAATCCATTTATGGATTAAAGCAAGCATCCAGGTCATGGAAAATTCAATTTGATGAAGCTATAAAGGAATTTGGGTTCATTAAGAATGAATGTGATCCATGTGTTTATAAGCGGTTTAATGGGAATGTGATCGTTATCCTAGTAGTATATGTTGATGACATATTGCTTATTGGAAATGATGTACCAGTATTACAGTTAGTTAAAGACTGTTTGAACAAGTGTTTCTCCATGAAGGACTTGGGTGAAGCAGCCTACATTCTAGGGATCAAGATCATTCGTGATAGATCCATGAGGCTGCTTGGACTAAGTCAGAGTACATACATTGACCAGATACTAAAGAGATTTAGTATGGAACAATCCAAGAGGGGATTGGTTCCAGTGTCACATGGCCTACATCTTTCTAAGAAAATGTTTCCTCAGACACAACAAGAGAAAGATAGAATGAGTAAGATCCCATACGCTTCGGTTATAGGATCCATCATGTATGCCATGTTATGTACCAGGATTGATGTTGCCTATGCACTGAGCATGGTAGGAAGATATCAAGAATATCCAAGATAACAACATTGGAATGTTTTTAAGACTATCCTTAAGTATCTAAGAATAACTAAGGATATGTTCCTGTTGTATGGAGGAGACGAGGAGCTTGTCATCAGAGAGTATGCTGATGCGGGTTTTCAGACAGATCAGAATGATCTGAAGTCGCAATCTGGATATGTTTTCTGTCTCAATGGAGGAGTTGTGAGCTGGAAGAGTTCAAAGCAGCCAGTTGTCACCGATTCTACAGCAGAGTCCGAATATATAGTGGCTTCTGATGCTACCAAGGAAGCCATCTGGATTCGTAACTTTGTCCAGGATCTTGATGTGGTGTCTAACAGTAAAGATCCCATTACATTGTATTGCGATAATACTGCAGTGGTGGATCTTGAGAAAGAACCAAGGTCACATCAACGGACAAAGAATATACTCTGAAATTATCACCTCTTGAAGGATTTCTATCAAAGGGGTGAAGTTGCAGTGAGCAGAGTGTCCATGGAAGAGAACGTCGCAGGCCCCATGACTAAAGGCCTATCTCAACAGAAGCGTGAATATCATGTGAGAGCTAGCGGTTTAAAGGTTGTTAGTAGTTGGATCTAGTCCAAGTGGGAGTCTTTTGGAGTTGGTGGCCTATAACCAACTACTTTGTAATTTATTCATTAATAAAATCCTTATCACATCTTGATTGTTCTTCTATGTAACAATGCATGTGATAATGTCCTAAAGATAGTTGTTTCATTAAAGGGTCATAGCAGATCCCTACTATGATGAGAACCCGGAAGTTCCATAACACTATTCTTGAATATATGTTCTATGGCCGGATGATGTTATTTGACAGACACAAATAATACAGGCCATTAGGGGTGAGGACTCATAAAACTTTGAGGCATCTTCTCATGGTGTGCGCCCTTGGTAATATCCAGGAGAATATTATGAGAACAATACCCGCCAATAGGAAATCCATATTTCATAGTGTCATTGTATGTTCCTATCTATGGACATGTGTATTGGTCCTTAGAATTTAAGATTATTATTAATGGGTATTACAACTCGCGCACTTAGATGTGTTGATGAAAACTGTGACGACACACTGTTCACAATAAGGTAGGATACATTGGGTGCATCACGAGTAATACTGCATTAATAGATAATGCGATAAAGGATTTGTCTCTTCTTTTCCATAACGGAAGTAGATATCTCAAGCCCTTTGATGGAATTGATATAGCCTAAATAAATCCATGGTCATGGTAAGGTATGGGAAAGTTCAATTCCAGAAAGTCAAAGAAAGAATAATCGAGTACATGGGTTGATGACACTAGCATGCAACCCACTTGATTTGAGATGTCCTGAAAAAGGGATTATATTACACAGTAAACGTTCGTATGAGGTGACACGTCATTGCGACGTTAACTTCTTTCTATATGGGTGCCTTGGCGTGTTGCTAGATGCTAACCTTGGACTTTAGGTAGGCTCCACCTAATGCCACTGATAAAGAGGCCTAGAGGGTCACACACTAAGTATGTCCATGTATCTCAATTAAATATTAATTTAACAAGTTAAATAAAGATTATTCCCGACTGTGGTTTAATAATTATTTAAGGATGTCTGATCGCATTTATTTTGATACTAGTTATTCGAGAGAATATATTGTGGGTGAAATAATACATTTATTAGCGAGTAATGAAGTTACATTTATTTAAGAAATAAATAGCCATTACTCAAGGACTAATAAATATGGTGGAGGAAATAAAGGAAAGTGAAAAATAAAAGTACACTCCGTGTAGTTTTAAGGAAAAACAAGTACACTCCGTGTATTAATTATTACACGGCATGTAGTTTTTCTAGTCGGTATTTTGAGAAAATAATATCATTATTGTGATATTAATTATAATCAGCGTGAGCGCATGTCAAGGAATTAATAATTCGACATGGCGGTTTTCAATAAGAGTTAATGAAATAAATAAAATGCGTAACACATTTATTTATTGTCATAACTCTATACCCTCAAACCTGATTATAAATATCCTCACAACCCTAACACTTTTCCAATCAATGGTTGTGCACAACAATTCTGGAGAATTCTTTCAAGGCCGAAAGAACTCATTCCTCCAAGAACTCTCTCAAGACTGAGAGACCAAGGCGATCGAAGACGGACATCGCAAGTGATGGTTCTTCCACGCTAGCACCCAGAGATCCCTTCGACGACATCCGGAGATACGTGACACACGTGTGTATCACTGCTAGAGGAATCCTACACTTGGATTCTACGACGCAACGACGGATCACATGATCGTGACCAGAGACATCAACGAAGGAAGAATTCCACCAAGGTAATTCTTATGAATTAATTAAATTAATTATAAACAACATATGATGATCCTATCTCTATGGTTTTGGGATTCCCTCTTAAGTTTTTCGTTCCTCGTTTTATTCTGAAGATTCGGTGTTTTACATCGTGACGGATCTCGGATTGAACGTTTTTTAACGTTAAAATTAAAGTTGGGCAGACCCACCAAACGTGCTTCCACTGCGCCCGGAACCTACAGTATTCACTTCTTCATTATAGTGGATTCCCATAGACCCACGGGAGTGGCTATGGCAAGGAAGTAGGTTCTCTTATTGAGACCGAACCTTGTAAATCTTGTGTGTCTTTCTTGGTTTTCCTTTCTTGCATGCTTGAGTATCTTGCTAAAGGTTGATAAGGAAATTAATCTTAACAGGTTGCAAGGGTTAAGTTTGCTAAAGTCTTGAAACTTATAATAGTTAAACAACTAATTCACCCCCCCCCCTTCTCTGTTGTCATTCGATCCTTAGAACTTAAATACCCATTTATAATAATCTTAAAGTCTAAGGACCAATACACACGTTTGAAGATAGGAACATCCAATGACACTATGAAATGTGTATTTCCTATTGGCGGGTCTCGTTATCATAATATCCTCCTAGATATTACCAAGGGTGCACACCATGCGAAGGTGCATCAAAGTTTTATGAGTCATCACCCCTAATGGATTGTATTATTTGTGTCCCTCAAATAACATCATCTGGCCATAGAACATATATTCAAGAACAGTGTTATGGCACTTCTGGGTTCTCATCATAGCAGGGATCTGTTATGACCCTTTAATGTAACAGTTATCCTTAGGACATTATCGCATGCATTGTCACGCAGAAGAACAGTCAAGATGTGATAAGGCTTTTATTAATGAATAAAGTACAAAGTAGTTGGTTCTAGGCCACCAACTCTAACAATATACCCATAAGTGATACCCTTTAACACCCTCTGGATATCCCATGAATATACACTTAACAGCCCTAGGAGAAAGATTATCATTGCGTGAATGCATAATTTGTGGATCCAAAAACCCAAAGGTGATTAAGATTCGGTGGTGTGCCCTTCCATATTTCTTCAGGTGTCTTAAAGGAGTTGGTAGAAGACGGGCAACGGTTAATGAGATACACTACTATTGAAGCAGCCTCGGCCCAAAAGGACCTGGGGAGTTTTTAGTAGGACAACATACACCTCACCCTCTCAAGGATAGTCCTATTCATTCTTTCTGCTAACCCATTCTATTGTGGGGTTTCCACAACAGTTCGGTATCTTTTAATTCCTTCAGATTCACAATATTCAATGAATTCATTGGATAGATATTCTAAACCATTATCAGTCCTTAAGGCCTTAAGTTTCTTATTACTTTCACTCTCTACAGAAGCATTACATTTCTTAAAAGTATGAAAGGTATAAGACTTGTGCTTGAGTATATAAATCCATACTCTCCTAGAGAAATCATCAATAAAATTCACAAAGTATAAGCCTCCACCATGGGAGGTGACCCTAGAAGGACCCCACAGATCAGAATGTACGCATTCAAGAGGTTCTTTAGCCTTATACAAAGACCTACTGAAACTAACTCTCCTAGACTTCCCATATACACAGTCTTCATGAAAGGGAAGACTACTAGGAGTGATGTCACTTAAAAGCCCCTGTTTCTGGAGCTCACTAAGACCCTTAGCACTAACATGCCCTAGTCTCCTATGCCACAATGTAGTGGAATTAGTTCCTGGACTAGAAGAAGTGTTCAACTCATTCCTATGAACCTTACCATCTAACACATACAGGCCATTGCGAAGGGTTCCTTTCATAACTGTAAGGGATCCATAGGCCACTCTAGGGCTTCCAGATCCGGACTTAAAGCTATACCCTTTATGGTCAAGGATTCCTAGGGATATTAGGTTTCTTTTCAACTTGGGTACCCACCTAACTTCCTCAAGAGACTTGACAGACCCATCATGAAGCTCTAGTAAAATTGAGCCTATTCCCATGATGTGGCAGCTCCTGTTATTCCCTAGAAAAACCTCACCAGACTTGACTTCCCTTAACTTAGTAAAGAACTCCTTCCTGGGGCACATATGGAACGAGCACCCTGAATCTAAAATCCACTCATCTGGGATGGTTGTGTCAGTGACATTTAACACATCAATAGTGTCAAAATCTTGTTCAACTAATAAGGAATGGTCATTATTATTATCTTTATAGGCACCCTTCCTATTAGGATAGTTCCTCTTGATGTGTCCAAGTTGTTTACATTGGAAACATTTGATTACCTTGCCTTTAGACTTGCTCCTATGTTTCTTAGACTGAACCCTATCTTTTCTCCTACCCCTTGACTCACTTCGACCTCTAAACTCACCTTTGTCCCTGACATTCAAACCCTCAGGCTCAGTTTTTACACTACCCTTTCTTTGAAGATCTTTAGAGAGCAAAGCAGACTTGACTTCCTCAAGAGTTAATGTGTCTTTTCCATACATCATAGAGTCTTTAACATAGTTAAATGAATCATCTAAAGATGTTAACAATATAATAGCTTGGTCTTCATCATCCAATTTAATATCAATGTTGGCTAAGTCTAATAAGATCTTATTAAATTCATCAATGTGTATCCTAACTGCAGTTCCAGGGAGCATTTTAAAAGTATATAATCTCATTTTCTTATATAATCTACCAACAAGAGATTTTTTCATATAAAGAGATTCCAATTTAGACCATATACCAGCGGCAGTAGACTCATATGCAACTTCTCTTAGGACTTTGTCTCCTAAAAACAAAAGGATTAAACTACGGGCTTTCCTCAGGGTCTCCTCCGGGACATCTACAAAGGAGGTGGCGGCCTGCCTATCAGGGGCAGTGGTGGTGATTTTCTTCCTAGGGCCAGCAAGGGAATCAATAAGGTCATTATGATCTAACAAAGCTGTCATCTTAATTCTACAGATATTGAAATAATACTCACCATCAAACTTATCAATATAAAATTTAGTTGAACCCATAGCAATAAAACAGAAGGCTCTGATACAACTTGTTGGGGTTAATTACTCTAACCCGAGAAAAGCCAAGATCCATTGTTTTATATAATGGTGAACAAATAAGAAGGTGTAATTAAATGACTAGTTTTAATCAGGCTAGATTCCAAATGAGAAACTCATTAAAGACAAAGATAAACAATAAATGCGAAACAAAAAGAAAAGGGGACAACATATATAACGTGCTTCGGTCCCAAGGGGACCTACGTGCACAACGAGAACACCACCAGGGCAACCAATTTATTAAGAAAGCAAGAAAGAACAAAAACACATATTACAGACTCGAATGCATAAGTAAAAGGACCACAGAAACTATCCGAGGATCCCGAGTTTGCTGAACTAACTGGCAGTGACCAACTCTGTCACGTAGAGTCATCTCCATCCACTTCTGGACAGACTCACACACGCACACAAGAAGGATACATCAACATACATGTCGAAGAAAAGATAAACTGCTACAGAGCCAAGATCTACAAACCAGATCTTGGTTAGGATTAAAAAGAATGTAAATGTTGTTACCACTTGAGATGTAGCCGTCGAAGAACCCAAAAGCTGCAACGATCACCACTGAGTCTCCACCAGAAAAGTAATCCAGTTGCAGGAGGTGGTACGTACAGCGGAAGAGGGGAGTGCGGGCACCGGGAGACTCTTGGACAGTTCGTCCTTCTTCTTCGCGGAGTCGGGAACAATCCGAGATCGTCGAGGGATCTCACAGAACCATAGCGAAAAGTGCCTAGGAGAAGCACACGCGAGCCTCACAGGGAAAAGTCGGGGCAATCAATGCGCAACAGATGAGCGTTAGACGATTCAGAGGATTAGCGGGATGGAGGCCACGTGGACGGCAGAGATCATTGGGACGATTCGTGTAACTGAGGCCGGTACAACGCACAGGACGGATGGCACATCCAGATTGGTCAGGCTATATGAATTGGGGATTAAGGTTGGCCGAGGAAACACACCGAGAGCTCACCATCGTCGTTCGATCAGCATTTATCAACGGTTGAAAACGCGCCCGCTAATAGGTAAGGAAAGAAAACAAACCGGGTTCTAGGGAAGACGAACCGGAAATGATAAGGCTGAGTCAGAATCGGGAAAATACCCACGTACAAGATGCCATGCAAATCATGCAGAACAGAATAATGAATGGGACACACTTAATTAATTTCATTGCAACAATGCAGGCATATTCAACATCTACCCATGAAACTTCCTCTAGCGGTTGTTGTCCAGCTTGACGCCCACCAAAGAAGACTTGTAGCAGGGTTGGTTGCCACCCTCTAAAAACCTTCTAAGGACCACCAAACAACTCTCCACCGCTGAATCCTCCCAAATTTGGGAGTGCCCCCACATTCTGGATGGTTATTTCTTCGTTTTATTTGAATGCAAACTAGAATAGAAGGAATGATGGTTCGTCTCAAAACAATGTTGCAAGAGGTATTGAAGAAAATGGATGAAACAGATCAATCGCGGCTTAGATCAACTCTTTCTCTACTCTATGGAATAACTTAGATCAACTCTTTCTCAGTCTGGCAGGGAACTAGCGGTTCATCATCAAGAAGATGCAATAGTATGAGGAATATTTTATGCTTGGGTTACCGAATTTGAAAGAATAGACGGTTGATCAGATTAAAAGTTTGTCGTTACAAGATGATGTTGGGGCGCAGCGGAGGTGTGCGGTACCTCAAACACACTAAAACGGAACAAGAACGGAGGAACACAAGATTTAACGTGGTTCGGTCGTATGACCTACATCCACGGGAGAAGGGGTTGTCTCTATATTATCTCTCTGGTCTCGTCGGAGGATTACAAACACATACACCACAATTTTTCCCTTGCACATCATGGGATTGATCCCATTCAAATAGATGGACAAAGACAACTTTCTCCTGGTTGTTGGAGGGTAGCTCATCTACCCTTGAACATCCTCCCGTCTCCTGCTGTCAACCTTGACGCCCACCAAAGGAGAGAATCCGCAGCCGCCTGAGTAGGTGTTGTCGTCAAAGGAGACTCCCAAAATGGGAGTGGCCCCCACAAATCTCCCCCTCACGACCAATTTGGGGTAGAAGCTTGACCTACAGTCTCCTTGCAGGTGTCAAAAACTTCATCAGCAAAACGAACACGCTTCTTCACGCCAGATGACGTGGCACTTCCATCATCTTCAGTCAATCTCGGGCTGACTGCAGTCTCCATCAAATGATACAACCCTTGGGACTCCTTCCCAGTAAACATCGTTGCATCCCCACGTGAGACTTCCAACGCTCCACCTGCTATGGAAATCTTGAACCCTCTCGCATCGAGCCTACTCAATGATATCAAGTTCCGCCTCATCCTCGGAACGAATTTCACATCAGCCAGTTTACGAATTCCTCCATCGGGTGTCTTCAATTTCACCGTCCCGACTCCTCGAACCTCGCATGTTGACCCATCACCAAGTCTCACCGAGTCCTGAACCTGCTGAAAAGTATTAAATGTACATCTCGTCGTACATATGTGTGCTGAGCTCCCCGAATCCAGAACCCATCCTTCTTCCTTTGGATTTTGAGCCCGCTCATTCTTCCTCTTAAGAAATCGGCATTCCCGCTTCATGTGCCCGAATCTTTTTCAGTAATGACACTGCAATTCTCCCCGTACAACTCTCTCATCTGAGTGCATGCTTCCCGTTGTCACACAGATTTCATCATCTGCAGATAATCCTGTGATGTTCACATCCTCCTCTTCAACTTTCTTCTTCCCAGCAACGTACCGTTTGCGCTCTCCACAATCACTTTTATAGTGACCCTTCTTCTCGCACCAGAAACACGTGATTTCGCTCGGATCACGTCCCCTGGATTTTGGCCGCCATTCTTTACCTCCTGACTGTCGATGTCGGCTCCTCCCACGCTGATTATCTCGCATCGCCATGATTTGATCACTTGAATGCGTCATGGGTCTTCGAAATGCTTCCGAATCTTGAAGCGACGCCATCACATCGTCCAGTTTCAGTGTATCCTTCCCCACGAGTAGTGCAGTCACAAGCCCATCAAATGAGCTTGGTAGTGATGACAAAAGCAAAAGTGTTTTGTCTTCCTCTTCAACCTTCACATCGAGCCCCAATAACTACGTCAGGATCTTGTTGAATTCATTGGTATGATCCAACAAATTCGCTCCCTCGCCCATGCGCAATTGGTACAATTTCTTCTTCAGGAACAACTTGTTGGTGAGCGACTTCGCCATATATCGCTGCTCCAACTTCTTCCAGATCTCTTTCGGTGATGTCTCATCCAACACCGAGTACTTTACCTCATTCGCCAAACACAGTCGAATTGTGCTGACAACCCGCATCTCGAGCTCTTCCCAATCATTGGCACTGGTTGTCTCGGGCTTTTCTCCGATCAACGGTCTGATCAGGCCCTGCTGCACCAAAAGATCCTTCACCGTGCTTTGCCACAAGCCAAAATTGTTTCGACCATCGAACTTCTCGATGTCAAATTTTGGTAGTGCTCCACCACCAGCCATCGTCGTCGTCGCAAAACACGATCACCACCGTCAATGTCACACCCTTTAATCACCACCTTGATAGAGTGCGGATTTTCAAAAACTAACCGTACGGATGTGTCCGGAACGGTCGAAATAGTCGGAATCGACTCCTGGATCGCCGAAATCGGACACCAATTGACCGAGATATGGTCAAAACACGTTCAACGGTCCAGATCGCTCGCTGACGTGGCGCTGACGTGTCGCTGACGTGGCACGCCGGAGCTCTTGCCGGAACCTCGCCGGAATTGTCGCCGGCGGCATGAACAGTACCGTCTTCTCCGGCACGGGGTTACTGTTCACCCGCGGGTTTGACCGAACTTTGACCGGCCATATCTCTTTCGTTTCAACTCCGTTTTCAACGCCGCTTGCGCCGTAGGAATCGTCTCGCCGCCCTCTTCTTGGATCTGGCCTCAGAAAAATATTTCGACCACTTTCAATTTTCCGGCCACCGGAAAATTGGATGTCGCCTCGCCGGTTCACCTCCGTTCGCTCCGCCTCGCCTTTGATACCACTTGTTGGGGCGCAGCGGAGGTGCGCGGTACCTCAAACACACTAAAACGGAACAAAAACGGAGGAACACAAGATTTAACGTGGTTCGGTCGTATGACCTACGTCCACGGGAGAAGGGGCTGACTCTATATTATCTCTCCGGTCTCGTCGGAGGATTACAAACACATACACCACAATTTTTCCCTTGCACATCATGGGATTGATTTCGTTCAAATAGATGGACAAAGACAACTTTCTCCTGGTTGTTGGAGGGTAGCTCATCTACCCTTGAACATCCTCCCGTCGTCTGCTGTCAACCTTGACGCCCACCAAAGGAGAGAATCCGCAGCCGCCTGAGTAGGTGTTGCCGTCAAAGGAGACTCCCAAAATGGGAGTGGCCCCCACAGATGAGCATACGGCTGACACCAGAAAATAGAGCAACATCAATGCCTCTTTTCCTGCCGACAATGGGTATGGGAGACCACTTTATGATGTTTTTCATTATGGTAATTCTCCGCTAATTAGACATAATTGGAACACAGGTTATAGAGTTTTTCAAATCGGTTGGAAAGGGCACAGTTTACTAGCGACGATCCTTTCAAATGGCTAACCAAGACTGAAACTTATAAATCGTCCGCACGTCGGATCAGATGAAGTTTCCCATAGCACAACTCTACATGTGTAGATCAACATTATACTGTTTCATGTCTTGGAAAAATTCTAATCTGGAATTGAATTGGGAAAATTTTAATTTGACACTCATGGAGAGATACGGTAAACCGATTGAAGGAGATCCATTGAGGTACCTTAAAACTATTTCTCATACTGGTACTATGGATGAATATATCAAGGATTTTGAACATTTGGCTTTGACGATCCTTGATTTTCTAGAGTCTTGGTTTGTGAGTCTTTTTCTGGGTCGACTACGGAGGGAAATCGAGAACAGAGTCTCTACTCATGAACTAGAAAATAAATATTGCTTGTTTACTTTAGCTGAAACAATCGAGAAAGAATTATTGGGGGAAGGCATACTATGGCCTTCTATTGAGTGGCTGGTGCACCCTCCTCTTTCGTGAGGGCCGGGAGTGGATTCTCTTGGATATCCTTTACACCGGTCTGTTGCGGAAAGAAATTTTAAATGTATGGACAATCGTCGACCTATTAGTGATGAACGATGGAAGGGGATTTGAAATCTCAGCTAATAGGAGTGGGAAGATTGAAACAGAAGGGTTTATGTTTTCATTTAGGCCAGCCTTACACTCCCTTGCACCACTATCTCGATAAACATTTGTGCTTTATGGTTTGGGAAATTGAAGTGCCAAACACCGGTGGGGACACAGTGGATACGGCACAACAAGCATTAGAATCTTGTGTTTTTATGGATCCTCCGGTACAAGAATTAGTGAATTTCAGATGTTTTGGCACCTAGAAGGTATATTCATTGACATTAGATGCCTTTTTTTAGGGGGTGACTATTGTGATACTTACAGACAGTCGGGTTAGTCATAATTTTGTGACCAAAACTATCACTAAAAAAGCCAGGGTGGAGGTTTTCCTACAGCATCGTTAGGAATTAAATTGGGTGATGGAAAAAAATCTCTCTCATAGGGAAAATGTAGTCTGCTCCAGGTGAACTTGGATCAATTCACTTTTATTGTTGATTCTTTTATTTTTGATACCGAGGTACCTGATATAGTCTTGGGTATGCAATTGATTAAGACCTTGGGGTCCGTTTTCTCCAATTAGCACCACAAAACTATGGAATTTTAGTGGGAAGGACATCCGGTTAAATTACAAGGGACCAACAGCATGTTGGACGCCTTAACTGGAATATGGAAGTTACAACTAAAATCCCATACCTATCAAGATGGTTGGTTCTGGAAATATAAGCTTACAAATCACTTTGTCTCTCCATCACTGGATAAACAGTTTGACAGACAACAGGCATACATACTGCTTTCATATTTTCATTCCATGTATGAAGATCCACATGGGGTTCCTCCTAGATTGATTACTGGCCACATGATCACCTTTTTTCATGGATCTACTCTAGTTAACAACCTCCCACACAAGTTGGCACACCAACATAAGGATGAGATTGAGGATTAGGTGGCAGCCATGCTTGCTAAGGGGATAATCAGATTCAACCACAGTCCTTATGCGAGTCCCATTATATTAGTTAAAAAAGATGATGGCTGGTGTTTATGTGTCAATTACCAGGATTTGAAAAAGCTCACAGTTTCGGACGGGCTTCTGATACCTATGATAAATGAATTGATGGACGAAATACATGGGGCACACCATTTTTTAAATTGGATTTGTATTCTGGATTCCATAAAATCCGAATGCAAGCAGAATATGTGTGAAAGGCCACCTTTAAGATGCATGAGGGACATAATGAGTACCTTGTAATGCTCTTCACATTATTGAATTCACCAACAACCTTTCAGTTCACAATGAACCAAATTTTCAGAACTATGTTACGAAAACTTCTGTTAGTTTTTTTACGATATACTTGTTTATAGTATGGATTGGACAGTGCATGTTCAATATCTGGCCATATTATTTCACACTTTGAAAGATCATTCCCCTAACTCCAATAAGAATAAATGTTTTTTTGGCCAGTACTCTGTTGAGTACTAAGGGAATATCGTTTCTAGAGGAGTTTTAATAGACTTAAATAAGGTTAAGTGTGTCCCGTAATGGCATCATCCACACAATATTACTAGGGTATGCGATTTTGGTGGACTTACTGGTCATTACAGAAATCTTATATAGGACCACAAGAAAATAGAAAACCCCTTGATGAAATTAACCAAAACTGGCAGATTCCTCTGGACTGTAGCGGTGTCTGTAGTTTTTCATAAGATGAAAGCCTTCCTATTTTTCACAGTGGTTTTAGACCAACTAAATTTTCAATATCCCTTCAATATTGAGTGTGATGCTTCTAATCGAGGGGTTGGTGTGGTATTAATGAAAGCTAATCGGCCAATTTCATTTTTCAATAAGGCATTTTCTACAGTTATTCTTTCAAAGTCGGTTTAGGAAATGGAAATTATGGCTTTAGTTTTGGTCATTAACCATTGGAAAAATTATTTGTGGGAAAAACATTTTGTGGTCTATACCAATTAAAAATCCCTCAAACACAATATAACTCAGCAGATTCCTTCTATCAACCAGCAATTTTGGAAAACAAAATTTTTGGCCCTTGATTTCAAGGTAATTTATAAGACTGGTAAAACTAATCAAGTAATAGATTGGTTGTCTTGGTTATTTGAAGGTGAATTTTCAGCGCCCACCGAACCACTACTACTTTGTTCAGTAATTTATGAACCATTTTTGGTAGGAACTTGTTACGGTTAAGAATGAAATTAGAAAAGATCCATCAATTATGAAAATAGTTAAATCTGTCTGCAGCAGGACCCTTCCTATCCTGGGATTTAGTTCTGTGATGGTTTTATTTTTTATAAAAACAAATTGGTACTCTCCAAACATTCAATTTTACTTCCGAAATTCTTCCATTATCATCATTATTCTACCATGGGAGGACATGCAGGTTTTTATAAGACATACAATTGGCTTGTGGCTGGTTTATTTTGGACAGGTATTACGTGTACATTTATAATGTTTGTCCGTGAATGTGATATTTTCCAGTGAAAAAAATATCATGCCATGCCTCTGGCTGGGATTTTTCATCCACTACCAGTACCTACTTTGTTATGGGATGATATTTCAATGGATTTTAATTTAGGACTGCCCAATTCCCTTTGTTATGATGTCCTTTTGGTGGTTGTTGATCGATTATCCAAATATGCCCACTTTTTGTTGTTACACCACCCATTTTCTGCCAAGTGGCAGAGGTCTTTGTCAAGAAGGTTGTTCGGTTACATGGGATACCCAGCACAATTTTATGTGAAAGATATCAAATATTCCTTGGTAATTTTTGGAAATATTCGTTCTCCTTGGAGGGAACCACACTTCTGTTGAGTTCCTCTTATCATCCATAGACTAAAGGCTAAACGGAAGTCTTCAACCACATTATAGAGTTATATTTACAATGTTTTTGTTTAGCAAAATGTCTTTATAGGGCTAGGTACATCCCTAGTTCATAATTTTGTTACAAAACTTCAACTCATTCTTCTGATAAAATGTCCCCATTTGAGGAAGTTTATGGTCAGCATCCTCCAACACCCTTACACTATGCATGGGGGGAAACTTAAGTGGCTTTGGTGGAATCCTCTCTCTTCTTGACTGGGATGAAATTTTGGACATCTTGCAGTATAAACTCTTATGGGATTCTCATGTCATGAAAAACTATTCTAATGGCCACTGCAAAGATGTGCAGTTTAACATTGAGAAGCTGGTTTTTGTTAATCTCCAGCCTAATATACAGATTCCAAAATCTAAGAATCTCAATTTTAAACTTTTTTCTCGTTACTATAGGACTTTTCGGGTATTGTAACATTTTTTCACTACTTACTCTAAAATTTCTTTGTCTGATACCTCTGGTTTGCATCCCATTTCCATGTTTATCAATTAAAACGTGATGAAGGATATTGTCCAGAACCTGTACAACTTCCCGCCAGTCTGTCCAGTGATCTTTGTATGCTAACTGAACCAGAAAAGAATACTTGATTCCCTCCTGGATTTTTTTGGTCCTTTCATCAAATGGATTGTTAAATGGAAATGGGTGCCTACTAAGGAATCTACTTGGGAAGATTCATAGTTTATCTGGAAATAGTATCCCCATTGCCACCTTGAGGACAAGGTGGATTTTGGGGAGGGTGATATTATTAGGACACGACCCCCATTGTACATACTTATAACAGACAGGGAAAGGGGTGTGCCAGCTAGTTCTGTTTGTTTTGTTTTGAGGTTATAAAGGAAAAATTTGGGGAGTGGAAGGGATATCATGCATTCTCTTAAAATGGAGCAGCGTTGTGGGAATAGTTGGTCTGGAGAAGTGGTCTAGCTCTAGTTGTCCATTCATCAGGAGTTGTACAAGGAGGAGGACTATCTTTGCATTCCCCTTACTGTGAGATCATTCTTTTCCTTTTCTTTTGTAATGAAACTGTGAATAATAGTAGAAAACCATTGTTTTTTCCCAAACTTTCCTTGTACGTATTTTTGTTAGCTCAGAGCCTAACAACGTGTGTCAAATTGTTAACCATAATTAAGTGAAAATAAGAATAGATTATAGACAATGTGTAAAATTAATTGATTTTATTCTCGAGAAATTCATCAACTAGGTTTTTTAACCATAGCCATCGAAGAAAATTAATCTTGAATAGTGGATAGAATTTAAGTTTCCATTTCAATTTAATAATGATGATTGTAAAAGAAAAGAATAACTCAAAGTGATTTAAGAGTATATAAAGGAAAAAAGAAAAACATCATCATCAATTCATTCATCTTAATAAAAACATCATCTGGACATTAAATTCATGATGAACATTTCAAGAATATAATTCATATGACTCAAATAGAAATAAAAGTAAAAAAAAAGGTTATTGAATTTTCTATGTCTCATTTGAATCAATCATGGAAGAAGGAATTGGACCCTTGTCTTTCCCTCTAGTTCCTGATATCATTCTAGGTTCATCCCCTACCAGATATCTCAATCCTCGAGTCCTAATTTGAAATTCTCTTCCTCTCTCTCAGTCTATGGTTTTAGTGTGTATCTATGTTCTACATTCATAAATGTGACTCTCACTATCCAGTTATATATTTCTTTCCCACAGATTTATTCTCTTCCATATATATAATCATAAAAAACTTCCCCTAAATATAAATCAAACCAGCCTCCACTTTTTAAATGAAAAATACTCAGAAAAATCACCATTTAAGTAGATAGAATGCACTATCGGTCTAGAACAACTGCAACTACCTTCATCTTTGATTCGACTTCAAATGAGTAGTTACATCAGCTCACGGTCTTCAAACATCTCCTACAACAAATGAACCAATCATGTGTGCAACCAATTAATCCCAGATGTCATGGATTAATGAACTTATGAGTAGAACCAACCAAGCTTAGCTTTAGCCATCAAACACCATCTCTAAATGAGTCTATGTAAATCATCAAATCAGTAACAACTCGCTCGAACAACTTCAATATATCCATTACTCTCAACACCATTTTTAGATGAACTCAAGCTATATTTTAAATACATAATAGATTTCGAGAAGCTTCTTGAGGATGTAAATCATGTTCCCTAATAGAGAACCCTTCATGTTTATCTCTTCTTCACTTTAGATTTTGATAGGATAGCTCAAATATGAAGTGGTTGATTGAATGACTTAATGTTAGGTCCACTAGGCTAGATACCCTGAGGGGGGGGGGGGGAATCGGGGTATGACAGATTAAAACGACTGCCACTTTTGATCTTGTTTTGCTGTTAGACAAAAACATCTTCTCTCTCCTTCCCGATGCAGAGTATGAACAAATCTTAAAGCATGCACATGACACAACGATTTTTACTCAGTTCACCCTCATTGGGCTACGTCCAAGGAGTATACACCGGCAGTGTGCCGATGTACCAATTCCACTATAAGCGCACTACTGTTTACAAGTTCAAAGTGGACTCATTGTCCCTCCTGGTTTACAACCACTCACAATTTGAGAACTCACTGCTCTCTCAACTGAAGTGAGCTCACTGCTTTTTCAGAAGATCTATTCACAGTTTATAGACCTGTAGGTCTCTTCATTACCATTAATGAATGCATCCTCCACTGTATGTAGATGCTCTATTGAAGTCCAAATTTCATCCACTGATGAATACCCTTTACCCCTGAACACTGGGCAATTCCTTTGGAAAAACCTTCGTAAAACACCCTACTTCGCGAGGCTCCCAATTTCGCGAAGCTTAAACAAGCCTTCGCGAGGCTCCTGCCTTTTCGCGAAGCACCCTCGCGAAGCACTCTCGTGAAGCACTCTCGCGAAGCTCAAGTCATCGCAGAGCGACTTCCATCGCGAAGCTCACTGAGCCAACGCCGAGCTCGCAACTTTCGCGGAGCTAGTTTAGCCGCCGCAAATCTCTTCTTTCGCGAAGCACACTGCCTTCGCGAACCATCTTCACGAGCCGAGAGCTAATATTTTTTTTTCGAAAACTCTCTACTTCTCTCGAGGGGGTCGAGGCCTATTTATAGGCGATTCCACCGACCATCGAACCTTCCGCGCGAAGTCAACGCCACGTCATCACAAATAGCGAAGCTCCGAAGTTCCTGCCGAAATTCTCTCAAAACCGCGAAACACCATGACAATTTTCTGATCGCGGAGCTCGTCGTAATCACGGAGCATCCCGTCAATTCATTCGTGCCTTCGCCGCGAAGCTCCCTCACAAAGCCCTTCACCGCCGCGATGTGCTTCAACCTCTGCCGTTCGCGGAGCTCGTTGTAATCGCGAATAATCACCGTCAACATTCTTCTGGTCTTCGCGAAATCCAAACCATGAAGCCTATTTTTGCGAAATTCATGTCTTTGCCATATTTTGATGAGATCTTCAAGGATATCCACTTTTTGCGATGCTCACCAAACTCCAAATTTTGGACCCCAAAAAATTGGCAAACACTGGAAAATGACGCCACATTGTACTGCTCTTTTTGTACTGCCTCCAGATCGTCCATTCCTTTGTCATGGTTCTTTGTCAACATGTGTTGTCAACAATATCTCTGGAACATGACAATTCACCATGGAAACCTGCTTTGTCAACAAACACAATCAACCAAAAAATGCTGCAATGTTACCTTGAGGGATTTTTTCCCAACACTTAAATTATTCTAGCCCAACTTTAAAGCACCAGCATGAAGCCCAAATAACAATCCTAGACGAAGTCATCCACTAAAAAATAAAACATAATTCTAAGCCAATAAGTCATTTTAAAATCCAAACATTATTTTCTAAAATATATTTTCAATTAATAAAATTTAAACATCATTTTAATTAGTTAATATCTTGATATTGATATTCAAAGTATATATTTAATTTCACTACAAACCATTAAAAACCAAAGTTCCCATTAGAAATTTTATCTAAAATATGTATGACCAATCACAAAATTGTATTTTTAATTCCATCATAAATTCTATAAAATCAACATAATGTTTCCTACCAGAATAATTTTGTGAAAAAATATATTTTAATTTAATATTTCATCTCAAAAAAAATATTGAAACTATAATAAAATTAGACATGTTTCATTAATTAAATACACTGAAAATCATGTTTTAATGCATAATAATTAAACATAAGAATATCACCCTAAAATTCCAATTTCAGAGTTAATATATACCAAAGTTGTTGAAAAATGTATGTGGAAAACGTCTAAAACAGTTCCTCGTCAAAATACACTAGAGTTAAACCCTATAGAATCCTTATCACATAGAGATGGCTGGAAGGAATCCAATGAGGGATGTGTAAGGATCAACAGGGATCTATGAATTCACATATTTCATCTTAGGACCCCACCACTCCTAAGAAGTAATCTAGCCCTTTGGCTTCATGCATGGATGAAAGGTTCGTGAATATATAACTATAGCCTTTGAGTGTATCAATTTGATAAATAAGGCTATGAGGGGTGGAAATGTTTCTTTAACGATTGATTTCATGAAAACCATTGACACCATGAGATAGGATTTCACGTTTATGTACTTGAAAAAATCAGGTTCAGTGATCTATTTGTTAGGAGAATTAAATATTATTTTGAATATGTTAGCATCTCTATTTTAGTTAATGACTTACCCAAAGGGTATTTCCCATACTCTTAAAGGGAAAGGCAAGGGGACCAACATTTATCTATTTATTTCTTCATTGTTGAAGAATATATCATTCATGTTGTTAAAAGAAATGTGAGTGATGGAATGATAAATGCATTCTGGATACTAGAGGCCCGTTTTCTCCCCCCCCCCCACATAATCTATCTTGATGATCTCATCTTCTTTATCAAAGGGGTAATAAAAATATAGAAAATGTTTGGGACACTTTCATTTAGTAAAAAAATTTCTTGGATAGAAAATCAGTGGGGAGAAATCTCAAATCTTCTTTGGAAAATGGTTTATCCATTTAAGGTTGTCTTGTATAATGAAACTATTAGGTGAGTAATAAAGTGTTCTTACCTTTATGTATGTAGGTGAATCCTTTCTTTGGGGTAAGAGCAAAGAATGTCATATCACTAAAATTATTGAGAAAATTAATTGAAAACTATCATCTTGGAAGGGTGAATCATTTTATATAGTTGATATTGATTTTTTAGTGAATATATTTATAACATCGAAGCTAGTATTCTCTTTTATGATCTATAAATGAACATTTAATTTTATAAATAAGATTATCACTCTATTGGTGGTTACTTTTGATGATAATGGAGACTTGGTTGGGTGGGGATAATTTTCAGTGAAAAGAAGGAATTGTGCCTAGGTCCCCTTGCATGTTCCCAATTCCCCTTGTGTATGCCTTGACCTCCTTGCATGAAGCTCTTTAGTGTTCGATGAAAATTCCTTACCTCCTTATGTCAACCCTTTTCACAAACCATGCATGTTCCATGGCCTTATTTGCGCTACACCCTTGTGTGTCAGTATCCTACTACGGTGCGAGGAACGGTTACATCCTTAGATCCATTCCCTATTCTTTCCTTGCCTATAAATAGACCTCGTGGTTACCATTTGAAGGGGGAGAAAATCCAAAAGACCCAAAGCTTGAATTTCAGATAATAATCCACTTGCATTCATTCCCAAGCCTCCGTCCTCTCTTTCAGGTGGATTTCTAAGTAAAACCGATGTTATTAATATTTTCATAACTTTTTATATACCCCCCTTACTGATTTTATATGAAATATGCATAATTTGTATCAAATATTAATGTTTAAATATTAAATATAATTTTAGAGCACTATTTGAATTCATCCAGATTCAAGTCTGTTTAATGTTTTAATAATAAATCTCACCCTACTTATCCAAATTTCCTGATTCTTGTTTTTTAGGATTCCCTATTAAATTTCCCACATATTATTAGAAGAGATCATTGGCCAATTCTACCATTTGGAGGATCATATGGTCCACGCAAAAGGCCCAAATAATCTGGGAAGAAACTGGACCATCAATGAAGATAGAATTACTGGGATCACTCCAGAAGTCCAAATACTTTAATTCTCCTCCAAAGGTCGGGGATATTTCAATTGATCTTGGATAAATATTTCAAGGCCCAAATCCAAAGAGAAGGGGCTCAACTGATGAATTTAAACCCAACCCACCATTCTATCCGGGAAATGAATTTAGCACACCATTATTGATTTTTCTTCTGATAGAGGCATCCATTCGAGCTGAGATTTTTCAGTGTGAAAGAAGAGATATAGGAGATCGACTTTGTTGAAGAAAGTGTTCGGATTTGAAGACATCTTTCTATTGATAAACCCATTCACATTTCTGCCTTCTAAAAAGTGTGGATTGAAGTTGACAGATTAAAATTGTTTAATCAAACCGCCATAACTTTGGCTCCTTAAGTTCAATGAAAGCCAAAATTTCAGAGTCGACATAGGAGATAAATATATACAACTTTTAAGAAGAACATATTTCAAGATTCTGTTGTCTAATTTATCAAATTGGCGATTCAAGTGGAGGGGCAGTTTTGGAATGCAAACAGCCCACAACATTGGGTTATAATTACATACCCCTCCTCACCTTGCTAATGGTTGGAATTTCAGAAGAGAGGAGCATATATTGCCACGACCAAAGACTTTTCAAAGGCTTGGGAGGACCTTCCATACTCAATTTTTCACTTGAGAGACATTTCCTTCTCTCTTTGTTTTCATTTACTTTTGTGTTGTTCTTTGTTTGTAATCGTGTAAGTATTTGTTTTTTTAATTCTATTTTAATGAAAGTTTCTTATTCAATATCTCTTATTCTCATCCACCTTATGTAGTTTTATATTAATGTTCTTAAAATAGTTTAAATCAAGTTAAAACTCTTTCTCTTCTTTTTCTTCCTCATTCAATCGAAAGTCTTTTTTTAACTCCCTTCAACGATCGTGTGTGTTTGACACACTACTCTTTTCTTATCCTGTTCTTTTTGTTCTATTTATAATTTATCACCTTAATCGTATATTACCAGATTAATAACTGTCTTAATGGCTGGGTAAATTTACCATTGGTATGAGTCATTATTTAGAGATGTTAAGCGATTGAGAGCTTTTGCTCGATGAGTATTCTTTAATTTAACATTGTGTATATTGGACTTAACATGTCATGGATTAATGACTTATTTTTTTTAATGTGTGGTTTCCATGGATTATTAGAACCATAAATACACTACCATCAACAAGCTCTGATTGAGATTAGAACCCTAAGTTAAGTTAAGGCTTGGATTAAAGCCTTAACACTTAAGAATTCCAATCAACGTTATCTTGTGAAGTGGGTGTTAATTTAAATGCAATATAAAGCAAAGCTCAAGGATATCACAAGCTTAACTCTCTAAAAATGAACTCACCTCAATCTTTATCAAATTTTTAAATCAAACACCAATTATTAATCACTTCATTTAAGCTCTGCAAATAAACCCCCAATAAAAATACAATCAACTAAAAAACAATCGACTATTAAAAAGTATCCTCACCAAGGATTCGACCCGAGTGCTGCTATATACATTAGCAGAGCATCAGAACTTTGAATGGTCGATAAGTGACAATCAGATGCACTTTCAAAAACCCTTATGGAAATCTATGGGAACTTGGGGTAATCATGTTATGCCAAGGGTTAATAATTAACACTTTTTCAAAGTCCCACTCAATAAAAATTACTTTAGAACCTGGTTGAAGGACCCCAGGTCATTCTGAGCACAACATTCTAAAGAACCACACACCAAAGTTAGTCCAGACCATGCAACTAGGGTGACACTTAACCCAGACCATTCAACTATAAAGATATTTCATCCAAGCTATAAAACTAGGGAAACACATCACCTAGACCATCTAAATAGGGTGACATTTTACTGAGGATACCCAACATGGACAACACTTCATCCAGGTCATCCAGCTAGGGTGATATTTCTCATAGGCCATCCAACCAGGGAGACACTTCCCCCATGACATTCAACTAGAGTCAGATTTCACCCAATCTATCCAACTAGTGCGACATTTCACCCAATCCATCCAACAATGGTGATAAATCACCCATACTATCCAAATAGGGTAACACTTTTCCAAGACCATCCAACTAGGTTGAGATTTCTTCCAGGATATGAAAATAGGGTGAAACTTCACCCAGGTCATCCAAATAGGGTGATGATTTACCTAGGTCCTATACTTTGACACCACTTTACCCGAGTCACAAACATAGGTATTAATTCTCACTGGTCGCCCACCATGGGAACCTACCTACCTAGACATATTTTATGGACTCCTGAGACACATGACTAGATTATTCACACTAGAGTGGTCCTATTTGATCATACATTAAATTGATAACATATCTTCCCTAATTTTCCTCCCTAATTGATAGGTCCCTTGAGGGAATTAAAATCAGGTATTCCATTGATAATGAGGGTCCCTATCATTAGGCTACTAGTGAAACCTCTCTTGAATCAAGATGCCCATCCTGGATATCCCTTGTCATGCATCTTATTAGCCCCAATATCCAATGGGCCTCTAACCCACTCTATAAGCCAAGGATGTATATGGTCCTCCCATCAGGTGTAAGACCCAAACCTTGCTCATCGAGCCATATTCCCTCTAAGTCCAGACTTCCTTCCTTTCCTAGTTACTGACAAATATGTGATGGGTGTCCACATATGGGACTCCTACTCAATGAAACCCATAAAACCTACCTTCACCTGAGTTATCTTCCAGGTTGAATGAATTTTCCCTCCCATAAAGTGTAATCCCCAACCCTTCCTTATTATTCCATATTCCCCATGAGTCTAGTCTTGCATCCTCTTCTATTTACCAACATACAAGAGGGGTACATCCACATTTGATCCTCATACACATTCTAGGAATTAAATCCTACCTTTACCCAAATCATATGCTAGGTTGAACAAATTGGTCCTTCCATCAGGTATAATTCCCAACCCTTCCTCATTGATTCACATTCCTTATGATTTTAGTCTTTTTTTCCTCTTCTAGTTACCAATAGATATGGGGTGGAAGTTCCTTATGTGAGCCTCCTAATAGGTGTAAGAACCAACTATAACTTCTCATGTTTGGTCAAAAATGGACTTGCTGAACTAAAAAGAGACACTCATGAATAAGTCTCACACTAACCATTTCCAGACCCCTTTACCTAGAAGTCCTAGCTGGATGAATTTAAACTACATACCATATAGTCCATTATGCATGATGTTAAACTACTAGAAATAGGTCCTGAATGCATGAAAATAAAAGGAACCTCACTTTGTCATGGTTGTACGACCATAAAAGGTACCACCATGGTCCTTGTCACTCGAATTTAAAAGGTAATACATGTCCTATTATGAAACATAAAACTATATGGGTTTTGATTCCCTTCATAGGGATATATAGGATCTCCCTCTCATTGGATCAATCCCAACTCTACAATACATACCACCTCCCTAGATGATGATAAATCCCAAAGTGCACAGTTGTCTAACTTTAAACCATCATAGTAGTATAAGAATATTAATAACATTTGATACATAAAGAAGTTCACATAGATGAATGTTGATGATCAATCATTTAAATAGAGGTAATTGATATTAATATCATTACTAAGAAGGAATTACGAACATATCATAAATCAATAAGATAGGCATGAGATAGGAATCAATACCACTCAGCCAAGATTCCTTCAGAACCAGGGTGAAGGACCCCAAGTCATTCCGAGCACATCATACTAGGGAACCATGCACCCATGTTAGACTAAAACGTCAAACTAGGGTGACACTTCACCCAAGACATCCAACTAGAAAGATATTTCTACAAATCTATCAAACTAGGGAAACACTTCCCCTACACCATCACATTAGGGTGATATTTCACCTAGGTAATCCATACAGGACAAAAATTCACCCAATTCATCCAGCTAGGGTGATATTTTTCCTACGCCATCCAACCAGGGAGACACTTCCCCCATTCCATCCAACTATATTGAGATTTCACCAATTCCATCAAACTAGGGTGACATTTCTCCCATGCCATCCAACTAGGGTTATATTTCACCCAGAATATCCAACTCGGGTGAAACTTTTCCTAGACCATCCAAGTAGGTCAATATTTCATCCAGGATATCCAACTAGGGTGACAAAGCACCTGGGCCATCCAAATAGGGTTCCACATTACCTTGGTCTTATACTTCGACACCACTTACCCAAGTCCCATATTTAAGTACTATAATACCCTGGTTTCCCACCATGGGAACCTACCTACCTAGGAATCTTTCATGGAATGCTGAGATACATGACTGAATTATGCACACTAAAGTGGTCCTATTTGATCATACATTACCTTGATAATGGATCTTCCTTTATTTTCCTCCATAATTGATAGGGCCCTCATGGGGTCTACAATCATGTATTCCCTCGATAACGAGGGTCCTTATCATTAGGATATTAGTAAAACCTCTCTTGGCACAACATGATCATCTTGGTTGTCCCTTGTCATGAATTTTGTTAAAACTAGTATCCAATAGGTTTATTTCACCCACTCTATGAACCAAGGATGCATATGGGCCTCCCATCAGGTGTAAGACCCAATCCTTCCTCACTGATCCATATTCCTTGTGATTGAAGTCTTACTTCCTTTCTTAGTTACCAATAGATAGGTGGTGGATTTCCACACATGGGCCTCCTACTTGGTGTAATCCCTAAAAACGACCTTCACCTGAGTTATCTTCCAGGTTAATCGAATTGGCCCTCCCATCAAGTGTAATCCCCAACCCTTCCTCATCATGAAATATTCCCCATGAGTCAAGTATTTATTCCCCATCCATTTACCAACAGTTAGTATGTGTACATCCATATATGTGCCTCATACTCAGTATAGGCCCCAAAGTTTACCTTCACCCAAATCATCTTCTAGTTTGAATGAATTGGTCCTTCCATTAGGTGTAATCCCCAACCCTTCCTCATCGGTTTATATTACTCATGATTCCAATATTTTTTAATCTTATAGTTACCAATATATATGAGGTGGGAGTCCATATACGAGCCTCCTAATAGGTGTAATCCCTAACTATAACTTATATTGTTTAGTCACCAGTGGACATGATGAACAAGAAAGAGAAACTCATGAATAAGTCTCACACCAACCATTTCCAGGCCCCTCTACCTAGCAGTCATAGCTTGATGAATTTAAACTCCATAGCATATGGTTCATTCTGTATGGTGCTAAACTGCTAGGAATAGGTCATGGATGCATGATCATAAAAATAACTTTACTTGGTCATGGTTTTATGACCATAAAAGGTACCACCATGGTCTTTGTCACATAACTCTAAAAGGTAATAAGTTTTCATCTAAGAAACATCTAACTATGTGGGTTTGATTCCCTTCATAGGGATATATAAGAACCCCTTATCATGGACCTGATCCCAACACTACAACACCTACCACCACCCTAGATGATGATAAATCGGAGAGTGCATAGTTGTGCATCTTTAAACCATCATATTAATACAAGAAGATGGAGAACCTCTGATACATACATAAAATCACATCATTTCTTGTTGATGATCAATCATTTACATGGAGGTAACTGATATGAATATCATTATTGAGAAGAATTTATGAATATATCTTAAATCAATAAGAGGGTAATGATATAAGCATCAAGACCCCTCAAGTGATGACCCAACATCCTATCCTCTCAACCAATGTGAAACCTAAGTATCGTTGGTATGTACCAATGACCATTATTTTTAGAAATAAGGTATGTACCAACTCAAAAATCATTGGTGTGGGGGTGTGTTAGAAACCAAATGGTGAACCCGATGTGAAACTTTTACCCATTAAAGATATCAATCAACCATACACATTTGAACGTGATGTTTCATTAATTTGTTTCTTATTTTTGGATTCACCGCCTTTAAAACTTATCTTAAATAAAAATGAAATCATTGAATTCACTATTGCACAATAATCTCCTAGGAAAAGATGGCAGTGGTCATAGGAAAACTCAAGCCGCTACACACCATTAGTCAACACACCGTGAATATGACTCCGACAGCAGTTGGTGAATGAACTAGTATGAGAGAACCACCCCAATTGCTCTATCCTGACTTTGGTGGTGGTGTGAAATAGATTCTAAGATATGAAGCCCCATTAAACTCCCTAACAAAAATGAACCATAGAGAAGTAGGTATCCCTGTGGGCACATCCAAATTCTTTAGGATAGTTTCCTGAGAGTGTGAAAATACTCATGTCCCTTACCATAGAGAGGTGGATGAGTTTATAAAAATTCCCACTAATGCTAGAAAGATTCTCTAGATGGGTTTCGTTAACCTTCATCATCACCAATGCTGCACAACCTCAACCTCTCAAAAATATGTTGATAAGTACACTTCAGAGATATCCACCCTGGTTTTCCAAATTACAGTACCCAGGAGGAGGTCTCATCAGGTGAGACTGACTAATGATGCTCATGAAGAAGTAAATATCCATGTTCTTACTTATATCCACAAATCTTAATGGTATATTCTAAAATCATCTCAAGAGAAGGATTATATCCTTATTCCCCTCTAGATTTCTGAAGTATTTTTGGAAAATTATAGTGGTGATCAAAGATTAGGACCATATTTCTACTATCTTTTAAGATGCTTGTCGGCTTATCCTGATGGAAACACAAGAGTAGGCTCATATACCTTATCCTACCCATGAAGGTTATTAGAATATTCTAGAAACAACATGAGAGTTGCCTATGGGAGTTATCACTCATTAGGGTCACAATCCACACTGCACGACCCTAATTATGATCATGGTTCCCACTCTAGTCACCTGGTTGTGAACATCTTGAATGAAGTCTTATTAAGGGAATTATTTAATTTGGAAGCAGGACCACATCCATATAGGCGTTTATATTCTTGAGTCTCTTTAGCATATTTGGATTGTGATCCCTGGATATACCAAATCCACTTAAATATGATAATTTTTCTATGTTTGAAGAGTTCATCCCTACGGTACTGTGATCAATAACTCTAAAGGTCCTCCCTAGGGTACATTTTATAGAGGTCCTCCTCTTGGAATTATAATAATAAGTTATGAAGGACCTACTCATGATATCTATTGTGTAGGTCCTCCTTGTAGCATGAATATCAACCAATGAATATGTCCTCCCCAAGGAAATATCAAGATTAGTCATGAAGGACCTCCCCATAAGGTTAGTTGTGGAGGTCCTCCATACATCATGAAGATCAATTGATATGGAGGTCATCCCATTTCCATCTCATCAAAAACTAGTAACCATGAAGATCCTCCATATACAATCAATTATCAGAACTCCAAAGGTCCTCCCTAGAGCATGTGTTGTAGAGGTCCTCCCAATGAAAAAGAAAACATCTAGAATGTTGGTCCTCCCCATAGTGATAAATATGAAATCACCAATGGATGTCCTCCCCATATTTCCCATTATGAAGGCCCTCCTTGAAATAAAATATCCACTTAAATAAAGGTCCTCCCTGTTTCAAATCTACTCCAAGTTTCCCTCATACTTAGAAACACTTGAGAAATCAAGGCTACCTACATTAGGAACTTTTTCATTAATTGACAATGTCTTATCCCAATCAAAGGGTTATCCAAGGTGATGATCATCATGTGTACATCCCATGGACCGTTTTTCATTTGATGCAACTGAGAAGATTCTAAATGATCGCAAACCTCTTGATAAAACCACGGAGAAATGACTGCTATGATCGAATACCATTAAAGAACCCCACACAGAGGATAAATAGAATTACATGGTCATATAGAATGTATATCATTCATGTTTTGGCTCATGGACACTCCTTAATACGACATTATCAAGGAATTAAAAGTGGAGTGCATACCTTATCTGCAATATAATTTGTGGGTGAATCTCCACCATTTTAGGGGAAAATACCTATCTTATGAAGAGTACAAAAATCATATCAAGGTGTTGTAAGAGTTTTATATCATTGTTAACCTAACAACCTTTTAAGAGGAACAAAACCCTAAGTAGGGAAAATGTGAGTGTCTATAGCATGACTTCATCAATAGTATAACGTAACTTTTTTAGAGAGTCACTGACAACCATATTAAATGTGTATCAGTGGGTGGGAAGAATATGGTGTTGGATTAGTGTAGCCTGATCTGGTTGGGCCGAATGCTTGTGGCCCGCAATTTTCACAGGTCGAGCTCTGTGGTGAGCTTGTTGGGGGTTGCAGGGAGAAACACGCTCCTGCTCCTGGGGTGCAGGGGTTGAAGGCCCCCAAACCAATTTTTTCGGCATTGTAGCATCCCTGACCACTGTAGCAGAGTTGACTGGCTGAGACTTCGAGGTCAACTGTACTATAGCACTTTTGACAAAGTTGGCTGCCTTCCACTGTAGTGATGCAGACTTACTTTTGGAACAGTGATCGTCTTCTTCATTTTATACCTCATTTTCAGGAAAGGGTTATCACTTGAAAAACTCTGTAATTTTGTGCTCCCAAATTAGTGAAGTTTTGCCTCTCCGTGGATGTAGGGATTTTTCCCAAACCACATAAATTGTTGTGTTCTTGTTGTTTACATTTATTCTGCATTCTTCTTACATTTCTTGTTTCTGTCATTGCGACTCCCGGCGATTCCGCAACATATGGAGCTCTGTATTTTTCCTTGCTCACTATCCAACAAGGTTTGTCAAAGAAGGAAATTTCTAACATCATTACATCGAGCCAATTCTTAAGCCTTGGTATAACTTTTCTAGTTGATATGTCTAACAAAACCCTATCATTTCTAGGGCTCAGAAGAGGATTACTCAATAGGAGAATAACTATTGACATACTTCTACATTAGGCTTCCACAAAATTCAAGTAAGCTTCACATATAAGGAATAGAAAACCTTCAATCATGGAGAAACCCTTAATAGTGAGTAACTCTTACCTAGAGAAGAAGATACACTATCACGAACTAGGTCGGGCTGCCATCTAACATGAAACTCGACCAAGATCGAGCAGCGTTCTCAATCCTCCTAGGCTAGTGACTAGCACTGAGAATCAAAGATATCAATGTGTGAATGATTTATCCCAATAAAAACTAGGGTCAAACAACTAAAACAAAGCATGCAGCATAAAACAATGATAACTGACCACCAATAACTACAAAGACAATATCCAAATACCAAAAAATTGAAAACTAAAAAACTAAAATGAAACCAAACCAAAACCAAACCTAATATCCATATGAACGTTGGGCCACAACCATCCATAAGGACAACCTACTCGAAAAGAAAACCTAAATAGAAATTAAACTAGTAAAAAAGTTCTGGTCTACTGATGTCGAGTGGCATAAGTAGGGTGTGATCATAAATAGAACAATAGGTAAGAACAACAAAATCCACACAATTCCTTTCCCGTAATAGTTTATAAACACTTGTTTTAAATACATTTAGAAAAATAATGTTATTAACCTTAAAATAAACTAAAATTGTTTTTCTAGAAAATCCTATTCTAGAACAACAAAGACACACACACACACAAATTTCCTTTTTAAAATGGTTTTACCTTTTAAAACCCAATTTAGGAATTAATACCCAAATAAAAACCCAAATAAGTCAATTAAATAAATATGCTTAAAATAAAGGAAACAATGTAAGAAGGTAGAACTATAAAAGGTGATAATCTATCATAGTAGAATAAACAGAACATACAAATAGTGATCTTGGGAATTCCCTAAATATCTTAAGAAATTGTTGGATATACTGAGATCAGATTCACATATCGACATATGGTGTATCTCTATAGTTAATACAAACATGGATTCTCTAAACTAGCCTCACAAGTGGCACAACCCACCTAGACTCTCAGAAAAATCAGGGGTACCAACCCATCTAATACGATTCAGTAATAAAATATCACTCGACCCCATAGACGACACCAACGAATCCCATGATATTAGTATGTAGAGAATGATGAGGTCATCACACGTGTGGCATAAACCAATAACCCACATATGCCACCATTCTTTTTTATCCCAAACTCCAACACCAACTATGCAAAGGCCCTCTCATTGTAGGAACAACCATATGGGTTCCCATCACACATCAAAACATCAAAAAGTGGAAACCATGGAATCACATCACATGGGATTCAAAACCAATTTCCAAAACATCACAAAATTCCAACCGGGCCATCATTACCATTTAGTTACCAAACTATACCTCAAATAAACCAAACAGACCTAACATTTAGGAAACACATTTGAAACCACATTTGAGATGATTTTGAAACCAAATAACCATTTAGGAACAAAATGGGTTTTAGAAGAACCATTTGGAAAGAGGAGGGATAAAGGATAAAAGAGGGAAGAAGGATAAGTGTTTTTGAAATTTGAGGTTTAAGGTGAACATAATCTTATAATATCATTTTCATTTGTTTACCTATCCATATTTTCACCCCGTGCACATATGGATGTTCCAACATCCAATGTAACACTTTTTGGAATCCATAAAATATTGAAGGTTTCAATTAATTATCATAAAGAGCTTAAAAACCCATTACAGGAGTCCACACATAAACACCCAACCATAAAAGTCACCAAAATCCACACACAAGGCCCTATTCCTAAAAAAAAGTTACCAATAGATAAGGAAGTTAAAACACAACCCAATGCACTCAATTCTACATTTATGGGCTATGTGGCATATTATCAAAAATTATATATATATAGGAATAATTTTAGAAACCTTTTGAAAACCCATTTTTATCAAATTTTCATTATGAAAACAACATAAAAATTCAATTTAACCCACCAAAAGCATAATTAACACATTTAGAAACAATTTAGGAAATATCAAGCATGAATGGTATGTTCTAGAAAGAAAAATAATGGAAACACCTACCTCAACGGCATGTGAATGCAATAGAACCCCGAGAGGGGGAAGAACTAAACCCCTAAAATGATCCACACACCCTAAAATCCAATAAAAAATGTTCAGACATCAATACTAACCCCCACGGTTTGGCTAAGAGAGAACCAGGGTAAGATAAACCAATAAACCAAGATAGAAGAATAAGTAGAGGAGAAAATCGACTAAAAATCCAAATGAAACTCACCTAGGAATCTGTTAGTGGTAGCAAGGGAGAAGGAGGAATGGAGGGAGAGGATATTGGGATCCCTCTCATGCACCAAGGTTGAGAAAGGGGGAGGAGAAACCTGAAATGGGTTTTAATTAGGGTATGGAAGACATTGAATTTCATGTTTTATGAAATTTGGGCAAGTCACCCAGTTTGGAAACACTTTTTTCTGAACCATGTAAAAACTATGCACACACTACTAGAAGAGGAGGGCACCCACATGTTTTAAGAAATCCTGTGTTAACCATGCACCTCACCTATGTCAGTTTTACATATCTAACCTACATGATTGTCATATAGTTTCATATAACCATGTGAAAGTCATGCACCTTGTCCCTGACACCAAAATAAGGCTACACAGTTCTTCATGCAATGAACATGTGGTGTTCTATGTAACAAGCATAGAACAACCCCATTTTCTAATGCATTAAAAACCCAATCCTAGGTGATGATACTAAGACACTATATGTGATGAACATATGTCACCTCATATGATGAGAATGGGATATCTCTAGTGACAATCCTTGAATTCCATAATTGACAGGCCTAAGTTACAATATGTGATGAACATAAGAAGCCTATAGGATGAGATTAGATCTATACACCCTTACCTTAGGTGAAGATCCTAAGATTATACTCTTTCCCTATGTGACAAGCATAAGATTCCTTGTGTGATGATCAAAGGATTCCTCTGGTAATAATATAGGTATACATTAGGTGACAATCCTATGTTTCCTCATGTACTGAGAAAAGTATTCCTTATGTGACAAGCTTAGGATTCCATATATAATGAGCATATGTTTCCTGTCATATTGAGTACTGAATGCCTAATGTGACGAGACTTATTTTCCTTATATGATGAGAATAATATGCCTTAGTGATGATCCTAATATTATTTATTTGAGAAAATATAGTATTCATTGGCAATGAGATTCATGAAAATGTATTAAATCTATTTGGGAGACCCAGAATAAGTGAAAAAATACATGGATGGAAGAGATGATATCTCATCATCTCTTTTTGATTGAGGATTTTACACCATAGACCCTCTATGATGAAAAAATACCCACACATGGAAAGAGATAATGTGGGACTCAGATCATGACCATCTATGATGTAGACTGATGCAATAGTCTTGGTGGAAATAATCAAAAAATTGTAAACCCAATGTAAATTGCTTCTCCTTCAAAAGTGAGATGATGAGTAATGTTAGACATCACAACCAAATGTCATCATCGATGTTGATTATGTTCAGAATAATCATTATCAGAAATTTTATTAAGGTTGGATCCATACATCACTATAGAATGGTTATCCATCATACATTACATGAAATATGACTCCACCATGTTCAATAAGTGTGAGGGCTGGAGGAGCGCCTGTGATGTTGTTGAATCCCATGAGAACCAATACACGGTGATCCTTTACACCTACTCCAAAGTGATGATAGCCATATATCCCAAGTATATTAGGATCCCTTTCTCCCTCCCCCATAAAAAATCATATAGTAGGGGGTCATCAATGACCTTGTCCTCTACTATGTGGAGGAATGCATCACACCAACATGATAAATTATGCTATAGGATATGGAAGTCATAATGCCATGCCAATGACACCATAAATAGGGGTCTCATAGGTAGAAAAACCCATTATCATTTTTAACTATTTCATGTGTCTTTCTCCAAAACCCACTAATGATACCTTCCCCTACACCAATGAGGTAGGGGACATCCAAGTTGTGGCAGATCGAACTACCACCTGAGAGTAACCTAGGAGGGATCCTACCACTTGACGATGCTGAAAAAATAAGGACACCCAACTGATTGATGAACACATCAAGAACACACGTGTTTAGCCTACTCTGGTCTAGACAGTATGAAACTCACACCTGGGGAAGGTTTTCAGTCTTGATCCATGAGAGATGGCTCCTATAACTCCCATCACATCCACTACTATCCTAATAACTGCATGGGGGTACATCATCACCAGACATGGATCAAGAACCCATACTCTCACCAAGTGTACTTGGTTGAATCTCCTAGACATTGGTGATACTAATGTCTACTATGAAGGTCCTCCCTCTGATGTGGGACTGCAGAATGACGGTCCTCCCTACACCACCAACAACAGCCACAGAGGTCATCCTCATATCAATGCAATCTAAATCCTTGAAGGCCCTCCCTAGTTTAGAGGGTATACTTGTCTTCATGAAGGACCTTCCTGAAACACCAATGAAAATCCCCAAGGGAAGGCTTTCTATGACTTACATAATATCACACTGAAGAAACTTCCATATCAGTATCGTAGGTAAATTAGGGGAACCAATGCCATATCACCCCTGATATTTTACAATCAGGGATGATATATGATTCAAGATAGATGTTTCCACCTATTCCACTATAAATGGGGGGATGGAACCTAGTGACTAAGGATATCCATTCCAATGTTCAAAGCTAAAAAAGTCCCAAAGTACCTCTAAAATTACCTATATGCAGAGTATGTAGTGGCTTCCTTCCAGGAATTGACCGTGAAACCATCCCTATAATTTTCTTTATCTCTTCTATCCAATTATAGATCATATGTAGGGGTGATATCAAGATCCATCTTAAATTTTCAAACGAGGAGAAAAATCTAGTCGAGCCATAGGCACCTGGTGAACTACCTCAACAATAGGACTTAGACTTCCCCTCCTATATGGAATTTTTTTTTAATCTTGAGCCACCTCACTAGAATAACTTTCTAGCCAGTGTAATAAAATCTTAAAGGACAATAATCCCACCCTGAGGTCTATAAAAAATGACTTCATCATTTCTCCCTTCTGTTTATTTTCATAAATTCAATAATTTGGAGTATGATTCTCATTTTGAGTGAGGTGAATGGGAAGATAAGAGCACATGGGATTCCCCAACCACTGACTATCTTTTGGTTGAGTTCTAGTTTCACATGACCCTTCATTTATCCGTCTTGAAGTTTCTTAATGAAAAACACTCAACCCAACTCCAATATTATCTTTAATCAATGTTAAAAAACCTTAAGGGACATCATTTTTTCAAGACAGGAAACTTCAAGTACCATATGTACCATGATCAATAGTGTCAAAAGTTTGATCTCACAACTCTTATAGTGACTTAGCATTGTGAATTTTGTTAGATATTGATAGAGAATTTGATATGTGTGCATTAAAAGTCTTAGAGTATTGCACTATATTGTTGAATAAGATTTCCCTAATGATAAAATTAGGGGTTGGGGGAAATATTACACTATTAATTTTAATCCATTCTTGTCATGAAGATAGATTCCTCAATCTGGTATGCCTGAAAAGGTCAAAAACTTTGCACCAATTACTAGTACCACAATGAATGTTTTCATAGTTAATACCCCTAGAAATATAGAGTGTGATGTTGGTTAATAGGAATGTGAGGATAATGCACCATAATAGTAACAACAGTAATAAGTGGACTCTGTTGTTGGTTTCCACACATTGAAGATAGGTCATGGGAGGCAAGAATCTTATCATGATACCACTCCCAAACACATATTGAATCCTTGATAAGGATAAGTTCATATTTGAGGCTTTTGGTGTTTCCAAATCCATTGAGTCAACCAAGACGGTACCTAAATCATCTATTTCCTCCAGGATCTCATGATCAACTTACAAATAACTATCAGGACCCTCTAGGTAAACTATCTTGATATTGAGGACATTCAATATGACCCTATCATGCCTATCATAGAACCCTAGCAATTTATATTCTGGGATTGATCAACCTTAACAATATCTAGTGGCTCCTCCCACCTAAGACAATACAATATTCCTCATAACTCTATATTTTATGGATCAAAATGACTTTCCATAGCCGGATTACATCCTATATACTTCACGAGTCAACTGACCAGTCAAGGGGATGTCCCATGTATAATCCCCCATTATAAACTGATTAGTTCTCTCAATGCTCTCTTGGAAGCCATAGAGGAAAAAAAATACTTCATTATAACCTAAAAGGAATATATACCCATCGTGAGGGGACCGTTTTCTCTACTTAAAGATTTTAGAAACTCAAGATTTACCTCTTTTAAAGGTACAAGAAACCTAAAACAACACCTTTCTCATTTCACCTCTTGGTATGACATGATGTTGGGAAACCCATAGCATCAATTGGTAACTAAACTATGCTATTTCATCTAGACTTTAGAATGATTTTTTGGTACAAATATATGGTTCTAGGATGCATCACCGATTAGTAGGATCTCCACTAACATTTTATCTACCAATTTAGCTCCACCATACACTACACGAATATCGCTAGCCAATTAAATTGAAAACAATAGGAGAAGGAATGAGTCACCCACTTTTTATATTGGTGGAAAGGATTAAAGTACTCCCTCAACACCCAAATTCCTCATGAATAATTTTTTTTGATGTGTTTAGCGATCATCTGAGATGAGTTGGTCCATAACCTCATCTCCTTAAAATACCCATGCAAATCCTGAGAGTTTTCTGGGATATCCCTTCACCTCGAGGAGGCCATGCAGATGAATAAGAAAATTTATCTCTCATTACCTACCACCCCCAAGAAAAAACATAGGAGAGTATAAATGGTTGTTTTCATGTATACCCTAGCCCCACAGATGGCTTATCTTTAAGAAGTCCCATAGAACAAGCGCCACGAGGAACAAACTTACACAGAGAATGTTTCCCATAGCCCATGTCCATAACAAGCAACAATACCCCTTGAGGATGATAGGTATATGTGGGGTATGTGTAATGTAAATAGTCTGGGGAATGTTTTTTAATTATCTAAGGGGGTTTGTTGGGTTAAATGTAATTGATTGGAGTTGTTGGGTGTGAGTCTAAGTATTAAAGTAGGGAAGTTAGTTTGATAGGAAGTTGGTCTCATGTGGTGTGGGGATTGGGATATAAAATTGGTAAGGAATACAGGGAAGTAAAGAAATATTATTCATATAGTGGGGTCAGCCTTTTTTATTAGGATAAGGTGCTGCATGACCTCTCAAGTTTCTTAATCCCTCACTCAATTCTTTATCTACTTCTTCTTACTGTAATTTTTGTTTTCCAAGATACAATTAATACATATAAGTATATTCCTGGTGGATAGTTGGTACAAGGGGTTTAATATTAGATCATAAGAAGTAGGCTTATTATTTTTAGGATGAATAGGCTCCTAGATTCTATGTCTATTCCATGGATAAGTTTTTTCTTAAGCTTCCTGACTTCAAAATACCGTAGGAGGATAACTTGAAGAACTATCCCATCTACAACCCCTACCATAGATTCCTTAGGTACACCATCAAAGAGTGTTTTACTTCAAGGATTGGATACAATACATGGTTTATCATGGAATAATGAAACTGGGTGATCCTTTAGAACATGTAACATGAATCTCTACCACCTTCGATGATGATCAAGATTTTGGATAATAACAGTAAGTCTCTACCAGAGGGGAACATAAATTCAATGATTAGATAAATCAGAATTCAATCACTTGAGCCCAAACATTATTTTGTGCCATGTTAAATTACCCAATACCCTCCCTGTAAATATTTTTGTCTCTAGTCACTATCAACCTTTGATGATAAGACAAACATGGGGCTCTATTCAAAAAAATTAAAAAAACCTAGAATGCAACACAATTGTTGATAGAGATAATCTCTCAATGAGCTAGCCATAGAGACTCACTATTCTTACACTTATTTTTGTTTTTGTTGTTTTCTTAATTATACACAAAAGAAAAAATAGTTTGAGTAAAATTTGTGTGAGTCAAAATGTGAAAATACTAGAAATGAAATGTGATGAATAAAATTAAAACATTATGATATTAGAAAGAAAAATTATATCCCTTGGATGAGATAATATGAATTTATTCATTATCTAATTAATTTCTATCTAACTCCCTTTATGATAATTATATTTTGTATTCAAAACTATCCCCACTTCTATTATGTATTGAATAAATGATGCACTCAAGAGACCTATCAATGTGAAATACCTACTCATCCCCTCCTAGGTTAGTAATCAATGATACTCCTATACTAAGAGCATACCATTACTCACCTTCATGACATTCTTCTATAACCATTCAAAATTCAAACCTAATATTCATACCATGATCTAGAAAATTGAATGAAGGGAGGGTGAAAAAAATTTAAAATAAGTGGAGAAAAAAGTAAATAAATAAGAATAAGTGTCCAATGGAACTTACCTTAGGCTCTAATAACCCATGTATTCTTATATTTAAAATGAAATGATGAAGTGTTAATTATTAAAGACTTTGAAATAATATATCACCACTTCCTTGGATTAACCTTCCAATTAGTTATTCATTATCATGAAGTTATAGATCACATGAACAACACAATAATGATGAAACATAATGACAACAAATAAGTTGAGAAGGGAAAAACACATTCAAAGAAAAAATAAGAAGAATATCACTTCAAATAACACTAATGGAATGGATAAAAAAACAATAAGTAAATAAATTTGAGTCATCCCACTATATGGGAATTATCAGTCCCCACATCCCCCAATCCCCTTTTATTTATCATCCTTTCCCCACCTCTCAAATGGAATTGAAAAAGTAATCATACCCAGTTGAGAGACTCATCCTATGATTTTATTTATTGGAATTTGAGAATAATTGGAATTGATTCACCTAAATGCATCCTGAATACAACTGAAATTAGGTTCTTATCAGTGTGATTGTGAAATAACTCCGGAAAGACTCACATGAGGAGGATCTAAAAGAGAGGTGATGCACGGTCTACCTAGTTTGGACACTAATTGGAGGGACTGAACTATTGGGGTCAGACACATAAACACTAAAATTACCAAGACCCACTATCATGTATGATGGGTTACTAAAATAATAAATTCAATTAACCAAGTGATTGAAAATAAACAGATCAAGAATTTTTCACAAACAGAATACTGGAATAATAAAATAAAAAATTCAGAAAAGTAAATGGACAATAAACATAATGTGCTCCTATCCCTTTGTGACCTACGTTCATGGAGAGAACACCACCAGGGTAACATATTTAATAATAAGAAAGGAAAAACATAAGCTAATACATACTCAAAATTAGAATAAATAAAGGACCACAAAAACTATCCGAGGAGGCCAGGATTGCTAAACTAGGTGGCATTGATCAACCCTGTCACATAGAGTCAACCTCATCCACTCAAGGAAAGACTCACGCACACACCCAAAAAGGATATACCAGAATACATGACAAGAGAAAAGGAAATCACTACCGATCCAATATTTTTTTACCAAAGATTGGTTACAATTGAAATTGTGTCAAGAACCAAAACCTTCTTTGTGTGTAGTCATCCAAAACCCAAAACTAAGACGATTCCCCAGTGAGCCTCCATTAGAGACGTACTCCGATTGTATGAGGTGGCACAAACCCAGCAAAGGGGAGTGAGGGTGGCTAGAATCCCTAGTTCCCTTCCTTCTTCTCTATGGAATCAAATAAAAACCCCACCTATAGAGAACCCCTCAAACTAGATGAGAGGAACTAGGTGAGACCCCTAAGCAAAAAGAGATCCCCCACTGATAATCAATGTGTAGACAGCACAATCAAGGCATACTAGGGATCGTCATACAAAGGCACAGGATGACTGCCACATGGATAGGCTAGATCCATTAGATGGTTCACATAATAATCTGTGGAACAACTCATACAACAAGTGGAACATGTGGATTGAAGTGGCAATGAAACCATTGGAACAAAGTTATATAAAGAAACACACCTAGGGAAATGTTGCATTGTTGGATCACATGTTATCAACGGTCCAGATCGCAAGAATCTAAATATAAGGAATTTAAAAAACACACAGGATCCACAACATAACCAGATAAAAGAAATGTTGGTAGAAATGAAATACACACGTAAATACTACCATGCAAGCCATGAAAATTCAATGAATACAATCAAATAAACCAAATTTGTTTAACATGATTAACATATCAATTCATTTAATTCCAACTCAATATGCATGATCATAAATCAACAAATCTCCACCTTGTAATTAAAATAAATTCAATGATGGTGTTCTTACAACCTAAATTATAGAATTTGGACTAAATTTATAAGTTTAAGGCAGTGCATCAATTTAGACAATGGAACATACTTAGTCAAAATATCGGTTGGGTTGTCTCTAGTGGGTGTCTTGGTGAAACTCATTTTTCCATATTCTATAATATCCCTAAAAAATGAAGTCTAATGTCAATGTTCTTTGATCTACCATGGTATACAATGTTTTTAGATAAATGTAAAGAATATTGGATATCATAGTGGACCACTATTTCATCATAAAATAATGAAAATGCATAATGAAAACATTTCAACTACATAGCCTCTTGAATGGATTATGTCAAGGAAATATACTCCACCTCGGTAGTGAAAAGTGCAACCACTGATTGCATATTTCACTTCCAGGAGACCGGTCCTCCATATGAAATAAAAAAAACCAGTGATAGACTTTCAAGTGTTAATACTTGTAGCATAATCAGAGTCCACAAAGACAACTATATCATTATCAATACTACTATTTAATCTATATCGAATGCACAATTTATCAGACATAGAAACATACATGATGATCCATTTCAATTCATTCCAATGAGGCTTATCATAATTCCCCATGAACTTGCTCAAAGTACAAACATCAAAGGCAATATCTATCCTTGATCAAACCATGGAATACATAGGTTTAATATGATCAAGTAGGCATCTCTTTAATACCTTCCTTTCATAAGTAGATTGAGATAGGTATACAATTTTGGACTTCCTATCTCTAATTATGTACATATCTAAAATTTTATTCGCATGTCCTATGTATTTTATTTCAAAGGAAAAAAATCAACTGGTTCTTGACATAATTTATAATCCCCATGTTTTTACTGATTAACAGCATGTAATCAACATATAATAACAGGTAAATAGATGCATGTTTAATAGTTTTATAATACACACATGCAAAAAATCTACTTCTAGAAATCCTATTTTCAATCATGAAATAATCACACCCTTTATACCATTGTATTGAAGATATATTAATCCCATATAAGGAATTATTAAGAAGATAAACTAGATTGGGTTTGAGCAGTTTTGAAAATCCTTTAGGAGGAGTCATATAAATTGTTTCATCAAGTGTACCATGTAGAAAATAAGTTTTCACATATAACTGTTTATCATTCAAATCAAACATAGTAGAAAAATAAAGAAGAATTATAATAGATGAATGTTTAAAAATGGAGAGAAAATTTCACTATAATCAATGCCTTTATGATGAAGAAATCCTTTAGAAACCATTCAAGATTTAAATTGGATTTTAGTTTCTCTAACATTGTTATCCTTTTTTATAAATCCATTTAGGACCTATGACCTTCTATTTGTTGTGTCTAGGAAAAATTAACCATGTTCTATTCTTAAGAAGATAATTCATCTCCTCTTGCATTGCATTCAGCCACCTAGTGGATTATTTGGACTTAATAACTTGCTTGTACGTTTAAAGTTTAACATTACACAAGTCTTGTGCTACATTAAATGCATAGGCAGAAATGTTTTCATGATTAAAATGTGATGGAGGTCTTATAAATCTCTTCTCTATATCCCAAGTGAGCTGATAATTACTCAGTCATTAGGTTCCTCAGTTTCATGTTTAGAATCCAAACATTATTCAGATTCAACATGGGTTCTGGGCAATGAGGGGAATAGGACCAGTCGTGGACTGGGATTGGTCATCAGATTCAAAAGGTACTTGAACACCTAAGGGTGTTGGTACCCCATAGGGTGGATCATAATCATCTGAATCCTCTATAGGTTCAGGTCCCTTATCATTGGAGATAACAGAATCATGAAACACTACGTCTCGGCTAATGATACAATTCTGATACCCCAGTTTATCTACCCACAAATGATACCCTTTAACACCCTCTAGATATCCCGTGAATATATACTTAATATCCCTAGGATATATATTATCATTAATTTTATGATCATAATCCATGGATCCAAAAATACTAAGGTGTTCAAGACTCAGGGATGCACCTTTCCAAAGTTCTTCAGGTGTCATAATAGAATTAGTAGAATATGGGGAATGGTTATTGAGGTGCACTGCTGTCAAGGTTGCCTTAGCCCAAAAGGACTTGGGGAGTTTTGAGTGGGATAATATTCACCGCACCCTATCAAGAATAGTCATATTCATTATTTCTAATAATGTTCTGTTGTGGGGTTTCCACAATAGTTTTGTATCTTTTTATTCCCTAAAATTTATAGAATTCAATGAATTCTATGGATAGATATTCTAAACCATTATTAGTTCTTAAGGCATTGAGTTTCCTATTGATCTCACTCTCAACCCAAGCTTTCCATTTCTCGAACATTTTAAAGGTATCAGAGTTGTGTTTTAGTATATAAATCCAGACACTCCTAGATAAATCATCAACAAAATTCATGAAGTACAAGCCTCCACCGTGGGAGGTAACCCTAGAAAGACCCCATTAATCAAAATGTACACATTCAAGGGGTTCTTTATCCTTATAAATAAATTTACTGAATCCAACTCTTATAGAATTCCCATATTAACTATCCTCATAGAATGGTAGGCTAATAGGAGTGAAATTACATAATAGGCCCTATCTTTTGAGTCCACTTAGAAACTTAGAACTAACATTCCTTTGACTCCTTTTCCACAAAGTGGTGGAATCAAGTTCTGAAATAGAAGAGGTGTTCAACTGAATTTTATGGACCTTCCCATCTAACACATACAGGGTATTGTGAAGGGTTCCTTTCATAATTGTGAGGGATCCTCCGGAAACTCTAAGACTTATAGAACCTAAATTGAATCAATACACTTTATGGTTAAGGATTCTTAGGGATATTAGGTTTCTTTTCAATTAGGGTACCCAATTAACTTCCTCAATAGATTTGACAGTCCCATAATGAAGCTCTACCAATATAGAACCTATTCACATTATGTGAATGCTCCTGTTATTCCCTAGAAAAAACCACACTATATTTTATTTCCCTTAAATCAGTAAAGAAATATTTCCTAGGACACATGTGGAATGAGAATCTTGAATCTAGGATCCATTCATCAAAGATGGATTTTTCAAAAACATTTAACACAATAGTAGTGTCAAATTTCTGCTCAACTAATAAAAATGGTCATTACTAGTGTCTCTATAGTGACATGTCATATTAGGAAAATTCCTCTTAATATGTCTAGGTTTTTTACATTGGAATCATTTGATAACATTGCTTTAAGATTTGTTTATATTCTTCTTGGATTGACCACTTTCTTTTCTCCTACCCCTTAACTCACTTCGACCTCTAGATTCACTCTTGTCCCTATACTCACCTCTGTCCCTAACATTTAAACCCTCAACTGTAGTCTTAACACTACCCTTCCACTGAAGGTCTTTTGAGAGTAAAGAATATTTTACTTCTTCAAGTGTAAGTGTGTATTTTCCATATATCATAAAGTATTTAATAGAATTAAATGAATCATTTAATGATGTTAACAATATAACGTCTTGGTATTCATCATACAATTTGATATCTATGTTGTCTAGATCTAACAATATTTTATTAAATTCATCAATGTGTGTCCTGACTACAGTTCCAGGTTTAATTTTGAAAGTATACAATCTCATTTTCTTATACAATCTACCAACAAGAGACTTAGTCATATAAAGGGATTAAATTCTAGGCCATATACCTATGGTATATGACTAAAAATAAACTTATCTTAACACTTTATATCTTAAAGATAAAATTATAAGGCTATGATATTTCCTAAGGGTCTCCTCAGGGACATCAAGATAAGTAAAAGCAGTCTTTCCATTAAGGGTAGTAGTGGTGATTTAATTTTTTGGAACGACAATGGAATCTATTAGGTCATTGCGGTCTAACAAGGCTTTCATTTAAATTCCGCAAATATTAAAGTCGTTTTAACCATCAAACATACAAATATCAAATTTAGTAGAACCCATATTAACATTACAGTAGGCTCTGATACCACTTGTTGGGGTTAAACACTTAAACCCAAAAATTCCCAAGACCCACTATTGCGTATGATGGGTAATTAAAATGATAAATTCGATTAACCAAGTGATTGAAAACAAACAGTTCAAGAATTATTCACAAAAAAATACTATAATACCAAAATAATAAATGTATAAAAGTAAATGGAAAAAATATATAATGTTCTTCATTCCCTTTGGGACCTACGTGCATGGTGAGAACACCACCAGGGTAAAAAATTTATTAAGAGGAAAGGAAACACACAAGGCTAAAATAGACTCAAAAGAAAAATAAATAAAGGACCATTGAAACTATATGTGGATGTCAGGATTGTCGAACTAGGTGGCAGTGATAAACCCTGTCATGTAGAGTCAGCCTCTTCCACTCTTGGAAAAACTCACGCACACACCCAAAAATGATACAGATGAATACATGACAAAAGAATAGGAAATCACTATAGATCCAATATTCTTTACCAAAGCTTGGTTATGATTGAAAGTTTTTCAAGAACCAAAACCTCCATGGAGAATAGTCATTCAGAAACCAGAATTGAGATGATTCCCCACCAAGTTTCCATCAGAGAAGTACTTCGGTTACAGGAGGTGGCACGAAGTTGGAAAAGGATAGTGCAGGTGCCCTGAATCTATAGTTACCTTCATTCTTCTCCATGAAATTGAAGTAAAACCTCACATAAAGAGAAAAACTCAAAATATACGAGAGGAACTAGGAGATACCCCTAAGTGAAAAGAGGTCCCCCACTGAGAATCAGCATATAGAAAATTCAATCAAGGCACGCCAGGGATCTTCAGACGGAGGCGCATGATGAATGCCACGTGGACGGCCCAGATCCGTGAGATGGTTCATGTAACAAATGGTGGAACATATCATAGGATAGGTGGAACTGGTGAATTAAATAGGTTGTAAAACTATTGGATCAAGGTCACATGAAGAAACACACACAGGGAAATGTTGGGCCATTGGATCATGGGTTATCAATAGTCCATATTGCAAGTAGCTAAATATAAGGCATCCAAAAAAACACATGGGATCCAGAATAGAACCGGGTAAAAGAAATATCAGTATAAAAAAAACACAAAATTAAATAGTTCCATGAAATTTATGCAATTTTAATGAATACAAACAAATGAATAAAATTCATTTAATAGGTTTAATGTATAAATTCATCTAATTGCAACTCAATATACAGGAGCATAAATCAACATGAACTATATTGGATTTAATATCATTAAAGTCGGCTAGTCGGGTTTTTATTTTACTTCAGTGGAGTGGCCATGCATACAAATAGACCACAATAAGGTATTTCTCGAAGGGATAAATAGAAATTATTTTCACTGGATAGCGTTTGACTCAGCTAGTTTTTGAGATTATATTAACTCATGGTGATCGCTTTATGTGCAACAATCATAGGTGTAACAGGAGAAAAAAGATTAACTAAGCATGTCTTCTTGGAGAACAAATCAACTTTAGTCCTTCAAGCTTGAAATCATAGAGTTTGGATGATATATATGAGTTTATGTGATATATAGAAGAAAGGGATATATCATAGAGTGTGGAATGAAGTCATGTAGACTGGATATGGAAGGTAGAGTTGGTCGGGATGCCATTGCATTATACTAGAGCTGTTGGATCAGTCAAGAATTTGGTCAAACACCCTTTATGTAATACTTCAAGAGGGAATACATAGTGTATTTTGAAGGTTATTAAACTCTCTAGGTATTAAATTATTATATGAAAAACAAATAAAAATAAGAAATTGAAATATAATTGAATCCAATTAATGTTGTGGGTGCAGATGCTCATTGTTGTGTGGTCTATTAAGGCTGTTTGAGGGGGGTTTCTATAATATAGAAATAATTTTCAATAATTTCAAGGTGCGGTTTTAGAGTTGTTGTAGCACTGAAACAAAATTTTCTAGTGAAGATTCATGATATCACAATCTACAGGGATCTTGAGATCGAGTTTCAACTACTACAATCTACAAGTAGATGTTTCCATTTTATTATTAGAGTGGACCATTGAACATGGAACCCTATTCATTTCCAAAGGAAAACTGAAATAGCATGGTTGAAAGCTACCTCTAAATTTTTATATGGTTCCATCACAACATTCAAAATATATCTCTTCAAGTTCAAGATAATTTTTTTTGTTCTGGGTTTCCATCTATGGAAAAGAACATGGTTCCATGTTCAAGTTAATCCTTTGCATAGATCAGAGAATCCAACATCTTTATCCATAAAGAACAACTGTAAAAAACTATCTTCAATCCCACCATGTCAAACACTGACTCTGGAGGCACCTTGGATAGCGATAGTTCCAAATTATCCTTAGCCATGTGTGACAGCGTCAGATCACTTTATGATTTTGAGATTTAAAATGTATAAAATTTTAACTTATGTTATGTGTTACACCATATTTAGAATTATACATTATGATTTGGAATTCCTAATTTTATGATAAAATTCATTATATTCTATTTTTTATAAATGGATCTTGAAAGGAAGAGGGGTATCAATAATCATGACCAATATAGATATTTCATATCTGAATAAGTTGATATAGCTAATGTTGGAGCTGAGAAAATTATAGATATATTAGGGAAGCTTAATAATTTTATGATAAATAAAATTTCCCATAAGGAGAAACCTAGTCCACATTGAGATTCTTCTATATGGGATCACTTTATGTAGCTGAATACCCCACCATTTAGTGGGACTACTAAAAAATGGAAGGTGAGAAATGTATTAAGTCTCTAGAGAAGATATTTATTGCCTTGGTATGTGATGAAATATAAAAGGTTACACTTTCTGTGTATTTTCACAAAGATGATGTTGATAAATGATGGTCATTGATCTGGAATACTAGTGTTGAATAGGAAATATAACTAATGAAATGGAAATCATATAAGGATATATTCTTTAACAAATATTTCCCTCATGAGAAACAAAATGATATAAAGATAAGTCTCCTTGGATTAAATAAGAAGGAAGAAAAAAATGTCTTGGTGTATGAATCTACCATTACAAGTTTATCTAGGTATTTTATGGACATACACAACATAGAGTGAATGATTGGCCATTTATTAAAGGGATTAATCCAAGTATCTGAAGGGAACTGGTCTCTAAAACATTTTCTTCATATAATGAAATAGTTCTATGTGACATTAAAATAGTGAAGTAATTCTATAGATCATACATATTCAAGGGAAAAAAAGAGATAAAGAGGTTATCTGAACACCAAGAAAAATGGAATGATTCAATGAATAAAAAAAAGATCAACCAACTTCCATCATGTGAGAAATGGGTAAAGAATCACCGAGGGAAATTCCTAAAGGGCATGAGAGTTTATTATAGGTTTGGAGAAAAGTGTAATTAGGTTAAAGAATTAAAGGGGGAGAAGTAAAACACTTTTATTAAGTGTTTCAATCGCAAGGAGATGGGGAACTGCACAAATGAATTCCCCAAGAATCAAGTTAATCTACCATAAAAGATGCCAAGTATAGAAGGCACATCTTTTATGATCACTACAGCTGAGATGGAAGTACCAAATGTTTTTATGGTAGGTACATTAATCATGTATAAAAATTTAGATAATTGTTTATATGATGGTGATACCCATTATAGTTATTTCAAACCCCCTTCTTATTGATCAAGATCTACTCTTCACCCCACATCAATCTAGTACACAATGAATCAGGTGAAACCTTATATTGAGCAACCTGGCGTTATTCTTCCTACCGCACGTCGACTCTTCTTCACACATTCACTCAGATAGGGCCTTATTATTTATTTCATGTGAAAAACCTATTCTCAAACCATGTGATCCATCTAGGCGCTGCTTCTCCCAGTTTTCCTCCCAACAGTGCTTAATAGGCATGGATCAATTTTCAAGCGCACCCTGCAATGTCTTCCCCATAGCCCATGGTTCCTTTTCCCCAAATATCTACTAGGTTCCATCCTCACTATCCATATTTTTTTCAAGTCATTCCAACATTCTTCAAATCACCATTATAAGTAATCAGGGCTACCCTTATTATCGTCAGACTTCATAATAATTACTGAGATCACCATCGAGTTGTCTAGATAAATATCAAACATACTCATTACTTATCAGATTACCATCAAGATACCTAGATTAATATTTGGGTTCCTCATCACTAATCAGATCATTTTCATGATTCATTTTTATTTTCCTTTTCCATTTCTTAGTTTTTTGGATTTATATTTCAACCTGCACACTTCTACCTTGATGGGGAGTGTCGGAGATATTTTTTTATGTATCCAATCTAGGAAATACCATCTTGAGTGGGAGTGTTAGAGGTTAAGTTAATGTAATTTTCAAATTGGACTTAGGTACCTTTCCATCATTATTATTCATTATAAATAAACACCAAATCCTCCCTTAGAGAGTTATTTTGGGTATCAGGTCTCCAGTCTTCCATTCTAACATAATTGAGTTTTTTTATTTAAAAAATTAATTAATGAACAATAAAATATAATACCATAATCAATTCTTACTACCAAGCAAAGAGTGAAGGATCTTTTTTAGTTCCTCCAACTGAAAATTTCATTATTCTTTATGTATGTATTTAATTCCAAGGCATGAAATTATATTATCCACCTGAATATCAACCATCAATATCCATTCGAAAATAATTTTTGATCTAACCCACTTTGAATTCAATGTCGAAATTCACTCAACAAAATTTATTTATATGGAGTTATATTAACGATTAAAAAATAATTATTTACCATAGGATTTTGTAAATTCTCATCTATCCACACAGTGAGACATGGAAATTCAATCAATCATGATGGATTAAAAAAGATTTTTGATGGCTTGAGGTTTGTGTGTAAGTGTTTCAAAACATAAGTCAAAAATAGAATGTTTAGAATATTTAAATACAATGAATAATTTATCAAGTTAATTAATGGAGTTCACATTCACTCAATATCCCTTATAATTGGTATCCCAACCACCTTTTCTATTTTTGGGGCATGATTCTTGAAAACAAGTCCAATGAATTACTATATCCTAATTCTACTTTTCTTTGTTTTCATGTTTTTTAATGTATATTTTTCTCTTTCTTATATCGAGGATAATGATTTTTCAATTGAGTACAATGAATGTTTATTCATTCCCATTTCTTGATTAGATTCATGAATCATACAAATAAGAATAATGAGAGTTTTAATATAATCTTCTTTCTTAATTTTTTACCATGTAATTTTTTTTAAGAGAATAGGATGATAAAAAATTGAATGAAATTGATGATAATGATTCATTTCCATTTCCCTCTTCCAAATGACCCAAAATATTGATCACTTTCCCCTTAACATGAAATAATGCTCAAAGAAAAACACATGGAACCTAGTTTCCCCCATGCGTAGATTTGAATTAATTGTGAAAATATATTTTAGAGTGAGGGTAGGTATGGGATAAGTAGGCTTGTAATTCAACATAAACCTATAAGTCCATTCATGGTTATCTAATGGCTTAAATATTTTCAATGTTCAAGGTAGATCTCAATTATTAGAGGAATATGCAATTTAATACTTCAACCACATTGAAAGAATCTCATGAATTAAAAATATTTTAATGAAAATAAACACAAGTTCTAGTTTATAAAAAATCTAAAACTTCTCTCATGAAGTGAGGGTATTAGAAAGATTATTTCAAAGTAGTTCAGAATCCTCTCAACATATGGATTTAAATTTGGATAGTCACTCATGGATTTATAATTCAATTTATAGTTAAAGATCATGTAAATTCTTTAAAATAATATCCTATCAAATAAAATAAAAATTAGTAATCATTTACATTTTTATGTTTAATAATATGATCATGCTCTTTATGATGATCATGGAGATAAAAAATGATAGAGACCAGCTATGCCACCTAAAAATAATAAGGTCTATAGGGTAACTGATAAAGGAGGTAGAGGTTATAAGATAGAGTGTACGGGGGGAAATATGTTGTGAACCTAGGGGAATTTCGATGGGTATTCAGTAAATACCTCAATGGAATAAGGGATCTGCATAGAGATTGTATTTTTAAGAATTTTCCATGAGCCTTTGGTCAGTATTCATCTTAGGAGAGGGTACTACAATACTTCTCAAGTGTCTACTCTCTTCTTATATACTTCATCATCCTATATTCATATAATTTTGGTTCTTTCTTATGAAATATATAAATAATCTATTATTTTTACCTATCAATTGGTCCATCTTACCAGATATATCACACATTGTCACCGACTTTTCATCCTCCATGTCATGTGTATGACAAGTTTCCATCTACTTTGACTTCTTCAACTCCTTTCTAAGGTGAAATGATGAGTTTATTCACATTATTCATGGTGCACTTAGTTTTAAACTCACTCAGTTGAGCCACACATTAATGGGACTCCACCTGGAAGAGAGACCCTCTTCCATATCGCATTTCGACATGGAATGATTGTCCAAGACACATCCAATGATCTCCTTTAGTGGAATATCAGTCATTATATGTTTCCCTATAAGTACCTTGTGCTCCCAACACTCATTTGTAATTGAATTCCTGTCTATCAGCTACACGCTATGGGCTATTCTCATTCGTAAATCAAGGAGCCCTGATCTTCCATAAATAATTCCTGAAACATCATCCGTGGGAGAGTGCACTACCAGTTTTACTCATGGGGGTGAAGTTTATTGTCAGGAACCTTTTGGTGGTTTCTATTTCCCCAAAACCAAAAAAAAAGAGGAATAATAGAGGTGTAAAAGAATAGGAAAAAAACCAAAAAATCCAGAATTTTCAGTTAAAAAATAGAAACAAATCAATAATGAAATTGATGGATGAGGTGGAGGAGAAATTTATATTGATTGAATTAATTCTCTTCAAGACACCATAGGATATGGTTGAGTTCTAAACATCCCACATAACCTGTTCACTTTGTCTGACAGAGATGCCACCTCATGAGGAGGAGCGACCTCCATTATCATCAATGATGACTGTAGTGCTGTAGGGGGAGTTGTCAAAATGAAATTCCCATGACTTGAAAAATCTACAATAAAAAACAAAGGATTGACATTCAACCCCACCAGTTATGACTGATGGGGTACTCTTGAGGTTTAATTCATAGTCTACAATGATCATGGGAGTCACACTTCACGATGAGGCTACTCTGAATGCCTTGACATCAGTACTGCTTGAAGGACATTACGCAACATCTTCTACTACACAGGTGAAGGAGGGTAAAAAATCAATTTTTTGGGGATTTATATTTATGATGAGAGCTTAAATGATGAAACTATAATCTCATACCATACTCATGAAATTCTGATTGTCGATCTAGTCTAATGTACTTTTCTGGAAGTTGCATGGAGATTTACTGGCTCATACATATGTGCAGAGTATCGAGGTGATTTTATGGTGAATATGTGAAGAAAGGGTGAATCACCATAATTTTATCTAGGCCTATAAATAAAGGAGGACAATTTGAAAGATCACATAGAGATTTTGTGATTTTAGGAGGAAGGATCAAGTCACTCACTATGGAAATACACACCTTGATGTACAACACATGGGATTAGTTATTTTATAAAAACTTTATCATTTCTCTCACCATGAGGAAAATGTGAATTTTAAGGGGGTGGTAGTGATAGATCCTTTCTATAGAACATGTAAGTAATAAGGGATATAGGGTAACTACTTGAGAATGAAGAGGTTATAAGAGAGTGTGGGGGGGGGGGGAATATGTTACGGTCCCAGGGGAATATCCAAGGGTTATTCTATAAATCTCCCTATAAAACCAGAATTAGGTCTCTTCCTAGAGAGAAAATATTATTAAGAATCATCTGTGAGGATTAGATTATCTCTAGACTTTGGAAAGGTTTCTATAACACCAATTGAGAGTCTACTTTATTCTATCATCCTTCCTCTCCCTCCATTCATGTAATTCTGGTTTCTTATTATGAAATATATAACTAGTTTGTTCATGTTACATATCAAACAGTGATTTAGAGTTTTCAAATCATCTTAATGAAAGTTTGAAAAATACAATCAAAAAAACAAAAATAATTCTGAACATTGTTCAAAATAGGTTAGAAAATTATTTATGTATTTTTACAAATACTCTAAAAATAGAAAAAACAATATAATATAAAAAATAAGAAATACCTCAGTTATAACCTCACCCACACTTAGTTTCAACTTAATCCTGTAAGAAAATAAATAGTATAATGTATATTTCAAGTATATTTTTAATTGGACAACATATATTAAAGTATAATTGAAGGGGTTCACTTAGATGTTATCATTCTATTGTAGATGGTACTGGGAAGACGATATTACTACTGTTATTTGGATCCAAATGATTTCCAAATATGTGTTTAAGTCGTTATCAACCTATATCCATCATATAGAAATAAATATAAATATACATATATTAAAAAATTAATATTTATAACTAAAAATAATAGAAAAATGATTAAAAGAGAAGTGAGCTCTTAGGTAAAAACCTCAATAGGTACTTCACTTTATATTATCAACAACTGAATAACACTGAGATTATCCCCAATCATATGGTGGATGTGTATTCTTTAATTTGAACCAATATATTTTTTCTCCAATGTTCTTCACAAATTGATTCCTCTCCCCGATGTCCTCTTTAACAGTATGGTTTGTTGCCAACCCCTTAAAATTATCAGACAACATGTAGGGTGGGGATCTAAGGATGATATATGGGGCCTCCTATTATTCTTCCTTTACTCCCCCAATATGGTCATCATGATATTTTTTTAGAAAATCTTCATAGGGGATCTCTACTGTTGTTTCCTACTCTACCAATTCAGTTTCTCCTTTAATTACTCCAAAGAAGACTTCATAAAATTGTTAAAATAATCCCTATCTACCTTTTCTTATTTTAACACCATATTTTCCTCAAATCTGGGTACATTCATTCCTATCGTATCCTCATCAAAATCCTCTAAATTCTGTGCAAGTAGTTTGGATTCTATAAGGTGAAAATAAGGGAAATTAGTTTTTATATCAGATTGTGTAAAATAAAAAAAACTAAAAAATATGAAAATATCTCCCAATTACATAAACTTTAGCTTTTTTTTCCTTGCACAAGGCTCCTAGGAAAACATCTTTTAGGATCAAAAGTGGAAATTCCGGCCCTTACTTGAATCTCATTTCCTTCTTCTCTTAAAATTCATTAAAGAAAAATTGCATTAGTTCAAAATTTATTAAATCAAAGAATGATTCATGAGTTCTCAAGTAAATTTCCAAATAGGTAAAATAAGAGTGTCCAATGTTCGATCATCACCCTAAATGTAATGAACCAATGTTTTATCAATAGAAATCCCCTTATTATAATTATGTCATATAATCACATGAAATCACAACACAATGAACAACTAAGTACTATGTGATCTTTAAACAAAATATTGTCACTTTTGTGATTTGAATTTCAAAAATCTAACATACACGATTGCATTCAGTAAGATGTATGGAGTCCGATAAGATAAACTTAATTTTTTGGTGAATAGTAACCTACCCTTATGAATAGTAACCAACACTTTTGAATAGTAATATAACCCTTATGAATATTAGATCATCCAAAATAATAGTAACCTCACCCTTGAATGTATAAATAAAATTTAGGCATCTCGCAAGTGATAATATGAGCATATTAAAAGTATTGTTATTCTTACAAGTCATAAATAATTATTTACAATTAATCAATTAATTTAAAATAAAATTTATTTTCCTAAAAGGTGTTCATAAATTAACAAGTTTATGTCTTATGGTTTTAATATAATTTTATAAGATCTTATGTAATTTTTGAAAGCATTATAAAACCAGTTATAGTTTTAAAATCCGTATTTTTCAAGTAAATTATAATTTTAATTTAAAATTAAATTAATTATATTTAGAAAATTATTTCCTAAAAATGGATTTTATTATTTGATTTTATAGGTCAAATAATGGTTAGAATAAAATTTTGGGATTTTTCTAAAATACTTGAATTTTCTAAGAACAGTAAAATATGGTAATTTACCATATATACACATTATATGTTAAATACACAATTTATTAAGTCAAAGATGATGTAAGATCCTTGGATTTTAACTCACGTGAAAATATTACTATTTTTGGTCATGGAATAATCACTATTGTTTGTCTTATGGATAAATAATAAACTAATGGTTAAAATATTATGAAAACCCTCCTCCCCTCCACTATAAAAACCACCCACACTCCCCTCTTCTCTTCACTCCTATCAAGCCTTGATCCTTGCCTAAATTTAGCTCAAATATCTCCCCAAGATCCTCCCCCACGTCTATCATCCCTTGGTCTCCTCAAAAGACCAAATCCTCTCCCCTTAAGAGGCTCTCAAGGAAGATTAATTCAAGAGTTAAATTCATCTTTTCAATTCTTTCACTTTTTTTCAAGTTACTTTGTTTTATTTTCTATCCTTACCACTCTTCCAAATGTTATGAAAACTACAGTACCTTATATGTAATGGAATATTTTTATGATAATGGATTAAGTTATTATCATCTATCCTTTACCATTATTTTGTACTAGTAGTAAAAACACCATCCGAGATGTGTTAATTTCCCACATTTAAGGATGATGGGTTTTCAATTTACATTATCATCTTCAATTATGGTCATGAAACCATTATTATGGTTAAAAAAGACAATAATATATTAATTATGTATCATATATGGTTCTGTAATCTTTTTTTACACATTTATAAAACAAAATGTGTTCGTTGTGATCAAAGACTGCCAATTAACCAAAAAGGTTATCACTAAAGTTTTATATAATGATTCATCTTCACTCTAAGTAAAAAAATGAAATTTATAACCATGTAACCTTCTAGATGTTAAATAATAAAATATAACCCCAATTCTATACAACAATCTTCATTTTACATGATTATCTGTTCATGTATATAAGTAAACCGATCACGAAACAAACGAACCCACACAATGAAATTAAACCTCATAACCAATCAAAAAGGTTATGAATGAACTCAAAATGGTTATACTAAATCAGTTACATGTAAAATAGGTTCTTTAATTATTAATAAATGAAACTAATTTGATTATTCAGGTCATTAATATCAAGTGGAGAAGACAACCGGACTTAAGGTAAGGGATTCTACCAAAACCTCCATTATTTATTCGGGTTATTCTTACTCTATTTTTACCCAAATGAAATCCTATATTCGGTTTATGTACATATTCTAATTTCTGTTTGTATATACAAACTCATGTATCAAGATCCATTAATCATTCTCTTTTGGGGATATACATGATTTTAAGTGATTCCCTCCTCAATACTTCTAGATAAGAAAACTCATTTTAAGGGAACTTCCCGAATTTTTACCCAATATTAAGTACACTATATGATCTATTTTTAAGAAACCATTATATTTATAAAACCAATATTTTTATCATGAAAACATTTTTTTTTCATCTCTGGTTTTATATAAAATATTATGCCATTTTTTGTTTTAAATGATCTTTTATATTTTCATTAAACCACACTAAATTTTTTTGATTTTACAATTTCTTAAAAACACTTTTACATGTTATCACTTAAATTTGGAATCCCTTATTATGATATATTCCTTTTATACCTTATGAATTTCCATGCTTGATCCAATTATTTTTTTTAATGGACACTTTTATGACATGCCCATTCATTATGGTTTATGACATGCTTATGTTACCCATTTCATTCCATGGGAACCCTTATGTTTATGTATGATTGATTATGTATGATTATTTATATGGAAAGAATATTCATGGGCATTTTAATATGGGTTCACCTAGATAATTCTCCAATTCATTGGGTAAAGTTGAGTCTCATGAGATGTTATGTGCAACGGTCTTGGCAGTTAGCCTTGAATTGTGCTACCATGTGCAATGGTCTTGGTGGTTATCCTTGACTTGTGCTCCCCTATGCGCAACAAGCCTTGAATCATGCTAAAGTCATGTTTTATGTTGCTTTCACATTATTATGACTCCATGTTTATATAATCCCATGTTTATATGTTATGATTTTACATGTTTCATTCCTTTTTATATCATTATGCCATGCCATCTAACCCATGTGCTAAAGCTTTATTACAATTATTTTCCCTTACTGGGATTTTTTGCTCACCCCTTTGTTCATGTTATTCCCAGGTTATCCTTGTTAGAGTTGGTGGACTATAACCAACTACTTTTTACTTTATTCATCAATAAAATCCTTATCACATCTTGATTGTTCTTCCATGTGACAATTCATGTGATAATGTCGTAAGGATAACTGTTTCATTAAAGGGTCATAGAGGATCCCTAATACAATGAGAACCCAAAAGTGCCATAAAACTATTCTTGAATATATGTTCTATGGCCGAATGATGTTATTTTAGGGACAAAAATAATACAGTCCATTAGGGGTGAGGACTCATAAAACTTTGAGGCACCTTCTCATGGTGTGTGCCCTTGGTAATATCCAAGAGGATATTATGAGAACAAGACCCGCCAGTAGGAAATCCACATTTCATAGTGTCATTGGATATTCCTATCTGTGGACATGTGTATTGGTCCTTAGACTTTAAGATTATTATTAATGGGTATTACAACTCACACACTTAGACGTATTCACGAAAACTGTGACAACACACTGTTCGCAGTGAGGTAGGATACATTGGGTGCATCACGAGTAATACTTCATGAATAGATAATGCGATAAAGGATTTTTCCTTTATATTATTTAATGAAAGTAGATATCTCAGGCCCTTTGATGGAATTTATATAGCCTAAATAAATCCATGTCCATGGTAAGGAATGGGCGAGTTCAATTCTAATAAGTCAAAGAAAGAATAATTGAGAACATGGGTTGATGGAACTAGCATGCAACCTGCTTGATTTGAGATATCGCGACAAAGGGATTATATTACATGGTAAGAATTCGTAGGAGGTGACATGTCATTGCGGCATCAACTTCTTTCTTTATGGGTGCCTTGGATTTTTGCTAGACGCTAACCTTGGACTTTAAGCAGGCTCCGCCTAATGCCACTGAGAAAGAGGTCTAGAGGGTCACACACTAAGTGTGTCCATGTATCCCAGTTAAATATTAATTTAACAAGTTAAATAAAGATTATTCCCGACTATGATTTAATAATTATTAAGGATGCCTGATCACATTTATTTCGACACTCGTTATTCTAGAGAATATATTGTGGGTGGAATAATATATATTTATTAGCAAGTAATGCGGTTACATTTGTTTTAGAAATAAATAGCCATTATTAAAGGTCTAATAAATATGGTGGAGTAAATAAAGGAAATTAAAAACAAGTACATGCCATGTATTAATGATTACATGATGTGTATTTTTTTTAGTTGGGATTTTCAAAAAATAATATTGTTTTATTAAATGATATTTATTATAATCAGCGTGGGTGCATGTCATGGAATTAATGATTCGACATGGGGGTTTTCATTAAGAGTTAATGAAATAAATAAAATCTGAAATGCGTTTATTTATTGTCATAACTCTATAACCTCAAACCTGATTATAAATATCCTCACAACCCCAAGACTTTTCAAAGAATAGTTGTGCACAAAAATTATGGAAAATTATCTCAAGGCCAAGAAAACTCCTTCCTCTAAGAATGCTCTGAAGATCGAGAGAGATCCTCCTCCATCGGATCAAGGCGATCTAAGGCAGATAATGCAAGAAAAGGATTCTCCATGATAGCACCTGAAGATTCCTTTGGCGACATTTAGAGATACGTGGTGCACGTGTGGATCACCACTAGAGGAAGTCTACACTTGGCTTCTGTGACCCAATGATGAATCACATCGAAACATGACCGAAAAACATCAACTAAGAAATAATTCCATCAAGGTAATTCTTTTCAATTAATTAAATTAATTATAACCAACATATGATGATCCTCTCAATGGTTCCGAGACCCTTCTCTTTCTTTTCATTCTTTGTTCTATTCCAAAGATTTGAAATTTTATTATCGTGACGGATCTTGGATTGAACGTTGTTTAACGATAAAATTATAGTTGAGAAAACCCACCAACACGCTTCCGCTGTGCCTGTAACCTACAAGTGGTATCAGAGGGGTCATATCGTTGATTATAATTATTTAGTTTTTCATTGGTGATTTATGATTTTAATAATTTAGTTGTTTTAATTCAAGTTAATCATTCTTTAAAATATGAATCTTGAGATCTGTTCCTCCTCTCTCATTTCTTGTTCACCTTACATAAACAAATTTTTCTTTTAATTTTGATTAAAATAAAATAAAGGATCTCATCCAGAGGTGCCAAAAATTCCTGGATGCACAACACCAGAATACACAGCGTGTATTCGGAAGTACATGCTGTGTAGTATATGTTCAATGCATTGGACTGGTCCACCAAATCAGCATGTGTATTGGATCCTATCTATGTCATTTATGACACAATGTGTTGAACAAGAACAGGTGGCACATGGTTTTCGAATTACACACCGTGTGGTCAACTGAACACGGCGTGTAGTCCCTTCGGGTCAGGGTTGGACCACGTACCCCGTACACGGCTTTACTGGCTGGAAACTATGTAACGTGGATACTACATGGTGTGTGTCCCACTGAACATGCCGTGTACTCCAAAAATTTCCGAAGTACATCTACATGCCATATCCCCAGGTGTGTACTTAGGATGGACGGTGAACAAAAATTACACACCGTGTAGTTGGAACTACATGCTGTGTACTCATCCAAATTACGTAGATTTATTAAAATTTATTATTATACTCTACAAACCCTTGAGACATGTACCATAGTGCAGGCGTAAAGATGATGCACAACACGTGATAGGTGTTTTATATATATGTGTTTAATTTAAAAATATACGTAATGTTCATTTTACTCATTGGGTATTTATGAATGAGAATTCACCGGGTTTCCTCCAAGGTACAAGTTACGTACAAGGATAATTTTAATTTATTTAAAATTATGATGGATGAGAATCTCAAGGAAATTCAGAAAAGGGTTTAAGATAAAAGGATTTATTAATTAAAGATAATTAATTGATTCAAGAGTGATTTATCTTAAATAAGAATGATTGAATAATTGAATGCTAGTTTTATTTATGCATAAATATCATTGCATGTATGGATGATCATGTGCTAGACCAAGACCTTTGTATGTGAATGGTTTATTTTAATTTATTCATTTAAATTAAATTTGCTGGCCTATGAACCTTCTCCTCATTAATATGTAGGGCTTGCGCGCCTAAGGATTCTTTTATGTAAAAACCCCTTTTACTTCTCACCTACATGTGAGATAAATGCATATGTAATGGATGGAGCTCCCAGGATAGTGGATGCATCTCAAGTCAGGAGCCAAGGTGAAACCAATCTAAAGAGATACAAAGGTGGACAGGTGGAAATCTGTAAACATGAACCTGAAAGGTTCAAGGTGTTTCTCTCATAGTTCTTGGGTTAGTTTATCAACCACTAGATAAACTGACCAATAGAACGTGCTCATGATCATACCATTTATTTTATTTCTTTCAGTTGCATGGTTTATTTATTTTGGGTGTGTTTGTCATGATCACACAATTAAGGAATTAAACAAGCATGCAAGATGGAACTAAAATAAGACTGGCTTATGCATAAATATTATCTTTGACATGGTTAATCAATTAAGTATATCCCACTTAATATTAACAAGCTTTTAATAAAATATAATAAATTGGCGATTTATGTATAAGGATAAAATCCCTCCAAGAAATATTAAGTCGGTATAGCCTTCCATAATCTTGGTTAGAATCAAACCATAGTTCAAAGTGCTTGACCAACCCTAGTTGGGGTGCTTTAAATTATTGGGGAATTATAATTCAAGGTTTTGGGTTGACTTGACTTGGTTCTCATCAAGGGTTGACTACCACAACAGGACTTGGTGTGACCAAGAGGAAAAGGTTGAGGAAATCCAAAATAAAAGGATTTCAGGATTGGGGAGTCCACTTAGCGGATCAAGGAGCTGCGAGTTAATGAAGTTGGCATTTGGAATGTCTACCTCAAACCCTTCAAGTTGCTTGACCAAACCTAGTTGAGGTAATGTGAAGTGAAATATGGATCCTTTCCACTAGAATATTCAGGAAACAGAATATTCTGAAGTCAATGGTGAGGTCTATTGGATTTCGATAAAATAGTGGGAGACTAATAAGTATTAATTTATTTATTTGTCTCAGTTTTTTAATAATGTAATAAACCTTTTCTCATCTTAATTTGTAGAAATGGCAAGAAAAATGAGTTCAAACATATCATTACGTACCATACTTGAGAAGGAAAACCTTCTCACCGGCACCAATTTCCAAGAGTGGCAGAGGCGTTTACGTGTCATCCTTCGCCACGAAAGGGAATTGTATGTGCTGGAAGATCATGTTCTAGTTGCACCTGGGAAAGAGGCCAGTGATGAGGAAATATCTCTCTATGCAAAACATATGGATGATTCCATAGATGTCCAATGTTTCATGCTATCGGCCATGTTTAATGAGCTCTTGAAGCAACATGAAGACATGGACGCGTATAACATGATGTCTCACCTTAGGGATCTATACCAAGAGAAGGCAAGACAAGAGAGATATGAGATATCCAATTATTTGTTTACAACTAAGCTTGGAGAGTCTGCACCAACAAGGCCTCATGTAGTCAAGCTTATTGGCTACATGGAATGCCTATACATCTTAGGGATTAAATTCCTAGACAAGCTGCATACAGATCTCATCCTATCATCACTTCCCAATACCATATCAAGATTTATTGTCAACTACAATGTGAGAAATAATGAGAAGAGTCTATCGGAACTCATGAACTTGATTCTCCAGGTATATAAGGACATGGGGCGTGACAAACCCACAGTTTTTATGGTGAATAAGAAAATAAAGGACAAGGAAAAGGGTACAAAGACTTATAAATGGTATGAATCCCCCGAGCACCGTCCCTACAATAAGGGGAAGATCCAGAGGCAGGGCAAGGAACAGGAGGTAGTATGTTTTTCATGTGGCAAGCAAGGCCACAGGAAGAGGAACTGCACCCAGAAGCGTGGGGATGCTAAAGGTGCGTTCATTATCGAGTGTAATCTTTCTATTTATACACATTGTGTATTAGATACAGCTTGTGGGGATCATATATGTATTCAAATTCAAGAAACAAGTAGATTTAGAAATATTGCTAGAGGAGAGGTGGATCTTTGAGCTGCCAATGGCACAAGGCTGGCTGCATTGGCTATTGGCGATTACCACCTCTCATTGCTGACTGAGATGATTTTGGTTTTACATAACTGTTATTATGTTCCTAGTGTTACCAAGAACATATTTTTTGTATCTTGTTTTGATATGGATGGATTTATTTTCAAGTTTTTAAATAAGGGTTGCTTCTTTTATAAGAACAATGTATGTTATGGTATGGCACATTTAAATAATAGTTTTTATTTATTAAATTACGAAAACCAAGTCTTGGAAATCGATAATGAAACAAACTCACATTACTCATACATCACCCAGTTGTGGCATCACCGTCTCAGTCATGTAAACGAGAATCACTTGAAAAATCTATGCCAAGATGGCTATTTAGACTCTACTGAGCTAAAACCACTTGATAGATGTCACACTTGTTTACAAGGTAAAATGACCAAGCCGCCTTTCAGTGGACAGGGTGAAAGGGCCACAGATCTTCTAGGATTGGTGCACACGAATATGTGTGGATTATTTCCAGTAGAAGCTAGAGGTGGATATTCTTAATTCATTACTTTTAATGATGATTTAAGTAGATATGGCTATGTCTACTTAATGAGGTATAAGTCAGAGTCCTTAGAGAAATTTAAGGAATTCCAGAATGAAGTAGAGAATCATCTTGGTAAGAAGATAAAGAAACTTCGATCAGATCAAGGTGGAGAATATCTAAACCAAGAGTTCATCGATCTTCTACGTGAGTCTGGGATTCTATCTCAACTCACTCCTCCTTATACACCACAGTGGAATGGTGTTAGTGAAAGGAGGAACCACACCTTGTTGGAAATGGTGAGATCGATGATGAGTCATGTGGATCTTCTATTATCCTTTTGGGGATATTCATTACAAACTACAGAATACACATTAAACCGAGTACCAACTAAGGTGGAAAATGGAATTCCCTCTGAGTTATGGAATGGAAAGAAACCCATTTTGTCTCATACACATGTATTGGGATACAAGGCGTTTGTTAAGGCCTTCTCAGGCAACAAACTAGCACCCCGGGGTACGAGGTGTATCTTTATAGGATATCCCAAGGAAATGAAAGGATATTACCTATATAACCCTCAAGATAAGAAAGTGACTATCGCTAGACAAGCTGTTTTTCTTGAGAGGGAGCACATCCTAAAAAAGTATAGTGGGAGAAATATTGACTTCGACAAATTTGATGCTCAAGATACACAAGAGTTGGTACAGGAACAAGTTCCACAGGTCCCCGTGGAATAAGTTCCAAAAACACAAGTACTGCATAGGATCTCAAGAGAGGTAAGGGAACCAGAGAGATTTTGTTTCCTAGTCACTAAGTATGGTGAATCGTTATTATTGGACAATGATGAACCTATCTCCTATAATAAAGCAGTAGCAAGCTCAGAAGCTGCAATATGGCTAGAAGCTATGAATTCTGAGATGGATTCCATATATCAGAACCATGTGTGGGTTCTGGTTGATGAGCCAGTTGATGTAAATCATGTTAGATGCAAATGGGTATTCAAGAGAAAACTGGACATGGAAGGTCAAGTTAGCACCTATAAATCAAGGATAGTGGCTAAAGGATTCAGACAGCTTCAAGGAATTGACTATGATGAAACCTTCTCACCAATTTCCATGTTTAAATACATAAGAATCATACTTTCTATAGAATCTTACCATGACTAATTTTTTTTTCAAATGGATGTCAAAACATCATTCATTAATGGGAACCTTCAGAAAGATGTCTATATGACACAACCAGAAGGGTTTGTGACACCAGGTGAAGCCAAACGTGTTTGCAAGTGGAAGAAATATATTTATGGATTAAAGCAAGAATCCAGGTCATGGAACATTTGATTTGATGAAGGCATAAAAAAATTTGGTTTCATTAAGAACAAATGTGAGCCATGTGTTTATAAGAGGTTTAATGGGAATGAGATCGTTATCCTAGTAGTATATGTTGACGACATATTGCTTGTTAGAAATGATGTACCGGTCTTACAGTCTGTTAAGGACTGGTTGAACAAGTGTTTCTCCGTGAAGGACTTGGGTGAAGCATCCTACATTCTAGGGATCAAGATCATTTGTGAAAGATCCAAGAGGATGCTTGGACTAAGTCAGGGTACATACATTGACCAAATACTAAAGAGATTTAGTATGGAACAATCCAATAGGGGATTGGTTCTAGTGTCACATGGCTTACATCTTTCTAAGAAAATGTGTCCCTAGACACAAAAAGAGAAAGATAGAATGAGTAAGATCTCATACGCTTCGGCTATAGGATCCATCATGTATGCCATGTTTTGTACCAGGATTGATGTTGCCTATACACTGAGCATGGTAGGAAGATATCAAGAAGTTCCAGGAGAACAACATTGGACTGCTATTAAGATGATCCTTAAGTATCTAATAAGAACTGAGGATATGTTCCTGGTGTATGGACGAGATGAGGAGCTTGTCACTAGAGGGTATGATGATGCTCATTTTCAGACATACCAAAACGATCTGAATTCGTGATCTAGATATGTTTTCTATCTCAATGGAAGAGCTGTGAGCTAGAAGAGTTCAAAGCATCCAGTTGTCTCCGATTCTACAACAGAGTCCGAATATATAGCAGCTTCTGATGCATCCAAGGAAGCTATCTAGATTCGAAACTTTTTCCAGGAGCTTGATGTGGTGCCTAGCAGTAAATATCCTATCACGTTGTATTGTGATAATATTGCAGCGGTGGATCTTGAAAAATAACCAAGGTAACATCAACAGACAAACCACATACTCCTAAAGTATCACTTCTTGAGGGATTTATATCAAAGGGGTGAATTTGTAGTGATCAGAGTGTCCACAGAAGAGAACATAGTGGACCCCATGAATAAAGGCCTATCTCAGCAGAAGCATGAATATCATGTGAGAGCTAGCAGGTTAAAGGTTGTTAGCAGTTGGATCTTGTCCAAGTGGGAGTCTCTTGGAGTTGGTGGCCTAGAACCAACTAAATTGTACTTTATTCATTAATAAAATCCTTATCACATCTTGATTGTTCTTTTGTGTGACAATGCATGTGATAGTGTCTTAAGGATAACTGTTGCATTAATGGGTCATAGTGGATCCCTGCTATAATGAGAACCCAGAAGTGCCATAACACTGTTCTTGAATATATGTTCTATGGCTGGATGGTGTTATTTGAGGGACACAAATAATACAGGCCATTAGGGGTGAGGACTTATAAAAATTTGAGGCACCTTCTTATGGTGTGCGCCCTTGGTAATATCTAGGAGGATATTATGAGAACGAGACCTTCTAGTAGGAAATACACATTTCATAGTGTCATTGGATATTACTATATGAAGATGTGTGTATTGGTCCTTAGAATTTAAGATTATTATTAATGGGTATTAAAACTCACGTACATAGATGTACTGATGAAAACTATGATGACACACTGTTTACAGTGAGGTAGGATTCGTTGGATGCATCACGAGTAATACTACATTAATAGATAATACGAGAAAATATTTTTCCCTTCTGTTGTATAACGGAAGTAGATATCTCAAGCCCTTTTATGGAATTGATATAGCCTAAATAAATCCATGTCCATGGTAAGGAATGGGTGAGTTCAATTCCGGGAAGTCAAAGAAAGAATAATTGAGCACATAGGTTGATGACACTAGCATGAAACCTTCTTGATTTGAGATATTGGGACAAAGGGATTATATTACACGGTAAACATTCATAGGAGGTGACATGTCATTGCATCGTCAACTTCTTTCTCTATGGGTGCCTTGGCGTGTTGCTAGACGTTAATCTTGGACTTTAGGTAATCTCCGCCTAATACCATTGAGAAAAATTCCTAGAGGGTCACACACTAAATGTGTCCATGTATCTCAGTTAAATATTAATTTAACAAGTTAAATAAAGATTATTCCCAACTGTGGTTTAATATATATTTAAGGATGCCTGATTGCATTTATTTCGACACTAGTTATTCGAGAGAATATATCGTGGGTGGAATAATATATATTTATTAGAAAGTAATGTAGTTACATTTATTTCAGAAATAAATAGCAATTATTCAAGGTATAATAAATGTGGTGGAGGAAATAAATGAAATTAAAATCAAGTACACACTGTGTATTAATGATTACATGCTGTGTAGTTTTGTTAGTCAGGATTTTGAGGAAATAATATTGTTTTATTAAATGATATTTTTTATAATCAGTGTGGGCGCATGTTAAAGAATTAATGATTCGACATGGAGATTTTCAATAAGAGTTAATGAAATAAATAAAACACGTAACACATTTATTTATTTTCATAACTTTATAACCAAAAACCTGATTATAAATATCCTCACAACCCCAACACCTTCCAATGAATCATTGTGCACAAAAATTCTGGAAAATTATCTCATGGCTGAGAGAACTCCTTCCTCCAAGAACGCGCTCAAGACCGAGAAAGATCCTCCTCCATTAGATCAAGGTGATATAAGGCAGAAAAAACAAGAAAAGGCTTCGCTACACTAGCTCCCGAAGATTCCTTTGGCGACGTCCAGAGATATGTGGTGCACATGTGGATCATCGCTAGAGGACGTCTACACTTGGCTTCTACGACGCAACGATGAATCACATCGAAATGTGACCGAAAAACATCAACTAAGAAAGAATTCCATCAAGGTAATTCTTTTCAATTAATTAAATTAATTATAACCAACATATGATGATCCTCTTAATGGTTCCGGGACCCTTCTCTTTTTTTTCATTCTTCATTCTATTCTGAAGATGTGGAATTTTATTATTGTGATGGATCTTGGATTGAACGTTGTTTAACGATAAAATTATAGTTAGGAAAACCCGCAAACATTCTTCCGTTGTTCATGGAACCTAAAATCCTATGCTGATGTATGAGAACAATGGATTTTAGGAGCTCAATATGAAGATTAAATAAAGAAATGTTTTACGTTTTCATTTTTATGTACCTAGATTTCAAAGACACTAGACTTTATGATCCTTGTATTGTTTTCATATGTATAATTATACATAAAATCATTTAATGTTATTTTTAAAAGGATAGGGTCTCTATACTTGGTATTAGAGGATGGTTTAATTATTTTTAGAGATTAGGAATAGACCACTTCAGTAAAAACCTTAGGGATGAGACTATGTATAAGAAAACATCCATAAATTTTGGTAAGTATAGAGTAAGTGGTTTATCAAGAATCCCTTTCTAGATAAAAATAGGTAGAGGTTGCTCTGGAACAGATGTATCTTAGGGTAAACCCCCAAAACACATCTTTGAGCTAGACTCAAATGGGAACTGGTGCATGACAACAGGCCTTGCTGCACTCTTGGTTTGATACTCATGGGGGATATGCTTTGGTAAATTCACGATATTTTTCCAAACCATTATTAAGGTAATAAAAAAATCCCATAAGAATATAAGTTAAGAAATATATCAAGGATAGCCTAGATTTAAACCTAGGGAATCAAAATTTAGGATATAATTCTACTTTAAAAGTTTTTCCTTTTATGTTCAAAGTTTTCTTTTTATGCTTAATATCTAAGTATTCATGCCCTCCAATTATATATTCTTTTTATTAGTTAATGGTGGGAAATAGAAGAATGTGTTCCAATAATCAACGTGATATGGAATGTGATTATTTCCCTAATGATATGCCAAATATTATGGGAACATGTGCTCAAAACTTCTTGACAGTACTTGCTCAGTTGGATCAAGTGATGAATAATAACTTGAATCATGTGGAACACCCTCCACCTCCAAGGAAATATCAAGTTGCCATTTAATCCTTCATGTAGAAAAGTAATCCCATGTTTACTGGATCTTCTGATCCCCTCTTTGCAGAATAGTGTATTAACAACATTGTAAATATATTCTCTATCCTCTAGTGCTCAGAAGAAGAGAAAGTCAAATTGGCAGTCTATCATTTTGATGGGGAAGCTAATCAGTGGTGGACTCTAATCAAGAATACAAAGTACCACGAGTAAATAGATTCAATGGATTTTTAAGAATTTAAGAATTTTTTTCCATAAATATTTTCCCTGAACCCCTACCTCAATATGAAAAGAGAGTCCCTCAGAATCAAGCAGAAGGAGGATGAGTCTATCAGGGTGTATGAAGAAAACTTCACAAGGATTTCAAGATGCACCTTCAGCTTTGTCATGAACACCAAAATCAAGGTGGATCGCTTCGCTAGATGACTAAAGACATGTCTATGAAAAGTGTTTATGATTCAAGACATTGATAGTTATGATGAGACTGTTTGTTGGGCCCTTAAGGTTGAAATACAGATCAGAGACTCGCAATGGTTTCATAGGCCAAGTGAAAAAAGTGGAAAATGGAATCTAATATGGGTGGTTTTGAAAATAAATATCATGATGTAAAGAAGATCTAACATCCTACATGTCAAAATTGTGGGAAGAAGCATCCTGGGAACTATCTAAAGGAAATCCAAAATTTCTTCAAATGTGGAAGAATGGGACATCTTGATAAAAACTGCCTAAGGGATATGAAGAATCACACTAATGTAGAAGAATAAAATAATGGTCAGATAAATGCTCAGCTAGTGGTGCAGTGTTACAACTGGAAGGGACATGGGAATTATGTGAAAAATTTCTCTAAACCAAGGGTTGTCGAAGGAAATCAACAACATACTCCAAGGCCACAACGAAGGGATTATGCTATCCATACTACTAAAGTGGAACCAGACAACGATGTGGTGACAAGTATGCTAGTTATTCATTCAAGAATAGTGATCATACTATTTGAGTCTGGTTTTACACATTCTTTCATATCTTGAAAGTTTAGTAGAACTTTTCAAATACCACAACAAAATTTGGAGGATAACTCATCTATGAGAATAGTGGATGGGTAAATTATTGAATCCAAGGTTTATAACTCCTCCCTAATACACGATTTTGGACTAAACCTCCAAAAAAATCTCATCATACTTCCTTTTGTAGATTTTGACGCTATCTTGGGCATGAATTGGCTATCTTTATACAAATCCAACATCAAATTTCTGGAAAGCAAGATCAATCTTCACATCCTGAAGCATACTTCAATTCTTTACAAGTTTAAGGAGGAAGATGAATCTCTTTTAAAATCATTATCTCAAGTGTGGACATTAATTTCTTATGAGAAACCATGTCTAGCTCAAATGATTGTGACAAAGGAGAGAATCATACTTGAAGACATTCCCATCATGAGGGATTACATGGATGTATTCTCAGAAGAGTTTCTAGGTCTTCCTCTTAATAAATAGGTTGAGTTCTCAATTAAACATATTCCTAGATCCCTACCTATATAAAAGACACCTTATAGAATGGATACCATAGAGTTGAAAGAGCTGAAGAAACAATTACCGGAGAATCTAGAAAAGGGTTTTATACGCCTAAGTGTTTCGCCATAGGGTGCGCTAATCCTCTTCATCAAGAATAATGATGGATCAATGTACCTCTGAATTGATTATCGTGAGATTAATAAAATCATGATAAATAACAAGTATCTCTTGAAATAGATAAATGACTTCTTTGATCAGCTTCATGGAGATAATTATTTCTCTAAGGTGGACCTTCGGCTGGGATATCACCAATTAAAGGTAAGGAAGGATGATATTCTCAAGGCTACCTTTCGAATGAGGTATGGACACTATGAGTTCATAGTGATTCCCTTAGGACTCACTAATTATCTAGAAATTTTCATAGATTTAATGAATAGGGTCTTTATAGATTACCTCGACAAATTTTTGATAGTCATTATTGATGATATTCTGATATACTCTAAGAGAAAGGAGGAACTTGAGGATCATTTGAATACTATGCTAATGACTTTTCAAAGGGAGAAGATGTATGCAAAGTACAGAAAATGTGAGTTCTGGATATAGAATATATCATTCTTGGGGAATGTTATCACCAACAAAGAGATATTTGTGGACCCTTCAAAGACAAAGACAATTAAAGAGTGGCCCAGACTAAAATCTATAACAGATATCTACATATTTCTGGGTCTATCTAGGTATTATTGAAAATTTATTAAGAAATTATCATGATTTTCAAACCCAATGACCAAGATGACATGGAAGGGAGTAAATTTTTTCTAGACCCAGGAATGTGAAGACTATTTTAAGGAGTTGAAAAAGAGGCTTATCACTGCACCTGTACTCACACTCTCAAAAAGTGGATAACTCTTTGTGGTGTACAGTGATGCTTCAAATAAGGTCTTAGTATATGTATTGATAAAAAATAATAAAGTGATAGCCTACGCCTCCAAAAAAATGAAAATCCATGAGAAAAACTATCCTACGCATGATCTAGAGTTGGCAGTTGTGATCTTTGCGTTGAAAATATGGTGGCATTATGTGTACCATCTGATCTAGAGATAAAGAAGGATCTCTTAAATGACGCACATTGCTCAAAATTATCTATTCACCCAGGGAGAACAATGATGTATCATGATCTCCGAGAGAACTTTTGGATGGAAAATATGAAGAAGGATATTTCTAAGTATACATCAAAGTGTCTGGTATGTGAGAAAGTGAAGGATGAAAGGAAAAAGTCTAAGGGAATGATGTGACCACTACCCATAGAAACATAAAAGTGGGAGAAAATCACCATGGAATTTGTCACCAGAATTCCAAGGATATCCAAAGGAAACAATGCTATATGGGTCATTGTGGATCGTCTTACAAAGACAACTCACTTTATCTCAATTCAAGACGACTTCTCATTGGATCAAATTTCACAGATATATAACAAAGAGGTGGTAAGGATGTATGGAGTACCAGTCTATATTGTATCCAATAGTGATATGAGATTCACCTTTAAGTTCTAGAAAAGTCTCCAACATGCTATAAGCATGGAACTAAACTTCAATAGAGCCTATCAACCTCAAACTGATGGAAAATATGATTGGACTATTTAGACACTAGAAGATATATTGATAGAGTGTTTTATAGACTTCAAAGAAGGATGGGACTAACATCTTACACTGATTGAATTCTCCTACAACAATAGTTTCCACTCAAGAATTTGATTGGAATCATACAAAGACCTTTATGGGAAAAGGTTCAGAAAACCGACATGTTGGGATGAAGTCAGTGAGCATAAGCTGCTAGGACCTGAAATGGTCGAAGAAATAGTAGAGAAGTTGAAAACCATTTAGCAGCACATCAATGTAACCCAAAGTTGATAGGAGAGTTATGTGGAAAATCTTCAATGAGACCTTGAGTTTAAAGTTGGAGATATAGTATTCCTCTTCATATCTTCAAGGAAGAAGGTCATGAGGTTTGGGAAGAAAGGAAAGCTAAGTTCTAGGTACATCATCCCCTTAGAGATTTTTGATCGTGTCAGGGTTGTGGCCTATCCACTAGCACTTCCACTTACCATGTCTTAAGTACACGATGTCTTCCATGTATCCCTCTTAAATAAGTACATACTAGATCCTTTACATGTACTATCTTCAGATGTGGTACAGTTAGAGAATGATATTTCTTATGAGGGGCATCCAGTGAAGATCTTGGATCATAGAGATAATGTTCTGTGTAATAAGACTACTCACCTTGTCAAAGTACTATGGCAGAACCATAAGTATGATGAGGTAACATGGGAACTGGAGGAGGCAATGAAGGAAAGTACGCACACTCATTTATGGATTAGAATATAAAATGAAATTTTGAGGGAGAAATTTCATAATGGGGGAATAATGTAATGACCTAATGTCTTATCAATGGAAATTCACTTCTTATAATTATGTCATATAATCACATGAAATCAAAACACATTGAACTACTAAGTACTATGTGACCTTTAAACATAATATTGTCACTTTTTTTATTTGAATTTCAAAAATATGACATACATAGTTGCGATCAGTAAGATGTTTGGAGTCCGATAAGACAAACTTATTTTTTTGGGGAATAGTAACCTACCCTTATGTATAGTAACTTAACCTTATGAATAGTTATATGACCCTTAGGAATTTTAGATCATCTAAAATAATAGTAACCTCACCCTTGAATGTATAAATAAAATTTAGGCATCTTATAAGTGATAATATGAGCATAGTAAAAGTATTGGTATTTTTGTAAGTCATAAATAATTAATTGCAATTAATTAATTAATTTAAAAGAAAATTTATTTTCCTAAAATGTGTTTGTAAATTAATAGTTTTATGTCTTTTAGTTTTAAGATAATTTTATAATACCTTATGTAATTTTTGAATGCGTTATAAAATCAGTTATAGTTTTAAAATCCATATATTTCAAGTAAATTATGATTTTAATTAAAAATTAAATTAATCATATTTAGAAAATTATTTTTTAAAAATGGATTTATTTTTTGGATTCTACACATCAAAAAATTATTTGTGTGAATTTTTAGAAATTTTCTAAAATACTTGATTTTTATGAATAGTAAAATACAGAAATTTACCGTATATATATATTATATGTTAAATACACTATTTATTGAGTTATGGATGATTTAATCACCTTGGGTTCAAACTCAAATGAATATATTACTATTTTTGGTCATGTAATGATCACTATTTCTTATCTTTTGGAAAAATAATAAAATAATTATTAAAATATTTAGAAAACCCTCCTCCCCTCCACTATAAAAACCACCCACACTCCCCTCTTCTCTTCACTTCTCTCATGACATGTGAATTGACTAAATTATGATAAAAGATCTCACCAATATCCTCCCCCACGTCCAAAAGACCTTGGTATCCTCAAAATACCAAATCTTCTCCCCTTAAGAGGCTCTCAAGGAAGACTAATTCAAGAGCTAAATTCTTCTTTTCAATTCTTTTACTATCTTTTCAAGTTCCATTATTTTCTTTTATATACTTACTTATCCACCTCCAAATGTTATGATAAATCCAGTACCTTATATTTACTAAATTTTTTTTATGACAATGGAATAAATTATTATCCCCTCTCCTTTACCCTTATTTTATATTTGTAGTAAAAACACCATCCGATATGTGTTAATTTACCACATTCAAGGATGATGGATTTTCAATTTCTATTACCATATTCAATTCTAGTCATGAACCCATTATAATGGTTGAACCAGATTATAATATATATATTATGTCTCATCTATGTTTCTGGAATCTTTTTGTACGCATTTATAAAACAAAATGTGTTTGTTGTGATCAAAGACCGCCAATTAACCCAAAAGGTTATCACTAAAGTTTTATATAATGATTCATCTCAAATCAAAGTAACCAAAAAAAATTTGAAACCACGTAACCTTCAGGATGTTAAATAATAAAATATAACACCAATTCTAGACAACCATATTCATTTTACAAGATTTTCCGTTCATGTATATAAGTAAACCGATCACAAAACAAACGGACCCAAATAATGAAATTACACCTCATAACCAATCAAAAAGATTATGAATGAACTCAAAAAGGTTATACTAAATCAATTACATGTAAAATAGGTTCTGGAATTATTAATTAATGAACCCAATTTTATTATTTAGTTAATTAATATCATGTAGAGAACACCATCAGACTAAAGGTAAGGGATTCTACCCGAACCTCCATTATTTCTTCAGGTTATTCTGACTCTCCTTTTAGCCAAATGAAATCCTATATTATATTTATGTACATATGATAATTTATATTTATATATAAAAACCCATGTATCAATATCCATTAATCATTATATTTCATGGATATACATTCTTTTAAGTGATTCACTCCTCGATACTTCCTGATAAGCAAACCCGTTTTAAGGAAACTTCTTGAATTCTTACCCAATTTCAAGTACACTATACGATAAGTTTTTAAGAAACCATTATATTTATAAAACCACTATTTTTATCATGAAAAATTTCTTGGTTCACTTCTGGTTTTATATAAAATATTATTCCATTTTCTTTTTTAAACGATCTTTGATATTTTCATTAAACCGCACTAAAATGTTTTAATTTTAAAATTTATTAAAAACACTTTTAAATGTTATTACTTAAATTTGGAATCAATTATTATGATATATTCCTATTATACCTTATGAACTTCCATTATTGATCTAATTCTTTTTATATGGACACTTGTATGATATGCCCATTCGTTATGCTTTATGACATGATTATGATACCCATTTCTTTCTATGGGTACCCTTATGTTTATGTATGATTGATTATGTATGATTATTAATGTGGAAAGAATATTTATGAACATGTTAAGATGTGTTCTCTCAGATAGTGCTCCAATTAATTGGGTAATTTTGAGTCTCATGAGACATTATGTGCAATAGTCTTGGCGGTTAGCCTTGACTTGTACTACCATGTGCAATGGTCTTGGTGGTTAACCGTGAGTTGTTATCCTCTATATGAAAAAAGACTTAAATAATGCTAAATTCATGTTTTATGTTTCTACCACATTATTATGACTGCATGTTTATATGATCCCATGTTTATATGTTATGATTTCACATGTTCCATGCTTTTTTATATCATTATTTCATGCCTTATAACCCATGTGATAAAGCTTTATTACTATTCTTATTCCCTTATTAGGATATTTAGCTCACCCATTTGTTCATATTATTACCAAGTTATCCTATGCCTATGTATGAGCATAATGGAAGTTAGGAGCTCAATAAGAATATTAAATAAAGAAATTTTTTATGTTTTCAGTTTCATGTTTTTAGTTTTATGTACCTAGTCTTCAAAGACACTAGAATTCACGATCCATGGCTTATTTTCCAATGTATAGTTATTCATAAAATCATGTAATGTTATGTGTAAAAGGATAGGTTCGCTATACTGAAGTGATAAATCTTATGCCTTTTGTTCCTCTATGAGTGCCCCAGAATATAATTTTGTGAGCTCAAGTAGTGGGGTTTCTTGAAGTTTCCCCTCCACTTTGACTACTGATATAATCAAAGAATTTACTTTAGTTTCAACTTCTTCCACCACCACTTGATCCTCTTCTTCTTTAATCTATTTTAAGAGGGCTTTGCTGATTTCACCCATGATATACTTACACTCTTACATTAAAATCTTAGTGACCCCATCTTCATTTTACACTTTTGAAATTGAATTATGAGTAAAATATATTAGTTTTATCTCTTTAACAATTGTTTTATGTTTTTCCCAAGAAGTTAATTATTATAGAGTCATATTTTAAAAATTTATTTAGACTATGAGTATTGTTTTAAAATAATCTATGCATGAAATTAAAATAAAAAAGAAAACTAATTACAAATGTCTAAACATGGTAAATATTTGACCTAACTCCTTGATAACAGCACCAAGTTTAGTAGTAACCTTTCATGAGGCTTTTATAAAATAGAATTTAAAAAAATTGAAATGTAGTAAAATGGATGACTAGGGTCGTATCTCAAGGATATAGGCCTAAAGACTCACTATTCATACAATTATGTTTGTTTTTGTGTTTTTTAAATTATAAACAGAGGGAAAAAATACTTTGGGTGAAATTTGTGAGAGCTAAAATTTGAAAATAAAAGCAATGCAATGAGATGAATGAAATTAAAACACAATGATGTTAGGAAGAAAAGTGTCATCCCTTGGATGAGTTTATATTAATTCCTTCATTGTCCAATTAATGTTCATATCACACAAAAAATGATTATGATCCTCTATATACAAACCCATCCCTCAATTTCCTTATGTTTTGAATAAATGAAAAACTCAAGTGACCTCTTAAAGTGTATAACATACTCATATCTTCCTAGATTAGTATGAAACAATACTCTTCTACAAAGATCATACCATCACCCACCTTCTTGACATGCTTTCATATCTATTCAGTATTCAAACCTAATATTCATATCATGATCTAACAAATTTAGTAAAGGGATAAAGACTTGAACATAAAGAGGAGAAAATAAAGATGAAATCTGAATTAGAATCCACTATCACGTTCCTATGACTCTAATAACACCTATAGTCTCAAAGTTTAAATTAAATAATGAAGTGTTAATTATTAAATAATCTAAAATAACATAGTATCCCATCCTTGTATTAACCTTACAGTTAGTTCTTCAATATCATGAAGAAGGAGATCACATGCAGAGCACAATGATGAAGAAACACAATGATATTAGCGTATTGGAGAAGGGAATAAGACATTTGAAGAATAAATAAGTAAAATTTCACTTCACAAAAATCTGGAAGAATTAATATATAAATTAGAAGAAATAAAATAAGAGTGGTCCCACCAAAAAGTAATTATCAGTCACCATATCCAAAAATCCCATTCTATATTAAGCCTAGACCCTCCTCTCAAATGGAATCAAATAAGGCACCATACTCAGTTGAGATAATCATACCACAATCAAACAACATATTTATTTGAGAAGAATCAAAGTCAATGTGATTCCTTGTGTCATAAATGAAATCGAAATCAGGTTATACTCAGTATTATCTTGAAATATATGTTGTAAGCCTCACATAATGAGGAATTGAAGAGAGGCAATGCATGTGTTTCATGATCTGGACTTGATTTAGTGGGATTAAACTATTTTAGTCTCAAATATCCTTTAAGTGGGTCAGTCAAGTTTTTATTGACCATTAGTGGAGTAGGAAAATATGAAAATAAACCATGGGAAGGTCCTATTAAATGGATACATAATGATGTTGGTTTATGTATTTTGATTAAATAGATTGTTTTAGATGTTTATATGAACACATGGTGGGTGATTTTGGTGAAGTGATCTTGAGTGTGACAGGAACAAATAAGATGAACTTTGTGTATCTTATTAGAATCACCATCTATTTAAGGTCTTCAGTCCTTAGTCTGAAGCATTGTGACAATGAATATGAGTTGATTGTAAATTAAAAAATAAGGGATATATGGTGTAACATGGTATAAAAGTCATGCAGACTAGAGTTGTATGGTAGAGTGGTATTGATCACCCCTGCACTGTACTAGAGTAGGTTGGGTTACTTGATCATTTGGTCAAACACCTTGTATGTGAGGTTTTAAGAGGTAATCCATGGTTTATTTGGAAGGTGATTGTCCTCACCGAGTGTTTAATCTCTACAAAATAAAAAAATAAAAATAAATGAGAAATTGAAATGGAATTCAAGACAATACATGCAGTGGGTACATCTGCTCAATATTGTGATATCTATGAAGGTTGGCTGAGTGATGTTGCTATGACGAAGATAGAATTTTTAGTAATTGAAAGGTGTGGGCTTGGAGATATTACATCATTGTATGGGAATACTATACTTAAGACTTATTATATCATGATCTACAAGGATCTCAATATTTGGTGGTGAATGATCTGATCTTTATAGATAGATTCACCGACTTTGGAGATCTGATTTGTGGGTTGAATCTAGTGAAATTTATGGCTTATTTTTTTCAAGGTGTTGTCTTGATTTTATGGAGAGTTATTTCTAATAGGCCCTCAAGGTCTTTGGGTGTGATTCATGCAACTTGGCAAGGGGAATTGGTCAGGCATGTAAGAAGAGGGGCTAACCTAGAGAGGAATGTCAAACCCACAAGTGCATTTCCAAAATTGACTAAATCAATAAAAAGGGGTATTATTAAATTTAAATACTTTTTTTACACCCATAAAAATGAAAATGAAATTATGAAATAATTATTTGAAATTTAAGATTCATAGGTGCGTTAAAAAATCCAAAAAATATAAAAAAATGTTTAACTTGAGAGTTTTAATTTGGCATGATGGAATTTAAATTAAAGATAACAAGAAAATATTTTTTTTATTGGCCTCAGAACCTTGTAAAGATAGAATGAACTAACATAGATTTTATAAGTAATATCATAATTCTCTCCCAATTCAAAATATTATGTGCACCCTTATGAAATTAATACCCCCTAAAATTTTAGGAAGTTCTATAACTCGTTCTACTATAGAGGAATCCTCTAATAAAGAGAAGGAATGTGCCTCTGCCAATATCATCTAGTTGGTGGATCACTATGATAAATTGTTGGTCGGAGTGGACACTCAAGAGGGGGGTGAATTGAGTTCCAATTAAAAATTTCTGTTAAAAACTTTAAGATTAAATCCCCCAATTTGAAAAACAGCCCAGTCAATTAAGGCAGTAGAGATATAGGTGAATTATTGTTCAACAGGTTTCTCTAAGGTTGATTAATCCTCAGTAAGGTTAGTTTGATGACTAACTTTACTTTTGAAACAAGTTTACTAAACAAATCTCTTATACACACTAACCAAAATTGACTATCAGAGTATTTGCAAAAACAGATTTCTTGTTTACAAAAAAAAAGGAGCACAGCGGAAAAGGGAAAGCAAAGTAAAGAAAAGAATAACAAGCTATTTCAAACAAGAGGTTCAGTCTTAAGCTAATACTTAGTCCTCTTCCACTTGGTGATCACCTGCCACCAAGAAATTTTATAAAAAGGATTGATAGACAGCCTGTATCGGGCTTTACAACAGTTTTCACAAACTGTCCAGGTTTGACAACCTCTGCCACAGTTATACGTGGGAAAACAAATGACCAAGCCACACCAGGCTTCTTCCACAGTTATACGTGGGTAACAAATGTAAAATGGTTTGGGATAGGGATTTTCAGTATCCCTCAGTTTAAGCACAGGAGACAGTGTGTGTAATACTAGCACACTGCTCACAAATGTAAAACACTTAAACACAGTAGAGCAAGAGATAGAAAGAAGAAGGTGTAGAGTGCTCTATAGTGTTGGCAGATCAGTTCTGGACTCGTAGGAATGAGTGACTTGAAGCTTTGGTCCTTTTTCTGTAAGTTGACACTAAAACAGAGTGTCGTGATTTCCAGACTTCCAGATGTTCAAGTGATCAGCTTCTTTGAGTTTGAGTGCTTCACAACATGGCTTTTAGGAGACGGTTCTTTCAGTCGGTTCACTTGAGACTCTTTTGTTCTTCAGAATGAATGCTCGAGAGTTCTTCTTTTTGTGTATATGCGTATCTCCTTCTCAGTTGTAGATGTTAGACTCTGTGTGTCCTTCCTCTATTCTTGTTCGTGCATGTCACTGTTCTTTTCGTTCCATTCATTCTTATTCTTGAATGCTTCTCTCTTCTTTTTATACTCCTCCATATATGCCCTTTTTGTTCACCCGAGGCCGACAAGATAAATAGTCTTGAGTTACACGTGCAATCTTCCTCGTACATTGTATTATTTCTTGACATGTCTGCAAATATCAATAAATAATGTTAGGTGTATTAATTTGTCTAGACATGACCGTTAGATTAGTATTAATCAAATTGGTAAAGAAAAAAGTAGAAATATAATAATAATAGACTGGTCGAGAATGTATGTCACTGTGGACTTCAACTGTGGTCTTCCAACTATGGACTTCCTTCTGACTGCTGACTTCAACAAAAGGCTTGCTGTCTGTAGGCTTGCAATGGTAGCTTTTACTCCATGTAACTGTAGCCTCTCTAACTGTAGACTTGTAATATCAAATTTGTAGAACTGTAACCTTTGTCAACTGTAGACCTCGATCATCAGTAGAATTAGTCGACAGAAGCTGTCTAACTGTAACCTTGACTGTAGACTTATGACTGTAGGCTTGTTCGACTGTGAACTTGAGCAGAGAAAACTTTGAACAGAAGTCTTGTAACTATGACCTTCGTCTGTGAGCTTTGACAATAGATAGCGGTAGACTCGTGACTGTAAGCTTGTATTAGTCTTCGACTGTAACCTTGTAACTGTGAACTTATTGCAACAGTAACTTAAGGTGACAGTTAGCTGTAACTGTGACTTTGAAAAGAAAACTCTGACTGTTAGCAAACAATACTAAACTTATGTAAATACTACTGTAAATACTACTGTAAGAATATGAACTTTTTAGAATAAAATACGTTTAAGCATAGAATAATAAGATTAATTCAAGGTTTTAATACATCATAATCAATGTGTAAGCATGATTTGGGATTATCAAAACAGGTGATTCCAACAATCTCCCCCTTTTTGATAATCACAAATTATGTCAGTATGGAATGAAATATAGATGTATCAGAGAGAAGTGTGCAAAACACAGTATTAGCAATATGAGCACAAAAATTAGGTATAATCCTCAAGGATTTCTCCCTCTTTGTATAGGTTCATTTCTCCCCCGAGTTTTCCCTATTTCTCCCTATTTCTCCCTATTTCTCCCCCTTTGTGATTAACAAAAAGAAAGACAGAGAGAGAGAGAGAATAAACATTGTATTAATAATGAGTACATTACATGGCCCAAAACGTGAATACATGATCCCTATCAAAAAAAACATAAACAGACTCAATCCTCTTCATCTGTAGGTAAGGGATCTTTTCCTTTGGAGGAAGAAGATGGAGCAGTAGGTGAAAGATCAACAGGCTTAGGAATTGTAACAGGAATGTCTAGAGGGGCAGCAACAGATGCTCCTGAAGGCCTGTAGTGAGTAGCTTGCCGAGGTATCAGTGGTCTAAGGCTTCTGAGGGCATCAGCAGGAGACATTACTGAAGAACCACTGGGGTTGGAGACAGGTAGGGCAGGAGGAACTATAACAGGTGTGCAGTCCACATGAAGAAAAGGTAGGAGCAGATTCCTGAAATCCATGATGATGTTTCCTCCTCTGTCCATGGCAGATAAGAAGTCATTTTTGTTTTCCAAGAATTTATCCAAAGCCGGGGTCAACTCTCGTAGCTTGCTAACTTGTTCTTTGAAAGCTTGAGTTACAGGAGGCAGCTTCATAGTTTCTAGCATGAGCTTGAAGTGATGGTTCAACTGATGCTTGGTGAAAATCCGATCAAAGTAATGATCCACTTTACTTTTGATGGCATCCTGAGAAGCAGTAGCAGCCTGCAGGTGCTCACGAACAAAGCCACTGACTTCTCTTGTAGTAGCAAGGATCTGTAGGTCTGATGTGTCATTTGCATGGGCCTGAGTAAGCTCTTCTCTGAGCAGGCTTCTAAACTGCTCAAGGTCTACAGGAGAGCTAGATGAAGGAAGGGACTTGACTGAGAATGCCACTGTCTCCTTGAAAGATTGAGTCAGATTTCCAATCACTTTCTGAATGACAACATCCTGATTGCTAAAGTGTTTTTTTACTGATTTCTTGAAAGCCTCAAATACTTCCACAAACTGCTTGACCACTTCTTTGATGTATCGAATCTCACTGACCACTTGTGTCTGAGAACTGCTCAGGGCAGTTAAAGAAGCAACTGATTGTCTGAGGGCCACTACTGCTCCAGTCCAGCTTTCAATTTGAGTGTGGCACACTTTCATTTCATCCATCACTTCTTTGATTGGACTTCCCACAACACATCCTAGAGATAATTCTAAGGATTGTTCTACATTTTTCAGCTCATCAAAAAGACTGGTTTTCAATTCAGCAACAGACTGTCTGATGGTCTCCTTCATTTCATTCTTTAAGGATTCAAGGTCTTCCTTGGTGGCCAATCTTTCAGTTTCTAACACTGGAGAGCTGTTAGTTAGGATAACTGGATTTCTTGGTGGTTGGTTTTCCTCATCTGAATCCTCATAATTGAGTCCTAACACCATGTATCCTGGATCTGAGGTCCATCCTTCTATATCATACAGTACAGAGACTGAACCAAAACGCTCCCCCTCACTTGGAGCTCCTTCCTGAACATTTTCTACTATCTGCTCGACTCTGGGTAACTCTAAGTTCTCTTCTGTATCTCTAGCAGGTTCCATATTTGCTTCCTCTGTAGGTTCAGCAGTGAGGTTAGCCTCCCTCTCTGTTGAGTCATCAACCACTTCCATGACAACAGTAGTAGAGACCACTCCTGCTTCCTGGTCAGACACTGACTTGTCTGTATACCCTATCAGAGGGCTCATACTAAGTTTTTCTGTTTCTTCACCACTGATCTCCTCTTCATCTTCTGCAACAGTTTCTTGATTTTCATTTGAAGCTCCAGCCTCTTCTGCTTCGACTGTATCATCCTCGTCAGAAGTGTCCTTGACAAAATATTGAGATTCTTCTTCTTCTTCTTCTGTAGACTTAGTCTCACTGTCTCTTAGAACAGGTTCTCTACTAGGTAGTTCTTTTGGAGGGCTTGCTGCTCCAAACACCACTGTCCTGATAGGACTGTGAGTAGTCTCAGGATCACTCCCTTCATCAATTGGGGTGTTCTCTCTTGCAGAGTCACCAACTACTGCAGTCTGTTCATCATCTGAGTATACAGGTTCAGGCTCATCAGGCTTTAAGCCTGGATCTCTCCTATCTCTTGGTCTAGAGGGATGAGTAGAAGGGATAAATTTCTCATAGATTTTCTCCTCATCATTCACCCATGATTTCTTCCAGGGATTCCAACTGATCCTCATGAATTTGCAGATTACTTTCGAGATACATACACTGTTCTTTGCCACTATCAACTCTTCCTAACTTCCAGCTGCACCTTTCACTTTCAACATTACCGAAATGAGTTTAGCATGAAACAAGGCACTTGATTTTGAGCTTGCCTTTATCATGTCCTCCATCCGAGCCATCAACAACCTACAAAGGTTGACCTTCCTTCCATGTTTTCATAAGTACATCAAGTAAATATCCTGGTGCTTCAGAGTTACAAAATCTCCTCTTCTAGGACTCAGTACATGCTGAATAAACTTAAACAGAAGCCTGTCCTCTCCACTCATTTCAGCAGCAATAATCTTTCTTACTGTGCCATTGCCTGTCAGTTCTTCCAGAGCCGTCTTGTAACAGCCCAAGATTTTATAAAAAAATATTCTTTTTAATTTTATTAAAGTCTTGTGTTGTACGCTACACCAAAAGGAGCTTGCACAACACGCATCCTTGACTTGCCTTGCATTACACGCAATCACGACCTTCCTCGATAGCGTGTGTAATACGCAATACCGAGTTTCACTAAACAACGATATGCTATTAAAATATTATTAAAACTAGCCGTTATGAATAGTAATAACCACTTTTTAAAATTCTGTAAATCTTATTTTTCAAAATGAACTTCATTCTTGGATTCGGAGTATCGAATTTAGCCTAAGGTGAAATTTTGGTACTTTTCGGATAACTTTAATATTCTGATGAATAGTGAAAATTACTAAATTATAATTAAAAAAAACTTTTTTAATCGAAATAATTAATAGTGATAAATTATTAATTTGAGTGGTTTTAAAGTATATTTAGAATATATTTTTACAATTTAATACAATGTTGGTCATTGGATGTAATTTCACATTTAAACCGGACATAATCAAGTGTCAATCTTTTGATAGATATTGTTTCTTAAAAACACGCTATTTGTTTTAACAGCGGGATTTAATTATAAAATTAATTAATGCAAATTCTATGATATGAATTTGGTAAAATAGACTTCATTTTTGAATTCGGAATATGAAATATAGCTTAGGATGAAATTTTGGCATTGTTCTGAAAAACATCAATTTTTGATGAATAGTGAAACTACTAAGTGGTAGTTAAAAAAAATTAATTTCTTCATAAATCTTAATTTTACCGCTTCTGTGAATGAAATTTCAAAAATCCGAGAGACACGGTTAATATCAAGGACTAAAATGTGGTTCAATGAGATGAAAATAATTTTTTGGTGAATAGTAACTTTTTACTATTTTTACCGCGGTTAATAGTAAATAGGATAACTAAGGGTAAATATGATATCAATATTACCCTAACACATGTCCTAATTCTATTGGAAAAGTGTAATTCGACCAAAAACAAACTTAGGAATAAAATATGACCATTTAGGCCCACTTGGATTAGATTAGGACATTTATTATTAATTTATTTAAAGAAGGGTTAAAATAGTTAAAATCAAAGTTTAATAAGTAAATCATTTTTAATATGGAGTTATACATAAGATAAATTCGATTGTAAATATTCATTAGAAAGATAAAAAGATTTCCTACATTATGGTATTTTATTTGTAATTTTTAGACATCAAATAATATAATTTATTTATGACACAAAGATGATGCAGTAATTATCTTATTAATGAAATATTGACAAAATTGATAATATAAATACCAAAATAAATGTAATTTAAGACTTTTTATGAATTCCACTAATTTTCTAGGTTACTATGATATATTAATGTTGATTTAATCAACTTGGTTTGAACATATAATTCTGTTATGACTTTCACAAAAATCATATATCAAATAGTGTCAAAATTGACACAAAATAGTTTTTAAATAAAATATTATATTATTAATTGTTATTTTATTCCTAAAAATCTAAGGTTCGGCCAAATGACTTAGATACGGATATATATATTAATAATAAACAATTTGGGGTTCGTTTGGCATGTTATAGTAAGTGTATTAACCATATAGTGAAAGAAAACAAAAAGACACAGTAAAAGTTAAATTAATTAACTTAGAGTTAAATCTAATTGATAAGGTTAAAATAATACCCTAAACTTGTCTAAATCCTATTGGTTGATAGGATTTCGACCCATCCCCACTTTATCTTCGAAATAAGACCCTTTGGAACCATTATAAACCGATTTTTACTTTAATATAAAATAATATTTTGAGATATTCCTAAGGTGCCCCTCTCCTCCCTTATAAAAGGGCACCTCCTCCCCCTCCCCCTCACACCAATTTGAGCACTCAAGCTCGGCCAACCCCTGCCAAAATCTCTTCTCCACTTCCCTAGAAACATCCTAGAGGTTCTGGTCTTCCTCAAAGATCAATTTTAGTTCCCTAAGAGGAGGTCTCAAAGAGGCACTTCAAAGAAGAGGTAATTACCGTTACCAATTCTTTCATCTTTATTTCTTCTCCCACTTCTTCTTCTTAGGTTGTTTCATTATGAAGTAATAACATCAGTATCACTCATATACTGATATTTTATTATAAGTATGAAACAACCCTATTTCACCATCTATCCATCCTATGGAAAAAGAAATCACCGCGCGTGCGTACGTACGGAATACCGTCTCCACGCCGTGGTGTAATCTATTTTCCACCACCACCTTACATGGATGGGTATAATGGTGTAAATAATAACTATACATAGTTATTACAACATCATATTGATTCTGATATATTGTATAATCCACTCCAATTCAATTCAATATTTATAGAAATGATATCATCGCTCGTGCGTACGTACAGAATACCGTCTCCACGACGCGATGAGATTCATTCTCCATGTTAACCATTTAAGGATGATTATAATGTATATATAAGAAATAATAATGAAATATATGACATTATAAAGCTACTGGATTTATGTATATATATACATATGTATGTCATCTACTTACTTCCATTTCAAGACAATAAGGAAAGGAAAATAGCGTTCATGCGTACGTACGGACTACCGTCTCCATGAACGGTGTTTTTCATTTTATTTATCTACCTATTATATAAATATATATACTGAATATATATGATATATAAATAATATTTTATATTCTGGAAGTAAGTAAATCATGATATAAGTAATAATGATGTCAAGAACAACAAGTCAAAACACCTACGATAAATGAAACGATTTTACCCAAAACGCTTCTTTAACATGGAATTTACAAAAGAACGGGTAATATAATGTCATAAGTGAACCATATATGATATCATAACAATGAATATGATTCTGTAATAAGTCAATAACATGATTTAAATCATTATACAGGAGGTTCGGACACTTACAAAGCAAGTCGGACCTAAGGTAAGGGAAATATCACAATCTCATTTTTATCCGAGATTGTTTATTCGTAAGTATTCACCGGGGTGTATTTTATCATCCACATCCATGTTTCATCAATATGTAATATTATCCACCTACAATTGTTTAAATCCATTTTTACCCTTCGGTGAGTTTTTAGTAATATGTATGAAAGGAATCTTTTGTCGTACGAGGTACTTTTTGACTTTTCCGACAAAAGTACGAAGAATGTTTTTTTTAACTTATACAGCATGGATGGATTTTTAAAACATTATTTCCAAGAAGCTTCCTTTACAAGTTATCAATTTTATTTTTAATCAACTTCTTTTATTTTAAAGTCGTATGACATGTTATGAAAGGAAAAATGTTTTTGAAGTAGAAAGGATATTTTCCTCAAGAATGGAGTTCAAGTATTTTTATCAAAATTATTTTCCATATAAGATAATAAAAGGGTTCTGTTTTTATCCCTATTATTACATGGATTTGATTATGTTGTGATGGAAATATTTTTATGAATTCCTTTATCTTATTGTTTTATGATGTCATGATGTTTCAAGAATCCCATTTTTGATTATGTGGCACACATAAGAAAGGATTCATTATAAGATGGGTGGGACCTATATCTCCCTCCAATGCATTGGGTAAAGATTTTATATCTCATGAGATAGACATGGCTGAAATGGTAGGTTATACTGGTTCAGTGAAACAGGACTGAAACGAGGGTTACTCGATTCAGAAAGGGACTTTGTCCACTAAGATAGTCTTGGCAATGAGTCATGACTAACAAGAAATGATTTTCCATGATTATGTGTGCATGCCACAAAGTTTCAAGTTTCATGTTATGATTATGGTGATCTCATTTTCACTTCTATGATTTGTTCCATGTTAAGATATTATGATCTCTTTTGCAGGTTATGATTTTCAAAAAGATATGATATGATTTTTATTTCTTTTGTATACCCTTACTGAGCATTTGAGCTCACCCTTTTATGTTTTCTTTTCCCCAGGATATAAATAAAGGTTTTAGGTAAAAAAAAGCGAAGATCTTTATGGGAGATATTGAAGATCTTTCACCACGATTAGAAGATTACGTTCCGAGTTTCCAAAGACACTAAACTATTACGATCCTTTAGTGTGTGTTTTTGTTATGTACTAAGTATTCCGCAAAAGTAATGTAATGTCCATGTACGTCAGGCTTCGGGTCTCTACAGTTGGTATCAGAGGAATGGTTTAGTCAACCTTTGGAAACTAGGATGTGAGATCTTTAGTGAGATCCCTAGAGATATTTATAAGGTATGTCTAGGGATGTCCCTAAGGATAAGTATACGTATAAGATGCAGTCCTAGAACTACGGTAACGATCATAGAATTTAACCTAAGAAGTTAGATATTGAGGATACTTCCCCTTTACTATGTTGTTTTCTCTAGCATGATTTTTGCCTCTCACAAAATTATTTTTGTGTTTTAGTTAATGGAGGGAACCAAAAGGAATTCGGTTAACAGTAAATCCAATGGACAAATTGGTGACTATGAGAAACAAAATTGTGTAATGCCTAGAGAGAATGATGTTGTGATTATGCCGAATCAGTCATCGCGATATATGATTAACAAGGTGAAATTTAGTGGTATGCCTAATTCATCAAAGAAGAGGAAGATAGACTATTATGCATGTTCGCATGTTGAGGAGTATAAAGAAAGGAAGATTGAGATTTCTAAAGAAGGGAAGAAGAACCTTGAGGAATACCTCAAATGGAGGGACCGATGTTATCTGTGTGGAGAAAAGGGTCATAGAGTGACAGATTGTTATGGAGTTCAATGTCTTATTTGTGGAGAACATGGGCATTACCCAACTCAATGCCCTGACCTAAAAAGTTACTTCTAAACCAAGGAAGGACTTACTCCAGGACAATCATTGAAGTGGATGGACAGAAGTGTGTATGTATTGGTATTCAAGAATAATGTTGTTGAGGTACTTTTATGGTGTACTGAAATATTTATGTTTTGGTCTATTGTGGTTTTCAATAATTTTATGGTACCGGTAACCATGAAAAGTGATTGAGACATTTTTGGTAAACAGATGATATGAGCATAATGAAGGGATAAGAAGATAATGAGATGTTTGATTGTATTCATGAGCTCATGATTGATATAAGGACTAAGTGATATCATGGATTGAGTATATAGAATTTTGAGGATTTTGGTATGTGGAAAGTGTTAACTTTTAACTGCATTCATGTTTTCACTAAGGTATTGAAGAGAATACATGATTAAGGACTTTGAATGTTTAGAATGTGACCAACAAAACATATCTTATGATATATGGGGATCAACGATGGTATTAAATCTCTGGTAATCGTTTTCACTATGTTATGAGAGTGGACTGCAGTATTATGGATAAGCCTAAAGATTGAAATGGATTATGTTGGACATAAGTGATTATTGTTTAAGGATAGAAGTTTTTTTTCGATATTATTGATGGGATGTTATAATAATGTAGTTTTAGAAAAGGGACAACCTGTAGGACGGGCGACAACCCATCGCTTCGGACAAGGCTGTAGGAATCGAACCCACAACCGAAGTGCGGCTGGCCTTTATCGCCTACCACTGGCCTACAGGAAGTCCCTGTTTAGTAGAAACTAGTTTTATTATATTAAGTAGTATGATATATGAAGTATAAGTCCATTTTAGGAACTATATATGATTAATCTCACTATAGATCGACTTATGTATATAAATTTTTGCTAACCTTTTGTTTGAGACAGATGGAATGACCCGTCATTCTATCACATGATCTGCTAACACTTCACGAATAACAAATTCAACTATTTAAGAGATGAAGTGGAAATTGTTCTAGGCACGAACAATAGTGAGATTGTACCAAAATAAAGAAAGTATTTATTCCAATTCAAATTTTCAACTTTAGGGAAATGATCTTGAAAACCAAAAATGTTGTCCTAGTGATCTTATACCTGATGAATCGGATGGTACCTTATATCATCACAAATCTATGGATTTGTGATTACTGGCTTTTCCATAGCCATGTTCTCTACCACTCTCCATCAGAACATGATGGTTAGATTTCTCTTCCATATCCATATTTTCACCTATGTGGAAACCCAATGATTAGTTTATTTGGGTAACCGTTACGTTTCATACTTTTGTTTTTAAAGATTGGTTTTGATATTCCTTTTTACGATGTGGGTTTCTATTAAAGAAACTTTCGAATAGTAAACCATTTATAACCCCGATGAATTTCGAGGGCGAAATTCATTTTAAGGGGGGTAGAATGTAACAGCCCAAGATTTTATAAAAAAATATTCTTTTTAATTTTATTAAAGTCTTGTGTTGTACGCTACACCAAAAGGAGCTTGCACAACACGCATCCTTGACTTGCCTTGCATTACACGCAATCACGACCTTCCTCGATAGCGTGTGTAATACGCAATACCGAGTTTCACTAAACAATGATATGCTATTAAAATATTATTAAAACTAGCCGTTATGAATAGTAATAACCACTTTTTAAAATTCTGTAAATCTTATTTTTCAAAATGAACTTCATTCTTGGATTCGGAGTATCGAATTTAGCCTAAGGTGAAATTTTGGTACTTTTCGGATAACTTTAATATTCTGATGAATAGTGAAAATTACTAAATTATAATTAAAAAAAACTTTTTTAATCGAAATAATTAATAGTGATAAATTATTAATTTGAGTGGTTTTAAAGTATATTTATAATATATTTTTACAATTTAATACAATGTTGGTCATTGGATGTAATTTCACATTTAAACCGGACATAATCAAGTGTCAATCTTTTGATAGATATTGTTTCTTAAAAACACGCTATTTGTTTTAACAGCGGGATTTAATTATAAAATTAATTAATGAAAATTCTATGATATGAATTTGGTAAAATAGACTTCATTTTTGAATTCGTAATATGAAATATAGCTTAGGATGAAATTTTGGCATTGTTCTGAAAAACATCAATTTTTGATGAATAGTGAAACTACTAAGTGGTAGTTAAAAAAAATTAATTTCTTCATAAATCTTAATTTTACCGCTTCTGTGAATGGAATTTCAAAAATCCGAGAGACACGGTTAATATCAAGGACTAAAATGTGGTTCAATGAGATGAAAATAATTTTTTGGTGAATAGTAACTTTTTACTATTTTTACCGCGGTTAATAGTAAATAGGATAACTAAGGGTAAATATGATATCAATATTACCCTAACACATGTCCTAATTCTATTGGACAAGTGTAATTCGACCAAAAACAAACTTAGGAATAAAATATGACCATTTAGGCCCACTTGGATTAGATTAGGACATTTATTATTAATTTATTTAAAGAAGGGTTAAAATAGTTAAAATCAAAGTTTAATAAGTAAATCATTTTTAATATGGGGTTATACATAAGATAAATTCGATTGTAAATATTAATTAGAAATCTAAAAAGATTTCATACATGATGGTATTTTATTTGTAATTTTTAGACATCAAATAATTTAATTTATTTATGACACAAAGATGATGCAGTAATTATCTTATTAATGAAATATTGACAAAATTGATAATATAAATACCAAAATAAATGTAATTTAAGACTTTTTATGAATTCCACTAATTTTCTAGGTTACTATGATATATTAATGTTGATTTAATCAACTTTGTTCGAACATATAATTCTGTTATGACTTTCACAAAAATCAAATATCAAATAGTGTCAAAATTGACACAAAATAGTTTTTAAATCAAATATTATATTATTAATTGTTATTTTATTCCTAAAAATCTAAGGTTCGGCCAAATGACTTAGATAAGGATATATATATTAATAATAAACAATTTTGGGTTCGTTTGGCATGTTATAGTAAGTGTATTAACCATATAGTGAAAGAAAACAAAAAGACACGGTAAAAGTTAAATTAATTAACTTAGAGTTAAATCTAATTGATAAGGTTAAAATAATACCCTAAACTTGTCTAAATCCTATTGGTTGATAGGATTTTGACCCATCCCCACTTTATCTTCGAAATAAGACCATTTGGAACCATTATAAACCGATTTTTACTTTAATATAAAATAATATTTTGAGATATTCCTAAGGTGCCACTCTCCTCCCTTATAAAAGGGCACCTCCTCCCCCTCCTCCTCACACCAATTTGAGCACTCAAGCTCGGCCAACCCCTGCCAAAATCTCTTCTCCACTTCCCTAGAAACATCCTAGAGGTTCTGGTCTTCCTCAAAGACCAATTTTAGTTCCCTAAGAGAAGGTCTCAAAGAGGCACTTCAAAGAAGAGGTAATTACCGTTACCAATTCTTTCATCTTTATTTCTTCTCCCACTTCTTCTTCTTAGGTTGTTTCATTATGAAGTAATAACATCAGTATCACTCATATACTGATATGTTATTATAAGTATGAAACAACCCTATTTCACCATCTATCCATCCTATGGAGAAAGAAATCACCGCGCGTGCGTACGTACGGAATACCGTCTCCACGCCGTGGTGTAATCTATTTTCCACCACCACCTTACATGGATGGGTATAATGGTGTAAATAATAACTATACATAGTTATTAAAACATCATATTGATTCTGATATATTGTATAATCCACTCCAATTCAATTCAATATTTATAGAAATGATATCATCGCTCGTGCGTACGTACGGAATACCGTCTCCACGACGCGATGAGATTCATTCTCCATGTTAACCATTTAAGGATGATTATAATGTATATATAAGAAATAATAATGAAATATATGACATTATAAAGCTACTGGATTTATGTATATATATACATATGTATGTCATCTACTTACTTCCATTTCAAGACAATAAGGAAAGGAAAACAGCGTTCATGCGTACGTACGGACTACCGTCTCCATGAACGGTGTTTTTCATTTTATTTATCTACCTATTATATAAATATATATACTGAATATATATGATATATAAATAATATTTTATATTCTGGAAGTATGTAAATCATGATATAAGTAATAATTATGTCAAGAACAACAAGTCAAAACACCTACAATAAATGAAACGATTTTACCCAAAACGCTTCTTTAACATGGAATTTACAAAAGAACGGGTAATATAATGTCATAAGTGAACCATATATGATATCATAACAATGAATATGATTCTGTAATAAGTCAATAACATGATTTAAATCATTATACAGGAGGTTCGGACACTTACAAAGCAAGTCGGACCTAAGGTAAGAGAAATATCACAATCTCATTTTTATCCGAGATTGTTTATTCGTAAGTATTCACCGGGGTGTATTTTATCATCCACATCCATGTTTCATCAATATGTAATATTATCCACCTACAATTGTTTAAATCCATTTTTACCCTTCGGTGAGTTTTTAGTAATATGTATGAAAGGAATCTTTTGTCGTACGAGGTACTTTTTGACTTTTCCGACAAAAGTACGAAGAATGTTTTTTTAACTTATACGGCATGGATGGATTTTTAAAACATTATTTCCAAGAAGCTTCCTTTACAAGTTATCAATTTTATTTTTAATCAACTTCTTTTATTTTAAAGTCGTATGACATGTTATGAAAGGAAAAATGTTTTTGAAGTAGAAAGGATATTTTCCTCAAGAATGGAGTTCAAGTATTTTTATCAAAATTATTTTCCATCTAAGATAATAAAAGGGTTCTGTTTTTATCCCTATTATTACATGGATTTGATTATGTTGTGATGGAAATATTTTTATGAATTCCTTTATCTTATTGTTTTATGATGTCATGATGTTTCAAGAATCCCATTTTTGATTATGTGGCACACATAAGAAAGGATTCATTATAAGATGGGTGGGACCTATATCTCCCTCCAATGCATTGGGTAAAGATTTTATATCTCATGAGATAGACATGGCTGAAATGGTAGGTTATACCGGTTCAGTGAAACAGGACTGAAACGAGGGTTACTCGATTCAGAAAGGGAATTTGTCCACTAAGATAGTCTTGGCAATGAGTCATGACTAACAAGAAATGATTTTCCATGATTATGTGTGCATGCCACAAAGTTTCAAGTTTCATGTTATGATTATGGTGATCTCATTTTCACTTCTATGATTTGTTCGATGTTAAGATATTATGATCTCTTTTGCAGGTTATGATTTTCAAAAAGATATGATATGATTTTTATTTCTTTTGTATACCCTTACTGAGCATTTGAGCTCACCCTTTTATGTTTTCTTTTCCCCAGGATATAAATAAAGGTTTTAGGTAAAAAAAAGCGAAGATCTTTATGGGAGATATTGAAGATCTTTCACCACGATTAGAAGATTACGTTCCGAGTTTCCAAAGACACTAAACTATTACGATCCTTTAGTGTGTGTTTTTGTTATGTACTAAGTATTCCGCAAAAGTAATGTAATTTCCATGTACGTCAGGCTTCGGGTCTCTACACGTCTCATGATCAAAGATTCCACTATTTGGAGGAGCCGCTCCAGAATAGTAGTTGTAAATACCCTCATGAGGAACTCTTAAACATGCAGCCCATTCAACGGATGAAAAACTGACTTCATTGCCGTTTACTCTGGATACCAGTCTATGCAGATCATCCTCTTCCTCGAACTGTAGATATTCATAGAATTCCTTCACCAGCTTCGGGTAGTACGGTCCATTATTGTTTGCGAAGCATTCGGTCCATCCTTGCTCATTAAGCACTGCCAGTACTAATGATCTGCTCGATAAAATCCACTCTTCACTTAGCTCCTTCTCAGCAACTATTTCTCTCTTAGTCAGATGTGGATTAACAGGTCTTATCGAGGCGTTCCCGGTGCCCCTGGATTCGACTCGAGTCCTCTTCAGCATTGGTGCATCTTCATTGACAGTCGGGGGTCGCTTTGTTCTGGCCATTGAAACTGAATGAGGTTTCGAGGTTCGGTTGAAGGTTTAGGGTTTAGGGCTTGAGAGAGCAAGGGTCGAGATGAGTGGATTGAGATATGTTCGATGTTCTAGATTTTATCATTTAGGGATTTAGAAATAAAAGTATAAAGAAAAGAGACGGTTCGAATTCCTGTAAAAATAAAATAAGGTTAAACAGCGAAACAGCCTACAGAGAGATGTAACAGTGAGGTACACCGGTGAGGTCTAACTGTGAGGTTTCAACTGTGAGGTTTCAACTATGAGGTTTCAACTGTGAGGTTTCAACTGTGAGGTTTCAACTGTGAGGTTTCAACTGTGAGGTTTCAACTATGAGGTTTCAACTGTGAGGTTTCAACTGTGCTATAATTAATCATACCTAACTCATGTTTGATGTAACTTAATCTCTCAGAATTCAAAGGCTTTGTAAAAATATCAGCTAACTGATGTTCAGTGCCAATGAACTCAAGAGTGATATCACCTTTTTGATAATGATCCCTCAGAAAGTGATGTCTCACATCAATATGTTTTGTCCTAGCATGAGATACTGGATTTTTAGAAATGTTAATAGCACTTGTATTGTCACACCTTATAGAGACATGTTTGAATTGATATCCATAGTCTAGTAAAGTGTGTTTCATCCACAGGATTTGTGCACAACAGCTACCAGTAGCTATATACTCAGCTTCGGCAGTAGACAATGCAACAGAATTCTGCTTCTTACTACACCAAGATACTAGTGACTTGCCTAAAAAGTGACATGTTCCAGAGGTGCTCTTTCTATCTAACTTGCAGCCAGCAAAATCAGCATCAGAATAACTTAATAAATCAAATGATTGTCCTTTTGGATAAAATAATCCCAAATTGGGAGTATGTTTTAGATATTTGAAAATCCTTTTAACAGCAGTCAAATGAGACTCTTTTGGATTGGCTTGAAACCGAGCACACATGCATACACTGAACATGATGTCATGTCTACTGGCAGTAAGGTACAGTAGACTACCTATCATACCTCTGTAATTGGTTTGATCCACTGGTTCACCAGTTTCATCACTGTCCAACTTGCAAGTGGTGCTCATAGGTGTGTCACTGCCTTTGGTGCCATCCAAAGAAAAACGTTTTAGAAGATCTTTAATATATTTACTTTGGTTCAAAATAATACCATTTTTATTTTTAAAGATCTGAAATCCAAGGAAAAATTTGAGTTCTCCCATTAAACTCATTTCAAACTCATTTTGCATTATTTTTGAAAAATCAACACATAAAGAATTTTTAGAAGATCCAAAAATAATATCATCCACATAAATTTGTACTATTAAGACATCTTTATAAATCCATTTAATAAAAAGAGTAGGATCAGCTATCCCTTTATTAAATCCTTTCGAAATAAGAAAAGAGCTGAGCCTATCATACCAAGCTCTTGGAGCTTGCTTTAAACCATATAAATCTTTAGATAGTTTAAAAACATGATTAGAAAAATGGGGATTTGTAAAACCAGGAGGTTGTTCCACAAATACATCCTCAATTATATATCCATTTAGAAAATCACTTTTAACATCCATTTGATATAGTTTGAAATTCAGATGAGCAGCATAAGCAAGTAATATCCTAATGGCCTCTAGTCTAGCCACGGGTGAAAAGGTTTCCTCATAGTCTATTCCTTATTCCTGACTATACCCTTGTGCAACTAGCCTAGCTTTGTTTCTGATTATATTACCAAACTCATCAACTTTGTTTCTAAACACCCATTTAGTGCCTATGGTAAGAGTGTCTTTAGGTCTTTCCACTAATTCCCAAACTTTGTTTCTTTCAAACTGATTTAGTTCTTCTTGCATAGCCATTACCCAGAATTCATCACTGATAGCATTATTGACATTTTTGGGTTCAAGCTGTGAAAGAAAAGCTTGATGTTCAACCTGATTTCTTAGAGAAGCTCTAGTTTGTGTTCCTCTATCAAGATTACCAACAACAGCATCTAAAGGATGATTCTTTAGAATCCTAGTTGGTTTGGTAAAGGTTGAACTAGAGATTTCAGGTTCATTTATAGGTTCGGGTTCCACAGAGGAAGATTCTGGAAAAAGTCCAGAATTGGATGTTTTTATTACAGGTTCTTTAGATTTGTCATTTAGGTCCAGAACAGATAAGTCTTCTTCAACATCTTCAAGAGAAGTTTTAGACTCATGTGGATCAGTCTCATCAAACTTGATGTGAACAGATTCTTCCACACATTTGGTTTTCTTATTGAACACTCTATAGGCTTTACTAGACATAGAGTAACCCAGGAAAATTCCTTCATCACTTTTTGGAGCAAATTTATCAAGATTATCTTTAGTATTCAGAATAAAGACTTTGCAACCAAAAACTCTAAAGTAATTAACCTTAGGCTTCCTATTATTCCACAACTCATAAGGGGTTTTCTTAAGAACCGGTCTAATCAAGACTCTATTAATAACATAGCAGGCTGTATTTACAGCTTCAGCCCAAAAGTAAACAGGCAGGTCATATTCATTAAGCATAGTCCTTGCAATTTCTTGTAGGGTTCGGTTTCTTCTTTCCACTACACCATTCTGTTGAGGTGTCCTAGGAGCAGAAAAATTGTGAGCATAGCCATTGTGTGAGCAGTAAGATTCAAATTCTTGATTCTCAAACTCACGGCCATGATCACTCCTCAAGGTCTTAATCTTAAGTCCACTAAGATTTTCTACAGACTTAGAGTATTTAACAAAGGAAGAGCAGTCTTCACTTTTGTGAGCTAGAAAGTATACCCAAGTATATCTAGAAAAGTCATCTACAAGAACATAAACATAGTGATTCCCATTTAGACTTGAAATTATTGATGGTCCAAACAAATCCATGTGAACCAGTTCAAGTGGTTGATAAGTTGAAACTTATTTCTTTGGTTTAAAAGAAACTTTGTGTTGTTTTCCCTTTTGACAGGGATTATACACTTTGTCATTTGGGAATTCAAGCTTAGGTAGGTCTCTAACTAGGTGTTTCTTAGAGAGTTTTCTAAGCGAGTGAATGTTGCAGTGTCCTAATCTCCTATGCCACAGCCAAGACTCTTTATGAAAAGCATTTAAGCAATTAACATTATGTTTAGCTAAAGTGTTTAAGTCAACAGCATAAACATTTTCATTTCTTAAGGCAGAAAATATTAAAGCATTTTTGGAATTATAAACATCACAAGAATTGTTTTCAAACTTGACATTAAAACCATCATCACACAATTGAGAAATGCTAAGTAGGTTGTACTTAAGTCCATCAACAAATAAAACTTTGGAAATTAATACTGAGTCAGTGTTACCAATCTGGCCTAAGCCGATGATTTTTCCTTTTGAGTTATCACCAAAAGTGACATATCCTCCATCAAACTTTATTATGCTTTTGAAGCACGAATAGTCCCCAGACATGTGTCTTGAACATCCACTGTCTAAGTACCATACCTTCTTGTAATTGCTTTTCAAACAGATTTCCTACAAAACAGATTAGACAGGAAATGACTTTGGTACCCAGATTTTCTTGGGTCCAGATATGTTAGCAATTAAGGATTTAGGTACCCAGATTTGTTTTATGGGTCCCATACAATTAATAGATGAAACAGATTTAGAGAGATATACTTTATTTGATCTACAACTATTTAAATAACCAGTTGAGGCATACTAATTTCCAAAACTGGAACTAGCAGGATTTTTTCCAGACTTGGGAATAAATCGGGTTTTAGTAAACTGTCTTTGTCCAGGTTGGTATCCCAAGCCAGTAGCATACTTAGGTGCAACTTGCTTTCCTAGCAGTTGGGTTAGAGTATCATTTCCATTTGTGAATGTTTCTAAGTCCTTTCTAAGTTGTTCATTATATAGTTTCAGTTCTGTATTCTCCTTTAATAATTGAACATTTTTCTCTTTTTCTACATCAAGTGCAGACTCGACACTTGCAGTAAGAGCATGCTGTTTCTTTAAAGACTTATATTTATCCTTTAGTTCATTACACGTTTCTTCCAGCATATTACAGTATTCAATCAATTCATCTTTAGACATATTTTCAGAATCAGAACCAGATTCTGCTTCACCTTCAGAATAATAAGAGTTTAAAGTGGGAGTGTCTAAGGTTACCTCAGATGTGTTTGTCATGAAACATATATTAGCACGATTTCTTTCAGAATCACTGGATTCTGATTCACTTGTGCTGTCTTCTGAAGCACTCCAGGTGGCCTTCATAGCTTTCTTATAATTCTTGTCATTGTACTCATATTTCTTCTTGAATTTTAACTTAGGACAGTCAGCTTTGATGTGTCCTTTCCTTTCACATTCATAGCAAACTATGTATTCTTCTTTATCAGTTTTCTTCCAATATTTCTTCCACTTACCTAGTCTATCATACTTACCCTTGTAGTTTGGTTTTCTGAATAACTTCTTCTTCCTATAGAACTTCTTGAATCTCCTTGCTATTTGTGCCATCTCGACATCACTGTCAGAATCTAAGTCTTCACTAGATGAGCTTTCAGTTGGTATATGCACTTTCTCCTTGTCTTTGCTCTTTGATGCAGTAGACTTAAAAGCTACAGATTTTCGTTTTGGTTCCTCATCTTCCTCTTTATTTACCTTGAGCTCTTCTTCGTACATCATCAGCTTACCAATTAACTCCTTGACAGGCAAAGTTCCAATATCACAGGATTCTCTAATTGAAACGGATGTGCCTCTCCATCTGTCAGGCAGACATCTCAATAATCTCATGATTTGCTCCTTTGCTGGAACAATCTTTCCGAGTGAGCTCATTGTGTTGACTATCTCATTAAACCTGAGATACATATCAGAAATAGGTTCATCAGCTTTCATCTTAAAGTTATCATATTTGATAGTATAAGTATTTAACCGCATTTCCTTGACATTAGTTGTTCCTTCATGAGAAACAGCTAAGGTGTCCCAGATTTCAAAAGCAGTTTTACATGCAGAAATTCTATTGAATTCCTCATCTCCTAGAGCACAGTAGAGAGCATTCACAGCCTTACAATTATTATTGTAAGCTGCCTTAGTAGGTTCATCCCAAGTTATTCTTTCAGTTTCTGGAATCTTGTATTGAGACTCTATAGCAGTCCAAATATCAAAACCCATACTTTCCAAATGAATTTTCATTTTGAGCTTCCATTGGGCATAATTCACACCATTAAAGAAGGGTGTCCTGTTAGTAGCAGCACCTTCTAGTCTATTATCCATAAGGAAATTTTAGAAAATGTTTTAAAGCGATAAAATTTAGAACTAACAGAAATTTAAGATCTTTTAGATAAAACTACAATCACAGTTTAAAAACAGAGAGTTAAAATAAAACTTTGAGCAAGTATAACAGAGATAAACACACCCTCTGATACCAAATGTTGGTCGGAGTGGACACTCAAGAGGGGGGTGAATTGAGTTCCAATAAAAAATTTCTGTTAAAAAATTTAAGATTAAATCCCCCAATTTGAAAAATAGCCCAGTCAATTAAGGCAGTAGAGATATAGGTGACTTATTGTTCAACAGGTTTCTCTAAGGTTGATTAATCCTCAGTAAGGTTAGTTTGATGACTAACTTTACTTTTGAAACAAGTTTACTAAACAAATCTCTTATACACACTAACCAAAATTGACTATCAGAGTATTTGCAAAAACAGATTTCTTGTTTACAAAAAAAAAGGAGCACAGCGGAAAAGGGAAAGCAAAGTAAAGAAAAGAATAACAAGCTATTTCAAACAAGAGGTTCAGTCTTAAGCTAAGACTTAGTCCTCTTCCACTTGGTGATCACCTTACACCAAGCAATTTTATAAAAAGGATTGATACACAGCCTGTATCGGGCTTTACAACAGTTTTCACAAACTGTCCAGGTTTGACAACCTCTGCCACAGTTATACGTGGGAAAACAAATGACCAAGCCACACCAGGCTTCTTCCACAGTTATACGTGGGTAACAAATGTAAAAAGGTTTGGGATAGGGATTTTCAGTATCCCTCAGTTTAAGCACAGGAGACAGTGTGTGTAATACTAGCACACTGCTCACAAATGTAAAACACTTAAACACAGTAGAGCAAGAGATAGAAAGAAGAAGGTGTAGAGTGCTCTATAGTGTTGGCAGATCAGTTCTGGACTCGTAGGAATGAGTGACTTGAAGCTTTGGTCCTTTTTCTGTAAGTTGACACTAAAACAGAGTGTCGTGATTTCCAGACTTCCAGATGTTCAAGTGATCGGCTTCTTTGAGTTTGAGTGCTTCACAGCATGGCTTTTAGGAGACGGTTCTTTCATTCGGTTCACTTGAGACTCTTTTGTTCTTCAGAATGAATGCTCGAGAGTTCTTCTTTTTGTGTATATGCGTATCTCCTTCTCAGTTGTAGATGTTAGACTCTGTGTGTCCTTCCTCTATTCTTGTTCGTGCATGTCACTGTTCTTTTCGTTCCATTCATTCTTATTCTTGAATGCTTCTCTCTTCTTTTTATACTCCTCCATATATGCCCTTTTTGTTCACCCGAGGCCGACAAGATAAATAGTCTTGAGTTACACGTGCAATCTTCCTCGTACATTGTATTATTTCTTGATATGTCTGCAAATATCAATAAATAATGTTAGGTGTATTAATTTGTCTAGACATGACCGTTAGATTAGTATTAATCAAATTGGTAAAGAAAAAAGTAGAAATATAATAATAATAGACTGGTCGAGAATGTATGTCACTGTGGACTTCAACTGTGGTCTTCCAACTGTGGACTTCCTTCTGACTGCTGACTTCAACAAAAGGCTTGCTATCTGTAGGCTTGCAATGGTAGCTTTTACTCCATGTAACTGTAGCCTCTCTAACTGTAGACTTGTAATATCAAATTTGTAGAACTGTAACCTTTGTCAACTGTAGACCTCGATCATCAGTAGACTTAGTCGACAGAAGCTGTCTAACTGTAACATTGACTGTAGACTTATGACTGTAGGCTTGTTCGACTGTGAACTTGAGCAGAGAAAACTTTGAAAAGAAGTCTTGTAACTGTGACCTTCGTCTGTGAGCTTTGACAATAGATAGCGGTAGACTCGTGACTGTAAGCTTGTATTAGTCTTCGACTGTAACCTTGTAACTGTGAACTTATTGCAACAGTAACTTAAGGTGACAGTTAGCTTTAACTGTGACTTTGAAAAGAAAACTCTGACTGTTAGCAAACAATACTAAACTTATGTAAATACTACTGTAAATACTACTGTAAGAATATGAACTGTTTAGAATAAAATACGTTTAAGCATAGAATAATAAGATTAATGCAAGGTTTTAATACATCATAATCAATGTGTAAGCATTATTTGGGATTATCAAAACAGGTGATTCCAACATAAATCCAAGAGTGAAAAAAAGTTTTGAACTCCCACTAGAGGCTCTATCCAATATTCTCTTAAGACAAGGGAAAATGAACCTCTAAAAAGTACAACACCAGGGACACTATCTCTGGAAACGTTTTCTATGTTACTGAGACAAAAATACAAGCATTACATCAAGGTCAGTAAGAAAATACCTCCATAGAAAAAATTATCCCTTGAAACCCTAAGACCCATTTAATTGATTTATTTTTTGTCTTATTAATTGTCCTCCAGTACTCAACCACAACCATCCAACCAACAGAAGAAATTGGCGAATGACAACTAGGAACCATTGCTTCATCCCACATGTCCCTCTATACTTTTTATCAAATATAAACCCTAAGGGATAAAAAAATACACCCCTACCTTAGAAGTATGATGTGTTCAAGAACCTCGTTGGTGTCTTGGAAAATCTCTCATTCTTTGAAATTATCCACCTATAGAAGGAACTTCACAACACCCTCATCAAGACCCTAAAGATTCCTCTTGAGTTTAAAATAGAAGTTGATTCTACTGAAGCCTATTATGTATAGGAAAGTGAGTACTAATAATATCACTCCGTTATCTCATTCTCGGGGGAGATGAGGGAACGATAATACAGAGCTGTATATACCCCCTTTATGTCTTGAGAAAGTTAAAAGTAATTCACATCCACCAGTTATTGGTCAATAGTTTCTTTGGGATCAATCTCATCCCAACATAGATAATCTATAAGCTAGGGTATATAGAGACTGATCTAGAATAACCCAACCAAACAATCCAAGGTTATGGAAATATCAAGCATAAACCTCTTAAAAAGGTCCAACAGAAGGCCTAGTTTGGTGATTTTATATATATTAAAGATTATTAGATATTTTTTGATATTTTTAATATTATTTTCCAACATTGATTTGATTTATCTTTTATACTCCTTTTATTATCTATAAATAAATCATACTACCTATTTATGATGTACAATTTCATTCAAACATGGTTTCATAGGGAGTTCCCTCCCTTCCCACTACGTTTTAACCCCTACCTTCCCATTTCCCCTCCCATCATGTCTTCTACCCCTATGTGAGATCTCCAATCCACCTTGTTTCCCTATTTGATAGTACCTTTTTCCCCATTCACACCCACAATTTCCATGAGATAGCATATCCCAGACTAACGAACCCCTTTGTGCTAGAATATACTTGCACAATGGTCCCATGTGTGCTGAAATCTCCCTATACGACACCCCCCATCCAAAAATATATCCCAACACAATGAACCCCCTACCTATATCCCCTTAGTAAGATAAAACAACCAGACCTACACCCCTCTCTATTTTCTCTTCCCTCCCCATCTCCCCTCTCTATGTGACCCAACCTCCATCCCTTTACCCCTCTCTGTGTGATTTCCCCTCCCTATGCACTAACCCCACTGTCCCACTACTTCTCCCTTCTCTCTATGTGATGCACAAAACTGCATAGTCTGCCCCACTACCATTCATGATCCTCATTCTATGAACTAATTGTTACCTAGATTCTCTAATCATTCACTTTCAAAACATACTTTCTACCCATTGAACACTTTCAGTGGATTATCATTGGGTAACATTAATCTTCATCAGTCCAAAACCCTCTTCTAATATTCAAGATCATATATGGAAAAATATTCACCCTTCCCAGATACTATCACTGCTTCCACACATCATGTGGATGAACATATCAATACCTCCAATTTCACCATTTAGAATAATACTTTTATTGTCTCTTTGAAGGGAATGGGATATTATTCTCATATTGTTTCATCCCCTCCTGATCCAAATGTTGTCACATTTGTACAATGGGAATAGTGGTGCAATAAGATCTTTTTTATGTTTCTTAATTCCATGGATAACGTGGTTAAACATTATTTAAATACTACTAATACATTCAAATAATTATAGGATTATTCACTGCTTTTATTTTCTGATACAAACAATATCACACACATCTCTGATCTTTTTCAGTAGCTCGTCTCTCATTAATAAGGAACTCACATGGTTACCCATTATTAAAATTACTGGAAGTCAATTTTAAATGAGAAAAATTAATTCTAGACCATTCCACATACTTCTGGTGATGCCCACACTCAATGCAATCAGTTGTTCATTTTCTCCCTCATGCATGGAATTAGTACTAAGTTCTCTACCACTGTTACCGAAATATTGGCTATCCCCATCACATTACATTCCTCATTGGATTATAATCATCTTGTTCATGTGATTAATCCTCCACCAATACTTATCATTGACCACTCTAATCACACGGATACGGTCTCTCATAGTCCCAATGGATAATTTTTTCATTTAAAAGGCCATGGTCAACCTACTTCTTGTAAACATTGCACACATTTCAGAAAATACTATCACACAATCGATACATTTTGGTATCTCCATGGTTGTCCAGATGGTTCTATAGTTCCTGGATGATCCCAATTTTCATAGGCTACCTTCCCTATCCTGGTGTCTCTAGATGACACTCACCATTCTATTGACCTCTCTGAAGATGAGTATCAGTATCTCTAGTCTCAACATTCTGGTACTTCTTCGTGTACTATTATTTCTCATGGTGATGCACCTACTAATTATTTATCCCAGTGATACACCTCAAGGGATATTGACTATAGAACCTCATATCATATCACTAGGAATAAAGGTATTCTTTGGTCCTATATATCAACTTACACTAGAGGTAATATTACTATGAACGATGGTAAGACTATATGGATAGCTGGTTATGGGAGTTTCTCACCTACACCTAGCATGAAATTCTCCAAATTTTCTATTATTCCAAAATTTCCTTTTAATTTTCAATCTATTAGTAATATTATAGCTGACTTACAATGTCGGGCCATCTTCTCACCAACTTCGGTTGTCTTTTAGGATCCTCTGATGACTCGATTTTTTGGTAGCAGCCAACTTCAGGGTGGTATGTACATACCTGACTTGGCCCTAGACCTTGTATATATTGTCACCCTGATCATGTCCTGAATATTCATTACCACCTCAACCATCCACCTATAACCATTCTTCTGTCAATTTTCCAGATTTGGGTCATGTTTCTCTTTTTGATTTTGAATCCTATCATTATGCCAAGAATCATCGAGTCACCTATGTCCCCTGAGTGATTCCTCGTGTGTCTAGTCAATTTTAATTAGTTCATTCTAACATATGGGGACTTGTTCCTAGTCCATGTAAACTAGGTTATAATTATTTTTTCACCTTAATCAATTATTTTTTGAGAATTACATTTTTCTACATGATAAAAAATAATTCTGGAATTTTTACTGTGTTTTTCTCATACTATCATAATGTTAAAACTCATTTTTCCACAAAAAATCATTTTTTTCACACTGAAAATTGTCAGGGGTATTTTTATGGTCAGTTCCTATCCTTTCTGGTTTAATATGGAATTCTCCATTAAAATTATAGTCCTGATACACCTCAAATAAATGTTGTTGTATAACATAATAATCTCTATCTGTTAGAGGTTCCACATGATTTTTTATTCCAAATTTATGTTCCAACCATTTTTTGGGCATTGTCATTCTCATTTCCACATATCTAATTAATATACATCCCTCATCAGTTATTCAGGGGTCTACTCCCTTCCATTATTTATTACCAACCTCATCACTAAATTCACTTCCACTTCACATATTTGGTTGTGTATTCTATGTACAGGATACTCGCACCTCCCATTCCATGTTTGATGCACACACCCTTAAATTAATATTTTTTTGGTTATTTTCATAATAAAAATTTTTGGGACCATGTTGGATGGAGAAGGAATTAAGAAGAGTTTTCAGTTACAGGGTGTTGTCTGTTGTTGTCAAAGAAGATAAATCAATTCACTTTGTAAAGGTCTTGAAAACCAGACGATGCTTTGCTGATTTTTATTTCACAAATATCATAAGTTTGAAGAACTTGTGATGCAATACTTATGAAGGAAATGGGGAGTAAAGGTACTCCCAGTCATATTCAGTTTTGATTGGAAGGAAAGATGCTAGTGGAAGATAGGGAAGGTTTAGTACCTTCTGTTGAAAATATGACGATGGTAAAGGTGTTCAATCAAAGACTATATATCATGAATGATATAGTTCATGATGAAAGTAGTTATTTATTGAATAAGACAAATGATAGTGAAATAGAATTGGTTTTCTTCTTGATGTATATTTTATGTTGAATTTGTTTCCCAGTGTTTTCCAAATTTTTGGGGCGGAAAATCAGGAGATGGTGAAATGTGATTTTGGAAAAGGATGTTGTGCGCAAGTTTGAAGATGGCCTAGTATGTTGCAAGAAAGTATATTTCCAAGATATAAACATCAAAAAATGGAAAAGTTGTGAATTGCGCAAAATATTCAAGAAGTGCGTGAAAGATGAGGTTTCCGCGAAAGTGACTTACGCGCCCAATGCGACATAAAATGGGGTTTTGCAAGATGCATCGAGATCTTGTGCGATGTGCCAAGGTTTTTGCATGTAGGGGTCAGGGATGCCTATAAATAAGAGGTTAACCCCTCTCATTTGATAAGATTGACCCATAGAGAATTCCAGATCACTAAAGCATGGAATAATTTTAAGTAAAGTGAGGTGTGTGAAAGAAATAGTGTTTCACGTAAGAAGGCGATATTGTGCGAAAGATTGAAGTTGTGCGCCAGAGGTGCCTCATGAAAAAGTCAAATCTTGAACGCAAGGCATAAAATTTTCGTGCAAGACACCTAAAAGGGTGCATGAAAGATTTGAGTTATGCACAAGCAGTAATTTGTGTTCAAGGTAGTTCTTTCTAGCTTTTGGGTAGGAAAGAAAATAATTGTTTTGAAAGATCAAACTGTGAAAGCTGATTAAGAAGAACTGAAACTTTGTTTTTCCCTATTCGTGCTAAGAGGGTGCACATGCACTTTCAGATTATTTTCCAAGTGCTACATGAGTGTAAGGGAATATCCTACTCATTGTATTCCACATCAAAGGATTGTTTTCTAGTGGATTGTGTGGTACTAGATTGTTTCCATACGATACCATGGACGTAGCTACTCTTTTTGAGTAGTGAACCTTGTAAATCTTGTGTTCCAGGGGTTGTGTGTGTTCAGCTAGGAATGAACTCTTTAACAGGTGGTCAGGTTTGTTTCAAAAATAAGGAAACATAAAAAGAAAAAGATATCACTGATTCAACCCCTCACCCACTTAGTGATACTTCAATCATGACTGGGAACTTTAAACAAGACTATCACTACTTTTCCCCAGACTTACGTCATTATCTCACATCCACTGATGTTTCCATCTTCTAATTCTCCATCTTTTCTATTATATATCTCCCAAAATCACCTGATATTATGGATTTATCCACAATGTTACCCAACACTCTTCATCCACCACCACCCACACTTCCTCATGATGTCATTGGATCCCTTTTTGGCCAAGTTTACACTTGCCTCCCCTGAATACCTACCACAACAGAGCCAGTGCAGATACCATGCCATAATCATGTTCATCCATCACTAGAGTTACTTATATCCCTTCATAATGGTAAATGATCCTATTAGTAAAATCCCAGTTCATCAGCTTCTTATTAGAGATTATTCGTGTCTACCTCTAGCACTATTTTGACACTTGCTACTCACTCTCAACACCACACACTCTTTATAAGGAAAAATATCATCCCATATTGTTAAAATCCATGTGTGATGAAATTTAGGCCTTGGAAAACAACCATACTTGGGATCTTTTCCATCTCTATATGGACAAACAAGTTGATGGTTGTGAATGGATCTCTACCGTCCACATCAATGCCAATGGCTCTCTTAATCATCTCAACGCCCAAATTATGACCAAATATTATAACCCAACTTATGGAACTGATTACATTGAACCATTCTCTCCCATGTACAAGATGGCATTGGTCTACTTATTTATCTCTCTTGTCACCTTTTATCACTAGCCTCTCCATCATGTAGATGTAAATAATGATTTCTTCATGGATTTCTTGATAAAAAAGTTTATGTGGAGAAACAAATGGGTTTTATTGATCATGGGGATTATTCCAAGGTATGTTTACTTTTTTTTTTGTCATTTTATGACTTCAAGTAGTCAAATAATTCTTGGTTTGGGTTTTTTTTCTATTGTGATTAGCTTTGTCTTGTGTAAAAGCATCAAAGATTATTCTATTTTATATCATTGTTCCACATCAGGTAGAATTCTATTGATAGTCTAGGTGGATGAAATTTTAATTAATTTAAGAGATAATTTCTAGATTGATCAAATTATATCCTTACTTTATAATTATTTTCATATGAAGGATTTGGGTCCACTGTGATATTTCTTGGGTATTAAGGTCTCCAGATGCACAAAAATAATTTTTCTAACTCAGAGAATTGTTTTTTCTTAATATTCTCTTGGATACTAAAATGAATCAAGTTGAATCAGTTGAATCAACCATTTAATCTGGATAAAAATAACATCATACTAACAATAATATGTTTTCCTCACCCAAAAGATATTGACAAATTGTTGGTAAGCTAAACTAATTGATGATGACCTGCCCCAATATTTCTTATGCAGTTTGCAATGTGGGTCATTTTATAGAATCCCCATGAAAATGCAGTGGGTGGCTATTTTTTTCATTGTTAGATATGTGAATATGGAACCGAGTTTAGGTATTCTATATTATAATCATGGGAAAATAGATATTGTGTCATTTTTTGGTGCATATTATGCTGGATGTCTCTCTTCAAGGTTATCTATGTCTAGTATTGTAGTTATTGTTGGAGGAAACATGATCTCATGGAGAATTAAGAAGTAGACAGTTATCTCATGACCAAGTGTGGAGTCAGAGTACCGTGTAATGTAATATATGATTATAGAGATTATTTTTGAAAAAAAATTCTATAAGAAATAGGATATGATGTTAAGAAAATGAAACATATCTGGTGTGGAAATCAAGATTCTATTAAAATCACCAAAAATCCTGTCTTTCATGAGTGGAAAATAAATATTGATGTTGATTGTCACTTCATTCGAGAGAAATTTGGGATGAAGAAGATTACATTTAGTCACGTTTACACCTATGATAAACTTATAGATGTTCTCAAAAAAGGGGTTTCTAGACCACATGTCCAATTTTTATATAACAAGATGGGAATGATAAATACATATGTCCTAACTTTAGGGGGAGGGTTAAAGAGTATTAGATATTTTTAATATTCTTGTCTCGTATCAGTTTGGTTTATCTTTTGTACTAATTGAATCATCTATAAATAAAGTATCCTACCTATTTATAAGGTATAGTTTCATTCTAATAGTATCTAATACTGAATTCATTGTTATCTCACAAGACACAACTTTCAATTCTCTTACTAGGAAGGCCTTTGCTCCACTTCTGTGAATATGTCTCTTCATCATATCACTAGTGCCTCATGTACTTCCTGAATGACAGAGTGGGGGTGTTTTACAATGATTTGTCTCCCTTATACTCATTTGGATCTCACTACCTTGATTCCATGTATTATAAAAAGGATGAAAAGAACCCCTAAGTCCAAGTAACTAAGTGTGTAAATGCTCCTAATGAGTTGAAAATCACTTTAGAACACCCATAAGAATCATTAGAAGTTGTTGAGGTGTTACTTAAAGTAGTAAGGAATGCTATTGAGATATTTTGAGATGTTTAGTGGAAAATTCAAGATGTTATATGAGTGTTTTATTTATTCTAGAAATCCTATATTGGATGTTGAATATTTTGATAAGTATATTATCTTACGGACCTCATGTAAGAACTATGGTAACCACAAATAAAATTTGGTAACCCACGTAAGAATATTTATTTACATGTAATAGAATTGATTTATGTGTATGATATTCATGCAATATATATGAAATTTGTAATTCTATATGAATATTGATATATACAAAAGAGAATTTATCTATGTGTATGATATTTATGTCACACATATGAAATTTGTGACCTTTTAAGAAGATTGATCTACATGTAAGAGAATTGAGTTATTTGTATGATATTTATACCATTTTTGGGGACTAAAAAGTCATAAATAATAAAAATACACTAAGAAGACGTTTCCTAATCAAATATGGGATCAACAGGATGAAAATTCGAACTAAATTTGGAAAATGATAGCGTTTCACATAGAAGCTTAAGTGCTCTGTAAATAATTTATTCTTTCATGAAACGTCATTCCCTCAAGTGAAGCCCTACAGTTTGCAATGGTGAGGAATTAATTTTGGAATTTTTATGAAGTGATATAATTTGTGTTGGGAAGCTATTTTTTTGGATTTCCATGTTATTCATAACCATCATTTATGGTGTGAAGTTGGGAATTCTGAACACTCTATGTAGCACTTTATGGGTATCCTAGTTCACATACGAGTTGTTCGAAAATGCATTATGGTGCCACGTACTACATATGTGGCCACCCAATTCAGGAAGAGGTTACCCAAAACCACCACCTATAAATATTCCATACCTTTTGAAAATAGACCATTCATAGAGGAGACAATGATACCCTCAATGAGAGACTTTTATTTCAATAAACTCAACTGATGAGACCTTTTCTCCTTCATGTGTAAACATTAGAGAAATACTTTACAGGTAATCTGAAATCCTCTATGAAGCGACCCTAAAATAATAGTTCATAGAGTTTCCTTATGTAGAAATATTTTAAAGTAAACCTTAAAAAATTACCATCAAAATCCAAACCCACTTCGCATAGCACATACCCCAATATGAATTGGAGGGTTTCAAAGGCACCCACCACCCTATCCCTAACGATCCCTACTCATGTAACATCTGGACCCCCAAGGGCTCACGGAGAACTCACATAATGAACAATTAGACCTATCCTTTGTCCAATTCTTAGATGAAGTCACCCACTTGGGTTGTGTCAACTCAAATGACCATAGTGAAACCTCTATGAAAAGGTTGAAACCCTGAAAAGTCTAGATCATAACCTCTTCTAAATCAAACATATAAACATGATTGAGCCACTAGAAACATCACAACATCTTCTTTCAATCATTTATTCCCTTGATAGAGGTGGGATTAAGAATTATCTTCCTAGATAGGTAGAACCCTAAGGGGAATCAAAATAATGGATTCCCTAGACAACAACGACCCTTATTGGAAGGAAACTAGGGGGGGTCTCCCCTGGTTCAACATACTCATCTCATCTCCTGATTCCAATCAATGAGACAAGTTACATGGGATTCCTTTTCAAGTAAAGACACAATATGGTTCTCCTCCAATGGCCCGAATGCCTTCATTTTTTATTGATTTTGTTAATCCACCTTTCAAGGGGTGAGGTGGAACCCTTACAAGGCCCATAGGAATAAGTATTACATGGATCATAGGCCTAAGAGGAATTCAGTTCCCATAGGCTTCAAACATTATATACAACCCAGACTAACTACTTGAAACTTCTCCTCCCCAGCATCTTCATTGTTAAATCATCTCTCCACCTTTGCATGGCTGTTCAGCTAGGCTTTCCCCTGCATGCACAGGCTTTTCCTGATGGAAGGTGCCATACCATCTCATTCTTTCAATCCGTTTAGCTTATGCACTGGTGAAATCTCTTTTCTCATCCTCTATCTGAAACTTGTTCTTTGTAAGTTGTCTAGTTTGTATCTGCACTTAAGGTGGCCCGAAGACCTGGAGGTGGCCCGAAGGCCTTACTGACCCAAAGGTCTGGGTGGCCTAAAGGACTTAAAGGACTTGGGGACCAAATCGGTGGCCCGAAGGCCCAAATGGGAGAATATTCCTGGCTTCTACAATGCCAAACAGTGCTACTACAGTTTCCGCTACAGTACCTTCTTTAGTACTGCTACAGTACCAGAAATTAATCTCCACCTGGTTTTGATCCAGGGTCTCTTGGATGCACTTAAGGAGTCCTCACCGACTGGGATGAGGATTATGTGCAACACAACATGGTTCTCATTAATGATTTTATCACTTAAATACATCAATGATCTAGGACCAACCATATTAGAGTAGCACATGTAAGCCCCACGGATTCACTCCCACTTCCTAAGTAGTATCATGGGAAAAACCAATGCGTAATCCCTAACTCGTCCTCATAGATCTCCATCCTCCATGAATATTTTTTAAAATTACATATTCTATATAATCCAATTCTACTCAATTATCCATATATTTTAAATAACATTTTTATTTTCATTCATTAATTAATTTTATAACATTAATTTAATTTATTGATTAAATTAATCAATTTAACACAAACATGGATTGATTTTTTGGGTTCCAAATATTTTTGAATTAATCTATTAATGATTTGTATGTCTCAAATTAATTGATATTTAATATTGAATTTTTTAATTAAGAGATTCATGATGGATTGGATCATTTATTATAGTCAATGGGAGGTACCTATTTTTATCTAATATTGCCTACATATAGCGGTTAATAGGGTGTGTAGTGTGTGTTACACTTTTTGGAAGGATTATTGGAAATTTATTACTATTCCTTCCATGGTACGTCTTTTATTTATTTATTTACTAGTTTTAAAAAAATAAGCATCATGGATTTTACACTGGTGACTGATATAAAAATTCTTAAATAAACCATTAAAGTAATGAAGATATGAATCCAAGGCACGAATGACAAGTACACACCGTTATTATTGTGTATTATTTTTATTTTATAACATGTAATAATATTATGTTTTTAATCCTTTGTAATTTTGGGATAATCCCTAATATAATTTTCTAATAATTTTTATCAGAGAAAAAAGGATTCATATATAATTTATGACTTGTTTTTATTTTATTTGATTCTTCCAATTTTGTTGAATAGAGTTTTGTTTGTTTTATTTTTTTTGACAATCACGATTGTCCTCACACATGAACAAATTTTTAATAAATTTATCATGTGTGACATATCATGTATTGGAAATCAAATATGTGTATATATAAATATGTATTATTTCAATACATTGTGATATTGACAAAAATAATTAATTATATTTTTTATAGAATTCATGATATGCATTATAATAATTTTTTTTATATATACATAATTTCTTGGATATTTCATTACATGTGATAATGTCAATTGTAATTTTTTTATCCATATATCCTTCATTTAAATCCATAATTCATCTTTTATATTGTTTTGATAATGTATTTTTTTATAAAGGAACACAATTCAAGATGGTTTATACTTATATGAAAATTTTTATTTTGCAGTTCATGGATTTTTAAACATATTCTAATATTATTGTATATATTTTCAATATAATCAATTGAATTTCATTTCATGGGAATACAAGATTTGAAATATTTTCTTTATTGGAAACATGTTTATAAAATTTTTTCTTTTGTGATATAAAATCATTGAAATTATACCTTATATAAATATATGGTTTAATTAACTATATTTTTATACATTTGATTTTACGATAGATTTTTTTTAATTATGAACTCACCCATCATGGGAATAATTAATAAAAATATTATATGATATATTTTTTTAGATGTGACTATATTTCATTAATAATAAATATATCCTATTGATATATTATTATTAGTGCAATTTTTTATTGATATGATTTATTTTTATAAAATTATGTCATTTTTCATTTAATACCCTATCAGTTTTCAATTTTTTGTGACAATAAGATTTATATATCATGTAATTATAATTTTATAATATTATTAGAACCATTAATATTATTATTATGATTTTTTATAATTTATGTCTATATCAAAACAACCTATCAGTATTAGATTTTGTCTGACATAAAATTCATACATCATAATATTATAATTTTATTTTTAATTGAGACCATTTTTATTATTTTTTTATGATTTATAATTTATGTTATGATCAAATACCCATATGTGTTATATTTTATATGTCATAACATCTATACATCATAATACTTGAATTTTTTTATTACATGAGATCCTTATGATAATGATGATGATGATGTATACATAGATTTTAATTTATTTTTATATCAAATACATTATCATTATTAGATTTTTGGGTGACATAAAAATCATGCATTAACACATTATAATTTCATGTTTTGATACCCTTATGGAGGATCATAATAAATAATTAAAAAAACTAATTTTTCATTTATAATCATTTATTTTGAATGGATAAATATTTATGCATATCAAATTATTCTTTTGAAAATTAAATTTAACTACATAATTGTGTATTTCAATAAAAATATGAAATGAGATTATTTTTCAAGGATTGTGAATAATCTTTTGATATTAATTTGAGTTTAAGGATAATTATTTATATTTTTTCATTTGTTTCAATACTAATGGGATAAATTTTATGTTTTTCATGTTAATTAAATAATTATGGACAATAACTATGTTAAACTTTTTCTGAGACAAAATTAATGATCAATTTGATATGAAAGACCTTGGGGATGCTTTTTTGATTTTCTAAGAATCCAAATTCATTGTGTTGGGTCATGTGGTATTCTTCTGTTGTCCCAAAGAGGATTTATTGAAAATATTCTCAAGAAGTTTAACAAAAGGTATTTCTCCACATGCATTGCAATAATTATTTGATGATAGAAATGAGATATAAAAATGTCTCATATGATTCCGATATTAGAAATTTTATGTATCCTCATGTTTGTATTTTCTGTGATATTACTATTTTTTTAATGTTTTAGGGATATACTTGTGTATTTTGGAATTTTTTTTAGAATGTAGTGGAAAATATCTTCAGTTATTTTCAAGGAACTAAAAATTATTTGTTGACCTATAGAAATTCTAATCAACTTAATTTTTTTGGTTATTTTTTATTATGGTTTTTTGGGATTCCTAAGTATCAAAAAACCAACATATAGATTTATTTTATGATGGTGGGAAGGAATATTTCTTGGAGGAGTGTCAAATGGATACTAATAGTCACTTATTCCTCAAAAATAGATTATATCACCTGTTATGAGGATAAAATAGTTTGAAAACATACAAAGGCCACTTGTGATGTATTTTCACAATATTGATTCCATGAAACTATATTTTAAAAAATAATAGATGATTCTTATTCAACATATTTTGATAGAAAATACATAGATTCTTGGACTCAAACTGGGCATGTTTCTATAGATAATATGTGGATAACCCACTAACCTACAAATTAACCATTTTTTTTATCAGAGTCACATGGGGTTGCTTAGGTTTTTCTGATGTATTTGGTTAGTGGGAGTTTAAAACTCTCTATAAATGCATTTATTATTTAAGAGATTTTTTTCTAATGATTACATTTGAATATTATATCCCTTAATTAATTTTGTGATTTATAGACTAGTATAAGAATTAGATATATTGTTAAATTTAATTATGTAATTATTATTCCATATTGTTTGTATGATTATTAACACTTGTGTAATTTATTCCCCTATTGGATATTATTTCTACTATTATGTCATACTTTGGATTGCAATGTACTTTGTTTTAATTGATACATATGTTTTTAATTAATTAATATAATCCAAGTGGTATAATGTTAGAAATAAAATTTGGATTTTCATTCATTAATTAAATTGATAACATTAATTTAATGTGTCAATTAAATTCATGAATTTAACACATACATGAATTGATGTTTCAGCTTCTAAATATTCATGAATTAATGTATTGGTGTTTTTTATGTGTCACATTCATGGATATCTAATATTGAATTTTTTTAATTAAGTGATTCATAATGGATTAGATCATTTATTATAGCTAAGAAAATGTCATTATTCTTATATAATATTTCCAATTTAAATCATTTCTCCATCTAGCATTTGACACAGTGTGGAGTGTGTGTGAAACTTTTTGGAAGGCTTACTATAAATAGATTAGTACGCCTTCATTTTTACATCTTTTATTTACTTCTCTATTAGTTTAAAATAAATAACCATCATGGATTTTTCATTAGTGACCAATATACAAAGTCTTCAACAAACCATTGAAGTATTGGAGATATGGATCTAATATAAAAACAATTAAAAAATTATTATTGTGTGTTGTTTTTATTCTATAACATGTCAAAATAATATATTTTAAATCCTTTATTTTTTTAATCCATAATATAAATTTCTACCACCATATTCCCAAGAGTCCCAATTACACTCTCTCCTATATCATTACTAACAAGTGCGATAAACCAAAAAGGGTATCCCATGCATAATCCCTACTCTCTATTGCAAAGGGCCGTATCCCCCATGAATCTAGTCATCCTTCTATATGATCATTAACCAATAATTTGTAGACACCCCAAGGTAGAATATAATCATTCATAAGTGCCACACATTCTCTCCTTGTTCGCAAGAAACATCATGATAATCCCATAGTTAATCCTCAAATCATCCTCATAGGGATTTACCCTTTGTAAATCCTACTCAAAGGGCCATATTCTATACAACACATCCTACTCATAGGGAAATATTCCTCACAATTCTAACCACACCCTCTTCTATTTTCTTACCAAAAATCATGTTGAACCATATAAGGAAATCCCAATGCATAAGACACCCTCAATCCTCTGTTGTTTCCACTTTCATGGAACAAATTCCCTTACAAAATAATTTAAATCTACATAGGATGTTCCTATCACATGACCTTAAGCTGTACACCTCAATCCTTGTGATATTTGATTCCTTGTGAATGGGATATGTAGGATGCATCACTATGGTTAAGAACTAACATCACGACCACTTATGTTCTTCCATATAGAGACATATTCCCCGCAAGCTTGGATGTCATTTCACAAAATCCATATCCCCTATGGAACCATCCTATTTAGAACATATCCTGACCAGTGGTCCATATCCCCAAAATCCCAATCAATCATATCATGGGGCCATATTCCTAATGAAATAATTCCCCCACTCTAAGGCTCATATCCCCTAGGTAATAAAGAAATTCATCTTTTTAGGGAGATATTTTCTTTTCAAATACACCATAATGTGTTTCTTTGGCATATGTACCATGAAAACCATTTCTAGGAATATTTTTCATAAAATTCAAATTTTCATGAATGCATGTCCATAAAAGGAACTGTGATTGTCCAGGTCACACAACCATAAAAGGTATGATGTGTCTTGTTATATGGAATAAAACTATGTGGGTTTTGATTCCTTTCATTGGTATATGTAGTAATCCTATCATATGGGCCTGATCCCAACACCAAAAACAATTATTTCCTTCCTTGATAATGATAAACTCTAGAGTTACCAAATTTGGGGATTTAAACTACAGTGCCCTAAGACTATGTAATAATAAGTAATAAGAACAATATAGAGAACCTCTAATACATATAGATGGTACCATCATGAGAAAAATAATGATATATACATATTTTCACATTGATTAGAGACCACTGACATGTAACATAAGTTCACATTAATGTGTTGTTTTGATCCATCACTGGCACAGTGATAACTTTTCCAACAATGTTATTTATAAAGGATCCTCAAATAAGAATTAAATCTATGAGAGAGTTAAATTATGCAATAATTTACCCCTAAAATAGTATAAAAGAGTCTAAACTCACATCATCTTGAAAAATTTTCATTCAGAGGTGTCACTAGAAAGTCCTAGTGGCATCCTTCTTTGAAACATAGTTCTTCATTGACTCAAAACACCATGATAGAGCATTGTTAGAAACAAAATGGTGAACTCGAGATGAAACCTTTAACTATGAAAGTGATCAATGGAACATTATCCTACTTGTGATTCCACATTAATGAGTTTTACTATTATTTGTTTTTTAATAATTTTTTGGGATTTTTTAATAAGATCCCCATCTTATCCAAGTTAATAGAATACTCAAAATATTCATCATATGCCACAAATTCCATAAAAGATACAGCCTAAAAAACTATATAATAAGGTTAACCAATCATGGACTATAATTACAATGGATGAACGTTCATATCTAAGAGTACTATCTAAATTGTACTATCCTGAATTAAAATGACACACTTGATGCCCTCCAAGACATGAGTCCCTACAAACACTTACCCAACATTGGGTTGTGAGAGAGTTTGTGAAAACCATGATCATCTCCAATCATTTTAGGAGCCTCTTCCTAAAATAAAATAATGTATACCTGTTGTATTTTTTGAAGGAGGGTCATGAGGTTAATTGAAAATTCACAAATAATTAAAATACACCTAAGAGGAATATATCTAACCACCATATCCCCTAGTGTTGTGCGACTCTAACTCCTCAACAACAATCTAAGGACATTTATAAAGAAGTCTCTATCCTTCACACCTAGACCCGGAAAATCAGAAGATCATTCCCAATGGTGGAAAACCACAAAATATAGAGAGAATACTCATATTCATGCCTCTATAGATGTCCTCCCACATAATTTGGTGGAAACCATTATGCATTCCAATATTTCAATTCATACTCAGAAAGTCTTCCAACATACTCTGGTAGTATTAGAAGAACAGTGTCATCACATCCCAACATCCAACAAGGCATAATTCTATATCCCTGCCCCTATATATAAAGCTTATAAGAATATCCTGACAGTTAAAGGAGGTTATCAATGGTATTATACTCCCATACTAATAAATGGAAGTTCATCATCATATTCTGGAGGCTTTTGAGAAGCGTGCATATATTTATACTTATATAGTGAAATGTTGTTAGAATATTATGGAAAAAATAGTTGAGGATAGTCATCGTAATATTCTGATTAACCATTAAGAAAAAAATACATTCTTATTCACACAATAAGTGTGATTCATCATCATACTCTAAAAACTACTCGAGAGTGGGACCACATTTCTACCTCCCGAATCTAGAGTGAAATTTTAACATATTGTGGTAGCAGCTAATAATTATGTGTATATTCCTGACCAACCCAAAGTCATTCATCAGTATACTATGACAATAAATCAACAATAAACCCATATTATTTACCATATTAATAATATAATCACTGAGGACCTCCAAATTATTTTAGAGGAAACCCAAGTATCTGCTAGCTTCTCATTAGGAGAAGAAGAAAGCTTTACTTGTAGAATTACGCCCTATAGTTCTAACATTGAATGTTCTGGAATATCATCTCAGAGCATTTTTCATCGGAATACACCTCGTGGTAAGAAAGAAACTAATACTGAGAACCCCTCTCATGAAATTTCACCTTGACCAAAAGGTCCTCCCCTTATTGGAACTACTCTAAGAGTTCCATCATATTGGGAAGAACTCGAGAGGCTAGAGCTTGCCATAATAAGTGCTTAATTACTACCTAGAAATATCTTATCTTCACTAAGGGATAATTTAAAGGTAAAAATATAATATCAACCTCTTTTATCTTCACTCTTTGGTAAATTGGATATAATACTAGATTATTTGATACCATTTGAAAAAACTACTAGAAAATGATCCTTATGGTTAGATCAAGTTGAGAAGTCCCTCCCTACCAAGGAGGAAAGTACAATGTACATATGGAAGGATATAGTTAATGGAAATATACTTGTGATGTTCTAGACCTTGGATACCACACATTATGCAATTCCTGAATCACTAAAGGATTAATTTATACCTTTCCTTTGATAAATAACATAACTTTAATGTTTTTCATCCACATGGTGATAAATATGAAATCAACCATGGAGGTCCTCCCTATAGCTCCCATTTTTAAGTCCCTACTCAAAATAACATACCTTTTAAAAATAAAGGTCATCCCTATGTTGAAGATACTCAAAGTTTTCCATCATACCAAGAAACACTCAATAAATCAGGTCTAGCTACATTAGGCACATCATCATCAATCGATAATGTATCATCCCAATCGAAGGGTAATACAAGGTGATGATCATCATGTGTACCTCCCATAGACCATTTATCCATTTATACAACAAAGGAGATTCTAAATGATCCCATAACTCTTGATAAAACAACAGATAAAATAAAACTATGATTGAATACCATTGAAGAACCCCACAAAAAGGATAAATAGAATTTCATGATCATGTGAAAATAATTGGATGAGGACTGAATATCAGTCATGTTATATCCTATGGACAATACTTAATATGAAATTATCAAGGCATTGAAATAGGAGTGAACATCTTATCCATTAAACAACTTATTGGTGAATATCCACCATTATGTAAAAAATACATATCTTATAGAGAGTACATCAATTATCTCAAGGTGTTGGAAGTGTTTTTCTCAATATTAACCTAAACAACTTTTAAGTGGCACTAAACTCCATGTTGGGAGAATATGAGTATCTCCAGTTTTACTGACTCAAATGTTTAAAGTAACTTTTCTAGATAGTCACTAACACTCCAAATGAAATTCATATCATTGGGTGGGGAGAATATGGAGCTCTTCATTTTTCCCAGATCACTGGCCAACAAGGTTAGTCATAGAAGAAAACTTGTAACATCATTGCTTCAAGACAAGTCTTAGGCCATGGTCTTACTTTTCTAGTTGATCTCTCTAGAGAAACCCTACCATTCCTATGGTTCATAAGAGGATTAACTGATGGGATAATTACTATTGATAGACTCCTACATTAGGCTTCCAATAAAGTCAAGTAGGCTTCACATCTGAGGAAGACAAAACCTAAAATCTTGGAGAAACCTTTCATGGTGACTATATTACCTAGAGAAGGTGATACACCCAGCTCATGCCTAAATAGAGTCCGAAAATTCCTAGGATGGTGTAATAATAGTTATATCAATATCATTATAGGAGCAACCCCATCCTTGAAATTTGTAGGGATTTATACTACCATAACTACCCCTAGGATCATCAAATCTAAAGTGTACCTAGGATGTGGTGGTGGTAGAGAAATATCAACCCCAACCCAAAATAATGGGGCAATTTTTACCACCCCCTCCTACAAGGAGGTCTATTTTCTATAGGTTGTAGGTGGATCCAAAAAAGCGCCTTTATGATTTCTTACACTTTATGATTAACCCTCTTCATTGGTACTATGATTAGTGAATGTATTTAGAGTTTAACTCAGGATAAATGTCCATAAGCTACTTCCCATGAAACATTAGTGAGAAACTAGGAAGCCTTGTAGGGTTTGAAACCTGAAATGATCCATCAAGATGGTGGATATCATGGATAATTATGATTTATCCCTTAGATAATATTTAAAAGATAATAAATTCACCTACAGCTCTGATGAGGATCTAGATCCTACAACATAGTTTTTGTTAGTAAATGTTATTAATTAAAATCCCCTAGATAATACAAAATATGACACTAATTATGATGATCACGCTGAGGAGGCATCCTTTCAAAATTTGGTTCAAATAGAAATACTTGAGGAAGGTGTGGAAACCCAAAATAGAGACATAACTAAGATAAAAGAGCTCCTTTGAAAGTCCAATTACTACCTTCTCAATGATCCTAAACCATGGATAAATGTAAATGAATGTTATATCCTACCCAACACCCAAACAATCTAAAATTCTCTCAATAGAGTAAAACATTTCTCAGTATTAATTTGTGAAAGAGAAGCTGAAGTGACTCAATGATGAGCCTCTTAGAGGAAATATTTCTACCAAGTGTAATTTATTGGATGAGGCCATTGTACCTCCTCTGGACCCCCCTCCACAAGATAGAACCTATCAATCAACTAGAGTAGATTCCACCAATCCAGTAAACTCTGGCCCCAAATGACTAGTACACTTAACCCCAATAGTCAAGGATTGTAAAAATTTTAAATTTATAGGGATAATACCACTATTATTTCAAGTGTGTTACCTTAAGATGACTCAATATGGTTATCAATTACACAAAAAGGTGAGATGACAATATCATGCTCCACATATTGCCTCCACTCATGCATCATCCCATGAAATAGTGCAATTGGAACTCTTTGACTCCATTGATCCACTCACGGATTGAATGAATGCCATGGAAGGGATATTTTCACCAGTGTAACCAAAGAGGAAACCATACCCATAGTTGGTAAACTTAACTCCCCCTCCACCTTACTATGAAAATCCCTCATTCTCCATAATCAATGATAAGGAGATCTAAAGAAACATCTCATAGAATTTGTATCCTGATGTGGCCCTATGATGAGAAGCCCCAAACAAAAGCACATAGAAAAGATCAGATGATTTGTAAAAATTATAGAAGGGAGGGACAAAATTTTTCCACTACAATAACCATCCAACTGGGTTTATCCCTAATTATGAAAATCTATGATGAAAATTATTTTATTAAATTATCTCCATGATGAGGAAGACAACTATCCCCATACTCTCTAATTTCATACAAAATAAGAATGAGAGGGTTTGAGACATCATTCCCTAATGTAAGAGCCTAAAATACTATTTCAATATATAGCTTCTAATAGATAAATTATTGTACATATGTATAGAAAATCTATGATAATAATTGAAAACCCTACTTATTCCCTTAAAGTTTCCTCATAGTTTTCAGAGGTTTACAATAGCCTCACAATGACCATAAGATTCCATTTCATTCTAAAAAATCTCAGAAATAAATACAGCACAAATATTGAAATATATAAGACCAAATACCACAACTGTCATGCTCGATCCAACACTGATGCAACTCTAATACCTAAGCTTGCTCACTATCTTACAGTGACCACTCCAAAACAAAAAATGAAATAAATAAGACCCTTACTAAGGGGTAAATAAATATAAAAATTTTCCAGTATTTTAGGACTAGAATAATAAGATATACTCTAAAAAATAACAATCCCAATGGTTTTTCAGATCATCCTTAGAGGACATAATCAAATTACTAAATTACAAGAAACCCAATGAGGTTGGCTTGAATGATTTCCTAGATTATCACCCATACCATTAGTTTTTAGGGAAAAAACAATATTACTTCATATTGAAAGATATTATTGGCTCTAAAAAATTCATCCCAAAAGGATCTTGGAAGAAATCTAGTAGATAAGAGAAATTCTAGACCAAAGGTAGAATTATTATACAACTTTGAGTTATAGGAGTCAATAAATATAGGTGAAACACAATTCTAGAGTTTAAAACACATGAAATACTTCCCTGATCTATCCAAATTCCAAAATATATAGGACTATAAATTCTCCTCAACTTTCCATTTTAGGTTTTTTCTTCTTTGGGTATTATAAATTTCATATATCTTAAGCTCCCAACTCATGTAAAAATTACTTCTGTGATTCATGAAAACCAAGAAAACCTCCATAGACTCTTATAAGTGAGAAAATTATGTGAATTAAGTCACACAATTTCAATAATGTAGTGGATTTCCTTTGATATGTTCTCACTCATCTCTCTAAAATAAATAAAATACTTCATAAAAAGTTTAAAACTTTACACAAGTTGAAGTTTTTTACAATACCCAATTTTCCAAAACCCATTCCATATACATCCACTCGATTCCATCCTATCATAGAACATGATATCTTGAATGTTAAGGTCCTATGGTTCTTGGACCCATATGATCTAGATTTATTTTTGAAAAATCCATTCACAAAAATGGTATCATCAACTCTCACCCTCAAATCCTTTTTCAAAATCATTGGATGGGCAGCCTCCTTTCCTTTTTCTCCAAATCATAGGTACAGACCAAGATGCCCACATGTAATCCCCCAAGTATCCATCCCACTCCCAATTAGCACCCCAAGCTTCCTATTAGTCATAAGTCCTGACCATGTGCTAAATGATGATCTGAACCCAATCCACTCAATGAGTCTTTCCTCTTGATTAAATCAATACGCAGCCCCCATTTAATCCCTTGATGTCGTCCCTTTTCTGAAAAAAGAAAACTAACCGTATGGTGTTAAACCATATGGATTGATCAGACCACATGACCATAAACTGTACAACTTGATATAAATGGGTATTGAAACCTACTCCAATAGGATATGTGGGACATCTTCTTGAGGTTCAATCTTGACAACTAAAAAACCTTACCATCTCATCCCCCTTTTGATAAATGGAAAACCAAAACCCTCATGGAAAACCCTAATCCTTTCAGATTATTCCCACTAGACTTTATAATGATTCTTCCCATACATGATGTGTGTAAGTGGACCCCTATCTACTATATATTAACATGTGTCTACCCTTAGGTGGTTATATCATGTGGTCTCTTTCCTCATGTGATGAACATGAGGTGTCCTAGGTTACAAGCATAGGACAACCCCCTTTTCTGATGCATTAGAAACCCAGTCTTAGGTGATGAGCCGAATACACCTAATGCGATGAGCATAAGTCACCTCATGTAATGATAATGAGATCTATCTTGTGATAATCCATTAATGCCTTCGTTTACAGTCCTATGTTACTATATGTGATGAACATAAGAAACCTATGAGATGAGAATCAGATCTCTACACCCTTACCTTAGGTGAAGAGCCTATGATTATACTCTTTCCCTTTGTGATGAACATTTGATGCCTTGTGTGTTGATCAACGGATTACTTTGGATATGATCTATGGATACCTTAGATGACATGCCTATGTTTCCTCATGTTCCAAGAAAAGGATTCCTTTGGTGAAAATCTTAGGATTCCATATTTGATGAGCATAAGTTTCCTGGCGTTTCGAACACTGAATCCTTCAAATGATGAGCATGACTTTCCTTATGTGATGAGAATGAGATTTCATGGGTGATGACCCTAAGAGACATTATTGGAGAAAATATAGTATTCCTTGGGAATGAGATTCATGAACAAGTATTAAATATATATGGGAGACCCAGACTAAGTGAATAAATCCATGGTAAGAAGATATAATATATCATCATATCTTCTTTATTGAGGATTAGAAACCATAGGCCCTCGATAATGAACAATAGCCCACCCTGGGAAATCAATAACATGGGAATCGAATTGTGAACATCCATGATGTAGATTGAAATAGCGGTCATGGTGGAAAGCATTGAAAAACAAAATGGTGAACCCGATGTGAATCACTTCTCCTTTAGTAGTGAGAGGATGATGTAGTGTTGAAATTCACCAAAAAAATGGCATCTTCAATGTTTGTAATGTTGTGAATCATTATTATCAGACAAGTTATTATGGTTGGATCTGTATATACCTATATACTGTCTAGCCATCAGAAATTCCAAGCAAGATTCCTCCACCATGACCAACAAGTATGATGGAAAGATGAGCACCCATGATGCTACTTAATTCCATAGGAAACCATAAATGGTGATCCCAAACACCTAGCCTCAAGTGATGATAGCCACATCTCCCATGGCTATCGATCACCCTTTCTCCCTTTCTCCATCAGAAAGCATATAGTGGAGGGTCATCAATGACCTCATCCTCCATTATGAGGAGGAAGGAATAATCCCAACCTAATGAATGGATATAGTGGATTTAGAATTTATAAAACCATGGTAGAGCCACCATAAATATTGGTCTCATAGAGAGAACCCCCCCATTACCATTGTTAAATATTTCAGGTGTCTTTCCCAAACCCCCCCAATGTTACCTTCCACTACGCTAAGGAGGTAGGGGATATACAAGCTAGGGTTGACCCAACTACCACTTGATAGTCACTAAGGATAGATCCTTCCCCTTGATGATGCAGAAAAATTTGTTCCTCCCAACTTATAGATGAACATGTCATTATCACCCTAGTTTAGTCTACTCCTATCTAGATAGTATGACACTCACACCCAGGGAAGTTTCTCACTCCCACTTCCTGATAGATAGCTCCTATAACTCCCATCATATCCCCTTCTATCTCAATAACTACATGGTGGTACATCCTCACTAGACATGGATCAAGAACCAATCCACTCGCTAGGTGTACCGAGTCAACTCTCCTAGACATTAGTGATACCAATGCCTATCATGAAGGTCCTCACCATGATGAGGTACTTAAGAATGAATTCCTTCCCAACACCAGTAGCAACCGCCAAAGTGGTCATCCCCATGTCAATGCAGTACACATCCCCAAAGGCCCTCTTTATTATAAATAGGATACTATTCATCATGGAGGTCATTCCCACAACACCAATGAAAACCCTTATAGGAAGGACCTCTGTGACTTTGAGAAGCTCACACTCAGGGTGTAAGAACTTGGATCTTCATTTCAGGTATGTATATATTTTCTGTTTGTTTTTGAGAAAAATAGGAGTTTCTAGAAATTTCAAGAGTACACTCCACGTACTTATATGTACACATCATGTACTGAGTTGCTGCTGGTGACCATGTGATGGCTATGTAATGGCCGAGCACATGGCTGTGTGGGGTGACCTGGAGGCCGCCTAAAGCGGGGCCAGTTAAGGAAATTACACGCCATGTACTTTTTTTCATTAAATGGACTGAGGTCACGTCAAATCAACAGAACCATATTCTTCTTTATCCGTCTCATCCAAGAGAGACTGTATGACATGAATCTTCACTGATCCCCCAACTCATCGTTTGTTCTCCAATTCAAACTTCTTTAGTTGCATTGGAATCACATCGGTTAGTTCTTCCTTCTTCTATAATATCATATCTTGATTTCTTCTCTCTTTTGTGATATCTTTGGTTGAAATTTTTTATCATTATTGTAGATCTATAGAGTCATATGGTGATTCAACGCCTTAGGTTCATGTATATTGTCTGTACAACACCGAGGTATGTGTTTTGTGCCTTTCTGTAGTTAGTCTTTGGGATATATGGTCAAAATCACCCAATATCCTTGTTCAGGGTATTTCATGGTTATGGTTTTTAGCCATGTTATTGCCTTTTATGCCTTGTGTGATTGAGTAGAGGATTTATGTTTGTGAATAAGGTTATCTTTTCCATGCTATGGACGTTTTTCCCATTTTTCCGTTATTTACCATTTGGTCTAGCTTTTCCTATTAGGCTGCTATGTTTCCCATGCCTAGTATTGTTAGGATGGAGTGATTTTATCTGACATGTTGTGATATGTTGTAGACTGTTTAGCCAATTAGTTATTGAGGTTTATTTTGGAAGTCGTATATCATTGTTCATGATAGACTTACATAGGGCTGTGAGAACCTGGTGTAGTAGACCATAGGGAGAATGGACGTTGAGGGATTCTCCAGAGTGTCTGTTTACTTTTATGTTGAAAGACCATAGGGGGGATGGACTTTGTGCTCCCTCAGAGTGTCTGTAGTTTCCTCGTTATGATACCATAGGGGGAATTGGATGTTGAGTACTTCCTCAAAGTGTCTATTATTACCGATATAAGACCATAGGGGGAATTGATGATGAGTGCTTCCTCAAAGAGTCTTTGCTAAAGCTGAACTAGAGGGGGTAGACTGTGAGTACTTCCCAAAGGGTTTCTTGTACTTGTTTGGTTGAACCAGAGGGGTAAGGCTATGAGTACTTCCTAGAGGGTTACTAGTTTTTATTATCTACTTACTTGATATATGTAAATGAATTCAATTGAAACTGTAGGATTGTTTACTTTTAAGTACTTCCTTTTTTACTACTTCTTTTTTCTTATTGCCTTCCATATATATATATTCACTGACTATTAGGAACAGATATTTGGGCGGTTGCCTACTGTGATTAGTCTCACACCCTATTTGGGTTAAGATTTTGGGCACAAAAAGATTATATTGTTGTAGGTCTAGATATGGGAAAGTTCCCTTCTACTTCATGTACTTGACTGCTTTGGTGTTGGAGAGCATGAGACCAAGTTAAGGCTTGCAATGATGCTGGATTTTATCTGTTTTCTTTTGTACTTTGGTTTATTACTGTATTCCAACATTGTGACTTGTTTGACTACTTTCCTAGACATATGTATCATGTATCATATATATATATATATTCTCTAGTTGTTTATTTACTTGCAGTCTTTCATTTTTTACTATTGTATGGTATTAACAAGTACCTATTCTATCCTATCCCTGGCTATAGGCTCCAAACAGTAAGTCAAGAAGAAAAGAAACTCCTTTGATACCACTTTGTAACATCCTGGTTCCGGGAGCCGCCCAGAGGCACCCCGTACCCGGTTGTTCACATGGCATGAAGCACATTTCCCCGAATTCCAGAGCCTACCGACTAGTAGTGAGATCCTTGGGTATGATAGTGGGGAAACTATGCCCTTATTGGCCGAGTAATGCAGTGAAAGTTAATAGATAACAATAACAGAAGCAGTAGTAATACCATACAATAGTAAACATTGAAAGACTACAAATAAATAAACAAATGGAGAATATATATAAATGATGCATGATGCATATGTCTAGGAAAGTAGTCAAACAAGTCAAAATGCTGGAATAAAGTAATAAACCAACGTATAAAAGAAAATAGATAAACTCCAGCAGTATCACAAGCCTCAACTTTGTCCCTTTCTTTCCAGCTCCCAAGCAGTCAAGTACCTGAAGTAGAAGGACCATTTCCATTATCTAGACATTAAACAATATAATCTGTTTGGGGCCAAAAGCATGACCCAAACAGGGTGTGAGACTAATCCCAATAGGAAACCACCCAAATATTTGTGCCTAACAGTCAGTGAATATATATGGAAGACAATAAGAAAAAAGAAGCAGTAAACAAGGAAGTACTAAAAATCAAACAATCCTACAGTTTCAATTGAATTTATTTACATATATCAAGTAAGTAGATAATCAAAACTAGTAACCCTCTTAGAAGTAATCATAGCCTAAACCCTCTAGTTCAACCAAAAAAGTACATGCAACCCTCTGGGAAGTACTCACAGTATAACCCCTCTGGTTCTGCTTTAGCAAAGACTCTATGAGGAAGCACTCACCATCAATTCCCCTTGTGGTCTCATATCGGTAACTATAGACACTCTGAGGAAACACTCAACATCCAATTCCCCCTATGGTCTTGTAATAAGGAAACTATAGACACTCTGAGAGAGCTCAAAGTCCACCCCCCTATGGTCTCACAACGTAAAAGTAAACAGACACTCTGGAGAAGCCCTCAAAATCCATTCTACCTATGGTCTGCTACACCAGGTTCTCATGACCGTATGTAAGTCAATCATGCACAACGATATACCAAAACCAATGTAAACCTCAAGAACTACTTGGCTAAACAGTATACAACATATCACATCATGATAGATAAAATCACTCCATCCTAACAATACTTGGCATAGGAAACACAATAACCTAACAGAAAAAGCTAGACCAAATGGTCAATAACAACAAACATGGTCAAAAAATCCATAGCATGGAAAAGATAAATCTATTCACAAAAATAAATCCTCTACTGAAGAACACAAGGCATAATAGACAATAATAGGGCTAAAAACCATAAACACGCAATACCCCAAACAAGGGTATTGGGGAATTTTGAACATATAGCTCAAAGAATAACTACAGAAAGGCACAAACCACCTAACACGGCATTGTATATACGATATACGTGAACCTTGAGCCTTGAAACTCCCTAGAATGTCATAGATATACAAAAACGTTAAAAATGTTCAACCAAATATATCACACTAGAGAGGATAAATCAAGATATGAGGTTATATAAGAATGAAGAACTGACCGATGCGATTCCAACACAACCGACGAGGTTTGAATCAGAGAAGGAAAGGTGAGTTGGGGGCTCGGTAAAGATTCACACCGTATGGTCACTCCTGGATGAGATGGATGAAGAAGAAGATGTTTCTATCAATTAGACGTGACCCCAATCCATTTAATGAAAAAAAGAAAGTACACATCGTGTACTTTATAAGTACACGACATGTACTTGCCTTAAGAGGTCCCACTTTAGGCGGCCTCCAGGTCACCCCAGATGACCATGTTCTTGACCATTACCTGGCCAGCTCACGGTCACCAGTGACAACTAGGTACACGACATGTACATATAAGTACACGGTGTGTACTCTTGAAATTTCCAGAAACTCATATTTTTCTAAAAAACAACCAGAAAAGAAAGACATACCTGAAAAGAAGATCCGGGTTCATACACAGGGAACTTCCATGTTGGTATCAAAGGTAAATTAGGGGGAACCAATTCCAGACCACCCCATATCTTTTGGAATCAAGGATGATATATGATTCAAGAGAGATGTTTTCACCTCTTACACTATAAATATGGGGATGAATCCCAACGACTGAGGATATCCATTGCAGAGTCCAAAGTTCACAATGTCCCTAAGTCCCTATAAAACTACCTATATGTAGAGGATGTAGAGGCTTCCTTCTAGGGATTGGATATGCAATCTTCCCTACAATTTCAAGCATCTCTTCTCCCCAGTTATACATCATTACTAGGGTTGATTTATTGATCTATACTTACATTCTAAAATGATGAGCAACATCTAGTCAGTAGATAGACTCCCATTAATATACCTTAATAAGAGGACTTAAACAACCACTCCTAGACATTAATGTTATTTAATCTTGTGACACATCACTATAATAACTTTCTAGTTGGGGGAAGAATGTCTTGAATGACATCACTCCCACCCTGTAGTGCAAAAAATAGGAAGACATGAGCTTATGGGAGGCCCCAACCACTGAACAACCTCTAATTGAGTTCTTTTTGCACATGACCCTTCGTTTCCCTATCCAAGAGTTTCCTAATGAAAACCACACAATACATATCCAATAAAATCATCGAGAAATGTTCAAATACCGTAATGTCCAACAATTTTCCTATAGAGGAATCTCTTCAAACCTTCATGCCCTCAATCAGTAGTTCTAAAAGGTCAATTTTGCAACCCTTCTAGTCACTCAGCATTCTGACTTTGGTAAATATTGGTAAATAATTAGATAAGTGTGTATTGAAAGTTTCAAAGTATTGTGAAATATTTTTGAATAGGAATTCCCCAATGTGATAATTATGGGTTGGGGAAATATTCCCCTCTAATGCTTAATCCTTTCTTGTGGTGATGATAGACTCCTCTAATTGGATTTCATGACAACATCATAAACTATTCACTGTTGAACACTACCACAATGAATGTTTTCATAGTTAACCCCTATGAAAATTAAGAGTGTGATGTCGGTGATGAGGCATGTGAGGAGGATGAACCATGATAAGAAAAACTGCAATATGTGAACTCTCTTATTTTTGTGCACACTTGGAAGACAATTCATGGGCCATAAGTGTCTTATCACGATACTGCTCCTGAACACATTATGAAACCTTGTCAAGTGTAAAGGTGTGGTTGATGCCTCTGGTGTTTCCAAAGCCACTCATTCAATTGAGATGATTGTAAAATCATTTCCTTTCTACAAGAGAACATGGTTAGCTGAAAACTAACTATCGAGATCCTATAGGGATATTATCTTGATTGAGAGGACATTCAAGACGACCCACTCATTCCTGCCATGGGACCCTAACAACTGATATTTATCTTTCAATAAATCTAGAAAAAATCTGATGGATCCTCCCACCTGAGACAATCTAGTATTCCTCATGAATCCATCATTGATAGATCAACATTACTTTCCACTTTTGGATCATGACCTCTCTACTTCATGAGTCAACCACCCAGACAAGGGGACGATACATGGATAATCCCCCCATTATAACCTAATTAGGTCTCCCACTTCTCTCTTAGAAGTTGTGGAGACACAATAAAAACATCAGTACAACCTAAAAGAAATCTATACCAGGAGTGGGTGGATTGTATTCTATATTTACATATTTCAGTAGCTTAGGTGTTACTTCTTTCAATGATACAACAAACCTAGAACAACACCTTTCTCATTTCGCCTCTTAGTATGGCATGATGATGGGAACCTCATTGCAGCAAGAGGTAGCTTAATTTTTTTATTTCAACCATTCTCTATAAGTAATTTTATTCTTCTAGTATAACTATTTGGTTTCATGATTCAACACCGGTTATTAGCATCTCCACTGATTGTTCACCTACCAATTCAGCTCCTGCTTGCATTGAACGAGTTTCACTGACCTCTTTAAGTGAAAACAATATGATAATGAATAGATCATCTGCTTCACCTCTTGGTGGAAAGGCTCTAGGTACATCCTTAGCATCCAACTTCCCCATAAATGTTTTTGGGGATATGTTTGGTGAACACCTTAGATGAGTTGGTCCTAAAACTCATCTCATTGAAATACCCATATAGATTCCAAGAATTTTCTAATAGATCCTTGCACCATGAGGAGGCCATGCAGTAGACCAAGAAAAGGTCTCTCACATTTGCTACCACACCTACACAAAACCATAGGAGAGAATAAATATTTTCGATAATGTATACCCTAGCCCCTCAACTGATCCAGCTCCAGGGGCTCCCATAGAACATGCTCTATCAATAACAGACTTTCACTAAGAATGTTTCAAATACCACTATCAAGGATGATCAGCCATACCATTTGTATATGATATGTATACATGGGGTTTGTGTGAGGGAAATACTTAGGGGGAGTGTTTTAATTCATTAAGGGTTTTTTGGGTTGACTCTAATTGTTTAGAGTTTTTTGGAGTGATTCTAGGTTATATAGTGGGGAAGTTAGTTATATAGGTAGTTGGTCCTATGTGAGGGTTGGGGGAATGGATTATGAAATAGGCAGGTAAGAGAGGGAAGTCAGGAAAGATCATTATTTTAGTTTGGTCGACCCTTTTTCTTGGGAGAAGGTGTGACATGGCCTACCATGTTTCTTACTCCCTCCCATGATTCTTTCTCTACTTATTCATGCAATTCTAGTTTTTCTAGATACAATTTATATATAGAATTTTATTCCTGGTGGATAGTTGGTACAAGGGGTTTAATAGTGGATCATAAAAAACATGGTTTATTATGTCTAGGAAGAGTAAGTTTCTATATTCTATATCTATTCCATGTATAAGGATTTTTTAAGCATCCTAACATCAATAATCCATAAGAGACTGAGTTGAATAACTATACCAACTACTACCCCTAACACTGATTCCTAGGGAACACTATAAAATAGTGTTATATCTTCAAGGATTTGTTCCAAGACATAGTAGATCATGTATTAATTAAATAGGGTGATCCTCAGGCACATTTCACATAATTCTATTCCACCTTTGATGGTGATTAAAATTTTGGATAATAATAGTAAGTCTCTGATCGAGGGACACATAAATTCAATGATTTGATAGCTCCAAAGTTGATCACTCAGGCCTAAAAAATCTTCTTTGCGTAGTTAAATAAGCTAAAACCCTCCTAGTCATGATTTTCCTCTCTATTGAAACCATGAACCTCTAATAGGAATACTATCATGGGGATTTTCTAAAACAAAATTTAAAAAACCTAGAATGAAACACTAAGGATGATTAGGGTTGTCTCTCAAGGGGTTATCCCTAGAGACTTGGTATTCTTTCAATTATGTTTATTTGATTTATTTTTAATTATAAACAAAGGAAAAAAAGTTTGAGTGAAATTTTAGTGAGTCAAAATGTGAAAATAGTGGAAATGAAATGCGATGAATAAAAATCAAACACTACAATATTAGAAAGAAAATTTGTATCCCTTGGATGAGTTTCTATGAATTCCTTCATTATCCAATCAATGTTTATCTCAATCTATCAAAGATAATTATCCTTTGTATTCAAAAATATCCCTCTCTACCCTTATTTATTTAATAAATGATTCACTTAGGATACCTCTCAATGTGCTCTACCTACACATATCCCCTAGGTTAGTATGCAATGAAACTCATCTATTGAGATCATACCATCACCCACCTTCCTGGAATTATTTTGAAACCATTCAACATTCCAACCTACTAGTCATACCATGATCTTGAAAATTGAATGATGTAAGGGTGAAATACATTGATAATACGGGAAAAAATAGAGAAGAAACTAGAATAAGAGGACAATGAAACCTACCACAGTCTCTAATAACCCATATAGTATTAGAGTTTAAAGTTAATAATGAAGTGTTAATTATTAAAGAATCTAAAATAATACATCACCACTTCCTTGGATTAAACTTTTGGTCATTTATTCATTATCATGAATTAGGAGATCACATGAACAACACAATGATGAAATAACATAATGAAAAAATCATAAGAGAAGGGAGAAACACATTTGAAGAAGAAACAATCAAAATTTAATTTCACACAACACTAACATAATGGATATACAAAATAATAATAAAATAGATGTGATTTATCCCACCATATAGGAATTATCAGTCCCCACATCCCCCAATCCTCTTTTATATATCATCATATCCTCACCTCTCAAATGGAATTGAAAAAGGAATCATACACGATTTAGAGACTCGTCTTGTGACTGAGATTTCATTGAAATAGAGAATAATTAGAGCTGTTTTATTTGAATACATCATGACTATAGTGGAAATTAGGTTCTTCTTAGTGTGTTCATGAAATCACTCATGCAAGCCTCAGAATATGATTATTTAGAGAGAGGAAATGCACACGATACCTAGTTTGTACTTTAATTGGTGGTACTAAATTATCTTGGGATTTAATATCTTTCAATTAATATAGTCAGGTGTTTATTTTACTTCATTGGAGTGGCCTCACATATAAATAGACCACTAGAAGGTCATGCTCAATGGATGAACAAAAATAATACTCACTGAATAGTGATCAACTCAACTAGTTTTGAATTTTATATGAACACATGGAGACTGCTTCATGTTTAGTGATCACAAGTATAACATGAAAAAAAGATGATTTAGTTCCGTCTTCTAGGAGACTAGATAAATTTCAGGTCATTATGCTTGAGTTTGTTGTTTTCTAATGAAATATATGAGTTTATGTGATAGGTATAAGCATGGGAGCTAAAGTGGAGTGTGGTATGCCAGTCATGCAGAATAAAGCTGTCCAGTAGAGTTAGCATGAATTCTATTTCACTGTACTAGACCTAGTTGGGTCACTCAAAAATTTGGTAAAATATTACGTATATTCTACTTTAAGAGGGAATCCATTTTTAATTAGAAGGTTCATGGACTCTCTATGTATTAAATTTTTACATAAGAAACAAATAAAAATAAGAAATTGAAATATAATTCAATTAAATTCATGATGTAGTTGTAGGATCTCAGTGTTTTGTGGTCTATGAAGGATGTTTGAGGGGGGTTGTTGCAATCAGAGTGGACCACTGAGAATTTTTTTCCAATGAATTTCAATCATCCTTTGGGGAAATTCTGATTCAAAATGAATGAAAAGATTTTTTTCTCCAATCCATTGGAGAACTACAACAACATTCTTGAAAGACACCTCAAAATCTAGATATGGTTCCATCACAACATTCAGAATCCATCTCTGCATATGGAAGCTGATTTTTTTCTAATGGGTTTCAATCTATGGAAAATAATAGGGTTCCAAATTCAATCCAATCCTTTTCATAGTTCATAGCCTCCACCATCTATGGCCACAAAGAACACCTATACTAATCCATATCCCATATCTCCAAGTCAAATATTGACTCTGGAACCACCATGGATAGTGGCACTACCAGAACATCCTAAGCTAAGCATGAGAGCATAGAATACTTGATCTTGTTCAGCTTTCACAACCACAAAAATCTAAATCCAGGGACTAAGGAAACAACAACTACTCTAATTAATGATCCAGTTCCAACTTCATTTAATGGCTCTCCATCTCCATGATAAACAGGTCAAGATACCTTATAATTACTCTACTTATATTCAAAGATACCGTTATTGATGCCAGTGATGGTAGGGTATCAGGAGGACGGGAGGGCTGAGAATCCCATGTTTGAGGAGGAAAATGGGGCATCTTGATGGTGCGACCTGTATTAGGGGTTTTTAACCCCATTCTTACCAATAAGAATATCCTTTTTACCCCCACATAATTTAGATTCACAACGAACCAATTGCAAGCCCCCCCCGGAATGACAATCGATTGCGTGATCAGGCATTGCTCCTCCCACTGTGTCTCACATCACCTCTTCTTTACACATTCAATAAGGTTGGGCCTCCTTCAATGATCCAGGTAGGCGATGCTTCAACATTCTCCCTCCTAGCACTTTTTAACAAGTAAGGATTAATTTTTTGGCACACCCAAAAATTTCTTCCCAGTATCCCTTGCTTACTTTTTCTTCTATCTTAATTAGGTTCCATCCACACATCCCAGATTGTCATTGGTTCCAACACCATCCAGATATCCATCAAAATTCTTCATCGCTACCCATATTACCATCAAACTTATTCATCATTTCTTGGATCAATGTCGAGTTGTCCAGATCACTTTTAGACTTACTCATTATAGCTCAGATTACAGTCAGGCTACCTGAATGATTGTTTTTTCTTATATATCCAAGCTAGGTACACCTATCTTGAGGGGGGGGGGGGTGTTAGAGGATAAGTTGATGTAAGTCCCACATAGAAATTAGGTATTATCCAATATTTATTATTAATTGTAAATAGAAATCATGGCCTCCCTTATAGAGGCATATTGAGTATTAGGTCTCCATTATTCCTTTATAACACAATTCAATTATTTTAATTTAAAAATAATAATCAATGAATCAAAAAAGATGAACTCAAAGACAATTCTTGTTACCAATAAAAGATGGAATGAACTTTTTTAGTTCCTTCCATAGAATATTTAATTATGATTTATGTATGCAATAAATTCCAATGCATGAAATTATCATAACCACATGAAATTCAACCCTCAATATCCATTCAAAAATATTTCGTGACCTAACTCACATGGAATTCAATTTTTCACTTCAATCAAATAAATGTATTTATATGGATTTATACTCATGATTAGGAAATAAATATTTACCAAAGGTTTTTGAAAATTCTCTTTTCTTCACATCATGATATATGATAATAAAATCAATCATGAGGGATTTAGAATGTTGTTCAGTGGCTTGAGGTTAGCGTGTAAGTATTTAAAAACATATGTCATAAACAAAAAGGTTTGAATATTTAAATACAATTAATTATATATCAAGTTAATCAATAAAGGCCCATTTCACTCAATTTACCATTCTATTGGTACCCCAAACCTCATTTTTTTTCATTTTTGGGCCATGGTCCCTGAAAACGAGTCCAATGAATGACTACTTCCTTATTATCCATTTCTTTGTTTTCATGTTTTTAATTAATATTTTGTTCTTTTTTTCTCGAGGAGAATTGGGTTTCAATTGAATACAATGATTTTTGATTCATTCCCTTTTCATGATTATATTCTTGAATCACATAAACAAGAATAATAAGAATTCTAATCTAATATCATTTTTTCATTTTTTTCCATGAAATTTTTTTAAGAGAATAGGATGATAAAAATGGAATGAAATGGATGATGATGATTCATTCCCATTTCCATCTTCCAAATACCCCAAAATGATGATAAAATCCCCCTTAACATACAATAATTCTCAAATTAAAACACATGGTATCTAGTTTCCCCTACACATAGACTTGAATTAATTGTGAATATATATTTTATAGTGAGGGGTTATAAGGGATAAGTAGGCTTATAATGTGGTTTAAACATATAAGTTCATTCATGGTTATCTAAGAGATTATCTAGTGTTAATGCTCACAGTATATCTCAACCATAGATAGGGGATTACTAATTGAATGCATCAATCATATTGAAAGTGTCTATAGAATTCCATATATTTGAAAGAAAATGAACACAAGTTCTAGTTCATAAAGAAATCTAAAGATTATCTCAAGAAGTGAGAGTATTAGAAAGATGATTTAAAATAAATTTAGAAAACTCCGATGTTGGGGATTTAAATTTGTATAGTCACTTATGGACTTGTATTTCAATGTATAGTTAAATATCACACAAATTATTGGAAATAACAGCCCAATAAAATAAATAAAACTCAATAATAATTTATGTTTTTTATGTTGAATAATATAATCACGATCTTCATAATGAACTAATATTTTTAAAATGATATATACCATCTATGACACCTAGTAAGAATAAAGGATATAGGGTAACTACTGAAGGATGAAGAGTGGAAGAGAGAGAGTACGAGGGCATATGTTGTGATCTTAGGGGAATATCTTGGGGTAATATATAAATACCTCTATAAAAGAGGAATAAGGGATCTTTAGAGAGATATTACTATGAGGAATTGTCCACGAGGATTGGGTTGGTGTTCATCTTGGTTGAGGGTCCTAAAACGCCACTCGAGCATCTTTTTTCTTGTATAATCATTCATCTTCCTCTATTTATGTAATTCTGGTTCATTCTTCTGCAATATATAACTAGTCTTCTATTATTACCTATCATTTGGTCAAACCTCCAATATTTCTCACACCTTGTCACTGAATTTCCTTCCTCTCTGATGTGCACATGATAGGTTTCCACCTACCCAGACATCTTCTCCTCCTTTTTAAGGTAACATGCTAAGTTTCATCATGTTGTCTGAGGTGCGATCGGTACTCAACTTGCTCAGATGACCCACCCACTGATGGGAATCCACCTGGAGGATACAAACTCTTCTGTCTTATGTTTTGAGACAACACACTTGTCTAGGAAAAATCCAACGATATCATGCATCGACGTGTTGGTCATCGAATGTTTCTTTATAAGTATCTCCTACTCCTGCCTCTTGTATGGCACTACATCCTGGTCCACCATCCATGCACTGCAGAATATTATTGTTCTTGACTTATGGAACCATTCCCTTCTAGAATAAGCTCCTAGAACACCATATATGGATGAGGTGTGATACCATTTCCACTCTCATGGGTACAATTCACCATCAGATACCTTTTCATGGATCCTCTTTATCCAAAACCAAAACACAAAAATAAAAAAATGAGTAAAAATATAGTCAAAAAGAAAAAAGAAAAGAAAAACAAAAAGATCCTAAATTTTCATTTAAAAAAAGAAAAAAAATCAATAACTACATTGATGGATGAGGTGGATGATCATGTACTGTGGATCACTATCATGTTCTTTAAGACACCAAAGGATCAGAATGAGTTCTAAACATCCCGTTCAACCTGGCTATGTCATCTGATATAGATGTTTCCCCATGAGGAGTTACCTTCACTCCCACAAGTGATGATTATAGTATAGTAGGGGGTGTTGTCAAACTGTAATCCATGTGACATGGTGGAACTTCACCAGAAAATAGTAGAGTACACTTCATCACAACTAGTTATAAATGATGGGGTATTAGGGTGGGTTAATGCATAGTCCACCTCGATCATGGGAGACACACTTCGTAATGAGGTGAATCTGCATGCCTTAACATTGTCGCTGCCTGAAATACATTACAAAATGTTTGTTACTACATAGGCGAATCAGGGCAGTAATGAAGTATTGATGGGATTGAAATTTACAATGGGTGATTAGATTATGATACATGAAGCTCATGACACACTTGAGAAATTCTGGCAGTCGATCCAGTCGGCTAAACTTTTATGGAAGTTACATAGATAGTTTCTAGATCATGTAGGCATACAGATCATATGGGATATTGTCCGGAGAATATGTGAATAAAGGGAACATCGCCATCAGTTTCTCTATACCCATAAATAAAGTAGTACCATTTGGAATATTTCATGGAGATTACATACTGACTGGAAGTAGGACTATGTCACTCACTATGGCAGTGTGTGCCCTGACGTACAACACATGGGATTGGAGGTTTCACCAGAACTTCATCATGTCTCTCTCCTTGAGGAAAAGGTGAAATATAATGGGGTGGAAGTGACAGAGACCAGTTATTCCACCTGTAAAGAATAACGGTTATAGGGTAACTGCTAGAGGAGGAATAGGTTAGAAGAGAGAGGTATGGGGGAATATGTTGTGGGCACAGGGGAATATCTAGGGGTATTATGAAAATACCTCTATAAAAGTGGAATAAGGGTTCTTCAAATAGAGAGAATATTATTGGGAATCGTCTATAAGGATTGGGTTAGCTTTGAAATTGGGTGAGGGTTCTACAACACCTCTTGAGCATCAAAATTATTCTTCAATCATTCCTTTTCCTCCATTCATGTAATTTGGGTTCCTTGTTCTATAATATATAACTAGTCTGTTCTTGTAACCGATCAAATAATGATTTATATTTTTCAAATTAGGTTATTGAATGTTTGAAAAATACACTCAAAAAAACCTAAAACAATTCTGTACATTTTTCAAAATAGAGTAGAAATTTATTTTTATGTTTTTTACAAAAATACAATAAAATTAGAAAACAAAAATAAATAGAAGATAAAAAAGAAGGAATCCATTAGTTATCCACTATCCCACACTTAGTTATAGATTAATCTTCAAAGAAACTCAATAGTATAATGTATATTTCTTGTATATTTTTAATGGGACATATTATATACTAAAGTATAATGGAAGGTGTTCACTTGGATGTTGTCATCCTGTTGTAGATATTACTGAGATGACGTGATTCCCATTTTTATTTGGATCTAAATTATTTCCCAGTATGTGTTAAATTCATTTTCCACCTATATATTTCATATATAAATAAATAGAAATAAAAATATATTCAAAAAATTAAACTTTATAACTAAAAAGTATTGAAAAATGATGAAAAGAGAAGTGAGATCTTGGTAAAACCCCTCAAAATATATTATTCTTTATACTAACCACAACTGAACAACACTGAGATTATCCCCAATCATGTGGTGGATGTGGATTCCTTGATTTGAAAAAACATATTTTTTTACTCCAATGTTCTTCAAAAATTGATTCTTCTCTTGGAGATCCTCTTTTATTGTATGGTGTGTGTCTAACCCCTTAGAAATATTGGAAAACATGTAGGGTGGGGCTGGAAGGATGATTGTTTCGTCAGGTTTTTGAGGTGTGAAATGGGTTTCACTGGAGAGGCTACCATTGTCACTTTTCCCAGAAACTCCCAATGGTTCCCCTATCTGTAGCTGGTTATAAACCTGCTTTCCAAAGGCTGGTAGTCATTTGGGTTTTCAGCCCAATGACTCTTGGAGACTCACAATTGTCGAGAGGATGGGGAGGTTGGGCTCATCGCACCCTTTTGGGAGAAATTTTTGCCTACTACGGGACACTCATATAGATTTATGATATGTTCGTTAAATCCTTCCCAGGCCTCGATATGGGACTGCTTACCCCTGCGTCAATGGCGTGATTATGAACATGTATCGATAGGGATAATCACATGCATATCATGGGTTCTCTATCAATCTCTTATTTAGTTATGATGCTTTGGGTTATGGTTATGTCTGAGAACTCCAGAGATTATTACAGTCCAGGGAGGCAGTTTGTGTCTTAGAGATGGGATTAAACCTCTATGAGGCATCCTATGTATATTTTGAAACACTAATCAAAACCCACAAAGTTCATTTGCATAGTTTAAGGTCATATGACTGGACCCATACATGTAGTTTTACATCATACTGTAAGGACGTGAATATCAGGCTCAGGCCCAAAATGAGGAATTCTAAGTATCCTTTTTATGATAGGAATCTGAGCCTACGTAGTTCTTGTGATGGGGGTCTATGTGAGCCATACACGGTGTGAGAAACAAGATACAATGATAGACTAGACACATTGCATGTGAGCATATCCATACGAGGATTACACATTAAAGTTTCCCTTTAAGAGGTACGATTTCCCATCTCATGGAGGATATGGTGTGGATCTAAAGCCTTAGGAAGGTTTCTTACATATCCCAGTTATGGTGGGAATCAATGTTATCATAGTTCACTTTATATTGGGGCTTACACACTGAGGCTACCCTATCAACCGGGGACATATTATATAATGTCGATAGTTAGGACTTACACACTGAGGTTGCCCAATTGTTTGAGACATATTACATTATATCGGTAGTTGGGGATTATGCACTGAGGCTACCCTATTGGTTGAGATATATTATATTATATCATTATTTAGGGATTATGCATTGAGACTGCCTGATTAGTCTACTCGTTCTTTATCCTCCGAAGGATTAAAGAGAGTTGGTGATGACCATGATGGTCTTTCCAAGTCCATGATATCGGTAGGGTCACATGAATGCATGACCCTATCTCATCAAGGACACTTTCCTTGTGAAAGGGGGATGCCGTTGAAGATTCTTGGTCGGGATCCACATGGAATGAGTCCAAGTAGGTATGTCATACAAATTGGGAATGTCATATGGAACTTTCCTGGCAGGTCTTGGCCATCTACTAGGAAAGTCTTGATTGTCTACCCGATATGTCGGGTAACCAATCTGTCATGGAAGACACATCTGAGGGTGTCCGCCTAAATAATTAACATGCCATGTATGCCTTCGCATGGGTTAAGCGGATGTGACTGAAGTGTTTCACATAAACAAATTAGACATGTTTGGGGTCTCGCACATGATCAATTGAATTGTATCATATCTCTTTGCCAGAGTGAAGAGGACATGTAAAAGGTTATTTTCATGACTGGAGTAGGCATGTCAAGGGGTCTTATGCATGATCAAAGAGGACATGATCACGCGCTGTCACAAGGTCAACCTGACCTCTCTTCGGTCTATTGCATGTCGATATGGGTATGTCTATGGACAATCAAATGATCATTCAAACATGTCAATGAATCCTTTTCATGATCAAAGCATGTTGTATGGATTGTCTTTTCATGAAAAAGGTAGAAAACCTTGAGGTACTTCGTATGATTGATATGACTTCATCTTAGGTTTGACACCTAACAATACAGGCATTTCAAGGGCTTGTCGCCCGATCAACTCATCTTGTCCTTGGATCATCTCATGACAATTGTGACATGTTGATCAACTATTTTGAGGTCAAATTGAATTTCCCATGTCTTGTCTCACGGTAAAAGTGACACGTCCAAAACTGCTAAAATATGCTGCAAGTCTCATGATTACTCTTGTGATCGTGTGCACTTAAACCATTCATGTGGTGGGGTCTTGCAGATTTGCTTAGGATCTTGTGGTCATCCAAGTGCTTCAAGCGCATGTCCAAAGAGATCATTCCCTAATTTGGTTGGGAAGAAATATATTCCTGAATTGAAGGCGTACACCACAGGGCATACATGGAAATGGGAGGTCATGTCCATGTGATTACATGCTCACCAAGAGGGTACTCATAGGATGATCCTCTGTTCATGCGACACGCATGAACATAAAAATGTCTCGCGATGGGGTCTGGAGGCATGTGTGGAGGCTTCCCAATAACACCACCAACATGGATAAGGGTCCATGGTTCACACTGCCGTGGGTTTTCCCATTGGCTAACTGCATGTTGGTGAGTGCCCTTATGACATTGCTTGATGCCCGCACATCCGCGATCTACATGACCTTTATGAAGTCTTGCAATGAGCCCCATAATTACACGTGGGGGATGCATATCAAAACCAAAGCATGTATAGGCTATGGTGGATATGGGATGGAGAGGAGTGTATGGCCTGTGGACCGCACGTCCTCACTGTTTTCCTTTCATGATAATGGTGTCCGTGGGGATCCTTCATATTGAGGCAGGTACGTCTGGGGTCTATCTGTGTATCAAAAACCAAGGGTGGCACCCCACATGGTCGTGGGTTTCTAGGAATGACTCGCGCTATAGAGTGTTGGCACGAGGTTCATTTTTTCATGCGATTTTCATGTCCGGAATGGGGTCTCGTGATGTTTTCTGATATAGTTTTGAGGACGACTTCGCAAGATGGGTACTTAATTTTTCCACTGGTTTACTCCTACAGATACCAGCATGAAAATCAAGGTCGTAAATCTGCAAGATAGTAATATTGAGGGTTCGCGACACCGTGAAAAGAATGTCCACTGGATCTTATACGTATCATAGTTACATGTCCACGAGGCGGCTTTGCGTTTTTCAAACACTACTGCTTCACGAGGATCTCGAATGAGATAATCCCCTAATGCGACCACATGATAAATGATGATCACGCAATGATCCCTCACTACTATATTTTCACGAAAGGTTATCATGGTAGGGGGCCTTGATTTACCTAGAGAAGATCTCCGATGGGCAGTGGCCAGTAGCTCTGTTTGTCTTCCCTTCCTTCTTTTCGAGAGCTCCTTCCCCTCTCCCTTTTCATGTCTTTTTGTTGATGGGAGCACGGTATATAGAAGAGAGGGGAGGTCAGGTCTCCTCCCGCTTTACATGGGATGAAGGCCATGTACACTAGCTGAAGCGGTGGAGATAACATCGCATGATCAAAGGATGATCATGGGATGGCCTCGACTCCCTTCTGTGACATCGCATGTTCCAAATAAATCCTTTTTAAATCGGATGAAAATATGCCAAAGGTGGAGGGTCTACGGTCACTGAAATTCAGGTGACATCTTCAGTTGCTAAATTTGGTTCGGTCGCATGATCAAAGTATGATCATGCGATGGCTTTATCATTCTCGAGGTGTTGAGGTTAATTACTTAAACTCTTAAAAAACCAAGATCCACTGTTCGGTTTTAATGGAGATCAAATCGGTAAGTTTAATTAACAGATTAGTTATAATTGTATTGGATCAAGAATTATAAACATTCAATGCAAGAATATAAAGAGGAGAATAGATGTAACGTGCTTCGGTCCCAAGGGGACCTATGTGCACAGCGAGAACACTACCAGAGCAGCCAGTTTATTAAGATAGCAAGCATCGATTACAGAAGCGAATGCAAGAATTAAAGGACCACAGAAACTATCTGAGGAGGCCAAACTTGCTAAACTAGGTGGCTGTGATCAATCATGTCACGTAGAGTTAGCCTCGTCCACTCTTGGACGGACTCACGCACGCACACAAGTAGGATACAACTGCACACATATTGAAGAAAAGATAAATCGTTATAGAACCAAGATCTACAAACTAGATCTTGGTCACGATTATAAAAGAACGTAAAGCTTGTTACCACTTGAAGCGTAGCCGTCAAAATACCCGGAGTCGAGACGATTCCCACTGAATCTCCCCTGGAGAGAACACCATCAGGGCAACCAGTTTATTAAGATAGCAAGAAAGAAATCAAGCAACGATTACAGACGCGAATGAAAAAATTAAAAGACCACAAAAACTATTCGAGGAGGTCAAGCTTGCTAAACTAGGTGGCAGTGATCAATCCTGTCACGTAGAGTTAGCCTCGTCCACTCCCGGACGAACTCATGCATGCACACAAGTAGGATACAACCGCATACATATTGAAGAAAAGACAAATTGTTATAGAGCCAAGATCTACAAACCAGATCATGGTCACGATTATAAAAGAATGTAAAGCTTGTTACCACTTGAAGCGTAGTAGCCAAAATACCCAGAGTCAAGACGATTCCCACTGAATCTCCATCGAAGAAGTACTCCAGTTGCAGGAGGTGGAACGTGCTTTAGTTGAGGGGAGTGCGGGTGGTCGGGGACTCCTGGGACGGTCCTTCTTCTTCTCCCTAGAGTCGGAGTAGAGTTGCACTCACCAGGAGCTGCCTTTGGAACCAAAGAGAAAAACTACACAGTGTCTCCGTGCACCTCGGGAACGGGTGTAATGAATGCATACCAGAGAGAGTCAGTTGGATCAGTAGAGGCACGGGATGAACGCCACATGGACGGCCCAGATCAAAGTAGTCGTTTGTATGATCACAACAAAGAAATCGCACATGACAAATTGCAAGGCATGGTTGGTCGGGTGGCATAAAGAGTGGATCCAGGCTTGGCGAAGAAACACACCGAAGGCTCCCCAACACCATTAGATCAAAGTAATCAACAATTCAGATTATCCCCGCTAACAAGTAAGGTAAATTCATAAATCGGTTTCCCAAAATGAACCGGGAAAAGTAAAGCTAAACTGGAAACAGGGAAATACCCACGTAAGAGTGCTATGTAGCCATGTAGGAGTAAAAATAATTAATGAAACAAACCAATTAATTTCATTGTAATATGAATCATGCAGGCATATTCAACAAATCTCCACTTTGCAATCAGATAAAATACAGTGATGATGTTCTCACAACCTAGATTATAGAATTTGGACTAAATTCATAAAATTAAAACAATGCATGAATTTAGATAACGGAACGACCTTAGTCAAACTATCGGTTGGGTTATCACTAGTGGGTATCTTTGTGACACCCACCTTCCCAGATTCTATAATATCTCTAACAAAGTGTAATATAATATCAATGTGCTTAGATCTACCATGACATACATAGTTTTTAGATAAATGTAAAGCAGACTGGCTGTCACAGTGTACCATTATACTATCAGTAGATAATGATAATTTTAAAAGAAAACCTTTTAGCCAAACGACTTCCTTAATTGCCTCTGTCAGGGAAATGTACTCCGCCTTGGTAGTGGACACTGAAACCACTGATTGCATGTTGCACTTTCAAGAGACCGGTCCTCGGTATGCAAGAAAGACTTAACCAGTGATGGACTTACAAGTATCAATGTTTTCATCATAATCAGAATCGACAAAGCCAAATATATCATCATTAAAACTATTATTAAAGCCATATCTAATACATAGTTTATCAAACATTGAAATGTACCTTAACAACCATTTTAAGGCATGGTAACGAGCCTTACTAGGTTTCCCCATAAACCTACTCAGTGTACAAACATCAAATGCTATGTCTGGTCTAGAAAAGATCATGGCATACATAAGACTTCCTACAACATTTTCATATGGACTCTTATTCATAAAGGTTGTTTCGTGTTCATCCCTAGGGGATTAATTCAAAGACAGTTTAAAGTGTTGTCCTAAGGGAATATTTATAGGTTTAATGTGTTGAAACAAGTATCTAGTTAATACCTTTCTAATATAAGAGAATTGGGAAAAGTATAGGGTTATAGCCTTCCTATCCCAAATTATGTCCATGACAAGGATTTGGTTTGCATGCCCTAAGTCTTTCATTTCAAAAGCACAGTTAAGCGGGTGCTTAACTGAATTTATGAACTTTATGTTCTTGCATATTAATAACATGTCATAAACATATAATAAAAGGTAAATAGACTCATGATTAACATTTTTAAAATAAACACATGCATCAAATATTCTTCTAGAAAACTGATTCTCAATCATAAAAGAATTAAACCTTTTATACCATTTTCTTGAAGAGTGTTTAAGCCCATACAAGGACTTCTGTAAAAGACAAACATGGTTAGGCTTGAACAGTTTTGAAAATCCTTTAGGAGTCATATAAATGGTTTCATCAAGAATACCATGTAAAAAAGTAGTTTCTATATCAAGTTTCTCAACATGAAAATTAAGTTTGACAGTAAATGAATGTAGAATTCTAATGGATGAATTCTTAACAATAGGAGAGGATTGATTCTTTCTCAAATTTACCCAAGATAAGAAGGTAAGACGGTCCTTGTAGTTTATCTTGGGTTATCGAATCCACAGAGACCTAAGAAGAAACCTATAGACACGTACATTCTATGGACTGTTTTTGGCTATGAAGTGGCCAACTTGGATTGATTTTGGATGGGTTTTAAAGATATCTAATAGATTTAAGTAAATTCAATTTAAAAGAATGAGTTGATCCTAGGTTATCGCTCAGGGTGGATTGGACGTATTTCCTTTTTAATGATTTCAATTTCTTATATTTGAGATGTGTTCATTTAAGGAGATAAAACAACATCATAACTTACTGGTTTAATGCCTACACCCTTTAATACTAATCACCTATACACTTGAAGGATCAAAGTTTTTAGCACTTCAAGGTAAAGGTTCGTATTAGCACTTGAAGTGTGTGACCTTAATTTCAACAAGGATGATGGAGTTTAAAAATCATCAAATAAAAATCTCAATTAAAGAAGTGATTATACATTAATGGGGTGATAAATAACATCCAATCCAGACCCTTGATACTCCCTTGGATCAACCCATAAGTGGGTTATCCCTCCATTGATCCCATGGTTTCAATGGAAGCGGAAAGTAGACTCATGAGGGAGGAAATAGAAAAGTAAAAAAAAAACGCAATAAAATAACAATCACTCCACCGTTGTGTGATAATTTCATGGTATGGTATGAATAAATTCACACCTTGATCCAACGGTATCAAAGTGATAAGGAGAAGAACAGAATAATAAGAGAAGAAGAAATTTTATTAAGAAACAAGGATGAATTAAAACAACTTATATGTGAAGGAAGAACATTACAAAGAGAAATTGGCAGCATAACATTAAGATGAAACAAGCTCAAAAATTCCTAAATCCTCTAACAAAACTGCCTTAAATAGGAATTTTTGAGCCCTTGGGTCGAGCCTCCAACAGTACAAAGCATATCAATTAATTTTTCTAGGCCATAGGTGGTGGAAAGCTTGTGGAATTTGGACTTTTCCACATTTGACCCGAGGTGGCATCCAACTTTCATCAACCGAACAGACGCGTTTGGATGACCTTCTAGATGGCCGAATAAAAGTGGGCCATAGAAGAAGAAACTGGAGGTCCAGATGTCTTCTAATCTCCTGTAAAATTTGGGCCAATTTGGAGTTTTATATTCTGATATATGGTCAAATTATTGGGCTGTTTTTCTGGGCCGCAGAATCTAGCCCAGAATGTTATCTCTAACTTGGGACGCCTAAGTGACCACCATGGAGGCCGAATTAGCATTAGATCCTGAGGAATTATTTGTTTCTAAACATGTTTTCTAGAATCCCACGAAATTTGGGATTAATTGGGCCTGTATGATGGGCTCCACAGTCTAATCAGTGGGCTGGTGTCCAATCTTCCTTCTCTAGAATTGCTTCCTTTCATCACAAAATATCCCCATCTTCTTACATGAATTCTCCATTGATCCCTGAATGAAAAATGTTCACATTTAAGTGTAGATAATGTTCCTAAAATATCAAATTAAAATATTTATAATTACATTCCTTAGAATCAGATGACTCATTGGGCCTAAATTGGTGAATATTAGGCATGAAGTGCACAAATGATGAGAATGAATGTTCATAATGAAAATGCACTAACTCAGGGCCATAAGATCAAAAATGAACATTTAATACCATTAAAATGTAATTAAAATATATGTTTTTATTGGATAATCACACCCCCCAACTTGAGATTTTCTAGTACCGAGCAAATAATTCAATGATTTTATTTGAATTCCTTTCTTCAAACACATTATAACAAACAGTGCTCACAATGTAAACTGCACACAAATATATTTTTATAACCTATCAAGATAATTTAAAACAAGATGAATTTAAAAGAAGATCACAATCCCAAGCCCATTCCTTTGATCAAATCCATCATCATACTTCATCCAACTCAATTAGGTGTAATGATGTGTTGTGAATCACAATAGATATGGGGGTTCATTTTCATTCAAGGGGAAAATCATGGAAGCGCTAGGTGGAATCACATTTAATCCTAATATGAGTATTATTCATTCCTTTTTTTTGATTTTTTTGCAATATTTATATAGTAATTGAGATTTCAGTTAATCAAATTAACCCATGTAGCAAGACTTTTCCGATGACTCCCAGACTCAAAGGCCTTAGGGCACCAAGTGAAGCCCACATACTCGGGCATCGTCTCGGGTTAACTTAATAAAAAACAAAGTCATATTACCATAAATAGAGATAGATTTAAAAACTCAGGGCTAGAAAACTCTAGAGTCACGATCCCCAAGTGCCGAAAGCCTCACATTTTATCAATCCATTTCTCCACACGCAAATTTTTATTTTTATTTTTTATTTTTTAATTTTTTTAATTTTTTTGAATAATCATATTATTCATAAAAATCAAACCAGACTATGCTATTTATTATGGGACCCCAAAAATTCAAATTAGTACCCCACATTCTAGAGGACGTGCATTGTGGCATTTTGATTTAATGGATGAAAATAAAAATGATGAAAATTTTCATTGGACAACCAAACTTCCAAAATCAATGCTTTTAAACTTAATCATGAATTAAATTAAGAGTCAAGGAAATAAAAGTTATTTTCTATGTAGTTTTAATGTGGGCAAAGATGTTATTATATGAATGATAAAGGAATTTTACTTTTTTTTAAACAAACATTTTGTTTCCACACCCCCCAACTTAGAATGAAACTGTCCCTAGTTTCGTAAAAATTAAATTTAGAATGGGGTAGAGGAATAAAAAGGGAGTTCAATAAGGAAATTGAAATATGAGGATCATGGAATGAAGTCACCTGGTGGTTGAAGTTTGAAGTTCTTGCCTCTCTAATTTAGTCCTTTGATATCCATGTCGCTTACAAAGTTCCCTAGTGGAAAAAGGAAAACAAACAAACAAAACAAAACAATATATATATATATATATTTATATAATAAAGGAAGTAAAATATAAGTATATATATAAAAATTATAGAAAAAGGAAGCACAAGAAGCCGTAGGTCAGTGGTAAGTGCGCGCCCCTGTCTCCCTTCGGTCCCAGGTTCGAATCCCCGCGGCTTTGCCAGTTGTGACGGGGTTTGCCCCATGACCTACGATGTGGACTTTTTTTTATTATTATATTTTTATTTATTATTTTTTTTTGTTTTTTTAATTTTTTAACCTACAAACACATTAAAAAAAACAAAATGATGATACATTGTCTTCTTTTTAAATTTCTGGGTAAGGTATTACTCAAGGATCACACCACATGACACAGATGAATATGATGCTCCCCTTTCATACCCATCCATAATCATAATAGAAGAACAGGTCAAAAGTTTATTTTTTTATTTTTAAATATAAAAATGATTAATTAATCTTATTTGAAAAATAAAGATGATTCAGAAAGATTAGAAACATAAGAACCATAGGTTGCCTCCCGTGCAGCGCTTTGTTTAACGTCATTAGCCCGACATAGATCCTAAATTTATCAATTTTTTCCTCGTTCATAGATTGGCTCAATTAACTCAACATCTATTTCATGTTTATTGAATGATTAAATGAATGTTTTTAACCTTTGACCATTGACCTTGAAAATGTGACCACTAGTGGGATCTTGAATCTCTACTGCCCCATGGGGGTATACATGATGCACTATGAAAGGACCTGACCATCTAGACCTTAACTTTCCCGAGTGTAAATGAAGTTTTTAACTATACAAGAGCACAAGTTTTCCCGGTTCAAAATGTTTGACCTTGATATTCCTAGATTGGTAGGCTTGAACTCTAGCTTTATTGATCCTTGAATTTTCATAAGCCTCCATCCTTAGTTCCTCTAGTTCATTGAGATCTAATTTCCTTTTTATTCTGGCCAATGAGAGATCATAATCCATTTTCTTGATTTCCCAAAAGGCCTTATGTTCAATCTCCACTGGCAAATGGCATGCTTTACCATAAACCAACCTATATGGGGACATTCCTAAAATGGTTTTATATGCGGTTATATAGGCCCAAAGAGCATCTAAGAGTTTCTCAGACCAATCTTTCCTAGAGGGGTTGACAATTTTTTCAAGAATTTGCTTAATCTCCCTATTCGCTAACTCAGCTTGAACATTGGTTTGAGGATGGTATGCAGTGGATACTTTATGAGAAATACCATACTTAGACATGAGTGAAGAGAATGGGCGGTTGCAAAAATGGGTTCCTCGATCACTGATTATAGCCCTAGGAATTCCAAATCGAGAAAATATGTTATCTTTTAGAAATCGAATCACAACTTGATGATCATTAGACTTAGTGGGAATGGAATCAACCCATTTTGAGACATAATAAACAGCTAAGAGTATGTAGAGGTATCCCCAATAGTTTGGGAAGGGACCCATGAAAACAATTCCCCAACAGTAAAATATTTCAACCACTAAGATGGGAGTGAGTGGCATTTGATTACTTTTTGTGATGGACCCTACTTGTTGACACCTAGGACAGCTTTGAAAAAATGTGTAGGAGTCCCTTGAGAGGGTGGGCCAGAAGAGACCACATTGAAGAATCTTAGCAGATGTTTTCTTAGAGGAATAGTGACCTCCACATGCCTCACTATGACAGAATTTAAGGATGGACTCTTGTTCAGATTCTGGAACACACCTCTTAATGACTTGGTCAGGGAAGAACTTATAGAGGTATGGATCATCAAACACATAGTGTCTAACATCAGAAAGGAATTTCCTTCGAGCTTGAGTCCCTAAGAATTTTGGAATGACTCCTGTAACTAAGAAATTGGCTATGTCGGCATACCAAGGGCAGTCACTCACAGAGTATAGGTGTTCATCAGGAAATGAATCAGGCACAGAAAGGTGATTTGAGTTGTCTTTTAATTCCATCCTAGAGAGGTGATCAGCTACAACATTTTCAACACCCTTTTTATCCTTGATTGTGAGGTCAAATTTTTTTAAGAGAAGGACCCACCTAATCATTCTAGCCTTGGCATATTGTTTTTAGAAGAGGTATTTTAGTGCAGAATGGTCAGTGAACACAGTGATGGGGGATCCTAATAGGTAGGACCTAAAATTCTCTAAAGAAAACACAATAGAAAGTAACTCCTTTTCAGTAGTGGTGTAGTTTATTTGGGCATCATTTAAGGATTTTCTTGCATAAGCTATGACATAAGGAGTTTTATCACAGCGTTGTCCTAACACAGCTCCAACAACAAAGTCACTGGAATCACACATAAGTTCAAAAGTAAGGTTCCAATTTGGAGATTTCATAATGGGACGAGAGGTGAGAGAGCATTTGAGGGTTGAGAATGAACCCTCACAGCTTTCTGTCCAAACAAATGGAGCATCCTTTACGAAGAGATCACAAAGGGGACGAGATATTGAACTAAAGTCCTTGATGAATCTTCTATAGAAACCAGCATGTCCTAAGAAATACCTCACTTCCTTGATAGTTTTGGGTGATGGAAGGTGACGAATGATGTCAACCTTGGCTTTATCAACTTCAATCCCCCTACCTGAGACCAGATGTCCTAGAACTAGTCCCTCTTTAACCATGAAATGAAATTTTTCCCAGTTTAGGACCAAATTCTTTTCTTCACATCTTGAAAAGACTCTCTCCACATTCTGCATACATCCCTCAAATGTATCCCCAAACACAAAGAAGTCATCCATGAAGACCTCTAGAAAATCCACTACCATGTCTAAGAAGATTCCCATCATGCACTGCTGGAAGGTTCCAGGGGCATTGCATAACTCAAAGGGAATGTGTTTGAAGGAAAAGGTACTGAATGGACATGTGAATGTAGTCTTCCCTTGATCCTCTAGGGAGACCTCAATTTGATTTTTCCCCGAGTACCCATCTAAGAAACAGTAGAAGGCATGACCCGCCACTCTCTCAAGGACTTGGTCAATGAATGGTAAGGGGAAATGGTCCTTCTTGGTGAATGAGTTTAGCTTCTTGTAGTCAATGCAGACCCTCCATCCACTACTCACCCTTGTTGGAAGAATCTCTCTATCCTCATTGGTTATCACTGTGATTCCGGCCTTTTTTGGAACCACTTGGATTGGGATCACCCACTCACTCTCAACTATGGGATATATGATACCAGCTTTTAACAATTTCAGAAGTTCCTTCCTTACTACCTCCATGAGATTAGGATTGATTCACCTTTTAGGTTGACAACATGGCTTTGAATCAGATTCCAGAACAATCCTATGAGTCCCAACAAGTGTGCTAATCCTGGGAATATCAGAAAGGGTCCAACCAATGGATTTCTTATGCTTCCTAAGGACATCTAGAAGCATCCTTTCATGATTGGATTCAAGAGAAGAATAAATGACAATAGGATGTGTTTGATTGTCCCCTAAGAAAGCATACTTGAGTGTAGTGGTAAGTTCCTTCAATTCAAGATCAGGTTGGTTTGGAATTTCAACAGAAGATTGGGACATTGGATCAAGTTCAATTTCTTTTTTTAGAGTTTCAGATAGGATTGATTCCCCACATGTAGAATTTTCAGCTACTAGATTGGATTGATCAGATTGAGGGAAGGAGGTTTGATTGGTCTCCATGAAAGTGGTTTCCTGAAAGGTTTCACTGATTGTTGGACCTAAGACTTCATCATAAGAGCAATTTGAAAATGATTCAAGCCAAGGAGATAAACTTCCTTCATATGAATAAAGGAAATCAATCTCATCCTGACTTAAACATTCATCAAATATTCCTTGATGTTCCATGGATTCATTATCAATGCTTCCTATCATGTTTACTTCATGAATGTCCTCATCATCCCCTATTTGTGATCTTGCATTATAGATGTTCAAGTCTAGACTCATGTTCCCAAAGGTTATGGTCATGTTCCCATTTCGGACTTGGATAACAGAGTTGATTGTTGCAAGAAAAGGACGTCCAAGGATGATTGGGGATTGTTTCTTATTTCCTATTTTTGGATGGTTTTCAAGGACAATGAAGTCAGCAGGTTAGATGAAGTTTTCAACCTTTACTAGAAAGTCCTTTAAAATCCCCTTTGGAACCCTAATGCTACGATCAACAAGTTGAAGTGTGACAGATGTGGGTTGGAATTCTTCTAGTCCTAACTGGCAGTACACGGCATAGGGGATGAGATTGACACTAGCACCTAGATCTCATAAGGCCTTGAAAACTTTTCTCTCTCCTAGTTCAACATTGATGTATGGGCAACCCGGGTCTTTTAACTTAGGAGGAATGGTCCCTTGAATGGTGGTACTCACATTAGCAGCCAAAAGGACTTGGTTTTTATGTGAAAATTTTCTTTTAAAAGTGAACAAGTACTTAAGGTACTTTGAGTAGGCAGGTATGGTTTGGATGGCATCGAGAAGGGGAATGTTCATCTTGACTTGTGAGAAGATTTCCCTCAATATTTCATTCAGTTCAGGCTTGGGTTTCCCCCTCATGCGTTGAGGAAATGGTGCAGGTTGTGGGGTTGTTTGTTGAAGAGTTGTTTCCTTAAAAATGTTATCAGTTTCCTCAGTTTTATCTTGTCGTTCATTTGAATTTTCATCCATGTTTGAATCTTCAGGTGGGTTCTGAATTAGTTGTTCAGGTTTCTCAATTGATTTCCCACTTCTTAAAATAGTCATAGCCTTTAGTTGTTCATGAGTTGTTTGAGCACAACTTGACTCTCCCCTTGAAGTTGTGGATGGCACCGCCTGAGTAGGCATGGGTGCCTTTCCAGTTTTGATGGTTTGATGTTGTTCTTTTAGGGAAGATACCTCCGAGTTCATCCTCTCCATTTGTTTGCACAGTTGTTCTAGTAGGCTTTGTGGAACAGTTTGGGTGGGTGATTGAGTAGGTTGGTTTATCCCAGGGGGATATTTTGGAGGTGGGATGGTTTGTTGAAAATGGACCGGTGGCTATTGGTATTGGATAGGTTGGGTTTGGAACTGGTTATGGGTTTGGTAGTTCTAATGGGGGTAAGGATTTTGTCCCTGTGGTTGGCTAGGTTGTTGGTTATCTTTCCAGCGGAAGCCTGGGTGGTCGTTATACCTTGGGTTGAAGGTGTTTTGGTATTGAGGCTTTTGAAAGTTCAAAGCATTTACTTCTGCTGGGGGTCCTCCAAAGAGAACATCCTTTATGGATGGAATGGTTGGGCAGTTGTCTGTCTTATGGTCATGTTTGTCACAAATTGTGCAAACAGGGTCAACACTTTGGATTTCATGGACTTTCCTAAGGTCTATCTCTTCAACCTTCCTAGAGAGTGCTGTGAGTTTAGCCCTAAGGCTTTACTCTTCTCTAAGTGTATGAATTCCAGTAGTTCTTTGTGGATTTTCAGAATAAGGTGAAGTTCCCCATGTTTGGTTTTTTTCAGAAAGGCTTTCTAGATACTCGTAAGCATCATTTGGGGCTTTGTTTTTAAAGGTTCCATTACACATCATGTCAATGAATTGTTTGTTCCCCGGACCCAACCCTTCATAGAAAATTCTCAATTGTTCAGGAATAGAAAAACCATGGTGTTAAACCATGTTTAGAGTGTCTTTGAACCTCTCCCAGGTTCCATAGAATGACTCTCCCTCTTTTTCAAAAAAGTTTTGGATACTCTTTTTAAGTGCAATTGTTTTATGGTGGGGAAAGTATTTTTTGTAAAATTCTCTTTGTAGTTGGTCCCAAGAGTTGATGGATGATGGCCTCAAATTGTTTATCCAATTTTTAGCTCAATCCTTTAAAGAAAAAGGAAATATCCTCATCTTACCTGATTCTAGTTAATGTGGGGGACACATGGTTTCTACAATGTCATTGAACTCCTTAATGTGCAGATATGGAATCTCGGACTCCATTCCATGGAATGTGGGAAGGTGGTTTAGGACATGGGGTTTAAAGATGTAGTTGGCATCTCCTAGGGAATTGTGTCTAATGCATGAGGGGGAATTGGTCCAGGAAGGTGTGAGGTATTCATTCATGGTTTGATCAATTGCATTCCCCAAGTTTGGGGCTTCCTCATTTGGGTTTCCATTTTGGTTTCCACTTGGGTTTATGAGTTGGTTTCCTTGAAGACCTTCCATTGAAATTGGCTCAATTGTGGACTCTAGAGTATTAGGAATATTATGATCTAATGGAATGAGTTACCTTGGTGTACTTGACTCCCCAACCCCAGGACTATCCACCCTAACAAGACAGTTTGATTGATCGTGGGTGTAGGCGGACATGCACCAAAGAAAAAAAAATGAGAAAGGGACAAGATAAGAGAATTTGGATGAGAAAAGAAGAAATGGGGGAGAATAGAATGGGTTTTTAGATGACTTACTTGGGTCCTCGTAAATGGCGCCAAAATTTGATTCTCGCTCAAATTTACCCAAGAGAAGAAGGTAAGATGGTCCTTGTAGTTTAGCTTGGGTTATCGAATCCACAGAGACCTAAGAAGAAACCTATAGACACGTATATTCTATGGACTTTTTTTGGCTATGAAGTGGCCATCTTGGATTGATTTTGGATGGGTTTGAAAGATATTTAATAGATTTAAGTGAATTCAATTTAAAAGAATGAGTTGATCCTAGGTTATCACTTGGGGTGGATTGGACGTATTTTCTTTTTAATGATTTCAATTTCTTATATTTGATATGGGTTCATTTAAGGAGATAAAACAACATCATCACTTACTAGTTTAATGCCTACACACTTTAATACTAATCACCTATACACTTTAAGGATCAAAGTTTTGATCACTTCAAGGTAAAGGTTCGTATTATCACTTGAAGTGTGTGGCCTTAATTTCAACAAGGACGATGGAGTTTAAAAATCATCAAATAAAAATCTCAATTAAAGAAGTGATTATACATTAATGGGGTGATAAATAACATCCAATCCATACCCTTGATTCTCCCTTGGATCAACCCATAAGTGGGTTATCCCTCCATTGATCCCATGGTTTCAATGGAAGCGAAAAGTAGACTCATGAGGGAGGAAATGGAAAAGTAAAAAAAACGCAATAAAATAACAATCACTCCACCGTTGTGTGATAATTTCACGGTATGGTGTGAATAAATTCACACCTTTATCCAACGGTGTCAAATTGATAAGGAGAAGAACAGAATAATAAGATAAGAAGAACTTTTATTAAGAAACAAGGATGAATTAAAACAACTTACATGTGAAGGAAGAACATTACAAAGAGAAATTGGCAGCATAACATTAAGATGAAAACAAGCTCAAAAATTCCTAAATCCTCCAACACCACTTCCTTAAATAGGAATTTTTGAGCCCTTGGGTCGAGCCTCCAATAGTACAAAGCATATCAATTAATTTTTCTAGGCCATAGGTGGTGGAAAGCTTGTGGAATTTGGACTTTTCCACATTTGACCCGAGGTGGCATCCAACTTTCATCCACCGAACATACGCATTTGTATGGACTTCTAAATGGCAGAATCAGAGTGGGACATAGAATAATAAAATAGAGCTACGGATGTCTTCGAATCGTCTGTAAAATTTGGGCCCATTTGGAGTTGTGGAGTCTGAGATATGATCAAATTAGTGGGCTATTTTTTTGGGCCGCAGAATCTGGCCCAGAATGTTATCTCTAACTTGGGACGCCTAAATGACCACCATGGAGGCCGAATTAGCATTAGATCATGAAGAGTGAAACATGTCTCCTAGAATCCCACGAAATTTAGGTTTAATTAGGCCTGTATGTGGGGCCCCACAGTCTCATCAGTGGGCTGGTGTCCAATCTGCCTTCTCTAGAATTGCTTCCTTTCATCGCAAAATATCCCCATCTTCTTCCATGAATTCTCCATTGATCCCTGAATGAAAAACGTTCACATTTAAGTGTAGATACAGTTCCCAAAATATCAAATTAAAATATTGATAATTACATTCCTTATAATCAGATAACTCATTGGGCCTAAATTGGTGTATATTAGGCATGAAGTGCACAAATGATGAGAATGGATGTTCATAATGAAAATGCACTAACTCAGGCCCATAAGATAAAAAATTAACATTTAATACCATTAAAATGTAATTAAAATATATGTTTTTATTGGATAATCAAGGATATTTCACTATAATCAATGCCTTCACATTGTAGAAAACCCTTAGCAACCATACGAGCTTTGAATTTTATTTTCGACCCTCTTACATTGTTTTATTTATTATTATAAATCCACTTTGAACCTATAACTTTCTGGTTATTGGGTCTGGGAACAACAACCTAGGTTTTTTTTAATAAGTGAATTCATTTCCTCTTTCATTTCTCTCAACCAATTACTGAATTCTTCGGACTTAATAGATTGCTTATAAGTTTGAGGCTCATCATTAAACAAGTCCTGAGCAATGTAAAATGCATATACAATAATGTCTTCCTAGTTGAAGCGATATGGAGGTCTAATAACCCTCCTTTATCTATCTCTAGTAAGCTGATAGCTACTCAGGTCATCAGGTTCTTCCATCTCAGGTTCTGATTCCGAACTGGAATCTGATCTAGACTGGGCTTGGTGAACTGAAGGATCAGGACCAATACTGGACTGGGGTTAGTCACCTGATCTTAAAGGAACTTCAACACCTAATGCTTTTAGGACTTATGAGGGTCCAACATCTTCATCAAAAGTTTGAAATGGTTCTGGTTATTTCCCACTAGTCACACCAAATTCATGGAAGACCACATCACAACTAATGATGCATTTCTGATAACCTGGTTTGTCTACCCATAATTGATATCCTTTAACACCCTCTGGATATCCCACAAATATGAACTTAATTTCCCTTGGAGCTAGCTTATCATTGTGTGTATGAGCATAAGATACAGATCAAAATATCCTATAGTGAGCTAGATTTAGGGGTGTTCCCTTATAAATTTCTTCAGGTGTCTTAAAGGAGTAAATAGAAGATGGACACCAATTAATGTGGTACACAGTTATTGCAGCAGCCTCAACCCAAAAGGACCTGGGGAGTTTTGAATGGGATAACATACACCTCACCCTCTCAAGAACAGCTCTATTCATTCTCTCTGCTAACCCATTCTATTGTGGGGTTTCCACAACAGTATGGAATCTTTTAATTCCTTCAGATTCACAATATTCAATGAATTCATTGGAAAGATACTCTAAAACATTATTAGTTCTTAAGGCCTTGAGTTTTATATTAATTTCACTCTCTATCACAACTTTCCATCTCTTAAAAGTCTGAAAGGTATTAGACTTGTGCTTAAGTATATAAATCCACACTCTCTTAGAGAATTCATCAATAAAGGTCACAAAGTATAATCCTCCACCATGGGAGGTAACCCTAGAGGGAACCCACAAATTAGAATGTACACATTCAAGAGGTTCTTTAGCCTTATACATGGACCTACTAAAACTGACTCTCCTGGACTTCCCATATACACAGTCTTCACAAAATAGAAAACTTCTAGGAGTGATATTACTTTAAAGGCCCAGCTTTCTAAGCTCACTAAGACCCTTAGCACTAACATTTCCTAGTCTCCTATTCCATAAGGTGGTGGAATCAACTTATGATATTTAAGAAGTGTTCAAATTACTTCTATACACTTTACCATCTAACACATACAAGACATTTCAAAGGGTTCCCTTCATTTCTGTGAGGGACCCATGAGCAACTCAATGGATTCTAGATCCAAACATGAATCCATACCCTTTTTGGTGAAGGGTTCCTAGGGATATTATATTCCTTTTTAATTTAGGTACCCACCTAACCTATTCAAGAGTTTTAACAGACCCATCATGAAGCTCTAATAAAATTAAGCCTATTCCCATGATGTGAAAGCTTATGTTATTCCCTAGAAAGACCTCACCAGTATTGAATTCCCTTAATTCATTAAATAATTCCTTCTTAGGGAAGATGTGGAATGAACCTCCTGAATCTAGGGTCCATTCGTCTAAGATGGATATGTCAGTGACATTCAACACATCAATAGTGTCAAAATATAGTTCAACTAATAAGGAATGGTCATTATTACTATCTTTATAGTCACCCTTCCTATTAGGAAAATTTCCCTTAATATGTCCAAGCTGCTTGCATTGAAAACATTTGATTACCTTATTTCTAGACTTGCTTCTGTATTTCTTGGATGGTCCCCTATCCTTTCGCCTACCCCTTGACTCACTTAGGCCTCTAGATTCACCTCTGTCCCTAATATTTGAACCCTCAGCCTCAGTTTTTACACTACCCTTCCTTTGAAGGTATTTAGAGAGAAAAGCATATTTCACTTATTCAAGAGTTAATGTGTCTTTCACATACATCATAGAGTCTTTAAATGAGTTAAAAGAATCATATAATGATGTTAATAATATGATATCTTGGTCTTCATCATCCATTTTAATATCAATGTTGGCTAGGTCTAACAATATTTTATTAAATTCATCAATGTGTATCATGACTATAGTTACAGGGCACATTTTGAATGTATATAATCTCATTTTCTTATATAGTCCACCAACAAGAGATTTAGTCATATAAAGGGATTCCAATTTAGACCATATACCCACGGAAGAGGAATCATATGCGACTTCTCTTAACACTTTGTCTCCTAAAGATAAAAGTATTAAACTACGGGATTTACTAAGTGTCTCCTCAGGGATATCTACAAAGGAGGTAGCATTTTTCCCATCAGGGACAGTGGTGGTGATTTTCTTCCTAGAGCCAACAAGGGCATCTATTAGATCATTGTGATCTAACAAGGCTGTCATCTTAATTCTCTAGAGATTAAAATCATTCTCACCATCAAACTTGTCAATATCAAACTTAGTTGAACCCATGGAAATGAAACAGTAGGCTCTGATACCACTTGTTGGGGTTAATTAATTAATTACTTAATAAACAAAGATCCACTATTCAGTTTTAATGGAGATCAAATTGGTAATATTAATTAACAAATTAGTTATAATTGTACTGGATCAAGAATGATAAACATTAATTGCAAGAATATAAAGAGGAAAATAGATGTAACGTGCTTCGGATCCAAGGGGACCTACGTGCACAGCGAGAACACCACCAGAGAAACCCGTTTATTAAGAAATCAAGAAAGAAAGCAAGCAACGATTACAGATGCGAGTGAAGAAATTAAATGACCACATAAACTATCCGAGGAGGACGATCTTGCTAAACTAGGTGGTAATGATCAATCCTATCATGTAGAGTTAGCCTCATCCACTACTGGAAGGACTCATGCACACACACAAGTAGGATATAGCCGCATACACATTGAATAAAATATAAATCATTACAGATCCAAGTTCTAAAAACCAGATCTTGGTCATGATTATAAAAGAATGTAAAGCTTGTTACCACTTGAAGCGTAGCTGTCAAAATACCTGGATTCGAGACAATTACCACTAAATCTTCACTGGATAATTACTATGATTGCAAGAGGTGGTGCATACTTCAGTTGAGGGGAGTGTGGGTGGTTGGGGATTCCTGGGATGGTCCTTCTTCTTCTTCCTAGAGCCGGAGTAGAGCTGCGCTCACTGAGAGATACCCTTAGAAACCAAGAGAAAAAGTATGCAATTTCTCTATGCACCTCAGGCATAGGTGCAATGAATGTAGACTAGAGAGTGTCAGTTGGATCAGCGGAGGTGCGGGATGAATGCCGCGTGGATGGCCTAGATCAAATCAGTCGTTCATATTATCACAACAAAGACAACGCATAGAAAAAATGGCAAGGCACGGTTGGTCAGGCGACATAAAGAGTGGATCTAGGCTGGGCGAGGAAACACACTGAAGGGTCCCCATTTCCATTAGATCAAAGTAATAAATGGTTTAGAATATCCCTGCTAACAGGTAAAGAAAACACATAAACTGGGTTCCAGAAACAAAACATGAAAAGTAAAGCTAAACCATAAACATGAAAATACCCACATAAAAGTACCATGCATCCATATAGGAGTAAAAATAATAAATGAAACAAATAAATTAATTTCATTGAAAAATGAATCATGCATGAATATTCAACATGAGGTCTCTCACGGAAGTCCACTAGATCATACCTTATTAGATGTAGAATCTCGAGGATTGAGGCAGCTCATACTTTCGTTCAGCCAAGCCTGACACAAGATCATAACTCATTGGATGTAGAATTTGTTTCATCTATTGTTGTTGAGATGACTAAGACACGCCATGATGTTTCAATATCCCCTATTCAATAGAGGATACAATAGACATTCAGTTATATGATATCCTATAATAAGGCATGGATGGAAAAACAAAAGGAAATTGTGAAGGTCTATGGTGATTGGGATGACTCATATTGGGTGTTTCCATAATTTCTATCCATACTGAGGAATCATAACTAATCTATCTTCCATATTGATACAAACAGACATGTGTTTCACAATAACTAACTTGATCCATCTCGTGTTCAATTTAATCAGTTGTTCTGGGTATTCCTCCCATGTATCTCTACATTTTTTTTCAGAAAACAGTTCGTTCAGATTGATGGATAATTTCTATACAGAAAATACAAGGGTTTATTTTTGATTTCTACAACCCAATATGGAAACTATTCACCTATTTCACTTTCCTTTTCCATTGTAGATAATGAAAACCATGAATCTTGGAGTTGGTTTCTCGCATGTATCAGCAACCGTTTCACCAATATCCAGGGTGTTTGTTTGATATTTGATCACCATCAGGAAATTAATGATGCAATCAATGCGGATCCTGATACAAGGAGATACCCAAATTCACATCATCAGTTCTATATTAGACACATTGCTGGAAATGTGCATAAAAATTACACAATGAACCGATGAAGAAGGAAATAACGAGGCTTGGTACACATTGTATTTGTTTTTTTACTCTTTCAATGTAAAGATAAAATCAATTTATGTGAAATATCATATATTCTATGTAGAACATGAGTTTGATCAATGGTGGTTTGAATAACTTCTTGAACAAATCTGCTAGGATAATCAAGAAGTTTATGATTATATGATACAGATTCCAAAAGAAAAATGGACATTGACATATGACGGGGGGAAGAGGTATGGACACATGACCACAAAAATTGTGGAGTGCATCAATGGTGTCTTCAAAGGGATTCACAAGCTACCTATAACCTCCCTAGTTTAGAAGACATTATATCGATTCATGAAGTACTTTGTTGATAAACAAAAACTAGCATCAAACGGAATACAGCAGGGGCTAAGGTATAGAAGACACTTTTAATGAGAGATTGAAAAGAATATTGAAGAAGCTTCTAGTTATCATGTATTCCTTTTTCAACAAGAAGACTCTTGATTTTTATTTCAAGAGAATACATACCCCATCACAAATCGAATCAGTGAAATAATGGTGGTATTACTAGAAAGGAGGCAATGTCAATGTGGAAACTTTCAGGCCTTATGGTTTGCATGCATACACACCATTTCAACATGTGCCTCTGTGAACATATCATGGGAAACATATGTTGATCCAGTGTACTAGATGAACACCATTTCTAACTGTTATGCTGCACCATGGATGCCTATTGGGGAGTTTCGTTATTTCCCAATGTCCTAAGGCCAACCGATAGTGATACCTAACATCCATCGGTTGTGTCCTTGTGGGAGACCAAGGGCCAGTAAGATGTGTAATGAGATGGACTAGCCACAAGAACAAGGGCAGAGTTTGAGATGCACCATATGTCATAAATAAGGTCATAACCAGAAACGATGCCTTAACATTGTTGGGTCAAGTTCACACTCTCATCCACAATGATATATTGTCTTCATTGTGATATTTTCATATTGTAAAATATATTTAGTTATCTCTCCCTTTTTTCTAAGTTTTCTAAACCCCAAAACCCAAAATTAGAACACTTAACCCAAAAACATCTTTCCTAAACCTTAATATCAAAATTCTAAACCCTAAACCTTAAAACCTAAACCCTAACCCAAAATTCATAAACCTAAACCCTAAAAACATACAAAAAATCTAAAAACCTAGAACCAATAAAATTTTGGTCCTTTATTTTCTTATTTGAAGAAAAACGTTATTCATAGCTTCAAAAATTGTGTTAGCATAGAAACAAGATTTTTCATTAAATATACTATAATATTCCATTGCTCAGGTATAAAATCAATGAATTTTCTATCATATTCAATATTAAAATGATTTCTTTGGGTTCAAATAATTGAATAAAAAATAATGAATAGTGTGACAAACAATGATCATAGTGGGAGAGAACATAATCATGGAAAATCATTCACTGGATGTCTAAATCATGAAACCTTCTTCAATGAAACCTTATGTTTATCCTAGGTCATTTATAATTGTTATCAAAACAAGATTAAGTTATCTTATACTTGGAATTATTCCCAGGGTTTTCATAGATGTTAGCACATCCTAGTATCCTATGGTTAACTAAACATTGATCATATAAAAACTATAGTGACAATTAATTTTCATACAATGATATAAATTTTAAGTAGAATAATTTTCATTAAACAATAGAATGATTTATTTCATAATCATACTGGTCTAGTGACTTTGGAAACATAGACACATAAACAACTAGTGTATAAAGGATCTACATAGTCTCCAAAAAAAATTCTTTATATGTACAACCCTTCTTAGACATATCAAACATCATAACACGGGGAAAGAAAATATAATAAAGGGTTAAATTAGATTCTCAGTAAGGGTAAACAAGGGATATACCATTTTTCAATTTTCTCAAAATTAGGCACATACTTAGGGTCATCTTCCCCAAATAATGTGTTTTTTAAAGAGTTTAAATTTTTTACTAAATCACATTTCATTTTCATTGGTTCCATTAAACATATTCTTTCAAATCCATTAAGAAATGGTATTACAATACAAACCTTATACAATACATTATTATTAAAAAGATAATTTCATTAATAAAATTCTTTCACAACATATTTCTTGGATAAAAATAAACTAGAATAGCAATCATTACACTTCAAAAGTATCAATAACATATTCTTTACATTAGAGTCTTGGATTATTCTAAGATATATTCCCTTAAAACATGTATCAATGTTTTTAATTCCACAATTATCATATGTGGGGAAATTATTAATTTTTTTTTACTATTATCTATTTTTTGCTCTTCTTTCCTCTTTTTATCTTTATTTAATTAAAAACCAAAAGACTTGGAGAATTATATTTCTTTTGGTAAAAATAACATCATAAAACAATGTGAATAAACATGGCATGTATGGAATTCTACAAGTAATAACATTATGTTGACTATAACATTATATTTACATTTTACACTTACAAATCATTTCATTTGTTTATATACAGATAGATGATACCATACTACTCACTCAGTAGCGTACCCATATTTCTCAGGTCATGTTAGAGGGTGGTGTAGATCGATCGATTAGGGTGCATTGAGTGCACCATTTTCATCATAGGGAGCCTCCACATGCCATTAGACGATACTTGTGTTTTGCTGGATTCAATGGACTTTTCATATCAGATTTCACATTTGTATACCATCACCTACTTGATTCCCTCATTAAGAGGTGGAGACCAGAGACACACACATTCCACCTGCCTGAGGGAGAGATGACCATCACCCTCCAGAGTGTGGTAATGATTCTCAGTATTTCTATCCAAGGGAGACCCGTTATTAGACTCACTCGTACAGCTTGGCCAGAACTTTCTCAGTGCTTGTTAGGCATCTACATTTTTGTCCAACCGTAGGACTAAAGACGGAGCATCCATATCTATGTCTTGGTTTGAGGCGCATATTCCACATTTACCCAATGATGTTGATGAGCATAATGTCATGCATTATTCTCGTGAATATATATTAAGGCTCATTGGCGGGGCCATGTGTATTGATCACTCAGGGATGCATGTGCACATGATGTATCTACCCCTATTAGAGGACTTCCATTAGGTCGGGATGTACAGTTGGGGATCATCCTTCTTGGCATACACGTACAAAGCATTATGCAGGCTATCCTACAGGGACCGCATAGGTCTTGGGGGATACACCATCCTTATTAAGATGTGGGAATGGAAGTGCATCCCTGCATTCCGCCATGCGATTTCTGGTCCGCCGATCGAGATGAAGGTGCAGTATGACACTCCGCGTGGATCCTAGTATGATCAGTCATTTCTATTAGTTTCTGATGCTACTAAGAGTTATTGAAATTAATTTCTCATTATTTGTCACTATCGATGATGTAGTTTACAGGTGGTGTCAGTGACACAATTTTGATAAGGTTTCGAGACACTATTTGGGTGTATATCGGCTCAAGTTAGACTGCCTCTTACCTGATCAAGTATGTATATACAATCTATCACTGTCTAAAAAAGTTAATAATAACATCAATTTTGGTTTTTAGTTAGAATCTTTTTTTACAAAGTCACATGTCATTTCAGATTTCATGGATTCTATACTAGAGTATTTTGAACCAGTTTCAAGTATACTGCATTGTTGGGCTTGAGGATGCTATGACTGTAGTTCCCCTCATTCACTTCCATATTATTAAGTAGAAACAGCCTGATAGAGTCATGTACTAGTTTTTCAGTTTTCAGCCGATTCCTTTACCATCGATACATACATAATAGTTTCATGGGATGAAGCTAACAGGGAGGTAGGATGATGAATGGCCCCGAGTACATGCCCATTTTATCGACTGCTAGCACAGGAATGCAGAGTTTCATATTCAAGGTGTACCTACGAATCGATTCTTTCTTTCATAGTAGTTTGAGCATGAGCCATGGTATATACTGAAGTATATACTGTATCTTACCTGACATGGAAGAGAGATGCAGAGGATGGTAAGTCAAAAAAAATTCATTAGTTTGTTTATTGAACTATTTTCTTATTCAATTTGAATCACTTTACACGGTAGTCACACAGAGAAGCTTGTTCTCATGAGTGATGAAGATGAAGAGGGGGGGCTTTATCCGGGCAGCCGTCTATGTTTCAATGCTGGAGGTGGGGGAATTTTTTCATGTGTTTTCCAAGAGCATATTCAAGTGTTCGACCTGGAGAGAGGAGGTTCCTGCCCCAGAGGAACATCCTACTACTATTGCTGGTGCTGAGGAGCCATGACCACGGTGACGCAGACAGCGTCATACTGCACATGAGGCCTCACCTATTCCACAGGTAGAGGTCGGCCCTCTAGTAGTCCAAGATCAGTCGATTCAGGATGTGCCTTAGGTAGCATGAGATAGGTCTTTCCTGACAGAATATCCCTAGTTATCTCAATCTTGGGGTCCAGATACATCATAGCCTTGGAATCCAGATCCATCACGGCCTTGGGGTATAGATCCATCATAGCCTTGGGGTCGAGATCCATCTCATTCTTGGGGTATAGCTTCATCATAGGCTTGGTTCCCCACTACGAAGATGACAAGTCCTTCTACCACCCTAGTGGGAAAAGGATCTGGAGGGAAGTATGAGATGCCATTGAAAACTCCTCCCACTAACACACAGATAGAGGATGTGATAGTCAATGTTCCAATTCCCAAGGATCATCCCTCTCCAGGTCATAAAACTCTACTGCGCACTCGATGTGGACGTCTTATTCACAGACCACCATGTGGGACAAAATCTCCTCGCCATAGGCATAGACGTTGATTGTACATGTTCATTTATATGTTTTATGTCTACTGAAATGAAAATACTATTATTAATATTATCCCTTATTATATGTTTATCTAGTATTTCAGTTTTAATTTATATTTTAGGCATAATTTATATTTGATAGCTTTCAAAGTCGACTACATGGAACATAGGAATAATTTTTAAATTTCAAGTAAATAACTTTAAAAGATTATAAAATATACCATATAAAAAAATGTAAATAAAATTTAAATGATATACTAATCATCTAATTTTTTTTTGAAAATAAATAGTTTCATAAATAAAATAAATAAATAATAATAAAAGGAATGTAAGAAAATTAACTCAGAGGTGAGAGAGAAAAGAATGAATGTTGAGGAGGATCCTAAGACACCTACTTGACTTTGAAAGCCTATAAAATATAAACTATTAGACCCATATAAATAAAAATTAAAAATTCAACTAATTATTATATGTTTAACCAATGTTTAAAATTTCATTCATATCAGTCTTATAGTTTATATTATATTAGATAGAAAAGTCACGTACTTGAAACATTTTTAAGTTTCAAGTAGGTGGATTAGAAAGATTATAAATAATTTTTCATCAAAAATTTTAAGAAATTATTTTTATTTTCAACTAGTTATTATATGTTTAATCAATGTTTAAAATTTAATTCATATCGGTCTTATAGTTTATATTATATAAGCTAGAAAAGTCACGTACTTGAAACATTTTTATGTTTCAAGTAGAAAGATTAGAAAGCTTAAATATTATTTTTCATCAACATTTTTTAAGAATTTTTTTTTATTTTAACTACATATTATATTTTTAATCAATGTTTAAAATTTCATTCATATCGGTATTATATTTTATATTATATAAGCTAGGAAATTCATGTACTTGAAACATTTTTAAGTTTAAAGTAGGTGTATTTGAAAGCTTATAAATTATTTTTCATCAACATTTCTTAAAAAATTATATTTATTTTAAACTAATTATTATATATTTAACCAATTTTTAAAATTTCATTTATATCTGTCATATAATTTATATTATATAGGCTAGGAAAGTCACGTACTTCAAACATTTTTAAGTTTCAAGTAGGTGGATTAGAAATCTTATAAATTATTTTTCATCAAATTTTTTTAAGAATTTTTTTTCGACTACTTGTTATATTTTTAATCAATGTTTCAAATTTCATTCATATCATTCTTATAGTTTATATTATATAGGATAGAAAAGGTACATAATTCAAACATTTTTAAGCTTCAAGTAGGTGGATTCGAAAGAATATAAATAAATTTTCATCAACAATTTTTAATAAATTCTTTTTATTTTCAACTATTTATTATATGTTAAATCAATATTTAAAATTTGATTCATACCAGTCTTATAGTTAGTATTATATAGGCTAGGAAATTCACGCACTTGAAACATTTTTGTGTTTCAATTAGGTGGATTAGAAATCATATAAATTATTTTTCATCAACACTTTATAAGAAATTATTTTTATTTTTGACTATTAGTTATATTTTTAATCAATGTTTAAAATTTAATTTATATCGGTCTTATAGTTTATATTTTACAGGCTATAAAATGTATGTACTTGAAACATTTTTATGTTTCAAGTAGGTGGATTGGAAAGATCATAAATTATTTTTGCATCAAAATTTTGTAATAAAATTATTTTTATTTTTGACTACATGTTATATTTTTAATAAATGTTTAAAATTTCATTAATATTAGTCTTATAGTTTATATTTTATAGGTTAGAAAAGTCACATGCATGAATAAAAGACAAATTATGTTTAAATATTAAGTTATATATATATATATATAACAAGAAAAAAATAATAATAAAACATTAAAATTTTAAATATATAAAAAATAATAATTAAAATAGAAAAAAATATTGTTTTAGGGTAAAGGCAGGATTTCCAATGTCACCTTTAAAGTGTATTTTTTTTAAATTAACCGATGTTGTTTTGTTTTCCAAAATGAATATAAAAAAAGTCAGAAAAGAATGTCCACTGGTTCTTATATGTATCATAGTTACATGTCCATGAGGTGGGTTTTGGTTTCGAAACACCTCCACTTCACAAGGAGGTCACATGAGATTATCCCCTCATGCGATCAGGTGATCGTATGATGATCACATGATGAGCTCTCAAAGATACATTTTTGTGGAAAGTTCTCATGGAAGGGGACCTTGATTTACCTCGATAGGATCTTCGATGGATGGTAGCCAATAGATTTTTTTATCCACCCTTCATTCTTTTTCAAAGCTCCTTCCCCTCCCCCTTTGCGTGTCCTTATCCTGATGGGAGGACGGTATATATAGGCAAGAGGAGGTCAAGTCTCTTACCGTTTTACATGGGATGTGGCTATATGCACTGGCTGAAGCAGTGGAGATCACAACACATGATCATTTAATTTGATCATGTGATGCCTCTTTATTCCTTATGTGGTGTTGTGTGATCTAAAAAGATCTGATTTAAATTGGATGGAAAATACATCAGAGGTGGAAGGGGTTCACAGTTGCTGAATTACTCGTGATGCCACCAGTGCTTTTCTTTGCCTTGATCATGTGATAAAAGGATAATCATGTGACGACCATGACTCCCTTATGTGATTCTGCATGTTCCATATAAATATGTTTAAAATTGGATGAAAATATGTCGGAGGCAGAGGGGACCATGGTCAATGAAATTCTTATGACATCTTCATTAGTTACCTTCTTTTCACTCACATTATCAATGGATGGTCAATCAATGACCTTGATTTTTGTCGGAGGTTCTCATGGAATTCCACCAGATCTCATGGTTTTGATCTTGCGATGGCTCATTATGGTCATCTCAAACATGTGTTGCTATTGGAAATGGACGGGTGATAGTGGTGATGAAGAGAGCATATCTCGCCATGTCGAACTGGTGACGCTGAAGAGTGGTAGATGGGTGAGAGGTTGGACATGGTGGTCCTGTAGTGAATGGGGTCACCTGATTCTATTTCTCATGGAATAGGAAGATTTGAGTTTGAATTCACGAGGCACAGGATCAGAGTGTATGGATGGGATCAGCAGAGAGTGTGATCGAACGACGTAGATCGGACGGTCCAAATTTGATCTCCACGGAAAAATCCCATCCCACATCAAATTCTCAATATTCCTCCCATTTATTTTATAAGGAATTATGAATCATTCACACATTGAATCTCTTCCTGGAACTATCCCTCCAATATTGGTGCCCATATCTCTTGCGGGAATTATGCTCCTACTATTCTGGGCCCTATTCACTAGCCCATCTACAACTTGTAGGAACTATGCTCCTACTATTACTGGAACTATGCTTCTACTATTCTGGGCCCTATACACTGGCCCATCTACCACATGCAGGAACTATGCTCCTACTATTCTGGGCTTGACTGGCTGGTGGATAGCCATCATTTTCAGCTAAGGGTAGTAAGGAAAACCCTCTGGGCTCACGAACCTATCTCTTGTTGGATCTATCATACTATTCTGTTATTTTTTCATTCCACAGGACCATGAATCTCTTCCAGGAACTATCCCTCCTATATTGGTGCCCATACCTCTTACGGGAACTATGCACCTACTATTCTGGGCCATATACACTAGCCCATCTACCATTTGTGGGAACTATGCTCCTACTATTATGGCCCTGACTGGCTAGTGGATAGACATCATTTTTAACTAAGGGTAGTAAGGAAAACCCTGTGGTCTCACAAACCTATCTCTTGCTGGATCTATCCAACTATTTTTCTATGTGTTCATTCCACGAGCCCATGAATATCTTCTGGGAACTATCCCTCCTATATTGGTGCCCATACCTCTTGTGGGAACTATGCTCCTACTATTTTGGGACCTATACACCGGCTCATATACCACTTGTGAGAACTATGCTCCTACTATTCTAGGCCTAATTGGTTGGTGGCTAGCCATCATTTTCAGCAAAGGGTAGTAAGGAAAACCCTGTGGGCTCGCAAACCTATCTCTTGCCAGATCTATCCTACTATTATGCCATCTGTTCATATTATGGGCCCATGAATCTCTTTTGGGAACAATCACTCCTATATTGATGCCCATACCTCTTGTGGGAACTATGATCTTACTATTCTGGGCCCTATAAACTGGCCCATCTACCACTTGTGGGAACTATGCTCCTACTATTCTGGGCCCGACTAGAGGGTGGCTAGCCATCATTTTCTGCTAAGGGTAGTAAGGAAAACCCTGTGGGCTTGCGAACCTATCTCTTTCCGGATCTATCCAACTATTCTTCTATCTGTTTGTTCCACAAGACCATGAATCTCTTCCTAGAACTATCCATCCTATATTGGTGCCCATAACTCTTGCGGGAACTATACTCCTACTAATCATGGCCCTATACAATGGCCCATTTACAACTTGTGGGGACTATGCTCCTACTATTCTGGGCCCGACTAGCTGGTGTATAGCCATCATTTTTGGCTAAGGGTATTAATGAATACCCTGTGGGCTCGTGAACCAATCTCTTGCTGGATCTTTCCTACTATTCTGCTATCTATTTGTTACACGGGCCAATTAATCTCTTCCAGGAACTATCCCTCCGATATTGGTGCTCATAACTCTTGCGGGAACTATGCTCCTACTATTCTAGGCCCTATACACTGGCCCATCTACCACTTGTGGGAACTATGCTCCTACTATTCTGGGTCGGAATGGCTGGTGGCTAGCCATCATTTTTGGCTAAGGGTAGTAAGGAAACCCTTAACTACAAAGAAATTATTAGTAGAATATAAGAGTACAAAAGTGACCTCCTTAAATTCAAAACCTTTATGTATTCCATTTCCAAGTATTACTCCATGGTCCTTCAATATTTTATGGAAAAGTGTTAAATACACAAATATTGGTGCCAACAATGATATGCGAGGCATATTTTTATTCTTCCTTTCTTCTACCAATATGGTATTATTGATATTTTTTTCAAGGATATTCATAGGGAAAATCTACAATTGTTTCCATATCTTCCAATTTAGTGGTTCCTTATACAAATTAATCTATATAAAACTTTGAAAATTGGTAAAATAATCCTGATCTTGATCATAATCTTTTAACATCAACTTTTCCTTGAATCTGGGTACCTTCACTACTATGGAATCCTTATCCATATTATCCAAATCCTATGAAAGTGAGTCTAATTCTAAAAGGTGAAAACAAGGGAAATTGGTTTTTAATTCATATCAAAATATGACAATATTTCCCCATTACATTAACTTTAATCTCCTTTTCCTTTCTCAAGGATCCTAAGAACCCATATTTTGGTATTAGCATTGTACACTCCGGCCCTTCCATGAATCTCATTACCTTCTTCTCATCATCTTCATTAAAGAAAAACTTCATAAGATCTGAATTTATTGAATCAAAGATAGACACAAGAGTTCTCAAGTAAATTTTAGAATATGTAAAACATGAGAGTCTAAGGTTCCTTCATCACCCTAAGTGGTTCATCTTTTGCCTCTAGTTTCTCTATAAGTGCCTTGGGAAATAATTTTGCAAGCTCAAGTAGAGGGGTTTATTAAAGTTACCCTCCACTTTGACTAATGATATAATCATAGGATTTACTTTCGGTTCATCTTCCTCCACCGCAACTTGATCCTCTTCTAATTTAATCTATTTTAAGAGGTATTTGTTGATATCACCCAGCTTATCCTTCCACTCTTACATATGAAACATAACATCCTCTTTCTTTTGCACTTTTGAAAATGGATCAAGAGTAAAATACATTAGTTTTATCTCTTTAACCATTCTTTAATGGGTTTTCCAAGAATTTAATTACTCTAAGGACATATTTTCAGAATTTATTTAGACTCTGAGGATTAGGTTAAAATAATAAAATCATGAAATTAAATGAAAAGATCAAAATAATTAAAACTATGTAAACATGGTAAATACTCTAACTACTTGAAAATATCTCCAAGTCAATAAAGAACCTATCATGAGGCTTTTCTAAAATGGAATTTGAAAAAAATTAAATGAAGTACAATGGATGAATAGGGTTGTCTCTCAAAGAGCTAGGAAAAGAGACTCGATATTCTTACCCATATATTTTTTATTGTTTTTTTAATTCTAAAGAGAGTGAAAAAATATTCGAGTGAAACTTGTGATATTTAAAACATGAAAATAGTGACAGTGCAATGCAATAAATAAAATGAAAACACTATTATGATTGAAATAAAAGTGTTATCCAGTGGATTATTTTATATAAATTACTTCATTGTCTGATTAGTTTTTATATCACTCTCAAAATGATAATCGACTTCTGTATACAAATGCATCCCTCACTGCCCTAATGTTTTGAATAAACAACACACTCAAGAGACCTCTAAAAGTGTATCACATACTCATCTCTTCCTAGGTTAGTAAGAAATTGCACTACTCTACCAAGAGAATACCATCACTCACCTTCTCGATATGATTTCAAAGATATTAAATAGTCAATCCTACTAGTCATACTGATATCTAACATATTTAATGTAGGGACAACAAATTTAACATAAAGGGGAGAAAATAAAGAAAAAATCAGAATAAGAGGCCACTATCACCTACCTAATAATCTAATAGTCCTAAGAGACTCCAAGTTTAAATGAAATAATGAAGTGTTTATTATTAACTAATCCCAAAGAACATAATACCCCATCCTTGTATTAACCATCTAGTCTGTTGTTCATTATTATAAATCAAGAGATCAGATTCACTACACAGTGATGAAGAAACACAAATATAGTTCAGTAGAGAAGAAGGAAACAACACATTTGAATATGAAACGAGTAAAATATCACTTCCCATAACACTAACAGAATGAATATATAAAATTATAATAAAAAACATAAGATTCATCCCACCAAAGGGGAATTATTAGTCCCCATATCCCATAATCCCCTTTTATATCTCATCCTAGCCCCTCCTCTCAAATAAAATTGAAAAATAAACCATACCCAATTGAGAGACTCATCCTTAATCAATATTTGTACATATTTGAGATGAATCAGAGTTTATGTGCTTTATTGCATCATAAATATAGTGGAAATTATGTTTTACTTAGTATTATCATGAAATCGCTACTGCAAGCCTCGTGTAAGGAGAAATTAGGGAGTGGTGATGCATGTGTTTCCTAGTTTAGAATTGAGTTAATGGGCTTAAGTTTTATTTGGAATTGAAATATTTTATGTGGGTTGGCCAAGTTTTTTATTGAGCTTCAGTAGATCAGGCCCATATGCCACTAGAACACATGATGGTCCTTCTTGATAGCTAAATAATGATGTTGTTCAATGTCATTTGATTAACTTGACTGTTTTATAATTTTATATGAACACATGGTGGGTGATTATTATGCAGTGATCATGAGTTTATTAGGAACAACGAAGATGAACCAAGAATATCTTTTTAGATTCAAGATGTATTTTAGGTCTTCAGGGTTGAGTCTAGAGTACTACAAAAATGAATAAGAGTTTATGGGATACACAAAAAAAAGGAGCTGTGGTGGAACATGGTATGGAAGTTATGCAGACTGGAGATGGATGGTAGAGTAGGCATGGATGTCACTACACTGTACTAGAGTCAGTTGGGTTACTGAGCATTTGGTCAAATACCTTGTATACGAGGCTTGAAGAGGGAATCCATGGTGTATTTGGAAGGTGATTGGCCTCACCGGGTGTTGAATATTTACAAAATAAATAAATAAAAATTATAATAAATTGAAATGGAATTAAAGACAATAAATTATGTGGGTATAGGTACTCAATGTTGTGAGATATTTGAAGTTTGTTTGAGTAACATTATAGTGATGGAGAGAGATTCTATAGTAATTGTAAGGTGTGAGCTTGGAGTTGTTACAACAATGTAAGGGAATCCAATGGTGAAGCTTCATGATGTCATTATCTACAAGGATCTCAAGCTTGGGTGGGAATTATTGGATCTATAAAGAGAGGTGCACATGATTGGGAGATCTGGTTTGCAGTTTGACTATAGTGAAATTTCAGGCTGCTTGTTTTAAAGGAGTTATCTTGATTGTGTAGAGTGGTAGTACTAATAAGCTCTTGGGGTCTGCGGGTGTGCTTGGTTGGAATTGGAAAGGGGAACTGGTCAAGCCTGTAAGAAGAGGGGCCATCCTATATAGGAATGTCCAACCCACAGGTGCATTTCCAAAAATCATCTAAATCAATAAATAAGGGAAGCATGAAATATAAAATTATTTTTAATATGCCTTTTTCTGAGTTTTTTATGTAGTTGGAAAGTTGGAACAACCCACTCAAGCTCCACCAACCATGTGTCCTATTGGGTTCATGTCTGCCTTGTTTCCCCATTTTAATAGATGGATTCATTGATATACTGAAGGATGTTTTTGTTTCAGTTAACAGAGAGATATCATCGAGAGCTCTTGGTCTTCGAGGATCACCTTTGATGAGAGGGAGTGCAACAACATCATGAGGGTGATAACTAACACTATGAGGGAGAGGGCCCATCCTGGTCTTCAAGGATCAACTTCATTGAGTGGGAATGTAGTGACATCATGAGGGAAAACACTGACACTATGAGGGGGAGGGACCCACTTAGTTTGATGATTCTGTTTCGGTCAAGAGAGATCATGGTAAGGGGGTTTCCAATAGTGTATTACTTATTCATCATATGATGAGGAGTTTATTTAAATAGGTTTTTAAATTTCTTTAAAAAACACATAGGTTTATAATAATTTTTAAAATATGCTCTTAGTAAGGGGGTTCCCAGTAGTGTATTCCTTGTTTTTTTGTTTATATATATATATATATAACAAAAAATTTCAGCAGAATTTATCGGATATTTAATGTCGAGTAGTACTGCCATTACAGAAGTTTGGATTCTGACAGAATCTCGCACCCAAGGCTCCCTTTTAGAAGAGGTCTTACCCTGGAAATCATTCTGTATTTTCAATGTGGGATTCTGGTTCTCTCTTTCCTACACAGAACATTCTACATTTCTGATGTGAGATTCTGTTTCAAGTACATGGATTTCAAAGACTATAAACTATAAACTATAAGACCAATATAAATGAAACTCAAAACATGGATTAAACACATAATAAATAGTTTAAAATAAAAATAATTTCATAAAAAAAGTTGATGGAAAATAATTTGTAAGGTTTCAAAGACACCTATGTGAAAATTAAAAATGTTTCAAGTACGTGACTTTGAATGCTTATAAAATATAAACTCTAAGATCAACATAAATGAAACATAACACATGGATGAAACATATAAAAATGGTTGAAAATAAAAAAAATTCGTAAAAAATATTGATGGAAAATAATTTATATCTTTTCAATGTCACCTACTTGAAACTTAAAAATGTTTCAAGTATGTGACTTTGAAAAACCTATAAAATATAAACTATAAGACCGACATAAATGAAACTTAAAACATGGATTAAACATATAACAAATAATTGAAAATAATTTTTTTTATAAAAATGTTGATGTAAAATAATTTATAAGCTTTCAAAGACACCTACTTGAAACTTAAAAATATTTCAAGTAGGTGTCTTTAAAAGCCTATAAAATATAAACTATAAGACCAATATAAATGAAACTTAAAACATGGATTAAACATATAATAATTATTATTTAACTAAGTACTAATTATATAATTAATTTGTTAATTAGTAATGTCATTATTAATTATATAATAATGAATTCATAATATAGTTATTAATTATATAATTATATAATAATTAACTAGTTACTTAGTAATATGATTATTAATTATATAATAATTAATTAGTTAATAAGTAACATAATTATTAATTATATAATTAGTAATTAGTTAAATAGTAATTATTAATCATTAATTATATAATAATCAATAAGTTAATAACTAATATAATTATAAATTATATTTTTTCATTATAATTATTAATTAGTAATTATTAGAAAATATTATATAATAATTAATTAGTTAATTAGTAATATAATAATTCATTATAATAATTCATTATAATTAGTAATTATTAATTAGTTATTAATAATTAATAATTATAAATTAGATAATTAGTAGTATAATTATCAATTATATAATTATTAATTATATAATAATTAGTTAGATAATTAGTAATTATTAATAGTTAATTATATAATAATTATTTTGTTAATTAGTAATATAATTATTAATTATATAATAATTAATTAGATAATTAGTAATATAATTATTTATTATATAATAATTAATTATTTGATTAGTAAAATAATTATTAATTATAAAATAGTTAATTAGTTAATCAGTAATATAACTATTAATTATAACTATTAATTAGTAATTATTAATAATTAATTATAAAATAGTTAATTAGTTAATTAGTAATATATTTATTAATTATATAATAATTAATTAGTTAATTAGTAATATAATTATTAATTATAATAATTAATTATTAATTATAATAATTAATTATTAATTATAATAATTAATTATTTAACATATAATAATTAATTATTTAATTATAAATATAATTATTAATTAGATTTATTAATTATTTATTATATAATAATTAATTATTTAATTAGTAATATAATTATCATATACTAAATAATTATATTACTAATTAACTACTTAAATATTAACTAATTATTAATTATATTACTAATTAACTAATTAATTATTATATAATATGTTATAAATAATTACTAATTAACTCACTAGTTATTATATAATTAATAATTATATAACTAATAATTATATTACTAATTAACTAATTAATAATTAATAATTATAATGAATAATTATATTACTAATTAACTAATTAATTATTATATAATAATTTTTAATAATTATTAATTAATAATTATAATGAAAATTTATAATTTATAATTATCTTACTAATTAACTAATTAACTATTATATAATTAATAATCATATTACTAATTAACTAATTAATTATTATATAATTAAAGATTAGTAATTAATATTTAACTAATTACTAATTATATAATTAGTAATTATATTACTAATTATCTAATTAATTATTATATAATTAATAATTATATTACTAAGTAACTAATTAATTATTATATAATTAATAATTATATTACTAATTAACTAATTATTATCATATAATTAATTATTAATAATTACTAATTAACTAACTAATTAATATATAATTAATAATTATATAATTAATAATTATATTACTAATTAACTAATTAATAATTAATAGTTAATAATTAATAATCAATAATAAATAATAAATAATTATAATGAATAATTATAAAGAATAATTATATTACTAATTAACTAATTAATTATTATATAATAATTTTTATTAATTAATAATTAATAATTATAATGAATAATTATAATTTACAAATATATTACTAATTAACCAATTAACTATTATATAATTAATAATTATATTATCAATTAACTAATTAATTATTATATAATAATTTTTAATTGTTACTAATTATTAATTATAATGAATAAATATAATTTTTAATTATATTAATAATTAACTAATTAACTATTATATACTTAATAATTATATTACTTATTAACTAATTAATTATTATATAATTAATTATTAATAACACTAATTAACTAATTAAATAATTTTTTATATGTTTAATCCATGTTTTAAGTTTCATTTATATTGGTCTTATAGTTTATATTTTATAGGTTTTCAAAGTCACATACTGGAAAAATTTTTACGTTTCAAGTAGGTGTCTTTGAAAGATTATAAATTATTTTTCATCAATTTTTTTTAAAAAATATATTTTATTTTCAACTATTTGTTATATTTTTAATCCATGTTTTAAGTTTCATTTATGTTGGTCTTATATTTTATATTTGATAGGCTTTCAAAGTCACGTACTTGATACATTTTTATGTTTCAAGTAGGTGCCTTTGAAAACATATAAATTATTTTCCACCAACATTTTTTACGAAATTATTTTTATTTTAAAATATTTGTTATATGTTTAATCCATGTTTTAAGTCTCATTTATGTTGGTCTTATAGTTTATATTTTATAATCTTTTAAAGTCATCTACTTGAAACATTTTTAAGTTTCCAGTATGTGTCTTTGAAACCTTATAAATTATTTTCCATCAACATTTTTTATGAAATTCTTTTAATTTTCAACTATTTCTTATGTGTTTAATACATGTTTTATGTTTCATTTATATTGGTCTTATAGTTTATATTTTATAGTCTTCCAAAGAAATGTACTTGTAACATAATCTCACATCAGAAATGCGGAATGTTCTGCGCAGGAAAGGGAGAACCAGAATCCCACATCGGTAATGCAGAATGATTTACAAGATAAGACCTCTTATAAAAGGGAGTCCTGGGTGAGAGCTTCTATCAGAATCCAGACTGTTGTAATGACAATACTACTCGATATTAAATATCAGATAAATTATACTGAAAAATTTGGTTATATATATATATATATAAACAAAACAATTTTTTAAATACAAAATATAGTAAGTTTTTTTGGTTTTAGAAGAAATTCTAGAATGAGGTTGCCTCCTTTCACCCAACGCCTAAAGGAAGCAGTGGCGCTGCCACCTTTAGAGCTTATTTTTAAAAATATTTTTAACCTATGCGTTTTTAAAAAAAGTATTTTTTAAAAATCTATTTAAAAAAAACACTAGGACGAGACCTATAATGCTGAGAGAGGATGGTGAGGACATTTCTTGGTATATTATATCTCATTTGGATGGGCTCACTAAGCTTGTATAGTAGTGAGGGATATGGATCAAAGAACTCCTTTTTAGCGTCTCTAGATTAAGACAAAGCAGGGACATCAGCAGAGACCTACTACATCAATAAATAATTCTTGTTCTTAAACATGAAAAATCATGGACCTGGATGGGAACAACACCTCCGAACAACCACATATTGATGCAGCTCATTCATGGACTCTTGGATAGTGGCGTTCTCACTCTTAGACTCAGAGGAGAATACAACGAGATTGTGATTCTGGACATTGATTTTGTCTTGCAGTTTCTTTCCCTAGAAGGTCGACCATGCAGAGGAGGTAATACTGAACCCTTGTAGGGGGGTTTGGCCTATTTTATTTGCTTTATATTCCAGGTCTTGTTTCTTTTGTTTTCTGGTGTTTATTGGGTGTGTTTTGTTGTGTTTATTCCTTACTTATTCTTGTACTCTTTATTTTTTTCCCAATGAGATCCCATGGTAACTATACACAATGCATACAGAACCAATTGGTCGAATCACATCACATCAGCATTTCCCATTTACTACTTTCTGCATTTTTTCTTTGATCTAGTTAATGTTGAACACCTACTTCTGGAATTTAATTCAAATATGGTTTTGGATTTATCTGATCATATTGAAGCTGCATGAACAGTGTCAAACTTGATTTGTCTTTTCTTGTTTCATTCATGTTATCGCTGATTTCTAATATGATTTTTTTGTATTGGAATTCAGTTTCAGCTCTATAATTACATATTGGATGAATATGAAATTTTATTCTCATTATTTTTTTTCTGGTTATTAGAATTGATTTTGACAGATTGGTTTCCATTTATGACAAGAAATTTCAAGCTTGAATTAATATTTAACACCCACTAATATTGTGATATTTTAAATACAATTAATCATTTTTTATTTAATGTAATATAATTATACTAGAATAATATATATTTTTCTGTTTACTGGATTATGTTAATAATACCTGAATAATAAACATAGTAGTTTCATTGCATCTTTTGGGATTATACGAGCCTATTTTATAACTAGTAGAACCTGACTATTTGAACGGGGACTTCTTTATGCATCATATCCCCCAACAATTAGTATCAGATCCAAATTGGCCATAATTTTATGTCATCAAATTTTGAAACCAAATTATCCATTACATTGAATGATTTTGTTAGTGTCTTTTACTTTGTAGCATGCTTTGATGATTTCTTTATCTAGCTTGTGTTATCTCTTTGGTCGTAACTTTGTATTCTGTTATTGATAGTTGTTTCCTTATTGTTTCACTATTCTCTTTGCCTTACATAGCCTTAAATATGAATTTTGGGAATTTTTACCTTTGCGTGTCTATTTTTACGGGGTTAGGAAGAGGTTAGTGTGAGATTGACCTATGTGAGAGTGTATTAGTTAGTAGTGAGGAGTGTGCCAGAGTCTTTATAGTTGTTTTTATATCCTCTATTATTCCTTTTAGCATTAGAAGAGTGAGCTCATATTAACCTATCTTATTTATTCCTCCATTTGATGTCATGTTTTGGGCTATCTCATTGGGTTATTACTTGTTGTTAGTGGTGATTGGGCTCCCGTGTCGCTAGGAAGCTAGACTAGTATGGGTTATTTCTTGGTTGGTACTTCAATTCCCTTGGATCTTTGGTGTGTCTCTAATTAGTCACTTAAAGTGGATAATATTCATTGTTAATATCTTTATATTCATTTTTACAAAGTCCATAAACATTTTTTTTAGTTCATTACATAAATAGAACTTCATTTCTCGTCTTAAATGCAATTCAAGTTTAAAATCAAATTTGGGCCCAATCATTCATATGTTTGTAGAGAACATTATATTACTTTTATAAATTTTCTATTTTGTTATATTATTCACAACTTTATTTGGAACATTTTATCTTTTAGGTCTGATGGATGAATCTTAAGGGAATATGGAGATTTTTGCGCCTGAATGCAAAAATTTGCTGGAAAAAGCATAATGGGCCTAAGGCCCATAAAACAAATATGGGGGCCCAAAAACCAAGCCCAATGAAGCTCAAATTTTTACAGTATAAATATAAAAATATGAGGATAATTTTATTCAACTTTTTAAAGAGATAATTCCGAAATTTCATGGTGATATATGGATCCGAAGTTTACATTTAAATGGTGGGATCGATATGAACGCCCCTAAATTATTCTCACCATTTCGGGAATAAAATTCAAACGGTTGCACCAAATGACCTGAAATTTTGACAGGTGATAGAGGACAAATGGAATAAGATATTTGTCTTCTACGTCCGCTGATTATTTGGCCATATTTAATTTCAAATTCGAACGTCCAAATGGAGGATGAATCTGGACAGTTTTCTGGGTCAACTTCGAAACGCCAATTTCCTTTTTATTCTTCACCCTCCTTTTGACTCTCATAATTATTGGGGGGTGAATTGATTATTGGGGTGGGGGTGAACCTAAGGCTCCTAATATGACTATATAAGGAGATTGTGATGAAGGTAATAGGAATCTAATATTTTTTATTTCAATTGAAGTTTTTCTTTCATCCATTGTATTTCTTTCAATTGTAATTTCCCGCTTTCGTTTTATAATCGCATCGACAAATCATATAATGTAAGTTTTTTCTTTCACATTTAGTATTTTAATAAAAATTATTTTTCTTCTTCTCCACTTTTTATTTTCCTTTTCTTCACACATTGATACCATTGAATCCAGGTGTGAAATTATTCACACCAACACTTGTGATTTCAATCACACAACGGTGGAGTGTTCATTCTTTTAATAAATTTCTTCTTCTTAAATTCCACCCCCATAAGTCTACATCCCGCTTCCATTGGTAAAATAGAATCAATGGAGGGATAAACTATTAAGGTTTGATCCAATGGAGTAGCAAGGTCAGGGATTGAATGTTATTTCATGTACTTAATATTTAAATCTATTTGTTATTTTAGGATTTCCATTTGATGAGTTACGTTCTTTCTCATCTTTTACAACTATAACGATGACACATTTTGAGTGCCAGTATGATCTATTTCCTTTGAGTGCCCATTAAAGTGATCCTAAAAGTTAATTGGTGATTGGCCTTATAATTGTGTAGGGATTAAATTGGTGAATGATTTGGGAGAAAAATATAATTGTTTGGATATGTCTTGAATTAATGACATGAAAGTTTCTAAAAAAAGAAATTCATCCAATCCACCCCAAGAAAACCCCTAAGATCAACCCACCATCAGTAATTGTTTAGTTCACATCATTTTTATTATATGTTATTTAAATTATATCTTTAGTTCTCCAATTAAAATCTACCTCAAAGTTGGCCACATCATAGCCAATCCATCAACAAATCATAGTGTCTCAATATTTATTCTTAGGTACATGTGGATTCGATCCTTACTTGTACTTCAACGACCGCTTTTACCGGTAGGGTAAATTTGGGCACAACCTGTCTCACATCTTAGAGTTCATCCTTAGGACCCTTGGGGGTGCATGTGATTTATAGTGGTATCCAGTTGTTGATGAACCCTTATTATTGGCTTGTCTTATGCAAAGTGATCTCCCTAGGTAGAGATTCTGGACCCTCATTAATGATTAATCATTTCCAACTTCAAACGTCCTCCTGATGGTGTTTATTAGTGTGGCTTGTCTTGTATTGAGTAGTGTCTTGGTATAAGTTGATAGGGGAGGGGTTTCATCCTTGGTTTTCTGGGTTTAGGGAGATACTTTATCATTTTTATATTCTTTTTCTTCTTTGTTTTGCATGATTTCACAAGGTTTATGAGTTATAATGTTTATGAATTTTTGAAGCTTTGTTTTTCAATTGTTTTAGAGGTTGGGTATTAATGTGTTATATCTTCTTTTGTAGGTATTGGTTAAAATTATGAGACTCCCACATTGGCATCATCTCAGATGTTAACTCGGGTAAGTGCAGGTATCTGTTCTATTTTTGTTTGGAGTTGTATAAATTCTGAGTATGTTTTTTAGCTTTAGAATGTCATTAATTTCATGTGACATTTTTTACAATGATACATGATGGGGGCCTTTTGGGTAATACCATATAGGTTTTTCCTTTATAGGATGTGATGACCAAATTAATGATTATAAGTAGTGAAGAATCATCATGTGGTTAGGAATTTAATTTTCAATGTGGTGATTTGTGGTATTTTGGCATAAGAAATTGTGTTTATGAATTTTAATTACCAAATTGGAGAATTTATAATTTTATTTTCAGGTTTTTTATTATGAATTAAAATTGTATTTTTGATGTATTTTTTTATGTTTGTTACACCATTGTAAAGTGGGAACCACCCACTCGAGCTCCACCAACAATGTATCCTGTTAGACATGTGCCTGCCTTCATTCCTCAATTTCTCTGATGGATTATTTGATAGACCAAGGGATGTTTTCATTCCACTAAAAATAGAGTGATCAGTGAGAGCTCTAAGTCTTCAGAGATTAGATTTTCTGAGAGGTAGAGCAGTGACATCATGAGGGTGAGAACTGATGCTATGAGGGAAAGGGCCCCTCTTGGTTTGATGATTCTGTTTCGATCACAATAGATCATAGTAAAAGGGTTCATGGTGGTGTTTTACCTATTAATTGGAGGAGGATCATGCAAAGAGAGGATTATGAGGATATTTATTGGTTTGTGACAACTCATCGGGATGGATACTCTGACCCCAGATATTAGCAAGGGATATGGATCGAAGAACTCCTATGTAGTGTCAGTGGACCGAGATAACGAAGGAACATCAAAGAAGACCTACCATGGAGACAAAGCATTATTGTTCTTAAAATCAAATGTTCATGGACCTGGATGGAATTAAAACTTCTGTACAACCAAAAAATCTATGCATCTCATTTATGGTACCTTGGACAGTGGTGTTCTTACTCTTGGACTTGGAAGAGGAAAACCGGTATTACAATTCTAAACATCTATTCTAGCTCAAAGTGTCTCACCTTAGAAGATTGGAATTGCGAAGGAGATAAGACCAAACCCTAGTAAGGGGGTTTAGTCCATATTGTGTCCCTTTTACTAATTTTATATTTTTTCTTTGATCTGGTTAATTCTAAATGTCTTATTTTAGAATTTAATTGAATGATGGTTTTGGATTTATTTGATAATATTTAACTATTTCAGCGGCATCTTGCTTGATTTTTCTTTTCTTTCTAACTCCATGTTATCCCTACATTATAATATGATTTTTATGTATTGGAATTTGGTTTCATTTCTAGAAATACATATTGGATGAATATGAAATTATATTCTTAGGGTTTTTGGTTCTGGTTATGAGAACCAGTTTGGATAGATTGATTTTTCTGCTTATGAGAAGAAACTTCAATCTTGAAGTGATATGTATAAACCACTTATATTGTCATGTTTTCACTATTTTTAATTATTTATTAATTCCATGTAGTTTAATTCTGTTAAAATAATATATATTTTTCTATTTATTGGCTTATGTTAATAATACTGAAATAATAAACATAATATTTTGATTCTTTATTTTGGGATTATGTGATCCAATTTCATACCCAATGGATCCAGATATTTGAATGGATATTGTCTTGTGGAGAGTATCCCCTCAAAAAGATTAATAGGTTTATTAAACCATTTAAAATTATAAAATTAATAATTAATTCATTAATAATTTGAGCAAGCTATGAGAAGAAAAATAATTTTTTTTATCATTAAAATCTTAAAATTAAACCAAAAAAATTTATTCAGTAAAAACATTCAAAACATATAACAAATGATTAGTAGGGGTGTTTTAATAATGAATGGGGGAGTTTTAAAAGTAAATTTGAATTAAAACAAACATGAAAATATTTTTTATCAACCTAAAAATAATCAAAATCTCGAAGGTACTGACGTCAACTTCACAAGCTTGATTAGAAGCCTATCCCAGTTCCAAATCTGATGTGCACCCTCATGGACTTCATAAACCCCTACAATTTAAGGAATCCCTATAACTAGTTATACTATAGAATACTCCTCTAATAATGAAAGGGAATATTCATTTGTTAATATCATCAGGTTGGTGAATCACTATACTAAGTTTAGTAGTGAACTAAAGTTTCCAACTCCCACTGGAGGCTCTCTCCGACACTCTTAGGACAAGGGAAAATTTACATCCAACAAGAACAACATCAGGGTAACCATATCTGAAAATGTTGTCTATGTTGCTGAGATAAGAAAACTATAGTTTCTCTAAGTTATTTAAAAAATCCCTCTATAGAATCATTTTCCAATGAAAACCTAAGAGTCATTTAATCGGTTGATTTTTTGGCTTATTCATAGTCATCCATTGCCCAGCCACAACCATCCATCAAATAGAATAAATTGGCAGATGCCAAACAGGCACCATCGCCTCAGCCAACAGGTCCCTCCGTACTTTCAATCAAAGAGAAACCTAAAGGGAGGAATAACACACCCTTACCATGGATGTATGATGTGATCAAACACCTCATTGTTATCTCATACCACCTCTCATCCATTAACATGCTCCACCAATAAAAGGAAATTCACACCATCCTCATCGAGTACCTAAAGGTACCTCTTGAGTTTGAAACTGAAGTGGATGATGCTGAATCCTATCGTGTGGAGGGAAGTGAGTATGAGGACTATCATTTCATCATCTCATTCTTAGGACAAAATGAGAGCGTTGTCATACAGGGCAACATATTCCCCCACCACATGTTGGAAATTCTTAATGGCATTGAAATCCACCCGTTACTAGTTGATAGTTTCTTTAGGATCAATATCATCCCAACCTAGATACTCTATAAGTTGTTCTATATAGATATTGGTCTAGAATCACCCATACTAATAGTCTAGGGTTATGGTTAGAGAGAGTATATCCCACTCAACAAGAACCAACAAACATAATAGTTTAGTGATTTGGTATCTAATACATAATTCAATGTTATCTTAGAAGACACCACTTTTAATTCCTTACTAGGAAGCCCTGAGGTCCACTTATATGAATCTGTACCTTCATCATATCATTAGTGCCTTAATTACTCCATCAACAACCAAGTAGGGGTGCTTTATGATGATTATTCTCTCTAGGATTCATGTCAAGATCATTACCTTAGTTCCATTTATTATAAAAGGGATAAAAATCAGCTTTATATCAAGGTAATTGAGTGTTTCAATGCTCCCAATGAGTTGAAAATTGCTTCAAAATACCCCTAAGATGAATTAAAGAGTATTAATCTTCTTTTATTCCACAATTCAGAAGAACAACTGAAGTTCCCTTAGATTTGTTGATAGTTTTATTTTTTCTGTCAATCATTAGAAGTTGGTTAAGTGTTATTTCAATCTATGTGGAATGTTATTTAGTTGTTTTGAGATGATCTGTGGTCAATTCAAGAAGTTATGTCAGTTATTATTTCATTTTAGAATTCTTGGTCTGGATGTTGAATATCTGAATAAATATATTATCTTATGGGACTCACAAAAGAAATTATGTTAACCACATATCAAATTTGGCAACCCACATAAGAATATTGATCTATATATAATAGAATTGATCTATGTGTATGATATTCAAGCATAATTTATGAAATTTGTGACCATGTAAGAAAATTGATCTTCACATAATAGAATTGGGTTGCTTGTTTGATATTTATGTTTCATGTATTCAATTTGTGACTATGTATGAAAATTGATCTACATGTAAGAGAATTGAGTTATTTTTATTATATTTATGCCATTTTTGGGGAATAAAAAGTCATTATTATGAAAAACACTAGGAATAAATTTACTGATCAAAGATGGGATCAACATGATGATACCCCCTTTTTTGGAAAATGATAGGGTTTCACATAGCATCTTAAGTGCTCCGTGAAGCACTTTATCTTTCATGAAATACCATGATATATTGTGATGCACTATAGTTTACGATCGTAAGGCATTAATTTAGGGCTTTCATTGAAGTGTTATCATTTTTGGTGGTAAGATGATATTTATTGGATTTCCATATAGAAAATAACCATCATTTTCAGTGAAAATGTGGGATGTTTGGATGATTTTCATAGCACTCTATGGGTTTTGTAGTACACATACAAGTCATTCACAAGAATAGTATGAAACCACATACTCATTATGTGGATACATAATTCATGAAGATTTTACCCAACACCACTGCATATAAATAACCAATACATTTTTCAAATTGAAAATAAAGAGATGAAACAATGAGATCCTCAAAGAGAGACTTTCATTTTTGAAAACCTAGATGATGAGATTTATTTTATTTTGGGGGGGGGAATTTATACAAATCTTTTGCAAGTAATCTCAAATACTACATGAAGTGATCCAAAAATATTAGTTTTTAGAGGGTTCCTTATTATAAATATTTTCAAGGGAACCTAAAATAATTCCCTTCATGATCTAAACCATCATTGCATAGCACATACCCCAATGTGAATTGGAGGGTTTTAGAGGCAACCACCACCCTATCTCAAGTGATTTCATCTCATATATCATATGGCCCCCATGGAAACCTCATTTAGAACTCAAGTAAAAAATAATTAGACCTATTCTATGTCCCATTATTATCTAAAGTCACACACTTGGGTCGGGTCTACTCAAATGACCTTAGTGACACCTCTATGAAAAGGTCAAAACCCTAAAGAGTCTAGATCATTACCTCTTCTAAAATTAACTGATAGACATGATCAATCCATTGGTCACATAAGATTAGATTCATTGAATCATTTATTATGTTTAGAGAATTAGGATTTAGAATTATCTTCACATATAGGTAGAACCGTCTTGGGAATCAAAATTATGGATTTCTTGGACAACGACTGTCCTTATAAAAATGACACAAGAGAGGTATATCTTAGTTCAAAATACTAATCTTGGCTCTTGATTCCAATCAATTATACATGTTCCATGGGATTAATTTTCATGTATAAGACACAAGATGGTTCTAATTTATGATATTATAACTTGAAGACATCAATGAACTAGGAAAACCCATATCATTGTATCACACATAATCCCCACTCATGAACCCCTAGTTCCCAAGAAGTATCTTTAAAAAACCCACTGTGTAAGCCCCAACTGATCCTCAGGGATCCCTATACACCATTAATATTTTTTAAAAGTTTATATTATCTATAATAAAATCTTCCTCAATGAGATATATATTGGAAATAATATTTTTATTTTCATTAGTTAATTTGATAACATTAATTTAATGTATTAATTAAATGAATTAATTTAAATAATAGATGAATCGATGTTTCAACTTCCATATATTCATGAATTAATGTATTAATGCTTCATATGTTTCTAACTAATGGATATTTAATATTGAATTTTTGAATTAAGTGATTTATGATGGATTGGATCATTTATTATAGTCAATTAAATGTCCATATTTTCATCTAGTATTTCCTATTAAATCATTGATCCATTCAGTTGTTGATACAGTGTGGAGTGTGTGTGGTTAGAGGGCTTACTAGAAAGTGATTAATATACCTTCATTTGCATATATTTTATTTTTTTAATAGTCATAATGAAATAATAATCATGTATTTGACAATTGTGACTGATATAAAAATTCTTCAAAAAAACATTAAAGTATTTAAGATATGAATCCAACAAACAAATGATATATACACACCATTATTATTATGTACTATTATTATTCTATAAAATGTCATAATTTTTTATGTTGAATCCTTTTTTAATTTGGGATAATCCCTAATATAATTTTCTAACAACTTGTATCAGAGACAACAAGGATTTATATATAAGTTATGATTATTTTTATTTGATTAGATTCTTATAATTTTTATGGAACATATTTTTTTTCTTTTATTTTGTTTGAAAATCATGATTGTCGTCACATATGAACAATTTTTTAATCATTTTACCTTGTGTGACATATCATGTTGTGAAAATTAAATATGTATATATATATGTACTATTTCAATAATTTTTGATATTGATAAATATAATGAATTATATATTTTTCATAATTCATGATATGTATTATAATAATCAGTTTTTAGATATATACTTACTTTATTTGTTATTTCATAAAAGTGATAATATCAATTGTTAATTTTTTCCATATATCCTTCATTGAAATACATAATTCATCTTTTATATTATTATCATAATTTAGTTTTTTTATATTGACAAACAATTCAAGATGTTTTATATTCAAAATTTTATGTTTTTAATTCATTAATTTTTAAACATATTCAAATATTATTGAATATATTTTCAATATAATCAATTGATGAATTGTTTCCATTGGTATAAAAGGTTAAAAAAAATCATTATTGAATTTTTGTTTATAAAATATTTTATTTTGTGATATAAATCTTCAAAATTATGCCTTATATAAATATATGGTTTAATTAGCTATATTTTTATATGTATAATTTTTCGATATATATTCTTTGATTATGGACTCACCCATCGTGGGTATAATTAAGAGAAATTTTGTATATGATGCATTTTTTTAGATGTGACTGTATTTAATTAATAATAAATATATCCTATTGATATATTTTAATTAGTGTAATCTTGTTATTGATATGATGAATTTCTGTTTTAAAATTATGTCATTATTCATTTAATAACCTATGAATGTTAAATTTTGTGTGACTTAATAATTGTATATCTTGTCATTATAATATTGTAATATTATTTGGACCCTTACTATTATTATGATGTACTATTTTATAATTTATGTATATATACAAATACCCTATCATTATTAAATTATTTATGACATAAAATTCCTACATCATAATATTATAATTTTATTTTAAATTGGGACCATTATTATTATTATGTTTTTATGCTTTATAATTTATGCTAAGATCAAATAAAAATTGGTGTTATATTTTATGTGGCATAAAATTAGAACATCCTAATACTGAAAATTATTTATTATGACAAGGGATCCTTATGATGATGCTGGAGGTGGTTGTAGTGTATATGTAGTTTTTTAATTTTTATTGATATCAAATACTTTTTTAGTATTAGATATTTGGATTATATAAAAATTATACATCAATAAATATTATTATATGTTTTGAGACCCTTGTGGAGGATCATAATGAATAATTTAAAAAATTATTTTTTTCATTTAAAATCATTTCTTTTGAATGAAAAAATATTTATTAATATTTAATGATTTTTTTGTTAATTAAATGTAACAAAATAATTGCGTATTATAGTAAAAATATCAAATGAGATTATTCTTCAAGAATTGTAAATAATCTTTAGAGATTAATTTAGGTTAGAGGAGAATTATTTATATTGGTTCATTTGTTTCAATGATAGTGGGATCAATTTAATTTTTTTCATGTCAATGGCATAATTATGTCCAATAAATATGTTAAAATTTTAGATGAGACAAAATTAATGACAACTTTGATATAAAAGACCTTGGGGATGATATTTTATTTTTTTAATCATCCAAATTCATTGTGATGGGTCATGTGGTATTATTATGTTTTCCCAAAGAGGATTTTTTGAAAATATCTTCAAGAATCTTAACAAAAGTTCTTTCTCCACTTATAGTGAAAAAATTTCTTAATGATAGAAATGAGATATAAAAATGTATCATATGAATTATCTATTGGAAATTTTATGTATGAACATGTTCATATTTTTCATGATATTACTTTTGCTGTTAATGTTTCGTGGCTTTACTTGAGAATTCTGGAATTGTTTTTTAGAAATTAGTGTAAGTGATATTCATATATTTTCAGGACACTAAAAATTATATGTTGATCTATAGGAAGTCTAATAAACTTTAGTTTTTTTTTATTTTTTTACTCTGGTTTTTTTGGGTTCCCTGATGACTGAAAATCTACTTCTGGATTTATTTTGTGATAACAAGAAGGATTATTTCTTGGAGGAGTTTCAAATATATACTAATAGTTACTTATACCATGAAATTATATTATATCACTTGTTATGAGGATAAACATGTATGAAAACATAATTTGTCCACTTGGGATGTATTACGACAATATTGATGCTTTGAAATTATCATTGAAAAAACAACAAGAGATGATTCTTATTCAAAATATGTTGATATAAACTACTTTTTTATAGTCTTGGACTAAAATTGAGAATCATTGTACAAGGAATATGTTGGATAACCTACTATCCAAAGACCTAACCATTTGGGTTTATCAGAGTCATATGGGGTTGTTTAAGTACTTTTGAGGTATTGGATTAGTGGGAGATTAAAAATCTCAATAAATTAGTTGATTATTTAAGATATATTTTTTAATGACACCATTTTGAATATTATATGTTTTAATTCATAATGTAATATTTGGATATTATTAAATTTAATTATGTTATTCTTAATCCATTTTTCTTTTTTGAGTATTAACACATCAGTAAATAATGTCCCTATTATATATTATTTCTATAGTTATATAATACTTTGGATTGTAATATTATTTGTTTTAAATGATACATGTGTTTGATTTAATTAATCAACACATTCCAAGGGGGTGAATTTTTGAAATTGTTTTTTGGATTTTCATTAACTAATTAATTTGATAACATTAATTTAATGTATAAATTAAAAGCATCAATTTAACACATACATGAATTGATGTCCCATATTATGCATATTCATGAATTAATGTATTGATGCTTTGTATGTCACACATTCATGGATATTTAATATTTAATTTTTGAATTAAGTGATTCATGATGGATTGAATAATTTATTATAGTCAATAAAAGTTACTTATTCTCATCTAGTATTGCTAATTTAAATCATTGCTCTGACTAATGTATGATACAGTGTGAGGTGTGTGTGACCTTTTTTGTAAGGATTATTAGAAAGAGATTATACACCTTCATTTATATGTATTTTATTTATTTTTATATTAGTTTTAAAGGAATAAGAATCATTGATTTGAAACTGATAAATAATTTACAAAGTTTTCTAAAAACAATTGAGGTATTAGAGATAGGGATCCAATACAAAAATGTCAACCCATTATTATTGTGTACTATTTTTATTCTATAACCTATCATAATATTATTTTTTGAATCCTTGATTAATTTGGTTTATTATTTAATACAAATTTATACCACCGTATTCTCAAGAATATTAATTACACTCTCTCTTATCCTATTACTAATGAGCAGGATAAACCAAAAATTGTCTCTCATGAAAAATACCAAACCTCTTTTGCACAGGGCTATATCCCCATGCATCTCTTCATTCTTATATCTAATCATTAACCGATAGAAGGCAGACACACTAAGGTATAATATACTCATGTGTAAAACCCACACATTCTGTCGCAATTCTCGATCAACATCATGAAAATCCAATATGTAAGTCTTAAATCATCCACATGGGCCATATCCATTGTAAATTATACTAAAAGGGCCATCTTCTATATAATACATCCTATTAATTGAGAAATATCCCTAAAAATTATAACCAAAACCTCTCCTGTTTCATTACTGAAAATCATGTTGAACCATATAGGGAAACCATAATGAATAATCCAAACTAAATCCTCTATTGTTTCCACTTTGGTGGAACAAATATCCTTATTGCTAATGTAAAATTGCACGATATGATCTTGTCGCATGACCTTAAACTACACACCTCAATCTATGTGTGATCTGAATCCGCTTGACCAATATATGTTGGATGCTTCAATTTGGTTAAAACCTAACATCATTAACACTTATGTTCTTCCTTAGTGATCTATATCCCCCTCAATCTTGGACGTCCTTTCATCAAATCCATATCCCTTAGTGAACCATCCTATTTAGGTCATATCATTCTCAATGGGTGGTATCCTTGTAATCCCAATCAATCATCTCATTGGGAAAAATTCCTAATAAAATAATTCCCCCACTCAAAGATTAATATCCCCCTATTTAATAACCAAATTCATCTTTGTAGATTCATATTCCCTTTGAAATTTACCAGAAAGGGACTCTTAGGAATAAGTCTTATGCCAACAATTTATAAGCACATTTTTCCTAGTATTCAAATTTTTTTAGATTCATTACATTAAAAGTAATTGTGATGGTTCTTATAACACTTCCTTAAAAGGTATGATGTGTCCCGTTATGTGGAATAAAACTATGTGGGTTTTTATTCCATTCATAGGGATATGTAGGAATCCATTCTTATGGTCCTGATCCTAAAACCACAAACACCTACCTCATTCCTTGATGGTGATAAACTTAATAGTGGAAAAATTTATGGATTTAAACCATTATACCCTAAAATTATGTCTCACTGAATAATAACAATATAACGAACCTATGATACATACAGACAGTAGCATTGCAAGAGAACCTTTGATATATACATATGTTCACATTGATGATAGACCTTTGATATGTAATAAAAGATCACATTAATGTATTGTTTTGATCAACCACTAGAATAGGGATAACTTTTACCTCATTGGGATTTGGAAAGGATTCACAAATATGGATTAAATCTTTAATAGAGTCCCAATATAGGTAATAATATTTGCTTCAAATGGTTTAAATGAGCCTAACCTCCCATCCACTTAACCAATGTGCATTAAAATGTGTAACTTAAAAAGTAAAAAATACCTCCTACCTTTAGAAATTAGGTCTTAATTGAATCAAAATGCCATGATAGTTCCTTCTCAGATGTTTCCATTAGAAAAAATGGAGAACCCAACCTGAATCCTTTATCTATAAAAGTGATCAATGGAAGATTATATGAATTGTGGTGCCACATTAATGAGTTTTCTTATTTTTATTTATTAATACTTTTCTAGATTTTCAGATAAGATACTCATTCAAAAAAAATAAATTGTATCCTTGGAATGCAAGGCATATGCCACAGTTGCGATAAAAGTTGAAACATCGACGACTAAATAACAATGTCACCCACTCAATGAATACAATGCCAAGTGATGAACATTCATATCTAAGAGTACCATGTAAATGGTATTATCCTTACTTCTATGGACACACGTGAATCTCTCCAAGACATCCACTTACTCAATGATGGGTTGCGAGGGAGTATGTGGCACCCATGACCACCTCTAATCAATTTAAGAGCCTCTACCCAAAAAAAAACATATTCCTACTGCATTTTTATAATGCTGATCAAAATATCAATTTAAGCTTCAAAAATACTTATAATACAACCAAAAGGTATTTTTTCTACATTCATAGACAGCATCATCATGTGAATCAACTCATCAAAATTCTTCCAAGGAAACTTCCTGTGGCATCTCTATCCTATAAACCTAAACCTAGGAACTAAAAAGATCTAACCGAGGGTGGAAAAAATCCAAATATAGGGAGAAAACTCATATTCATGCATCTATATAAGAATTAATCCATCATAATCTTGTGGAAACTATTAAGTATTCTAGTATTCCAATTCAAACTCAGAAAGTCTACCAACATAATCTGGTGGCATTAGAGGATCCATGTCAGCATATACAAACATCCAAAAATGAAAAATTCTAAATCCATTCCCTAATATATGAATATTATCAGAATATCCTTATAGTGAAAGGAGGTTACGAATGGTATTATACTCCCATTCAAAAAAATGGAAGCTCTTCATCATATTATGGAATCTATAAGGAAACAAGCAGATACTCCTACTTAAATAGTGAAAAGTTTTCAACATATTCTGGAAACAATGGCAGGGGATAGTAATTCGTATATTTTAATGACCCATCAAGGAAAAATATACATTCATATTCCCACAAGTAGTGCGATTCATCAGCATACTTCGAAAACCACTCAAGAGTGGGCCCGTATCCCAACTCATATTTAGAAAAGATATAGGCATATTATGATGGGAATATAAGGATAGGTTTATATCCATGAACCCATTGAAAGTATTATCCAGTATAATCTAGTAAAAACATAGAAATATTCCCATATCACTACACCTCTCTAATATAAAGTGAACTGAAGACATGATCTGGTAGTAGCTAAGAAACATGTGTATATCCCCACCCAACCTAAAGAAGTTCATCAATATAATATGACAAGAACTAATTAATAAACTCATATTATTTCACGAATTAATTCTAGAATCATTGAGGACCTCTAAAATCTTTTAGTGGAATCCCAATGATCTTTTAACTCAAAATCAAGAGAATATTGAAGCTTTACCTATAGAATTCCTCCCTACAGTTCTAACATTGATAGTTCTGGAATATTTCCCTAGGGAAAGTTTTATGGAAACAGCCTTATGGTAACATAGAAATTAATCTTGGGAACCCCTCTCATGAAATTTCACCTCGACCAGAAGGTCCCCCCTTATTAAAAATACTCTACTAGTTCCATAATATTAGGAATAACTCGAGAGGCTATATTTATCCATACTTGGAACGTCATCACTTCTTGGAAATATATTATCTCAATTAGGAAATAATTCAAAGGTGCAACCATAATATAAACCTCCTTTAGCTTCACCCTTTGGTATGTTGGAGAGAATCCCAGATGATTCAATCCAATTTAATAAAACTACTAGAAAATAAACCTTATAATTATATCAAGTAGATAAGTACATCTATATCGATGAAGAGAACACTATATAAATATGAAAAGAAATAGTTAGGGGAAATATATTGGTGATGTTCTATCCCTTAGATACCTACAATTATGGAATTCCTAAAGAACTAAAAGTGGAATGTACACCTTTACTACTCCAAAATATATGGTATAACCTTGATAAAATCTATGAAAAACTTATTTCCTATGGAGAGTATCCTCACCACTCTATGATATTTAGTAGACATTGTCATCAGATTGATTTCACAAAATTTTTAGTGGCCTAATTTCCCTTATTGATGATGTAGTGATACTTCCTCTAAAATAATTCCCTTGGTATTATAAAATAATTACAACAAATAATCACTGATTACACCCCTGATGTGTGCATCAAGGGTTAGGGGTAAATTTGGAGCATTGAATTTTAGTCTATTCATTGGCTAACCCAACACATCAGAAAGAATTACTTATAATGTTATTGCCTCAAGTCAAGTCTCAGAACATGGGGTTGCACATTCTTTCTTATCCAACTAGCATAAATCCACCATCTTTAAAGCACAGAAATGATGAACTTGGAAGGAAATGGATATTGATAGGCTCTTGAATTAGGTAGTTAAGAAATTTGAGTGAGCCTTATAATTGATAAAGATAAATCTTGGAGATCCTATAATTATTGAGAAACCATTCATATAAATAAAAACATTCTTAGTGAAAGATCAACACCCCACACATTCCATAATTAAGTCACAAAAAATATGAAAGGCTGCATTGACTGTCATCACAACGATAATACAGGAGAGATCCTAGATTGTAGGGATGGGAAAAATTTTACTACCACCTCCACACCTAGGGTCATAAATTCCTTATAAATATGAGTAAGAGATGATAATAGAACCAATTAAACCCTAGACCATATATTAAGGGTCATTATTACCCCTCCTCCCCAGATGATGCTGGTTTTCTCCAGGTTAGGTGTCGCTTTCCTATAAGGAGCACATTCATTATTTCTACAAATTGATGATCCACCCTTTTCATCAGGGAAATTATTTATAAGATGCATTGAGGATTATCTATGAATCAAATTATCATATTTTCATTAAGGAAAATAATGATAAGGTAATATGAAACCCCATAGGGGCTCCAAGATAAAACATTTAGTAATGAGGTCTCACACTGAGAAGGCCCATAGTCCAGAGTACCCTGAGTATAATCAATATTCTAAATACAATAAAATAGTTAAGGAAGGGTTTCTTATTTCTTGATATACATTAGTAAACATCATCAATGCTAACCCTATAGACAGTAATGATCCCAATAATGATGATGGATAATGCAATGAAAATACATTTTCTCAGGAGGTGGTCCACACCAATTTGCTTGAACAAGGCATACATATCATACATCAAAGGAGTAACTGGAACTTGGTAGCTCCAAATGAATCAATACCACTCACTTTATGAGATTCAACCAGAGATAAGGGAAAATGGGTAGCTATATCTCAATCATCACCTGAATAGGTTGAAACTCCTTCCACTGAAGCAATGTTGTATGAGTACAAGTCTGAGATAGATGAATTGAAATATCTAAAAATTGAGTTACATTGGGGAAATATTCTCCCTGAGTACATCTCCTAAGAGGATCCCAATTCTTCACCTTTAGAAAATCTTTTTCAAACAAAGAAAAATGAGTAATCAGTAAGAGTGGATCCCAACAATCAGACATGCTCTATTCCTAAACAATTAGTCTACATAACCCCGATGGTTGGATAATATCAAGAGTATTCTGTTCCATGATAGAAACTGATTTAATATATAGTAATTTTCCACAATCCTATTCATAATAGGTCTCAGTTACCAATGTATAAAAGCTAACAGAATCAGACATTGACTATCACCCTTAGATTAGCATTGTATTAGTTGATCATTCCACCAGAATTGATTGACTCAATTCAATCCCTTACCACTCAAATTAAAGAAATGGAATTGTGATGAACACTGGTAAAACAATAAATAAATCAATATCTGGAGTAGTTAGAAGCTAACCCACCTCTTCCCAACTTTTTAAATCCCACCTTCCAAATATTTGATGGTATGGGGGACTTAGAGCAACACTTGATGCACTTCGTATCCCAGTGAGGCCCCATGATGAGGATTCTTGAGAAAAAAAGCCACCAAACACAAATTATTCATGTAAACTTTGGAAGTATAAACCTTTTATGGTATAAGAACTTTAAAATAGGGTTTATTACAATTTGGGAATACAATAATCCTTAGTTCATTGATCAATTCATATCTATGGTAAAGAAGATGATGATCCTTGAACTCATAAACAACAACAAAAAAGAAAATTAGATGATTTCAGACCTCATAACTAGATGGAAGGGTATGGAATATTCAATCAATATGTAGCTTCCTAAAAAAAACTAAAAAATATTTGGAAATAAACTCTCTAAGATAAATTTTAAAACCCAATGATTTTTCTGACATATCTTGGTGGATTTTAAGAGTTTATAGCTATAACAGAATTCCTAGAGGAAACCATCTGACAGATAAAGACAAGATATTTTCCGAATACTAACAACTACTTAAAAGGTTCTCAGAAAGCTGACACTACAAAAGTCACACTTAAATTTATGGCAACACCAGCTTTAACACCGAAAATAATGAAATACCACATGGTGCATTCCCATGGATGACCAAAATAATGAAAATACCCCTATTTGGAATCCAAGAAGGAGAAAGTATATTTGAGTTTTGAATACTTGAAGAATAAAAGTTATTATTTCAATAAAGAACATGTTTCAAGATATTTCATAGTTTCATTAGAGAACAACCTTCTTAAGATACTAGAATCACTAATGAACATTGGGACATTAATAGTGCTAGTAAAATGGTTTTATCAGTGATTCAAAAGTGCTGATATTGTGAGAGATTTGAAAATAATACCTTTATTAGCACTAAAAAATAACTGAAAATGGGTGTCTTTATTTGTGATAATAAAGAACTAATAAATTATCCCCCCAAAAAATCATTTTTAGCACTAATAAATGGTTCCATTATCAGTTCTTTTTTAGCACTATGAATTTTTTTAAAAAAATTAACGTTTTCACACACCCCTAATACCCCCTTTCTTGGAACTTTCACTCCCCATCCTCCATCATGCACCCTCCCTTCCTCAGTGCTAGAAGGCTCCCCCAAATACCTGTGCACACCTATACTTTTTCCCATGACCTCCCCTATGTGTCTGGATTCTCCTAACCATATGTTTTCTGGGTTTCGTTTTTTATTTTATGATATTTATATTTGTTTTTATATATTTAGAACTGTGTGATATACATATATATATAATTATATTTATTAAAATATATTATATATTATTATTCATTTATATATATTATAATATATATATATTTATATTTATTAATACCAAACATATGTATATATAAACATTATTTATACATATTCATGCATTTTTATAATCTAAATAAAATGGGTAATTTTTTACTTTAATTTAAATGAATAATGAATATATATTTAAATATTTATAAATATGTATTTATAAAATTGATTTATTATAATTAAATATAAGAAAGTATGAATATGTTTAATTATAAATAAACTACATGATGAAAAATGATAAAAATTAAAAACCATAATATCAATATGAATGTAATACCTGAGAATATATTCAATAACTATTGAAAAAAGGCACTAATACCCCTTAAACAAGGCTTAAATTCCATCAAATGTTAAAAAATTGGGATACCTCAACTAAAAACTCAGTTTTAGAGGGCCTTCTGTGCCTTTTTTGACCTAAAAAATCACTTACTCAATGATGGGTTGTGAGGGAGTATGTAAAACCCATGACCACCTCCAATAATTTTAATGGAATCTTCCCGAAACACAATAACTTATACCTATTTTATCTTTTAAATGTATACCACAAGGCCAATTTTAGCTCACAGTTACTTAGAATAAACCCAAAAGGTCACTTTCCAACCATCATATCCATCGGCATCATGCGACTCCAACTCCTCAAAAAACATCCAAGGACATTGCCCATGAGGTCTCTACCCTAGACACAGAGTTCCAGAAACTCAGGGGATCCTAGAAAGGGTGTAAAACAACTTAATATAGAGATAAGAATCATATTCATTCTTCTATAGAATAAGTCCTCCAACATAATTTGGTGGAAACTATTAAGAATTCCATTATTCAAATTCACAATCAAAAAGTCTACCAACAAACTCTAGTAGCATCAAAGGAACCCTGTTTTCATATCACAACATCCAAAAAGGCATAGTTTTATATCGCATCCCCTATATATGAGCCTTGTCATAATATCTTGATAGTGAAAGGAGTTTAGGAATGGGATTAAACTCCCATTCCAGAAAATGGAAGACCTTTTTCATATTATGGTGACTATGGAGAAGTAAGCATAAATTCCATCTTATATAGTGAAAATAATTCATAATATTCCAGAAAAAAAGTATTATAGGACAATCATCATTATATTCCGATGACCCATTAAGGATAGATATACATTCCTATTCTCACTAGCAGTGCAATTCATCATCTTACTCTGACAACCACTCAAGAATGGGCCCATATACCGACTCATATCCAGAAGGAATATATGTATGTTATGATGGGACCATAGGATAGGTTTATATCCATGCACCCATTGAAATAATTATCTAGTATACTCAATTAAAAACCAAAAAATAGGCCCATATTCCTGCACGTCCCTAATCTGGAGTGAACTATCGACATATTCTGGTGGTAGCTAAGAAGTAAGTTTATATTCCTACCAACCCAAAGTAGTTCATCGGTATAATGTGACAAGAACTAGGGAATACAAACCTATTATTTCCCATAATAATTCTATCATCATTAACGACCGAAAAAATATTTCATTGAAAACCCAAGGATTCGATAACTCCTCATCATGAGAAGAAGGAAGAATTACATGTATAATTCCTCCCTGTAGTTCTAACATTGAAAATTCTGGAATATCACCCAAGAGAAATTTTCATGGAAATCCACCTTGTGGTAAAATAGAAATTAATCATAAGAAACCCTCTCATTAAATTTCACCTCTATATGAATGTCTTCCCCTTATTGAAATTACTCCAAGAGTTCCATTATATCGAGAAGAACTTGAGAGGCCATTGTTATCCATACTAATTGATTCATCACAGACTAGAAATATCTTATCTCATCTGGGGGATAATTAAATGGTGCATCCATAATCTACACCAACTTTAGCTTCACCATTGGGTACATTGGAGACAATCCCAAATGATCCAATTCCATTTGATAAAACTACTTGAAAATTACCCATATTATCAAAACAATTAGAGAAGTCCCTCCCCATAGAAGAGGAAAAAAGTATGTAAATATGGATGGAACTAGTTAATGGAAATATATTGGTGATGTTCTAGCCCTAGGATACCACCCATTATGGAATTACTGAAGCACTAAAGAAGGAATTTATACCTTTCCTATGATAAAGAAAACATCTAGAATGTAGGTCCTCCCAATGGTGATAAATATGAAATCATCCATAGAGGTCCTCCCCATAGAACCCATTACGAAGGACCTCCTCAAAATAACATATATTCTCAAAATAAAGTCCCTCCCTATGTAGAAGCTACTTTATGTTTTCCATCCTACCAAAAAACACTCAGTAAATCATGTATGGAAACACTAGGAACATAGTTGTCAATCTAGAATGTCTCATCATAATTGAAGGGCATTCCAAGGAGATGATCATCATTTGTACCTCCCATGGACTATATATCTTTTGATGTAACTAATGAGATTATGAATGATCCCACACCTCTTGATAAAATAGTTGATAAATGACCTCTATGATCAATATCGTTTAAGAACCCCACATAATGGATAAATAGAATTCAGTGATCATGTGGAAAGAATTGGATTAGGAATGAAAATCATACATGTTCAATCCCATGGACACTCCTTGAAACAACATTATCGAGGCATTTAAATATGAGTGAATAACATATATATGAAACATCTTTTGGGTGAATCTCTACAATTTTAGGGGAAAAACCTATCTTATGTAGAGTACATAAATTATCATATATTTTTGGAAGAGTTTTGTCAAAATGTTAACCTAGAATACTTTTATGTGGCATAGACCCCAAAGTTGGGAAAACATGAGTGTATATATTATAAACTCCTCAATAGTATTAAGTAAATTTGACAAGTATTCCTTGAAACCCCATAGGACATGTGTATCAGTGGGTGGGGAAAATATGAAGCTCTGTATTTTACCATGATTTTTGGCCAACAAGGTTAGTTGGGGAAGGAAACTTGTAACATCATTTATTTTATCCAAGTATTCAACCATTGTATTAATTTTATAGTTCATCTATAATGAAAAACACAATAATTCTTAGGGATCAGAGGAGTATTACTCGATGGGAGAACAACTATTCATAGAATCCTACTTTAGAATACCAAGAATATCAAGTTGGTTTCACATTTAAGGAAGAAAAAATTTCAATCAGGGAGAAAAACTTTATGTTGAGTAGCTCTACCTGAAGAAGTAGATACACCCAACTCATTTAAAAATATACGTCTAAAAATCCATGGAAGATGTGATAATATCTACCTAAGTATCATTATGGGAGTAAAAACAGCCTTCAGGGTTGTGGGGATTTATACTACCATCATCGCCCCTATGATCATCAATTCTAATGTAGATCTAGGATGTGATAGTGGTAGAGAAAAATCAACCCCAACCAATAAGAATGGGGGAATTATTACCACCCCCTATGAGGAAGTTGGTTTTCTCTAGGATGGGAGTGGCTCTACAAAAAGCACCTTTAGGTTTTCTTCCACTTTATTATTTACCCCACTAATTAGGACCATGATCAAATGTCGCTAGATATTAACTTAGGATCAATGTCCATAAACTACTTCCTGAGAAACATAGATGATAAAAATGGAAGCCACATAGGGGTTGTGACACAAAATAATCCATTAAGAAGGTGTATATCATGGAGAATTGTGATTTATGTCTTTTCATATATTCAAAAGAAAATTAATCTACATATAACTCTGATGAGTATTTGACTCATGCTACAAAATTTGTGTTAATAAATGTTATTAGTTCCATTCCCATAGATAATAAAAAACATGGAACTGATGTCAAAGAGGAAACTATGGAGGAATCCATTCAAAATGTGGTTCAAATAAAAATACACGTGGAAGGCATGTAAACCCAACAACATGGACATACATAAGATACAATATATCCTTTGAAATTTCAATTACTTCCTATTCTATGATTCTCAACCAAGGATAAAAGAAAAGGCATGATTATATCCTACCCACAAACCAAAAAAGGTAAACCACTCTCTACTGAAGAGATAATTAATTATTATGAATTCATGATAGATAAGATGAAGTTGATTAATGATGAGATACCCAGAGCCAATATTTCTTCCATGTGAATCTTTTAGGATGAGACCAATGTACTTACTCTAGTAAACCCCAATCAGTAAGAGGGAACCACTCAATAAAATTGACTCGATTCTAGTAATGTAGTATACTATATCCTCAAGCAACTAGTCTACTTAACCTAAATGGTTGAGGATTGTAAAAAATTTCCATTTCTAGGGTAAAAACCACCATTATTTCAAGTTTTTTATACCTTAGGATAACTCAATTTGGTAATAAAAAATAATAAAATGTGAGCCGAAAATATCATGTTCAACCTATTTCCCCCACTCAAGAATCATCCCATGAAATAGTCCCATTAGAATAGTTTTAATCCATTGAGTCTCTCATGGATTGAATGGACATCATGGAAGGAATTTGTTCACTAGTGTTACTAGAGAGGAAACCATACCCAAAGAGGGTAAAATTAACTCCCCCTCTACATAACATTGAGAATCCCATGTTCCTAATATTCAATGATATGTAGATCTAAAGTAAAACCTCATGGACTCTGTATCTCAATGTGTACCTATAATGAGAACACCCAAACAACATGATGCAACAAAGATTAGATTTTTTTAGAAATTCTTAAAGGGATAACATTATTCCACTACAATAACCAACCATCTAGGTTTATCACCAATTAGAAAAATCTATTATAAATGTTATTTTATTAATTAAGCTAAATGATGTGGAAGAAAACTATCCCCATACTCATTAATTTAAATAAGAATGGGAATGAGAGGGTTTGAGACTTTATTTCCTAATGTAAGAGCCTAAAATACTCTTTGAATATATAGATTATTCAAGATAAATTATTGGATATATGTTTAGAAAATATATGAAGATAATTTCAAGAACTTATTAGTGTATTAAATTATCTTGATAGTCTTCAAGAGTTTGTATAAATCTCATAATGACAACAAGATTCAATTCAATGCTAAAAAATATCAGCCAAAACATTCAGCACATAGACTGAGGTATAGAAGAGTGGAGACAAAAACTATCATGATCAAGCTAGTGTTGAAGTAGTTATGATCCCTAAGCTTGCCCACTATCATGTTTTGGCCACTCGAAAAAAAAAGAATTAACACCCTCTATAAGTTGTAAATGATGAGAAATGTTTTCTAGAATGTCAAGACTATAAAAATAATCTCTACTCTTAAAAATAACAAGTCTTGAGGTTTTTCATGTCATCTAGGGAGAAGTAATTGATCAAATTTCCAAAGAACAAGAAACCCAATGATGTTGTATTGAATAACCTCCTTGATTACTACCCATACCACCATTTGTTAGGGAACAAAAACCAAGCGTGTTTAATCTTCATGGATATTATTGGCACCCAAAAATGCATCCCAAAAAGATATGGGAATAAATGGAGTTGATAATAGAAATTATAGGGAGAATGAAAAATTATCATACAACTCTGAGTTATTTGAGTTGAAAACTAGAGGTGAGACACATGTATAGAGTTTCAAAAGCATGAAATAATTCCCTGAGCCAACCATCTTCCATAATACATAGGCCAATAAATTCCTCTCAACCTTCCATTTTAGATGTTTAACCTTTTGGTATTCCAAATTTAAGATATCTTAAGTTCTTAGCTCACGTAAAACTAAATTCTATCCTTAATTAAACCCAAAAACACATTAAAAAACTCTTGCAGGTAAGAATCTTATTTTAATTAACTCACACAAGTCCTTTAATTTAGTGAATTGCGCTTGATATTTTCTCAGGCACCACTATTTAATAAATAACACACTTCATTAAAAGTACAAAACTTTGCGTAATTTGATGCTTTACACAACACATAATTTTACAAAACCCATTCTATGGATATCCACTCACTGCCCTCCATTTATGGAACATGCATTCATGAAAGTTATGGGAATGTGGTGCTCTCACCCGTCCAATCTTGTTTTATTGGTGAAAAATCCGTACACACAACTAGTATCATTGACTCTAACCCTCATATCCTTTGTAAAAAAAACATGGTATTGGAATCTTGATTTTTATTTTTCTCATAATCATAGGAACAAACTGAGAAGAACACTAGTAAAACCCCATGTATCATTCCTAATCCCGGTCAACACCCCAAGCATCCTATTATGTATAAGTCCTGATCATGTGATTAATGATGATCTAAAACCTGATCCACTCAATGATTCATACCTCTCAAGAAACTCAATCTTTAAAACCCATATAATCCCTTGATGTCATCCCTTTTGTGACACAAGCATACGAAACAAATCGTGTTAAACCACATGGATGGATATCATCACATGACCTTAAACTTTGAAACATTAAATAAATTGATATTGAAACATAATTTAATAGGATATGCAGGGTGTCTCATTGAGGATCATTCCTAAAATCTAAAAAACCTTACAATCTCATCTCCCATTCAAGAAATGGAAAAACAAAACCCTCTTAGAAAACCCTAAGCTTTTCAGAGTGTACAGACTATACTTTAAAATTATTCTTACCTTACATAATGAGCATAAGTGGATCCATCTACTCTAGAGGTTAACCTGTGCCAACCCTTTGGTGATGAGACCAAGTGGACTCTTTCCTCCAGCGATGAACATGAGGCCTCCTATGTGACAAGAATAGGATAACCTTCTTTTATAATGCTTTAGAAACCCAATCCTAAGTGATTATCCTAAGACACCTTATGTGATGAGCATAAACCACCTATGTGATGAGCATGGGATGCCTCTACTGAAAATCCATGATTGAATTAGCTTATGGGACTAAGTTACCATATGTGATAAACATAAGAATCCTATGTGCCGAACATCAGATCTCTACACCCATACCTTAGGTGAAGATCCTAAGATTCGACTCCTTCCCTATGCGAAGAGCACATGACTCCTTGTGTGATGATCAAAGGATGCCTCTGATGATGATCTAGGGATTCCTTAGACAAAATTACTTTGTTTCCTCAAGTTCCAAGAAAAGGATTCATTAGGTTACAATATTATAATTCCATATGTGACAAGCATAAGTTTCATGGCCTATCGAGTGTCAAATGCCTCATGTGATGAGCATGATTTTACTTATGTGAACTCTATGGGATGCCTTGGGTGATGAACCTAATATTATTTATTTGAGAAAATATAGTATTCCATGGGAATGGGATTCATGAACATGTAATAAATATATATAGGAGACTTAAACTAAGTGAATAAATCCATGGAATGAATAGATGATATCTAATCATCTCATTTTGATTGAGGATTCGACACTGTCAAACTTTGATAATGAATAAACATCTAACCTTATAAATCCATAATGTGGGACTCAAATCATGAACATACATTATGTAGACTAATGTAGTGGTCCTGGTGGAAATCATTAAAAAAATGGTGAATTCTATGTGAATTGATTCTCCTTAATTTGTGAGAGGATGAGTAGTTTTTGACTTCACCAACAAATGGAATCATCAATTTTGGGAATGTTGGGATTCATCACTATCAAACATGTTATTATTGTTGTCTCCATATATCCCTATATAATGTCTAGAAAATAGAAATTCCAAGAAGGCTGACTCCACCATGGTCAATAAGAGTGAGGGAAAGAGGATCACCCATGATGCTGCTAACTCACATGGGAACCCATACATGGTGATTCCTCATAACTACTCTTAAGTGATTATGGCCACATATACCATGGAAATTGGGTTCTATTTCACACTTTACCCATCTAAAATCATATATTTTAGGGTCATCAATGATCTATTCTTTCACTACAAGGATGAAGGAATCATCCCAGCTTAATAAATGTATCTAAAGGATCTAGAAGTCATGACACAATTCCAAAACCACCATAAAGAGAGGTCTAATATGGAGAAATCCCCATTACCATTGTTAACTATTTATGAGTTATTTCCCAAAAACCCTCCAATGATACCCCACCCTATGCAAATGAGGTAGGGGACATCCAAGATGTGGAAGCCCCATCCACCACTCGAGAGTTTCTAAGGAGGACTCATGTAACTCAATGATGCCAAAAAAAATACATCCAAAAAACTGATGGATGAGCATGTCAAGATCAAAATTGTTTAGCCTTATCCTATCTAGATAGTATGAAACTCACAATAGGGTAATAGAGTCACTATTGATACATGAGAGATAGCTCCTATAACTCCCATAAAATCCCATGCTATCCAGATAACTACATAGGGGTATATTCTCACCAGACATGGATATAGAACCCAACCTCCCACCAAGTGTACTAGGTTGACTCTCCTAGAAATTTTTGATACCAATGTCTATCATGAAGGTCCTCCTGTGATGAGGTACTGCTGAAAAACATTACTCACCACACCACTGTAAACCACCACAGAGGTCATCCCCATGTTCATATAATGTACATCCCTAAATCCCCCCCTATTGTATAGGGTATACTAGTTATCATGGAGGTCCTACCCACAACACCAATAATAATACTTGGGGGGAGTCTCTTTGTGAATCATAGAAGCTCACACTTAGGGGACTTCCCTATCAGTATCGAATGAAAATTAGGGGAACCAATGCCAGACCACACCTAATCTTTTAGAATCAAGGATGCTATATGGATCTATAGAGATGTTTCCACATCTTCCACTATAAAGGGAGAGATGTAACTTGATGATTGAGGATATCCATTCTAGAGGACAAAGTTCACAATGTCCCAAAGTACCTATAAAAATACTTATATGTGTAGGATGTCATGGCTTCCTTCTAGGGGCTGATCATGAAACCATCCATAAAATTATCTACATCTCTTATCTATAATTTTACATCATATGTAGGGGTGATATATAGATGTAGCCTAACATTTTAAAATAAGGAGAATCATCTAGTTGGTCTATAGGGACCCAATGATCTACCTCAATAAGAGGACTCAGAATCCCTCTCCCACAAGGTAATGTTGTTTAATCCTAAGACAACTCACAATAATAGGTCTACAATTGGTGGAGGAATGTATCTGATGAAAGAAATCCCACCCTGGAGTATGAAATAGAAAACTTATTCATCTCTCCCTCATATTTATTTTTACTAATTCACTTATTTAGAGTAGTTTTTTTCTTCCAAGTGAGATGAAGAGGATGAAAATAGTCTATGGGAGGCCCTAACCACTGATCAGATTCTAGTTGAGTTATAGTTGAACATGACCCTTCAATTCTATGTATTAGGGTTTCTTAATGAAAATAACACAACACATCTCCAATAGAATATTTGATCAACGTTAAAAAACCATAAGGTCCATCATTTTTTCTATACAAGAATATCTAATCACCTTCAGGACCTTGATCATTAGTGCATAAAGGTCAATCTAATAACTCTTCAAGTGACTCAACATCCTAAATTTGGTGGATATTTATAAATAATTTTATAGTTTTTTTTATTGAAATTCCCATAGTATTATGCTAGATTATGGAATAGGATTTCCCAAATGTGAAAGTTAGGGGTTGGGGGAAATATTACACTTTAAGGTTTCATCCTTTCTTATGGAAATGATAGATTCCTCAAAAATATCCTGCCTAATAATGTTCATAACTATACACCACTAACCACTACCACACTGAATGTTTTAATAGTTAATGACCCAGAAAATCAGAAGTGTGAAGTTGGTGGTGATGCATGTGAGGATGATGCACCCTGAGAAGACCACCTCCAATAGCTGGACTCTCTTGTTAGTGTCCACAATTTCAAGATAGGTCATGGGACACAGGAGTCTTATCACAATATGGATCGTGAACACTTATTGAATCCTTGATAAGTGTAAATGTGTGGTTAAGGATTTTGGTGTTTCTGAATCCATTTAATCAACTCATATGGTTCCAAAATCATCACTTTGATCCAGGAGCTTGTTTAAAGATGAAAAATAAATATTAGGATCCTCTAGGGATACTATCATTTTTATGAGGACATTTAGGATGAACCTATCATGCCTTTTGTGGGACCCTAATAACCGATATTCCTCAGTCAATCAGCCTAAAAAAATCTGGTGGATGCTTCCACCCAAGATAGTATGGTATTACTCATGAATCCATCATTGATTTATCAACATGACATTCAATAGCTAGATCATGACTTATCTTCTTCACAAGTCAACCTAACAACCAAGGATAATATACATGGTTAAACCCCCAATTATGACCTAATTAGTGCTCTCACTGCTCTCCTAGAAGCATCATGGACATAAGAAACTTTAGTAAAACCTAAAAGGAACCTATACCCAAAGTGGGTGGACCATGTTCTCTACTTACAAATTTCAGAAACTCTTTATTCGCCACTTTAAATGGTATAAGAAATATAGAACAACACCTTAATAATTTCTCCTCTTGATATGGAATGATGTTGGGAACCCCATAGAGGCAACATGAATCTAAAAAATACTATTCCATCTAGTCTCTATAAGTACTTTCTTTCTTTTTTTATAACTATCTTGCACCATGATGAATCACCAATTAGTAGGATCTCTATCAATAATTCATCTACTAATTCAGCTCTACCTTGCACTAAATGAGTGTTGCTAACATCACTATGTGAAAAAAATAAGATAATGAATGCATCACCAACTTCATCACTTGGAAGAAATGATTAAAGTAGTCCCTTAACATCCAACTTCCCCATGAAAAATTGTTGGGGATATGTGTGGTGAACATGTGAGATGAGTTGGTCCTAAACCAAATATCTTTGAAATACCCATGAAGATGAAAATAGTTTTCTAAGAGATCCTTGAACCTTGACGAGGCCATGCATTTGACCAATAAAAGGTATCTCCCATTACCTACCACACCTATAAAAAATAATAATAGTAGAAATCGATAATATCATGTATACCCTATCTCCTCAGCTAATCCAGCTCCAAGAAGTCCTATTGAACAAGATATGTCAGACAAAGACTTGAACTAAGAATGTTTCCCATGGCCCCCATCAAGGAAGAGAATCCATACACTTTATAGATGATAGGTATATATTGGGTTCATTTATGGTAATTATTTACGGGTGTTAATTTAATTCTCTATTGGGGTTTTGTGGGTTAAATGTAATTGTTTGGACCTTTTGGGATTGAGTCTATGTGTTAAAGTTGGGAAGTTAGATAGATAGGTAGTTGGTCCCATGTGAATTGGGGGGTATAGGTTATAAAATGGGTAGTTAATAAAGTGAGTTTGATAAAGATTATTTTTCTTATGGGGTCAGCCTTTTTCTTAGGATAATGTGTTATAGGGCCTCTTGAGTTTCTTAGTCCATCCCTCAATTCTTCCCCTTCTTATTCTTCTTTTAATCTTGGTTTGAGTAGCTACAATTTATAAATAGAATTTTATTCTAGGTGGATTGTTAGTACAAGGGGTTTAATATTGGATTATAGGAACACGGTGTATTACTTCCAGGATGAGTAAGTTCCTAGATTCTATGTCTATTTCTTAGATAATAATTTTCTTAATCTTCCCGACATCAAGAATCTACAGAGGCTGAGTTAAAGAACAATCCCAACTATTAACACTACCATATATTTGTTGGTTATACCATCAAAGAGTGTTTTGTCTTCAAGGATTATATCTATGACTTGTTAGATCATGAAATAGTGAAACTGGGAGATCCTCTAGCACATGTCACACATGTCTCTTCCACCTTTAATGATGATCAAGATTTTGGATAATAATAGAATGTCTATAATTGTGGGCACATAAATTCAATGACTGGATAGCTCAAAAGTCAATCACTCAATCCAAAATGATCTTTAGTTTCTATTTAAATCAACCAACACCCTCTCTTTGAATATTTTCATCACCAGTGGCATTGTCAACCTATGATGAGAATACTATCATGGGGATATTCTAATGAAAAAGGAAAAACCTAGAATACATAAAAATTTATGATCAGGGTTGTCTCTTAAGGAGATTTCCTTGGAGACTCACTATTCTCACACTTATGTTTTTTGTTGTTGTTTTCTTAATTCTAAACAAAAGATAAAAGTAGTTTGAGTGAAATTTGAGTGAGTAAAAATGTTGAAATAGTGTAAATTAAATATAACAAATAATATGAAAACTTTGACATTAGAAAGAAAATTTATAGCCCTTGGATGAATTTTTTTTAATTCCTTAAATATCTGATTAAAGTATATCTTACTCTAACAATGATAATTATCATTTTTATAAAAAAATATCCCTCACAATTATTATGTATTGAATAAATGATGCACTCAAGAGTCCTCCAAAAGTGTACCACCTACTCATCTCCCCCTAGGTTAGAAATAAATGATAATCCCATAATAAGAGCATACCATCATTGATCTTCATGGAATTATTCTATAACCATTCAACTTTACAAACTTCTAGTAATACCATGATCTAGAAAATTGAATGATGGGAGGAAGAAATAATTTAATAATAAGGGGAGAAAACGAAAAATATATCAGAATAAGAGGCTAATGGCACTTACCTCATACTCTAAAATATCTTGTAGTATTACAGTTTAAATTATAGTGAATTATTAAGTATTAAATACTATTAAATAATATATATCTACTTCCTTTGATTAACAATACATTTATTTATTCATTACCATGAAGTAGGAGATCACATTCACAACACAATGATGAAGAAACACAAAGACAACAAATTAGAGGAGAAGGGAACAACACATTCGAAGAAGAAACAATATGGATTTCACTTCACATAACACTAAAATAATAGATATACAAAAGTAGAAGAAAATAGATATGATTCATCCCTACATATATAAATTATCAGTCCCCACATCCCCCAATCAACTTTTATATATTATCGTAGCTTCACATCTCATAAATTAATTGATAATGGAATTATATCTAGTTGAGAGACTCGTTCTATGATCAATATTTTTTAAATTTGAGAATAATAGGTGTTGATTTACTTGACTATGTCATGAATGATATGGAAATTAGGTTCTTCTTAGCATGATCATGAAATAAATCAAACAAGAATCACATGAGGAGAATTTTTAGAGAGGCAATGCATGCAATTACTCATTTATAAATTAATTGGTGGGACTGAACAAGCTTGAGATTTAATATCTTTCAACTCGGTGAGTCAAGTGTTTATTTTAATTTAGGGTAGAAACATGAATTCAAATAAAACACTTGAAATCCTTCTTGATTGCTGAACAATAATGCTAGTCACTGTCTAGCGGTAGACTCGTCTAGTGTTGGAGTTTATATGAACACATGGTGATCACTTTGTGCATGAAACGATCATAGGTGTGATGAGAAAATAAGATGAACCAGGATTGTATTCTTGGATACTAGATTGATTTTAGGTCTTTAATATTGTAGTTACAGTGTTATGGTGAAATTTCTGTGTTTATGGGATATGTAAAAGAAAATGAGCTACAATGGAGTATGGTATGAAAGTTATGCTGACTAGAGATGGCTTACAAAGTATTCCATGATTCCATTTCATTGTACTAGACCCAATTGGATCATTCAGATATTTGGTCAAACACCCTATATGTGATGCTTCAAGAGGGAATCCATATTGTATTTGAAATGTGCTTAGCCTCACTATGTATTAAATATTCATAGAAGAAACAATTAAAAATAATAAATAAAAATATAATTCAATCCAATTCATGATGTGGGTGCACGTGATCAATTCTGTGTGGTATATGAAGGTTGTTTGAGGGGTTTACTGTAATATAGATAGAATTTGTAACAATTACAAGGAGATACCTTAATGTTTTTACTTCACTGTAACAAAATCTTGTGGTGAATCTTTATGATTCAATGATGATAACCATGATTTTTTCATTTCCCTGTCAGATTGGTCTATTTAGAACAAATTATTTTCAGCACATTGAACCACCCTTTGGGAGAAGTTGGGTTGGGAAATATCAGGACCTAAGATCCCCCAAAATCTGACTCAAATTAACTAAAAACTGCCTCTGTATCTTGATATGATTCCATCACAACATTTACAATCCATATCTTCAAGTTCCATCAAATTAATTTTGTTTTGGGTTTCCATAAAGGGAAAACGATAGGGTTCCAAGTTCAAACCAATCCATTACACCATTCATATCCTCTGCCATCTCTGACCATAAATAACACCTGTATAGACCTATCTCTCGGCTCACGATGTCATGTCATTATTTATTTTTTAGGATGGTGGATTCCCCCTTAATTTTTCAAAGTAGTTAAGGAGGTGGTTGGTGTGGTGGGTGGAAAAACCCCAAACAATCACCAGTTAAGGATGAGTGGGATGGGAAGAGGAAACCTATAAATTGGGATCTCTCCCAATGGTTCAAGCATAAGCTTCACCAAGCTTCCCATTTTGTGTGTGTTATTTTTGTGGTTGTTTCCCCACATATTAAAGAGATATATTTATGAGGGATTTATCCTTGTAATAATGAGGCAGTGTGTTCCCACTTTTACCCATAGTGATCCTTCTATTTACCTATGGTTTTTACCACTCTCATTTTGGGGATGTTTTCACATTATATCTGGTGTCGAGTTATTTCTATATTTTTTAACATTAATTTATCTAGTAATTATTTATACACTAGTGGGAAAATAATTTATGGTCCCAAAATGTTGTATCATAGAAAGGTTACTGGACCAATTCTTTAATTTGTCTGGGTAATAAGAATTGTCATAAATTTGATTATGCTCTGTGATTCTAAGTCTGGTTGATCTTTCACAACAGAAAATTATTTATTAAAATTATTAAATACATTATTTTGAGATATTGTAGGTTCTATAGTGATGGTGTGCATTGATGAAGAAGAAATTCAATATTGAAAAATTCATTGACAAAAATTTTCCATTGTGGTAAATGAAGATGTAGATAGTGCTGCGGAAGGATAATTGTCGATTAGAAATTGATGAAATACCAACAGATGTCATAATGGAGGATGGTTACAATGGGAGCCAAAATCATGGCATGAATGGAAATGTAATGTGTAATTCAAGAAATGGAGATATATTAGTTGGTGAATCGGTGATGATTGCTGGAAGTAGATAACATCTCAATGATGCATTAATAATCAACTCAGGAGAAACATATAACATGAAATCTCATCATGAATGGTTTGATTTGTATGAAACTATTTAGGAAGGAAATTTTTACATCTAGAATGACCACACATTGAATATATTTTGAGTCGGTGACATTAAATTGAAGATACATGATGTTATAGTTTGAACCATCTATGTAGTATGCTATGTGAAGGTCTTGAAGAAGAATATAATGTCATTGGGATAATTTGATGAAATCAGATGAAATAACCACACTGATAATTGAGTAATGAGAATTGTGAAGGTCTCACTTATAGTGATGAAGGAAGATAAGATCTATCTGAAATTATATGTACTTATGGGTAAAATGTACAAAGTGGTAGATAAATTTGTTATATCCACAACCTTTATGGAAGCATTGATGACGTTATGGAATTGAAATCTTGGTATGATAGAATAAGGCCTGAATATTCATAAATAACATAAGTTTTTAATAGGATTAAAAAGGTATCCTTACCATTTTTTGATCACTATGTTCTGAGAAAGAAACACATGTTAAAGTTTGGGATGTCAACTATAGGAAGCAAGGAGATCTTAGAGTTGATCCATTCTGATGTTTGGAAAGAACTAGTTATATATTTTGGAGGATCAAGGTACTTTGTATCCTTAATTTATTATTATTCTAGGAGATGTTGGGTGTACTCAATCAAGCATAAATGAGATGTTTTTGAATCCTTAAAAGAATTCAAATCATGAAAAGTGCTTAAATATGGAATGAAGATCAAGTGTTTGAGGATTTCCAATGGTGGAGAGTATACAAGAGAGGATTTTGATACATCTTTTTAACAGGAAGGCATGAAGACACAATTTATGGGGGAATACACTCCTCCGTAGAATGGAGTGGTAAAGAGGATAAAAAGAGACATGTTGGATAGAACATGAGTTATTTTTAATAATGAAAGAATTGCCAAAACATTCTAGGCAGAAGTAGTGAATGTCTCCTTTTATGTGATCAACTGATCTCATTCAATGGAGATTGATCTGGAGACACCGATAGAGATGAATATTGGTTAACCTACTAACTATTTTTATTTACATACTTTTAGAAGACCTTTATATAAATTATTTAATGAACAAGAAATATTGATGTTGGATTTGATATCCTAGAAATATATCTTCTTAGTATACACTGATGGTGTGAATGGGGTCTTATTTATGGGACCCCACTGTCTACAACTTATCACCATTAAAGAATTAATTTTTTTCTAAAGAAAAGTTGAAAATGTAAATGGATAGATACATGGAGAAAAATAATATAGAAACTAAAATAGTTTAATTAGAAGAAAAATATATGGATGAACCAGTTTTCTATGAGGCATTACCAGAGCATGATGATCAGGTACCATTTGAGTGTAGAACCCAATGGTCAAGTCTGGAGAAAAGAGAACTAGTTAGAACTTTAGATTATTTAATTGAGATAAAAATTTCATACTTATTTTTAAATGAGGATACAAATTCATGTTCTTTTATGGTGGAAACCTAGAGTCCAGATGTATCATAATGGATAGTAGCGACGAAGGAGGAACTTGAGCCATGAACAAGAATAAGAATTGGGATCTTGTTCCATTCACTATTGGAAGGAAGGATATTATAAACAAATGGGTCTTTAAGATCAAGAGGGATGTAAAGGATCCTGAAGAAAGATATCATGAAATATTGGTGGTCAAAGGATATTCTTAGAAGGAAGGTATTGATTTCAATGAAATATTTTCTCATGTATTTAGAATGATGTCTGTTTCAATAGTTCTGGAAATGTGTGTTATATATAGTTTACATCTAGGGAAGATAGATGCAAAGAATAATTTTTTCTATTGTGATATTGATGAAGATATCTATATGCTCTTACCATAAGTATTTACTATATAAGGAAAAGAGAACATATTTTTGTAGGTTGAACAAATTTCTATACAGTCTCAAACAGGTGCCAAGGTGTTGGTATGAGATATGTGATTCTTATATCATGATCCCTGGATATAACAGACAACATTCACATCCCTGTGCATATTTCAATTGTTTATATGGTAATTATTTCATCATTATTTTGTTTTATGTGGATTATATCTTTGTTGTAAGACCCAATAATTATCATATATTGGAGACGAAGTCATAGATGGCTATGTATTTTTTATATGAAGAACTTGGGACCTGCAAACAAGATTATTTGAATGCAGATTTACCAAGATAAAAATAATAGAAAATTTGGATATCATAGAATAATTACTTATCAAAAATTATGAAACACTTCAACATGAAAGGATATAAAATAATATCTGCCCCCACATTATTTTATTTTCAAGTTATTCTATATGATGATTCCTAGCAGTGAAGCAAAGAGGATGGATAAGTCCTGAGTATCATATGTATTAGTAGTGGGTATTCTAATGTTCAATATGGTTTATACTAGACTAGAAATTTCACATACAATTGGTGTAGTTAGTTGGTACATGGAGAATTCAATATAGAAGCATTTAAGTATAGGGAAGATGATCCTGAGATACATCAAGTAGACCTCCGATGATGTATTGTGTTATGTGAGATCCAATTTCACTATCTGAGGCTATAATGATTTAGATTTTGTAGGTTATTCTTATAATAGGAAATCCAATACTAGTTAGGTGTTTACTCTTGTGAGAGGAGCTATGAGTTGTATTTTAAAGTCATATGCAATTATATATTTATCCATAATGGAGGAGGATTACATGGAATCTACATAGGCTTGCAATGTGAAAATTTATAAGAGACGTTTTTTGGGGGAGTTTAGGCATAAACAGAGGTAGATTTCATTATTTTATAAAATTTAGTGTGCCTTAAAATTTTATAGAATCCATCTTTTCACTCCATGATGATGCACATTGGAGTACAATTTCACTTTGTTGAAGATTTGGTGGATAAAGGATGTGTGTACATGAAAAAAATTCACACTAAATAAAATCTGGTAGATTTCCTGATGAAGATGATTAAATATGATAAGTTTAGATGGTGTAAACTTTTGATAGTCCTTGTAAAGTCTTCAATAACCTGATTGGGTAAATATAAAGGATGTGTATAGATGTGATTTGTTCTCAATCAAATCCCCAAGAGGGAGATGTGTCAGTATTTCATTATTTCGGATGGTGTCCACACCCCTTCATTTGTTAAGGGAGGGTAGGTGGTGGTAGGTGTGGTGGGTGGACAAAACCCACAAAACCACTAGTGAAGGATGAGCAGGAGGGGGAGAGGAAGCTTATAAATGGGTCTCTCTCCCAGTGTTTCCAGCATCATCTTCATTGATCTTCCCAATTTTTGTGAGGTATTTTGTGAAGTGGTTAGCCCACAAATTCAAGAGCTGTATTTATGAGGGGATTATCCTTGTAATAGTGAGAGAGTTTTTACCCACTTTTACCCATAGAAATACTTCTATTTAAAATGGGATTTTACACCATTTTTTGGGTGGTTTTCCATGTTATATATGGTGTCCATTTGTTTCAAAAAATCACTTTATTTTATATCGTAATTATCATTGTACTAGTGGATAATAATTTCTAGTCCCAAATTTTCAAACATGGACTTTTGAACCATTTTAGATAGTATCACTTCCAAAATATCCCAATCCATGTGTGATAGCATGAGAAACTTGATCTTTTTTATCTTTCACTACCCCCATCACATCTAAATCCTGGGATTGAGGATACATTGAATCATCTAAATAATGATCTAGTTATGACTTCATCTACTGGCTCACTGTCTCCATGAAAAACACATCATGATCCCTACTATTTAATGTACTTCCATTCTAAGAGTTCATGAGAAGTGTTAGTGATGGTAGGGTATCAGAAGGATGGGAGGGCTGAGAATCCCAAGGATGAGGAGGCACATGCTGTTGGATTGATGGTGTGACCCATTCTAAAGATTTTGTACCCCTTTCATGATGAAGAAGATATCATATTTACCCCGCATCACTCTAGTTCACAATGAAATTTGAGTGATACCCCTCTCCAATAATGACCTTTTATTGCATGACCATGCACCACTCCTCCTGTAGTGTTTCACGTCACCTATTCTATGCACATTCTTTAACATAGTGCCTTACTAACCATTTCACGCACTAGACATATACCAAAACTAGAAGATTCAGAAAACTACCATTTTTTCCAGTCACCCTCCTGGAACTTATTAAAAGGAGTGGACCAATTTTAAGGTGCACCCAGTAGTGTCTTTGCCACAGCCCTTAGTGCCTTCTTCCCAACATCAGGTTCTAACAACATCCTGATCACTATCCAGATTTTCGTTAGGTCATTCCAACACCGTCCAGATCATCATCTAACTTATTCATCACCACCTAGATTACCATCAGGCTATATCATTGTTCATATCACCATCAAGCTATCCAAATAACTTCTAGAATTAATCATTACTACTTGAATTACTATTGGGCTAACTAGATTACTGTCTAGGTTCCTTATCACTGCTCAGAGCACCATCAAAATTTTTTGGTATTTTTTTTTGTTTTTTTGTTTTTTGGATTTTTATTTGAAACATCAATTTTCCATCTTGAGGATGAGTGTCAGATATGTTTATTTTAGTTTTATTAGGTATCCAAGAAAGGTAAACCTATATTGAGGTGGACTTTTAGAGGTTATGTTTGCGTGAGTACCACATTAGTCTTAGGTATCATTCCATCATTATTATTCATTATATATAAACACCAAGTCCTCCCATAAATAGATATCTTGGGTATTAAGTCTCCAATATTCCATTCTAACACAATTAAATTTGTTTTTATTTAAAGAAAATTAATCAATGAAAAAGAAAAGATAAACTCAGAGAAATTTATTACTACCAAGAAAAGATCAAACAAAATTTTTAAGTTACTTCCACTGAAAATTTAATAATTATTTTTGCATGTATTTAATTACAAGGCATGAAATTATCTTATCTGAATGAAACTTAACCTTCAATATCCATTCAAAACTATCTCATGACCTACCTCACTTGTAATTCAATGTTGCACTTCAGTCATGAGAATGTATTTATATGGAGTTATACTCATGATTAGGAAATAAATATTTACCATAGGATTTGAAAATTATCATCTCTATAAACTATATGGAATGAAAATACAATCAATCACGAGTTATTTTAATGGGGTTTCAGTGGCTTGAGGTTGGTGTGTAAGTAATTAAATGCATTAGTTAGAAAGAAAAAGGTTTGAATATTTATATACAATGAATAATTTATCAAGATAATCAATGAAGGCCCAGTTCACTCAATTTCCATTACAATTGGTATCCCAAACCACCCTTTGTTTCATTTTTTTGGGCCTTGAGTCATGAAAAAGAGTCCAATGAATGAGTAAACCCTTATTCTCCTCTTCTTTATTTTTATGTTTTTCTAACGTCTATTTTTTTCTTTTCTTTTCTCAGGGATAATGAGTTTTCAGTTGAGTACAAAGAATGTTGATTCATGCCATTCTCTTGATTAGATTCACAAATCACACAATTATGAATAATGGGAGTTCTAATCTAATGTACTTGTATCATTTTTTTCAAGTACAATTGTTTAAATAGAATAGGATGCTAAAAAATGGAATGAAATGGAAGATGATAATTCATTCCCATTTCACTCTTCCAAATTCCGCGAAATGATGATCATGTTCCCATTAACATGTAATAATTATCAAAGAAAAGCACATGGAATCTAGTTTCCCCCACACTTAAACATGAATTAATTGTGAAAATATATTTTACAGTGAGAGTAGATAAGGGATATATAGGCTTGTAATTTGGGTTAAAACTATAAGGTCATTCATGGTTATCTAAGGGCTTATCTAGTGTCAATTTTCATGGTAGATCACAATAATATACAGGGGGATAGTCAATTTAATGCCTTAATCATATTGAAATGAACTCACAAATTCCAAATATTTGAAGGAAAATAAAGGAAAGTTCTATTTCATAAAAAAATATCAAGATTCCCTCGTGAAGGGTGGGTGTTAGAAAGATGATTTCAAAGTAGTTCAGAAACCTCTTAGGATATGGATTTAAATTTTTCTACTCACTCATGGATTTGGATTTCAATTTATATTTAAAGATCATGAAAAATATTTAAAATGAAATCCCAAGAAAACAAATAAAATTAACTAATGATTTAAGTTTTCAAAGTTCAATAATTTGATCATTCTCTTCACAAAAAACGTGGAATTTAGAAAAGATAGAGACCATTTATGGAACCTATAAAGAATAAGTGTAGAGACCCGATGCTTGATGTACATTGACATTACATTAAATTTGCGGAATACTTAGTACATAACAAAAACACACACACAAGGATCGTAATAGTTTACTGTCTTTGGAAACTCGGAGTGTAATCTTCTAATCCTGGTGAAAGATCTTCAACATCTCCCATAAAGATCTTCCCTTTTTTTTATACCTAAAACCTTTCTTTATATCCTGGGGAAAAGTAAACATAAAAGGGTGAGCTCAAATGCTCAGTAAGGGTAAACAAAAGAAATATCAATTACATCATATTCATAAGAACATAACATTTTGGAAATCTTAACCTGCAAAAGAGAGCATAATTTCATAACATGGAATAAATCATAGTAGTGAAATGAAATCCCAATAATCATAACTTAAAACATGAAACATTGTGGCATACACACATAATCATAGAGAATCATTTCTTGTTAGTAAAGACTCATTGCCAAGACTATCTTAGTGGACAAAGTCCCTTTCTGAACCGAGTCACCCTCGTTTCAGTCCTGTTTCACTGAACCGGTATAACCTACCATTCCAGCCATGTCTATCTCATGAGATATAAAATCTTTACCCAATGTATTGGAGGGAGATATAGGTCCCACCCGTCTCATAATGATACCATTCTTATGTGTGCCACAAAATCATAAATCATACATCATTTCGTAACCCATGTAATAAAAATGGGAATCTTAAACATCGTGACATCATATACAATTCATATAAGATAAAGGAATTCATAAAAATAATTCCATCACAATATAATCAAATCAATGTAATAATAGGGATAAAAATATAACCCTATATTATCTTAGATGGAAAATAATTTTGATAAAACACTTGAACTCCATTCTTGATGAAAATATCCTTTTTACTTCAAAAAACATTTTCCTTTCTTAATATGTCATACAATTTTAAACTAAAAGAAGTTGATTAAAAATAAACTTGAAAACTTGTAAAGGAATCTTCTTTTAAATAATGTTTTAAAAATCCATTCATGCCATATAAGTTAAAAAAACATTCTTCGTACTTTTGTCGGAAAATTCACAAAGTACCTCATACGAAAAACGACAAAAGATTCCTTTCATATCTTTTACAAAAAACTCACCGAAGGGTAAAATTGGATATAAAATATTGTATAAGGATGGAAATAATATTACATATTGAGGGAACATGGATGTGGATGATAAAATACACCCTAGTAAATACCAAAGTAAAAACAATCTCGGATAAAAGTGAGATTGCGATATTTCCCTTACCTTAGGTCCGATTTGCTTCGTAAGTGTCCGAACCTCCTGTATAATGATTTAAATAATGTCATTTACTTATTAAAGAATCATATTCATTGTTATGATATCATATATGGTTCACTTATGACTTTATATTACCCGTTCTTTTGTAAATTCCATGTTAAAGAGCGTTTTGGGTAAAATTGTTTCATTTATCGTAGGTGTTTGGACTTGTTGTTCTTGACATTATTATTACTTATATCATGATTTAATTACTTACAGAATATAAAATATGATTTATATATCATATATATTCAGTATATATATATATATAATAGATAGATAAATGAAATGAAACACACCGTTCATGGAGACGGTAGTCCGTACGTACGCATGAACGCTGTTTTCCTTTCCTTATTGTCTTGAATGGAAGTAAGTAGATGACATATATATACATAAATCCAGTAGATTTAACATTTCATATATTTCATGATTACTTATTATATATACTTTATAATCATTCATGAATGGTTAAAGTGGAGAATGAATCTCATCACGTCGTGGAGATGGTAGTCCGTACGTACGCACGAGCGATGATATCGTTCTCATGATCGTGGGACTGTATTGGAGTGTATGTATACTATTTCAGAATCAATATCACTTTATAATAGTCATATATAGTCATTATTTACACCATTATACCCATCCAAGTAAGGTAGTGGTGGAAAATAGATTACACCACGGCGTGGAGACGGTATTCCGTACGTACGCATGCGCGGTGATTTCTTTTTTCCATAGGATAGATAGATGGTGAAATAGGGTTGTTTCATACTTATAATAACATATAAGTATATGAGTGATACTGATGTTATTACTTCATAATGAAACAACTAAAGAAGAAGAAGTGGAAGAAGAAATAAAGATGAAAGAATCGGTAACGGACATTACCTCTTCTTTGAAGTGCTTCTTTGAGACCTTCTTTTAGGGCACTAAAATTGGTCTTTGAGGAAGACCAGAACCTCTAGGATGTTTCTAGGTAAGTGGAGAAGAGAATTTGGCAGGGGTTGGCCGAGATTGAAGGCTCAAAGTTGTGTGAGGAAGAGAGGGAGGAGGTGCCCTTTTATAAGTGAGGAGAGGGGCACCTTTGGAATAACTAAAAATATTATTTTATTTTAAAGTCAAGTTCGGTTTTAAATAGCTCAAAATTGATTTATTTCAAGGCTAAGGTGGGTATGGGTCGAAATAATCTCATCCAATAGAATTTAGACAAGTTTAGGTTCCTACTTTAACCTTATCATTTAGATTTAACATTAAGTTAAATAATTTTACTTTTACCGTGTCTTTTTGTGTTCTTACACTATAAGGTTAATAAACTTACTATAAGAAGCCAAACGGACCCCAAATTGTTTATTATTAATATATATAACCTTATCTAAGTCATTTAGCCGAACCTTAGATTTTTAGGAATAACATAAAAATTAATAATATAATATTTGTTTTAAAAACTATTTTATGTCAATTTTGACACTATTTAGTAATTGATTTTTGTGAAAATCCTAATAGAATGATAAGTTCGAAAAACGTTAATTAAATCAATACTAACATGTCATATTAACCTGGAAAATTAGTGGAATTCATAAAAAGTCTCAAATTATATTTATTTGAGTATTTATAACATCAATTATGTCAATATTTCATTAATAAGATAATTACTGCATCATCGTTGTGTCATAAATAAATTAAATTATTTAATGTATAAAAATTACATATAAAATACCATTATGTAGGAAATATTTTTAGATTTCTAATGAATATTTATAGTCTAATTCATCTTATGTATAACCCTATATTAAAAATGTTTTATTAAATAAACTTTGATTGTAACTCTTTTAACTCTTCTTTGAATTAAATAATAATAAATGTCCTAATCTAATCCTAGTGGGCCTAAATGGTAATATTGTTTTATTAAGCTTGTTTTTGGTCGAATTAAACTTATCCAATAGAATTTGGACAAGTGTTAGGGTAATAATAATATCATTTTTACCCTTAATTACCCTATTTACTTTTAACCGTGGTAAATAAAAGTAAAAAGTTACTATTCACGAAAAATTATTTCCATCTCATTGAACCAAATTTTACATACTGACATCAACCGTGTCTCTCAGAGTTTTGAAATTCCACTCACAGAAGCGGTAAAATTAAGTTTTATGAACAATTCAGTTTTTTTAACTACCACTTAGTGGTTTCACTATTCATCAAAAATTGAAAGTTTTCAGAAAAATACCAAAAATTAGGCCTAAGCTATATTTGATATTATGAACTAAAAAATGATTTCTATTTTACCAAATTAAAAACATATCAGTTGCATTAATTAATTTAAAAATTAATTCCCGTCGTCAAAACATAAGGCGTGTTTTTAAGAGATAATAACTATCAAAAGATTGACACTTGTTTATAACTGGTTTAAATGTGAAATTACATTCAATGACCAACATTGTATTAAATTGTAAAAATATATTCTAAATATACTTTAAAAACACTCAAATTAATAGTTTATCACTATTAATTATTTCAATTGAAAAAGCTGTTTTTAATTAAAATTTAGTAATTTTCACTATTCATCAAAATATGAAAGTTATCCGAAAATCACCAAAATTTCACCCTAAGCTAATTTCGATATTTCGAATCCATAAATGAAGTCCATTTTGAAAAATAAAATTTACAAAATTTCAAAAAGTGGTTATTACTATTCATAACGGCTAGTTTTAATAGTATCTTAATAGCATATCGTTGTTTAGAGAAACTTGGTGTTGCGTACAACACACGCTATCGTGGAAGGTCGCGATTGCATGTAATTCAAGACAGGTCAGAGATTTGTGTTGTGAAAGCTCCTTTTGGTGTAGCGTATAACACAAGACATTAATGAAATTAAAAAGAATATTTTTCATAAAATCTCAGGGTGTTACATTCTACCCCCCTTAAAATGAATTTCGCCCTCGAAATTCGTCGGGGTTATAAATGGTTTACTATTCAAAAGTTTCTTTAATCGAAACCCACATCATAAAAAGGAATACTAAAACCAATATTTAAAAACAAAAGTATGAACCGTAACGGTTACCCAAATAAACTAATCACTGGGTTTCCACATAGGTGAAAATATGGATATGGAAGAGAAATCTAACCATCATGTTCTGATGGAGAGTGGTAGAGAACATGGATATGGAAAAGCTAGCAATCACAAATACATAAATTTGTGATGATCTAAGGTACCATCTGATTAATCAGATATAAGAGCACTAGGACAACATTTTTGGTTTTCAAGATCGTTTCCCTAATGTTGAAGAATTTGAATTAGAATAAATACTTACTTTATTTTGGTACAATCTCACTGTTGTTCGTGCCTTGAACAATTTCCACTTCATCTCTTAAATAAATGAAGTTGAATTTGTTATTAGTGAAGTGTTAGTATGACAGGTCATTCCATCTGTCTCAAACAAAAGGTTAGCAAAAGTTATTAAATATACATAAGTCATTCTTTAGTGAGATTAATCATATATGGTTCCTAAAATGGACTTATACTTCATATATCATACCACTTAATAAAATAAAACTAGTTTCTACTAAATAGGGACTTCCTGTAGGCCAGTGGTAGGCGATGAAGGCCAGTCGCACTTCGGTTGTGGGTTCGATTCCCACGGCCTTGTCCGACGCGATGGGCTGTCACCCGTCCTGAAGGTTGTCCTTTTTCTAAAACTATATTACTATAACATCCCATCAATAATATCGAAAAACTTCTATCCTTAAACAATAATATCTTATGTCCAACATAATCCATTCCAATCTTTAGGCTTATCCATAATACTGCAGTCCACTCTCATAATATAGTGAAAACAATTACCAGAGATTTAATACCATCGTTGATCCCCATATATCATAAGATATGTCTTGTTGGTCACATTCCAATCATGTGAATACCTTAATCATGTATTCTCTTAAAAAATGAATACCAATTAAACCTTAGTGAAAACATGAATGCTGTCAAAAGTTAACTCTTTCCACATACCAAAATCCAAAAATTCTATATACTCAAACCATGATATCACTTAGTCCTTATATCAATCATGAGCTCATGAATACTGTCAAACATTTCATTTTCTCTTTATCACTTAATTATGCGCATATCATCCACTTTCAAAAAATATCTGAATAACCTTTCATTGTTACTCATACCATTCATCATAAACTTTCAAAACTTAAGGACAGACAACAGTGTAACAATCCATAGATGTCTTTTTATTCTATAGTACAACATTACACTTGATAAACATGTAATCATTCCACTACCTTCTTAAACCATTGACCGACCTTCAACAATTCTTTCATCTCACATATCATTTGTAGTCTCTTCATCATCATCAACAAAAATATTACCCATACGACCATACCGATTCTCTTCATGAGACATTCCCTTAGGGCATTGGTTTGCATAATTCCCGTACATTCCACATTTAAAACATTTAACCATTGTTGATGTCGTAGCAATACCATTAACCTCATCCATGGTGTTAACTGAAACTTTTCCATTGAACTTACTGGCTTTGTGTCCTTCTTTTCCACACCCAAAGCATCTTCTAGTTCCTTTGAAACATTCTCCTTGATGCCTCTTCCCACATGATTTACATAGGGGAAATTGAACTTTCTTTCCTCTATGATCATCATGAAACTCCATCTTTCTCTTATTAGCCGAGTCAGGAAACTCACCAAATTTTACTTTATTGATCATATTATGAGATTGCTAATTTGGAATAATAATGATGTTTGGACTTCCAAATCCCATTTCATTTGATTTCTTATGAAGAATATCATTCCATTCTCCATCATATCCTCCATTATCGTGAATCATCTTGTTTGCAGCCATTTTCTAAAACCCAAAAAGAATAGTGTGAGATGAAACAATCATAATAAAGGGGGAGTAACTTCAATATCTAACATCTTAGGTTAAATTCTAAGATATTTACCATAGTTATAGGACTATATCCTATATGTATACCTATCCTTAGAGACATCCCTAGACATACCTTAGAAATATCTCTAGGGATCTCACTAACGTTTTCGCGTCCTAGTTTCCAAAGGTTGACTAATCCTTTCCTCTGATACCAACTATAGAGACCCGATTCTTGATGTACATTGACATTACATTACATTTGTGGAATACTTAGTACATAACAAAAACACACACACAAGGATCGTAATAGTTTAGTGTCTTTGGAAACTCGGAGTATAATCTTCTAATCTTGGTGAAAGATCTTCAACATCTCCCATAAAGATCTTCCCTTTTTTTATACCTAAAACCTTTCTTTATATCCTGGGGAAAAGTAAACATAAAAGGGTGAGCTCAAATGCTCAGTAAGGGTAAACAAAAGAAATATCAATCACATCATATTCATAAGAACATAACATTTTGGAAATCTTAACCTGCAAAAGAGAGCATAATTTCATAACATGGGATAAATCATAGTAGTGAAATGAAATCCCAATAATCATAACTTAAAACATGAAACATTGTGGCATACACACATAATCATAGAGAATCATTTCTTGTTAGTCAAGACTCATTGTCAAGACTATCTTAGTGGACAAAGTCCCTTTCTGAACCGAGTCACCCTCGTTTCAGTCCTGTTTCACTGAACCGGTATAACCTACCATTCCAGCCATGTCTATCTCATGAGATATAAAATCTTTACCCAATGCATTGGAGGGAGATATAGGTCCCACCCGTCTCATAATGATACCATTCTTATGTGTGCCACAAAATCATAAATCAACATCATTTCATAACCCATGTAATAAAAATGGGAATCTTAAACATCGTGACATCATAAAATAATTCATATAAGATAAAGGAATTCATAAAAATAATTCCATCACAATATAATCAAATCAATGTAATAATAGGGATAAAAACAGAACCCTATATTATCTTAGATGGAAAATAATTTTGATAAAACACTTGAACTCCTTTCTTGATGAAAATATCCTTTTTTACTTCAAAAACATTTTTCTTTCTTAACATGTCATAAAATTTTAAACTAAAAGAAGTTGATTAAAAATAAACTTGAAAACTTGTAAAGGAATCTTCTTGGAAATAATGTTTTAAGAATCTATTCATGCCATATAAGTCAAAAAAAACATTCTTCGTACTTTTTTCGGAATAGTCAAAAAGTACCTCATACGAAAAACGACAAAAGATTCCTTTCATATATTTTACAAAAAACTCACCGAAGGGTAAAATTGGATATAAACTATTGTATAAGGATAGAAATAATATTACATATTGAGGGAACGTGGATGTGGATGATACAATACACCCCAGTAAATACCAAAGTAAAAACAATCTCGGATAAAAGTGAGATTGCGATATTTCCCTTACCTTAGGTCCGATTTGCTTCGTAAGTGTCTAAACCTCCTGTATAATGATTTAAATAATGTCATTTACTTATTAAAGAATCATATTCATTGTTATGATTTCATATATGGTTCACTTATGACTTTATATTACCCGTTCTTTTGTAAATTCCATGTTAAAGAGCGTTTTGGGTAAAATTGTTTCATTTATCGTAGGTGTTTGGACTTGTTGTTCTTGAAATTATTATTACTTATATCATGATTTACTTACTTAAAGAATATAAAATATGATTTATATATCATATATATTCAGTATATATATATATATATAATAGATAGATAAATGAAATGAAACACACCGTTCATGGAGACGGTAGTCCGTACGTACGCATGAACGCTGTTTTCCTTTCCTTATTGTCTTGAATGGAAGTAAGTAGATGAAATATATATATACATAAATCCAGTAGATTTACCATGTCATATATTTCATGATTACTTATTATATATACTTTATAATCATTCATGAATGGTTAAAGTGGAGAATGAATCTCATCGCGTTGTGGAGACGGTAGTCCGTACGTACGCACGAGCGATGATATCGTTCTCATGATCGTGGGACTGTATTGGAGTGTATTTATACTATTTAAGAATCAATATCACTTTATAATAGTCATATATAGTCATTATTTACACCATTATACCCATCCAAGTAAGGTAGTGGTGGAAAATAGATTACACCACGGCGTGGAGACGGTATTTCGTACGTACGCACGCGCGGTGATTTCTTTTTCCGTAGGATGGATAGATGGTGAAATAGGGTTGTTTCATACTTATAATAACATATCAGTATATTAGTGATACTGATGTTATTACTTCATAATGAAACAACTAAATAAGAATAAGTGGAAGAAGAAATAAAGATGAAAGAATCGGTAACAGACATTACCTCTTCTTTGAAGTGCTTCTTTGAGACCTTCTTTTAGGGCACTAAAATTGGTCTTTGAGGAAGTCCAGAACCTCTAGGATGTTTATAGGTAAGTGGAGAAGAGAATTTGGCAGGGTTTGGCCGAGCTTGAAGGCTCAAAGTTGTGTGAGGAAGAGAGAGAGGAGGTGCCCTTTTATAAGGGAGGAGAGGGGCACCTTTGGAATAACTAAAAATATTATTTTATTATAAAGTCAAGTTTGGTTTTAAATAGCTCCAAATTGATTTATTTCGAGGCTAAGGTGGGGATGGGTCGAAATAATCTCATCCAATAGAATTTATACAAGTTTAGTTTCCTATTTTAACCTTATCATTTAGTTTTAACATTAAGTTAAATAATTTTACTTTTACCGTGTCTTCTTGTGTTCTCACACTATAAGGTTAATAAACTTACTATAAGAAGCCAAACGAACCCCAAATTGTTTATTATTAATATATATAACCTTATCTAAGTCATTTGGCCGAACCTTATATTTTTAAAAATAACATAACAATTAATAATATATTATTTGTTTTAAAAACTATTTTATGTCTATTTTGACACTATTTAGTAATTGATTTTTTTGAAAATCTTAACAGAATGATAAGTTCGAAAAAAGTTAATTAAATCAATAATAACATGTCATATTAACCTATAAAATTAGTGGAATTCATAAAAAGTCTAAAAATTATATTTATTTGAGTATTTATAACATCAATTATGTCAATATTTCATTAATAAGATAATTACTGCATCATCGTTGTGTCATAAATAAATTAAATTATTTAATGTCTAAAAATTACAAATAAAATACCATTATGTAGGAAATCTTTTTATCTTTATAATGAATTTTTATAGTAGAATTAATCTTATGTATAACCCTATATTAAAAATGTTTTATTAAATAAACTTTGATTGTAACTCTTTTAACTCTTCTTTGAATTAAATAATAATAAATGTCCTAATCTAATCCAAGTGGGCCTAAATGGTCATATTTTTTTTCTAAGCTTGTTTTTGGTCGAATTACACTTATCCAATAGAATTTGGACATGTGTTAGGGTAATAATAATATCATTTTTACCCTTAATTACCCTATTTACTTTTAACCGTGGTAAATAAAAGTAAAAAGTTACTATTCACCAAAAATTATTTTCATCTCATTGAACCAAATTTTACATACTGAAATCAACTGTGTCACTCAGATTTTTGAAATTCCACTCACAGAAGCGGTAAAATTAAGTTTTATGAACAATTCAGTTTTTTTAACTACCACTTAGTGGTTTCACTATTCATCAAAAATTGAAAGTTTTCAGAAAAATACCAAAAATTAGGCCTAAGCTATATTTGATATTATGAACTAAAAAATGATTTCTATTTTACCAAATTCAAAACATATCAGTTTCATTAATTAATTTAAAAATTAATTCTCGTCGTCAAAACAAAAGGCTTGTTTTTAAGAGATAATAACTATCAAAAGATTGACACTTGTTTATAACTGGTTTAAATGTGAAATTACATCCAATGACCAACATTGTATTAAATTGTAAAAATATATTCTAAATATACTTTAAAACAACTCAAATTAATAATTTATCACTATTAATTATTTCGATTGAAAAAATTGTTTTTAATTAAAATTTAGTAATTTTCACTATTCATCAAAATATGAAAGTTATCCGAAAATCACCAAAATTTCACCCTAAGCTAATTTCGATATTACGAATCCATAAATGAAGTAAATTTTGAAAAATAAAATTTACAAAATTTCAAAAAGTGGTTATTACTATTCATAACGGCTAGTTTTAATAATATCTTAATAGCATATCGTTGTTTAGCGAAACTTGGTGTTGCGTACAACACACGCTATCGTGGAAGGTCACGATTGCGTGTAATTCAAGCCAGGTCAGAGATGTGTGTTGTGAAAGATCCTTTTGGTGTAGCGTATAACACAAGACATTAATGAAATTAAAAGGAATATTTTTCATAAAATCTCGGGGTGTTACAATAAGGGCTATAGGGTAACTACTAAAGGAGGAAGATGTTATAAGAGAGAGAGTATGGGGGAATATGTTGTGAGCCCAAGGTAATATCCAGGGGTATTATGTAGATCCATCTATAAAAGGGGGATAAGGGATATGCACACAAAGAGTATTATTAGGAATAAAACATGAGGCTTGGGTTGGTGTTCAACTTGGGAGAGGGTGCTACATTTCCTCTTGAGCATATTCTTTCTTCTTATATCCTTCATCCTTCTATATTCATGTAATTTTGGTTCCTTCGTACATACCATCGCCATATTTTCTTTATCCTATAGGAACACATGATAGGTCTCGCTACTATAAAACAGGTCTTCAACAGTGCTAAAATTAACCTACATTAGTGAAAAAAAGAGTTAACCATCAGAGCATGATTAAAATCCATATGCTTTTATCAAGACTAGAAATGCTCTAAAAAGGGTCCCTTATGAGTGATAAAAATGTGTTGATAATGGGAGTCTATATCAGCACTTTTATTTAGCCCTGAAAAAGGCGCCCTTTATCAATGATTTGCAAAGTGCTGATAAAGGAGTTTCGTTATCAACGACTCGAAAAGAGATGATAAAGGGGGGTACTGCAGTGTGATACTAAATTTACAAGACATTATGAAACAAAAAAAACAACAGATCATAGGGAACCGTATATTATTATAATGGAAATAAAATTTATAAAGTAAATACAAGAAAAAATAACTATATTATACATGTTTCAAACATTGGTTTACACAATTACATGAGTAAGTACAAATTATCACAGATATTTAAAAACATCAATGTTCCTTTGTATTTGGTTCTTAACCCCCACTCATGTTATTGATGAAAAATCCACCACAGATCAAGAAAAATAATGCACCTGTATAAGAAATAAATTCATATATTAGTAATACTATAAATAAATAAATTAAAAGGAAAGTGTTAATTTTAAACTAGACATTGATTCATATGAGGAACATTGTGTATTAGATTGCGTTTTGGTTGATTCTTTCATATCACACCATTTTTTATTCATCTTCAAGAATTATCTCTATAAAAACTACCTAAATAGGTATATGGTATAAATTATAAGGAAATTAATTATACAATAGTGGATTGAATGGTGAGAAAACAATCTAGGCTCAGTTGCTCAGTTTTAGTTATGTGATTCATGTTTTAAATTAAAATAACACTTATATATTGAAAACACTCACTTAGAGTCATACTAATCACACGATGAATGCACTTGGTTTTGAGTATGACACTTGTATTTTTTACTGAAATGTCATTTTAAATTGGAAATGTGCACTTTGAGTCATAATAGTCACATTGTGTATTGGTTTGACATGATACTGATTCCTTCATGTCAAAAATGAAATAGGAATCATTTTACTAAATTATCGAGACAATTTGAGCATGTTTTCATAGTTTTTAGAGAGTGGCACTTTTTTAACTAAATTTGTTAATTTTTAACTGATAATAGACACATTGATTCATTCCAAGAACAGAATGTATTGAATTGATGTGAGTATAATTCCAACACATCACAAATGACTTATGTGTCATTATCATGTATTATCAAAACAATCCGAAGGTGTTTTATTGGGTTTTGGGGTTTTCACTTGTCTTATTTACTAAAATTAATGTCAATTTTAAATAAAAAGACACACCTAGAGTCATACCATCCACACTGTGCATTGTATTTAGGTAAAAATGATTCCCACATATCAAAAATTACTTAAGTATTGTTTTCGTAATGTATCAAAACAAACAGAATGTGTTTTCTCAGTTTATAGTATGTCACTCCTGTTTTTTATTAAAATGTAATTTTAAATAGGAAACACACAATTTGAGTGATACTTATTACATCGTCTATCATTTTGATGTGAAAATGATTCCAACACATCAAAAAATGTATTATGAATCATTTTCTTGAATTATCAAGATAGTTTGAGTGTGTTTTCTTATTTTTCAGTGAGTGACACTTTTTAAACTAAAATGTGAATTTTAAAATGATAATGGATACTTTGAGTCATACAAAAAACACTATGTATTATATTGAGTTGAGTATGATTCCTTCACATCAAAAATGACTTATGGATTGTTTTCATTAAGTATCAAAAAAATCTTAATTTGTTTTTTTGATTATGAATATGTCACTTCTCTTTTGTTACTAAAATTATTGTCAATTTTAAATAAAATGACACAATTGGAGTCATACCGGTCACAAAGTGTGTTTGATTGAGGTTAATATGATTCTTATATGTAAAAAATGACTTATTTCTCATTTTCCTAAAGTATCAAAACAATAAAAATGTTTTTTCTCAATTTTGAGTATGTTACTTTTATTTTTTTTACTAAAAAGTCATTTAAAACTAGAAAGATGCACTTGGATTCATACCGAGCACATCATGTGTCAGTTTGATGTAATGAAATTCATAAAAATCACAAATGAATTATGAATCATTTTCTAAAATTATCAAAAAATATAACTACATTTTCTTGGGTTTCAGTGAGGGAAAATTTTTCATCTAAAATTTCAATTTTAAACTGATAGCAGACACATTGAGTCATACTGGAAACATATTGTCTCAGATTAAGGCATGACTAATTTCTACACAATAAAAATTATTTATAGATCATTTTCTTAATGTATGAAAACAATCTGAATTCAGTTTATCGATTTTTGAGTATGTAACTTGTATTTTTCAATAAAATTAATGTCAATTTTAAATAAAAAGACACACTTGGATTCTTTCTAGTCACACCATGTATTTTATTGAGATTAGGATGATTTTTACACATCAAAAATAACTTATTATTGTTTTCTCAATGAATAAAAAAAATCTGAATGAATTTTATTTGGTTTTGATTAGGTCACTTATTTTTTACTGAAATGTTATTTTAAACTCGAAACAAGCACTTTGAGTGATACCAATCTCATCGTGTATCAGATTAATGTGAGACTAATTATTAAATTTCAAAAATGAATTATAAATCATTTTCCTAATTTATCAATATAATCTGAGTGTGTTTTCTTGGTTTTCATTGAGTAAAAATTTTGAACTAAAATATCAATTTTAAACTTATAACAGACACTTTGAGTCATACGGGTCACATCGTGTATTAGATTGAGTTTTGGAAAATTCCTACACATCAAAAATTATATACGGATTTTTTCAGAAGTATTAAAATAGTCTGAATTCATTTTCTTGATTTTAAGTATGTCACTTATCCTTTTTACTAAAATTAATATCAATTTCAAATAAAAAGAAACACTTGAAGTCATACTAGTCACTCTGTGCATCAGATTAAGGTTCATATGATTCTTACACATCAAAAATGACTTATGAATCATTTTACTAAAATATAAAAACAATAAGAATGTGTTTTCTCAGTTTTGAGTATGTCACATGTCTTTTTTACTAAAATGACACTTTAAATTGAAAACGTGAACTTGCAGTCATACCAGTCACATAATGTGTCTATTTGACATGATAATAATTTATACATGTCACAAATTACATATTAATAATTTTTCTAAATTATGAGTACAATCTAATCCTATTTTATAGGTTTTCCATTTTTGACACTTTTTTGATCTAAAATTTCTATTTTAAACTAATAACGGTCACATTGAGTCGTACATGGCACATTATGTGTCAAATTGATGTGAGGCTGATTAATAAACATCAAAAATGACTTATGGATCATTTTTATAAAGTATCGAAATAATACCAATGTATTTTATCAGGTTTTGAGTATGTCACTTGTCTTTTTTACTAAAATTAAAGTCTGTTTTAAATAAAAAGACACAATTGAACTCATATCAGTCACATTGGGCATTGGATTGAGGTGAGGATGATTCTAACACATCAAAAATTACTTATGGATCATTTTTATAAAGTATCAAAATAATATGAATACATTTTCTCAATTCTGAGTATGTCACTTGTGTTTTTTTACTAAAATGTAATTTTAAACTAGAAACATGCACTTAGAGTGATAATGGTACCATCATTTTTTAGTTTTACATGATACTGATTCCTACACATCAAAAATGACATATGATTCATTTTACCAAATTATCAAGACAATCTGAGAAAATTTTCTTAGTTTTCAATGAGTGACACTTTTTGAACTAAAATGCTAATTTGTAAGTGATAATGAAAATTTTCAATCATACCAGGAACATCATGTATTGGATTAAGGTATGGATGATTCCTACATATCTAAAATGGCTTGCAGATCATTTTGAAAAATTATAAAAACAATCTGAATTCTTTTTTAGGGTTTTGAGTATGTCACTTTTATTTTTTACTAATGTTAAAGTCAATTTTAAATAAAAAGACACACATGGAGTCATACGGGTCACACCATGCATCATATTGAGGTGAGGATGATTCCTAAACATAAAAAATTAAATATAGATCATTTTACTAAAGTAAAAAAATAAAAAAAATCTATTTTAATTATATCACCTATATTTTTTTACTGAAATATCATTTTAAACTAAAAACATGCACATGGAGTAATACCGATCACATCGTGTGTTGGTATGACATGACACAAATTCTTAAACATAAAAAATGACCAATGAATATTTTTTGTTAAATTATGAAGACAATATGAGCATGTTTTCTTGGTTTTGAGTGAGTGAATCTTTTTGAACTATAATGTAAATTTTAAACTGATAATAGATACATGGATTCATACCGGGCACATCATGTATTAGATTTAGGTTTGACTCATTTCTACACATCTAAAATGACATTTTTATTGTTTTCATAAAGTATAAAAATAATATAAATGTTTTTTCTTGTCTTTGAGTATGTCAGTTATATATTTTACTAAAATTAATGTCAATTTTAATTAAAAATATACACTTGGATTCACAACAATCACACCATGCGTCATATTGGTGTGAGGCTAATTCCTATGCATTGAAAATGATTTATGGATCTTTTTATTAATTTATCAAAACAATTCAAATTAATTTTCTTGGTTTTGAGAATTCCACTTGTGTTTTTTACTAAAATGTCATTTTAAACTAGAAACAAACACTTTGAGTCATACCAGTCACATAATGTGTTAGTTTAATGTGATACTGATTCCTAAAAAAATGAATTATGAATCATTTTACTATATTATAAGGACAATATGGGTGTGTTTTCTCAATTTTCATTGAGTGACACACGTTGTGAACTAAAATGTAAATTTTATTCACATATTGGACAATTTGAGTCATACAAGGAACACCTTCTATCAGATTGAGTTTTCTATGATTCATAAACATAAAAAATGACTCATGGATCAGTTTCCTAAATTATCAAAACAATATGAAGGAATTTTCTCAGTTTTGGGTATATAAGTTATTTTTTTACTAAAATTAATATCAATTTTAAATAAAAAGACACCCTTTGATTCATACCAGCCACACCATGAATCATATTTAGGTGTTGATGATTCCTACCCATCACAAATTATTTATGGATTATTTTACTAAATTATCAAAATATTCATATTTCATTTACTCAGTTTTGAGTATGTGATGTATGTTTTGAACTAAAATGTAAATTATAAACTAAACACATACATCCTGAGTTATACCAAGCACAATTTGTATCATATTAAGGTATGGATTATTAGGTATTTGATATGGGTTTTTCTTTCAACTATCCACAAAAATTTATTAAATATAGAATATGTTCTATTGTGATGGAATAGTACACCTAATATTTTCTCAACCACTTCAAATTTAGGAATCATGGGGTTTCCTATTCCATCAGAAAGGAACTTGTTCTTGACCCATTTTCTTGTAGTTATTATCTTATTTGCATCATCTAAGTTCAATCTCTCATGAGCATGAGCAGCCTCAAAAATACTACTTGAAATATAGTAAGAGGTTCCACCAGTATAATAAAACAATTATTATGTTTGTAGTATTATAAAGAAATAAATAAAAATTAGTATGAAACAATTCATTCATAGTTCCATTTATTTAAACTATGTTTTAAACTATAACATTTTATATTCACCCATTGTGGATACATTTGAGATATTTTCAAACCTAAATCCCCAAAAAATATATTTATTTAAAAAAATTAAAATAACATAACCATTAGTGTATCCCTTTATTTATTTTTGGAAAACAATATCCATTAGTGTTATATTATTAGTGTTCATTGATTAAACTAAAATAAATATATACATTTGTGTTTTTATCGAACATAATATAAGTTATATTTCCCTTTTTCCATCATAGAGAGTACACGATCTATGATAAAACATTTACCTTCTTTTATGAAAAAAACTTCAATGTGACCCATTATGTATTTTTCAAAAGACACTAAACTACATTATAAATTTGTTAACCATTTGAGAGTATTAAACATTACTATAGCCCTTTATAGAATCCAAATGACACTAAATTCTAGTGCATCCATTTAGTCCTCCTTGATTGGGATATAGATTAGCATATCCTTTCAATATTCTGGGTGATGATAAACCTAACATAACATCATCATTACTTTTTAATCAAAATGGGAACATCCCTATTCTCATGTATTTTTTTGAGAATGATGATGCATTTTTTTATTAATGAGCTTGTGAACATGAATCATTTTACATACTGAATGTGAACATTCATATTAGTGATGAACTAGTGGACACATTTTTTGATGGTGAGCTGGTTAACTAGTGTCTATATGAATAATAATGATAGGTTAAACACCTCTACTCATGTAATGATTGTGATATTATATGTGAAATAATAGTGGGATGATTTAATTTCACATAATGTGCATTAAAAAGAATCTATTTTAGTCAATCCATTTACCTAATGTAAACATGATGTGTTACTTGTATGGACTTCACTAACATTTTTGAAATTATATCATGCATCTAATTAATGATAGAGTAACCCAAATAATTCCAACTCCCACCAAAGTGAAACCACTATATTTTTATTTTCACTATCATTTACCACCTCCCATGATGGATCCTTAGAGGGGGAATTAGTCTAATATTATTCTAAAAATTATATGTAAATTTAATAATAAAAGTAGATAAATTGATGAGAAAAATAACTAAATATGTAGTAGGAAGTTACCTCTTCAGGATTCCTTTTTAAATTATGACACCATTTTTTCTACTTGTTTACAACCAAGTTGATTTTCTTCATTATAATTATCCTTGAGAAATAGATAAAAAATAATATATAATCATTTTGATACTAATGCTTCGAACCCCCAAATAAATTTGTAAGGTTATAGCCCGTACTCGATCACAAACATAGTATTTAATCCCCTAAAATTTTCATTGGAAATAATTATGACACCATGTATGTTTCCCACTAATCATTAAACTAATTTACTTATTCTTTTAAGTGTGAAGGTTTTCATAAATCTTGGTAGTAATGAGGAAAGTTAGAAAAACAAGTGATTTCAAAATATTTTTAATGAAATTATAATTTCTTTTATAAATTACATAATTGGGGATACTGGTCTTTTCATTGTTTATGATTACTATCATAAATTTGAAAACGCAATATACAAAATCATTATTATTATCTCACTTTAGGAACTACATAAACAATGAACAAAATAAGTAAATAGTTTTGAAATATGTTTTGATAGTTAAATATTTATATATATACATTAATATATTTCAATTTGATGTAATCCTCAATATTTTTATGTTCAATCACCAACTTCATGCCATGATTTAGCTTATATTTAGAAATCTCGCTCTCATAGAAAAATTCTAGTTAAAACACATACTGAAACCTATAATTCTTACTTTATCAATAAAATGTTGACTACATTATATTAAAATCACATAATAAACAACATGTTTAGATGATTTATTCTATATCCATTCCTTGAATACAATATATAAATATTTGTGGTATCCTCATTGAGTGTGATCAACATCTAGTGCTTCCTAAAAAAAACAAATAATTAATGAAAAAAATAAAAATATATTTTATATGATTAGATTATAGAGAATTATACATACATTGTAGGAATCAAAAAGAGTATTTTTTCTTTTATTTTTTCTTAAACACATCATATATCACATATTTCTTCTTTTAAATTTCTTATGCCTTTAAAAAAATTTGTTCGTAGAAATGATATAGGGATTAATGAATCCAAATGATTCTTCACATGGTTTTCACTTTATATTGTAGTAATATATATTATTATAGAAAATATAAATAGTTATTAACTTCAATTAACATATTATATCACTATTTGGGAAGATGTATTATGAAAATTTACCTTATGTAGGTATTCAAAATTGAGGCTCCTATCCATTCAAACATGAGAATCTCATTTTTACTCTTGAGACCAACTATGTCTGTAATGGAAGTTTCAAATATTTATTCTTCATATGGAAGGTAATACATATTTAAATCATTAAATGTGGTATATTTATGAAGTTCTAATGATAATAAATGTTGATGTGAAACTGGCGAGGAGAATGTACTCTCGGAAGGTCATTTTTATTTCTTGTTCGATTTACTAGATTGTCTTGATCTAAATTTACACTTCCCCATCACTTTATCCATCTATAATACCATGCCACACTTCAAACCTTTTTTCATCAACTTTTATAGGTTTTTTCATAAGTAAAAATTTGTTAAACAAATACCTCATGTACCTTTAAAAGATTATACGACCATGCTATGAAATTTCTAATTGAATCATTGACCATTATATTATCTGGATCATTAAGTTCAATAGGAAACTAAATAGTAATCTCTTGAGCTACCTCAGTCCCTACTCTCATGTGATCTTTCAATAGTTCATTATTATGAATCTTCTCTCTTGGGATATTATAAACCATGCCCCTTATAATAAGGTATTTCATGGGTGTTGATAGATATAAATCACATAAAACTTTTACCTATATAATTTTAGTAATAAAATGTTATCAGAAGTTATTTTATTCACATTTAATAGAAATATCAATGAAAAAAATTATTACCTTGGGTAAGGTATGCAGTTGAGGGGAATGACTAGCCTCAAAGATAGTAGGTTCATTTGGTTCTTCATGATCATATCTTTGTTCCACTATTGGTTCACTTTGATCCTTTCTCATATAATGGTATGCCAAACTAGATCAGATAATAATATATTGTAAAGAATATATTTTTTCTAGAAATAATTTCATCATCTTATATGTATCTTATCTTAGTTTTATCTTATTGAAATATGTTTTAGGTGACACTCCAAAACCTAGTCCTCTTACACAACCATATTGTTCTAGTCACTTCAAAGTTACTAAAAGTTGTTTTTCTTTTGGTATGATCACAGATGATTCTTGTGACTAAATTTTATAAAGAAACATATGAACATAAAAAGATATTTATATGTAATACTATTATAAAGAATAAATAATTACTATTTTGTAATACTTACACGTTTTCCCATTACTTTTTTTGTTTTCGTCTACTAGTTTACCCTCCTTATTTACACATGCCTCTTTCCATAGCACATGATGTGAGATGGAAGTGGCTTCAGATTTTGATTCATCAATCTTCATATAAAAAAGGAACATATGTTGTTTAAAATCACATAAAACTTTTATTGTTGATTTAAAATACATACTAGTTTTTTCTCTTATGAAGAGTACCCCATCATTACTTTTTAGTAGGGGTACATTGATTTTTATGCATGTTTTTTATTTTCATCACTCGTTTTTTATTTCATAAATTATTATTTTTGAACCAAATTGGATAAAATAAATAATTTTAAACAATATATTATAGACTACAATTAACTTGAAATTATTTCTCATCATAATGAATTATGAAAGAATTTAATGTTTCCTACTTAATAATGTGTTCATAACTAACTGGTGGGCTGAGATTTAATTTATCCACAACATATCTATGATATAACTTGGTAAGATGAATCTGGAAGCCTCAATGGGATTTCCAAGGGTCCATTAAGAAATATTTCTTACAAAAATCTTCTAAAATAAACAAACTCTACAAGGAATAAGGAATATCCAATATATGTTTAATTCTATAATTTTTTGGTAAAATATAGAAAGTATATCATAAAACCATATTTATATCTTCAAATAGGGTTTCCTTTGTTGCATCATGAATGTGGCACCATGAATCTATATTAATCAATAAATTAATCTTCATTGTGACTCCAACATAACTAATGAACAATGACTTTTGGGGGTCAATAGGTTGGCCATGTTGATTCCAGCTAACTAAAAATTGTATTCCCATACATCATTCCTTAATAATTTTACTCAATACTATAATGTTTCATCTTTATTGTTTTTTTCATCAACATGTTGTTGATTCCCTAATAAATCTTCAGTTTCAGTGTAATGACCTAACCCCAGTTTCCCAAAACCGGTACCTTATTATATTACATTGGAATGAATACAATAAAGTCATATCATAAAGGAACAAATATTTTTATAGATTTGGAAATCTAGACACATAAATAAGTTCAACATTACAACTTTGAATAAAAAACAACATAAAAGTTCAATTGGGAACATAAACCATACTAAATTATCCCTGCAAGTCAGTCATAATACGACTCTTCATGTTTTGGAAAAAATGAAACATAATAAGGGGTGAGGTCAGATTCTCAGTAAGGGTAAAAAATACAGTAGAAGATATCATAAAAAAAATCAGGCAAGGTGAATAATTTAAAACACGTGACTTTAAAAAAATAATAAACTTGAACAAATTATGGATGGAATATGAGCTGGGTAAACATTTCCACAATTAAACGTAATCATGGGTATTATACTAGTCGAATAACCACATGATCTATGAATTTATAGCTTTATAATGAGGGAAATGCATATATCGAGGATTCTGAAACATACCGTCAAGGCCTGGTCCAAGACATCTAAAAATTATTGAGGCCTCAGCCAAAACTATATCTAGAAAATGGGCAGGGCCCCAGCCAAGTCCATAAATATTTGTCTCATGAGAACTACCGATGCATCGAGGGGCTATAGCGGGCCCTACCCATCATATAATAAGTCAAATTCATTACTCATATAAATGGGGATAAAAATAAAGAATATATACATTCATATAGAAACTAATATATGAAATGTAAATAACTTTCTCCAAAAATTAAACATAAAAACTAACCATTCAGAGTAAATTTTTGATTGGTTTTACGATAGCATATCCATGGTCAAACTAATCATAGACCATTCAATTAAAAATGGTAGATGATATCATAAAATATTAATTCCAATAATACATAAAAAATAAACAAGAGTATTGAAAAATATGAATATACTCTTATAAAATCATTGAGTAATTATTGAGATTAACACTCTTTTACTTTGAAAAGAAGAGTTATTTTGAAAAAGTTTTTGTATAAAAACAAAAATGAAGTAAGATAGTATTTTAATAATAAAATGAGTGATTTTAGAAAGATAATGGTTGATAAAAATATATTATAGAGTGCCGTTAAAAATAGATATAAATTTTGATAGATTCTCTTGAATTGGGCCTGTATTTTGGGATTTTTTTGAAAGATCCTTTCAAAACATATAACTCCCCATAAATGAAAGTAGGATTCTAGTTGGTACACATATATAGAAAATTCACACATAATTTATGAGGATTACATATGAATAAATAATAATTTAATTTAGGTAAGTATATAATAATATTATCCCAAATGAAAAATGGAGGTTTGGGTAGAAAACCCTTATCTTATGTTTGAAGGTGTTCGTCACTTGATCTTAAGGACCTCTTGAAGTCATCTTCCTTGAGAGCCTATTTAGGGTAGAGGTTTTGGTCTGTTTATGAGAAAAAGGGATTCTTAATGTGGAGGAGGATCTTAGGAAGATATTTGGGGAGAATTTAGACAAGGCACATGGCTTGAGAGGAGTGAAGAGAAGAGGGAGTGGGGGTGGGGGGTTATAGTAGATGAGAGGAGTGTTTTTTGATTGTATTATTCAGTATTTTATTATTTTTCTCAAGACAAGAAATAGTATTGATTATTGTGACCAATAATAGTAATAAGTGCACGTGAGTTCAAAATAATGTCCATTTATATTAGCCATGCCTCAAGCATGATGCCAAAATTCACTTAATTAGCATTTTTCATAAATTATCAAATTTCACTATTCACCAGAAATTTGAGTATTCCAGAAATATCCCAAAAATTCACCCTAATCATTTATTAATGTTTAGAATCCAAAAATGAACTCTATTTTTCCAAAATAATTTTCTAAATTTGATTAATTTAATTTTTAAATAAAATCATAATTTATTCGAAAAATAACAAGTTTAAAACTATAATTTGTTTTATATCACTTTGAAAAATTAATCAAGATCTCATTATATTATACCCTTAATATAGTAAAATAATAATATGATCTACTATTCATAAATGTCATATTAATATTCATATTACTATTCATAATCATGTGTTACTATTCATAAAAAATTATGTTTCTCTTATCAGGATGTAAATATCTTACTGAATGCAACTGTGTATATCAGTTTTTCAAAATTCAAATCATAGAGTGAAAAAATTATGTTTAATAGATAAGTTATAAAATAGTGTTTTTTTAGAGACTTAGTGTTTCATGTACTCAATATTAAATTTATTTTCAAATCCTTGGGGTGTTACATTCATCATCAACAATTTTTTCTTCCCTAGGATTGGTAACGTTATCATGTGTAGAATACATTTTCTTCATGAATTTTGAAACATTTAATTTAGATTATTTTAATTAATTATAGAACATATAATACTATGAGGAAAATAATAGTATATTTAAACACACATTAACATTCTCATCGAACTCTCTTTCTAAAAGGTTGAAGTGATTTTGATCTTCTATTGAGAATCTGAATTCCCTCTTTATGGTCCCTTATAACATACAAGAAATTGTCTGTATTAGGACCTCCATGAAATTATTCTGATATCCCAATGAATGGGACATCCTAAATTTAATCTTCATATGACCTATAGTTGTTTTAGTTTCCAGTAGGATATTCAATAAATTCTTATTTTCTAGATCTGAGACATAAAATAGTTGCATTTCTTGTGATTCCATTTTAAACGGCTCAGCATTTTCCCCTTCCACACTAAAATTCACCTTCACAAATCCCATTTCATCAACATTTACAGCACTCATATTGTCATCCCATTTTCAATGTAAAATAGGAAATTTAAATGTTGTATAATCCAACTCATATATCGATTCAATAATGTTTAAATATGACATATTCTAATACATTGGATTTCTAAACTTGGAACCATATATGTGTGTCACTTCCACCATAAGTGCAACTCCACTATTTTTCATTTTACTGCAATAATAAAGCTCTTTTATATAGAATATATAACCATTTATTACAAAAATTGTGTAATATTTAACATTTCAATTTGGTCCCTTGGCTAGCCAGTGAAGTCATTTGGCAATGTAATTCAGATCTTCATATAAATCCTTATAAATTTGTCCTCATTATTAACCTATAAATTATTTATTATGTATATTTGATATATATCCTCTATCCCTTGATGGATTTAAAATCTATAAGAATTGATTTTTGGGATTCAATGTATGGATCAACATCTTCACTATTGTGTAAAATTTAATGGTGTGCTTGATTGTTCTCTCTAATGGTAATTGTAACAACATATATTTTGAAAGTCCCCTTGCCCATAAGGAATCTACTGTGTCATGCCTTTAGGAGACCGATGTTGTGAACATCTATTAGGTAATAACTATATAATTCAATAGCTTCTTTACCAATATATTGTTCTTCAATACAACCTTCTAACCGACTTCGATTATTGACTTACCCTTTCAAAAATATTCATATACCATTAAATGGGGTAAATCCATATATAATGGATAGGACCACATAGTTTAACCTCTATAACCAAGTGATCTATTAGGTGGACCATTATATTGAAGAATGTTGGTGCGAAGAACATCTCTAATTCCACAATATGACTGAAACCTCCTTATTCGTGATAGGAAACATCACTGAGTCTATAACATTACTGCATATGGATTTGATAAAGAAGCATATTCTAGTTAATTTATTCTATAATCTTATAGTTAAAATGCAACATAAAGTAACGAGCATAAAATATTTCATCAAAACATGACATTCCTATGATTTTAGTCACCTAAACTTCAATTTAGTCATTAAAACGACATTGTTTATATTTTATGAATACCCTAGGGAACTTTTTCACCATTAAGGAAAATGTTAAATTGTAATTTTTCTCATCTGGATAGAGTGTAAGCTGGTAGAGGAAGAAAATTCCTCCCTTTACCCTACATCCGTGCCAACTCTTCTATTATCTCCATGGAAATCATGTCCAACCTAGCCTTGATGCCATATTTTTTTATTAGAACATTTATTAACATGACAATATCACTACCAAATACATTTTTTCTACATTCATAAAATCTAGAAAAGTGTGACATACAAACAATTCTAATACAATAATTCAAAGAAAAATGTTATCTTTTTCCAACCTAATTCTATATGGTTTATCAGAAATGTTTAAAAAAAACAGTTTTAATATTTTTGCATTATCAAATAGTTGGTCACCGATTAGTAGAGATAGTTTTGTACCTTATTAGTTATTCCCATCAAATTTTTTAATCTAGGATCAATGTTTTTGTTGTTGAGGTAAAAAATTTGATTTTCTAAGCACACAACCTTTGAGGAAATTTTCAACCAAACTGAGTATATGATTTTTTCACAAGCTGGACACCACAATATTCATTAAATATTATTTCCTAACAAATTTCCATAAGTAGTAAATTAATTTATCATCCCATATAACTTGGCCCTCAATATGAATTCTTCATTTATATAACCATCATATAATGTAACACATGTATCACTTATCAATTTTAGATCTTAGATCAATGGATCCAAATAGACATAAATATCATTACTGGTTTCTTTAGTCTAGATATAAGTATAGAAAATATAATGTCTTTACTCTTCATGCATAACCATGGAGAAAGGTTATAATTTACCAACATGACAGGCTAGGTATTGTGAGTACAACTTTCTACACAAAAAGGATTTATTCAAGTTGTTGATAAAACAAGATGAAAGTTTCACCGCTCATTTCCAAATTCAGGATACTTGTGATCAATTTTCTTCTATTGAGGAGAATATTTTAGATGATATAGGTTCCCATAATTAATTCTTATATTTGAATTCCATGTCAATTTTCTCAAGGTTTCCTGAAATCAATATAGACTTCTAAACCATGTAATGACAGGAAATTACCATAAAAATTTTGATGTACTTGATTCATTTTTCTTATATCAATCCACATCATAATTAGTGCATTTTATGAGTTACTAATGGTCCTTGAGAAACAATATTAAATCATTTATAAAAGAATTTACTTTTTTAGAGATCATACTCACTGAACTTAGCATTCATTTAGAATCATATGTTCAACATGAAAATTTATTTTCCTCTAGTAGAATATCATTTATAAGACCAATTCATTCTCTAAATATGGTATCATTACATCCACTACAATATTTCAAATTATATAAAATTAATACAAGTGATTTTTTTATTTAGTACAACTTGTATACAATGGTGTCTTAGAATAAATATTTAACTTCTCAAAAAACTTTGGATAATCATGAAGGTCGTATTCAATTTTCATTTTAATTTCTTTAATGTGATCTCCATCATCATTTACACTAGTATTCATATCAAATGATCCATAAATCAAATTATCATTCCAATCAGTGGGCACATTCAGTTATTCCCAAGTTTAGTCCAACATTTATATCTTTGATCTATTACGTGACAAATCAAATGTTCTTCCGACTTTTTAGAACTATTTTTATTGAATAACAACAATATAAACACATTAAAAGGATTTAAGAAGGGACATATTCATGCAATATTAAAAACATGATGAAATCTTTAACTAAATCTTCATACTCTAATATCATACTATTAGAAAGAATAAATTTTCGTTTCAAATCCATCCTATTAGTTTCAAAAAATATTATTTTTATACAAAAAATAAATAAATACACATAATATATTTATTATCAAAGGTTAAAGGTATAGGTAATTCTAATAAGGGGAACCTGACATTTTATTGTTTCAAATAATTTCAGCATTCATTTAAGGAAATGAGTATTAGAATTTAAGAAAATAATTACTCCATTTTGATATGTGTTATCCTCTGAATTCATCTAAAATAATCACTAGTTCCTGGTATGGGATTTTTATTTCTTAGAGTAGTTAAAGCAATATAGGTTCATGTCAAGAAGATATGGGTGATAATTCTTAAGAAACAAAATGAAATAATAAATTTTTAGGAGTTGAAGCTGATAAGGATGAAAGGTTTCCCCTTAAAACATTTTAAATTACCACATCTTAATTTAAAATTTCAAATCTCATCTCAAAATAAATTTCAAAATTCCGAAGGTTGGTTTTTGAATTTTTAAAATCCTGTTTGAAATCCATTTTTTAATTCCACATGAAAATTGAACAATTTTTTTTCAAAACATTTAATGGAATGTGAACTCCCTTTTCTCTAAAAATTGTTAACATCATGTAATTTTTTAAAAAATAATATCAAAATAATAATAATAATAAATGAAAATTTTAAAACTATTTCCATGAAAATATATACACTTTGAAATGTTTAAAACATTATAGGTTCACTTTGAAATCACTTCATTATTTTCATAAAATCGAATCCATTTTAGTTAATTATAAGGGAAAAAATAATTTTTTCACTTTAAAAACCACTTTGACATTTAAAACTGAGTTTCCTTTTTTAAAATTGTAATTTAAAATATAAATTACTATAAAATACTATGAATTCCAACACCCATTATAAATAATAGAAATATTCTTAAACATTTAATGAATATTTTATAATGATGACATGAATAATATATTTTTTATAAGACAATATTAAATTAACAATATAAATCCTAACGTGATTTTCCTGGACTACCGGCCTAAATAATGAGGTTCCCATGGTCTTATTTAAAAATTCAATCAAGGGAATATTCATATATCAAAACCATTTTTCATAAAATATCACACAAGAATACACAAATTCAATCATTCAAATGTTATTAAATTTATTCAATAATCAACATCAATATTTTTTTACAAATATTCCAAACAATGAAAACTATTTTCCAAAAGTTCATAAGGTTTTAGACAGAGTCATTGTGTGATATCAGGCTTAGGTTTGATTTTCATTTACTTAAGTGTGAGTGGAATTGGATGCTTTCTAATACCTAGGGTTAGAGAGTGATAGAGGATTTGGTTTTTTAAAGGGAGTCAACCATGATGTTACACCAAGTTTAGAGTTTGTACATTATTGTGGGTGTTTAGAAGATCATGAGATGATTATTTTTGTTTATGAATTTTGTAAGAGGGATGAGATAGCATGTCGATGGGTGAAACTAATCATTTTTAGTGAGAATTTTTCTAGGGGAGTACTGAATAATGTTTTTTCATGACATTGGGTGTGGTGAGATAGAAAGCACATCACACATGTTGTTCACGTTATATATTTAAGCTTGCTTTATTGTGTAAAATCTATTAAATGTGTTTACTTTTTTTAAAATTATTTATTCTATGAAATTATTATTTGGAATTTTATTCATTAATTATTTAAATTATTTAATTTATATAATTTTATGATTAGAAATTATATAAGATCCAAATAATTTTTAGATCCATAAAATAATGTGTTTATCATAAGTTTGGGTTATGTTACCTCACATCATTTTGATAAAGTAACCTGAATATTCACATTCCTTGGATCATTGTTCAAGAAAATAAATTTCAATTTGCTACATATTTATGTTCTAATATCTCTATTAATTTTATTAAACCTAAATTTAGTTTTAAATCTTGAGTTCAAATGGTAAGAATATACTTAGTTAAGAATTCCATTATATACCTTGTCCTGTATGAAAAAGAAATTCATTTCCTTTAACTATAACCTAAAGGAATTATAAGATAATGAATAGTAATTAAACATGATTTTGTGATTACATCAATTATGAGATAATGGTTGGGTTGATTAAGTGGCAAGGAATGATTTTTTATGATAACTTATTCAGTATCATCAACTTGTTTTATTTTTGAAACCAAACTAAAAACTTTTCAAGTACTAAATGTATATGTTTTCTTAAACAATTATGTATGGTTTTAGTTTTATATAAATACCTTAAATAAATAGTCTATTTTCCTTAAATCTCAACCTTAGGTACTATCATTCAATATTTTTTTACTAAATCATAATTTTATATTACTAATAGGTCATGTGATTCAAGTTGTGAAATAACCATGGTATCAATCTATATACAGTTAGGATTTATTCCACCATTTAATAACACTAAAAAATAAATTTAGACATTTTTGAGTATACGACATGGTGTGCTTATACATTATAAACCATTGGATATAAACTAAATAGTAAAAAATAAATAATAAGAATGAAGGATTCATAATAAAAATAACTAAAAACTCACTTATTATATGAAACAGCAGAGTAATACATAATCAGGTCTTTTTTTAAAGGAAAATAAAATTCAAATAGAGATGATTTCTGCATTTTCTAATAAAAGAACATCCAAAAATAAACCAACAACTAATCCACATATCATACATCTCCATGTGACCTGTGGTCACCTACCTCCACCAAAATTACCATAAATGGACTACATGAATGACATCTAAATTGAGATCATAGACTCAAAAAATATATAAAAACATAAAATCTATATATCTCCATATGGGTGTGTATGTAGGGTTTGAGCTAAACATACCTAGTATGATTTCACCAAATAGTCAATTAAATTTCAGTGATAAAACATTTCACAAAAAAATAGTCTGAACACCCTTTAAAAAAATGTTTCAAAAAAGGAAAGTATAAAGGAAGGAAATATCATAAATTTATCTCTCTTAAAAATCCCAATGTAATAACTTTTTTGAAAATAAAATAAAACCATTATTATGATCAATAAATTTATACTCATGTCAATAAAAATTCATTTAAAATAATTTTGTTAAAATTTAATTTTTACCAACCAATGGATGGAATCATACATTTAAATGTGAAAATACATCAAAATATTTCTAATTTGGACTTAAAATCCTATGAAAATAAATCAAAATAAACTTTATTCATTCAAAACATTTTTAAAGACAAATTTTATACCAAAAAAAATTAAACTCAACTATAAATTAAATATTGCATATAGATTAAATGAGATCCATTATAATAATGATATATAACAATACTAAACAAAAAATAAATTACAACAACATGTCTCTAAAATGTAAATATAGTTGAAAACAATGTGTGTAGTAGGGATCTCATATCTAATATCATAAAATGAAAAATCATAATGGGAATATCACTAAATCCTTGTATGTTAAAATATTAAACATATACTAGAATAATCAATAACCTGAGGGTTCCAATCTATAACAACCCCATCAGCAAAGAAGCAAGGTTATCACTTCCCTAACACTATAGGAGAAGAAACATGACTATTACATCACTAATAGTATGGGAAAAGAAAAAAAATAAATCATGTCTAGTCACTATTAAACATAAAAGATCACTAACATAGTTTCTTTAGATTCCCATGACATACTAAAAGTGGAGGTGAGAAAAAAATATGAACTTGATAAATTTATAAAGAAATAATAAAGCATAAGAAAGAAACCACATATCACTTCTAACACCCTCTTAATAAATATACACCTATCACATCATACAAGAAACATATGATAATAATCAAGACACATCCCATAAAAGGTAAATAGTCTATAGAAAACACTAACCCAATGGTTTCTTAATAAGGGTGAAAAGATCATAATGATATTTTTTTAATAAAGTGACAACAGACCTATAATAACAAGATGGGTGAAAATATTGTTACAAAAACATTATTTTTATAAACTAAGGATACCATTTAACAATTAAAAAAAGGAATAAAAATCATCATGTAATACCATGTTATAAACATCCTTTAAAAAATAATAGGTATCAACACATTTACCAAAATAGGTAAAAATCATAAATAAATTGTTTTACAATTAAGGTTCTAATCCCCATGAAAACCCTGTATATGTTACATATGAAGCATCAGAAAATATTTATAAACCACTAATTGGTAAAATATAAATATCTACCTTCGATAATCCATTTAAATTCTTGGGAGGAATACAAAGGAAAATGGGGAAAAAATGATGGAAGCTATCAGATATCTATTCTATATTGTTTTTGTTATATAGGGTGTATAAGAGATCCAAATTAATTTAAATTGATTGGAATAAATCACCAAGATGATTTTGAATGAATGAAAACAAAATAGAAACAAAAAATGTGAAACACCTAAATCGCCCTACTACTATAAAATATAAAGTAAATTTCCCCTTATGCAGAACCCAAATAAGAAATCACTGAGTGAGGAGGTGGAAAAAATAACATACTTTGGATTTAATTTTTGATTTTTTTAAGAGAAATTAGAGATATAATGAAATATTGGATTCATTTGAGCCTTAATTTAAGCCTTGGATTCATAAAAGACTTTATTTGAGCCTTGATTTGAGCCTTAATTCAAGTTATGAATCCCATCCTTTTACAAATTTCAATGAATCTATGGTTTGAAGGATTGTCAAGAAGGGTTTGGAAACTCATGTCATTATAGACTATAATTCATTCTATGAAATATTGAGGATGTGTAAATATTCTATTATGGAAAGGTTTATTCTTTCAAAAGGGGTGAATCCATGGTGACAAGATGATCTGGTTAAGCATGATTCATGTTTTTTGGGGTTCTCTAAATAGAAGATTTATTCACTTGGTTGTGGATATTATCATTTTTTTTTATTTTTTATGATTTTAAGCAGTGTGCCTAGAGTAATGGTTATTTATATCTGAAACCTAGTGTTTTTTGAGTTTATGAATGGTCAATCAATTTTGACCCATCTGATATTAGAAACTCTTTTTCTTAGGTTTATATTCATTTGTATGGTCTTAATTGGGCATTATGGAATCAAACAATTCTTTATGAAATTTCTGCTTCTATTGGTGTGACTATACGTATTCACATAGATAATGAAAATGTTAGTTTTGGGAACATTACAAGGGTTATGGTGGAGGTTAACCTTTACAAGGTGATCAATAAAAAGGTTTTTTTTCTACTCCAAATAATAAGATTAACTTACATAATCTGTTTGAAAAGAACCCAGATCTCTATGATGAGTGAAAATTGGTTGGGAATTTAAAATAAAAATGCAGTAAGATTATTTTTTTGGGATATGTGTCTTGATGGGGAATTTGAAAGATATATTCAAGTGATCAACATATGTGAAAGGGAAAGATCCACTTCACTCTAAGGATTCCCATGATACGGTGGAAAGGTGTGATTTTTCTTGGTCAGATCTAGGAAAATCTAAGGTTCCCCATGTTGGAAAGCTAGTTCATCTAAGGAGAATCATCCTAGAAGGGCAAAACTGGAAAATTAAGGTAATGTGGGTGGATATACATTGATGTTGTTCTTAATCATACTACTTCTATGGGGATTTCCCTTACCAAAGATAGTGCATGGACTATCATGGAGTGGACTCAAGATGAAAATGTTGTTAGTGATCCTACTACTAGGGATTGTAGGAGAAATTATGGTGTTTCTATAGGTGTTAAATTGCTTCAAAATTGAGTTATATTTAAACCTTATTAGCAGTTTTGTTCCACTAATTTGATTATTGTGCAATGAACTCGATAGTAAAGGAAGCACACTATTGAGGCGAGATTGTTTAAAGAAGAAGATGATAGTGTTGTGTCAGGTTACTCTCCCTTACAAACTAACGAGAAAGGTTGTATTGTGCAACCATAGGTCACAGACTTTTCAGGGCATCCTACATAGGAAGATGGTTCTAGGAAATCAAATGTTCAATATAGTGGATTATCTTCAAAAGTTTAAAAATGAGTACACATTAGAAATATTAAAAAATGGATAAGTGTTATTAATTAAATATAAAATATTTAAAAATTATGGATATATATTGAAATAAAGATGAATACATATTGAAAATATAAAAACATTGTAAACAAATATATATAAATAAATAATAGAAAATGATTAAATTCCAAACAAAACAAAATAAAATAAAATAAAAAATGTAAAAATGAAAAAATAATACCTAATTGTAATAATATTGAAAATAAATAAATAAAATTTACTAATTATAAAATAATAAATTAAATGTATCATGTAATAATGAAATTTTAAAATAAATACTAAAATTTGAATAAATTACATAAATATTAGGTGTTTGTGTTTCTATATATATAATTTCATTAATTATGTAAATATTTGTGTGTGTGTGTGAGTGTTGTATATAAAAATGCATTAATTATGTAACTGTATATGAAATCAAAGTAATAAAAATTTCATAAATGTGAAATTGAAAAATCAAACGACATCCAATTATGTTCATTACTCAATGCAATTAGATAATATTTTTAATTAATATTAGTTTTTAATTGACAATTATTCTTCACTAAATATTTAACTTATTTAATATAAGTATAAACATTTTTTATTATATAAATCAAATTTTAGGAAATATTATATACATTTATATATATATATATATATATATATAAAAATTTATAAGAATATATTTCTATATTAAATATATTAACGAATAATTTGGTATAAAAACCATTAAAATGAATAAGACATTAATTTGATTTTCATTATTAGAATTTATTCATTTTCTATATTTATATTTAATATGTATTATTTATTTCTATTTATAATATATATATATATATATATATCTTATTCATTTTTATTAATAGTTGTTTCATTAATAGATAATTTAATAATTTTGTAATTTATTCTTTTTTAATTTTTTGTTTAATTAATACAATTTATTAATTTTATATATCTATATTTAATATATGATATTTATTAATATTTATAATCTATATATGTGTAAATTAAACTTATTCATTTTTATCAATAATTATTTAACTAATAAAATGTTTCATATTTTTATTAATTTACTCATATTTTTATTATTTATTTATTTATTTAATTAATTATATATGTATATATATTTAAAATATTTTATTTTATAATATTTATAATTTATAAATATGTATATTAAATTTATTTATTTTATCAATAATTTTTTTATTAATATTTTTATTAATATTTTTTAAATTTAATCGTTTTTTATTTTTATTTGTTTAATTATTTCATTTCATTTAAGACAATTATTAGTGCTAAAAATAAAGTTCTGATAAAGGATATCGGTTTTTAAAACTAAAGAAAAGCACTGATAAAAGCCAACACTGTTAAAGGTCTATTTTCTAGTAGTGTCTCCATCTGCTTGGACTTCTTCACCTCCTTTATAAGGCGACACACAAAGCCGCATCACATTAGTTGAGGTACGCTCAGTTCTCAAATCACTCGAACGAGCCACACACAGATAAGACTCTGCTTGGAGGAGATACCCTCAGTCATCTTGCATCTTGAGATGGCACGCTTATCCAAGACACATCCAATGATCTCTTACACCGACCTCAAAGTCACTAAATGTTTCTCCGTAAGTGTCTTTTGATATAAAATCTTTTCTGGAACTACATCCCGGTCCACTGTCCATACATTGCAGGTTATTCCTGTTCGTGAATCGAGGATTCGTTCTCTTCCAAAAGGAATGCCTAGAATCACATCTGTGAGGGAGGCATGCTACCAGTTTCACTTGTGGGGTTCCAGTTCACCATTGGGTACTTTTTCTGGTTCCTCTTCAGCCAAAACAAAAATAAAGAAATATAAAAAATCAAAGAAAAACATAGACGTAAAAAATGATAAAAATAAACAAATAGATCCTTACTTTTATTTTAAAAAATTGTAAAAAATCAATAATAACATTGATGGTTGAGGTGGAGGAGTGCCTATTGCGAATCACTTCCATTCTCTTCAAGACACTATAGGAGCAGGCAGAGTTCTCAACATCCCATGCAACCTAGTTAAGTCGTCTCATAGAGATGTTTCCCCATAAGGAGTAACGACCATAACTCTCATCGGCGATGAGTACAGTGTAGCAGGGGGAGTTGTTAAACTATAATCCATGTGACATGGTGAAGCTGCACTAATAAATAGAAGAGTACATTTCATCCACACCAGTGCCGACTGATGTGGTATTAGTAAAGGTTAATGCATAGTCCACAATGAACATGGGAGACACACTTCATGATGAGGTGACTCTGCGTGCCTTGACATCGGTGTTGCGTGAAGGACATTACGTGATTTCTGCTACTACACTGGTGAATTAGGGTGAAAACGAATTATTTTCAATACTGGAATTTATTATGGGAGATTAGATGTAAACATAATAATCTTAGGCTGCACTTGAGAAATTCTAGTTTTCTATTGAGTCCGTTTCACTTTTTTGGAAGTTTCAGGGGGAGTTTCTTACTCATATAGAAGTGTATAGAATATGAGAGATTTTCTAGATAATATGTGATTAAAGGTTTCATTTCCATCTTTTTCTCTAGACACATAAATCATGGAAGACCATTTGGAAGATTTCATAGGGATTACATGCTGACAGGAGGTAGGACTATGTCACTCACTATAGAAATGTACACCCCAACATACAACACAGGGGATTATAGGTTTCAACAGAATTAAATTATGTGTCTATCCATGAGGAAAAGGTTAATTTTAAGGGGGTGACATTGATAGAGGCTAACTATTCCACCTAGAAATAATAAAGGCTATAGTGTAATTGCTGGAGGAGGAAGAGGTTAGAAGAGAGAGAGTATGGGAGAATATCTTGTGCACCTAAGGGAATATCCCAAGGGTATTATGTAAATCCATCTATAAAAAGAGAATAAGATATTTTAATGGAGAGAGAATATTACTAGGAATCATCCATGAGGCTTGGGTCAGCTTTCATCTTGGGAGAGGGTGCTATAGGGCCTCTTGAGCATCTACTTTCTTCTTCAATCGTTTTTTCCACCATTTATATAATTATGGTTCCTTCTTCTACTATATATAACAAGTCTATTCTTGTTACCTATCAAAAAATGATTTATAATTTTCAAATTGTCTTAATGGAAGTTTAAAAAATACACTCAAACAAACCTAAAACTACTCTATGCTTTGTTCAAAAAATATATTATAATTTTTTTTTATTTTTTTACAAACATACTAAAAATAGAAATAAAAAAATATGATAAAAAAGGAATCCATTGTTATCCCCTCTACCACACTTATTTTTAGATTAATCATCAAAAAAACTCATCAGTATAATGTATATTTCATATATATTTTTAATTATACATCATATACTAAAGTATAATAGAGGGTTTTAAATTAGATGTTATCATTATACTATATAAAATATTTTGAAGAAGTGATTCCCCTTTTTATTTGGATTCAAATGACTCCCCAGTATGTGTTGATATCATTTTCCACCTATATCTTTCATATAGAAATAAATAGAAATATATATATTTTAAAAAATTAAACTTTCTAACTAAAAATAATAGAAAAACGATGAAAAGATAATTGAGATCTTGGGTAACATTACACCCCCTAATAAGTACTATGCATTATACTATTTGAAACTGAACAATACTAATATTATCTTCAATCATGTGGTGGATAGGGATTCATTGATTTAAACCAATTTTTTTTCTCTCTAATGTTATTCACAAATTTATTCTTCTATTGGAGGTCCTATTTGATAGTATGGTGTCTATCCAAAAAATTATAAATATCCAAACATTTATTGGGTGGGTATGGAAGGATGATATATGGGGCCTCTTTTTATTCTTCCTTGACTCCCCAAATATGGTCTTCTTCATATTTTTCAGGGGATCTACATAAGGAATATCTGCAGTTGTTTTCAGTTTAACCAATTTAGTTGATCCTTCAAATTAATCTAGATCAAAACTCATAAAATTGTTAAAACAATCCTTATATATATTTTCTTCTTGAAACACCATATTTAACATGAATCTAGGTACATTCACTCCTATGGAATCCTCATCCAAATACTCCAAAGCCTGGGAATGTGAGTATGATTATATATGGTGAAAACCAAAGAAATTGGTTTGTAATTAATATTGTGTAAAATCAAAAAATGAACTAAAAATATGACAGTATATGTCACGACTCGAACCAAAAGGGCTCAATCCAAAACTTCCCCAAGACATTCTCCATAGTACTGGTGCTGGAGACAAGTTCCAAAAGTCATAACTAATATGGGAGGAATTTTCTTATTTACCTCTACACACACACCCAACCATATCCATGAAGAAGTGCATATGAATAATAATAAAAGGATGAAACATCTATAGAATAAAACATCATTGTAAAACCATTATGGAATAACAGAATAATCCAGCATAAACTGGAAAAGAAAAAGGAAAAAAATATACACCCTACCAAAAAGATGTCCCAACTTGAAAAAACTGGAAAAGTAAAGTGACGAGAGATATCAAATCTAGATCACCAAGCCCCTGACCACCGGATGTAGTCAAATACACTAGGTATCCCTATGATCTTTTGTTATCACCACTGAGCAGTCCATCATCTACATAATACATGACACATGTAGGAATATCCCATGCAAGGGTGAGTATATACATACCTAGTAGGACATCCCAAAATCTAAAGGGGGTGCAGTAAGAGACACAATAGGAATAGATAGAACAACCCATAGAAAGAGCATAACAAAATCCAACAACATAGTTAAACACACACGCACAAATATATATATATACATATATATTATTAATAAAATAATCTCAAACTAGAGAGAAATGAGATCTCCATATAATAACCCAACACAGGAAAAGAGTATTCCATTAGTTCTATAGGGGTCCATCGATGATGCCCAACATCCCATACGTCTATTTGAAGAAACATCCATATCATTCCACACCTCTCCACTGTGACACATAGTAAAGGGTACATAATATATAGATATAGTAATCATTCCCTTTTACAAAAGGTGTGTGTCACTCAATAGGTATATGACCCATAGCCTGACTCTATATAAGGGTGAAACTCTAATGGTTGAAGAACCATGCCCTGATACCATGGGGGGGCACTCATAATGTAGATAGAGTACACATGTCCTATATCATCAATATGGTGACACTCTAATGATCAAGGACCCATGCTCTAATATCGTAGGAGGGTGACACTATAACAGTCGATCGAGGACCCACGCCCTCACCTAGAAGGAGGGTTCTACTGTAATGATCAATGAATCATGGCCTGATACCATGGGTGAGTGACACTCTAATGATAGATAGGGGACCCATGCTCTTCCCTATAGGAGGGTGTCACTCTGATATTCGATAGAAGACACTTTCCCTACCTATCAGGAGGGTGCCACTCGAACAGTCGATATAGGACTTATGAATTTCTCAGTATGAGTGTTCCACTATATAGATAGGTAGATGAATCATTCCCTATCCTAGTATGAGGGTTCCAATCTAGTGTCTATGATGATATTTACTATTCACTACCATCGTCGATCATTGCATAATGAAGCATCACACTCGCAAAACCTCGCATCATATCGTAAATTCCCCACAAAGGCCACCATCACATTTTATGTAGAAAAAAACTTAAGATAGGACACTCACAAGCCAAAATATGAGTCCAAATTAAGGATATTTATGTGGTATAATATTCCTAAAAAAAGAGGAGGTATACAACATGTAAGGGGACTCGCATGATGTGTGGTCCTGTGTATCTTCTTGGGCATGTCCTTCACTGGTACATGGCTCACTATCAATGTATCCCAACAAGGTGTTTAAAGGGACTAAATGAAATTCCTCACCCACCTGAGGTCTTTATAATTCTTTTGGTTGGTCTATGTAATCTTTCTTGTGCTTGTGTTCTCTGATACATGACATGTCCTCCTGCATGGGGTCTTTCCCATGCTCTTCAGGTCATGTCAATATACCCTGGCTTTATGATAGTACATGGAATGTTCCTAGTTGTTCTCATGTTTATTTAATCCTATAGTACACACTAGGTCACTAGAAATGAGTCACACAATGTGTGGGGGTCCAACACGGTGTCTGATAATTTACTCACCTGAAACCTTGGCTACCACAACTAGGGGTCTACACACCATATGTTATTTAGACTAAATGGTGTATATTTAAGTTCTACACAGAAACTCTATATCTTCTCTGGAATTTCATATCCACCTACTCTATTTCAAATCATGCCTTTAGGCCATCATATTTTTTTTTGTAAAAATCATTGGCTATCATTTTTTTGTCACTCCAGTGGCTAAAAATCAGATTTTGATCTATCACTTGAAGCCTACATGTACCATTGTTGCCTGTGGCTCTTCCACTACCACACTAGATCACCAAATCCCAGGTGGAATCACCTTCATCCCAAAAATCATCACAATACATCCTCTAATCACTAGTTTTTTTCCTCTCATGTGAATCTTCCATGAATTTGGGGGTCCGATCGCACTTGATCCTGCCCAAAAATGTTGAATGAAGACCCCATAGGCCAATCAACAAAGAACAAAAAAATGATTTGGAGAAATGAACAAGAAAAAATTTGAAACATTATTTATCCAAGATTTCTTGAACAATAAATAAAAATTAGTGATATCTAGGGTGAGAAATATGGAACAACGAGGATTAATAAAATAAAATAAATAAATATGATATATGGTCGCATGTAATGTATAAAAATTAACACAGATCAAAGGAACAAGAAAGATCATGCTCAAAAAATTAATCATAGGGTGGATATCAACATATTATGAGACATGCTATTATTTGAATTGTTTTTTTATAAATAAATTTCTCACCAACAAATGAAGAAGATTTTTTGCATCTGTCTCACTTCGATTTTCCTTGACCTAAATTTAAGCAGTCATCTGATCTTTACTTACCAACGATAGGTGGTGGAATCCTCCTCAAAATGGTCCCAGGGTTATGTGTCTAACCCTGGAGATCTTCTATAATAAAGAATTTATAGAGGTTCTAGAATTTGGTCATTTAAATCAAAAAATTAAATTAATCAATTAGTTGAATTTAAATGCATCCTCCAATGGTCGGTTTATCTGAACGCCCTTCCCCGACCAACTTTATGTCACACCTTGGGTAAACCTCACATTCATAATAAAACCATGGTCATAGATTTTCAATACAAGACACATTTAAGAGTTATCCCATTTTTCTTGAAAATATGTGTTAGTGTATATAAAATATATTTAATATTTTTATAGAATTAACTCTGGGCACACCAGACCTCGAAATCATGCATCTTCTTCAGTGAGTGGCTTTGAAAATATTTCTAGATATATTTCAAAGACTTAAAATAAAAAATAGAGTCTCTACATTATTCCCCACTTCAAGATTTTTTTCCTCAAAAAGAAAAAATCTAAACAAAACACTGGGGATATTGAGCCTGTATTTTTCTCTACCACTCCAAAGAAGATATTTTGTTTTCTCTTGTACTTCCACAATACAAAAACTAAGGGGATGATCCATCTAGGCAGGTTTATCTCTTTCTGGTCATCAATCGCCATCGGGTGCTTCGTGAATGTGGCTCTATCCTCTATGTCCATCTCACCCCAATCAATGACATGCATGGGGTCATGCATGTATCTCCTCAACTATGACACATCGAAGACCTCATGCACCCTCTTCAACTGTGGAGGTTGGAAGATGTAGTAAGAAACCTTTCCAACCCTCTAAAAGATCTTGAATGGCCCAATGAACCTCAAGGATAACTTGACTCCCTGGATGAATCTATGTAATCCTTGTTGTGGGGATACTCTTAAGAAAACCTGGAATCCATATTCGAAATCCAAGGGCCTAAATCATAAATTTTCATAAGATTTATAGATTCTATGGGTTGTCCTAATCCAATCACAGATCACCTAGACCTTCTATCTCATCTCCTATACCATATCTTTCCCAACAATAGATTCCTCATCGATCTTAGTCCAACATATGGGTGACCTACAATGTATCCCTTATAGGGCCTCAAAAGGTGACATTAATCTAGTAGAGTGGTAGCTATTGTTGTGTGAAAACACCTATAATGGAAAGTGATCCTCCCATATCCAGAAAAAGAATAACACACAATCCATCAACATATCCTCTAGAACCTCGATAGTATGTTCAGTTTTCCCATCTCGTTGGGGGTGTAAGGTTGTACTCATCCTCATTTGTGTCCTGAATTACTCTTGTAGTCCTATCCATAACCATGAAATAAACCATGCATCACGTTCGGAGACAATCATCAAGGGAACACCATGAAGGAAAATTATCTCCTGTATGTAATACTACCCTAAACACTCCAATGAAAACTTCTCTCTGATAGTAAGGAAGTGTGTTGAATTCTTAATTTGGTAAAATATAAATCATATGGACTATATCTATTCACATAATCTCATTTAAAAATTCCATTTAAATTTCATCCCATTTCCACTTTGGGATCTCAAGGGGTTACAACAAACCTAAGAAAAACTTGGTGGTCAGCCTTTACCTACTGATAGGTGAGACATTGAGAGACGAACTCAAAAATATTGTTTTTCATATTATCTAGCCAAAAATACCATTCAATTTATATATACATTTTTACCACAATGGGATATACAACAAAAGGATATATGTGTAACTCACTCATCATCTCCTATCACATTGTGTTTAGGATCACTATCCATCCTTGAAAAATGATGACATGATTCTGTCATTCAAAAAATCCATCTGGTGAATCTCTTAAGGATATATAGTCATGTAAGACCTCACAGTTTATTTCTATAAACTATTAACATCTCACACATTTATAAGAAGAGGAGTTAACACCATTGACTAAAGAAAAGATACACCCTCCTCCTCGACCAGGGTCAACTGCATGGAAGCCAATTGCTCTGATGTCTCCTACACCAAACAAGATTGGGACTTACTACTAAGGGGATCTGTCACCACATTTTTGTACCCTAGAGTATAGAATATATCAAATTAATAATCTATCAAGAACACTAATAAATGCCTCTACCTTAGGTTCTAGTCTCTTTGTCTGAAGAAATACCTGAGACTGATGGTCTGAGTAAATAACAAAATTCTCCCCCATGAGATAGTGTCTCCACATCCTCAGATCAAAGACAACCTTTGCCTGTTTCAGGTCATGTGTTATGTTGTTTTACTCATGGGTTCTAAACTACCTCAACCCATATGTGATAACTACATGTTTCTACATCCACACGTAACTGATCCCAACTCCAAAGGCAATAGAACACACTACGTACTCCACATCCTCCTCCGGTATTATCAAAATAGAAGCACTCATCAGCCTTAGACTCAACACATTGAAAGTTCTCTAGCAGTGATCATTCTAAGTAAAAGTATTCCCATTCTACATCAGGGTTTTCAAATGGGATTTAATCCTAGAGATGTTTTCCAAAAACCTCCAGAAGTACCCCACCAAGCTAAGAAAACATTGTTCCCTTGACATGCTATTGTGTGACTCTCAAAAAATCAGCGTATTAGTCATCACTTGTTCCAAAACTAACCCATGTTCAGAAATGGAATTCCCAAATAAGTGAACACCATGGATCCATAACTATAAATTCTAGAGCATACCATAAATTTGGTTCTCCAAAAGAAAATCTAGGACCACCCTCAAGTGCTCTGCATAATCCTCTTCTAATGCAGAGTATATGAGTATGTATTCAATAAATAAAATAAAAAATTGGTCCAAGTATGACTAGAATATCTAGTTCATAAAATCCATAAACATAGTGAGGGAATTTTTCAAACCAAATGGCATCATCATGAACTCATAGTGTTTATAGTGACATAAGAATGCTAGCTTTGGAATATCAGCCTTGTTAACTCTCTAATGGTGGTAGCTGGACCTGAGATCAATCTTGGAGAAAAATATCACACCTATAAATGGATCAAAGAGGTATTAAATCATCCATAAGGGGTAATTTTTCGTTATCATGGCATGGTTCAGGCAATGATATTCTACACAAAGTCTTAATCTCTCATCTTTCTTTTCTAAAAATAACACTAGAGCATCCCTGAGGGACACACTAGGTATGATAAAACCCTTATCTTAAAGGACCTTTAACTACAAACAAAGCTCCCATAGCTCATTAAGGGCCATAAAATATATTGTAAAATATATCATAGTGGTCCTGGAATGAATTTCGATGAAAAAATCTATCTCCCACCTCATAGGTTGTCGTAGAACATCTTTGGAAATGATGTCAATAAAATCCTCCATGACTGAAGGAATATAGATGCCTAAAGAGCATAACGCATCAAGGTATACACTCACCAACTGATGGTTTATGTGATTAAACCTCTAGCTCAAAACAACCACTCTTCCCTCTAAGATATCTCTCTCACTAAGAAAGGATAATCTCATCCCATCAATGAAAAGAAATCTCAATTGTCTGTAGTGACTATCAATCTGGGCTCAAACCATGGAAAACTAATCCATATCCATGATAATGTTATATGGTTTCATTGTGAAAACCCAAAGGTCCCATGAGAAATTATCCCCTCCAAGAAATGTGTCCAACTCTCAGCAGATAAAAGTGATCAAGGAAGATTTCCTTATAAGAACCTCAAGACAATGCTGATGGGGCAATATCTCAACTAAGATCTCCAATTCTCACACCAGGAGTAAGGAGATGAAGTAATGACTCACACTTGTTTCTACTAGTAATAAATCTAAATAATAATAAACATATACCATACCTTTTATCATCTCATGTGCCACTAGGTCATATGCCTCCATGGAATGAAGCTCCCCACTGCTCCGACCACCGACTCCTATAGCCTGACGTGGGAAACATGGTGGTGGTGGAAGGATCTGATAATTTCATCCATGACCCATAGATCCTCCTATTTGAGACCCACATTATCCTATACCAATTATACCTCCCTAGGGACCACCCTTACCTCACTTTTGAGATCTATGATCATGGTGTTTCCTCTTCCATAGCAGTTCATCCACTATTTGCCATCCATCCTCAGCATGTCAGGTCGAGAAATCACATGACATGTGACCTCACCCATCATATAAATAGAACCACGCCTCTCTGATATTCCCTAGTCTTATACACAATACTGCTTCCACCTAACCACATGCCCATGTTTGATCATGGGAATATCCCCCGTGCCTAGACCCTATCGACTAGCACCTGCTAGCTACTGTCAATGGCTCATCCTTATAACACCCACTACCAGCTCTAGATATATGGAATCCCTATTAAAGGAATATCTCCATAAACAATTCCTTCCCTAACACTCCAGCATAAGTGGGAATTTATAGGGTACCACACTATCATGGATGTATCTATGGAGACCCTTCTCAAACATATATTCTCAGAAATATCCATCCTGAATCATGTCAAGGGAGTATTGCGTAAAGTCTACGAATCTCATTGAATACTTTGCCTCTATCATCACCCTATAATATAGCTCCAAAATATCCTAAATCCAAACTAAATGCAATCATGAGGTGTATTATTCCCCCACATAATAGTTGACAGAAGTCATCCCATGTGAGTGTCGATTCATCATGCATCTGTGTGACTAGACTCCACCAGTGCCCAGCTGCTTCATGGAAATTGATGGCTCGCAGCACAAATACCTAATTATTTTGTGTTTAGATAATCCTAGAAACATTGGTCACCGACTCTAGACAATCCTATTCTACCTGAGGATATGTTTAACCACAAAACCACAAGAACCTCTACTGCTAAAACATACAAAGTTTACTAAGCCTACTTGCATTATCATCTTGCTCTTCTGGTATAATCTACTAATTGGTGGGTGGGAGAATTTCAATGTGTAATCATGGAGGAAGAATATCATGAAAAAACCCATGAATCATGGAATCATCTCTCATCAGATCGTTATCACATTCTGAAATTGGAATCTTGGCTGGCTATCTTCAGAGAGGCATCCTTAAAATTTATTCAAGATCTACCATGGTTTGATGAGAATATAAATATATTGGGATATTACTCAAGAAGGATGGTAAATGACTCAGTACTATATGATGCATATACCATTGATCCCTAAAAAAAATATCTCAGTATACTTAGTTAACAATCAGTAGTTAGAGTCTTGGTGAATGGATATATCGACCTCCCACACCATCATTGGTTTCCTTGGACTAAAAACTGCACTCAAGATTCTTTGACATTATTTCCCAAAGTACCAACCCAATCCTCGTAAGGGGAAAACTCCAAACACTATCCCAAGGAATGAATTTTTCTAATAGAAATCTGTCATGACCTGGCCTAATGGGGCTTGATCCATAACTATCCCAACCCACCTACATAGGTCAGGGGCTGGCAGAAGGTGCCGAAAGACATAACTAATCTATAAGGCCTTTTCTTAAGTACCTACACACAAAAACACAACCATCAACATGAATAATTGAAAAGGGATAATAATAAATATGATGAAACATATATAGAATAAACCATGAATGTATAACCTATAGGGAATACAAGAGTATGAAAATTTAAACTGGAAAAGAAAAGGGGGGAAATACATGCGCAAAAAAAAGTTTTCCAAATTTGAAAAAACAAGAAATGTAAAGTACTGAGATAGATTGGATCTAGATCTCTAAGACCCAACTACTAAATGAGATAAAATGAACCATGAATCCCAATACTCCAATGTAATCTCCCCTGACCTGTCTGTCATGTTCATAACACAAGACATGTGCAGGAAAATACCATGAAAGGGTGAGTATATTCATACCTAGTAAGATGCTGCAAAAGATGAAGGGAGATAATAAGAGAAAATATAGGAATACACAGCTCAACCCATAGAAAGAGAGTTAAAAAATACAACAACATGGATATATATAATCCCAAAAAAGAATCCAAAACTAGAGAGAAATAGGATCTCCATCTCACATCTCATCCCATGAAAATAGCCTTCCATAAATTCCATTGGGTTCCATCAATGATTCCCAGCATCTCATGAATCTGTATGAATAAATATACATATCCAAAAAAACCTCACCATTGTGATGCACGTTAGAGATGACTTAATATCTAGGTGGAGGTTCAATTCCCTATTAGGATAGAATGTTGTCACTCAATAGGTAGATGACTCATACCCTGACTCTGTAAGAGGGTTTCACTCTAATGGTCGATGACCCAAGCCATGATACCATAGGATGGTGCCACTAAAGAGGTAGATAAAGGACCTAAGCCCTGTCCCAATGGGAGGGTTTCACTCTAATGGTTGAGTAACCAAGCCTTAATACCACAGGAGGGTGCCAATCTGATAGTCGATCGAGGACCCATTCCCTAATCCAGTAGGAGGGTTCCACATGGTAGGTAGATAGATGACTCATGCCCTATCTCATCCGAACGGTTTCAATAAAATAGTTGAGGAAAAATTCTTTGAAAATATAGGAGGGTTCCATTATGATGATAGATAGTGGTCCCATGCCCTATCCAGTAAGAGGGTTCCAATCTGATAGTCGATAGAGGGATCATACTCTGCCCAATAAGACGGTAACACTCTGATAGTCGATAGAGGACCTATAGATTACCTAGTAGGAGGGTTCACTCTGTAGATAGGTATATTATTCACTCCCTATCCAATTAGGAGGGTACCACTCTAGTTTCACTGGACATCCTTCTTGAGAACTACCATCATCAAGCATCACGTAAAGAAGAGTCACACTTGAAACACATAGAATCATATCTTAAATCCACCATGAAGGCCACCATAGTATTCTACATGAAAAACAATCTTTATTGGCTACTATATGGATAAAAATCAATTCAAAATCATGGAGATAAGATAATTAGAAGATTATTAAAAAACAAGAGGTACACAACATGTAAGGGGACCCACATGGTGTGTGGTCTCTATCTCTTCCTTACCGTGTACTACACCAGTACACAGATGAATTCCCATGTATCCGTATATGGAATGTAATGGGACTACATGGTGTGCCTCAACCAGTCAAGGTCACGATCATTCTCCTGGACATGGTCATGTAGCATTTTTCTTTCTCAGGTACTCTAATTCATGATGTGTCCTCCCACAAGGGTTCTTACAGGTGTTGTTCAGGACATGTCCATATACCCTAGTCGTGTTCTAGTACACGGCATGTTCTTAGTCATTCCCAAGTCCATGTACTCTTAGAGTACATTATGGGTCACCCTCCCTATGTCACAGGTCGTGTGTGGGTCCCATAGAGTTTTACATAGTATATTAAGTTCTCTATGAAGCCATTCTTCTTTAATGAAATGTCATTCCCTCCTTCAAAGTGCTATAGATTTTGGTGGTATGTAATTAATTTTGGGATTTCCTTAATGTGTTATCATTTTTGGTGGGAATCTTTTATTCTTTTTATTTCCATTTAGCACATAACAATCATTTTTAGTGTGAAGGTGGTAATTTTGAATGCTCCACGTACCACTCAATGGGTTCCCCAGTTCACATAGAAGTCATTCATAGACACGGTATAAAACCACATACTCTCCATATGGATGCCCAATTCAGGAAGAGGTTTTTCAAAACCACCACCTATAAATACCCCATACCTTCTACAAATAGAACATTCAGAGAAGAGATAATGATACCCCTAAAGAGATAATTTCATTTATGTAAACTCAGATGAAAAAGATATCTCTTAATTCATGGGGTAACATTAGAGAAATACTTTTCTTGTAATGTCAACTCTTTTATGGAGTGACCCTTCAAAGGTAGTTCATATAGGATGACCTATATAGAAATATATTAGAGGAAACCTTAAATAATTCCGTTCATGAAACAAACCCACTTCACATAACACATACCCCAATGTGAATTGGAAGGTTTCATAGGCACCCACCACCCTATCACTAGTGATCCTAGCTTACGTAGCATCTGGACCCCCCATGTACATCTCATGAAGAACTCATGTAATGGAGAATTATACCTCTCCTATGTCCCATTATTTTCTAAATTCTCCCTCTTGGGTCATGTAAACTCAAATGACCTTACTGAAACCTCTTTTCATAGGATGAAATCCTAAAAAGGATGGATCTTGACCTATTCTAAAACCAATCCATAAACATGATCAATCCATTGGGTACATCAATGAAACTTATGTTGATCATTTATTCCCTTCATAAAATGATTATTGAGAATTATCTTCCTAGATAGTTAGAACCCTCAAGGGAATCAAAATTATGAATTCCCTTGATAATGAGGGTCCTTATTGGAAGGACAGTAGGGAGGTATCTCCTTATTCAATATACTCATCCCACCTCCTAATTCCAATCAATGAAAAATTTTCCATGGGATCCCTTTCTAGGTATAAGGGACAAGATAGTTCCCATTGATGATTTTATCATTTGAAGACATCAATGATCTAGGAACACCCATATCAGAGTAGCACACATAAGCCCCACTTCTTCACTCCCATTTCCTGAGTAGCATCATGGGAAAGCCCAATGTGAATGCCCCAACTCATCCTTAGGGATCTCTATCCTCCATGAATCTTTTTTAAAAGTCCATATACACTATAGTTCAATACTACTAAATGAGTGATATGTTGAAAATAATATTTTTATTTTCATTAATTAATTAAATGATAACATTAATTTAATACATCAATTAAATGCATCAATTTAACATATACATGATTGGATATTTTAGATTTATCAAATCTATGAATTAATGTGTTAATATTTTGTATATCACAAATTCAAGGATATTTAATATTGAAATTATTAATTAAGTGACTCATGATGGATTGGAAAATTTATTATAGTAAATGGAAGGTCTCTATTCTCACATAGTATTGTATATTTAAATCATTTCTCCATCCAGCAGTTGATACGGTGTGGAGTGTGTGTGACACTTTTTGAAAGGCTTACTAGAAAGAGATTAGTATGCCTTTATTTATATTTTTTATTTATCTCTCTATAAATTTTAAATAAACAAGTTTCATGGATTTGACACTAATGACCGATATAAAAAGTCTTCAACAAACCATTGATGCATTAGAGATATGAATCCAACACAAAAATGTTTGGAACACACCATTATTATTGTGTACTATTTTTATTCTATATCATATCATAATATTATATTTTGAATCCTTGATTAATTTGGGTTTATACCTAATATAATTATCTAAAAATTTTTATGAGAGACAATAAGGATTTTAATATAAGTTAAAATATTTTTTTTATTTTATTTGATTCTTCCATTTTTTTAAAAACATTTTATTTCTATTATTTTATTTTACAATCATGATTGTCATCACGCATGAACAAAATTTTAATCATTCTATCATGTGTTACATAGAATGTATGGAAAATAAAATATGTGTATATATATATGTATTATTTAAATACTTTTTGATATTGATAAAAATCATGAATTATATTTGTTTATACAATTAATGATATTTTATTATAATAATTCGTTTTTAGATATATAAATACATTCTTGTATATTTTATTACATGTGAGAATATCAATTATAATTTTTTTATCCATATATCCTTCATTGAAATACATAATTAATCTTTTATATTGTTTTCATAATTTAGTTTTTTTATGATGAAACACAATTCAATATTGTTCATACTTATATGAAAAGTTTTAGTTTTTAGTTCATGAATTTTGAAACATATTCAAATCTTATTGAATTTATTATCAATATAATCAATTGTAAAAAAAATTCATGGGAATAAAATATTTATAAACATTTCCTCTATTGAAAATATGTTCATAAAATAATATTTTATGATATAAAATCTTAGAAATTATTCCTTTTATAAATATATGGTTTAATTACCTATATATGTATATATATATAATTTTTGTGATATGTTTTGTTTAATTTAGTGATCACCCATCATGGGAATGATTAATCAAATTTTTTTATATGATATATTTGTTTAGATGTGGCTATATTGACAGAATAATAAATATATCCTATTGGTGAATTTTTAGTAGTGTAATTTTGTTATTGATATAATTTATTTGTGTTTTAAAATTATTTCATTTTTCATTTAATACCCTATCTATGTTAAATTTTTGGTGTCATAAGATTTTTACATCATATAATAATTTTATGATATTATTTATACCCTTAAGATTATTATGATGGGTTGTTTTATAATTTATGTCTATATCAAAATTCACTATTAGTATTAGATTTTTTCTGACATAAAATTCATACATAATAATATTATAATTTAATTTTTAATTGGGTCAATTGTTCTTATTGTTTTATTTTTTATGATTTATAATTTATATTAAAATCTTATACACATTGTTGTTAGATTTTATATGGAATAAAATTAATATATCATAAAAATGGGATTTATTTATTATTAAATGGGATTATTATACTGATGATAATGATGTATTCATGGTTTTTTAATTTATGTTGATATGATATAGTTTATCAGTATTTTATTTTTTGGTGACATAAAAATAAAACATCAAAACATTATAATTTTATGTTTTGAGACCCTAATAAAGGATCATAATAAGTAGTTTTTTTAAAAAATAGTTTTTCATTTAGAATCATTTATTTTAATTGCATAAATATTTATATATATTAAATGATTCTTTTATTAATTAAATGTAACATCATTACTTTGTATTTTAGTCAAAATATCAAATGATATTATTTTTTGAGGAATGTAAATAATCCTTGGATATTAATTTGGGTTTAAGGAGAATCATTTATATTGGTGCATTTGTTTTAATAATATTTGGAGAAATTTTATGATTTTCACATCGATTACATAATTATGGACAATAATTATTTTAAAACTTTGGTTGAGAAAAAATTAATGACCACTTCAATATGGAGTACCTTGGGGTGTTTTTTAAAGCATCAAGATTCATTGTGACAGGTCATGTGGTATTCTTTTTTTGTCCTAGAGAGGATTTATTGAAAATATCTTCAAGAATTATAACAAAAGTTCATTATTCACTTATACTATACAGAGTTTTTAATGATAGAAATGATATATAAAAATTTATCATATGCTTCCACAATTAGAAATTTATTGTATGTCTGTGTTTGTATTTCCATGATATTACTTTTGTTGTTAATGTTTCAGGGCTATACCTGAGTATTTCAGAATTTTTTTAGAAGGTAGTGAACAAAATATTAAGAAATATTCAGGGAAATAAAAATTATATTTTTAATTATAAGAAGCATAATCAAATTTAGGTTTTTTGTTATTTTTTGGACTCTGGTTTTGTTGGGTTCCCTAATGATCAAAAACCTACTTCAGGATTTATTTTTTATTGGTATGAAAGAATATTTCATGGAGAAGTTCCCAATGGATAATAACAGTGACTTAATCATTCAAATTATATTATATTTATTATTATGAGGATAAAATTATGTGAAAACATATGAAGTACACCTATGATGTATTGCAAAAATATTACTGCTAAGAAATTATCTATAAAAAACAGGAGGAGATTATTCTTGTTCGGTGTATTTTTATATAAAACACTTATTTAGTGACTTGGAATAAAATTGATCATATTTATAAAGAGAGTATATTGGATAAACCACTAAAAAAAGACTTAACCATTTGGGTTTATCATATTCATATGGGTTTGGTTAAGCTCTTTTTATGTATTGGGTCAATGAAATTTTAAAACTCTCTTTAAATGAGATTGTAATTTAAGAGATATTTTGTAATGAAGTCATTTTTAATATTGTATCTATTAATTAATTTTGTGATTGCGTGACCATTATTAGAATTATATATATTGATAAATTTAATTATTTAATTCTTAATCCATTTTTCTTGAATAAGTATTAACACTTCTATGAATAATGTCTATATAGAATATTATTTCTGTAGTTCTATCATACTTTGGATTATAATGTGCTTTTTTTAATTGATACATGAGTTTTATTTAATTAATCAATATAATCCAAGTGGTATAATTTGGGAAATAAAATTTGGATTTTCATTGATTAATTAATTAGATGACATTAATTTAATGTATCAATTAAATGCATCAATTTAACACATACATGAATTGATGTTTCAACTTCTACATATTCATGAATCAATTTATTGAGGCATTGTATGCCACACATTTATGGATATTAATTATTCAATGTTTAAATTAATTGATTTTTTTTAGATTTAATCATTTATTATAGTCAATTAAATGTCCTTATTCTAATCCAATATTGCATATTTAAATCATTTCTCTGTCCAATGCTTCATACGGTGTGCAGTGTGTGTGGATAATTATGTAAGGCTTACTAGAAAGAGATTTTGTGGTCCTTAATTAGTAATTATGTTATTTAAAATTTGAATAGTTTTAAAAAAACAAGAATAATGGATTTTACATTGGTGACTGATATACAAATTCGTCAACAAACCATTGGTGTATTGGAGATATGAATCCAACACACAAACGATAGATATGTACTGTTATTATTGTGTACTATTTTTATTCTATAACATGTAATAATCTTATATTTTGAATCCTTGATTAATTTGAGATAATCCCTAATATAAATTTCCACCACCATATTTCTAATAATCCCAATTATACTCTCTCCTATCTCATTACCAACAAGTGGGATGAACCAAAAAAGTTATCCCGTGCTTAATCCCCAAAGTATTCTTCATAAGGACATATTCCTCATGCATCCAATCATCCTCATTTCTAAACATTACCCAATATGAGTTAGAAACCCCAAAAAATCATATAATAATGCATATTCCCCTCACATTCTCTCCCATTTTCTGAGAAATATCATGGGAATCCCATGTGTAAGCCTTAAATCATTTCATAGAGCCTTATCATTCGTTAATATTACTCGAAGGGTCATATTATATACAATACATCCCACTCAGAGGGAAATATTCTTAAAAATTATAACCAAACCTTCTTCTATTTCATTACCAAAAATCATGATGAACTATATAGGGAAACTCCATTTTGTAAGCCACACTCAATCCTCTATTGTCACTACTTTCGTGACACAAATGTCCTTAATTCATAATGTAAAATTGTATAGTATGGTCTTATTTCATGACATTAAACTACACACCTCAATCTACATGGGATCTAATTACTCTCACTCAGGACACATAGGATACCACTATTTGGTTAAAACCCAACTTCATGACCACTTAAATTCTTCCCCACAGAGCTATATTTCATTCAATCTTGGAAGTCCTTTCACTATAGCCATATCACCTAGAAAGCCATTCTATTTAGGTCCTATCCAACCTAGTGGTCAATATCCCTGAAAGCCCAATCGATTATCTTATTGTTCCATATTCCTAAAGAAATCCTGACCCCACTTGAAGGGTCATATCCTCTAAGTAATCACTAAATTCATCTTTATAGGGAATTATTTCCTTTGAAATACCTAGAAAGGGACACTTAGGCATAAGTCCCATGCCAACCATTTTAGGAACATTTCCCTTATTTTAAACTTCTCATGGATGTATAACCTTAAAAGGAAAGGTCATTATCCTTTTCACATGACCTTAAAAGGTACAACAAGTCCCATTATGCAAAATCAAACTATGTGGATTTTGATTTCTTTTATATGGATATGTAGTAATTCCTTTTTATGGGTCTGATCGCAACACCAAAAACACCTACTTGCTTCCCCGATGGTGATAAACTCCAAAGTGCCCAAGTTTTTTTCTTTAAACCATATTACTGTAAAACTATATCTCACTAAATAATAATAACAATATGTACATCCTACGATACATACAGATGGTACCATAATAATATAACATTTGATATATATAAATGTTTACATTGATAAGAGACCTCTTATATGTAACAAAAGTTTAAATCTATGTTTTTTGATCCACCATTGGAATAGGGATAACTTGTCCCTCACTGGGATTTTGAAAGGATTCACAAATATGAATTAAATATATAAGAGAGTCCCAAATTTAGGCAATAATTTCCCCATAAAATGGTATAAATGAGTCTAACCTCCCATTATCTTGAACATTGTGCATTCAAATGTGTCACTGGAGAAGTACCAGCACCCACCTACCTTTGGAAAGTAGGTTTGTATTGACTAAAAATGCCATAGTAGAGTAACGTCATATGTTTCCATTAGAAACAAAATGGGGAACCTCACATGAATCCTTTAACCATGAAAGTGATAAATTAAACATGCCTCTACCTGTGATACCACATTAATGAGTTTTCTTATTTTTGTTTTTAATACTTTTCAGGACATTTATAATAAGATCCAATTTCAATCCAAATAAATATAATCCTCAAATGTTTTGGTATATGCCACATCTTCCATAAATGTTTTGGCATAGATGATTAATTAATAATGCCACCCACTCATTAAGTAAAATTATAGGTGATGATCATCCCTATCTAAGATCACTATCTAAATGGAACCATCTTACTTCAAATGACACATGTGAATCCCTCCCATACCTGATTTCCCTCAAACCTCTTACTCAATGATGGGTTTCAATGGAGTATGTGGCACCCATGATGACCTCCATTAATTGTAGGATCCTATTCTTAGAATTTAATAATGTACACCAATTTTATTTTTTAAAGGCATGTCATGAGGTCAATTGTATCCTAACAACTACATAGAATACACCCAATAGGTCTCTTCTCAACTTTCATAGCCACCAACGTCAAGCAAGTTCAACTCCTCAATAACCTTCCATAGATACTACCCAGAAAGTTTCTACCCATGCCACCCAGACCTGAGAACTTAGAAGATCCTGAAAAGGGTGGAAAACAACCAAATATAAGGAGAAGGCTCATATTCTTTCCTATATAGAAGAGTTACTCCAGAACACTCTAGTGGTAACTATCAAGAATTATGGTATTATAATTCACACTTATAAAGTCAACCATCATACTCTAGAAGCATTAGAGGAATTGTGTCAACATATCCTAACATCCAACAAGGCATAGTTCTATAAAAAAATATTAGAGAACAATCACCAGTATATTCTTATGACCCGTCAAGGATAAAAATACATTCTTATTCCTACTAGATGTGCGATTCATCAGTATACTCCGACAACCACTTGAGAGTGGGTCCACCATCCCACTCATATCCATAAGGGATATACGCATATTCTAATGGAAACACAAGGATAGGTTCATATCCATTAACCCATTGAAAGGATTATCTATTATAATCTAGTAAAAACCTAGAAAGAGTACCATGTCCCTGCACCTCCCTAATCTAGAGTGAACTATTGGCATATTCTGGTAGGAGCTAATAGTCATGTGTATATTCCTTCCCACCCCAAAGTTCTTCATCGACATAATATGAAAAGAACTCAGAAAAAAACATATTGTTTCCTAAATTAATTATAGGACCATTAAGGAACTCCAAAATATTTTAATGGAATCCCAATGATTTGATAACTCCATGTTAGGATAATAATTAAGCTTTAACAGTAGAATTCCTCCTAAAATTGACAGTTTTGGAATATCATCCTAGAGAATTTTTAATGGAAATACACCTTGTGATAACATAGAAATTAATTATCAGAACCCCTATCATGATATTTCACGTCGACCATACGTCCCTATCCATATGGAAACTACTCTAGGAGTTCCATCATATTGGGAAGAACTTGAGAGGCCAGAGCTAGCCATACAAAGTACTTCATCAATGTATAGAAATATCTTATCTCATCGATGGGATAATTCAAATGTGAAACCATAATATTCAAATTATTTAGGTTCATCCTTTGTTACATTATGGAGAATTATATATGATTAATTTCCATTTGATAAAACTATTAGAAAATGAACCTTATGTTCAGATCAATTAGATAAGTCCCTCCATGTCGATGAGGAACACACTTTGTACATATGGAAGTAACTAGTTAAGGGAAATATACATGTGATGTTCTAGCCCTTGGATACCTCCCATTATGGAATTATTTAAGCAATAAGGGAGTAATTTATACCTTTAATGTGAAAATATATATGGTTGACCCTTTATCAACTCTATAAAAAACATTTTTCCTATAGAGAGTATATTCACCACACTTTGATATTGATATTTTTTTTCATTAGACTGATTTTAGATCATTTTCAGTGGCCCGAAGTCCTAAGGAGATGATATAATGAGATTGCCTCTAAGAAATATTCCTTATTATTATAGAATAATTTTAAAAAATAATGACTGATTCCACACTTAATATCTGTATTAGGGGTTAAGGAGAATTTAGAGCATTATATTTTAGTCTGTTCATTAGCTAACCCAATGCATTAGAAAGCATGAATTATAATTTAATTGCCTTAGGTAACGTCTCGAGACTGGGTTTACACAAACCATATTTTACATCTAGAATAATTCTACTATGTCTAAAGCATAAAAATTAAAAATTTGGTAGGAGTTGGATATTTCTAGGCTCTTGCATTAAGCCGTTAGGAATGTTGAGTGAGCCTTCCAATTGAAAAAGATAAATCAAGAGAATCCTATAATTATTGAGAAAACCATCATATATAACAATTCATTCTTATGTAATGATCAAAATCCTACATGTTCCAGAACTAAAGTACACAAAATATGAAAGGTTTCACTTATTATCAGTATAATGATAATATAGGAGCAATATATCTTGTAGTATTGGGGAAATTTTTACCACCCTTCCACACCTAGTGTCATTAATTACCAATAAATATGTGGTGGATATGGTACCATAACCAAGAAAACCCTATACCATATGTTTGGGGGAATTATTAACCCTCCTCCCTAGATGAAGTCAGTTTTCTGTTGGTTGAGAGAGGCTTCCCTACATGGAAAAAATTCATTATTTCTGCTAATTCATGATCCACCCTTATCATCAATGAAATGATTTGAAAGAATAATTGGTGATCCTCCCAAAATAAAATTCTCTAAATTTCATTAAGAAAAATACAAATAATGGAAGATGAATCCACCCAGGGGCCATAAGAAAAAACATCTAGCAATGAGGTATCCCACTGAGAAGGATCATAATACTGAGTACACTAATTATAATAAATCTTCTCAATACTATGAAATAGATGAATAAAGGTTTCTCATTTCATGATATGCACCAGTAAACATCATTATCATTGACCCTGAAGATAAAAAATATCCAAATATTGATGAACAAGATTATAATGAAAGGAAACTTTTCAATAGGTGGTCCACATTAAGATTATTAGAGAATGCATATGTACCGTACATCAAAGGAGTGACTAGATATTTGTAGCTCCAAATGCATAACTACCACCCACCTAACAATATTCAACCATATATAAAGAAAAAGGGGTGGATATATCCTAATCACTACCTGATGAAGAAAATTTCTATGAATACGAGGCTATGATAGATGAATTGAAACATCTAAAAATTTAGTTACAAAGGGGAAATATTCTCCTTGAGTATATTTCCTAGGTGGATCCCAAAGTTTCATATTTGGAATATCTTTTTCAAAAAAAGAAAAATGCTTAATCACTAATAGGGGATCCCAATAATCAATCCAGATCCATGTATAAACAACTAGTTTACATAACCCCGATGGTTGGATAATATCAAGAGTTTCTTTTCCATGATATAAACCAATATAATATTAGGTAATCACCCCTAGTTCAATTAAAATCAAATCTCAACATCCAATGTATAGAAGCTAATTGTATTAGAATCCGTCTATCTCCCTTAACTATGCATTGGCCTAATCAGTCATTCCACTAGAATTTATTGACTCAATTCAATCCACAACCAATAGAATATAAATAAATGGAAGTGTTATTCACACTAGTATAAATATAATTAAATCTATATCTTGAGTGGGTGGAGGATACCCCACATCTTCCTAACTTTATAAATCCCACCTTTACTACCATTAATGGTATAGGGGACCTAGAGAAACACTTGACACACTTGATGTCCCAGTCAGGACCCATGATGATGATTCTTGAGTACAAAGAAGAAACCAAACTCAAATTATTCTTGTAAACTTTAAAAGTATCAGTTTTTTTTGGTATAGTAAATTTCTAACTAGTTTTTTTTCAAACTTGGAAGACCATCAACATAACTTACTTTATGAATTAAGATAAAAAATATAGTAGATGATGATTCTTAAACTCTTAAACTATAAAAAAGTAAAATTAGAGGGTTTTTTAATTCCTCACTAGGTGGAAGAGTATATAATATTCCATCAACATGTAGCTTCCTCAAGAACAACTACTGAAGGTTTGGATAGAAAATCTATGCGATAAATTGTAAACATCACTTATTACCCTGACATATCCCAATGGATTTCAAGAGTTTACGACCATAAAACAATTCTTGGAGGATTACATCTGAAAAAGATAGTCTAAATATTATCCCAATCCTAACACCAAGGTAAAAAGTTCTGGAAATGTCAAGATTACGTCAGTCGCACTTAAAACAATGCCAACACCAACTCTAACACCAAAATCAACACAATACCATGTGGTGTATTCCCCTAAATTTCCAGAAAAATGACAATACCCATGTTATTAATAAAATAAAGATCAAATATATTTTATTTTTGAATACATGAATAACAAAAATTATTCTTTCCTGAAAGAACAAGTTATAAGATACTTCATAGTTGCAATGGAGAGTGACCTTCTCAAGATACAAGAATCTAAGAGGCCCAAAGAAATTTCTCTCACTAGATAACCAAATTCTTGCCTCTTTGATAGAATATTAAGGTATAATATTTGAAATTTTTTCATCTTCAAGGAAATCCTCTAGAATATGGTGAATTCCTAGAAGGTCAAGTTGGAAAAACTACCAGCATAGGTAAACTACATCTCTTCCATCTCCCCAAAAGTGGATATATAATTGAAATAAGTTTAAACAATTAATATATATATATATATATATTTGATAATTCTTTGAACATTATTTCATTCAATCTATCCCAATCCATTCTTAAATAACAATTGAAAAAACCAATTTTGACCCCAATTCTATTCAAAACACCCTAGGAAGTGATCCCTTCATATTTCTATAGAGGTAAACATAATTACTATAACAATAATAGGGTATGATATGAAGAATGTTTTTCACATAATAAGAGAATATAGACCCTTCACAATTTATTTCCCCTGATATTTCAAGGATGGAGACCACCCCTCCAAACAGAACCCTCGTTATATAAAGAGTAACAATATATCCAAGTAGATGTCATCCACTTAGTGGACCCCTTAACTTATGAATAAAATTCATCTGAAAATGAAGCCGCTAACCAAAATTGGGGATTGTGAGTGAGAGAACACAAGGTCCAAGTAGTTGGGGTGGGGGAACACAATCATGGATGGCCTCAATATTGATGTTGCATCCACACCAAATCCACATATGTAGCCAATATTTAGAGGTTGATGGTTTCAACAGGCTCAACAAAAGCATCAATATACTTCCAAATCTTCCTAATCTAATTTAGATCCTATCATCATAGAGGATTATTTTGAAAACATACAACTATTCATAAAATACCATCCCATGAGTAGGATAGCTCAATAGAACACATAGGATGAAAACAAGACAACAAATTTTAATTATGAGGGAATGTTGTCAATGAAGACATCCTTAATAAGAAATCATAAATACAAGGAATTGTCCCATGCCAATAATTTCAAGACATTAGTACAAAGTTTTATATTCTCAATCAATTGACTGTTGTCTCAGACAAACTCTCAATTCTGGATTTGCTTTATCTCTCAAATTAACTAAGAGGATAACTCATTGATACCCTCTCAAGTACTTCAGAATTTGAGGTATAGGTTTTTATAGATGAAATTTATTATAAAGAGACCCATCCAACTGAATTTCATGTGACCATATCATTGACAGAAAAAAAGGATAACATGCTACAATATAAGGAGATCTAAAGCATCTGTATATGTTACAAGATCTGAAAAAATAGGTATTTTTCACTCATTGATAGATAATGGTTTTGGGATCAATTTCATCCCAGTCCAGATGCTTAGATTCATGGGCTATAGAGACACTTACTTGTCTCCATCCAACTTAACTATTTAAGGACATGATAAAAGTGAAAAAATCCACTCAAAAAGGTCAAGATGAGAGCTCAATTTTGAGATCTCAGATACAAATCTAAATTCATGGTGGTTTTTCAGGAAAATGATTTAAATTCATTTCTCAGGGGTCCTTCCTTTCAAACACATGTAGTAGTTCCCACATCATATCCCCAATTTTTAAAATAAATTTTCAATGGATAGGTTGAGGTACTATATAGAGATAACACCCATTTCAACTCATGTGAGTCTCAATATATAGACACATGTCTCTAAAATATGGATGAAAAAGAATTAATAAAGGATGATGATACCCAAATCACCACCCAAATAGCCTATAAGCTACTCCTTTCAATACATGGCATGATATCAATGGAGACTATATTTTTACAATCAATCAAATTGAGGTGATAGTCTTGGATCCTAGAGGTATCCAGTCCATGTGGCTATCATTGGTTAATAATATAAAACATTCAAATAAACAAGTTTAATATGTAAATTCATATACTACCATTCTTATGATCTCGATTGTTTCATCAAAACCCAACTAACTAGAAGGAATGTATGATTATTATGAGGATAACAATTACCCTCATGATGATGCCTCCAATGAATATCCCATCATAACATATCTTGGATCTAAAAATTCTTTAACCTCTCTTATACCCAATGAAATTGGAAAAAAATGGAAATGTGTACATAATTCTACTGAAAATGATTCCTCCTCATTAGCACCCATGATATTCAAAAATACCCTCTCATTATCCTTAGGAGGTCAAAATGTCCAATATTGTTTTCTAGATCCAAATAATCCCCTTCATCTTAAAGTATTGATGACATGAAGATGGAGGAATATGAAAAGGATGATATTATAGACACCCCTACCAAATTCATAGAAGGTGTCTAGACTACCATTTATGAATTAAAATATATGAATCTATGTATGGAGGAGGACCAATGATACACATTAATCAACGCCAACATGACCTCTGAAGAGAAAGAGGGTTATATTTACCTCATGAAATGGTATCAGGATTGGTTTTACTAGAACTATACTGAAATACCTGGACTAAATATTAAGGTTTATACCCATCACATGGGGCTACCAAGGGATCAACATGGTTTTGAACAAGAATCAAGGAGAATGCTTCCCACCCACAGTACCAAATTTGAGGTCGAAGTTGATAATTTGATCAAGGATAAGTTTTGTAAGGAATTATAGTACCTAAAATGGTTTTCCAATATCATTCCAATAAATAAGATGAATAGGAAGATCAAAGTCTTCATTGAATTTAGGGATCTTAATCAACACTTCCTAAATGATTAATTCCCTAATCCAATCACTTAACTATTGATTTATGTGACTATTTGATTCCAATACCTTTTCTTAATGGATGGATATTATGATTAAAACAAGATCAAAATTTACAATGAATAAGAAGAGGCCACTACAATTAGGGAACCCCAAATTGGTCACCTACTTTAGGGATCCCCAAATAATTTACTATTATCAAGTAATACCCTTCAGTTTGAAGAACATTGATGTCATATACCAACCGAAATTGAATAATATCTTTAAATATTTATTGGAAAAGGAATCCAAGTGTTTTATTCATAACCCAGTGTTAAATCTTGTCAGAACTATGATCATATTTCTAATCTGTATATAGTCTTTAGCAAAAGTTGAAAACATAGTTTAAAAATGAACTCCCTGAAGTGTTCTTTTGGTGTCAAATTAGGAAAATTACTCTACATTGTGGGATGCCATCATGGTATCAAATTGGATCTTGAGAAGACCAGTGTGATTCACAATATTCCTACTCCTCATAATCAAAATGAGTATAGGGAACTTTAGGTACGCCTTTCATAAATCATGAATTTTATATCCAACCTTATCATTTAATAATTTACCTTTATAAGATTGATGAAAACATGTTTATTTACCAATGGGATCAATATTTTTAGGATGTTTTTGATAGTCTCGAGAGATATCTCTAGCACCTGCCATTATTGATGATGATAGTGGAGGGAAATTAGTTATCTTTTACATGGAAACTTTTGAGAAATATATTAGAAAACTCTTTGCTTAGTGAAATAATACAGGTAAATAAAATAGCCTTTATTATCTCAATAAGAAAATTTTGGATGCTAAGACTTGATATTATGGTGTTGAGAATAATTACCTCAAATTAATCTTCACAGTTCAAAAATATAAGGCACCACCCACAATACCATGACATCCATTTGATATCCCATATGGATCTATCAATATACATCTTCAATTTTTCTATTCTAAATAGAAGTTTGTAAGATTAGAAATCCTTCCTTAAATAGTATAACATCCAGTTGTATCGTAGAAAGCTATTAAGGGGAAGGTATTGGAATATTTCCTCATTGAACACCCTAATTTGGAAAAGGTGTCAATGAATGTTGATATCCATAGTGAGGAGATATTATCTGTCCAACACACTTCTCACATATGAGAAATGTACTTTGATGGTGATTCCAAAAAACATAATAGGAATAAGGTTTGAAGATCTGAAGTTCAACTGAGTTGATATGGGGATTTTATTCATCACTCTAATGAAAATAGTTTTTCTATATTCTTTCCTATTATTATAAAGATGAAAAATAATGATGTAGAATACTAATCCCCCATCACATGCATAAATACAGCCTTTTAGATACAATTGGACCACCTAAATAATAGAAATGACTCTTAGATTGTAGTCAAGAAAATAAAAATGAATACACCATTAATAAGGAGGAAGTAATCCCCTTACTTTATTGTTCATGAGGATTAATGGTGGAATTCCCTTTCAACCCAACATTAGCATATGTTTCATGTTTTGGGAATTCCCACCCTGATGCATTGTCTAATGTGCCCATGGACCTATAAAACCTTGATCAAGATTAAATGATCTTCCATATCACACAACATAGGGTAATATTACCATTAATCGATAATGATATAAAGGAAATCTATTAAATGTGCACTGCCCTAAATATAGATGAGAATATACCATTGTTGACTGATCCCTGAGTTGAATGCATGTCTTTCATAATTGAATTATCAAAAATGGGATCCTTTAAGTAGATAAATCCAAGAAAGGGAAGGTTCATCACTGGGAGGTGAACTTAATCCTTTGAGATGGCTCAAATTTATAGAAATTCCTCAATAAAATAGGCTTATATGGGTTTCTCCTGACTGAAAGTTCATTTTTATTATCAAAGACACTTTTTGGGAAAAAGTGAGAAACCCCAAGTTCATCTAGGATAAGCACTAAATGAATAAACATAGGCATTAAAATGAAACTTGAACCTATTAGAATTCTTATCCCTAAAGAGTTTCCAAGAAAGAGAAGATACTTGTGTTTGTGGAGCATCATTTAGTAGGTCTTCAAAGCGGGACGCCATCATGTCCCACACTTGCATGTACTCTTCTTGTGTGATCTTCTCTTTATTGAATCCTCTAATTAAAAATCAAGTTTTTATTGTCTATCCAAGCACTCTACTCCCTATTAGTATTCACCCAAATAGGCCTTACCATCATCTTTTCCGCATCCTATATAGAGGAATTAATCACAAGGTATTATTCTTTCATAACTTCTCTGGAATGCAGGAGCAACTCCAAAAAAATATCTCCCTACAGGTCACCCTTAAGGAAGGCTTCCCTCCAATTTCCCTCCAAACGAATCGAAATTACAGCAGAGTTGGTAGAACTACCCTTCACCTTGTCTTGTGATTTTTTAGCAAATTGAGTCTCCATAGGTAGAGGTAAATATGAGTAGTCCTTTCAGCATTTTTACTGCCTTGCTGCCCCTTTCTCCTCCTCTGACCGCAAGGTTATTTATCATGTAATTTTGGATCACTATATTCAGTAAACTGACCGGATTACTCACTATCAGATTCCTCCCTAGGAAAACCAGTTTTCTGACCATGCCCTTCAATCTACAATATCTCAAGGAGGTTACCCTACATAATGGCTGGGGACCCGCTCCTCAAGCATGTTTTGTTCAAAGCCACACTCTTATGAGGACGTTCTATTCCAGAAGACTCCAGACCAGTAAGAACAACCTCATCATACAAAGCAGACTTAGTGACCTTAGTATTTCCCTCCTCCCCCTTTCTTTCATCCACTTCTGGGTTGATACCACTATCATTCTCACTAATTGAAGACTCCATAGGTAAAGGATGTATAACATGGGCATTAGTCGTGCACTCCTTCACACCAGGCTGAGGCTCCTCCAGGTCCTTCCTCATCCATCTAAAAATGCCACTAACTAGAGGGTTTTCATCCCAACAGTCCTTTTAAATTGCCCCATCCACCTTCTCCACTTCCACATGCTCCTGTTTAATGGTGTTTCCATTGGATACAAGATCCATGCCGCCTCCTATAACATCCATATCCCCCTGCATCTCCAACTTTCTAGATCCTCACCTACAAACCTCCAGCGAGTGACCCATTCTCATACAAACCGAGCAGAAATCCACCCAAGATTCTTGAACCACATGTTGTTTATATCAAAACTCTTCTCCTACTATTATCCAAACAAAATTAGAAGGGGTTATTGAAGCATCAGTTTCCACACAAGAATGAGGGTTAATCAAATGACAAAGCACCTGAGTTTAGCTGTCAGAACACAATAACCTATTAACTAGGTTCCCTAGCATCCTGAATATCGAAGGATTCTGGAAATGACAATGAATGTTAGGAAATATCACCCAAATTAGAATCGAGGGAGATCCATGCTTCATGTGAAACTCATAAGTCCATCTGAATAGAAAATATCAGGACCTGTTGCAGCTGCTTGGAGCGAAGGCCCATGCTTTTATCAGATCCTCTTCCGAAGCAAAGTGAATCATGATACTCTTCCTATCAAGAAAACCCATGGTATTCCATTCTTGAAAATCCCAGAAACCAAATACAAACCGATATAATGATTCCACCAAAGGTCATTGCTTCAAAAAATGAGCTATCAGTGTATGATTGAGGAGATTCAAAGCATCAGTAAACTCCGAGATTGAGAATGGGAGGTTAGGGAAACCATTGAACAACTCAGGAACCTTAGGTAAAAGAGAAGATGGAGAAAACAAAGGGAGGATATTGAGATTATAAAATTAGGAAAATGAGTGAGCCACTACTTTGAAGGATGACGAAGGCCCGTCCCCCATTGGGGGAGGAGGGGCCGACGTAAAGGCCATTGCCACCACGAAGCCGAAGCTGAACACTCAACGTCCTGAACCCTCAGCATCCCCAATCCCCTACAAGATGGGGTTATCTTAATTTCCAATAAATTATTTGGAATCCTCACTATTATATAGGAATTACACATAGGTGAATATGACACCCATAATTCTAGAACCAAGCTCTCCCCTAAAATCATGAGGCTTGGGTATTATTGGCCATTGATGATACAAGACTACATATAGTTCACTAGAAAGTTCCATGCCTGCTAGATATATGCCAAATTCATTTATCAACCTGAAAAACTATTATATACTAAAAAATATTTTTGTTTTTTCTACCATATATGGAGTGGATTCAATGAGGCCATATCCCCCAATAATAAACAGGAATCTCAAGTTCATACTCACTATGTAACCTCTTGATATTTTTTGATATATTTATTTTTAAAATTTCATTAGAAGCTTTCCTTACATGAAACAATACATTTAAAATAACCATGTCAAGGTATTAAAATATTAATATTCTATAATTATATAATTTTTAAATCATCCCATCAAAATTATCTTAGTTTATATTTTTTAAATTTGTTTGAAATAGTTAATTTGTGGGTGAATAATGAAAATACCAATTTTTAAAGAAAAACATACATTCTTTTCCTGTATTTTCAAAGAATTAATTTGAATTTATTTGGTTTAAAAATTTAAAAAAATTTATTTTTGTTAAAAATATTTAGTTTATACCTTTTCAAAAATCACTACACTTGATCTTTGTATACAAATACTTTTACACATAAAAAGTCATTTTCTTAGAAAAAATGTTTCATTGCACATTGAGGGATTATTATAAAATGAATTTGTACCACGTATAGAGATAGAATTTGATAAAATGGATTCCATATTAGGAATAATAAGGTTCAAATTTGGTAAATAGGTTTATTTTATATTTAGACATTATGAATAGAAATCGGGGTAAAAATTTTCGCCTTGGTAAAGGGTAAATTGAGTAATTAAGATTAAAAATAATATGATAAGAAACTAAAAATATAACAAAAACTTTAATTTCTTTCATTTTATGAGACTATTTCATCCATAATTATATAAAATTAAAAAATATGACCATTTTTCATTTAGATTTGATTTCGACCATTATAATATTTAAGTAAAGGATAAAATAAAAATTTCATTCTCTTCCTTTTAATATATATAATATTTGTGACAATAATAAAAACACCTTATGTTTGGTTATAAATTTCCATTTTAAATATTAATGAATTTTTTTATCATGGAATTTTATTTCAATTTTTTAAATGAAATAATTGCATGAAATGCTTACACAACACTGACAAATCATTTATTAAATTAATAGAAAAATAAAATAAATGATTTTAAAAATATTAAATGTAATATAATTTTAGTGAGTTGTAGTGACCCAATAATATTATAAATAACTATAACATATTAGTGATGTGTGAAAGGTTTATATTTTAATTACATTATTTTCATGTTGTTTTCAGTGTAAAATTAAATGAATACTTCAAAAAATGGAATTAATAATATTTTATAATAAATAATATTTTATTAATTGATTTAAAATTTACAAAAAACCTATATATGTCCAATTTAATTGTATATGGTTTAAAAAATTTAAACTTTTCCATTTATGGGCTTATTTACCTTTTATTTTAACATTATTGACCCTTTAGTAAACTTTTATAATAGGGTAATTGTCAAAAGGGATAAGAGGGGGTTAACACTAAAAGATAAGGGAGAAAAAAACTACAACTTGTCCAAATATTATTAGATGAGAGTATTTAGACTAATCCACAAATTAATTTTAATTATATCAATTTTGATCCATTTTTATATGAAGAATAATTTGTATCAGTTTAATACTTTATGAAATTCGAAGAATAACCATCCCCTTAATTATAAAAGAACATCCCTTTATCCAATTTCACATATTCATGAATATTTTCTACTCTTGATGATATAAAACTATAGATAAAACTTAAATGAGGATAAATTACCTTACCATTTAATTATATTGAAGCAGGAATGATTATCTATAAAATTTTATTAAAAATATGTTATATACTACATCAAAAAAAACTAACAAGTTTTAATTGGTTATGACGAAATAGTCATGACTTGATCTTGAGTATTTTTATATGGATTGGTTTATGATTATTTTCTAAACCAAAAAAATCCTAAGGGGGGACTCTTGGAGCCTCTATTATCTCAAATTTTAGCAACCATCAGTCTCCTTTCGATCATGGTGTAAAAATCCAACTTGAAACAGTAAATCCCCTCATAGAATGCCTTTTTATGATAATTTTACTCACATAAAATTGAGGGGGACTTGAAGATTGGGATACATAATGCGAGTCCATACATACTTAGAGAGAGGGATGACACATAGGTCATCAATGAGGAAAATAAAATTCAATTATTAAAAATTATATAACCATAAAAATCAATATATAATTTCATACATTGGTTGATCATCTCAAAATGAGTCAATTATTACAAATTAAATAATTAGATATGAAAAAATAAGACACACAATTTCAACCATACATTAGTTAGTCATCTCAATACCAGTCATCATACAATATTAATAACATGTTTTTTATTTATATTATGTTCTACATATTATAAATTTACCAATAAATATATCTAATAAATAATATATACACTTACACACACATCTATTTATATTTATACTTTCATGAAGATTTTACACTCTTTCAGGTGTAAAACTCTAGATAAAACCCTGATTGATATACATAATATCACTATTGATGCTGACATGATTACCAAGAAAGTAAATTTTAAAAAAAACATTTATATTTTTATAATAAATCATTAAAAGTTTAAAAAGATTTATTTAGATATAATTAATTAACTATGACCTAATCTTGATACTCCATCAATAGTTTGGTTTTTAATTATTTGATAAAACAACTAAAACCTAGGGAGGATCTTGGGGCCTCTATTATCTCATATTTTAGCAATCATTAGTCCCCTTTCAGTCATGATTTAAAAATTCACTTTCAAACAAAAACTCCTCTTGTAAAATGACCTTTTATTATAATGTTACTCACATAAATCTGATAGGGTATAAAGGTTTGGGATTCATAACATTTTTGAACCAAAACACAGGTCCTTACATAATTTAAAAAATGGACGACACACAAGTAATAAATGATGAAAATAAAATGCAATCATTAAAAATTATAAATCCTAAAAAAAGATATACAATTTCAATCATACATTGGTTGGTAATATCAAGATCAGACATCATACAATACTCATAACATTTTTTTTTGGGATACTTATTATGTTCAAAATATTATAAATTTAACTATAACTATATCTGATAAGTAATATATATCTACATATATATATCCCTATATTTATATAACCTGGTTACCAAAATTTAATCATTTAAATGTGTGTATATATATATTTAGGTAGGTTCTCTTTATTTACTTTTCTGTATTGAATATTATAATTTAAATTTATTTTCCTTCAGATATAATATACAATAATATTGTTGGGTCCTGAAATTTATATATATAAGATGAAGATAATTCCATTGTTTTTGAAAAGTGTACAGGTAATCCCTAAAGAAGAATTTGAAGAAAGGTATTCAAAGCGGAGGGGCTATGTAGGATGGATTTCTCCCGCAAAGCATAAATCACTTCATAGACCATCACTCTGCATGGTGCTTCTCTACTTCATGAATCACACCACATATGAAATATTTAATAGGAAAAGATGGACCATTGGCCCACATAAATGAAACCAAGTCATTTTTGGGGATGGGTGGTGATTTCCATCCTTGCGAACGACCATACCCCGTGAATGAAATAGTTTTCAGGATAAGGTGGTACCACAAGTACCTATGAACAAAACCAATTTTTTTCAAGGTTTGGTGGTGATTTCCACCCCTAAAAAATACCATCCTAGGATAAAAAAGGTCTTGGGATAAGGCGGTACCACTAACACACGTAGAAGAACCAAATTCATTTGCATGGTTGGGTGGTGATATGCCCCCATGGATGACTTCCCCCACGAATGAAATCATTTATTGGTCAGGGTTTCCTCCTAGGATAAAAAAAAGGAATGTGGACCACCATAGATGACCAACCTTCTTGGTACCCAGTCCCTCTATTCCTCTATAAAAGACCCCTGAGAGAAAGTAAGGGAGGACACTCTAAAGGATGACAAAACAGAGATCACGGGAGGAGAGACTAAACGAGATTTGAAGCATGGATTTTTCTACTCCCGAGATGTAAAAATTCTCCAAATATCATCAAGGAGGAAATAATAAGTCATCTATCCTTCCATGAACATAAAACCACTTTATGGACACCATTCCATGAGATATAAATAGATGGTCCCTTTGTGGCCCAGCACCCCGCATAGAAAAATTCCTTGAAGGAGGAAACCTACCCCCTGTGTAGAAAAACTCTATATAGGAGAAAATGAACCCATGAAAAATGCTACATAGGAAGAACATAGCCCCACGTAGAGACATGCTACGCAGGATGATCCTAGGTCCATATAGTACAACGTTGCATGGATGGTACCCTCACCCATGTAGAAACCTACTACGTGGAGGGGACTACATTTCATATAAGAACTTTCTACACATAATGAATAATCCTAGGGAATTTTTCTCTCACCTCCATTCACTCCCTTATGTCATGTCATCATGCCCCACTTTATCCCCTCTGTGAACTACTATAATAGCATTAGTATAATGACCTTCCTAAGCCACCTGACATGTATGGTCAGATCATTAGGCACATCAGCATGTCCCCTAGAGTCTATATACCTGTAGTAAGTGGAGTCACATGTGTAACATCTTCAACAAGGAGGGCCATGAAAATATCTTTAGGTCTATATTCCCATGGTAATGAGGGTACCGACCTCAGAGGTACTCACATGAACCTCCCTATTCTAGGGATTTATGGGAACCAATGGACATTCCCTTCGATGAGGGACACTACCAAACATTCCTTTCCACCCAAGTAATAGCAATGGAATCCCTCCTAGAGTAATCCCTAAGACTTCATTGTAGTATGTGGCACTGGAGATCCTCTTCTCTAGCCCATGATGTATTTGAATAGATCAACAAATGTGACTATGCAAGTTACCAAAATAAAAGACGAGACATGAACACTCAAACACCTATCCCTATCCCTTTGGACTTCAATGCCTCATCTATCAGCGGATAGAGTGGATCATGTGATATTCAGATCCACTACACCCTCTTGTTTCTCTCCCTAAGTATTACTCACATGGTTTTAGAGGTTAGTTGGAATATTGAAATATGTATGTTCCCAATTTATATGGTCCTTCTTCATATATGTAAGCCCCAACCATCCTTCCTATGAGCCTCCAATAAGGTGTAAGCCCCATGTTAATGAAATACGTGGGATTTTATTTCTGACTAACTTGGATACGTAGGCATCATCCTTGAGATCCAAACCGAACACTCAAATTCACTCTAATGTTCTTTGGGACACATTCTTATTAGGATCACATACACATGGGAGACTACATATCTTCTAGGTCCCTTGGGTAGCTCCCATGCGTAATCTTCAATCATATTCTCCTCTGGTCCTCCTATAAGGTGTAAGCCCCAATATATTGAAATATGTGGGATTTGTTTCATGACTAACTGGGATACATAGTAAGCCTCCCTAAGGTCCAAACCCAACACTCAAATTCATCCAAAAGTTCTCTAGTCCCCATTCTCGGTAGGGTTATGTCCACCTGGGAGACCACATGTCTTCTACGTCCCATGACCTATCATGGTGTAAGTCCCACATTATCCTTAACCAAGCAACCTTCATTTGGACATCTTTTCCACATGATCTAAAACTGCATGGTTGGGTCCTTATCGCACGACCTTAAAAGGTGATGTTCCATGTTATGTGGCACTGAACTATGTTGTTTTTGATTCCTTTCATGAGGATATATAGAAGTCCCACTATATGGGTTTGATCCCAACACCAAAATAACTTATTTCTCCCTAGATGATGATAAAATCCATAGTTCCCCACTATATGGATTAAAATTACCATCACCCTAATAAGGGACCAAAGAATCTCTCATATCCTGTACAAAAAGGGTTTTGTGGATGTAGAACCTTTGGTTTATCTATATTATACATACTTGGTAATGAAAAAAGTTTTCAGAAACATATCTTTAATCTATAAGAGAGTCTTGGAATAGGAAATATTTCCCCTAAAAAGGGTGCGATGATCCTGAATTTCCATCCTCTCAGCCAATGTAAGTTCTTAAGTGTTTTTGGCCAAGTCACCCAATGAAAAACTAACATTAGAATGTATATTCCTGATTCATCACACATATAAGTTTCATTGGATGTTCCCAACTCCACAAATGAAACCCGCTAGAGACCATTCCAATATAATGTACATGACATGACTGATTGCACACAATTCAAACCCCTATAATCAACCATCGAGTACATGAATATTAAATCAGAAACAAAATGGTGAACTTGATGTAAATCCTAAACCAAGGTGGTGGTTTTACCCCATGTCAGGCTATTTTCACATCCAAAATGGAATAGGGCCAAACAAGACCATCAATTACGCATGTGGTCATGAGTTTCAGGATTGATTATATTTTCTTGTCTGTATTTTCACAAATATTATAGGAAATTTTAAGAACTCTCTTCAATCAAGTGGCGTATCATCAGTTTTCAAAGACATGCACATCATCCACATCACTGGCCAGGTCCTTAACCAAATGAAGGATGCCATCAACCACCAATTGTCTCCAATGATGGGTTTCAAATGAACGGGCTAGGGAGTACCACTGAAATGGTAATCTCCCCACCATGGAGGTAGCTAGATAGGCCCTCTAATACATGAGACCACACTAGCCACCTGCCCAGTGACAGTTAGTAGTCCAGAACCAGAAAACTACACTAGCTATCTCTAACTATTTTGGGAGCCTATATCTTGAACATGATAATGTTTTACTCCCTTTCCATAGGGGTTCTAATAATGTCATCACCATTTACTTCATCCCAACAACATAGGGGTCTCACTAAGGGGACCATATTAGAAATCATCGACATCAATGTCATGCGGAACAGAATCCTTATCACAAAGAGGATATCATCCAATGGGAACCAACCAAATCCAAATACACCCAAGTCCCCCAGGTGGCCCACAAAGTTCGATGATCAAATAATCAGTAATAGGACATTTTTGTTTTTCTATCTGATGAAGCCCACCAAGTAAATGTGGTGGCAACGTATGGGAATATGTATATTCCTGCTCACTCTTATAAAGCATGTCAGTCAAATACGATATAAAAATATGAGAAGACATCGATTTGTTCTCATTCACATCTAGCCCTCCATGAAAATATGTTGAAAACCAACTCGGATCATATTTATATCCCTGTTAATTCAAATGAATCTCATTATTCAAATACAATGACAAACTACGATAAGATTTAAATTCATATAAATGAACATGAAGCTAGTCAGTCAAATATGATGGAAACCTACTAGAATACTCAAATTCATACTAATACACACCAATCCCTCCGTGAAAGTCAAAAGACAACAAACTATGATAATGTTCATATCCTTTATTGAAAAAAGGCATCTATCCAGTCAAATATGGTGGATGAATATGAGCGGATGAAAATTCCTTTGAATTCACACTAATACTATCATAAAAATATGAAGGAAAAGTATAGGTAGACACATTTTTTTTACATAAATCCATCCCATTGATCAAATATGATAGAAAATGGACATACATATATATATATATATATATTCCTTCTCACTCTTATCAATTCATTCATCTAAATACAGAAACAACCAACTATGGTAAGATGAAAATCCCTACTCACAAACATGAATATTTTCAGTCAAATATGGTAGAAAACTATGAGCATATGCAGATTCCTACTAATAGACATGAAGACCACAAGTCAAATACTACATAAAGTGATGATATGATTAAAATTCCTATGGATACATACCAATACCATTAATAAAATATAGATGAAAAAAAATTATATCCAAATCCCTACTCATAAACATGAAGCATGTCAGTAAAATGCGGAGGAAAACTATGTGGAAATTTAAATTTCTGCTAATTCTCAAGAAGCCTTTGAGTCAAATACGATGAAAAAAAATGTGCAAATGAAAATTAATATCGATTCATATCAAGATTGTCAGTAAAATACAGCCATAAAAGAGTATATAAAAGTCCCTACTCACAAATATGAATCCCTCCTTACAAATATGGTGGAAATTGGGAAACATAGTCAATAAATATCTTATAAAAATCAAGGGAAGACTCATATTCATGCCCCAAAAAGGAAATATGAAATATATTTCCATTACCATCAAGGATGTATCTCAACACATATTAGAAATTATGGAGGGTCAGATATCAATCTTTTACCATATCCTACATACTTTAAAATATATAATCACATCCATGGAAATAGTAAGGAGTCAGGACTAAAGCCCTACCTCCTCAAGTGGGGTGGTCACTAAAGAGAATACATTCATCCCTTCTCCTATCCATGAGCATCATCATTAATATTCCCTAATAAATAGAAAATAGGATTAATCCCAAAATACCTATTCCAAATGGGGGAAACCATTCCTCTTCGGTGGCCGATCCAAGGCAGGCATATATCCCTACAAAAATTCTATAATCTTACCAACGTATTTTAGTAGAACCGTAGGATCCAATAAAACATACATCTATATATGAAGGCAATAACTTATAGCAAGAAACCTTAGTCACCTTCAAGAGAGCACCCAAAATGAAATTGTGACAACGATGACTGGAAAATGAAGAGTAAATTTATAGCTCTTCTCTGCTTGAAGCTAGAGTTTAAGAGTCCATCAGACACATTTCCTTGATGTCGCATGATATTTATAATTTTTAACTAGAATTTGGGTTGGAATATTTTAGTCGCGAACGTCCTCCCTATAACATTATTACCAGCATCTCTGAAGGTCCTCCCCAGAGCATCTACCATAAAGGCCTCCTTCGTGGGCACAATCCTATTGATCATGAGAGCTTATATTATGATGAGAATCACGATAACCCTCCTTTTAGTTAGAAGATAAAATAGAAAGAGGTTCCTACCCTTTAGTTATTCTTCCATGAAGGTACACCCTAGGGTATATGTTGTATAAATTCTCCATGTAGTCAGACATCAAGATATGATGGTAGTCCTCGACTTGATGGAATTCATTATGAAGGTCCTAACTGAAGTGACATATAATTTTATAAATAATGTCCTCACATTACTATCGTCCTCTCTGATGGTCCTCCCCATGGTATACTGTAACAACCCGAGATTTTATGAAAAATATTCTTTTTAATTTCATTAATGTCTTGTGTTGTATGCTACACCAAAATGATCTTGCACAACACACATCCTTGACTTGCCTTGAATTAAACACAATCGCGACCTTCCTCGATAGCGCGTGTAGTACGCAATACCGAGTTTCACTAAACAACGATATGCTATTAAAATATTATTAAAACTAGCTGTTATGAATAGTAATAACAACTTTTTGAAATTTTGTAAATTTTAGTTTTCAAAATGGACTTCATTTTGGATTCGGAATATCCAAATTAGCTTAGGGTGAAATTTCGGTACTTTTCGGATAACTTTCATTTTCTGATGAATAGTGAAAATTACTAAATTTTAATTAAAAACAACCTTTTTAATCAAAATAATTAATAGTGATAAATTATTAATTTGAGTGGTTTTAAAGTATATTTAGAATATATTTTTACAATTTAATACAATGTTTGTCATTGTATTTAATTTCACATTTAAACCAGACATAAACAAGTGTCAATCTTTTGATAGTTATTATCTCTTAAGAACACACTATTTGTTTTGATGACGGGAATTAATTTTTAAATTAAGTAATGCAACTGATATGTTTTGAATTTGGTAAAATAGACAGAATTTTTGAGTTCATAATATCAAATATAGCTTAGGACTAATTTTTGGTATTTTTCTGGAAACATTCATTTTTTGATGAATAGTGAAACCACTAAGTGGTAGTTAAAAAAATGAATTTTTCATAAGACTTAATTTTACTGCTTCTGTGAGTGGAATTTCAAAACTCCGAGAGACATGGTTGATGTCAGTAAGTAAAATGTGGTTCAATGAGATGAAAATAATTTTTGGTGAATTGTAACTTTTTACTTTTTTTACCACGGTTAAAAGTAAATAGGGTAATTAAGGGTAAAAATGATATTATTATTACCCTAACACATGTACTAATTCTATTGGATAAGTGTAATTCGACCAAAAATAGCTTTAGGAATAAAATATGACCATTTAGGCCCACTTGGATTAGATTAGGACATTTATTATTAATTTATTTAAAGAAGGGTTAAAATAGTTAAAATCAAAGTTTAATAAGTAAATAATTTTTAATATAAGGTTATAAATAAGATAAATTCGACTATAAATATTCATTAGAAATATAAAAAGTTTCCTACATAATGGTATATTATGTTTAATTTTTAGATATTAAATAATATAATTTATTTATGACACAAAGATGATGCAGTAATTATCTTATTAATGAAATATTGACATAATTGATGTTATAAATACCCAAATAAATGTAATTTGAGACTTTTTTTGAATTCCACTAATTTTATAGGTTAATATGATATGTTATTATTGATTTAATTAATGTTTTTATAACTAATAATTCTGTTATGATTTTTACAAAAATCAATTACTAAATAGTGTCAAAATTGACATAAAATAGTTTTTAAAACAAATATTAAATTATTAATTGTTATTTTATTCCTAAAAATCTAAGGTTAGGAAAAATGACTTAGATAAGGTTATATATATTAATAATAAACAACTTGGGGTTAGTTTGGCTGCTTATAGTAAGTTTATTAACCTTATAGTATAAGAACACAAGAAGACACGGTAAAAGTAAAATTATTTAACTTAAAGTTAAATATAAATGATAAGGTTAAAATAGGAACCTAAACTTGTATAAATTCTATTTAATGAGATTATTTCGACCCATCCCCACCTTATCTTCGAAATAAATCAATTTTTAGCTATTTCAAACCGAATATGGCTTTATAATAAAATAATATTTTTATTTATTCCAAAGGTGCCCCTCTCCTCCCTTATTAAAGGGCACCTCCTCCCTCTCTTCCTCACACCAATTTTAGTTTTCAAGCTCGACCAAACCCTACCAAATTCTCTTATAAACTTCCCAATAAACATCATAGAGGTTCTGGTCTTCCTCAAAGACCAATTTTAGTGTCCTAAAAGGAGATCTCAAAGAGGCGCTTCAAAGAAGAGGTAATGTCCGATTACCAATTCTTTAAACTTTATTTCTTATTAAACTTCTTCTTATTTAGTTGTTTCATTATGAAGTAATAAAATCTATATCACTCATATACTTATATGTTATTATAATTATGAAACAACCCTATTTCACCATCTATCAATCCTACGGAAAACGAAATCACCGCTCGTGCGTACGTACGGACTACTGTCTCCACAACGCGATGAGATTCAGTTTCCATGTTAACCATATAAGAATGATTATAAAGTATATATAAGAAATAATAATAAAATATATGAAATTATAATGCTACTGTATTTATGTATATATGTATGTCATCTTCTTAATTCCATTCAACTCAATAAGGAAACGAAAACAGCGTTCATGCATACGTACGACCTACCGTCTCCATGAACGGTGTATTTCTTCCCATTTATCTATCTATTATATATATGTATATTATGAATATATATTATATATAAATCATGTTTTATATTCTGGAATTATGAAATCGTGATCTAAGTAATAATATGAATAATTACAACTCAAAACACGGACGACAGATGAAACAATTTTACCCAAAACACTCTTTAACATGGAATTTACAAAAGAACGGGTAATATAAAGTCATAAGTGAACCATATATGATATAATAACAATGAATATGATTATTTAATAAGTCAATGACATTATTTAAATCATTATACAGGAGGTTCAGATACATACGAAGCATATCGGACATAAGGTAAGGGATAAATTTTGCAAATCTCATTTTTATTCGAGATTTCTTATTCGTAAGTATTTACGGGGGTTATTTCTATCATCCATGTCCATGTTTTATAAAAGTGTTTTCATGTATGTTTAAAGTCATTTTTTCCCATTTTTGACTTTTTGACTTTTACTACATGTTATGTAAGGAATCTTTCTTTTTTTTTTACGTTAGGAGGTACTTTTTTAACTTTTTCGACAAAAGTATGAGAAGAATGTTTTTTTAACTTATACGAAATGAAAGGATTTTTACAGTTTTATAAAGCCTTATTTTCATGAAGCTTCCTCCAAAAGATTTCATGACTATTTTAAACAAAATCTTTTTCTATTAAAATTTCATGACGTTTTGTGAAAAGAAATTGATTTTGAAGAAGAAAGGATATTTTCCTCAAGAATTCATTTCATGTGTTTTATCAAAACCATTTTCCATATATGATGACATTATTTCATATGTGTATGTTTCAAGTATAATATCTCTATGATTTACATGGTTTATCTTTTCTTATTATGAAATGATATCCATTTATTTTATATGGATTGTGTGATGATTGGATGATGTTTATGAAACCCATTTTATTTATTGTGTTTTTTATGAATGATGTATGTTTATTTTGTGGCACAAGTAAGAATGATTTCATTATGAGATGGGTGAGACCTATATCTCCCTACAATGCACTGGGTAAAGATTTTATATCTCATGAGATAAACGTGGCTGGAACGGTAAGTTAATCCGGTTCAGTGTTACAGGACTGAAACGAGGAGTGAACTCGATTCAGAATGGGACTTTGTCCACTAAGATGGTCTTGGCAGCAATGCCTTGGCTACTATGGAAATCATTACAAGTGCTTAATGGATTCCACAATTACATGTTTTATTCCCATGCTATTCTATCATGATTGATGTTCCTTTATGATATATGCCTTACGTACTTCCAAGATTTATATCTTTTCTCAAGGTTTTAATGTTTAGATTTCATGTTCAAGTTTTCTCTTTAAAATGTTTATGAATTGTTTTATGTTCTCTATGTTTGCCCTTAATGAGCAATTGAGCTCACCTTTTTTTATGTTTTATTTTCCCCAAGAAATAAAGAAATGTTTTAGTTAAGGAAACAAAAATGGGACGATCGTTATGGGAGATGTTGAAGATCTTTTAATATGATTAGTTTTTTATATTCCGAGTTTCCAAAGACACTAAACTATTACGGTCCTTGTGTGTCTATTTTTGCTATGTATTAAGTATTCCGCAAAAGTAATGTAATGTCCATGTATGTCAAGCTTAGGGTCTCTACAGTTGGTATCAGAGGAAAGGTTTTATCAACCTTTGGAAACGAGGATGCGAAAACGTTAGTGAGATCCCTAGATATATTTTTAAGGTATGTCTAGGGATGTCCCTAAGGATAAGTATATGGATAGGATATAGTCCTAGAACTATGGTAACGATATTAGAATTTAACCTAAGTTGTTAGATATTGAGGGTACTCCCCCTTTACTATTTTTTTCCCTAGGATGATTTTTTCCTCTCACACTATTCTTTTTGGGTTTTAGAAAATGGCTGGAAACAGGAAGATTCGTGATAATGGAGGATATGAAGGACAATGGAATGATATTCTTCACGAGAAACCAAATGAAACGGGTTTTAGAAGTCTAATCATCGTTATTATGCCTAATCATAAATATCATAATATGATCAATAATATAAACTTTGGTAAGTTTCCTGACTCAGATAATAAGAGAAAGATGGAGTTTCATGATGATCATAGAGGAAAGAAACTTCAATTTCCCTCATGTAAATCATGTGGGAAGAGGCATCGGGGAGATTGTTTCAAAGGAACTGGAAGATGCTTTGGGTGTGGAAAAGAAGGACACAAAGCCAGTAAGTGCAAAGGAAAAGGTTCAGTTAACACCAGGGATGAGGATAATGGTATTGCTATGACATCAACAATGGTTAAATGTTTTAAACATGGAATGTACGGGCATTATGAAAACCAATGCCCTAAGGGAAAGTCTCATGAAGAGAATCAGTATGGTCGTATGGGTAGTATTTGTGTTGATGATGATGAAGAGACTACAAATGATATGTGAGATGAAAGAATTGTTGAAGCTCGGTCAATGGTTTAAGAAGGTAGTGGAATGATTACATGTTTATCAAGTGTAATGTTGTATAAGTAATCTCATGGTACTATGGAATAAAGATACATCTAAGGATTGTTACACTGTTGTCTTTCCTATGTTCTGAAAGTGTATGATTAATGGTATTAGTAACCATGAATGGTTATTCAGATATTTTTGGAAAGTAGATGATATACGCATAATGAAGGGATAAGAAGATAATGAGATGTTTGATTGTATTCATGAGCTCATGATTGATATAAGGACTAAGTGATATCATGGTTTGAGTATATAGAATTTTGAGGATTTTGGTATGTGGAAAGTGTTAACTTTTAACTGCATTCATGTTTTCACTAAGGTTCAATGGGTATTAATTTTTCAAGAGAATACATGATTAAGGCCTTCAAATGTTTGGAATGTGACCAACAAGACATATCTTATGATATATGGGGATCAACGATGGTATTAAATCTCTGGTAATCGTTTTCACTATATTATGAGAGTGGACTGCAGTATTATGGATAAGCCTAAAGATTGGAATGGATTATGTTGTACATAAGTTAGTATTGTTTAAGGATAGAAGTTTTTTTGATATTATTGATGGGATGTTATAGTAATATAGTTTTAGAAAAAGGACAACCTGCAGGACGGGCGACAGCCCATCGCGTCGGACAAGGCTGTGGGAATCGAACCCACAACTGATGTGTGACTGACTTTTATCGCCTACCACTGGCCTACAGGAAGTCCCTAGTTAGTAGAAACTAGTTTTATTTTATTAAGCGGTATGATATATGAAGTATAAGTTCATTTTTGGAACCATATACGATTAATCTAACTATAAGATGGACTTATAAATTTTGCTAACCTTTTGTTTGAAAGAGATGGAATGACCCATCATTCTATCACATGATCTGCTAACACATCACGAATAACAAATTCAACTTCATTTCTTTAAGGGATGAAGTGGAAATTGTTCAATTCACGAACAACAGTGAGATTGTACCAAAATCATGCAAGTATTTCTTTTAATTCATCAACTTTAGGGAAATGATCTTGAAAACCAAAAATGTTGTCCTAGTTACCTTATATCCGATGAATCAGATGGTACCTTAGATCATCACAAATCAATAGCTTTGTGATTGCTGGCTTTTCCATAGCCATGTTCTCTACCACTCTCCATCAGAACATGATGATTAGATTTCTCTTCCATATCCATATTTTCACCTATGTGGAAACCCAGTGATTATTTTATTTGGGTAACCGTTACGTTTCATACTTTTGTTTTTAAAGATTGGTTTTGGTATTCGTTTTTATGATGTGGGTTTCTATTAAAGAAACTTTCGAGTAGTAAACCATTTATAACCCCGACGAATTTTGAGGGAGAAATTCATTTTAAGGGGGGTAGAATGTAACACCCTGAGATTTTATGAAAAATATTCTTTTTAATTTCATTAATGTCTTGTGTTGTACGCTACACCAAAAGGAGCTTGTAAAACACACATCCTTGACTTGCCTTACATTAAACGCAATCGCGACCTTCCTCGATAGTGCATGTAGTACGCAATACCGAGTTTCACTAAACAACGATATGCTATTAAAATATTATTAAAACTAGCCGTTATGAATAGTAATAACCACTTTTTGAAATTTTGTAAATTTTAGTTTTCAAAATGGACTTCATTTTTGGATTCGGAATATCAAAATTATCTTAGGGTGAAATTTTGGTACTTTTCGGATAACTTTCATTTTCTGATGAATAGTCAAAATTGCTAAATTTTAATTAAAAACAACCTTTTTAATCGAAATAATTAATAGTGATAAATTATTAATTTGAGTGGTTTTAAAGTATATTTAGAATATATTTTTACAATTTAATACAATGTTGGTCATTATATGTAATTTCACATTTAAACCAGACATAAACAAGTGTCAATCTTTTGATAGTTATTATCTCTTAAGAACACGCTATTTGTTTTGATGATGGGAATTAATTTTTAAATTAAGTAATGCAACTGATATGTTTTGAATTTGGTAAAATAGACAGAATTTTTTTATTTCATAATATCAAATATATCTTAGGCCTAATTTTTGGTATTTTTCTGGAAACATTCATTTTTTGATGAATAGTGAAACCACTAAGTGGTAGTTAAAAAAAATGAATTTTTCATAAAACTTAATTTTACCGCTTCTGTGAGTGGAATTTCAAAAATCCGAGAGACACGGTTGATGTCAGTAAGTAAAATGTGGTTCAATGAGATGAAAATAATTTTTGGTGAATAGTAACTTTTTACTTTTTTTTACCACGGTTAAAAGTAAATAGGGTAATTAAGGGTAAAAAAGATATTATTTTTACCCTAACACATGTACCAATTCTATTGGATAAGTGTAATTCGACCAAAAACAGCTTTAGGATTAAAATATGACCATTTAGGCCCACTTGGATTAGATTAGGACATTTATTATTAATTTATTTAAAGAAGGGTTAAAATAGTTAAAATCAAAGTTTAATAAGTAAATAATTTTTAATATAAGGTTATAGATAAGATAAATTCGACTATAAAAATTCATTAGAAAGATAAAAAGATTTCCTACATAATGGTATTTTATTTGTAATTTTTAGACATTAAATAATATAATTTATTTATGACACAAAGATGATGCAGTAATTATCTTATTAATGAAATATTGACATAATTGATGTTATAAATACAAAAATAAATGTAATTTGAGACTTTTTATGAATTCCACTAATTTTATAGGTTAATATGACGTGTTATTATTTATTTAATTAACTTTTTTCGAACTAATCATTCTGTTATGATTTTTACAAAAATCAATTACTAAATAGTGTCAAAATTGACATAAAATAGTTTTTAAAAACAAATGTAAAATTATTAATTGTTATTTTATTCCCAAAAATCCAAGGTTCGGCCAAATGACATAGATAAGGTTATATATATTAATAATAAACAACTTGGGGTTAGTTTGTCTGCTTATAGTAAGTTTATTAACCTTAATAGTATAAGAACACAAGAAGACACGGTAAAAGTAAAACTATTTAACTTAAAGTTAAATATAAATGATAAGGTTAAAATAGAAACCTAAACTTGTCTAAATTCTATTGGATGAGATGTTTTCTACCAACCCCCACCTTATCTTCTAAATAAATCAATTTGAAGCTATTTAAAACCGAATTTGGCTTTATAATAAAATAATATTTTTAGTTATTCCAAAGGTGCCCCTCTCCTCCCTTATAAAAGGGCACCTCTTCCCTCTCTTCCTCACACCACTTTGAGTTTTCAAGCTTGGACAAACCCTAAAAAATTCTCTTCTCCACTTCCCTAGAAACATCCTAGAGGTTTTGGTCTTCCTCAAAGACCAATTTTAGTGTTCTAAAAGGATATCTCAAAGAGGCGCTTCAAAGAAGAGGTAATGTCCGATTACCAATTCTTTCAACTTTATTTCTTCTTCCACTACTTCTTATTTAGTTGTTTCATTATGAAGTAATAACATCAGTATCACTCATATACTGATATGTTATTATATGTATGAAACAACCCTATTTCACCATCTATCCATCCTACGGAAAATGAAATCACCGCTCGTGCGTACGTACGGACTACCGTCTCCACGACGCGATGAGATTCAGTCTCCATGTTAACCATTTAAGAATGATTATAAAGTATATATAAGCAATAATAATGAAATATATGACATTATAAAGCTACTGGATTTATGTATATATGTATGTCATCTACTTAATTCCATTCAACTCAATAAGGAAACGAAAACAACGTTCATGCGTAAGTACGGCCTACCGACTCCATGAACGGTGTATTTCTTTCCATTTATCAATCTATTATATATATATGTATATTATGAATATATATCATATATAAATCATGTTTTATATTCTGGAATTATGAAATCGTGATCTAAGTAATCATATGAATAATTACAACTCAAAACACGGACGACAGATGAAACGATTTTACCCAAAACACTCTTTAACATGGAATTTACAAAAGAACGGGTAATATAAAGTCATAAGTGAACCATATATGATATCATAACAATGAATATGATTCTTTAATAAGTCAATGACATTATTTAAATCATTATACAGGAGGTTCGGATACATACAAAGCATATCGGACATAAGGTAAGGGATAAATTTTGCAAATCTCATTTTTATCCGAGATTGCTTATTCGTAAGTATTTACTGGGGTTATTTCTATCATCCATGTCCATGTTTTATAAAAGTGTTTTCATTTATTTTTCAAGTCATTTTTTCCCATTTTTTACTTTTTTAATTTTACTACATGTTATGTAAGGAATCTTTCTTTAGTTTACGTTACGAGGTACTTTTTTAACTTTTTCGACAAAAGTAAGAGAAGAATGTTTTTTTAACTTATACGACATGAAAGGATTTTTACGGTTTTATAAAGCCTTATTTTCATGAAGCTTCCTCCAAAATATTTCATGACTATTTTAAACAAAATCTTTTTCTATTAAAATTTCATGACGTTTTGTGAAAATAAATTGATTTTGAAGAAGAAAGGATATTTTCCTCAAGAATTCATTTCATGTGTTTTATCAAAACCATTTTCCATCTAAGATGACATTATTTCATATGTGTATGTTTAAAGTATAATGTCTCTATGATTTATATGGTTTCTCTTTTCTTATTATGAAATGATATCCATTTCTTTTATATGGATTATGTGATGATGGGATGATGTTTATGAAACCCATTTTATTTATTGGGTTTTTTATGAATGATGTATGTTTATTTTGTGGCACAAGTAAGAAATATTCCATTATGAGATGGGTGGGACCTATATCTCCCTCCAATTCATTGGGTAAAGATTTTATATATAATGAGATAGACATGGCTAGAATGGTAAGTTAATCCGGTTCAGTGTTACAGGATTGAAAAGAGCAGTGAACTCGATTCAGAATGAGACTTTGTCCACTAAGATGGTCTTGGCAGCAATGCCTTGGATACTATGGAAATAATTACATATGCTTAATGGATTCCACAATTACATGTTTTATTCCCATGCTATTTTATCATGATTGATGTTCCTTTATGATATATTCCCTACATACTTCCAAGATTTATATCTTTGCTCAAGGTTTTAATTTTTAGATTTCATATTCAAGTTTTCGCTTTCAAATGTTTATGAATTGTTTTATGTTCTCTATGTTTTCCCTTAATGAGAAATTGAGCTCACCCTTTTTTTATGTTTTATTTTCCCCAGGAAATAAAGAAAGGTTTTATGTAATGAAACAAAAAGGGGAAGATCGTTATGGGAGATGTTGAAGATCTTTCAATATGATTAGTTGTTTATATTCTGAGTTTCAAAAGACACTAAACTATTACGGTGCTTCTGTGTCTGTTTTTGCTATGTATTAAGTATTCCGCAAAAGTAATTTAATTTCCATGTACGTCAAGCTTAGGGTCTCTACATATAAATTCTATAAATTCTCCCTACAATTAAACATCAAGCTATAATGGTATTCATCTCCATGATGGAATTCTCTATGAAAGACCTCCCTATAGTGACATCTCATTTTAGTAAAAATGTTATCCCCTGGTTGTTGTCTTCCCTAAAGGTCCTCCCTAGGGTATACACTAAATAAATTCTACAGTCAGACATCAATCTATGATGGTAGTCCTCAACATGATTGAATACATTATGAAGGTCCTCTATGCAATGACATCTCATTTCAGCAAGAAGGTCTTCCCCTTACTGAGTCAAGTACAAAAAATCCTTCATATTTTGAGGATCTTGGGTAGATGGGTCTAGACATGTTAGATATTATATCAATTAAAAGATAAATCCTTTCTTAACCATAATATAGTGTGGGGAAACACTTATCCTCCAAGCCACCCACAAACCATTTATATACCAACCAGATGCCTACTAGCCCCGTTACATACAACAAAATAGTCAAGAAGCACCCATGTTGGGTATATCAAGTATAAGATTATCTTGTAGAAGAAAAAAGGATAGTTTTATCATGAGAATACAATTGTCCAAGTATGATTTACCCATAATGTTTTGGCCCACATCCAATTCTCATTTTGATATTCTAAAGGAATTGTCAGAATAATTCCTACACAACATCCTTCTGAATCTTTGGAAAACTCTCCACCACCTGAAAGAAAAACTCTTACCTTGCAACGAGTATGCAGACCATGTCAAAATATTTTGAGAGCTTCCTCACAAAATCTACATGAAATACCTTACTTATATGTGGTGACCACATTCATTGAATTGATGAAAAATAATTAATTCAACATGAATCAATGAAATTCTTGAGTTTTGGAATCTAATCATTGATACCTAGACCGATGTTCATATTCCAGGATGGGGGAACATGGATCCTTGTATTTCACGTCACACACCATTCACAATAATCCACTGTAAATGACATCAGGTAATGTCATTATACTAAGGAGGTTATGAAGAAAACCCCATTCTAAATAAAGACAAGATACTCCACAAGAATCTCCCTTGAATAAGTCTCAAAACCATTAGGCCCGACGAGAGAAATCAATAAAAAAACTCATGAAATATGAAACTGAGAACATTTAGAAGGCTTCTCTCCTAAGGGAATCAAATCACCAAGCACTACTAATGTCCTCAAAAAAAACATTTCATATGAAGGATCAGCATTACACCCATGTCACACTCAAATAGGGATGTGTGAGATCAAAGAAAAGAAGATAGTAAAAGAGGACACTACAATCTTGGACCATCCCTATCCCATAGGCATGGGGGAATTATTAGCACAAAATTCCCTTGTAAGACTGAAAAAATCGGACTAGGGTATGAGAAAAATAGATTGGGAGAAAACCCAACCCACAGAGATGGGGGAATTTTTACCTCAACCACCCCCTCAATAGAAATCAGTATTTTCATATTTTGGGAGGATGATAGGCAATAAAATCTCCCTGTCTATCCTATCTCATGAACCATTTCCCCAAGAAGGGAGGCATATGACCATGCTATATAGAGGCTCCCTCATAGCCACCCTTCACCAAGAATCTTGAGGAGGATCCCGAACGAAGAGGGAGTGGTTCATAAAAGGATGCAAACAACCCTCTTATAATTCAGCAGTCTGTATGATTTCCACCATGCATTATGCATCGATGAACATCATGGATGTCAGTCTTACAAACAACAGTGAAAATGATGAAAATGAAGAAGAGGCAGGGGAGTATGGTTCCATCCAGAATGCAGTCTACACTAATAATGAAGGTGTGAATACCTGGAACTAGCGAATCACCAAGAATTTAGGCATTCCCTTGATCAATACCATACTAAATCATCAGTAAATATGTTACAAAAATATAATCAAGGTCCTATATGACCTACCTCTCCCTCTTGATTATGATGATCTCTATATTCTTGAAGAAATATTCACTTAGAAAGAGGAGGAAATGAAAGGGTTGAGGTTAATAAACACTGAGTTTCTCTAAGGAAGAATTCCTATAGAATTTTATCCCTCTTAATATCCTCAATATACACTTTCAACAGGTGTAAATCAGCAATAAGGATTCATCCCAGCGATTGAAGTAAGTCCATTACATCCACCTAACTTGGTGCCTAGACAATTTCTTTACATGGACCCAATCATGGATGTATATCAAGATTTACCTCTATTAAGGATACAACCAGAATGAGTTTAGGAAATCCCTAAAAATATTTCCTCAGCTTGATATTAGCCTCAAATGACGTTAGAACCGGCATGAAAGATCCTACTGATTATTCCACACATCCAATATTAGGTTCAACCGAACACTCATAAAGGTCTTATTGACACCATCAAGTTAATGGAATTAATATTGTAATCCATAGAGAAGTGATATGCACCAGTGTATCTAGAAGGGAAACCTTACCTTAATTGGATGAGTGACACTCCACCACCACCAATCTTTGAGAGTCAAACATTTTTTATAATTAATTGCTCAAGTGACCCAAAACAATATCTATGAACCCTACAGGTCCATCCCTTTTATGGTACAACATTTTTCTAGCTCGGTCGATCATAATATGGATGAAAGCTGTTAGCACTTCCCCTTTTAGTTCATCTCAATGCTACAAAATAAAATAATCAATTACCTCTCTAACTACAAAAACAATAAAATGAGAGAGTCTCAGATTAAATTTTCAAACTTAAAGGGTTAACCTACTCTCTGAACCGACCTCTTCCCCAAGAGGATATGTTCACTCGATGCATTGATTATATTTGCGATGAGCTACGAATTGCATTCATTCAGGTGAAATATTCAAGTTTGTTTCATGATTTATCCTATATTTCCCAAATAATGGATGATTCCATACATCAAAATAAGCTCAATTCATAGATAACTCCACCAATTTTGCGTAAAAGTGTGGGAAAAGAGGAGGCAACATCTATCACACTTAAGTCATCCTCCTCACCAGCCCCAACTCCAAATACTACTTCATATCGTATAAAACCCCATGGGACTCAAAAAAACCTCCAAATTATTCGGATGAGTGGAGGGGACCCAGGTGATATCAATTCTAGGAGAAAAGAAATAAATTTTACCCATTCCAAGATGATCATGTCCATGTCTATTTTATAGACACTATGGACAATGATTTACACCACCTACCAAATCTCTAGAGGCCCGACAAGGTAGATCTCGATGATAAGACAGATTATTTCCCCTTTCATTGGATACTAGGAAAAAATATTTTGGAATGATTCATCTTCAAATATATCCTGATGAAAATGGTATATTCTGGGAAAGTGAAGTTGGTACGTCCGTCAGCACAAGTGGTGTAAGTTTCTTCCACTACCTCATATGAAGGAGGTGAGTGGTAAGAATTTATTAGGAGAAGGGTAAAAAAACATTAAGGTTTAATGATGAGAAAGAAAACAAACTGAGCTCATGGTATTCTCCAAGAATATATGAAATTTCCAACTATTCCTCCAACTACCTTCCCTATAACACAACCGACATCATCAGCCCCACAAACCTCCAAATTCCATCCTTTTAAAAAAGTGGTCTAGTCAGAAAGATAGGAAGGAAGCATGGGGGGATGATCCCACATCAAGGAAAAGGTTCTCTATGAAACTCATACTTTATTCCCTTATATTTTTAACAAAAAACAACACCCCCAACAAATATCCTGACCAGAGATGGCTATCCAGAAAAATTATTTATTAGATGAGGTATTTTTTTTAGGTTACATTAATGTCATCCACTTTATGGATCCGCTCTCCGACGATGTGTATTGATATGAACCAGAGTTCCCTACACTCAGTTGGAAAAATATAGGAAGATACTTCATGATCCAAGGATTCATGGGAAGATGTAGTCATGGTAGGAGGCATACATCTTGCCACACCCCTACTCAAGCTATCAATGATGCAAAAACTCATGGAATATCCCTATAGTGGGTTCAGTAGGAATAGAAAAATCCTCCTGAACTTTCCGGATTCCACTCTGACCTGATCACTATGGAATATCAATCAGAAGAAGAATAGACGTCGCATTACCATCAGCATGCTAGAAGGCCTGACCAACCCAACCCACTAATGATAGGATCACCTCCAACTGCTATCTTATGGAAACATCCATCTATATCAAATACTCAAGTCCCTTAAGTGACTATGAAAGAGCATCCTTACAATATGAAGTGCAAACATTTAGACTATAAATATAAATCCTTGAAATATTTATCCTTATTACCAGCCAAGGTATCGATCATAGACGCCTTGAGCTTGTCAAAAGACCAAAGGGAAGAACTCATAGAGGCTTTGTTAATCCCTCATCAGTTTGAAGCCAAAGTGGCTTATGCTAAGGTCTATTGAACAGAGACCAACCCCACAAAATGTCATAGTTATCTCTTTCACATAACAATATTAAGATGCTATTATGCCAGGAAATATATGACCCCTATATTTGTCTAGCTGAATTAATGGTGTTGATGTCTGAAAGGTTTATGATGAAAATTTCCCTAGAGTTAACCTCATTCCAACATGAACACTTCATTGGTCATGTTACAACAAGGACGACCTATCACCCTATTACATAAAATCGAAAGGTTACAAAAAAAGTGAGTTGAATCCTTTAGTCCAAATTAGGGTTAAGGATCAGTTTGGAGACCTCATAGCCGACACATAATTTCTGGTTTGGCATAACATAGCCTTCAACATCATTCATGGAAGTCCCTAGTTTTGTAATAAAGTATTAATACCCTCTTCATACCATCAATGCATCAAATACTACATTAATGGAAAATAGGGATGTTTCACACCAATAAGGATGCATTTGAATCCTATGATTTTCACTATATTGATCCAGGATTCTATTATGGGAAGGGAAACAACCCTTATTTTATGGTGTTTCTTGGATCACTGCCTCGAATAGTCTGGAAATTATCTCATCCAGTACTTTCAAATAGATTGGTGAAGAATATGTCTTTCCCCTCAATATGGATGACTATATGAGCCCAAATAAATTCAAATATTGAACAATAATTATAGTTTCATTCATGACCATTGAGTCCAACAATGTTGAAAATTTTGTTGACTCTCCAAATAGTGATGAAATATTGGATGCAAATTCCTTCATTCCATCCTCAATGATGCAAGAATACCTTTCCTCTACAACTAAGACAGAAAAAGTTGTATCATCTCCTAAAATGGATGAAGATACTCTGTCTCCATCTTTTTCTCCATCCTCTCGAGAGTTTTAAGGAACCCATACATTTTCAACTAGGTTAGAGAAAGTTTCTTCACACTCATGATTCCATGATATTGGCTCCTCCCCCAAATCTATAGAATTTATCCAACTACTTTATCCACTAGGGAACAAGAGGGAAAAGATTAATAGGAGGAAGAATAATATGATGTGTAACTCATGGAAACCCCTCTAACATTTGAGTATGGAATATCTACCACCATTGATTAACTTGGCGAAATAAATCTTGGCATAGAAGAAGACCAATGACTAAATTTGATTAGTGGTTCCATGCCTTATGAATAAAAATAGGTATTTAACTCTTTCTTTAAGTATCATTAGGATTTATTTTCTTGTAACTACACATAAATGTTGGGCCATGATCTCAAGGTGTCCACCCACCACTTGGGACTACCAAAGGACTATTAGAGATATAAACAAGAAGCCATAAGGATGCACTCGACACATGCTACCAAAATTGATGCGGAAGGTGACAAGATCATCATATCCAACTTCATTAAGGGGGTTCGATATCCCAAATGTATGGCCAATATCATCCCTATCAAGAATAAGAATGGTAATATCAATTTTTATATTGATTTCAAGTATCTCAGCTGAAACTTCCCAAAGGAATATTTCCCATTCCTAATCATAGAAATATTGATCAATGAAACAGTAAAATATTAGGCTCTATTATTCATGGATGGATATTTAGGATATAATAAAATCTATATGGCCCAAGAAGATAAATAATCCACCACCTTAAGCCCCCCAGGGAGTATATTTCTATTGGGTAATACCCTTTGGGTTGAATAATGTCAGTTCTACATACCAATGTTACACACATCACATCATAAAAAACTTCTTAGGAATGTTTTTCAAATGATCTATTGATGACTTGGTTATTAAATCTCAAAAATTCTCTAACCACCTCGTAGATCTTGAATCCATATTCAATAAAATATGACACCACATTTGGGAAATGAAACCCTTGAAATGTTATTTTGGAATTACCTCTGGGAAATTTCTTGGCTTCATCATATGCCATAATGTCATCAAAGTCAACCCCAATAAGAAAAAGGATATCCTTTGCATGTCATCTCCTCACAACCTCATAGATCTAAGAATACTTTAGGGACACTTTGAATACATTCATAATTTCATATAAAATTTTAAGGAAAATATTTTCCTTTAACTAGGTTGATGAAAAAGGGAATTACATATCAGTGGACTAATGATTTTCAGGAAGCATTTCGACATTATTTAGAAATATCTATTAATCCTACCATTTATGATGCCTCCTGTCGAAGGAAGGCTACTTATTTTGTATGTGATATACTTATAGTGATTATGGGGTTCCTTCTTCGGAAAAAATAATGACTCCAAAAGAAAAAAAAGCAACCTTTATTACCTTATTAAGATGATTATTGATGCTAAGAATCATTATTTAGCTATCGAGAAGATATGTATAGCACTACTCTTTATAGTATAAAATATGAGGAACTACATATAGAATCATTAGCTCTATTTTGTCTCTTGTATCAACCCAATCAAATACATTCTCAATAATCTAATGTTTACCAAATGTCTATCAAAGTGGTCGGTCATCCTGTAGCAGTTTCACATTCATTTTGTGCCTAAAAAAGTGGTAAAATTCTAAGCATCATCAGATTTCCTAATAGAGTACCCCTTGGAAGAAACTACTTCATTGGTTACTGAATTACCTAATTAAGAGGTCTTCTTTGTTCAAGAGGGACATCATATGTGGGAATGTATTTTTATGGTGCATCTAGATGCCTGCTATGGAGGAGGTTGGAAGAATCTAGACTCATCAAAGTGGGGCTAGGAGTCATGCAAATGTATCTAGTATAGGTAGTCCTACCTTACTCTTTATTACTATAGAAAGGATGCACGAACAATGAAGTATAATATTAATATCTCATTTCAAGGCTAAAGATGTAAATTCTTGTATAAGTAAGATACTTTAAGGTAAAATATAATTTTGATCTAGTCGTTAAGCAGGTTAATTGGGATTATGAAATCAAAAAAGAAGAGATAATACCCATGTTGAACCTCATTCGGGAACTATAGAATAACTCTCATTGGGTCCCACATTGACTCACATCCCATGGTCAGAGAATTACTAATATGATGGATTGGAAATTGTATCTATAAATATAGCTGATCCAAACTAGGATGAAATGGTCATCAGAATTGTACATCATCATATGGTATCACCTTTAATTCAAACCAACATGGAAGAGATCAATGAGATTAGCCCCATCCCTGAACCGTATGGACCTACCTCAGTTTGGATGAAACCCATTTTGGACCACATTATAAAGGGATATCTCCCACCAGGTAGAGCTAGGATATATCAAATCTGAAGAAAAGGAATTAAAATTGTTCTATATGATGGAAAAATCACCAAAAGGTCCTTTATGAGTGGCACCTTTATGGGATCTTTCTCAGCTGCATTGATGGAGAAGAGACTGCTACATTCATGAAGGAAGTTCACACTAGAGCTTTTGGAACCCACCAGTCGGGTCTCAAGATTTCCCACCAAACATGAAGCCTTGGGTACTACAAGCCCACTCTAGCATATAATTACACTAAATAAACCCAAAAGTGACATTCATGCTATTTCCATGCCATCTTCATCCACCAACCCCTAGAGTTGCTTCACATAGACATGTTCTCCTGGCCATTTTCTATATAGAGAATGGACATCATGGGACCATATCATCCTGCTATGGCAATGAAATTCATGTACATTCTCATGAAAACCGACTTATTATCCAAGTAGGTCGATGTCACACGCCTCAAAGAGGTCCATAAAAATAACATTTCTAGATTCATTAAATCTAAAATCATCACAAGATATGGTTTCACTCCTTAAATACTGATGGAAAATGACACCAATCTATGTTCTACTAAATTAGAAAAACTATATCATAAGTATGAAGTCAAGTGCAACCATTCATCCAACTATTATGCATATGCTAACAGACAGATATAGGCCTTCAACAATACCCTATAAAATATACTCTATAAGATGGTAGATAAGGATAAAAATTCTTGGATTGGAAAGCTCCTAGAGCCCTTTTGGGATTATCAGATCACGACCTGAACTTCCAAACAGGCGACCTCATACTCATTAGTATGGGGAATAAATGAGGTCATGTCCATATAGGTTCAATTTCCATCGTTCCACATCGCCATCTGTAATAAGTTATGAATGAGTGAGTAGTCCAAGAAATGGAAGGAAGAATTTGAGTGATTGGATGAAAAAATATTATATACATTTCATTATTTAGAAGTCCAAAAAAACTGGTCATGTGAACCTTTAACAAAAAGGGTATCCTATAATATTAGTTAGATAGAGAGATGATGTTGGTCCTCAAGGATACGATGATACCTATAAAGAAACATTTGATGTTATAGCTAAAATAGGAGGTAGATTATTCCATACAAAAGGTCCACTCCGATGAAGATTATTCTCTAATTCCGATGGATTGAGGGCTTATCACAGCTCCCACCAATGCAAGGTTCCTAAAGAAGTATTTAATGTAATAATAAGACACAATATTCCTGACCACATGATATTAAACTGTATGGAACATCATCCTATTAGCATAATGGTAAATTTCATAATAGTCAGTTTCCTTGAAAAATGATGATAAATAGCATGGAACCCGCATCCTAGTTACTTGGAGTTAAACAACATATCCATGTCCTGAGCATATGATTTTAAACTATGAACTTGGTCCAAACTAAAAGACCATAAAATTGAAACTAAATTCCATGATTCACAACTTAAAATTGTATCCAAGAATCCTTAGGAAAGTGAATGTGGTGTGTGGCCTTCCTTGGTCCCCATTCATGTTGAGTTTGTTGTGCCACCACATTACGCACATCCCTTTTTGGAGTGTGCACCCCTTGGTTAGAACTCTAAAACCTTAATATAGGAGTTAACATCCTCAATTCACAAATGTAAACAAAAATACTACCCTAGACAAGTTTGGGATGTATATTAAACATACAATAGATTATTCTTATCCCATGATCTGAAAATGGGATACCTCAAAATGATCGTGGGATGCCTTAGTTCCATCACTAGAGAGGATTTCCCCCATCAGCATTGGTCTCTCACCATGTTGTGTTCTAGAACTATGAGTGTATTTATTCCCATCCATATGGGATATGTAATTAATACTCGATTTTATATCCTAGCATAAAGATCCCCAGAATAAAAAAATACCCCTCCTTATTTGTGGGTCAGACCTATGAAGGGGGATTTCTATGAATAATTGTGTGCAGTGTGATTCTATCCCTTTTAGGATATGAAGTGATGCTGAAACTCATGGCCGATTGTCACCTATCGACCAGTCAAGGTTCCGGTGCTCTGCTAATGTGTATAGCAGCACTCGGGTCGAATCCTCGGCGATGGTACTTCGTAATAGTCGATTGTTTTTAGTTGATTGTATTCTGATTGGGGGGTTTATTTTTAGAGAATAATTGAAATGACTAATTGATTATGATTGATTTAACAAATTAATAATTATTGGGTTGAGTTCATCATTAGGTTAGTTAATCTTGTGATATCCTTGAGCTTTGCTTTATATTGCATTTAAATTAACACCCATGTCACAAGTTGACGTTGTTTTGAATTCCCAAGTGTTAAGGCTTTAATCCAAGCCTTAACATAACTTAGGCTTATAATATTGATCATATATTGTTTATGATAGTGTATTTATGGTTCCATTAATCCATGGAAACCACACGTTAAACAAAACAAGTCATTAATCCATGACATGCTAAGCCCAACATACACAATGTTAATTCAACGAATACTCATCGAGCGAAAGCTCTCAATCGCTTAACATACCTAAATTAAAACTCACCCCAATGAGAGACTTACTCATCCATTAAGATGGTTATTAATCTGGTAATATATGTTTAAGGTGATGAATTATAAAGAGAAGAAAAAGAAAGGGACAAGATAAGAGTAGTGCGCCGAACACACACACAAACGATGAAGAAAATTAAAAATGGATTTTCGATTGAATGAGGAAGAAAAATAAGGGAAGGGGATTCAAATGAATTTAAACTATTTTAATAAAATTAATATTAAAATACAGAAGGTGGATGAGAATAAGAAATTAAGAAGAAGAAAATTGCATTAAAACAGAATTACAAATACAAACACTTGCAAAATTACAACGAAGAAAAATGCAAAAGTAAATGAAAACAAAGTGAGGAGAAAGGGATTCTAGAGTGAAAACTTGAGTTTGGAAGATCCTCCCAAAACTTTTTCAGGGCCTTGGTACTTCCAATCAATTATCCTTTTCTCTGAAATACCAACCCTTTTGAAAGGAGGGGAGGGGATGTATTTATAGCCCATGGTGGTGGACTGTTTACATTCTAGAAATACCCCTCCACTGGACTCGCCAATATGGAAATCCAGACAGCCAAATATTGAGAAATATCATTCTTCAAAGTTGTAGATAAAAATGTCTTATGTCTACTGTGAAAATTTGGCGGCCATTAGACTTATTGAACCAAAGTTATGGCAGTTTTAGTAAACAATTCTGATCTGTCCATTTCAATACCAACTTTTTCGAAGTCCATAATGTGAATGAGTTTTTGAATAGGAATATTCCCTCAAATAAAAATTATTTATTCAAAAAATATGGCCGACCAAATATCATCTTTCACACTGCAAAATCTCTGCTCGAATGGATGTCTAAATCAGGAGAAATTGCAATATTTGTATGCTGATTTTATTTCTCGGACATAATGGTGGGATGGACTTCAAAGCATATGTTGGGCCCCTTGTGTTTGGATTTGGGCCTTGAAATTTTTATCCAAGACTCCTTACATTGGCCCCTGAACTATGGTGGTGAATAATGGAATTTGTAATTCTGTATTTAGCCCAGTAAATCAATCTTCATGAATAGTCCAGTTTCTTCACAGATTCTTTGGTCTTGTTTGTGAGGACCATATGACCCTTCAAATGGAAGAATTTGCTCATGGTAACTTCTAATGAAATGTTTTATATTTAAATTAGAATCCTAAAAAACAAGAACCACAAAATTTGGATCATTATAGTGATATTTTATATTAAAACAGTAAACTGACTCAATTGGACAACTTCTAAAAATGCTCAAAAATTATACATAATATTAAAACATTAATATTTCACACAAATTATGAACATTTCATATAAAATAAGTAAAGGGAGTATATAATAAGTCATGAAAATATTAATAACATCATATTCCCATATCTCTATTCATGGGACCAACTGTGATGATACTTCTTTCATGCCGATTAACCCCCATCCTTACTAAAAGACGTTAAATGGCATGGTTCATCAAGAACTACATGGGGATTCATTCTCATCCTATGGGATATGTAGTGATTCCCAGACCTCATGTCCTAGGCCTAGCAGCGAAATAAAAAAAATTAAATCTCACATTCATACAAATCAGATCAATGTAGGGCACTTTAAAGTGGGTCATATTTATAGGTCCATTTCAAGAAAAACACCCCTCATTACACATGAGTTAGATCTATGTAGGGAAGTGCTTTTAGAACTACATGTGTCTTGATTCTTCTCCTCATAGGATATTAGTGATACCTATACCCCTTGTGTTAGGCCCATAATAAAGTTTCCCTCCATTCCTAAGATTATTTTATTAACATTATATGTCCTTAAGGCCTCTTTTCACATCAGGATTATGTTTCTTGATGGTCTATAAAATCATCATTCCCATGACAACAAAACACAATAGTACTCACCATTTGACATTAAACTACATGGGAATCATCGTTTAAATTGACTATCCAATGAAAATTAGTTAAATATGTACAGCGAAAAGATGAAATTAATCTATCCCCACATGAGAGTATAATATATGTAAGGGGTCTATTTCTCAAGAAATATGTGTGGCTATATTCATGCCCACACATGATATGTAGTGACGACTGGTTATCTAATTTTGGGTCCATCTGCAACATTCCCCCTCTTTCATGTTGGATCACCCTCATCCTCATCACAAGAAGTTAAGCTACACGGGGTCCTATAAATTCATGTGGATTGATTCCTTCCCACACAGGATACGTAGTGACGCTCGGGTCTCCAATATCAGGTGGAACGACAACAATAAAATAATCAAAGGAAAAAAATGCCCTCCTCTACTTACATATTAGATATCCATAGAGAGTTCTCATTCAAAACTATGAATTGATTTATTCCTATCATCACCAAATATGTAGTGATTCTCAGATATCTAATCATTGGTCTAGCCACCTAACGATACAAATTACATCCTCCCTATGTATGGGTCAGATCTGCATAATAATTATTCTGAGAACGACATATGAAATTATTCTCATTTTTATGGGATACATAGATATTCTTTGATTCTTCATTATAGTCTAGCGACCACAGATTCAAAATTCCCCTATCCTTTGTTACATGACCTATGTGTGGAGGAATAATCCTTTTCCACCCCTTGTTTCTAACACTGAGCATAGATCATGTGGGATTAAGAGTTTCAGTAGGGGATTCCTTACATGATCAAGGCATATGAATCCACATTAGGGGTTCCATGGTCCTAGTAGAAAGACCTTAAAAGGCACACCATACAACCTTACCGCATGACATAAAACTGCATGGACCCACAACATCCACCTTCATTCGCATCGGGTGAACAACATCCTTACAATAAGATGTTAAAATGAATGGATACCATCCTTATCACATGACATTAAACTACATGGATTTTATAGAACTATGTTTGGATTGATTTTTTCTATTGAAGGATGCATATTGACACCCAGATCATTAATCTTGGGTCTATCCACAATATTCATTATTCATGATGGGGAGCCCGAGTCCTTACCACATGACATTAAAAAATATGGTACTTGAAGAACAATGTATGGATTGATTATCATTTATATGAGATAGATAGTGATGTAAGAACCCGGATCTTCATTCAGGTATGCTTTTCCATTTTTCTGGAGTTTTTAAGAAAAATGGTTTTTCTTGAAATTTTCAAAGTACACACCATGTACTTTCTGAGTACACGCTATGTACTTTCTGAGTACACGCCGTGTACTCTATTCCGGCTCGAAGCCATGTGCTGTCCGTGTCCGGGCCACACACACAGTGTGTAAGGCTGAGGTGGAGGCCGGTTTTTCAGAGTATGGAAAAAATTGAAGTACACGTCGTGTACTCTAGAAGTACATGCCGTGTACTTTATTTTTTTTAATTAAATGGACCGGGGTAACGCCTAACACCCATATTAGCCTTCTTCTTCAGTTTTCGACCACCTGAGAGCATCCGTATGGCCGAATCTTCTCCGAGCTTCTGCCTCGCCATCCGTTCTCTGATTCGAGCACGGTCAATTGCGTTGGAATCACAGCGGTGAGTTCTTCCTTCTGCTTGAGCCTTGTTTCTTGATTTCTCCTTGTTTTCAAGTTATCGTGGGATGAATGTTTTGTGCATTTTCTCAAATCTACGTCGTTCTAAGAGGAATATGTCATTAAGTTTCACGTATATCGATCTCCTAGGATCGAGGTAGGTGGTCTGTGACTTTCCGTAGAAAGTTGATGGATATTTTGTGCAATTTCCACCAATACCCTTGAACAGGGTTTTGCGTGTTTCCTGTTTTGCCCTTGTTACTTGCCTGCTTTGCATTATTGCTTTAGTAGAGGTTATTGCTTATGATTAGAGGTTTTTGTTTGTGCTCAGTTTTTTTGCCATGCTTGTTCTGCCTGTTTGGCGTTTAGCCAGTTGCCATGCCTAGTTGTAGGATTGTGGACTGTTGCCTTGTTTTGCTGTTGAGCCTTAGTTGATAGTCAATTAGTTCTTGAGGTTTACATAGACGATGTACATGCGCGTTGAGCATGTATTACCTTTCACTCAGGACTGTGAGAACCGAGAGTAGTAGACCAAAGGGGGAATTTACGGAAGGGATTCTCTAGAGTGTCTTTTAAATCACGATATGAGACCAATGAGAGAATTGATGAAAGGGATTCTCCAGAGTGTCTTTTAATTACAATGCGGGCCAAAAGGGGAATTGATGTTGAGTGCTTCCCCAGAGAGCCTTTAGAATGATACGATACTATAGGGGGAATTGACTGTGAGTGCTTCCCCAGAGAGTCTGATTTTTTTACATAGCTGAACCATAGGGGTGAGACTGTGTGTGCCTCCCAGAGGGTTGCTAGTACTTAGAGGTTGAACCATAGGGTTTAGACTGTGAGAGATACCTAGAGGGTTACCTGTTTTCTTCTTGTTGCTGAATACTTACTTGGGTGCTTTCCTTGTTAGAACTATGGTTTGTAGTTGCTTCTGCTTTTCCATTTACTGCTTCTCGTTTTACTACTGTCATGTATTCATTGATTGTTAGGCACAGATCTTTGGGTGATTTCCTACTGGGATTGTATCTCACACCCTGTTTGGGACATGCTTTTGGGCCCAAGAATACTATGTCTCTGCAGGTATAGATAAGGGAAAGCACCCTTCTACTTCAGGATCTTGACTGCATCAAGAGATGGGGATCATGGGACCGAGCCATGGCTCGCGATGCATAGGAGATTATTTTGTTTTTCTTTTTCACTTGGTTTTAGTTGTATTTCAGCACGTTGTTGTGTTTGCTATTTTTCTTTAGATACTTGTACTTGCTGCATCATTTTCATCATATTTATATATCTACATTGCTTCCATTGTTTAGTTTCTGTTATTTTGCATATCGTTTACTGCTTCCATTGTTTATTGTTGTTTTATTACCTTGTATACCTTCCGAATGAGGACATAGTTTCCCCACCGAATCACCAAGGCCCTTGCTGCTAGTCGGCAGCCTCTGGCGTTTGTGGAAACGCGCTTGAGGTCATGTGGCGAACCGTGTACGGGGCACCAGTGGAGGGGCTCCGGACCCGGGACGTTACAATGTGGTATTAGAGGAGTTCTTTTCTCTTGTCTTACTATTTGGAGACCTTAGCCAGGGATAGGACAGATTTGGTACTTGGCATTAAGCTATGCCCAGGAGAAGCTAACCTGTGTATTGGGAAAAGCCATACTACCTTGTTAATTGCAGTTTTCTAGTTTTGAGAAGTTATGGTTGGTATGTTTTCACCTAGAGTGATTCGTATGACTTGTAGGGTTATTGTTTTGATATTTTGGTTCTATTTTCTGTCGCAACCCGATGAGATGAGGGTATACCATCTAATACATCATATAGGCACTTGTAAAAATCACATGTCATGAATTTTTACCATGCCATCTAGGGTGTATTAGCGATTGCATGCTGTTGTGATAGGCTTTGTGTAGAATATGCATGTTGTTGTGATAGTTGTTTGATAGATTCTCTGCTGTTGTGTTAGAAAACTGTTGCTTTGTTCCTTGCTTAAAATGAATGCCAAATTTTGGTTCCTGAGGTGTTATGGGCCCTCCCGGATTGGAATTTGGCATCTTTTCCCTTGTTTTTTTTTGTGTTTCAGGAATTCTACGTAGTTTTTGAGCTACTGCCCAGAAAAACCCAGAATACACGGCGTGTACTTTTTAGATACGCGTCGTGTAGTTTTTAGGCCATGTCACCGACCGTGTGAGAAGAACATGGTGTCGTAGGAGTAACTTCGGGAATACGCTGTGTACCATTGGTACACGCCGTGTGAGTTCGGAGCCGTGTACCCGGCCGTGTCACTAACAACCCGGGTCAGGGAAGCTCGGGTTGAACACGTCGTGTCTGTAGGGAACACACCATGTAGTCCTGTCCAGGTACCCGACCATGTCACGAACAACAAGGGCCGGCGTGACCTTCTTTTCCGCATGACGTGTCCGTAGGGAACACACTGTGTAGTCCTGTCTAGGTACCTGACCCTGTCACGAACAACACGGGCCGGCGTGACCTTCTTTTCTGCACGCCGTGTTTGTTCAGAACACGTCGTGTAGTCTTGCCCAGGCACCAGCCGTGTCACGAACAACACGGGACGGTGTCACCTTCGCCTATGCACACCGTGCTTATTCGGAGCATGCTGTGTAAGGTCCAGCCGTGTAGACGGTCGTGTACTCAACAACACGGACCACCAAATCCTTGTCTAGTGCACGCCGTGTTTGTTTCGCACACACCGTGTAGGATCGGGTTGAGTCGGATCGTGTGGGTTAGCTGTGTAAGGAGACTCATGCAGGGGAATAGTTTTCAAGTACATGTTGTGTGTTGGAGTAAACACACCATGTAGTTTTAAGTGTACACGACTTGTAGGGAAGGAGTACACGCCCATGTCAGTGGTTTAAGAAGACACGCCGTGTAGTTTTATACACGTTGTGTAGTCGGGTAGTCGTGTTTTGAAATCTTGTGTGTTTTTCTTCCCCTATTCCCATTTTGTACTCTTGTGATCCTTGTCCTTGTTTTCCTGATCTAAGGTGTGCTTTTGATCTTTCAGAGCTATGCCTCCGAGACGTCCTCCGGTCGTATGTCTGTCGTCAGGCAGTGATCAGACGCCAGACAGGGCTGATCAGGGACTTCATGTCGATCCCCCCAACTGAGATAGCCTTGGCACCGGTTGTTGTACCAGTTGCGGGCACCGATGCACAGTTCAGGGAGGGTTTCATGAGGATGATGCAAGCCTCCCAGGGAGCACCAACTCCTGCCTCCTCTATGGCTGACTTGACGCGGGTCTTTCAGTAGCAGCATCCTCCCAAGTTCTCGGGGGAGGGAGGACCTCAGGCTGCAGAGTCATGGCTGGAAGCCATGCTGACTATCTTTGAGAATCTGGAGACACCTCCAGAGAGGTGGGTCAATCCCACCGCCTACATGCTCCGAGACTCCGCCAAGAGGTGGTGGGACGTGATCTCACAAGAGGGTCATCAGAAATCTATGACTTGGGAAGAGTTCCAGTGAGTGTTCTACGATTACTTTTACCCGAAGACCCTAAGGGATGATCGAGACTGGGAGTTCATGAGCTTAGAGTAGGGTACCCTATCTTTCATGGAGTATTCCTCTCGTGTCACTGAGCTGCAGTGTTTTACACCCCTTCGGGATGGGAGTGGGGTGTTTTTGGAGAGGAAGTTTGAGGATGGACTCAGGCGGGAGATTCGCTCACAGGTGAACATCTTCGAGCTGACTTCCATTACTTCCATCATCAACCAGGCACTGATTGTAGAGTGCAATCTGAGAGACTCTGGAGCTGCGAGTCAGGGAGGTTCTGCTTCTAGAGCTAGCTTTCTTTCATATGACAGTGAGAAGCACCATAGGGAGCCTACGCACGGTGATTCGAGGAAGTGAGATGCGTCTTCAGGCAGCCAGGTGATATGCTACCAGTGTGGCCAGACAGGGCACACGAGACCGCAGTGCCAGAGAGACCCCATGGAGTGCCAATCTTGTGGCAAGATGGGCCACCTTCAGCATTTCTGCTAGGTTTTCTTACTAGCAGCAGGTGACCGGGGTTCTTCCATGACTCCTCATTTAGGAGGAGCCCCACTAGTTTCTCACCAGTTGGGAAGCTGGAGTTCTTCCAACCGTTCGGGCCGAGGGGGAGGTCGAGGCTGTGGTAGTCAGCCACCAGTTCCTCTGCACCAGCAGGGACGTTCAGCTCAGAGTGGTCAGCCAGGGGCATAGGGCTGCGGTGTAGGCCAGTCTTTCACCGTGGAGCAGACTTATCATGAGCAGGATCCCGACCCTTCTACTGTTCGAGGTATGATTTTAGTAGCCTCAGTTTTATCTTCAGCCCTTTTCGATACTGGTTCTACGCATAGTTTTGTCTCTGGTGCCATTATGGAGAGATTTGGAATTTTCATCATTTCTTCTGCTGACTCATTGACACTAGACACACCTTTGGGAATGAGGACATCTAGTGTACGCTAGTGTAGAGAGTGCCCTCTCGAGGTTGTAGGGTATCGCTTCTTATGGGACCTCTATGTCCTAGAGATGACATGCTATGATGTCATCCTTAGCATGGACTGGTTGATTCCCTTTTGGGAAGTCATTGACTGCTATTGCCGTAGAGTCAGTTTCATTTCACCAAAGGGTGAATCTTTCCTTCATAGAGGCGAATGGGATGTTCGGGCGAGTCGGACATGACTCGAGCATCTTGGGCTAGGAGGGGTGACAGCCCAGATTGCTAGCCTTTACCTGGATGATCAGGGGATTCCACAGTTGGACTTTCCTCCAGTGGTGGATCGCTTCAGGGATGTCTTTCCAGAGGACTTTTCAGGTTTTCCTCCGGAGTGTGAGGTATACTTCTCTATTGATCTAGTGCCAGGAGCGGCACCGGTGTCCATTCCTCCCTATAAGATGGCCACACCTGAGTTGTAGGATCTCAAGAAGTAGTTGGAGGAGTTACAGTCTAAGGGTTTCATCCGACCCAGTACTTCTCCTTGGGGTTCGCCTGTTTTGTTTGCGAAGGAGGCAGATGGTACCCTTCATCTTTGTGTGGATTATCGATATCCGAACCAGTTGATGGTCAAGAACCGATGTCCCTTTCCACGGATTGATGACCTTTTCGATCAACTTCGAGGAGCCTGGGTGTTCTTGACGATCGACTTGAGGTCTGGTTATCATCAGTTGCACGTTAGACCATCAGATATACCTCTAACAGCCTTCAGGAGCAGGTACGGTCTTTACGAGTATACGGTCATGCCCTTCGGACTCACGAATGCACCTGTAGTTTTTATGGCACTGATGAACCGAGTGTTCCATCCTTACTTAGATTCCTTCTTCGTGGTCTTCGTGGATGATATCTTGGTGTACTCTCACACTCGACACGACTATGCCACACATCTTGAGATCGTTATGAGTACACTGAGTGAGCATCGACTTTATGCTAAACTCTCGAAGTGCCATTTCTGGATGGATCAGATTCACTTCTTGGGTCATGTCATCTCAGAGGTAGGAGTATCTGTGGACCCAGAGAAAGTGAGAGCTGTAGTTTCCTGGGAGCATCCGAAGAACGTTTTTGAGGTACAGAGCTTCCTAGGGATGGCTGGATACTACAGACACTTCATTCAGGACTTTTCTCATCTAAAAGCACCCTTGACAGGTCTGACCAAGAAGGTGGAGAGGTTCTTATGGTCAGATTCTTGTGAGTCAGCCTTTCAGGAGCTGAAAGGGAGGTTGACGTCAGCACCGATACTAGTCTTTCCAGAGCCAGGCAAGAGCTGCACTGTTTACTGTGATACTTCAGGAATCAGGCTAGGAGCTGTGCTTATGCAGGGAGATGGAGTCGTTGCGTATGGTTCTCGGCAGCTGAGGCCACATGAGATAACTACACTACGCACGATATGGAGTTGGCAGCTATTGTTCATGCCTTGCGCTGTTAGAGACACTATCTTCTGGGAGATCACTTTGTGGTCTTCACTGACCACAAGAGTCTTAATTATATCGTCACTCAGCGAGATCTAAATCTAGGGCAGCGCAGGTGGGTTGAGTATCTACAGTCTTTTGACTTTGAGCTTGCCTATACGCCGGGAAAGGGAAACGCCGTGGCAGATGCATTGAGCAGGAGAACTTAGATTCAGGTAGTTCAGGAGGCTATTAGTGAGTGGCAACTGATGGCTCTGTTCTCTGAGATGCATCTAGAGGTGCATGATAGACAGGGACATACATTTCTATCTTCTGTAGTTGTTACCTCCACGCTACTTGATCGGGTACGGATGAGGAAGATATCAGACTCGGAAGGCTTAGTCCTGCGGGAGAGTGTGTCAGGAGAGGACCCTATTCCTGGATGGCTAGTGGGCAAGGATGATATCTTTCATTTCCAAGGACGTGTATGGGTGCTAGCAGACATACGCGAGGAGCTGATACGGGATTTCCATTCCTCTATTTGGGCAGTTCATCCTGGCATCAACAAGATGTATCAGGATCTTCATCGCCAATACTGGTGGCCATGTATAAAGAAGGATGTTGCTGTTTTTGTCATGAGATGTTCTACTTTTTAGCAGGTGAAAGCAGCGCATCAGCGAACCGCAAGCCTTTTATAGCAGTTACCCATTCTGGAGTGGAAGTGGAACGATGTTGCGATGGACTTCGTGACTGGGTTTCCGAGGTCACCACGAGGGAACGATGCTGTTTGGGTTGTCGTCAACAGACTTACGAAGGTTTCTCACTTCTTACCGATCAAGGAGACCTTTAGTGTCGATGGTCTGGGACAACTTTACATCAGAGAGATTGTGCGTCTGCATGGAGTTTCGTGCTCTATTGTTTCAGATAGAGATGCGCGCTTTACCTCTCGATTCTGGCAGGGACTTTAGAAGGCCTTGGGTACACAGGTACTTTTGAGTACAGCATACCATCCCCAGACTGATGGCCAGTCCGAGCGCACGATCCAGGTGCTTGAGGATATACTCTGAGCTTGCATCCTTGACTTTGGCGGTTCTTTGGAGAAGCATATTACTCTGGTGGAGTTCGCCTACAACAATAGTTTCTAGGTGACCATTTAGATGGCGCCATACGAGGCTTTGTACGGTAGGTCATGCCAATCACCCTTATGCTGGCTGGAGGCAGGAGAGGCAGCTTTTCTGGGACCTCGTCTTGTATAGGAGACTTCAGAGCAGATAGAGCTGATTCAGAAGAGGATGGCTACAGCATAGTCTCAACAGAAGTCTTATGCTGATCAGCGGAGACGACCTCTGGATTTCGAGGTTGGTGATCGGGTTTTCCTACGTGTCGCACTGAGGTTGGGACATAAGAGGATTCAGAGACAGGGTAAGCTTTCTCCATGGTACATCGGGCCATTTGAGGTTTTGGAGAGAGTGGGGCCAGTCTCCTATCGGTTGCAGTTACCTCAGAGGTATCGGGCCATGCACGATGTCTTCCATGTCTCCCAGCTCCGACATTACTTTTCAGACCCGTCTCACGTCTTTCAGCCTGAGGAAGTCGAGTTTGAAGTGGATGCATCATTCGAGGAGCATCGTATCTGGATTGTCGATCGTGGTACGAAGGTTCTCCGCGGGCGGTCTGTTCCTCTGGTACGAGTGCTATGGCAGCACGGGCGAGTACATGACGAGACCTAAGAGAGGGAGGCCGATGTACGATCGCAATGGCCGGAGCTTCTGGGGGATTCTTATTCTCCACCTCGTTAGGGAAATTCGGGGACGAATTTCTTTAAGGGGGGAAGTTTGTAAGAACCCGGATCTTCGTTAAGGTATTCTTTTCCTTTTTTCTAGAGTTTTTAAGAAAAATGGGTTTTCAAGAAATTTTCAAAGTACACGCCGTGTACTTTCTGAGTACACGCCGTGTACTCTGTTCTGGCTCGAAGCCGTGTGCTGGCTGTCTCCAGGCCACACACACAGTGTGTAAGGCTGAGGTGGAGGTCGGGTTTTCAAAGTACGAAAAAATTGAAGTACACACCATGTACTCTAGAAGTACACTCCGTGTACTTTTTTTCCATTAAATGGACCGGGGTCGCGCCTAACCCCCATATTCGTCTTCTTCTTCAGTTTTCGACCGCCCGGGAGCGTCCGTACGATCGAATCTTCCCCAAGCTTCTGCCTCTCCGTCTATTCTCCGATTCGAGCATGGTCGATTGCGTTGGAATCGCAGCGGTGAGTTCTTCCTTCTGCTTGAGCCTTGTTTCTTGATTCCTCCTTGTTTTCATGTTATCATGGGATGAACATTTTGTGCGTTTTCTCAGATCTACATCGTTATAAGAGGAATCTTTCATCGAGGTTAAGGTATATCGATCTCCTAGGATTGAGGTAGGTGGGTTGTGCCTTTCCGTAGAAAGTTGATGGATATTTTGTGCAATTTCCACCAATACCCTTGAATGGGGTATTGCGTGTTTCCTGCTTTTCCCTTGTTACTTTCCTGCTTTGCTTGATTACTTTAGTAGAGGTTCTTGCTTGTGATTAGAGGTTTTTGTTTGTGCTCAGTTTTTTTTTCATGCTTGTTCTTCCTGTTTGGCGTTTATCCAGTTGCCATGCCTTGTTGTAGGATTGTGGACTGTTTCCTTGTTTTACTGTTGAGCCTTAGTTGATAGCCAAGTAGTTCATGAGGTTTACTTGGAAGATATACACGCGCACTGAGCATGTATTACCTTTCACTCAGGACTGTGAGAACCTAGAGTAGTTGACCAAAGGGGGAATTGATGGAAGGGCTTCTCCAGAGTGTCTTTTAAATCACGATACGAGACCAAGGGAAGAATTGACGGAAGGGCTTCTCCAGAGTGTCTTTTAATTACGACGCGGGCCACAAGGGGAATTGATGTTGAGTTCTTCCCCAGAGATCCTTTAGCATGATATGAGACAATAGGAGGAATTGACGGTGAGTGCTTCCCCAGAGAGTCTGATTTTTTTACGTAGCTGAACCAGAGGGGTGAGACAGTGTGTGCCTCCTAGAGGGTTTCTAGTACTTAGAGTTTGAACCATAGGGGTTAGACTGTGAGATCTACCCAGAGGGTTACCTGTTTTCTTCTTCTTGTTGACTACTTACTTGGGTGCTTTCCTTGTTAGAACCGTGGCTTGTAGTTTCTTGTGATTTTCCATTTACTGCTTCTCATTTTATTACTGCCATATATTCATTGACTGTTAGGCACAGATCATTGGGTGATTTTCTACTGGGATTGTATCTCACACCCTGTTTGGGCCATGCTTTTGGGCCTAAGCAGACTATGTTACTATAGGTATAGATAAGGGTAAGTGCCCTTCTACTTCAGGATCTTGACTGCATCAGGAGCTGGGGAGCATGGGACCGAGCCATGGTTCGCGATGCTGAGGAGATTATTTTGTTTTTCTTTTTCACTTGGTTTCAGTTGTATTTCAGAACGTTGTTGTGTTTGCTGTTTTTCCTTAGATACTTGTACCTGTTGAATCATTTTCATCATAGTTATATATCTGCATTGCTTCTGTTGTTTGTTTTCTGTTGTTGTGCATGTCGTTTACAGCTTCCATTGTTTATTGTTGTTTTCTTACCTTGTATACCTTCCTAATGAGGGCATAGTTTCCCCAACGACTCACCAAGTCCCTTGCTACTAGTCGGCGGCCTCTGGCATTTGGGGAAACGTGCTTGAGGTCATGTGGCGAACCGGGTACGGGGCACCAGTGGAGGGGCTCCAGACCCGGGATGTTACAAGTGATGCCTAAGACCTATGTTCTAGTCATAGCCATGGAATAAAGAAAAAGAAAAATATCCTCATATCCTATATACAAATAAATATCTATGTAAAATGAATCATGTTTGGGTTTCTCATTAAGGGATTTTTCAAGGGAACATAAGTAACTCCCCTATATATGAGTCATATTTATGTTAAGAATTTCACATTCTGTTGCTAATTGTGGTCTAATTATTTCTTAAGTACCTAGACACATTCCTTTTATTCATCATAATATATTCCCCTAAAAATATCATATCATTAAAATATTCATTTGGACATAGAAGATGGGGAGGGGTCATTATACTGAGTACACCATCATTTAACTATGAAAATTATTCCTCAGTTGGCTCCGTATAATTTTCCCACAAAAAATGAATTTAACCAAAGTAAAATTACTATTCAAGAGAGGATTCTTCTATCTATGTAAGAACCAATGGAATTTTTTCCCTATATCGCTTCTCTGAATCAGAGAATCCCTAGAATCATGGTTTTCACTTTCTTCAACCTGACATCTAAGGCTTGTCAAAACATCCCAACCTGATGATCCTCCTTTTACTCATCATTTACATGAAAAATGGTCCTAGATATATGACCTAAAACAATAAGGCCTTATGATGTCCTCACCCAATGATGAATAAACTACATGGATGACGTCATAGTCACATGACATTGAACCACATGATTTAGGAGAACTACAAATGGATTGGTTCCTTCCCACACATGATACATAGTGATGCCCAAATCTCTAATCATAGGTCCTACTACAACGATGGATAAAAAATTCTCTCCTACCTATGTGTTAGTCAGATCTTCACAATGATTTTTTAAGAACTACATATGGATTTATTCTCGTCTGGATGAGATATGTTTCAACACATAGATTTTTCATTCTGGTCCAGCAACCACAAATGTAAAATTCGATTATCCTTAAATTTATCACTACTTTGTCATGGAATAAAACATTTCCGCACCTTGTTTATCAAAACGATCATAGTTCACATGGGATTAGGAGTTTCTATATGGGATTCCCTTCATGATCTAGTAATATCAATCCACATCAGGGTTTCCATGGTCTTCATGATAGGATATTTAAAGGCACACCAATTTTCCTTACTGCATGACTTTAAACTACAAGGAAAACATCCTCACCACATGATGTAAAACTACATGGATCCATGAAATCAATCTTCATTAATGTCAGTTCAACTTCTTCCATTCCTCAAAATTTTAAACTTCACAGGTTTTCTAGAACTATTTATGTATTGATTCTCATTTTGATGAGATACATAGTGACACCCAGGTCTCTAATCATGGGTCCATTTGCAATATTTTATCATCAAGTCGGGGAACCTATGTCCTTACCGTATGGCATTAAACTGAGGTGAGAAAATCCTTACCACATGATATTAAACATCATGGTACCTAAAGAACTACATGTTTCTTGACTCTCATTTCAATGAGATACATAGTGATGCCTAGGCCATGTGTCCTAGTCCCAGCCACAAGGTAAGAAAAATGTATGCATCTCTTATATACAAATGAAGATCTATGTAGGAGGTCATAAGCTTACGTTTCTCATAAAGGGTTTTATAATGGAAACAACCCCCTCCTTATATGAGTTAGTTATGTGTAGTGAACTTTACTCTATATGGACAATCATAGTATGAATTTTTCTTACATACTCAGACACATTCCTTCTAGTAATCATACTCTGTGACCTAGGAAATTTTAGATCCTAAAAAACTACCTCTACCCATCGATTATGGAGGGTCAGTTTCCTTAGGACACATTTGTTTGACTATGCATAATATTCCCCAGTTGGCTCTGTATAAGTTTCCCACAAAAAATTCCTATTAACTAAAGGAAAATTTATCCCTAATAGAGTATTTTTGTAATGAATTTGATTTTATCTAGTTTTATTTTTTAAAATTAATAGGGAAAATTTCAAGACCAGGCACTAAGACAGTGTGAGATTCTGATACATGGTATTCCCAGAATAATTGTCATGACCCATCCCAGTGGGGCCCGAGCCGCAACTCCACAAGCCTGCCTCTAATAGGCCAGGGGCTGGTGACTAGCACCGAGTCGGCATACTACTAACATGGGAGGCATTTCCTACAAACCCGTACACATGCACACACATCTCCAATCCCATAAATATGAAAAGTAAAAACTACTAAAAATGGAAATTCATGCATACATGAGCTAAAACCCAACCACAGAGTACGATAGGAAAGTAAAGTAAAATAAAGTAAAACACTGTGCCAAAAGCACAAGCCCACCAAAAAGAGAGTCCGCAACAAAGTCCAACCTATAAATAAAGGTGTTGGGACTGCAGTCTGTAGTCATAGGAACACACCTCAGCCTGTCTGATCTCACTGAGTATCATCCGGTCCTGGTCTGCCTAGAATCCTATTAAAGGCTCACTCATCTGCACGAGACACGACACGTGCGGGCAACACTCGTGCATGGGTGAGTATAACAATACACAGTAAGACACCCCGAAACCAAAAAGGAAATACAACAAGGGAAAATACCAAAGAAGAAAGGTACAGTCAGCTCTACACAGTATATGTATACCGAACGTATAATAAGAATATCCAGATATACTCATACACGATCGACTATCGTGAAACCACCACTAAGATCCAGCTCGAAGATTCCACTAAGCACGTAACAAGGAGAACACACTGCTAAGTCTGAGGAGAGAGAGATACGAAGTACTCATTCTGGGATAACACACTCCAAAAGTAATTTGAGAACATGATGCTTAGATGAGGATCACATCCAAGTCATGGGGTGATTCCAACAACTCGGTCTGAGCTAATCCGCTAAGCAGAGGATTGGAGCCCAGGTAAAGTTGGTCACATCGATATCAAGAACTCTACCTAGGGTTCCAAGGATGAATAGAGGATCTGGATCTAAGTCTCATAGAGGGGATTCCAACAACTCTATTCAGGAAGTTCTGCTGAAGGGATCATACTCCTGTATAAATGAAATGATACCAAAACCTTCAGGGAAAAACCAAGGGTACGAACCCTAAGAAAACTTGTCCAAGTAACAGTAGACAAGTAGCTCAATCCATGAAGAATTTATTACATGGTGTGTAGTATGGTTACACATCGTGTTACTTGACCTCGGGTACTACCCGTGTAAACAGCCCATGTCATCCGTCCAAGATGTGTCAAACTAAACTACACGACATGTAGAATAATCACACGTCGTGTTCCTTGACTCCAGGTACTGCCCGTGTAAACGGCCCATGTCATTTTGCTTTTCGGATAGAAATCAACTACATGGCGTTTAGAAGAGTCACACGCCGTGTCCGAGCACCTGGGGATCTCTCCGTGTACGTAGGCCATGTGCTAATACACGGCCTCCGTTGGTGTCTATGTCGCCTGCCCGTGTACCAGTACACGGGGTATCCCGTGTATCTGGCTGGGTATGGCTAGGGAGGGGTATACACAGTGTGTCCTTGGCCATGTACCCTACCCGTGTCCCTGTACTCCCGGAGTATACGCCATGTAAACATGCCGATGAACACACGCCGTGTAGCCCATACTACATGGTGTGTAGTTGGGAAATTTCCAAAAACACCGTCTTCTTCCTCGTGCTTCATCCGATCTTTCGGATCACGTTTCTCTGGTCTGTTCACCACAAAACTCAAGATCATGGGTCTATTCGTCATCGTGATTCTGAATCCGTGGGTTTCGGGCCTTTGATCAGATCCGAAATTCGATTCCGGTCACCAGTGCAGAAATCGTTCAAAGAATGATATCTTCCAATCTACTTCGATCCGTCTATCGCCACTGCAGCTGCACCTCCGTAGGGTTGTACCGATGCCATATGTTCAATTTGGGATCGTTGCATCGTACAACGGGTGTGCAATGATCCGTCGTTCATATCCCCTGGAAGAATGCGTAGAATGCAATGAAGAATGTAATAATTTGGGGGAGAAGAACACAAAAAATCGAGAGGGACGAACCTCGACCGATGTTCATGTCGATCTTGGTCTATCACCGTTAGGAGGTTGAACGAAACCAAAAATATTTTCAAGAATCAAATCCCCACGATTCCCGCAAAATCCCATCCTGCAAGAACAATCGATCCACGGGCTAATCTGTTCATGGGTTAGTCTGCGTTCATCGTAGAAATCAAAACAGGGAAAGGAAAATCAAAAGAAAACATGCTACCTGGATCCGCGGCGTTCGTTGGTGAAGATCCGGTCACCGCGTCGTCATCATTGAGGAAGCTCGTCAAGAACACCGTCGCCGTGTTGGGAGGTTTTCTCCAGAGCCTCCAGAGCCTCTAGGGAAATTCAGGGTTATGGAAATTGTAACCATGATCCCCTATGAAATCTCTATTTAAAAAGATAAGGGATTTCGCTGTAACAAGGATTTAAATAAAATATTTTAATTAAATATTTTATTATGGTTGAGTCCAAAAACTAGATTTCACCACCGAACTATGCCGACCGATGTTAGGAATTGCCTAAGGAAAAATCATTGTTCTGAACAAATCGGTGCCCTCAGATTTCTGATCCGAGCACCCGTTTGGGAATTATTCCCATTTTTTAGGAAAACCGCATGCGCGCTATTTAATTATTAAATTAAATTCAAACATTTGTTCCGGGATCACTGGGCCTCGGAATTACATGCCGCCTCAGAGCCTGGTCTCGAATTAATTCCCATATAATATTAAAATAATACATGGAAATATCCGGGACATTACATCACACCCACCTTAGGGATTTTACGTCCCCGAAAAGCCAAAACAAAGTCTAATAAAAAAGATGTGGGTACTGCACGTGAATATGAGCCTCCCACTCCCATGTGCTCTCATGGAGATTCCCATGCTGCCATCGGACACACACCAAGGGAATAGCTCACCCACAAAGGATCTTCTCCTGTTGATCCTCGATCTCCACTGGGTACTCAGCAAAGCTTTCTTCATCATCGATGTCCAGCTCGCCCCAGTCAATAATATGCGATGGATCATGCACGTACCTCTGCAGCTGCGAAACATGGAAGATGGTGTGTACTCGGTCCATCTGAGGAGGTAGAGCCAAGTGATACGCCACCTCACTAACTATACTCAGAATCTGAAAAGGGCCAACGAACCTCAAAGATAGCTTGCCGCCTCGGCCAAATCTTCACAATCCCCGTCAAGGTGAGACCCGAAGGAACACATGTTCTCCTTCCTCGAACTCCAAGGGCCTCCGCATCCTGTCGGCATAAGACTTTTGCCGACATTTTGGGAGTCTTCATACGCTCCTGGATGACCTGCACCTTCTCTGTGGTAGCTCTCACCATCTCCGGGCCCATAAGTGCTGACTCTCCTGGGTCAGTCCAGCAAAGTGGTGACCTGTAAGGTCGCCCGTACAGAGCCTCGAATGTTGCCATACCAATAGTGGAATGATAACTGTTGTTATAAGAAAATTCCACTAGTGTTAGGTGATCCTCCCAGCTATGACCAAAGTCAAGTATGAAAGCTCGAAGAATATCCTCCATAACCTAGATGGTCCGCTCCGTCTGACCATCAGTCTGGGGATGGAACGATGTGCTCAAGCATAACTGAGTCCCAAAAGCTTCCTGCAATCCCTTCCACAACCGGGATGTGAAATGAGCATCACGATCTGAGACGATCATGGAGGTAACTCCATGAAGTCGAACTACCTCCTGCACGTAGAGGTGTCCCAAGATCTCTACTGAACTCTGCTCCCGTATGGCTAGAAAGTGGGCCAACTTGGTGAGTCAATCAATGATCACCCCGATGGCATCGTGTCCCCTGGACGTACGTGGTAAACCCATCATGAAGCCCATCGATATCCCATCCCACTTCCACACTGGCACCTCAAGAGGCTGAGTCAAACCGGTTGGCACCTGGTGCTCATCCTTTACTTGCTGACATGTAAGGCACTGAGAAACAAACTCTGACACACTCTTATTCATTTCTGGACACCAGAACTGATGTCGGAGGTCCTGATACATCTTTTCCATGCCTGGATGCACCGCCAAAGGAGATATATGGAACTCCCTTAGAACCTCCTCCCGCAAAGTCGCTGGTACTACCGTGCACCCTCTAAAAAGAACAACGTGCTCCCCACCTTCTAAATATTCATCAGCAGCATCACCTGTGGATATCTGAGCACGTAGAGTCTCACAGCTTGCATCCTTGCGTTGTGCTTCCCTAAATCGCTGTAAGAGTGGAGGGGTAACAACCATCGACGGAAGGTAATCTCCCTCATCTCCATCCACAAAGGATAACTGTAAGGAGGCCAACTGCCTCGTCGCCTCATCCAGCAACTGCGAATTGGATTTTCTGCTGAGAGCATCTGCCACTATGTTCCCCTTCCCAGAAGTATAAACAATCTCAAAGTCATAATCCTGGAGGAACTCAAGCCACTGCCTCTACCTAAAAATCATATCTTTCTGAGAAAAGATATATATGAGACTCTTGTGATCAGATTAGATGGTGAAGTTCCCAATCAGGATCTAAGTATCACTGAGAGGGGGAGGGGGTGAATCAGTGATATCTTTTTCTTTTTAAGTTTCCCCTTTTTTGAAACAACCTTCGACTCCTGTTAAAGAGTTTCTTCCTTGCTGAACACACACAACCACAGGAACACAAGATTTACAAGGTTCACTACTCAACAAGAGTAGCTATGTCCTTGGTATGGTACAGAAACAATCCAGTACCACACAATCCACTAGAAAACAATCCTTTGATGTGGAATACAACGAGTAGGATATACCCTTACACTCGTGCAGCACTTTAAAAACAATCTAATAGTGCATGTGCTCCCTCTTAGCACAAATAGAGTAACACAATGTTTCAGTGCTTCTTTACAATTGAACAGATGTATTCTCTGAAGTACAAATCTTCACTTTCTTACCCAGAAGCCGGTAAGAACCCTCTTACACAAAACTGAATACGTGCGAAGACCCCAAATATTTCGCGCAACCTTTAGGGTGACTTGCGAGCAATTCAAATGACTTGCGCGTAAAACCCCCCTTTGGCCCGAAAAACGTTTTCGCGCAACTTTCCTTTTGCGCGCAACTTTTTCTCTTTTCGCGCAACTTCCCAACTTTTCGCGCAGCTATCCTCTTTTCATGCAAACTTCTTTCTTTTCGCGCAACTCACTTAGCGTATAATTTATGAGCACCAGAGCTCTAGATTTCTTCTAAGTGTCGAGCATTAACAACTAACAAGAATTAGCCTCATATTAATAGGCATTTTTGAACCCGCGCGAAAAACACTAATCCGCGCGTAAAACCTCCTCCATGCACGTAAAAACTCTTTTATGCAACTTCATATTTCGCGCCATGCTTCAAGTTTTCGCGCACCTCATGCCTTTGCCATTTTTCATCCTTCTAAGCATGAAGCACCAATTGCACGCAAAATTCCGCACCGCGTTCCATATTGCGCGCAAACCCAATCTTTCCTGCAACATCAGATTTCGCGCACTACTCCAATATTTCGCGCATTTTATGCCTTTGCCAATTTTTGATCTTAAGATCTCTAACCATCATTTGCGTGAAAACTTCATTCCTCAATTTCGCGCACCATGCCAATATTTCGCGCATCCCGCAGATTTTTCGCGCAACCCGCTACTATTTCGCGCATCCCGCAGATATTGCGCGCACCACTTTATTTTTGCGCGAAACATGCCTAAATTTCTGCGCACTCCATTCCTTTGTCATTTTCCAACGTTCTGACCTTGAATAACTCTTTTGCACGTATAAACCATCTTCAATCTTATGCGCAACATCCATTGCCAAGCACATTTCTTCATCTCCCGATTTTCAGGCCCTAAAATTTGGCAAACACTGGAAAACAGCGCCACCTTAAACTGTGCTTTTCTGCCATCCCCAGATTGTCTATTGCTTTGACATTTTATCTCTTTACTGCTTCCCATAACCATTCTTCTGCTCTTATCATGAATCCCACTATCGTGATATTTATCCTTTGATAGATCAGCTTAAGCATCGTCAGAGTTGCAATGGGAACTGAATCTTTCCTATCTTCCAGCAGCATCATTCCTTCCAATCAAAACATTATTTGACTGGCATCATCATTTCTCCCCCTTTCCTTCATAAGGCTTGCATCACAAGTTCTCCTAACTCATGATTTGTGTGAAATACATACCAGCAAAGCATCGTCTGATTTATGATCCTTCTACAAAGTGAATTGATTTATCGCCTTTGACAACAAAATACAACACTCTGCAAAAGCTAATTCTTCAAACTGTCATCTTCATTCAACTTGGTCCCAACAATCTCCCCCTTTGGATTTTGTTGTCAACAAAGATTCATAAATCACTGAATTTTTGAAACCTTTTAGAATGGATTAATTATCAATAATTCTAAGCCTACGTGAGCTAACTCATTGTAGGAAACAAGATTTATTGACAGCCAAAACCATGCTGTCCAAAAGCAGTGACTGTAAAATCTCATGAACATACCTCCTCATCCTTCTTCAGAACATCTTGCAATCTTTTACTTCAGCATGCTTCACTCTTGCAATAGCATTCTTCACTTCTTCAACTTTCCTGTAAAACAACTTTGTTTCCTACAACCACTCCAACAAATAGTTAGAATAGTTCACTCACATACATGCTGAATTCACAGCTTACCCACAACTCTCCCTTAATACATTCTACCTTATGGATAGATTTATGAAACAATTCTCCCCCTTGACAACACTATCCAAAGCTAAGACGAGAGAGGGGACAGAAACATGTACCTTAACCTTGATGAGAAGGAGGTTGTACACCCATGTTCAACCTCAACTTTGCAAATGGTTCCTTCGGTAACGGTTTTGTAAATATATCAGCAATTTGTTCAGATGTAGGAACATACTCCAGCCTCAGTTCATTCTTTTCAACCTTCTCTTTGATGAAGTGGTACTTTATATCAATGTGTTTTGAACGAGAATGTTTTACTGTATTTCTTGTAAGATTGATTGCACTCTGATTATCACAACCCAAGAGCAATGGTAGCTTTACTTCAACAATTATATCTTCCAGCTGAGTCTTCATCCACATTAGTTGAGTTGCAGCTTGAGTAGCAGCAACATACTCAGCCTCAGCTGTGCTAAGAGTTACTGAATTCTGTTTCTTGGTATGCCAACTAACACAGCTTTTTCCTTGAAATAATACTCCACCAGATGTGGATCTTCGATCATCAATATTTCCTGCCCAATCAGCATCAGAATTCCTAAATAGATCAATATTTTCCGAGCCATCATACCGGATTCCAAATTTTGTTGTGCCTTTGATATATCTGAGAATTCTTTTTCCAGCAATCAAATGTGATTCTTTAGGAGCACTTTGAAATCTTGCACATAAAGTAACAGCATAGACGATGTCGGGTCTTGAGGCAGTCAAATATAGCAGACTTCCAATCAGTTTTCGAAACTCTTTCTGATCAACTTCCTTGCCTTCTCCATCTTTAGACAACTTGGTTCCCACTGAAATTGGTGTGGAAACTGGTTTTGAATTTTCCATGCCAAACTTCTTCAGAAGTTTCTTAGCATACTTTTCTTGAGACAGAAAAACATGATTCTTCTTCTGTGAAATTTGTTACCCAAGAAAGTACTTCATTTCACCTAGCATGGACATCTCAAATAACTTCTTCATCTCCTCAGCAAATTTTTCACATGATCTTTCATTATCTCCAGCAAATATAATATCATCGACATAAACAATAACGATCAGTAAAAACTCCTGACATTTCTTGATGTAGAGATTACTGTCAACTCTCCCTTTATTAAAGTTCATATTATTCAAGCAAGTATCTAATTTAGAATACCATGCTCTCGGAGCCTGTTTTAGCCCATACAGAGCCTTCTTCAACCTGCACACATAGCTTTCATCTTTCCCAATAACAAATCCACAAGGTTGATCAATGTAAACTTCCTCGTCAAGATCACCATTCAAGAATGCAGATTTTACATCCATTTGAAAGATTTTGTAACCTCGTTGTGCAGCAATGGCAAGAAATATTATGATTGTTTCTAATCGAGCTACTGGATCAAAGGTTTCATCAAAGTCAATGCCTTCAATTTGTGAATACCCTTTGCAGACCAATCTTGCCTTGTTTCTTATTACATTAACTTCTTCATTCAGCTTGTTTCGAAAAACCCACTTTGTACCAATAATGTTCTTGTTGTCCGGCTTGGGTACAAGTTCCCAAGTATTGTTCTTCTCTATCTGATCAAGCTCTTCATTCATAGCATGAACCCATTCTGGATGCTCAAATGCTTCATTTACATCATTCGGTTCAACTTTCGAATAAAGAGAAGTATGTGATATAGCATTCGTTGTTCTTCTTGTTTGAACCCTCTGATTTTTATCTCCAATAATGTTCTGAGCCTCCACTTGTTTCCTCAACCTAGGATGAGTTGTTTGACCTTCATCTTCATCACTTGATATTTCTGAGTCAGATTCCTCTTCTTGAGTAGGATGAACAAATTCTGCAACATTATCAGAATTGTTAACAAAATCTTCTCTATCCTGCTCGACTTCCACATCAACATATGACTGCTTTTCTTTCTCAGCACTTTCAACAACTTTTACATCTGAAGAATCAATAATTCTTCCTGTTTCTTTGTTGAGGCATCTATATCCTCTTCCTTCTGGAGCATAGCCGAGAAAAATTCTGGCATCTCCTCTTTGCTCGAACTTTCCCAGATTTCCACCTTTCTTCTTTATAATACATGGACTCCCAAAGACTCTCAAGTGTTTCAGACTTGGAGTTTCTCCATAGAACATTTCATATGGAGTCATATCTGAGTTGGGCCTATAGAAACACCAGTTCTGAATATACACAGCAGTGCTCATGGCTTGCCTCCAATAATAATGAGAGAGACCATGTTCAAGTAACATAGTTCTCCCCATTTCCACCAGACTTCGATTCTTTCTTTCAGCCACCCCATTTTGTTGAGGTGTGTATGGTGAACTAAACTCATGCCGAATTCGATGTTTCTCAAGATAACTTTCAAACTCTTCATTCTTATACTCACCACCATTATCAGTTCTCAACTTCTTCACTGAATACTCACATTCTTTCTCTGCTTTCCTTCTGAAACTCTTAAACATTGTTAGAGCATCTGACTTATGTCTCATGTACATAACACAAGTAATGCGAGTAAAGTCATCAATGAAAGTAATGAAGTACTTATCTCCATTTGAAGATTTGTTGCTCATTGGCCCACATATATCTGAGTGTATGAGTTCTAAGGGTCTTTTCGAGTGAATTTCAACTCTCTTGTGCATAGAATTAGCAATCTTCCCTTTCTCACAAATAGTGCAGCACCAATCTCTTTCTCTTGATAAATCAGGCATATCCCGAACACTTTCTCACTTTGACAACTTGCACATATTTCTCTGACACATATGCCCCAACCTTTTATGACATAATTTATTTTCATCCACCACACTCATGTAACAAGAGTTCTGTCCATCCCCAACTTGGAACAAATTCTCTCTTGTACGATGGCCCCTTGTAACTATGTTTCCATCATTTTCACTTTTTACAACAAATCCATCTTTTCTGAAGATCACTTTGTTGCCCTCATCACAGAGTTGTGACACACTGAGCAGGTTGTGTTTCAGTCCATCAACATATAGTGTTTTTTTGGATTTCATCTTTTCTTTTCCAATGATGGCCGATCCAACACCTTTGATCCTTAGAGATTCATCATTTCCAAATGTCACAGTTCCTTCTTTAAAGTCTTTCACATTCTTCAGCAGCTTTAAGTCTCCTGTCATATGAGATGAACATCCACTATCAAGAATCCATGGACGTTCTCCTTTGGTAGCCTTCAAAGCTGTTTCAACAACAAGTGCTTTTTGTTCTTCCTTTTCCTTCACTTTCTGTTTTTCTTCTTCCAATTTCCTAGCCAAATCAATGTGTTCTGGCCAGAGAACCATGCATTCTTTCTTTTCAGACTTATCATACTTGTCCCTTTTTTATTTTAAAAACTCCGTCTTCTGAGGATTATTAACAAACTTTTGTTACTCTGGTAACACACTAAGGCAGCCCTTAGCAAGATGTCCAGGTTGATCACATCTTTCACAATAAGTTTCCAGTGGTTGGAATCTATTCCCAACTTTCACACCAGTCTTATCAGATATCTTCTGAAACTTATTTGGAGATCTTCTATTTTTAAAGCGTTGACTCCCCCTCAATCCTTGTCCTTCAAAACTTTTGGAATAGTTGTAATGTTGTTGGTTAAACCAACACATACTTTCCATGTGTCTGAATCCACCACAATACCAGCAGTAACCATAGAATGAATATTTACCTATGAAACTTTTATACTGAATGGAGTTGTGAACACGCTTCTCAAAAACCATCATATTTTTATTTGTAACTCTCTTCTTCAGCTCAGATTCAACAGTACCAGAATTATTGGAAGCTTTTCTTGACTCAAGATTTTTATGCACTTCTGATTTTTCTGCATTGCTGATTTTGACCACATACTTTGTCTTTCCAGCCTTGTTCTTATCAGAACCAGTTTTGTCTTTCATTTCAACCTTTGAAGGTAAGTTTTGTATATCCCTTTTTGGTTCATTCTTACTGGAACATTCCCCTACTTCTGAGATAGAATTTTTGGAACTGATATTCATTTCTTTAGCTTTATGAAGATTTTGTTGGACAAGTTTCAAATCTTCTTATTTTTCCTTCAACTTCACTTCAAGATGATCATTACGATTCTTTGTATTCTCAAGAGAACTTTTCAGATCATCAATCTCTTTTTCCATCATGATTTTATCATCTGTAAAACCTTATTGATTGTTTACTGTGGAATTTTCTTTTATTAACTTGTTGTTTTCTTTCTCAAGTTTTCTGATCTTCCTCAAACATTCCTTCAGCTCTTCTTTCAGATACTGTTCAAGTTGAGTCTCTTCTTCTTCAGTACTACTAATCTCATAATCATCATTATTCACTGTTGCAAAAAAGGTACTCTCTCTAGTTTTTTCAGTAGCAGATTTTTCTGATTCAGTCTCGCTATCATCATCTTCCTTATCTTTTGACAAAAAGCTTCATCTTTTTGATTTAAAGAACTTTTTATTCTGACTTCTACCAGAATATTTATCTTTTCGATCCTGTTTCTTCCATGACCTTCTTGATCCTCTGTCTTCTTCATCACTGACGGCATCTTTCCCCTTTTGAGGGCAATTAGCCGCAAAGTGGCCAACTGCTCCACATTCAAAACATTTCAAAGGGAGTTTCCCTTTGTATTTCCCTGTGCCTCTTTTAACATTTTTAGAAAACAAGGATAGAATTTCATCAAAATTTTTACATACCTCATTTTTAGAGTTGGATTCACCAGCTTCTTCATTAATAGAAATTTTCTTCGACTTCTCTTTCTTTTCTGCCCTGAAAGACATTTCTCTATCAGTTTTTTCTTTTCTCTTCATGGTCTTCTCTCTTCTCATCTCATACGTGATGAGAGTACTGTGAAAATCATCAAGAGATAATGTTTCCGGATCTCTGTCTTCTAGTGAAGAAACTTTAGCATCAAATTTGTCAGGCAGAATTCTCAGGATCTTTTCAACAACTGTATCATCTTCTAACTTTTCACCAAGGCATCTGATTGTACTGACAATGTCATTAACTCTGGTAAATAATTCCCCAACAGATTCAGATTCTCCCATTTTCAAGTCTTCATACTTCAGCCTCCATATTTGTAGTTTTGCCTTCTTCACTTTTGTATTTCCTTCATAGATATTCATTAGCTTATCCCAGATGCCTTTAGCAGTAGTGACACCTTTCACTCTTAAAAACTCACTCTCAGAAAGTGATGATAGTAATGCATTTTTAGCTCTTCCATAATTCTCAAGATTCTTCTTATCGACAGGAGTAAGAGGGACCTTGTCATCAATATCAGGAAATCCATCTGTTGTAGTTTCAAGAAATTCATATCCAAGAGACATAAGATACGACATCATTCTGTCCTTCCAGATGTGATAGTTCTTTCCATCGAAGATTGGAATACCCTTACTGTTCACGCAATTTAGATTTTCCATCACAACTTCTCTTCAAACACTTCAGCAAAGAGTAAATGAAGGCAACCTCGCTCTGATACCCATTGAAGTTCCCAATCAGGATCTAAGTATCACTGAGAGGGGGAGGGGGTGAATCAGTGATATCTTTTTCTTTTTAAGTTTCCCCTTTTTTGAAACAACCTTCGCCTCCTGTTAAAGTGTTTCTTCCCTGCTGAACACACAAAACCACAGGAACACAAGATTTACAAGGTTCACTACTCAACAAGAGTAGCTACGTCCTTGGTATGGTACAGAAACAATCCAGTACCACCCAATCCACTAGAAAACAATCCTTTGATGTGGAATACAACGAGTAGGATATAACCTTACACTCATGCAGCACTTTAAAAACAATCTAATAGTTCATGTGCTCCCTCTTAGCACAAATAGGGTAACACAATGTTTCAGTGCTTCTTTACAATTGAACAGATGTATTCTCTGAAGTACAAATCTTCACTTTCTTACCCAGAAGCCGGTAAGAACCCTCTTACGCAAAACTGAATACGTGCGAAGACCCCAAATATTTCGCGCAGCCTTTAGGGTGACTTGCGCACAATTCAAATGACTTGCGCGTAAAACCCCCTTTTGGCGTGAAAAATGTTTTCATGCAACTTTCCTTTTGCGCGCAACTTTTTCTCTTTTCGCGCAACATCTCAACTTTTCGCGCAGCTATCCTCTTTTCATGAAAAATTCTTTCTTTTCGCGCAACTCACTTAGCGTATAATTTATGCGCACTAGAGCTCGAGATTTCTTCTAAGTGTCGAGCATTAACAACTAACAAGGATTAGCCTCATATTTATAGGCATTTTGAACCCGCGCGAAAAACACTAATCCGTGCGTAAAACCTCCTCCATGCGCGTAAAAACTCTTTTATGCAACTTCATATTTCGCGCCATGCTTCAAGTTTTCGCGCACCTCATGCCTTTGCCATTTTTCATCCTTCTAAGCATGAAGCACCAATTGCGCGCAAAATTCCGCACCGCGTTCCATATTGCACGCAAACCCAATCTTTCCTGTAACATCAGATTTCGCGCACTACTCCAATATTTCGCGCATTTTATGCCTTTGCCAATTTTTGATCTTCTGATCTCTGACCATCATTTGCGCGAAAACTTCATTCCTAAATTTCGCGCACCATGCCAATATTTCGCGCATCCCGCAGATTTTTCGCGCAACCCGCTACTATTTCGCGCATCCCACAGATATTGCGCGCACCACTTTATTTTTGCGCGAAACATGCCTAAATTTCCGCGCACTCCATTCCTTTGTCATTTTCCAACGTTCTGACCTTGAATAACTCTTTTTCACGTATAAACCATCTTCAATCTTATGCGCAACATCCATTGCCAAGCACATTTCTTCATCTCCCGATTTTCAGGCCCTAAAATTTGGCAAACACTAGAAAACGGCGCCACCTTAAACTGTACTTTTCTGCCATCCCCATATTGTCTATTGCTTTTCCATTTTATCTCTTTACTGCTTCCCATAACCATTCTTCTGCTCTTATCACGAATCCCACTATCGTGATATTTATCCTTTGATAGATCAGCTTAAGCATCGTCAGAGTTGCAATGGGAACTGAATCTTTCCTATCTTCCAGCAGCATCATTCCTTCCAATCAAAACATTATATGACTGGCATCATCATTTCTCCCCCTTTCCTTCATAAGGCTTGCATCACAAGTTCTCCTAACTCATGATTTGTGTGAAATACATACCAGCAAAGCATCGTCTGATTTATGATCCTTCTACAAAGTGAATTGATTTATCGCCTTTGACAAAAAAATACAACACTCTGCAAAAGATAATTCGTCAAACTTTCATCTTCATTCAACTTGGTCCCAACAATCTCCCCCTTTGGATTTTGTTGTCAACAAAGATTCATAAATCACTGAATTTTTGAAACCTTTTGCAATGGATTACTTATCAATAATTCTAAGCCTACATGAGCTAACTCATTGTAGGAAACAAGATTTATTGACAGCCAAAACCATGCTGTCCAAAAGCAGTGACTGTAAAATCTCATGAACATACCTCCTCATCCTTCTTCAGAACATCTTGCAATCTTTTACTTCAGCATGCTTCACTCTTGCAATAGCATTCTTCACTTCTTCAACTTTCCTGTAAAACAACTTTGTTTCCTACAACCACTCCAACAAATAGTTAGAATAGTTCACTCACATACATGCTGAATTCACAGCTTACCCACAACTCTCCCTTAATACATTCTACCTTATGGATAGATTTATGAAACAATTATCCCCCTTGACAACACTATCCAAAGCTAAGACGAGAGAGGGGACAGAAACATATACCTTAACCTTGATGAGAAGGAGGTTGTACACCCATGTTCAACCTCAACTTTGCAAATGGTTCCTTCGGTAACGGTTTTGTAAATATATCAGCAATTTGTTCAGATGTAGGAACATACTCCAGCCTCAGTTCATTCTTTTCAACCTTCTCTTTGATGAAGTGGTACTTTATATCAATGTGTTTTGAACGAGAATGTTGTACTGTATTTCTTGTAATATTGATTGCACTATGATTATCACAACCCAAGAGCAATGGTAGCTTTACTTCAACAATTATATCTTCCAGCTGAGTCTTCATCCACATTAGTTGAGTTGCAGCTTGAGTAGCAGCAACATACTCAGCCTCAGCTGTGCTAAGAGTTACTGAATTCTGTTTCTTGGTATGCCAACTAACACAGCTTTTTCCTTGAAATAATACTCCACCAGATGTGGATCTTCGATCATCAACATTTCTTGCCCAATCAGCATCAGAATACCCAAATAGATCAATATTTTCAGAGCCGTCATACCGGATTCCAAAGTTTGTTGTGCCTTTGATATATCTGAGAATTCTTTTTCCAGCAATCAAATGTGATTCTTTAGAAGCACTTTGAAATCTTGCACATAAAGTAACAGCATAGACGATGTCGGGTCTTGAGGCAGTCAAATATAACAGACTTCCAATCAGTTTTCGAAACTCTTTCTGATCAACTTCCTTGCCTTCTCCATCTTTAGACAACTTGGTTCCCACTGAAATTGGTGTGGAAACTGGTTTTGAATTTTCCATGCCAAACTTCTTCAGAAGTTCCTTAGCATACTTTTCATGAGACAGAAAAACATGATTCTTCTTCTGTGAAATTTGTAACCCAAGAAAGTACTTCATTTCACCTAGCATGGACATCTCAAATAACTTCTTCATCTCCTCAGAAAATTTTTCACATGATCTTTCATTATCTCCAGCAAATATAATATCATCGACATAAACAATAACGATCAGTAAAAACTCCTGACATTTCTTGATGTAGAGATTACTGTCAACTCTCCCTTTCTTAAAGTTCATCTTCTTCAAGCAAGTATCTAATTTAGAATACCATGCTCTCGGAGCCTGTTTTAGCCCATACAGATCCTTCTTCAACCTGCACACATAGATTTCATCTTTCCCAATAACAAATCCACAAGGTTGATCAATGTAAACTTCCTCGTCAAGATCACCATTCAAGAATGCAGATTTTACATCCATTTGAAAGATTTTGTAACCTAGTTGTGCAGCAATGGCAAGAAATATTCTGATTGTTTCTAATCGAGCTACTGGAGCAAAGATTTCATCAAAGTCAATGCCTTCAATTTGTGAATACCCTTTGCAGACCAATCTTGCCTTGTTTCTTATTACATTACCTTCTTCATTCAGCTTGTTTCGAAAAACCCACTTTGTACCAATAATGTTCTTGTTGTCCGGCTTGGGTACAAGTTCCCAAGTATTGTTCTTCCCTATCTGATCAAGCTCTTCATTCATAGCATGACCTCATTCTGGATGCTCAAATGCTTCATTTACATCATTCGGTTCAACTTTCGAATAAAGGGAAGTATGTGATATAGTATTCGTTGTTCTTCTTGTTTGAACCCTCTGATTTTTATCTCCAATAATGTTCTGAGCCTCCACTTGTTTCCTCAACCTAGGATGAGTTGTTTGAACTTCATCCTCATCACTTGATATTTCTGAGTCAGATTCCTCTTCTTGAGTAGGATGAACAAATTCTGCAACATTATCAGAATTGTTAACAAAATCTTCTCTATCCCGCTCGACTTCCACATCAACATATGACTGCTTTTCTTTCTCAGCACTTTCAACAACTTTTACATCTGAAGAATCAATAATTATTCCTGTTACTTTGTTGAGGCATCTATATCCTCTTCCTTCTGGAGCATAGCCGAGAAAAATTCCATCATCTCCTCTTTGCTCGAACTTTCCCAGATTTCCACCTTTCTTCTTTATAATACATGGACTCCCAAAGACTCTCAAGTGTTTCAGACTTGGAGTTTTTCCATAGAACATTTCATATGGAGTCATATCTGAGTTGGGCCTATAGAAACACCGGTTCTGAATATACACAGCAGTGCTCATGGCTTGCCTCCAATAATAATGAGAGAGACCATGTTCAAGTAACATAGTTCTCCCCATTTCCACCAGACTTCGATTCTTTCTTTCAGCCACCCCATTTTGTTGAGGTGTGTATGGTGAACTAAACTCATGCCGAATTCCATGTTTCTCAAGATAACTTTCAAACTCTTCATTCTTATACTCACCACCATTATCAGTTCTCAACTTCTTCACTGAATACTCACATTCTTTCTCTGCTTTCCTTCTGAAACTCTTAAACATTGTTAGAGCATCTGACTTATGTCTCATGTACATAACACAAGTAATGCGAGTAAAGTCATCAATGAAAGTAATGAAGTACTTATCTCCATTTGAGGATTGGTTGCTCATTGGCCCACATATATATGAGTGTATGAGTTCTAAGGGTCTTTTCGAGCGAATTTCAACTCTCTTGTGCATAGAATTAGCAATCTTCCCTTTCTCACAAATAGTGCAGCACCAATCTCTTTCTCTTGATAAATCAGGCATATCCCGAACACTTTCTCACTTTGACAACTTGCACATATTTCTCTGACACATATGCCCCAGCCTTTTATGCCATAATTTATTTTCATCCACCACACTCATGTAACAAGAGTTCTGTCCATCCCCAACTTGGAACAAATTCCCTCTTGTACGCTGGCCCCTTGTAACTATGTTTCCATCATTTTCACTTTTTACAACAAATCCATCTTTTCTGAAGATCACTTTGTTTCCCTCATCACAGAGTTGTGACACACTGAGCAGGTTGTGTTTCAGTCCATCAACATATAGTGTTTTTTTGGATTTCATCTTTTCTTTTCCAATGATGGCCGATCCAACACCTTTGATCCTTTGAGATTCATCATTTCCAAATGTCACAGTTCCTTCTTTAAAGTCTTTCACATTCTTCAGCAGCTTTAAGTCTCCTGTCATATGAGATGAACATCCACTATCAAGAATCCATGGACGTTTTCCTTTGGTAGCCTTCAAAGCTGTTTCAACAACAAGTGCTTTTTGTTCTTCCTTTTCCTTCACTTTTTGTTTTGCTTCTTCCAATTTCCTAGCCAAATCAATGTGTTCTGGCCAGAGAACCATGCATTCTTTCTTTTCATACTTATCATACTTGTCCCTTTTTTATTTTAAAAACTCCGTCTTCTGAGGATTATTAACAAAATTTTGTTACTCTGGTAACACACTAAGGCAGCCCTTAGCAAGATGTCCAGGTTGATCACATCTTTCACAATAAGTTTCCAGTGGTTGGAATCTATTCCCAACTTTCACACCAGTCTTATCAGATATCTTCTGAAACTTATTTGGAGATCTTCTATTTTGAAAGCGTTGACTCCCCCTCAATCCTTGTCCTTCAAAACTTTTGGAATAGTTGTAATGTTGTTGGTTAAACCAACACATACTTTCCATGTGTCCGAATCCACCACAATACCAGCAGTAACCATAGAAAGAATATTTACCTCTGAAACTTTTATACTGAATGGAGTTGTGAACACGCTTCTCAAAAACCATCATATTTTCATTTGTAACTCTCTTCTTCAGCTCAGATTCAACAGTACCAGAAGTATTGGAAGCTTTTCTTGACTCAAGATTTTTATGCACTTCTGATTTTTCTGCATTGCTGATTTTGACCACATACTTTGTCTTTCCAGCCTTGTTCTTATCAGAACCAGTTTTGTCTTTCATTTCAACCTTTGAAGGTAAGTTTTGTAGATCCCTTTTTGGTTCATTCTTACTGGAACATTCCCCTACTTCTGAGATAGAATTTTTGGAACTGATATTCATTTCTTTAGCTTTATGCAGTTTTTGTTGGACAAGTTCCAAATCTTCTTCTTTTGCCTTCAACTTCACTTCAAGATGATCATTACGATTATTTGTATTCTCAAGAGAATTTTTCAGATCATCAATCTCTTTTTCCATCATGATTTTATCATCTGTAAAACCTTCTTGATTGTTTACTGTGGAATTTTCTTTTATTAACTTGTTGTTTTCTTTCTCAAGTTTTCTGATCTTCCTCAAACATTCCTTCAGCTCTTCTTTCAGATACTGTTCAAGTTGAGTCTCTTCTTCTTCAGTACTACTAATCTCATAATCATCATTATTCACTATTGCAAAAAAGGTACTCTCTCTATTTTTTTCAGTAGCAGATTTTTCTGATTCAGTCTCGCTATCATCATCTTCCTTATCTTTTGACAAAAAGCTTCTTCTTTTTGATTTAAAGAACTTTTTATTCTGACTTCTACCAGAATATTTATCTTTTCGATCATGTTTCTTCCATGACCTTCTTGATCCTCTGTCTTCTTCATCACTGACGACATCTTTCCCCTTTTGAGGGCAATTAGCCGTAAAGTGGCCAACTGCTCCACATTCAAAACATTTCAAAGGGAGTTTCCCTTTGTATTTCCCTGTGCCTCTTTTAACATTTTTAGAAAACAAGGATAGAATTTCATCAAAATTTTGACATACCTCATTTTCAGAGTTGGATTCACCAGCTTCTTCATTAATAGGAATTTTCTTCGACTTCTCTTTCTTTTCTGCCCTGAAATACATTTCTCTATCAGTTTTTTCTTTGCTCTTCATGGTCTTCTCTCTTCTCATCTCATACGTGATGAGAGTACTGTAAAAATCATCAAGAGATAATTTTTCCGGATCTCTGTCTTCTAGTGAAGAAACTTTAGCATCAAATTTGTCAGGCAGAATTCTCAGGATCTTTTCAACAACTGTATCATCTTCTAACTTTTCACCAAGGCATCTGATTGTACTGACAATGTCATTAACTCTGGTAAAGAATTCCCCAACAGATTCAGATTCTCCCATTTTCAAGTCTTCATACTTCAGCCTCCAGATTTGTAGTTTTTCCTTCTTCACTTTTGTATTTCCTTCATAGATATTCATTAGCTTATCCCAGATTCCTTTAGCAGTAGTGACACATTTCACTCTTAAAAACTCACTCTCAGAAAGTGATGATAGTAATGCATTTTTAGCTCTTCCATAATTCTCAAGATTCTTCTTATCGACAGGAGTAAGAGGGACCTTGTCATCAATATCAGGAAATCCATCTGTTGTAGTTTCAAGAACTTCATATCCAAGAGACATAAGATACGACATCATTCTGTCCTTCCAGATGTGATAGTTCTTTCCATCGAAGATTGGAATACCCTTACTGTTCACGCAATTTAGATTTTCCATCACAACTTCTCTTCAAACACTTCAGCAAAGAGTAAACGAAGGCAACCTCTCTCTGATACCAATTGAAGTTCCCAATCAGGATCTAAGTATCACTGAGAGGGGGAGGGGGTGAATCAGTGATATCTTTTTCTTTTTAAGTTTCCCCTTTTTTGAAACAACCTTCGCCTCCTGTTAAAGTGTTTCTTCCCTGCTGAACTCACACAACCACAGGAACACAAGATTTACAAGGTTCACTACTCAACAAGAGTAGCTACGTCCTTGGTATGGTACGGAAACAATCCAGTACCACCCAATCCACTAGAAAACAATCCTTTGATGTGGAATACAACGAGTAGGATATACCCTTACACTCATGCAGCACTTTAAAAACAATCTAATAGTGCATGTGCTCCCTCTTAGCACAAATAGGGTAACACAATGTTTCAGTGCTTCTTTACAATTGAACAGATGTATTCTCTGAAGTACAAATCTTCACTTTCTTACCCAGAAGCCGGTAAGAACCCTCTTACGCAAAACTGAATACGTGCGAAGACCCCAAATATTTCGCGCAGCCTTTAGGGTGACTTGCGCACAATTCAAATGACTTGCGCGTAAAACCCCCTTTTGGCGTGAAAAACGTTTTCGTGCAACTTTCCTTTTGCGCGCAACTTTTTCTCTTTTCGCGCAACTTCTCAACTTTTCGCGCAGCTATCCTCTTTTCATGCAAACTTCTTTCTTTTCGCGCAACTCACTTAGCGTATAATTTATGCGCACTAGAGCTCGAGATTTCTTCTAAGTGTCGAGCATTAACAACTAACAAGGATTAGCCTCATATTTATAGGCATTTTGAACCCGCGCGAAAAACACTAATCCGCGCGTAAAACCTCCTCCATGCGCGTAAAAACTCTTTTATGCAACTTTATATTTCGCGCCATGCTTCAAGTTTTCGCGCACCTCATGCCTTTGCCATTTTTCATCCTTCTAAGCATGAAGCACCAATTGCGCGCAAAATTCCGCACCGCGTTCCATATTGCGCGCAAACCCAATCTTTCCTGCAACATCAGATTTCGCGCACTACTCCAATATTTCGCGCATTTTATGCCTTTTCCAATTTTTGATCTTCTAATCTCTAACCATCATTTGCGCGAAAACTTCATTCCCAAATTTTGCGCACCATGCCAATATTTCGCGCATCCCGCAGATTTTTCGCGCAACCCGCTACTATTTCGCGCATCCCACAGATATTGCGCGCACCACTTTATTTTTGCGCGAAACATGCCTAAATTTCCGCGCACTCCATTCCTTTGTCATTTTCCAACGTTCTGACCTTGAATAACTCTTTTTCACGTATAAACCATCTTCAATCTTATGCGCAACATCCATTGCCAAGCACATTTCTTCATCTCCCAATTTTCAGGCCCTAAAATTTGGCAAACACTAGAAAACGGCGCCACCTTAAACTGTGCTTTTCTGCCATCCCCAGATTGTCTATTGCTTTTCCATTTTATCTCTTTACTGCTTCCCATAACCATTCTTCTGCTCTTATCACGAATCCCACTATCGTGATATTTATCCTTTGATAGATCAGCTTAAGCATCGTCAGAGTTGCAATGGAAACTGAATCTTTCCTATCTTCCAGCAGCATCATTCCTTCTAATCAAAACATTATATGACTGGCATCATCATTTCTCTCCCTTTCCTTCATAAGGCTTGCATCACAAGTTCTCCTAACTCATGATTTGTGTGAAATACATACCAGCAAAGCATCGTCTGATTTATGATCCTTCTACAAAGTGAATTGATTTATCGCCTTTGACAACAAAATACAACACTCTGCAAAAGATAATTCTTCAAACTGTCATCTTCATTCAACTTGGTCCCAACAATCTCCCCCTTTGGATTTTGTTGTCAACAAAGATTAATAAATCACTGAATTTTTGAAACCTTTTTCAATGGATTACTTATCAATAATTCTAAGCCTACATGAGCTAACTCATTGTAGGAAACAAGATTTATTGACAGCCAAAACCATGCTGTCCAAAAGCAGTGACTGTAAAATCTCATTAACATACCTCCTCATCCTTCTTCAGAACATCTTGCAATCTTTTACTTCAGCATGCTTCACTCTTGCAATAGCATTCTTCACTTCTTCAACTTTCCTGTAAAACAACTTTGTTTCCTACAACCACTCCAACAAATAGTTAGAATAGTTCACTCACATACATGCTGAATTCACAGCTTACCCACAACTCTCCCTTAATACATTCTACCTTATGGATAGATTTATGAAACAATTCTCCCCCTTGACAACACTATCCAAAGCTAAGACGAGAGAGGGGACAGAAACATATACCTTAACCTTGATGAGAAGGAGGTTGTACACCCATGTTCAACCTCAACTTTGCAAATGGTTCCTTCGGTAACGGTTTTGTAAATATATCAGCAATTTGTTCAGATGTAGGAACATACTCCAGCCTCAGTTCATTCTTTTCAACCTTCTCTTTGATGAAGTGGTACTTTATATCAATGTGTTTTGAACGAGAATGTTGTACTGTATTTCTTGTAAGATTGATTGCACTCTGATTATCACAACCCAAGATCAATGGTAGCTTTACTTCAACAAGTATATCTTCCAGCTGAGTCTTCATCCACATTAGTTGAGTTGCAGCTTGAGTAGCAGCAACATACTCAGCCTCAGCTGTGCTAAGAGTTACTGAATTCTGTTTCTTGGTATGCCAACTAACACAGATTTTTCCTTGAAATAATACTCCACCATATGTGGATCTTCGATCATCAACATTTTCTGCCCAATCAGCATCAGAATACCCAAATAGATCAATATTTTCAGAGCCGTCATACCGGATTCCAAAGTTTGTTGTGCCTTTGATATATCTGAGAATTCCTTTTCCAGCAATCAAATGTGATTCTTTAGGAGCACTTTGAAATCTTGCACATAAAGTAACAACATAGACGATGTCGGGTCTTGAGGCAGTCAAATATAGCAGACTTCCAATCAGTTTTCGAAACTCTTTCTGATCAACTTCCTTGCCTTCTCCATCTTTAGACAACTTGGTTCCCACTGAAATTGGTGTGGAAACTGGTTTTGAATTTTCCATGCCAAACTTCTTCAGAAGTTCCTTAGCATACTTTTCTTGAGACAGAAAAACATGATTCTTCTTCTGTGAAATTTGTAACCCAAGAAAGTACTTCATTTCACCTAGCATGGACATCTCAAATAACTTCTTCATCTCCTCAACAAATTTTTCACATGATCTTTCATTATCTCCAGCAAATATAATATCATCGACATAAACAATAACGATCAGTAAAAACTCCTGACATTTCTTGATGTAGAGATTACTGTCAACTCTCCCTTTCTTAAAGTTCATCTTCTTCAAGCAAGTATCTAATTTAGAATACCATGCTCTCAGAGCCTGTTTTAGCCCATACAGAGCCTTCTTCAACCTGCACAATAGCTTTCATCTTTCCCAATAACAAATTCACAAGGTTGATCAATGTAAACTTCCTCGTCAAGATCACCATTCAAGAATGCAGATTTTACATCCATTTGAAAGATTTTGTAACCTAGTTGTGCAGCAATGGAAAGAAATATTCTGATTGTTTCTAATCGAGCTACTGGAGCAAATATTTCATCAAAGTCAATGCCTTCAATTTGTGAATACCCTTTGCAGACCAATCTTGCCTTGTTTCTTATTACATTACCTTCTTCATTCAGCTTGTTTCGAAAAACCCACTTTGTACCAATAATGTTCTTGTTGTCCGGCTTGGGTACAAGTTCCCAAGTATTGTTCTTCTCTATCTGATCAAGCCCTTCATTCATAGCATGAACCCATTCTGGATGCTCAAATGCTTCATTTACATCATTCGGTTCAACTTTCGAATAAAGAGAAGTATGTGATATAATATTCGTTGTTCTTCTTGTTTGAACCCTCTGATTTTTATCTCCAATAATGTTCTGAGCCTCCACTTGTTTCCTCAACCTAGGATGAGTTGTTTGAACTTCATCCTCATCACTTGATATTTCTGAGTCAGATTCCTCTTCTTGAGTAGGATGAACAAATTCTGCAACATTATCAGAATTGTTAACAAAATCTTCTCTATCCCGCTCGACTTCCACATCAACATATGACTGCTTTTCTTTCTCAGCACTTTCAACAACTTTTACATCTGAAGAATCAATAATTATTCCTATTTCTTTGTTGAGGAATCTATATCCTCTTCCTTCTGGAGCATAGCCGAGAAAAATTCCGTCATCTCCTCTTTGCTCGAACTTTCCCAGATTTCCACCTTTCTTCTTTATAATACATGGACTCCCAAAGACTCTCAAGTGTTTCAGACTTGGAGTTTTTCCATAGAACATTTCATATGGAGTCATATCTGAGTTGGGCCTATAGAAACACCGGTTCTGAATATACACAGCAGTGCTCATGGCTTGCCTCCAATAATAATGAGAGAGACCATGTTCAAGTAACATAGTTCTCCCCATTTCCACCAGACTTCGATTCTTTCTTTCAGCCACCCCATTTTGTTGAGGTGTGTATGGTGAACTAAACTCATGCCGAATTCCATGTTTCTCAAGATAACTTTCAAACTCTTCATTCTTATACTCACCACCATTATCAGTTCTCAACTTCTTCACTGAATACTCACATTCTTTCTCTGCTTTCCTTCTGAAACTCTTAAACATTGTTAGAGCATCTGACTTATGTCTCATGTACATAACACAAGTAATGCGAGTAAAGTCATCAATGAAAGTAATGAAGTACTTATCTCCATTTGAAGATTGGTTGCTCATTGGCCCACATATATCTGAGTGTATGAGTTCTAAGGGTCTTTTCGAGCGAATTTCAACTCTCTTGTGCATAGAATTAGCAATCTTCCCTTTCTCACAAATAGTGCAGCACCAATCTCTTTCTCTTGATAAATCAGGCATATCCCGAACACTTTATCACTTTGAAAACTTGCACATATTTCTCTGACACATATGCCCCAGCCTTTTATGCCATAATTTATTTTCATCCACCACACTCATGTAACAAGAGTTCTGTCCATCCCCAACTTGGAACAAATTCCCTCTTGTACGCTGGCCCCTTGTAACTATGTTTCCATCATTTTCACTTTTTACAACAAATCCATCTTTTCTGAAGATCACTTTGTTTCCCTCATCACAGAGTTGTGACACACTGAGCAGGTTGTGTTTCAGTCCATCAACATATAGTGTTTTTTTGGATTTCATCTTTTCTTTTCCAATGATGGCCGATCCAACACCTTTGATCCTTAGAGATTCATCATTTCCAAATGTCACAGTTCCTTCTTTAAAGTCTTTCACATTCTTCAGCAGCTTTAAGTCTCCTGTCATATGAGATGAACATCCACTATCAAGAATCCGTGGACGTTCTCCTTTGGTAGCCTTCAAAGCTGTTTCAACAACAAGTGCTTTTTGTTCTTCCTTTTCCTTCACTTTCTGTTTTGCTTCTTCCAATTTCCTAGCCAAATCAATGTGTTCTGGCCAGAGAACCATGCATTCTTTCTTTTCAGACTTATCATACTTGTCCCTTTTTTATTTTAAAAACTCCGTCTTCTGAGGATTATTAACAAACTTTTGTTACTCTGGTAACACACTAAGGCAGCCCTTAGCAAGATGTCTAGGTTGATCACATCTTTCACAATAAGTTTCCAGTGGTTGGAATCTATTCCCAACTTTCACACCAGTCTTATCAGATATCTTCTGAAACTTATTTCGAGATCTTCTATTTTGAAAGCGTTGACTCCCCCTCAATCCTTGTCCTTCAAAACTTTTGGAATAGTTGTAATGTTGTTGGTTAAACCAACACATACTTTCCATGTGTCCGAATCCACCACAATACCAGCAGTAACCATAGAAAGAATATTTACCTCTGAAACTTTTATACTGAATGGAGTTGTGAACATGCTTCTCAAAAACCATCATATTTTCATTTGTAACTCTCTTCTTCAGCTCAGATTCAACAGTACCAGAAGTATTGGAAGCTTTTCTTGACTCAAGATTTTTATGCACTTCTGATTTTTCTGCATTGCTGATTTTGACCACATACTTTGTCTTTCCAGCCTTGTTCTTATCAGAACCAGTTTTGTCTTTCATTTCAACCTTTGAAGGTAAGTTTTGTAGATCCATTTTTGGTTCATTCTTACTGGAACATTCCCCTACTTCTGAGATAGAATTTTTGGAACTGATATTCATTTCTTTAGCTTTATGCAGTTTTTGTTGGACAAGTTCCAAATCTTCTTCTTTTGCCTTCAACTTCACTTCAAGATGATCATTACGATTCTTTGTATTCTCAAGAGAATTTTTCAGATCATAAATCTCTTTTTCCATCATGATTTTATCATCTGTAAAACCTTCTTGATTGTTTACTGTGGAATTTTCTTTTATTAACTTGTTGTTTTCTTTCTCAAGTTTTCTGATCTTCCTCAAATATTCCTTCAGCTCTTCTTTCAGATACTGTTCAAGTTGAGTCTCTTCTTCTTCAGTACTACTAATCTCATAATCATCATTATTCACTGTTGCAAAAAAGGTACTCTCTCTAGTTTTTTCAGTAGCAGATTTTTCTGATTCAGTCTCGCTATCATCATCTTCCTTATCTTTTGAAAAAAAGCTTCTTCTTTTTGATTTAAAGAACTTTTTATTCTGACTTCTACCAGAATATTTATCTTTTCGATCCTGTTTCTTCCATGACCTTCTTGATCCTCTGTCTTCTTCATCACTGACGGCATCTTTCCCCTTTTGAGGGCAATTAGCCGCAAAGTGGCCAACTGCTCCACATTCAAAACATTTCAAAGGGAGTTTCCCTTTGTATTTCCCTGTGCCTCTTTTAACATTTTTAGAAAACAAGGATAGAATTTCATCAAAATTTTGACATACCTCATTTTCAGAGTTGGATTCACCAGCTTCTTCATTAATAGGAATTTTCTTCGACTTCTCTTTCTTTTTTGCCCTGAAAGACATTTCTCTATCAGTTTTTTCTTTGCTCTTCATGGTCTTCTCTCTTCTCATCTCATACGTGATAAGAGTACTGTGAAAATCATCAAGAGATAATGTTTCCGGATCTCTGTCTTCTAGTGAAGAAACTTTAGCATCAAATTTGTCAGGCAGAATTCTCAGGATCTTTTCAACAACTGTATCATCTTCTAACTTTTCACCAAGGCATCTGATTGTATTGACAATGTCATTAACTCTGGTAAAGAATTCCCCAACAGATTCAGATTCTCTCATTTTCAAGTCTTCATACTTCAGCCTCCAGATTTGTAGTTTTTCCTTCTTCACTTTTGTATTTCCTTCATAGATATTCATTAGCTTATCCCAGATGCCTTTAGCAGTAGTGACACCTTTCACTCTTAAAAACTCACTCTCAGAAAGTGATGATAGTAATGCATTTTTAGCTCTTCCATAATTCTCAAGATTCTTCTTATCGACAGGAGTAAGAGGGACCTTGTCATCAATATCAGGAAATCCATCTGTTGTAGTTTCAAGAACTCTATATCCAAGAGACATAAGATACGACATCATTCTGTCCTTCCAGATGTGATAGTTCTTTCCATCGAAGATTGGAATACCCTTACTGTTCACGCAATTTAGATTTTCCATCACAACTTCTCTTCAAACACTTCAGCAAAGAGTAAACGAAGGCAACTTCGCTCTGATACCAATTGAAGTTCCCAATCGGGATCTAAGTATCACTGAGAGGGGGAGGGGGTGAATCAGTGATATCTTTTTCTTTTTAAGTTTCCCCTTTTTTGAAACAACCTTCGCCTCCTGTTAAAGTGTTTCTTCCCTGCTGAACACACACAACCATAGGAACACAAGATTTACAAGGTTCACTACTCAACAAGAGTAGCTACGTCCTTGGTATGGTACGGAAACAATCCAGTACCACCCAATCCACTAGAAAACAATCCTTTGATGTGGAATACAACGAGTAGGATATACCCTTACACTCATGCAGCACTTTAAAAACAATCTAATAGTCCATGTGCTCCCTCTTAGCACAAATAGGGTAACACAATGTTTCAGTGCTTCTTTACAATTGAACAGATGTATTCTCTGAAGTACAAATCTTCACTTTCTTACCCAGAAGCCGGTAAGAACCCTCTTACGCAAAACTGAATACGTGCGAAGACCCCAAATATTTCGCACAGCCTTTAGGGTGACTTGCGCACAATTCAAATGACTTGCGCGTAAAACCCCCTTTTGGCGCGAAAAACGTTTTCGTGCAACTTTCCTTTTGCGCGCAACTTTTTCTCTTTTTGCGCAACTTCTCAACTTTTCGCGCAGCTATCCTCTTTTCATGAAAAATTCTTTCTTTTCGCGCAACTCACTTAGCGTATAATTTATGCGCACTAGAGCTCGATATTTCTTCTAAGTGTCGAGCATTAACAACTAACAAGGATTAGCCTCATATTTATAGGCATTTTGAACCCGCGCAAAAAACACTAATCCGCGCGTAAAACCTCCTCCATGCGTGTAAAAACTCTTTTATGCAACTTCATATTTCGCGCCATGCTTCAAGTTTTCGCACACCTCATGCCTTTGCCATTTTTCATCCTTCTAAGCATGAAGCACCAATTGCGCGCAAAATTCCGCACCGCGTTCCATATTGCGCGCAAACCCAATCTTTCCTGCAACATCAGATTTCGCGCACTACTCCAATATTTCGCGCATTTTATGCCTTTGCCAATTTTTGATCTTCTGATCTCTGACCATCATTTGCGCGAAAACTTCATTCCTAAATTTCGCGCACCATGCCAATATTTCGCGCATCCCGCAGATTTTTCGCGCAACCCGCTACTATTTCGCGCATCCCACAGATATTGCGCGCACCACTTTATTTTTGCGCGAAACATGCCTAAACTTCCGTGCACTCCATTCCTTTGTCATTTTCCAACGTTCTGACCTTGAATAACTCTTTTTCACGTATAAACCATCTTCAATCTTATGCGCAACATCCATTGCCAAGCACATTTCTTCATCTCCCGATTTTCAGGCCCTAAAATTTGGCAAACACTAGAAAACGGCGCCACCTTAAACTGTGCTTTTCTGCCATCCCCAGATTGTCTATTGCTTTTCCATTTTATCTCTTTACTACTTCCCATAACCATTCTTCTGCTCTTATCACGAATCCCACTATCGTGATATTTATCCTTTGATAGATCAGCTTAAGCATCGTCAGAGTTGCAATGGGAACTGAATCTTTCCTATCTTCCAGCAGCATCATTCCTTCCAATCAAAACATTATATGACTGGCATCATCATTTCCCCCCCTTTCCTTCATAAGGCTTGCATCACAAGTTCTCCTAACTCATGATTTGTGTGAAATACATACCAGCAAAGCATCGTCTGATTTACGATCCTTCTACAAAGTGAATTGATTTATCACCTTTGACAAAAAAATACAACACTCTGCAAAAGCTAATTCTTCAAACTTTCATCTTCATTCAACTTGGTCCCAACAGATGGTAAACCGCTCGCCCATTAGGTAGTGCCGCCACATCTTCCACGTGAAGACTACCGCTGCCAAATCAAGATCATGGGTCACATAGTTCTACTCATGTGTCCTCAACTGATGTGAGCCATAGGAAATCACCTCTTGCCTATACATTAGGACACAACCAAGCCTGGTTTCTGATGCATCGCAGAACACTACGTACTCTACACCCTCCTCCGGTAATCTCAAAATCGGGGTGCTCATCAAACTCTATCTCAACTGCTGGAAAGCCTGCTAGCATCTCTCGGTCTACACAAAAGGATTCCCCTTTTGGGTCAAAGCTATCATAGGTGCTAAAATCATGGAGAAATAAGGAATGAATCTACAATAGTATCCTACCAACCCAAGGAATCTCTGCACCTCCGTCACGCTCCAGGGTGGATCCCATGCTAGCACTGCCTCCACCTTGGCTGGGTCCACTGCTACACCATCTTCCGAGATAACGTGTCCCAAAAAGTGGACCTCTTGTAACCAGAACTGACACTTCAAGAGTTTCCCATACAACTGGTGCTCTTGGAGTGTGTCCAGAACCATCCTTAGGTGTCTCGCATGCGCCTCCTCGGACGCAGAGTACACAAGGATGTCGTCGATGAAGACCACTACAAACCAGTCTAGATAGGGCTGAAAGATCTGGTTCAAGAGTCCCATGAACACTACCAGGGCGTTCATCACACCAAAGGGAATCACCAAGTACTATAGTGACCATAGCAACATCAGAAAGCCGTCTTTGGGATATCCTCATCTCGTACTCGCAACTGGTGATAGCCTGATCATAGATAAACCTTCGTGAACTATCATGCCCCTCTCGACTGGTCGAAGAGGTCATCGATCCTCGGTAGTGGATACCGGTTCTTTACGGACACCTGATTCAGGAGCCGGTAATCCACACATAGCCTCAAGCTCCTGTCTGCCTTCTTGGAAAACAGCACTGGGGCTGCCCAGGGTGAAACACTGGGTCTCACAAAGCCCTTTTTCTACAAGTCGTCCAGCTGCACCCTCAGCTCATGAAGCTCTACTAGAGCCATCCGATATGCTGATGGTGATATCAGTGTTGTTCGGAGTTGCAACTCAATGCAGAAATCTATCTCCCGATGAGGAGGTAGCCCATGGACATTTTTTGGAAAGACGTCCTCGTACTCAGCCACTACTGCTGGAAACTGGAAACTCGTAACATCTGTTTTGCCAAGGGCTAGGCTAGACAACTGATGTGAAATCGTTTTTTCCTTCCAATGCATGAGTCTATCCTGCGATGCCTAGGTCTCTCTTTCACCGACAAAAGAGAACCTTGTTCCATCACTGCAGACACATCTTACCTTTCGTCTAAAACAGTCAATATGAGCATGAACTATGGATAGCCAATCCATACCAAGAATGACATCGTAAGGCCTCGACACTACCACCAAGAGGTTCCAACCGAAACTCTCACCTCCAAGGGTCAGGTCACACAGTCTACATAGGTGTGTGATCTCTGAATCTTCTCCAGTCGGTGTTTCTAAGCATAAGGGTCGAGTCAATGTCTCAACAAGAATATCAAGGTCTCGATCAAGATAAGCAGCCAAAAAGGAATGACTAGCACCTGTGTCTATCAGTATAACATACAAAGTAGAAAAGACATAGATTGTACCTCTAATCATTCCAGGAGTACCTGGGTCATAAGCCTCTGTCCCCTACAGTTGTCCCTGCCACTGTCCACCAACTCCCTGAGCCTGGGGTGGACCTCCTAGGGGTGGTGGTTGTAAAAGGTCAAAACACCGACCACCTGCAGCTGCTCTCCCAGCTCCCATACCACGCCCGCTGCCCCGCGGATCTGTCTACTCCACACGTTGCCTCTGCCTCGGTGGTCTATCCACTGCTCCCGTGTCAGTAGTACGACGGGTCAGTCAATCTCAAGCGAGATGTCCCCTGCCATCACTTGAGTAGCATAGCCTCTCCCGAGGTTGGCTGGATGCGCCCTGTGAACCCTGTATGGCAGATCCCCTATCCTGGGATCTCCTCTAGAAACGTCTCCCATGTCTGGGTCCCTAACGTCGGCTCCCTGCTGCCGAGGTCTCTGCTCCAGCTCGCCCACTACTGACAACTGCCGGCTGTCTCTGCTCTACCAAGAAGCTCTCGACAACCAAAGCCCGCTCGAGCACCCCAGCATAAGTAGGAATGCTCATAGGGATGATGCTAGCTCAGATATCTCTGTGCAAGCCCTGCTCAAAGGTCCGAGCTCTGACGTACTGATCTATGACCATATCCATCGAGTACCGCAAGAGGTTGGTAAACCTCGACTAATAGTCTGCCACCATCATGTTTCCTTGATGGAGCTGAAGAAGCTCCTGTATGAATACTCCTCTCAGGGTAACCAGTGAAAACTCATATCTGAAGAGATGCTCAAACTCCAACCATGCAAGTGTCACCTCGTCATGAGTCTGGATAACCAAACTCCACCATCGTCCTGCCGAGCCCTACAGAAGGCTCACTACCCAGATCACCATCTGGTCTACTGGTGTCCTGACCAAACGGAAGACTCTGGCCACTGCCTCAAGCCAGTCCTATTCTACCTGAGGGTCAGGCTCGCCTCCAAATCTGAGGGGTCTCTGTCTCTGAAACTCATGGAGTGCGCTCAACCTATGCTCCTCCTCCACTGGTACAACATGCACTAAACACTGCTCCATAGGTGGTGGGATAACTAGAACACCACCTGATGGTAAAACTGGGGGATCTGGTCCCTGTATTGAGGCTTCATCAATGAGGGGGAAATCCTCATGATCGAGCTGCTGGATCCTAGTAGGTTCACATCACGGAGGCATCCTGTTAAAGAAACAATATGTATCTCAGTCAGTGAGTATATCTGGTTCGTTCACCATGAAACTCAAGATCATGGGTCTCTTCATCGTCCTAATTCCGAATATGTGGGTTTCGGGCCTTCGATCGGCTCTGAAATCCGATTCCGGTCACCCGTGTGGAAATCATTCGAAGAACTATATCATTCGATCTGCTTTGTTCCATCTGTCGCCACCACAACCACAGATCTGTAGGGTTTTACTGATGCCAGATCTTCAATTTGGGATCATTTCATTGTACAACAGGTGCGCAATGATCCGTTGTTCATATCCCCACGAAGAACACGTAGAACGCAGTGAAGAACACGAGAATTTGGGGGATAAGAACACAACAAATTGAGAGGGACGAACCTCAATCGATGTTCATGTAGATCTTGGCATGTCACTGTTAGGAGGTTGAACGAAACCAAAAATAATTTCAAGAATCAAATCCCCATGATTACCACAAAATCCCATCCCACAAGAATGATCGATCCGTGGGCTAATCTGTTCATGGATTAGTCTGCGTTTGTCGTAGAAATCAAAAATGGGGAAAGGAAAATCAAAATCAAACATCCTACCTGGATTCATGAAACTCATTGGGGAAGATCCGGTTACCGCGTTGTCGTCGCCGACGAAGCACATCAAGAACATTGTCGCTGCGTTGGGAGGTTTTCTCCAGAGCCTCCAGGGAAATTCAGGGTTATGGAAATTGTAACCCTGATCCCCTGTGAAATCTCCATTTAAAAAGTTAAGGTATTTCGCTGTAACAAGAATTTAAATAAAATATTTTAATAAAATATTTTATTACGGTTGTGTCCAAAAATCATATTTCACCACCGACCTATGCCGACTGATGTTAGGCCTTGCCTAAGGTAAAATCGTTGCTTCGAATGCAATGATGCCCTCTGATTTCTGATCCGAGCACCCATTCAAGAGTTATTCCCCTTTTTCAGGAAAACCGCACGTATGTGCTATTTAATTATTAAATTAAATTCAAAAATTTGTTACGAGCTCACCAGGCCTTGGAATTGCACGTCGTCTTAGAGCCTGGTCTCAAATTAATTCCCATATAATATTAAAATAATACATGAAAAAATCTTGGATATTACAATAATACGATAAAAAATGTTAGGTTTTTAATAAAGCACGTGGGTAGTTTTTATTTTAAATGGGAATAACTTCTAAAATAGTGCCCAAATAAAAAATACGAGGGCGTTTTTACATTTAGATTAGCGATTTTACCATAGGTAGGGTCTAACATCAATCTTCGCGGGTTGACTGTGAAAGTTAGAATTTGGACGTAATCGTCATTAAAATATTTTAATAAAAATATTTTATTGGACATTGAAGAGTTATTATTTATAATGAAACCTTATTCATAAATTCAAGGTTATCACCATAACCCTGAAATTCCTCTGAGGCATAGACGTAAACCCTCTCGACGACGAAAGCTGACAAATCAAGGATCGACGATGACATAAAACTCTATTCTTCATGAATGACTGATCCAAATATGAGGAAGGTTGTTTGATCTCTTGGTTATTTCCTTTACCTTCTTAGATTAAAATGAAGAATAAGGACCAAACCATGAACAGGTCAATCTATGGCTTGTTCATTATTACGGGATGGATAACTTCATGTGGGGTTTTGAATGGGGATTAGATCTATGTGATGAATGGTTTTTCATAATCCTACTAACATGAACAGATAAGGTCAAAAAAAACATGGCCATGATCTATTCTTTGGGTGTTCATGTGCTTTATTTATTTTCCCCAAATCTCTTTGTGTTCCTCATTATTCATGAAATATAAATAGAGGATAGTTATGACTTCGACCCATGGTGCAATGATCCAAGACCGCAGATTTGACATCACAACGACTTTGCAAAGGTTCAAAGGGTGAAGGCATGGTATGAATCACCCGAGGTAATGGGTTATGGTGACACAAGGTGTTGGTGCACAATGGTAGTCATATCAGTAGCTCTGGCTAGGTCTAGGTGGAGGACACAGTGAAAAGTAGGCCACTAGTAGGAAGGCTGGTGGCAGAGGAGGAATGCGGTTTGGCAGGGACCATGTGGGAGACCACGTAAGCAGAGGCCACAGGATGTGACCAGGGGTTGTGGTAGGAGGACACAGTGGAAAGCTGGGATGTAGGTTAGAGTTATGTTAGAGGATCCAATAATGGTGACACCATAGGGCATATAAAGGAGGTAAGTCAGCCATGTAAAATGTGGCTCAGTGCCTCTTTGATTGGGAGATAAGGGGGAGCCACGTGGCCAGGGAAGACAACGTGGACAAGGGGGCGCGACTAGGGAGGGCCATATCTGGTGGAGTAATAGGGACCAAAATGTGGTCCATATAGGGGAAGCTGGGCTACTCTAGTGGACTAGTGGACTAGAACCAGCTAGCTAGGACGGTTCAGGCCAGACCAGACCAGATCGGGCTGGGTCGGGCCGTTTTACAAAAATGACCATATATTTCATACTATGTGTTTGTTTGATGATCCATTTTTAGAGTTGGGATCTTTTTTATGAGATGTACCTTTAGAGATAACCCAATTGATTGTTTGTGAAAATTGTAATATGACCTATTGGCATGAGGAGTATGTTCTTCCAGTACAAGAGGTCTACTAGTGGAATCATGTGACTGATTGTGACTTAGTGACTACGTGATTTCGGGGATGCATGAACAATAGATGATACATGTTTCAGGGACACTCCATTCACCTTCAATTCTCCCTATTTCAATGAATCTTTAGGATCCAACAATGTTTGGGGCGCCATCGATGCTCTGTGTATCATTGATGCTCTGTGCACCATCAACACTCTGTGATTCATGAAACTGGGAGATTTGTGGACTACAACTAAAAATTCCTCTCTTTGTTCTTTAGAATTATACCTATTTGAGAAAACCATATTGATAGTACTTTGTGTGTTACATTTGTGGTGTACTTTGTGTGATTAGATTATGGTATACTTTGTGTATTTCTTAGTGGTATCTACTTTGTTGTTTAAGGTGTATTACTGAGTATTGTATTACTCACCCCTATACGGGTTTTGCCCATATGTGTCATGTCTTATAGAGGTGATTGGCGCTTTGATGGAGTTCTAGGTAGAACAGGACCAGGTGGTACTTAGAGGGACCGAACAGACATGTTGTACTCCTGCGACTTCAGGCAGTTTCCCTACACCTACCCTTCAGGTAGGTTTTCTGCAGACGAGTTTCAAGAACTTGTGCATTCACATCAACAGACTCATTATTTTTGTGGTCTTGTATTCTACCCCTTTTTACAATACTTTTTTCCAACCTTCGTACTTGTGGTTGGTATCTTAGTGTATTTATGCACTGTTTACTTGGTGTTTTTACATTTCATAATTTTTGGATTAGGGATGTGTGCATGTGTAAATTAATTTATTAAAATGATTCCCATTTGTGGGATATTCCTACTCAGTGCTAGTAGCTAGCCTCTACCCTATCGGAGGTGGGCTTATAGTTGTCACAACACAAGACCCTCTGGGATGGTTCATGATAGAGTGGTATTATAGGGGTTCATTTCTACCTAAAGAACCATGAGTATGTGAGATTTGTTTTGGGAAATAGTGTTAAGTGTTTCAAGTTTGAATATCAGACTAGGGAATTCAGTATTGGTGTGGCAGATGATGTATCCATACATCAAGACTCTGAATTATGCTTTTTTGACCTGGTACATGAAAATACTAATTGTAGGGAAATTAAATGGTACCTGTATCATATAGGATTTTGAGTGTGTTTTCATGTGCTTCTTGGGCCAGCTCACCAGGTATACTCTGTTGACTATGGTACATCTTGATCTGATTCAGGATGCCTCCACGTATAATGGTAGCCAAGATTTTGTTTTGTGATCATGAGGACGATATTCCTAGAGACGAGGTGTCGGTACGAGGACCATTATAAGAGATAACACCTCCTTGTGGTTTACTAGTGATTCCACCACCCATCGAGTAGTAGTTACTATCAGTACTATCAGTTGAGTATGCAAGTAGGATGAGTGCATTTCATAGGTTTCAGAGGTAGTGACCTCCTAGGTTTAGAAGTGATCTAGAACCCCATGTTTCTTAGGATTGGCTGAAGGTAGTTACATGTGTCTTCTTCCTTGTGAGGATGCCTACTTACTGGATGGTAGTCCTATCCATGAGTCTTTTTCAGTACTCAGTGGGGCGATAATGGAGATTAGTGATCCAGACACATGATTAGATGACTCTCTTTTCGGTAGACTTTGAGCACCTCTTTAGGGAAGAATTATTTTCGGCAACGTTACGCTCAGTGTGCATATAAGAGCTCCTGCATCTGCAGTAGGGTAGTCAGACAGTAGCGGAGTACTCAGTGAGATTTATGAATCTTTCCTACTACTCCAGGGATATGGTACAATACCTATTCTTCAGTGATCAAGCCTTCTAGAAGGGGCTACATTGGGAGATTAGGGCATCCATGATATCCCTTATCATACCTACATATCTTGGGGAACTCGAGTGAACCCTACTAGTGTATAGATTTATAATGAAGCATAAGCTAGTACTAGGAGCTACTAACAGGCACTAGTTAGCTGAGTCTTTGGAGGTAGGTAGCTGATAACTGATTCAGGGACCCAAGTGGGTCAATAACTCTAGGGGATGACCCTAGGACATGGGATCAGTGGTGAGGGGATCCCAAGGTTGAGAAATTAATTTGAAGGACATATTGTGTTACTTGTGTGGTTGTCAGGGACATCTAGCTTGAGATTTCCCAACTCACCATGCAGACAATCAATAGAGGGTCAAGGGACCACTAAGGTATAAGAGGAGGCAGGAGTAGAGTGGTATGTAGTGTAGCAGGTGTTGAATATGAGCAGATAGAGTAGCAAGTGGCGGGAGGAGGTTTGATGTACTTCCACCACCACCCCCAGGTGGTCTACCATGGGCTCAGGGAGCTAGTGAATAGGGATGAGGCCAGCTTCAGGCGATGGATATTATGAACCTGGTGCTCCAAATATGATTAGTGGTGCAATCAGTGTCTTTTCTACCCTAGATGCAGTTTTGATAAACACAGGTGACTATAAATCTTTTCTCACCACGACCCTTATTCGAGATTCAGAGATTCTAGTGGAACCATTGACACAATCCCTATACTAGACATGGGTTCCAACAATGTAACCTTACAATAGGGGGAGAGAGTTTCAGTTGGGATCTCTTGGTGGTAGCGTCAAGGCCTTATGATGTCATTCTGGGTATAGAATGGTTATCTGTAGTTCATGCCCAAATTAGTTGTTTTAGGTGAAAATTGCAGTGTGTTTGTAGTAATGGGACTAGGTTTTAATTTATCAGTGAAAGGGGAACACATACAATGCAGGATGGACTCACACATAGAAGGTTTCACCCAATCACACATCAGTTGGCTAGCCTGGACCTTGGCGTAGTGGATGAGAAGATTCCTCGGTTTCATATAGTGGTGGCAGAATATAAGGATGTATTTCCTAAAGAAGTCCCTAAATTACCTCCCCATAAAGAGGTTGAATTCTGCATTTATTTTTACCCTAGGATGGTGCTAATATCTGTACCTTCATATTGGATGTCTCCTACTAATCTTTGTGAGTTGAGGGTACAACTAGAGTACTTACGGAGGAAGGGTCTTGTGAGACCTAGTGTTTCAACCTAGGGGGCCCCAGTTTTGTTTTCCAAGAAGGAAGATGGGAGCTTGAAGTTATGTGTGGACTCAAGTGCCTGAATCAAATGACTTTGAAGAACAAGTATCTACTACCGAGGATCTATGACCTCTTTAATCAGGTGAAGGGAGAAAGATGGTTCTCCAAGATTGACCATTGGTATGGCTATAACTAGCTTTGTGTATGGGATGAGGATGTACTGAAGAAAGTTTTTAGATTTCAGTATGTCCACTACGAGTACATGGTGATGTCGTTTGTCATAAATAATACCATGTCAGTGGTTATCGGACTCATGAATAGAATCTTACGGCCTTACTTAGACCTGTTCATCATGGACTTCATTGATGACATCCTGGTGTACTTGGTGTCTGAGGAGGAGCATGTGATACACTTGAGGATGGTCTTGTAAATTTTTTGATAGAACTAGATTTATGAGAAGCTCTCAAAGTTTCAGTTCTAGATTTAGGAGGTCCACTTTCTGGGACATGTCATTCTAGATGCTGGAGTTGTAGTAGATCTGGTGAAGGTTGAGGCAGTTCTTGCTTGGGAGACACCTGATTTGACACTAAATGAGGCTAATATTCATTGTTAATATATATAATATTCATGTGATTTATTATTTATAAACACCATTATAGTGCATTTTACACTTTGAACATCATTTCACATTACGATTGTAATACCTTCTTAAAATGCACTATTATGAGGTACACTTTTGAACATCATTTAAAGTAACCAATGATTCATCTGATTTTAAGGAATCTAATTATAAATATTTTAATTTGATATTTTTTATCTAAACTTAAATATGAACATGTTTGATTCATGGATCAGTAGAGAATTCATGGAGGATGATGGAGATATTTGGCAATTAAAGGAAGCAATTCTGGAGAAGGCAGATTGGACACCATCCCACTGATGAAATTGTGGGGAACAACATAAAGGCCAAATTAATCCCAAATTTCATGAAATGTTAGAATAAATGTATAGTAATAAATATATCTTCAGGATACAATGCTAATTCGGCCTCTATGGTGTCCATTTATGCGGCCCAAGTTAGAGATAAAATTCTGGGATAGATTCTGAGGCCCAGAAAAACAGCACACTAATATGATCATATCTCTGAAGCCACAACTACAAATGATCCCAAATTTTACAGACGGCTAGAAAACATCCATAGATCCATTTTATTCTTCTACGGAGCACTCTGATTCTGTCATATAGAAGGTATTCCAAGCGCGTCGGTTCGGTGAAGGAAATCTGGCTGCCACCTCTGGTCGAGGGTGGAAAAATCAACTCTCCCTTACTTTCCACCCACCTATGTCCTACCACAATTAATTGAGGAGACTTGGACTGTAGGAGGATCGACCCAAGGGCTCAAAAATTCCTATTTAAGGTAGTAGTGTTGGAGGATTGAAGAATCTGGGATGCATTGTTCAATTGTAATGTTATTCTGCAATTTTGTTGTCTCAAATTTGTCTTTCACATGTAAGTTGTTCAATTCACTTTAGTTTCTTAATAAAAGTTCTTCTTATACTCTTATTCTGTTTTTCTTCATATCACTTTGATACCGTTGGATCAAGGTGTGAATTTATTCACACCAAACCTTGTGAAATTATTCACACAACGGTGGAGTGATCATTTTATTTTTGTTGTCTTCTTTACTTCTCCATTTCCTCCCTCATGAGTCTACTTTCTGCTTCCATTGAAACCATGGGATCAATGGAGGGTTAACACACTTATTGGTTGATCCAAGGGAGTAGAAAGGGGATGGATTGGATGTTATTTATCACCTCATTAATGTATAATCACTTCTTTAATTGATATTTTTATTTGATGATTTTTAAACTCCATCGTCCTTGTTGAATTTAAGGCCACACACTTCAAGTGCTAATTCGAACCTTTACCTTGAAGTGCTCAAAAATTTTATCCTTCAAGTGTATAGGTGATTAGTATTAAAGGGTGTAGGAATTAAACCAGTAAGTAATGATGTTGTTTTATCTCCTTAAATTAACCCATCTCAAATATAAGAAATTGAAATCATTAAAAAGGGAATACGTCCAATCCACCCCGAGTGATAACCAAGGATCAACTCATTCTTTTAAATTGAATTCACTTAAGTCTCTTAGAGTTCCTTTAAACCCATCTAAAATCAACCCAAGTTGTCCACTTCATAGCAAAAAACAGTCCATAGAATGTACGTGTCTATAGGTTATTTCTTAGGTCTCTGAGGATTCGACAACCCAAGCTAAACTACAAGGACCATCTTACCTTCTTCTCTTGGGTAAATTTGAGTGAGAATCAAATTTTGGTGCCGTTATCGGGGACCCAAGTAAGTAATCTAAACACCCACTCTATTCTCCCCCATTTATTATTTTCTCATCCAAATTCTCTTATCTTGTCCCTTTCTCGTTTTTTTCTTTTGGCGCATGTCCGCCTACACCCGCGATCAATCAAACCGTCTAGTTAGGGTGGATAGTCCTGGGGTTGGGGAGTCAAGTACACCATGGGAACTCTTTCCATTATTTCATAATCTTCCAAACACCCCTGAGTCAAAAATTGAGGCCATTTTAATGGAAGGTATTCAATGAAACCAACTCATAATCTCGGGTGGGAACCAAAATGGAAACCCAAATGAGGCAGCCCCAAACTTGGGGAATGAAATTGATCAAACCATGAATGACTACCTCACACCTTCCTGGACCAATGCCCCCTCATGCATTAGAAAAAATTCCCTAGGATATACCAACTAAATCTTTATACCCCATGTCCTAAACCACCTTCCCACATTCCATGGAATGGAGTCTGAGATGGCATACCTGCACATTAAGGAGTTCAATGACATTGTAGAAACCATGTGTCCCCCACATAAACTAGAATCAGCTAAGATGAGGCTATTTAATTTTTCTTAAAGGATCGAGATAAAAATTGGCTAAACAATTTGAGACCATCATCCATAAATTCTTGGGACCAACTACAAATAGAATTCTACAAAAAATACTTTCCCCACCACAAAACAATTGCACTTAAAAAGAGTATCCAAAACTTTTTTGAAAAAGAGGGAGAGTCATTCTATGAAAAATGGGAGTGGTTCAAAGACACTCTAAACATGGTTCCACACCATGGTTTTTCTATTCCTAAACAAGTGAGAATTTTCTATGAAGGGTTGGGTCCAGGGAATAAACAATTCATTGACATGATGTGTAGTGGAACATTTAAAAACAAAGCCCCAAATGAAGCTTACTAAAATCTAGAAAGCCTTTCTGAAAAAAATCAAACATGGGGAAATTCACCTTATTCTAAAAAGCCACAAAGAAATAATGGAATTCATAAACTTAGAGAAGAGGAAAGCCTTAGGTCTAAACTCTCAGCACTCTCTAGGAAGGTTAAAGACATAGAACTTAGGAAAGTCCATGAAATCCAAACTATTGACCCTATTTGCACAATTTGTGACAAACATGACCATAAGATAGCAAACTGCCCAACCATTCCATCCATAAAAGATGTTTTTTAGGAGTACCCACAGTGAAAGTAAATGATTTGAACTTTCAAAAGCATCAAAACCAAAACAACTTCAACCCAAGTTATAATGACCACCCAGGATTCCGCTGTAAAGATAACCAACAACCTAGCCAACCACAGGGACAAAATACTTACCCCTATCAGAACTACCAAACCCATAACCAGTTCAAAATGTAAACTATCCAATACCAACAGCCACTAGTCCATTTTCAACAAACCATCCCACCTCCAAAATATCCCCCGGGATAAACCAATCATCTCAAGCACCACTCCAGACTGTTCGACAAAGCCTACTAGAACAACTATGAAAACAAATGGAGAGGATGAACTCAGAAGTCTCTTCCTTAAAACAAGAACTTCAAACCATCAAAATTGGAAAGGAACCAATGCCTACTCAGGCGGTGCCATCCTCAAATTCAAAGGGAGAGTCAAGTTGTGATCAAACAACTCATGAACAACTAAAGGCTGTGACTATTTTAAGAAGTGAGAAATCAATTGAGAAACCTGAAAAACTAATTCAGAACCCACCTAAAGATTAAAACGTGGATGAAAATTCAAATGAAACCCAAGATCAAACTGAGGAAACTGATAACAATGTGAAAGAAACAAATCTTCAATAAACAACCCCACAACCTGCACTATTTCTTCAACGCATGAGGGGGAAACCCAAGCCTGAATTGAGTGAAACATTGAGGGAAATCTTTTCACAAGTCAAGTTGAACATACCCCTTCTCAATGCAATCCAAACCATACCTGCCTACTCAAAGTACCTTAAGGACTTGTGCACTTTTAAAAGAAAATTTTCACATAAAAAACAAGTCCTTTTGGCCTCTAATGTGAGTACCACCATTCGAGGGACCATTCCTCCTAAGTTGAAAGACCCGGGTTGCCCTTACATCAATGTTGAACTAGGAGAGGGCAAAGTTGTCAAGGCCTTGTGTGACCTAGGTGCTATTGTCAATATCATCCCATATGTTATGTACTGCCATTTAGGCCTAGAAGAGCTCCAAACCACATCTGTCACACTTCAGCTTGATGATCATAGCATTAGGGTTCCAAAGGGGATTTTGAAGGACGTTATGGTAAAGGTTGAAAACTTCATCTACCCTGCTGAATTCATTGTCTTTGACAACTATCCAAACTTAGGAAATAAGGAACAAACCCCAATCATCCTTGGTTGTCCTTTCCTTGCAACAGTCAACTCTGTTATCCGAGTTCAAAATGGGAACATGACCATCACCTTTGGGAACATGAGTCTAGACTTGAACATCTACAATGAAAGCTCACAAATTGGGGATGATGAGGACATTCATGAAGTAAACCTGATAGGAAGCATTGATCATGAATACATAGAACATCAAGGAATATTTGATGAATGTTTAAGTCAGGATGAGATTGATTTCATTTGTTCATATGAAGGAAGTTTATCTCCTTGGATTGAATCATTTTCAAATTTCTCTTATGATGAAGTCTTAGGTCCAACAATCATTGAAACCTTTCAAGAAACCACTTTCATGGAGACCACTCCAACTTCCTTTCCTAAATCGGATCAAGCCAATCTAGTATCTGAAACTTCTACATTTGGGGAATCAATCCTATCTGAATCTATAAAAAAGAAATTGAAATTGATCAAATGTCCCAATCTTCTGTTGAAATTCTGAACCAACCTGATCTTGAATTGAAGGAACTTCCCTCTACACTCAAGTATGCTTTCCTAGGGGACAATCAGACACATCCTATTGTCATTTCTTCTTCTCTTGAAGCCAATCATGAGAGGATGCTTCTAGATGTCCTTAAGAAACATAAGAAAGCCATTGGTTGGACCTTGTCTGATATTTTTGGGATTATCGCACTTATCGAGACACATAGGATTGTTCTGGAATCTGATTCAAATCCATGTCGTCAACCTCAATGGAAAATCAATCCTAATCTCATGGAGGTAGTAAGAAAAGAACTCCTGAAATTGCTAAAAGCTGGTATCATATATCCCATAGCTGAGAGTGAATGGGTGAGCCCAATCCAAGTGGTTCCAAAAAAGGCTAGAATCACAGTGATAACCAATGAGGATGGGGAGATTCTTCCAACATGGGTGAGTAGTGGATGGAGGGTCTGCATTGACTATAAGAAGTTAAACTCATTCACCAAGAAGGACCATTTCCCCTTACCATTCATTGACCAAGGCCTTGAGAGAGTGGCAGGTCATGCGTTCTACTGTTTCTTAGATGGGTACTCAGGGTATAATCAAATTGAGGTCTCCCTAGAGGATCAAGGAAAGACTACATTCACATGTCCATTCGGAACCTTTTCTTTCAAACACATGCCCTTCGGGTTATGCAATGCCCCTGGAACCTTACAACGGTGCATGATGGGAATCTTCTCAGACATGGTAGGGGATTTTCTAGAGGTCTTCATGGATGACTTCTCTATATTTGGGGATACATTTGAGGGATGTCTGCAGAATGTGAAGAGAGTCTTGTCAAGATGTGAAGAAAATAATCTTGTCCTAAACTGGGAAAAATGCCATTTCATTGTTAAAGATGGACTAGTTCCAGGACATCTGGTCTCAGGTAGGGGGATTCAAGTTGATAAAGCCAAGGTTGACATCATTAATCACCTTCCATCACCCAAAACTATCAAGGAAGTGAGGTGTTTCTTAGGAAATGCTGGTTTCTATTGAAGATTTATCAAGGACTTTAGTTCAATCTCCCGTCCCCTTTGTGCTCTCCTAGTAAAGGATGCTCCATTTGTTTGGACAGAAAGCTGTGAGGGTTCATTCTCAACCCTCAAATCCTCTCTCACCTCTCCTCCCATTATGAAATCTCCAAATTGGAACCTTCCTTTGGAACTTATGTGTGATGCCAGTGACTTTGTGGTAGGAGCTGTGTTAGGACAACATTGTGATAAAACTCCTTATGTCATTGATTATGCAAAAAAATACTTAAATGATGCCCAAATAGACTACACCACCACTGAAAATGATTTGCTTACTATTGTGTTTTCCTTAGAGTAGTTTAGGTCCTACCTCTTAGGATCCCCCATCACTGTGTTCACTAACCATTCTGCACTAAAATACCTCTTCCAAAAACAAGATACTAAGGCTAGAATGATTAGGTGGGTCCTTCTCTTACAATAATTTGACCTCACAATCAAGGATAAAAAGGGAGTTGAAAATGTTGTAGCTGATCACCTCTCTAGGATGGAATTCAAAGAAAACTCAAATCACCTTTCTGTGTCTAATTCATTTCCTGATGAACACCTATACTCTGTGAGTGACTGCCCTTGGTATACCGACATAGCCAATTTCTTAGTTATAGGAGTCATTCCAAAATTCTTAGGGACTCAAGCTCGAAGGAAATTCATTTCTGATGTTAGAAACTCTGTGTTTGATGATCCATATCTCTATAAGTTTTTCCCTGACCAAGTCATTAAGAGGTGTGTCCCAGAATTTAAACAAGAGTCCATCCTTAAATTCTATCATAGTGAGGCATGTGGAGGTTACTTTTCCTCCAAGAAAACATCTTCTATGATTCTTCAATTTGGTCTCTTTTGGCCCACTCTCTCAAGGGACTCCTATGCCTTTTGTCAAAGTTGTCCTAGGTGTCAACAAGTGGGGTCCATCACAAAAAGGAATCAAATGCCACTCACACCCATCTTAGTTGTTAAAATATTTGACTGCTGGGGAATTGGTTTCATGGGTCCCTTCCCAAACTCTAGGGGACACCTCTACATACACTTAGCTATTGATTATGTCTCAAGATGGGTTGAGGCCATTCCCACTAAGTCCAACGATCATCAAGTTGTGATTCAATTTATAAAAGAGAACATATTTTCTTGATTTGGAATTCCTAGAGCTATAATCGGTGATCGAGGAACCCATTTCTGCAACCGCCCATTCTCTTCACTCATGTCTAAGTATGATATTTCTCATAAAGTGTCCAATGCATACCATCCTCAAACCAATGGACAAGATGAGTTAGCAAATAGGGAGATTAAGCAAATTCTTGAAAAAACTGTCAACCCCTCTAGGAAATATTGGTCTGAGAAACTCTTAGATGCTCTCTGGGCCTATCGAACTGCATATAAAACCATTTTAGGAATGTCACCATATAGGTTGGTTTATGGAAAAGCATTCCATTTACCTGTTGAAATTGAGCATAAGGCATTTTGGGCAATTAATAAAATGGATTATAACCTCTCATTGGCCGGAACAAAAAGGAAATTAGATCTCAATGAACTGGAGTAACTAAGGATGGAGGCTTATGAAAATTCAAGGATCAATAAAGCTAGAGTTCAATCCTACCAATCTAGGAATATCAAGGTCGAACATTTTGAATCGGGAAAACTTGTGCTCTTGTATAGTTCAAAACTTCATTTACACCCAGGAAAGTTAAGGTCTATATTGTCAGGTCCTTTCATAGTGCATCATGTGTACCCCCATGGGGCAGTAGAGATTCAAGATCCCACAAGTGGTTACATTTTCAAGGTCAATGGTCAAAGGTTAAAACCATTCATTGAATCATTCAATAAACAGGAAATAGAGGTTGAGTTAACTGAGCCAACCTTTGAACCAGGAAAAAAATTGATAGATTTAGGGTTCAAGTCGAGCTAACGATGTTAAAAAAAGTGCTTCATGGGAGGAAACCCATGGTTTTCAAGTTTCCCATCATTTTGTTTTTTTAATAAAATTTATATTTTAATTAATCATTTTTATATTTAAAACAATAGACTGTTGACATGTTCTTCTATTATGAGTATGCATGGGTATGAAAGGGGAGCACCATATTCATCCATGTCACATGGTGTGATCCTTGAGTGAAACCTTACCCAGAAATTTTAAAAGAAGACAATGTATAATCGATTTATTTTATTTTATATATATACTTATATTTTACTTATATATATATATATACTCTTTTGTTTTGTTTGTTTGTTTTCCTTTTTCCACTAGGGAAATCTGCAACTGACATGGATATCAAAGGACTAAATTGGAGCACCAAGAACTTCAAACTTCAACCACCAGGTGACTTCATTCCATGACCCTCATTTTCAATTTCCTTTTTTAACTTTCATTATCTACCTCTACCCCCTTCTAGATTTTCTTTTCTTTAAACATTGGGGACAATGTTATTCTATGTTGGGGGGGGAGATAAAATAAAAAATGCTTTTCTGTCAAATAAAATGATAAATGATTTGAAAAAAAAATTGTGAAAATGGAAGGAAAAATTACTTTAACTTTAAACATGGTAATACAAATTGCACACTTTGAAACTGAATATCAAATAAATTATCATACCCTGATTCTGATTTTAATCCTTGTATAATTTCATGAGCATTGATTTTGGAAAGTGTGGCTGTCCAATGTGATATTTCATCATTTATATTTTCATCCAAATAAAAAAAAGATCACAATACACGTCCTTTGGATAGTGGGGTATTAGTTTGAATTCATGGGGTCCCCTAAATAAATAGCATAGGTTTGGTGATCATTTTAGTTTAATATAAGTATTCAAAAAAATAATAAAAAAATTAAAATTAAAATTAATTTTTTTTCCCGTAGGGCAATGAAATGACCTAATGTGTGGCTTTCGGCACTTGGGGACCGTGACTCCATAGTTGTCTTGCCCAGAGTTAGTAATTTTATCTCTATTTTTAGTAATTTGAATTTGTTTTTGACTGAGTTAACTTGAGATGATGCCTGTGTATGTGGGCTTCACTTGGTGCCCTAAGGTCTTTGAGCCTGGGAGTCATCGACAAAGTCTCGCTACAGGGGTTGACTCTTTTGAGTGAAACTTCAATTACCATGGAAAAATTGAAAAAAAAACAAAAAAAAATTATACAAAAAAAAATGAATAATCATCTTAATATTGAAATGTGATTCCACCTAGCGCTTCCGTAATTTCCCCCTTGAATAAAGATGAACCCCCATGTCTATTGTGATGCACAACACATCCTCATACTTAATTGATATTGGATGAAATATGGCAATGAATTTGAACAAAGGAATGGGATTGGGATTGAGATATTCTTATGAAAATATCTTGTATTAAAATATTTTGATGGGTTTCATAATTTTTTGGTATAAGGTTTTTGGTGATCATTGTGTATTAAAATGTTTTTGGAAAAGGGAATTCGAATTTCATATTGTTGAGATATATTTTTCTCGGGACTAGAAAAACTCAAGTTGGGGGGTGTGATTAGCCACTAAATGAGGATAATATTAATTTTTAATATATATAATATTCATGTGCTTTATTATTCATAAACACCATTTTAGTGCATTTTAAACTTTGAACATCATTTCACATTATGATTGTAATACCTTCTTAAAATGCACTATTATGTGGTACATTTTTTAACATAATTTAAAGTACCCAATGATTCATCTGATTTTAAGGAATCTAATTGTACATATTTTAATTTTATATTTTTTTAAATTGATCTACACTTAAATATGAACATGTTTTATTCAGGGATTAGTGGAGAATTCATAGAGGATGATGAAGATATTTGGCAATGAAAGGAAGCAATTCTGGAGAAGGCATATTGGACAGCATCCCACTGATGAGACTTTGGGACCCAACATAAAGGGCCAATTAATCCCATATTTCGTGAGATGATATAAAGCATGTATATGAACAAATCACTCTTCAGGATCCAATTCTAATTCGGCATCCATGGTGTCCATTTAGGCGGCCCAAGTTAGCGATAAAATTATGGGCCAGATTCTGCGGCCTAGAAAAACATCCCACTAATATGATCATATCTCGGAATCCACAACTCCAAATGAGCCCAAATATTACAGGCGGCTATAATATATCAGGAGCTCCATTTTATTCTTATATGGCCCACTCTGATTCTTCCATCTAGAAGGTCTTCCAAGTGCGTCTGTTCGGTGAAGGAAATATGGCTGCCACCTCGGGTCAAGGGTGGAAAAATCAACTCTCCCTTACTTTCCACCCACCTGTGGCCTACCACAATTAATTGAGGAGACTTAGACTATTGGAGACTCTACCCAAGGGCTCAAAAATGAATATTTAAGGTAGTAGTGTTGGATTATTGAAGAATCTTGGATTCTTTGTTCAATTGTAATGTTATGCTGCAATTTTGTTGTCTCAAATTTGTCTTTCACATGTAAGTTGTTGAATTCACTTTAGTTTCTTAATAAAAGATCTTCTTCTAATATTATTATGTTGTTCTTCATATCACTTTGGTACCGTTGTGTCAAGGTGTGAATTTATTCACACCAAACCTTGTGAAATTATTCATACAATGGTGGAGTGATCATTTTATTTTTGTTGCTTTCTTTACTTCTCCATTTCCTCCCTCATGAGTCTACTTTCCGCTTCCATTGAAACCATGGGATCAATGGAGGGATAACCCACTTATGTGTTGATCCAAGAGAGTAGCAAGGGGCTGTATTGGATGTTATTTATCACCTCATTAATGTATAATCACTTCTTTAATTGATATTTTTATTTGATGATTTTTAAACTCCATCGTCCTTGTTGAATTTAAGGCCACACACTTCAAGTGCTAATTCGAACCTTTACCTTGAAGTGCTCAAAAATTGTATCCTTAAAGTGTATAGGTGATTAGTATTAAAGGGTGTAGGCATTAAACCAGTAATTAATGATGTTGTTTTATCTCCTTAAAAGAACCCATCTCAAATATAAGAAATTAGAATCATTAAAAAGGGATTACTTCCAATCCACCCCAAGTAATAACCAAGGATCACATCATTCTTTTAAATTGAATTCACTTAAGTCTCTTAGAGTTCCTCTAAACCCATATAAAATCAACCCAAGTTGGCCACTTCATATCCAAAAACAGTCTATAGAATGTATGTGTCTATAGGTTACTTCTTAGGTCTCTGAGGATTCGACAACCCAAGCTAAACTACAAGGACCGTCTTACCTTCTTCTCTTGGGTAAATTGGAGCGAGAATCACAACCCAAGAGTGTCACCTAGGTGCAAGGTTTCCTAGATTTTGTGGGGTAATATTGGAGGTTTGTACCTAACTTTTATAGACTAGAATAACCCTTTAGGACATTGGCATGGAAGGGGAATCCCTTCATGTGGAAAGAGAAGTGCCAATAGTGCTTTTAGGAGATGAAGTTGAGGGTGATGAGTGCTCCCATATTGAGACTACCAGAGGAGGGGATTGGGTTTGTAGTGTTCTGCGATTCATCAGGGATATGGCTTGGTTGTGTCCTAATGCAATGGATATTAGTGATTTCCTATGGTTTGTTCCAGTTGAGGTAACATTAGATGAACTACACGACCCATTATCTTGATCTAGTAGCAGTAGTCTTTGCATTGAAGATTTGGTGACACTATGTGATGGGAGATCGGTTTACTATCTACTATGACCACAATATTCTTAAGTATATATTATCTTAAAAGGACCTAAACTTGAGATATAAGAGTTTTCTAGAGTTCATACATGACTATAAATTTGAGATTGTCTATACTCCTGAGCAGGGTAATGTAGTAGAAGATGCTCTCAAAAGGAAATTGAGCTTACAGTTGATGAGTGAGGTGTCGAAGGAGTTGGTCTCATTACAGATATCCTTTGTGCATGGATATGGATTAGCTTGCCTCCAATCTATTGTTTTAAACCCTCCACTCTTACAAAAATTCAAGGAGGCACAACTTGGGGATATCGACTGCAAGAACCGACATGATTAGTTTTCTACAGAGCATGACCTTGATGGATTCAATAGGTGGGGAGCACATTGTTCTTTTAAAAGGTTGAATAGTTTTACCAATGGCATTGCAAGAGGAGGTTCTAATAGAGTTCCACACATACCTTTTGGTGGTACATCTAGGTGTAGCGAAGATGTACTAGGACCTATGACATAATTTCTCGTGTCCAGGGATGATGGAGGCAGTTTCAAAGTTCATTTCTCGATGCCTCACATGTCAGAAGGTGAAGGCTGAGTACTAGGTTCCAGTGGGCTTGACCCAACCACTTGAGGTCCTATAGTGGAAGTGGGATACGATATTGATGGACTTAATTATTTGTTCACCATGCACGTTTAGGGGACACAATACCATCTGAGTGATCATTGACCAACTCACCAAGTCAGCCCACTTCTTACCACTCTATGAGCAGAGTTCAATAAAGATATTGGGATGCCTCTATGAAAAGAAGGTAGTTCAGATTAACGGAGTTGCATCAACAATTGTTTTAGACCATGATGATTGTTTCACATACCATTTGTGGAAGGGATTGTAGGAGGAGTTTGGGACTTAGTTGTGCTTGAGCACGGTGTTTCATCCCTAGATGGATGTCCAGATGGAGTGAACCATCCAGGTCTTTGAGGACATGATATGTTCTTGAATCCTAGACTTTGGCAGCAGTTGGGCGGACCACCTATCTCTGGTGGAGTTTTAATACAAAAACAAATACCACGCCACCATTGGTATGTCATAATTCGAGTCCTTTTATAGATGACAATGCATGTCAAAACTATGTTGAACAGACCTACGAGAGTCAGCAATCATGGGTACATAGTTGGTTTGAGCTACCATCAAGAAGGAGCAGATCATCCGGGAGTGGATGAGGACTAAACAGAGTCAGTAGAATTTGTATGTTGATAGGATATGAAGGCCTCTAGATTTTGAAGAGGGAGACCATGTGTTCCTTCGATTCTCACCTCGATAGGGATTTTTGAGGTTTGGTCAGGGTATTATGTTATCTTTGAGATACATAAGCCCTTTTCAAATTCTGAATAGAGTTGGAGAGGAGGCATATCACCTAGCTCTACCCCCACAGTTGCACTGGGTACATGATGTATTTCATGTGTCGTAGCTAAGGAGGTATGTGCATGATACATCACACATTATCGACTGGGTTGATCTGGACATTAATGATGGAAAAACTTTAGGGGAGTACCCCGTAGAGATCTAGGATCGATAGGAGTGGATCATTTTTGGGCGGTCGATTCCTCTGGTACGCATTTGGTGGTAGCATTTGAATCTATAGAATAACACATGAGAGTTTTAGGCTCAGCTTTGTGCTTAGTACCCTCATTTTTTTGTTGAGTAGACCTTGTTTTGGATTTCTGATACATAGATCCCTAAGGTAGTAATAAATTACTGACTTAGATTTTCTTCAGTTTTATTTTTATAAATTAATTGGGAAATTCCAAGACCAGGCATTGAGATGACATGAGATTCTGAGACTCGGTGTGCCCAAAACAATACGACGAAAAAAGTTGTGTTTTTAATAAATCATGTGGGCGGTTTTTCTTTCAAATAGGAGTAACTTCTTAATGGGTGACTAGATCAGAAATACAAGGGTTTCATTGTGTTTAGAGTAGTATATTTACCTTAGTCTTGGCCTAACATTGGCCGGCATGAGTTAAATGTGAAAGTTAGAATTTGGACATAACCATCATTAAAATATTTTAATAAAAATATTTTTTTAGACAAAAAAGAATTTTTATTTTTAATGAAACAATTATTGGGAATACATAGTTATCACCATAACCCTGGAATTCCTTTAAGGCAAGGACACAAACCCTCTCTATGACAAATGTTAATGGATCAAGGATCTACGATGACATAGACCTCCATTCTTCTTCAACGTCTGATCCAACCATCAAGTAGGGTTTTTGATCTCTTTTTGATTTTCATTCCCCTCTTAGATTAAAGTGATGAATACAATCCAACCCACAAATAGGATGATCCATGGTTCTTTAATTATTATGGGATGGATAACTGCTTACATGGTTTTGAATGGGGATTAGATCTATATGTTGAGTGGTTCTTCATAATCCTTCTAACGTGAACGGATCAAGGCTGACATGAACAAGGCGAAGATCCATTCATTGGGAATTCATGTTCTTTATCTCTTTTCCAAAAATCTCTCTACGTTACTCATTCATCACAAAATACGAACAGAGGAACATTTCTCCTTATACCCATGGTGCAACGATCCAAGACCAGGGATTCGAAACCACAACGACATCGCAAAGGTGTGACAGAAAAGGCACGACACAAATCACCTGAGGTAGTAGGTTACATTAGCATAAGGTGGTGGTGCATGATAAGTCCCAAGGTAGTGTCTATGACATGGTCTAGGAGGAGGGTGTAATGAACATGAGTTTGCTGGTAGGGTGGCCAATGAAGGAGGTAGCAGTGGAATGGTGGCAGGGGGTCAAGCCAGGAGGACCACGAAGTTGGAAGATGTTGTCAACAGGATGGCCAGTGGTAGAGGAAGGGCATGGTCCAGAGAAGACAATGTTGGATCCCATGGTAGTATAGTCTGCAGTTGGTGACCAAGGGAAGTGGATGGAGGCTATAACGATGATCAAGGATGCGGCTCAGAGCCGTGTCCGAGGAACCCACGACAACAATGTCGCGAGGCCTGTGGAGGAGGCGGGCCGACCGTGTGAAATTAAGATTAGTGCCACATTGAAGAACTGACATGGGGGGCATGTAGTTAGGGCATACCACATGGACTAGGGGGTATTGACTAGGGTGGACCACATCCAGTGAAGTAATCTGGCCTGCAGCGCGGGCTGGATCGGGGATGCTGGGCCACTCCAGCAGCCCTACAGGCTAGACTCAGTGGCCTAGTTGGCCGGGTCCAACCATCCTAGTGGGATGCACCCAGTGGTCCATCTGAGTTTGGTCCGACTGGATTAAATTGGGCTGGGTTAGTTCAGGTTTCCCAGACTGGACCAGGGTTGAACTGCTTTCCAAAAACTCCCATATCTGTAAAAAAGTGTGTCTATTTTATGATCCATTTACAGAATTGGTACCCATTTTAAGAGATATTCTTTTGGATATACTCTTTTTGAGTATTTGTGAATTTCTAAATATGACCTATTGGCTTGATAAGTAGGTTATCCTAGTAAAAGTGAACTACAAGTGAAATCCTGCAACTGACTACAACTTGGTGACTACTTGACTTGGGTGCTGTATGACCCATCCACACTTTTTTCACCGTTGATGTTCCATGTGACATCGATTCTTTATGCTCTATCTATGCTCTAGGTGCCATCAATGCTCTGGGTTCCATCGATGCTCCAAGAACCATTAACACTCCAAGTGCCATCAAATATTCATACATCATCAATGATCCACGCACCATCGATACTCCATGTGCCATCGACACACCTTGAGTCTTGAAATTGGGAGATCTATGGACTAAAAAATAAAATCCATCACTTTTTTATTTCGAATTATACCTATGTGAGATGACCGTATTGACAGTACTTTGTGTGTTTCCTCTGTGGTGTACTTCATGTGTTTCCCTTATGGTATGATTTGTGTATTTCAAAGTGGGATTTTCATTGTGGTTTTAGGGTGTTCTATTGAGTATTGTTTTACTCACACCTTCACAGGATTTACCCGCACGTGTTGTGTCTTTTTCATACAATCGAATCTTTGACATATATTCTAGGTGGACTAGGACCAAGTGGTGCTTAGAGGGATCAGACGGATGTGTTGTGATTCTATGACTTTAGGAAGCTTTCTTACACCTACCCTTTAGGTAGGGTTTTTTGTGGATGAGTTTTTGGAACTTTTTCATTCAATTTTATAAACTCCTTATTTTTGTGGGCCTATATTCTGGCCCTGATAACTTTCATATTTTCCTACCGTCGAACTCTGTGGTTGGTATCTTAGTGTATGAATGTATTTTTTTACTTAGTGCTTTTACATTTTAGCAATTTGGTCTTGGAGATTTGTTCATGTGTATAGGTAATTAGGAAAATGACTCTCATTTATGGGATATGCCAACTCAGTTCTTATCAACAACCTCGAGCCTATCAGAGGTGGGCTTGGGGTATTCATAGCATGGGCCCCTGTAGGATAGGTTGTGACACTTTTCTTATCTATGTAATTCACAATGAAAAGTTTTCACCTTATCATTTCTCATAATATGATAATCCGAGATATCATGGTTTACACCTTCATTCCCCCTCATGTCCAAGGCTTGTTAGAACATACTGGACCAATGAGCCTCCTTTTAATCACAATTTCCATGACATATGGTCTTATATGTATAACTTAAAACCTTTAAGACCCCATTTTTTCTTTACCACATGACACTAAACTACATGGTTAATGTCCCTCTTATTTTTCATTAGAAATAAATTAATACATGTGTCTTTATTCCCATTATTAAAAGATACATCATTACACCCAGATCTCTAACTTAGATTCAACCTTCTATATCCCCTTTTTCACGTAGAATCAACTATGTCCTCACTATATGACATTAAACTACAAGGATGGTATCCTAGTAACATGAAACTAAACATTTTTATTGCTAATAACTATGTCTAACTTGATTTTTATTATCACAGGACACATAGTGATATTGATATCCTCAGTTTTGGGTCTATCCATGAGATAAAAATGTATCCTCTATTCTTGTGTATGGGTCAGTCCTTCATAGAAAGTTTCCAGACACAATAGGAAAAATTTACCCACATTTCTATACATGATGTAGATTTTCATAGGAGGGTCATATACATGTCTCTCACCACTTCTAGGATCATATTAAAAATAAAATTCCCCTTTCACACACAAGAGTTTGATCGATTTATGGGGAAACATTCCTTGAACTACATATATATTGATTATTACTCTGACAATATATATAGTGATGTTCAGAACTCTTATCTTAGACCTATTCATATAAGAAAATCACTCTTATGTATAGGTCATACCTATGTAAGGAAAATGTTTCTACCCATTCCCAGGAAATTGTGGCATGAAATTCCCTTTTCATGTTCAGTCACTCTACTTTCATAAACCAAAGTTTGTGTACAAGAAGGTCTCAATCCCCATAAACCTACCCATACATAGAAACTATAATTTTAGTGTTTTAAGGACTGAGACAAAACCTATTGTCTACTATCAACAATTCAATTCTCTATTTCTTTTCTAATGTGTATATTAGCACTCGGGTCAAATCCTCGGTTATGGTACTTTTTTTATTGTCGATTGTTTTTTATTGTCCTTTTAATAGGGGTTTGTTTGAAGAGATTAATTTAATTAATTTATGGATGATGTTTGATTTAGAAAAATGATATATATTGGAGTGATTTCATTATTGGGGATTTAATCTAATGATATCTATGATATTTTCTTTATATTTCATTAAATTAACACCCATTTGATAAGATGATTTTGATCAAAATTCCCAATTGTTGAGGATTTAATCCAAGCCTTAACTTAACTATGATTTTAATATCAATCAATACTATTTTTTGGTAGTTTTTTTATGGTTCCAAAAATACATTTAATTCACACATTAAACAAAACATTATATTAATCCATGACATTTTATGTTTAACAAACACATTGTTAACCTTAAGTATATTCAATGAGAAAAAGATGTCAATCACTTAATATACCCAAATTATGACTCAAACCAATGTATGATTAAATAATCCATTGATATGGTTATTAATTTGGTTGATTATGCTTATGTTGATTAGTTACAAATATATGAAAAATAATGGGATCAGATAAGAGTAGTGCGCTGAACACACACATGAAACTTAAAGAGAAGAAAAATGCACAATTTTAATTGAATAAGAAAGAGAAATAAGGGAATTATTTTCTAATTGATTTAATTTTTTTTAATAATAATGATATTTAAAAATAGATAGTGGATGAGGATAATAGATAATGAAGAATAAACATGCATTAAAACAAAATTACAACACATACACTTATGAGATTACAAATGAAGAAGAATGCAAAAGTAATTCAAAAGAAATAATATAGGAAAGGTATCTCAAGTAGAAAATTGTGTCTTTAAAACAATCCCAATAATTTTTATAGGCCTTGTAAATTACAATATATCCTCCTAATCTATTTAATGTCAAACCCTTTCAAGGAGAAGAGGCGGATGTATGTATTGCCCAAGGCGGTTGACTGTTTGTATTCCAAAACTGCCACTCAACATGGCTCACCAATTTTACAATTTTGAAAACAAAACATCAAGATATATTCTTCTTCAAAGTTTTATATACAGATTTTAAAATTTCACCCTCCAAATTAGGCTATCAATGGACTTTTATATTCCATGTTATGGATGTTTTAGTAAACCTTTTGCTGTTATCCATTTTTGTGTCAAAACTTTCCCTAGTATAAATGTGAATTCATTTTAGGATAGGAATATGAACTCAAATTAGAACTATTTGTTCTAAACACATGTTATTATACATATTGGATTTAAAACCACAAAATATCATCTCAAATTGTAAATTGTATTTGTATACAACTCAACAAAGGTGGGTTGTTTTTAATTTCCATACAAAATTGTGGGATGGACTTCAAATCATTAGTTGGTAACCTTTTTGGTAAATTTTGGACTTAAAATTTTTATCCATGTTTTGGTTGGATATTCAAGAAAATAATTTGGATTTTTATCGTATTTAGTATTTTGGATTGAGCCCATAAGCTATATCTTCATGGATAGTCTAGTTTTTATCAAAAATTAAATGGGCCTTCTTGGGTGATCCATATGTCCCATTATATGTCTGAATTAGCCAATTATTTAGTTGAATGATTTGTAGTAAATTGTATTTTTAACCCTACAGAATAATAATGAAACAATATGTATATGTATGTTAAGATTTATATTGAAAAAAGTAAATTGAATTTAATCTTTATTGATAAATATAATGCCCAAAAATTATATTTAATGTTAAAACATGAATATTTCACACCAATAATGCACTTTTAATTGAAAACAAGTAATGGGAGTAAATAAAAAATTATGAATAAATGAATAACATCAAATCCACCACACATAGTATTTTTAATGTCCTCATATAAATTAAATATAATAACATAACTAAATCACTTTCACTCAACAAAAAAATTAATTTTTTTCTCCAATCATGGGGGTCTTGACTACGTCACTCATCTATAATGAATTACAGAAAAAAATTGTTACAATAATATTGTGTCTCAAATAATTCATTTTTCATGCACAAAATTCAAAATGGAAAATATAGGAACTCATAACTCACTCCTCTTAAGATGAAAAATGTTTATTTATGGAGGTTCACTCATTCACCAAACAAAAGTGAAATCATAAATTTTGTAAGAGTTATCTACTTACATTCCATATCCTAAAGTACCCAATAATCAAGAAGTATTTTTAGGGGGTTTTCAGTGACTATGGGATTGTAGGAATATAATTTTTAAAAAAATAGGAAAAAAGGGGTAAATAACCAACTTGTAAAAAAGAAATGGACAATTTTTTTGAAATAAGACATGTAAGGAAATGAAAAAACATATTTAAAAGGGAATGAATGCATGAGGTAAGGAATAAAAGAGGAAGAAAATTGTAACAGGATTAAATGAATAAATATGTACGAAACAAAAAACTTCTATCAACAACACATTAAAAGATAATTCAATTGTTATTTTTTTCTTTTTTTTCTTTTTGTTCAAATGTTAAACTTAAAACAAATTTTAAAATTTTATCCCAAATCTTGTTTGATCTCCACATGACACTAATTATAATAGTTATAACAACATCAAAGGTTGAGAAAGAGTGATTTATAACCCTCCCAAGGCACAACCCATTCTTTTTTTTAATTTTGTTTTTTTTTCAATTTTTTTAGAACACTTTTCATTATCATTTGTACAAGATGTCATAAACATAAATACAATCCCAAAAATCACCAAATGAAAAGCTCTCACCCACACATAAATGGATTATTTCCCTCAAGCATATGATGACACATTGAAAACCTATGAAATGGTACCCAAAATAAAATCCATTACCCCACACTAAAATTTCAATAAATTATTAAATGTAAATCCCTGTAGATGTTGGGTGGAGAAAGGTTTTGGTCTTGTAATGTGGAGATAAAAAAATTATTCAAAGGCTCAAAGGGGATTTCAAATTGAGGATCAATGTATGGGAAATGGGGGGTGCTTTGGATACATTGATTCTCATGTGGTTCAAAAAAATACCTCTATCATATTAATGTATATTAAATAAGTAAATTCTGATTGAAAGTCAAAAAAATCAAGACTCATAATCAAAGGTGATGAACATATAATATAAATATATTTCCATAGGTATCCATGGAAAAAATCTAATTTTTTCCTCAAAGTTGTGTAAGAGTCATTTTATAAATAAAAAATGTACCATTCAAAATTTATTAGTATCGAAACAAAATTATTTATCCAAATTTATAATGAAAATACAAAATATTTGAGATAAAAACATTTCATTGGACTCCCAAAAAGGTCGGATAAAATTTGAAAATTTAATAGTGAGTAGTTATGAATATTTTTTTTATTTTTTTAGATTTATCAAGTTTATTTTAGTTTTTTTATTATTAAAATAAACACTCACAATAAAAGAGAAACAAAAAAATGTTTCGATGAAGAAAGTGGTTAAAAATTGATAATGTGATAAGATCAAGAATAAAGTGAGAGATTAATAGAGAGAGACAAAGAGAGAGAGAGAGAGAGAGAGTGTGTGTGTGTGTGTAAAAGGGAAATAGGTACACCCTAGTTTGGATTTGGTGGGTTTTTGTATCCTTCCAGCGGGAGGTCTATTGCAGTAATTAGTGACATGGTGTAAGTCAATAAGGTTACCAATATATGTTTCGTGTCATGGTGATGTTGTAAAAAATTCCCATTAACCATGAATTTCCTTTTGGAAGAAGGGTATTGGACTTGTACGGAACAAAATGGGTTGACATTAGTAATAATTAAATGATCTTCCAATAATAATTAAGCTTACCTTGATGAATTCAAAAACGATAATTAAAGAGTATTACCTTCTCACCATCATGAAATACCTTTTACATGATGTGTTTGTCATGGAGTGCCTTGGTAGTTTAATTTATAGATATAATTCTCAAAGTAATCAAGTTGAAGCTCCTCCAATTCATTCAACTGCAAAAATATCTCTTCACAAGATTTATCAAATTAAAATTAAAAGTTTTCATATCCCAAAATGATTGATGTTTGATTTCAATTGGTAAAGGGAATGGTTTAAAAAAACTATCCCAAAAAGAGATATCATAATGTGAGTTTTATAGAATGTTTGATAAGCTCAAATTACTTCACCAATTATTTTAGTCCGGTATTTTCTTAGGGCTTAACAATTCTCTAAAGAACTCTTTTCACTTAACTATCAGAAATTTCATCCATTCCATTTGTTTGGGGGTGATATGAAGTTTATGTTTTATGTACAACCCTATTATTTTTCAGAATATATTCCATGGTTTAATTATAGAAATGGGTTCTTAATTCAGTTACCAAGGCACATGGTGTTCCAAATTGATGGAAAATGTGGGTTCTGAGGAACTAAATAAGAGTGTGTGCATCATAATTCCTAGTGAGTTTGGCTACAACCTAACTATAAAAATACTCAATGATAAGATGAATGTATGAGAATCCATTTTATGGGGGGAATGGTCCCATGAAATTGATTCCCCAAACAATGAATATATCATGGATGATTATAGGATTTTAAGTCATTTCATTTCTTTTAGTAATTGTGCCAACATTCTAGGCAAGTGGGATATGATTGATTGAACTCATGTGAGTCCTTGAAGAGTGAATTTCAGAAGAATCAATAGTTATAGAAATTTTGGGAGGTCCTTTGGGGTCCAAAGAGGCCACCTACAGGAATTGAGTGGAATAATTCTAAGATGGAGGAATGTTCATCTTCATCCACACATTTTATAATTACCATGTTATCCCCAGTTTTCTAAATATTATTATCTTCCAAAATATGAAATTTTGAATCACATTTCAGCTTTGCTATTTATATTTTGAAAAATAGTCATGAAATTAACCATAAACCACGTAATTTACTATTGGGTCATACCATGGTAACTTTGGAGTGAGAGAAGGTAGGTTTTCAGTTAGAAATTATAGATCAATTATTTTAGATTAAGAAGTATTATAAATTCTGCTCAAGTGATCAGGAGAAATGTTATATTTTTCAGGTCCATATTTGATCTCAAGGTAAAAATCTTGGAGCATTATGACCCATATAATTATCCTCAATTTATAATCATCTTTATTACATAAGAACTTTAAAGTTTAATGGTTTTTAAAAATGATGATTTTCCCACCTAAGAGATTGGGGAGAAATTTATCCAATGTAAAAACAATAGATAAAGTTAATTTTTAGTCATAGTGTAGTGTTATTGAGTTTCATCCAATGTTTTTAAGTCATAATAGATGAATGGGTAATTGATTCTATTATTTGACCAATAATGTCCCTAATTTCCCTATCATAACCATTACACATCAATTCAAATGGTAAGTACAAACTAGGTGGTTGGATTATTGAGGCCGATGTTAAAACAAATTTTACTTCAATGAAAGTGCTCTAGAAGGCCTCATCTAAATAGAATGTGACATAATTTTAGAGTAGCTGAGTGAGTTGGAGGGAAATCCTAAAAATGTTATGGATAAACTCTTGAAGAAACCAACATGAACAAGGAATGAAAAGATATATCAAATTAATGTAGGTTTATGATGTGATTAGATCACCTCAATTTTTGTAGGATCGTCATGAATACCCTCTTGTGAAATTATGTTCCCAATAAAAATCACATCAGTAACCATGAAGTGATATTTTTCAAAATTCATCACAAAGTTATATTTGAAACACTTGTGTAGGACCAGAGAGAGTGAATGCAAGAAGGATTCAAATGAATCACCATAAATGATAAAGTGATACATGAATACCACCATGAAATTCTCAATGAATTAAAAAATATATACTCATTATACATCTCTATAATGTTGTAGGAACACTCAAAAGGACAAAAAGTATTCTCCAATGTGCATATGTTCCAATGGGGAAAGTGAATATAATGTTTTCATGGTCTTGAGGTGTAACTGGGATTTGGAATTAGTTGTTGTATCCATCAAGAAAGAAATAATGTGACTTTATAGATAATAATTCCATTATTTGGTCAAAGAAATAAAGATGGTAGTGATATTTTTGTGTTTCAGTATTCAATTTATGATAATCGATGCACATGCGCCATTTGTTTTTCACTCGAGTTGTGACCACCTCCACATGTAAATTTGTGAAAATAGATATCCCACCCTTCTTATGTACCATTTGAATCGTACTAACCCATTTACTATCATAAATTTGGTAGAGAAAACCATCATAGAAAAGGTTGATAATCTCTTCACTAACTACCTCCCATATGAGTGGATTGAGACTTCTTTGAGTTTTTCTGAATGGTTTGGATGATTCTTCTAGATGGATGTGATGCATGTAAAGGGAAATTTTTATGCCCAGTATATCATATATGGTCCAAAATAATTACTTTTTTGTTTTCCTCTAACACCTGAATAATGTTTTAATCCTTATTTTTAGTAAATACAATTGTGATAATGAATGGATATAAGTGGTCATAGAAAAGGAATGCATATTTTAGGTGTTTGAGAAGCATTTTCAGACCAGTTTTATCCTTAATTTGTGTGCTAGATAACATATGAATAGAGGAAGGGATTTCAGTTGGTTTTGATTCACATTCCTTAATATTTTCCATGGTGGAATAGTAGATATTAGAGTTGATATGATATTCAAGAGAGTTTTTAAGAAACTCTAGAGTTATAGAGTCTATGAATGAAAGGTCAGCATCAACATCCCCATTTATGACTTGGTTAATCATGGTAAAAATTTCACAAACTCCACCTTCATTAGAACATGATTAACATGATGTAATGGGGTAAATTCACTGTCATAAGTGTCCTGAGTAGCATGGATAGGTAGTTTAGAGTGATCCTCTGATAGATATTGCATGGCTTGAAAAACATTGAAATTGACCGAATGGTCACCAAATTCCATGGATAATATTCCCACATGGACATCAATATTAGTTTTAGTTGTCATAAATAATGCTATTCCTAGAATTATGGGAGATTTAGTAGTTTTCATCTCACCATTCATGTCAAGGGCATAAAAATCAGCTTTAAGGATAAGATCATTGACTCAAAAAAGGGAATTCTCAATTATTACATCAGGATTGGTAGTACTTTGATTGGATAACCGGATGACAACACACATTGGGTGTAAGGGACCTAGACCAAGGTTATAGAATATAGATTTGTGAATTACATTTATTGAGGCTACTAGGTCAATGAGTGCATCATCAAAGTTGGAACTCCCTACTTGGCATGGAATAGTAAATGTCTTTGGTTCATTGAACATCATGGGAATTTAATGTTGGGTTGAAACACTTTCAATTTTCCTAAGTTTTCTATTATGAGTGAATAATTCGTTAAGAAACTTTTCATACATTGGGATTTGTTTGATGAAATATAATAGGGGAATTTTGACCTCGACACAACAAAACCTAACGATCATTTCAGGATCAGGTTCAAAGGACTTACTTAGCTTAGAGACATTAGGAGGAAATGGAATTTGGTTCCTTAGTGGAATTGAAGGAATTTAGGGAGTGGCTTCATGTTCTTTTTTCTTGTTTCTTTTTTCTTTTATTTTTTTATTTAAACATTTAATGGGGAGTTATAGGATTAATAATGACACATAGAAATTTTGTTTCTGGATCAAAGTGCAATTGCACTTATATTTCCCATGGGGTTGGGAAGTGGTTGAGCTAGGAGTTGGGAAGAATTGTGTTTTTGTTGTTGACAAAGGTGAGATTCAAGTTAACCGATTTTGTTTACAATGTTTTTAAGGATATAATGGGTGAAGGAGGAAATATATTTTACATCAATTTCCCATGGTTTCTTGGAAGAAGAGGCTTTTCCTAAATGAGGATTTCCTTGACTTTGGTTCTTGGGGAATCAATTGTATTGGGATGGGAATTGGGAATCCTCATTAGTATAGTGGAATCTAGGAGGAGGAGGAGGATGATTATTTCTCCTTTTATGTTGTGGAATAAAAGGATAAGGTTTTTGGAGGTTATCACCACCTTTTCTATTTTGAAATTAGTTTGTATTTTGAGGAGGAAATTTGGGGGGGGGAGAGATAGGGATTTCTTTCTTTAAGACTAGGTTATATGTAGAAGATAAGGGCTCATAATGGTGTTGGTTGGATTTTATAATGAACTGACTTGATCATTTAGGTTTCTTGTTATATTAAGAATATGTTTTATTGAGCTCCATTAGTCTAGATAAATATTATGGATAATATTGAATCTATGGAAATGTGTCTTTTTGATAAGATGGTGAGAATTACATTCCACTATTCTTGATAGGTCCAAAGAAATGAGATTGTGGGGAGGATGAGGTTGGGGATTTGAAAGACACTACTAGTTGTCACACAAGATCTATAAGTTCACTCATCTAATCGGTCATCTTGTTAGGCTCTAGGATTGATTCCATTGATATTTTTTTTACTTTTTCATGTTCTCAAGTATGGAATTTGTTTTTGTGTTTTCAACCATGTTGCTTATGATACCTCATGCAGCTGGAGGAGTTTTTAAACAAGAGAACCACCACTTGTGGAATTGATGAGAGTTCACTCTGTATCTAATAACCTCTCATATAAGTATTGGATCAAGATATGGTCATGGATTTGATGGTTTGGGAAAGTTTCCATAAAATTTTTGAACCTCTCCCGGTACTCATGGAGTGATTCATTTGAGAATTCACATATTCAACTTATTTTTTGTACAAATAGAAGCAATTTGAGAAGCATGGAATAATTTATCACATAAAAATCACTTTATTCCATTCCATGTGGTTATGAAATCGGGATAGATGTAGTAGATCCATGACATGGTTGAGTCATCTAGGGAGAAAGGGAATTCTCGATGTTTGATTTGTTCTTTAGAAATACCTTGAGGCTTCATAGTAGAGCACACCACTTGGAAGTATTTGAGGTGAGGATGTGGATCCTCACTGGCTCACACATATAAATGAGGTATAATATGAATAAAAATCGATTTGAGTTTGAAATAATCCTCAATATTTGGATATTTAATACCAAGGGGTTGGTAATTCATAACAGGGGCATTACATCCTTTTAAGTTTTGTTCTCTAGGATTCTCTTAGTTGGGAAATGGATAGGTCATGAGTGATTTTATAATCCCAAATGTTCTTTCTAAGCCAAAAAAGTGTTCACTCACTTTTCAATTAAAAAAAATTCTAATTGATTTTTGGGTAGGCTATGGAGAATTTAGATATATTTGGAAATGATGAGGAAGGTATATTTTTCATTGTGTTTTTTGAAGATATTTTTGGGTTTATTTTTTGATTTTTTTTTTCAATAAAAAGAAATATAATACTAGTATAACCATCCCCGAAAATAGTTCCATTTAAAGCAATGATTATTGTCACCTATTAGTAGTTCAATGTTCAAGTGCTTTGCTAATGCATATAGAAGAACTCAGGTCAAATGCTTGTTGATTGTACTTTTTTATAGTCGATTTTTTATTGTCTTTTTAAGGGGGGTTTGATTTAAGATCTTAATTAAGTTGATTAATTGGTGATGTTTGATTTAAAAACCTAATAAATACTGGGGTGAGTTCATTATTGAGAATTTAATCTTATGATATCCAAGGGCTTTTCCTTATATTTCATTTAATTAACAACCACTTCCCAAGATGAATTTGATCAAAATTCCCAAGTGTTAAGGCATTAATACAAGACTTAACATACAAATGGATATAATATAAATCAATACTTGTTTATGGTAGTTTATTTATGGTTCTATTAATCAATTTAATCCTCACATTAAACAAAACATGTTATTAATCCATGACATTTTAAATTTAATATTCACGATTTTAACATAAAAAATATTCAACGAGAAAAATCTATCAATAAATTAACATCCCCATATTATGACTCACCACAATGGATTATTTACTCATAAATTTATTTGGTTATTAATTTGGTTTATGATTTTTAGGGTGATGAGTTAAGAATAGATGAAAAATAATAGGACAAGATAAGAGTAGTGCACCAAACACACACATGAAACGTGAAGTTATTTAAAATGCACACTTTTGATTGAATAAAAAAGAGAAATAATGGAATGTATTTCAAAATTATTTAAACAAATTTTAGAACATGAATATTAAAAAACAAATGGTGGATGAGGATCATATATACTAAATCGGAATCATGAATTAAAACGAAATTACAAAAAAAACACTTATGAGATTGCAGATGAAGAAGAAAGAAAAATTAAACCAAATAAATCATAGAGGAAAGGTATCTCAAGTATAAACTTAAGTTTGGGAGATCCTACCAATAATTTTTAAGGTACTTTTCCAAGCTACATATCCTCTAAATCTCTAAAACACCAACCCCTTGCAAGGAGAATAGGTGGTTGTGTTTATATCCCAAGGTGATGGACTATTTTCATTCCAAAACTAACCCTTAAAATGTCTCGGAAATTTTACCATTTATACAGAAAATTCTCAATATATATTCTTCTTAAAGGTTTTATATAAATATTTGAAAATATCACCCTCCAAATTTGGCATCCAATGGTCTTTTAGATCACCTTTTGGGGCTATTTTAGTAAACATGTGTTGTTGTCCATTTCTGTGTCAAATTTTTCCACCGTCTAAATATGAATGAATTTTAGTCTAGGAAGATGACCTAAAAACTAAATCATTTATTATAAAAAATGGTATACTACATATTTTTTCTCACACCAAAAAATATCAGATCAAATGAAAGATTTTATGTGGATAAAAGTCAAGAAAGGTGGGATGCTTTTAGTTCCAGGAAATAGTTGTGGGATGGACTTAAAAGAATTAGTTGGACCCATTTTTTGTGGATAAGGGACATAAAATTTCTATCAAAGTTATTTTTTGATATTAAAAAACCTATTTTTGAGTTTCATAAAATTTGGGATTCGGGATTGAGCCTAGAAATACAATATTCATGTATGGTCCAGTTTTCATCACAGATCTAATGGGCCTTATTTTGTGGTTTATTTGTACCTTTAGTTGGTCTAATTATAAAATTATTCAAGGGAATTATTTGTAGAAAATTGAATTGGTAACCCTAAAATACAATAATTAAACAATTTGGGTTTGTAGGGTGAGAGTTATAATTAAAACAGTAATCTGAATTGAATCTGGATTAATAAAAATACTACTCAAAAATTATATTTAATATTAAAACATGAATATTTCACAACAATTATGAAATTTTCATTGAAAATATGTATATATAGAAAATAAAAAATTTATTAATAAATTAATAAAATCTTGTACACCTTTGTTTGAATATGAAAACTTTTCCCTAGTTGGCCCTGCATGAGTTTCCCACAAAAAAGGCATGTCAACCAAAGGAAAATTTATCCCCAGGAGAGGCTTTTCCTATCTCCATACTCCAAAATGATGTTTAAATACCACATAAATCTTTAAATTTGGAAACCCCTATATTATAGCTTTCAACCTTCCCCCTTCATATATTAATAATATAGCACATTCTTGGATATATTACCATGAAAATAGAAAATCATTTATCCCTTGGTCCAATCTAAATTACCTTAAATTATATTTCTATAATGTCCTCACAAGAAGACATTTAACTACATGTTATATGTCTTAGTTGAACAACATTAAACTATACCATGCACCATACCTCCTTCACATAGTCGAAATTCAGGTAGGAGTGGTTTCACATTCTTGTTATGTCTTGATACAGATTTCATTTTCATTTTCAGACATCATCCCCTTGACAGGTCACCCGTTGTGGTCTTAAGAAATCTAAATTTTTACAAATTACATAGCGATAAGAAATGGAGACTCACTTTCATAAGGAAAAATTTGTTTGACTCTGCATAATATTCCTTATTTGGAACAACCTAATTCTCCCACAAAAAAAGCCTATGAACCAAATGAAAATTCAACCCTATGAGAGGCTTCTCCTACTCTCGTATTCCCCAAAAAAATTGGGTTGGAAACCATTCTTATGTTTACTCCTCATGTACTTTTCAATATCAGGACTCAGATCCATAAATCGAAAAAACAGGGACAAAAAATCCATCATTCATTTCTAAAAAACATTGGTACATTCTCAGTTGGTAATCCCTAGTGGGGTCCATGCCTCATAATTCACGGTTGAAGATGTTTGACCTAAAGCATCAGTTGTATTATTCTGGTTTGCAAGACTCAAAATGACCCACAAAAATAGAAATGAAACTCACAAGGTGGAATACTGAAAAAGGGAACCCCTAGTAAAAGTTGATTATTGGATTTGTAGAACAATGATTTCCATGTTTTAGCCAAATAAAAATTGATCAATCAAAATAAAATTAAAAATGAGAAAAACTTTTTAGCTTAAAAACACACAAAGGGTGTCCTAAGAAAAATTCATGTTATACCCACTAATCCCACATCATAGTGCACTTAAGAAAAAAAATATGGCTATAACATAAAAGACACAAATTTCATAGGGTTTTCCATGTAACCCTAGAAACAGTAAAAAAATTTCATATTGATTCCCTTATCTTAGGTAAAAATTAAATCATTTTTGTTCAACATGCATACCACAAAACCAATACAAGCAGGACCAATATCTACATCAAAATTACATATTATTCATACAAATTGGAACCCATTCCAATGGGGGAATTTTGTGGGTCCTTAAATTTCTTCATACAAGAGAAAAATAATTCCATTGACTTGAAAAAGTGTATAAGTAAAACACGAATAATAATTTGAAGAAATAATTTCAAAGGGAAAAGGCCACAAAGGATGCATTGATCCCGTGAAGCGCAAATCACTTCATGGATCACCACTAGAAATGTCATTTCACCACTTCAAAAATTACACTATGAATGAAATATTTCATAGGATGATATGGAATACCGGCCCTTACAAATAAAACCAAGTCATTTTTGGGATCGATTAGTGATTTTGTCCTTACAAATGACCATCCTCTATGAAAGAAATAGTTCGTGGAAAAAGTCAGAACCCCTTGCACCCATTAATGAAACCACATTAATTTTAGGGGAAGGTTGGTGATGTCTACCCAAATAAAAAACCATCTGTTTGAATAAAATAGTTTGTGGGGTGAGTTTGTACCAACAATGTTCGGAGATGAATATAATTCATTTGCGGAGCGGGGTGGTGATTTTCACCCAAGAGAACGACTACCCCCATGAAAAAGGAATTGTTAGGATAGGTAGTCCTCCTAGGATCTTGAAAAATAATGGATACAACCCACCATAGATGACTGAAAATTGTAGTACTTGGTCCCTCCATTTCTCTGTAAAATAACCCAAAGGGAAACTGAGGGAGGACAATGGAAAGGATGAAAAAACAGAGATCGTAGGAGGAGAGACTGAACTAGATCCAAAGCATTGTGCCTTCTATCCTTGATAGGCCAGAATACACTGCACATAACTAAGTAGTAAATAATAAATCATCTAGTTTTCCATGAACATAAAACCCATTGGCAGACACCATTCTACAAGTAAGAAACAGATGGCCCCTTTGCGACCCATTACCCCGCGTAGCATTTTTCTATACGAGTGGAACCTTACCTCACATAAAAAAATTATATGTAAGAGGAACCTAAACCCGCAAAAAAAATGATATGTGGGTGAAACATGGACCCTCATAGTGACATTCTATGTAGCACGAACATATATCTGAGTAGCACAACACTACGTGGATAGTACCCTAACCCTCGTAGAAACCTGGTAAGCGGAGGGAACCACATCCCACATAATAAACTGCTATACTGAATGGGGCATCCTATGGTGTTCTACTCTCCACCTCCTATCACTAACTTCCATCATATCATCAGGCCCAACTTTGGCCACTTGACGAATAGTCTAATGGCATCAGGACAAAGCCTCTTCCTAATCCACCTGACATGTATTATTAGATCATCGGGAAAATCAGCATGTCCCCTTGAGCTTACATACCCGTGGAAAGTAGAGTCATGTGTGTAACCTCTTAAACAATGGGGGACCTTGGAATTTATTTGGGTCTGATTCCCATGGTAATGAGGGTTCTGACCTTGGAGGTTGTCATGTGAAACTCCACGTTATAGGGATTGAGGGGAACCACTGGTCTTTTACTTCGATGAGGGAAAGTGTCAGACATTCCTTTCCTCCCGTGAAACTATAAGGGAGTCCCTCCTAGAGTAATCCCCTAGCCTTTATTACCAGTGGATTCACTTTTTATCATCTTCTCTAGCCTAGGGCATAGCTAGATAGATTTTTCAGAAGTGAATATCCCGATTACCAAAATAAAAGAGGATACATGCACACTAAATGACCTCTCCCTCTCCCTCTAGGCATTATCATCTCATCCATCCATGGAAAAAGCACTTCATGAGATCTTAAAATCCACTAATTCCTCTTGTTTCTCACAACAATCATAACTCACATGCGGTTATAGGTTTGTGGAGATCATGGGATCCACATGGTCCCAAATAATTTGGTCATTCTACATAGATGTAAGCCAAAAACTGTATTCCTCTTGGACCCCTATAAAGTGTAAGAACCATTTTATTGAACTATGTGGGATATTATTCCTGACTAACTGAGATACATAGAAATCATCCCTGAAGTCCAAACCCAAAACTCAAATTCACTCTAATGGAATTTGGGCCACATATCCGGTAGGGTCATATCCACTTAGGAGACCACATCTCTTCTAGGTTATATTGGAAGCTCCCACACATATTCCCCAACCATATGCTCCTCTAGGACTCATATAAAGTGTAATATCCAACTAATTAAACTACATGGGGGTTGATTACTAACTAACTAGGATACGTAAGAAGCATCTGTGAGGTCCAAACCCTACACTCAAATTCACCCCAAAGTTCTCTGGGCCACTTTCTCGATAGGGTCATATCCACCTAGGAGACCACATCTCTTCTGGGTCCCATGCACCACCTCAGTGTAAGTCCCACACTATCCTTGAATAGGAACCCTTCATCCAGACTTCCTTTCCACATGATGTTAAACTGCGTGGTTCGCCCCTTGTCACATGACCATAAAAGGTGATGTTCCCTGTTATGTGGTGCCGAACTATGTGGATTCTAATTCCTTTCATGAATATAAATAGGAATTCCATTATATGGGTTCAATACCTATATCAAAACAAGATCCATCTCCCTGGATGATGATAAAATCTAGAGTTCCCCACAGGATGGCTTAAAAATAGCATCGCCTTAATAAGGGACCAAAAAATCTATGATCTCATATACAAAAAGGGTTCCATTAATGGAGAACCTCATATACATACAGATCCTTCCACTGATGGAGAACCTATAATATATATAAATGATTCCTAATACATGAATATTTACGATTAATCATTACCTCAGGGATATCTGTATTACACATGCTTTGGAATTAAAAAGGATTTTTGAATATATGTTAAATCTATAAGAGAGTCCCAGAATAGGCAACAGTTCCCCCCAAAAGGGTGTGATGAGCCCGACTTCCCATCCTCTGGACCAATGTGGGTTCTTAAATTTCATTGGCCAAGTTACCCAGTGAACGTATACCTTTTGAAATAAAGTCCATGAGTCATCATAGATATAAGATCCGTTGGGAATTTCTAGCTCCACGAATGAAACCGACTGGAGACCATTCAGAAATAACGTACCTAATGTGATTGATTGGACACAATTCATCCCACTGCCTCAAGTGCATGAACATTCCATTGAAAACAAATGTATACATTAAAATATATTCAAATCTAACAATTCATAATTTAAATTAAAAATTTATACATTTTCAAAATTTGTTTTCAAATAATATAAAATATATATATATACACATTTAAATATATTTACCTTTATTTATTAATATTTTAAAATATAATTATATATAATTTTGAAAAAAAATATAGTTAGCTAAAAAAATATTATTAATTTATACATAATTGGTGAAAATGTAATTAATAGTAAATTTTATGAAATTTAATTAATATAATTAATATAATTTAAACTTACAAAACCATTAAAATATTATGAACTTGTGTTACATTAAATCTAATAAAATTACATAAGTATATATATAATTTTGGAAGTATTTATATTTTCTAAAATTTAAATAATAATATTTTATACATAATTACATGAAAAAAATTATTTATAATTAATATAATTTAAAATTATTATTCAAAGTAAACTTTTTTTAGTAGCGTTAACAAAAAATATATTATTTACATATATATAGAATAATATATTGTATATTTAAATAAATTTAAATATAAAACATAATATATCTAGTATTTTTTATAAATAATTATTCATAATATAATTTTTAGAAAATATTTAAGTAGATTCAACATATTTACTTATTTATATCAGATCTTATAATATAAATTTATATTACTTTTTATATAACATATTATATATATATATATAATTATTCACAATTTTAATTACAAATATATACATTTTTTAAACAATAACATTTCTTTAAATATAAATAATATTATTTTATACAATTTAAATTATCAAAACTTCATATTTAAATTTACTAAATCATTAAATGTAAATTATATTATATAAATAACATTAATTCATCCATAAATTAAATCATACAAAGAAAATTTATTTATACATTCATAAAATTATACATTTTAAATAAATAAATCATTAAAAAAAACCAATTAGACAATTAAACTTCTTAAATTGAAACTTTACCATCTCAAAAGTTAGAGATATATGTTGAGAAAGAAATATGATAGAGTAACACTGCAAATTATAGGGAGGGATTGAATCAAATAGAGGGGGAGACCCTGCTTTTATAAAAATTATCGATGAAGGCATGAACCTCATTCACGCCTCCTTTGAAAAATTTACAAAGCCTGAATGGGGTTCACGCTTCCTTGTCACCACCATGGAAGAGTGAACCCCAATTATACTTTTTTGGAGGTAATGGAGAGATGAACGACATTCAAACCTCCTTAGACCCTTTTTTTAAATTAATTTGAATACTGTCATTTTTTTATATTTTTTTAAAAAATTGTAAAACTCGTTAAAAACTCATATATATATATATATAACTGCATAAATTATATTTAAAAAAACAAAATTAATTTTCCTATTATTGTGTGTATGTATACGTATATATATATACTATAATGAGATATGTCAAATTGAATAAACAAATGAATTTTATTATTATATAATGATATATTCATATACATAGACATAGACATACAAACACATACATACACATGGAGATACACATACACACACATACAAAGACGTACATATTTGTATATACATGTGTATACACATTTATACATGTACACATACATATTCACATACACATTCATACAATTACATACACGTACACAAATACATACGCATACACACGTATACTACATAAAGACACACACACACACACATCCACATATACTTACACATACACACATACACACACGTATATACATACATGTAAATACACATACATTCACATACATAGATTCATGTACACATAAACACCATACACAACACATACATCTATATAAACACACATAAACATATATACACATAAACATGTACACATACACATACATATACATCCACATACACATACATGAAAATACATGCTCATACATAATCCACATATAGACATACACATACATCCACACACACATGCATACATATACATGAAAATATATGAATATATTTTAAATCATTTAATTTGAATAAAAATATAAATATTAAAATATAAACTATATTTAAATAAGCATTTATTCATTTATATATTTTTATAATTGTTAAAATAAAATATTAATATATTATGTTTATAATTTTGTTTAATTAATCTATGAAAATATATTACAGAAATTTTTTATTAATTAACATATATTTGATAAATTTTTACACATAAAATTATGAAAATAAGATCAATAATATTTTTTTATCAAAATATAGTTATATAAGTCATATTAAAATATTATATTTACACATATACAATTATTTTTATATAAATTATATTAAAAAATATATAAATATGTGTATAAATTAAATTATTCATGGATCCCATTATAATCGATGACAAAGAAGATTATTTTGTTAGTGATAATAAAAATAACTGATAAAAGTATCCCCTTAAACGGTCCAGATAATAGACCCAATGAACTCCATCTTGATCATTCCAATAAAAGAAATTTGGAGAATCTTCCTAAGGAATAAACTTGTGTTCCCCAATAGATAGCCCTCCGTATTTATCTTTGCTTATCTTTTGACACCAATAAATGGATCATGGTGGAAGTGGATAATCGAATAACTTCCATTATTCCAACCCAACTCAAGTATCCAACATGGAGCTTAAACAATAATCTTGGACCGAGTCATCCTTTTAAAAAATAATTCTAATTTAGTTTAACATTTTAAGAACAAAATTTTATTTTTAAAATATTTTTTTAATTGTGAAAATTTAAATCCCATTTAATTCCATTATACCCTTGATATTGATATTCATGAAATATTTTGATTTCCACTAAATAACTTTAAAAAATCGAGGTACCATTTGAAATTTTGTCCAAAATATGCATGACCAATTAACAAAATGTATTGTTATTCCCTGAAAAATACCTTAAAATCAACATAATATTTTCTTCTCAAAATATTTCAATAAAAATTATATTTTCATTAAATATATAATCATAAACCATGATATTGAAATTCCAGGAACAACAAACATCTTTCCCCATTTAAATACAATGAATGAATCAAACACTTCAAATTGTGATATATAAAATTTTCTCACACTTAATGGGTTTCATGTCTTCAATCAATCAAACAAACATATTCAGTAAGAGAAAATAATTGAATGTATAGAATTAAGAATTGAGATGTTTGGTATGGTTAATCAAAATGATGTATCCCCCGTGATTTTCAACAAGTGAAAAAACATATTTTCAACCTTATCAATTTAAATAGATTTTTGTTTTAAATCAATTTACTTTATTGAGATGATAATAAAAAACTATAGTATATAATAATAGTTTAACTGATCTAATTTAGATATCATGAGAATTTACTTGAAACTCATTTGAATCATGATTGAATACTAAAACATCCCAATAATCAACCCATAAATAATCATAAAGATTATTTACCCATAATTACACCAAAAAGGCATGATACATGAATGAGATAATGTAAAATAAATAGCTCTTTATAATTTAAACACCCATTCTTCATTATAAAATCACCCACAGAACATAGACATAAATTTAATTTACAACTTCTATAATTATCTAAAATATAATTAGAAAAAAAGTTTTCTATAACACCACATTATTTTATTTAAAATTATAAATGTTACTTTAAGATTTAAATAAATATAGTACATTTTATGTTTATTAAACTGATTTCACTAGATTAATCCCTTAAGTAAAATAAAAAATATTAAATTATTCAAAACACACAAATCATCAAAAAGAGATTTTAGAGATAGTGAGATTTTTTACATGTAAATAAACGTTTTAAGAAAAGCCTTTTCAAAATACAAATATGTGAAAAATTGAGCAGTAATTCAGTAATAAGGTGTTTCACCCATGCGTTGGGCTTCCCCTAAATTTAAAATCAAATATTTTTCTTCAATATTTTATCCTCAAATGGGTACACATTTAATAGATAACATTCATAATATATTTTCAATTTAATTAAAAAAAATTAAAAGGGTTTTGAAGAATCATCGCATTCAATTTAAATCCATTAAACAAGTTTAGACAACAATCAAAGTGATGGAAGATTAGTTTAAAAAACTCATCTTGCATAAATTTTAGGAAAAATCAATAAATTTATATTGAATTTTATGATTTTTAATTGAATCTCAATCATTGTATTCAAATACACTAAAAACATGCTTAATTACTAACAAACACTAAATTTTCAAAGAAAATATGCTTGTTTTAAGACGTTTTAATTTAACAATCAATCCCAGTTAGACACAAAAATATAGCATGAAAATCTTCAAAAATATTCAACAAGTCCCAATGAACATCCTAAAACTAATAGTAGAATGAGAATGTAGTTTTTATTTCCACTAAAAATAGTTTTTATAATATTTCCTAGATAGAATTAGCCTGAAATAATAGAAAATCCATCAATAAATTCATTTCACAATGAACATAGAAATAATAATTTGAAAGTAATATCACTCCCTTGATAACATATACCTTTCATCCCAATAGGGTATCCTTGGTCGTTCCTTTTTTTAGTACCTTCCAAAACGATAGATTTCCTATTGAAACCAACATTAATGTTTAATATGAAACAACCAAATAAGAAAACAAACTGATAAAATGACCCCATTTTTTTTGAGAATAAAATTGAATCCAAATTCCCACTAAATAAACTAAATGAAATTATAGACAATGCAGGAAGCATGTAATTATTTTTTTTTCTAGAGAAAATTTAGCTGATAAAAGATAAATAAAATGAATTTAGTCATAAGAAAACACTAAATCAACAATTTATAGGAGGTTTATTTAGTTTTATTAAACAAAAATAAAAAATAATAAAAGACTAAACTACTAAAAGAAATAGATTTATGGAAAACTTGAAAATCATGGGTTGCCTCCCATGCAGCGTTGACTATGAAGTCCTCAAATACACTCCACCTTTAAGTCAAAAAAAATCTTAAGGAGATGCATTATTTTTATAGAACCCCCACATTTTAGTGGTATATATCCTTATAAAAATAAAATAACTATGATCAAGTGGTTGAAGTGTTAGTTTACAATTTATATCCATGGTAAAAATATTGGCATTCAAATATAAACATGAAAGGAACTTTTTGTTGGTCATTGGATATTCCATAATATGTTACTATGAAGTATATTTCATGTTTGGTTTTAAGAATAATTTAATTATAAATCTATCATTAACCTCATATTCTACACCCCAAATAGTTAAATACTTGTTCCCCATTTTATAAATTCCTCTACATAAAATGAAATGTGTCAACATTTTCTAGTATCACCTCATCAAAAATAAAGTTTCAGAATAAAATGTGATCATCTTATAAATACTTAACATCTTATAGAAAAATATCATGATAATATATAATTTTCACTTCATTTCATGGAATAAATTTACTCATTTAAACCAAAAATTATCCAAATAAAGGTGATTTATATTAATACATTCTACCACATATTCTCCTATTTTCTATTTATTAAAGTTATGAAGGATCCCTAGTGAATAGAGTTTGGTGAAATTAATCAGTGAATGTTCATTAATATATTTTGGCTCAAACATTATCACCTATTTTACATTATCAAGATCAATTATAAAATTAGTTGATTATTTCATATCAAAACCTTCAGGGTTTTCTATATCCTATAGATTCTCTTTATGGTTCTCATCATGTGTTTTTGAAGAACTCTTAAATTATGCATTTATTATAGAACACACACCTCTTTAATGGTGTTTTTAATTATACCCATTCCTTTTCTTTTCCAAGTATTTTAATCCTTATGTCCTATTGGTGTTCCATTCTTCAGGCATGTTTTTGAGATTTTTGTAACATCATTATATAATTGTGTCTTAGATACATCAATTCTAGTCAGTGCCTTTATATATGGAACATATGATTTATTCATGCCCCTTGAACCAGTAAATGCATCCAACAATTGATATTCTAGTTCTTAAAAATGTAAAATCTTTTTCACTTGCATCTCACACATCATGGTCAAAGGATTGAGAAAAGATAAATTTTTCACATTCTAGAAAATCTCATCCTCTTGTTTCTTTTATCCCTTTAATGTTGAAAATACTTCTCCATTGAAGTTAAAATAAAAAAATTGTGCTATTAATACATCACCAATTTTTTTCAAGTTATATAATTATTTATCAGGATTTATATCCAATATATATTTTAAACCTCCTTTTATATGGACCCTTTTCTTAGAATAGAATTTTGAGTAGATTTTTTATTTTTTTTAGATTTTTATAAGGGGAAAGTAGACATTTTCCCCTAGAGGATGATCTTCATCTGATTTTTTTACCACTCCATTGGTCTCAAAATAGGGGTTTTACCCTAGGATATGAGTTTTTTAGAATTCCAAACCGTTTAAAATTTATCAGAACAATTAATATTTACTATTTAATAAATCAAATATTAATTTATTCATGTAGGTTCTTTTAGAGATAAATTTTGAAAGGATCATTGGATCAATATTCCACCTCTACCTTAGAAACTAAAATAGGGATTTTTTCCTAGGTAGGTCATAAACTCAAGTTGGGTGTTAGGTCCTAGATGACCCCCTTTGCTTTTACTTTTCATTTTTCTTTTTCCTTTCTTCTCCTTCAATTTATCTTCTAAAATACACCCCGAGAAGGCATCCTTTTTCCTGATACTAAGAGATATAACAAGAGATGGAGATGAATAAATATAATCGAAGAGGGGTACCACCATGGAGCTCAAGACACACTAGATCATCGTGTGGCATTCGTGGACCGTGGAAACAGGTGAAGATTCAGTGGATTCAGCCCAAAGGTAGGCCATTTTTTGTTTTGTCATAGATACCCATATATTATACATTTTTTTAGTTTTAATCCCCTAATATGATTTCTTGGGACCCTTAGTGGGTCGTTCTATTTTTATGATAAAATGGGGATTTCAGGGCGATTTATGTGTTTTCTATTCAGAAAAAATCATCTGCATGGAGCATGGTTCAAAGAACACATGAAATGTATTCTTTCAGTTTTGGGAAGATGAATTTTATAATTTACACGCTTTGTATATGGTATATGAACCATGTACTGGGACTTGGAAATGTAGTCGAGTACCCAGCCAAACAGCCCATGTAGGGTCACATGGATGTGTAAAGTGCATGGCCAGACCCCAAGTGGGTTGCATGCCCTATAGAGGTACACCACCAGGTTTTATACATGGCTAGGTCATGTGAGGTAAATGGGTATATACTCCATGTAGGGTGAACTACATGTACCTTTCTTACACATCGTGTACTTGGTCTTTTACTTGACATGTCCGGCTAGAGTACACACCTAGATGGAGCCACAAGGGTACATGTGTGCACTATGGTAAACACGTTGTGTAATCTACCTTATCAAAATATTTATAGGTTTTCCTATTTTTCATAAAATTTCAACCATGATATATAATTAGACCAATTATTAGTCCATTCTAAGTATCTTTGTATTATGATGGTAAAAATCTTGTGGTATTATGAGGAATCATATATGGTGTTTGGTTCTTTTCTCTGAACAGAGAGGTTCTTCTTCTGGTAATTGGTTGGAGTTTTCTGATAATAATAAGAACCTTTAATCTGAAATTAGATATGATCTATCTCTCTTGATTTATTCCTTTTTACCTTTTCCCTTTTCTGACTTCTCCCTTGTGAGATGTGCCATTCTTGCTAAAGAGTCCACGAGTTTAGTTGCTTCTAAGGATCCCCTATAGGATTCCACTTCTTACGTTTTGACCTTTAGGATCCCATGTAGGATGCCTATATCATCATACTATTCCTGAGGGATTCATGTGGACACCTTCATTTATATTCTGACCTAGGGATTTCATTATAGTAACCCTTTACCTATATACCGTTCTAAGTATCCCATGTTGAATGTATCTTTCTATGTTCTAGCTATTGATGGTCTCCTATAGGACACCGCTTCATATGTACCATGTGATTATCCCTTATAATATTCCTCCATTTTATTTTTCAGCTAAGGATATTGAGTAAGATTCCTTAACTTATGTGTAGAACTCAAATATCCTAAGTTTTAACACCCTGAGATTTTGTGAATAATGTTTTTCGAATTAATTTAATCATTTTGATATTTCTCATTTCATGTAACATTGATAATATTTTATTTTATATTAATGCACTATGTTTTTCTTACATTCACAACAAAAAACAAAAAGTTTATTTTTATCTACATGGAACACTGAGGTTAGCATGCATTACATGCAATAAAAACTTTCCTCGATGGCTTGCGTATCACATATGACCGAGGCTTAGCGAACAAAAATATATTATTAAAGTATGATTTAACTTAGCCATTAATTTATATTATGTGAATATTATTAACTAAAATTTATAAATATATTATTTTCAGAAAATTTAAAATGAATTTAATAGTTAAAAATTATTTATAAATTATTATAATAACCAATTGAATATAAAGGGAGTATTTTTATAGAAAACTATTATTATACTCCCAAGTTTTTTAGTCCAAATAAATTAAATTAATTAAAATTAGTACATAATTCTAATTTAATATACATTTTATATATACATGTAAATATTTTTGGTATTCATCCAATAGATTTTATAGGCATAAGATAAGAATAAAAACAATTTAACACATAAAACACAATATTTTTATTGAGGTAGTTTTACTGCATTTTAATGGGTAACCCTTTTTCAATCCAATTTTTGACACATTTATAGATTTAATATATCAATTAAAACTTAATATTCGAAATATAAACATAAAAATGAAGTTATGATAATGTTTTGGTATTTTTCTTTAAGGTTTATTTTTTAATCAATAGTTAAAAATACAGAATTTTAATTCAAAACTACATTTTCATCTAATTTATTTATAAGTTTAAATTATATTATTAATTGGTTTAAAAGGTTAATTATATGATATATTTTTTTAATAAATTCAATTTTGATCATTGAAATTAATTTCACATTGAAATTAGATATAAAAACATTTCAAACATTTGAATGTTTCACTTTAAAAACCCGCTTTTTAGTTTTGTCTGCGAAATTAATTTTTAATATAATTTTTCATATTATATGAATTGAATTAGGTAAAATGGATTATATATTTATATTAATAAATTATGAATTAGGTTTTAATTTCAATTTAAAATTTATGTATAAAAAATTTACAATGGTAACAAAATTATTTATCGTTGTATAGGTAAAATTGTGACAAGGGTTAAAGTTAAAAGGTAAAAGCTTAACATACCTCAAAATTGAAACATTTAATGGTTTTTTGAGGTTTTCATCGAATTTTACCAGACTAGAAAACATAAAATTAAATTATAATTCTTTGAAATTAATGCCACATCAATGTGGTTAGCTTTTAACATAAAATAATCAATAAATTAATAACTTTAACCCACCTCTCCTCATGTTTAAATACCACCTCCCACCTCCCCATTTCGACCAAAAAATATTTTTAGCACCTAAAATATCTTCAAAAACCTCTACTCATCACTATACCCATGTAAAAGTGCTTTTTTCTCACCAAAAGGCCAAATCTAAAGCTCTCAAGGGTCTGTTAAGGCGGGGATATTCAAGAGGAAATTTTCCCAAAATACCTCCCTTATTTTCTTTTCTTTTTCTACTTTCTCATCAAATAATTCATCCATAAATGAATGATAAATCCAAAATCATGTATATACTGGTTTTTTTATTTTTCTAAAGGAATATCTCATATCCATGTTGTTTCTCACCTCCTCTTATTCAAAGAAAAAAAATTGTTGCCCATGTTATGTCGATTAATCGACTTTGTAATTAATGTTTTTGTTCCTTTTTCCATTACCGCCTTCATGGATCATCTAATTTTTTTTTCTAGTTAAATAATATTTAAATATATATATTATAAAATATTAAATATTTTTGTAATATTATATTAAACATACCTTTATGCTTCCATGTTGTGTTGATATGATAATTTTGTTTCAGGAAATGCGGACTACCACCCCCTCAAGGTGATGCGATTTGTTTATACACTACATGGAATGTATTATGTAAGTATTTTATAAATATATATGATATATATGATATAATAAATCTAATATAATAATTATATAAATGTATATATTTATTAATTTTTCTTTCTTTCCTCCAACCCGATAATTAAACTGAAATAGTGTTCAAGTGTACGTACTGCTTGTCGTCTCTATGAATGGTTTATTCCATTTTATACTTCTATATTATGAGGATTATTATAATACAAATATACTGGATATAAATGATATTTATATCATTTTTTAAATTTTATAATCACAATATAAGTATAAGGACCAACGATATAACAAATTAAGACACATGTGAAGAACAAAGCGAATATTATCCAAAGTGAAACCATAACATAGGATGGTAAACAAGCAATACAAGGTTGTCATAAAACCATATATAGTATTAGATATAAAAATATGGTTCTGTAAAATATTTATAATAAATTTATATTTATTAAACTGTTGGTTTGAATGAGTACGACGAGACTCAACACTCAAGGTTAGGGAATTCCATCTCACTTTTAATTTTCGTGAGATATAAGCCATGCTCACCACCTATTTTCTGAATTTTTTGTATGTACTACCCCTATTATATTTCATATCATGAATAAATTTATCTTCATGGTATTAAATGATTAATTTTAAGATATCGGCCCTATGATTTAAATGTAAAAAGTGGTATGCGACGCTTTCAATGTTTAAAGAATTAAACCTTTATCCATTTCAATATTATTAATATTATTTTATATAACTATTTATATGGATATAAAGTGTTTTAAAAGTAAACTTTATATCTATTATTCAGTTCAATCATATGTTGTCAAAAATGAATCTTTTTAAGGTTTTAATTAAGGGATAAATTTGCAATCTCATTATTGATGATATTGTTTATACATAAGTATTTTCTAAGGTTTATTTATCATCCATGTCCATGTTTTATAAAAATTATTTCATAAAATGTTTTATTAATATCATATGGATTTTTGAAGTTATTTTTACACATTTTGACTTGTGACTTCATGATTTTAAAGTAATACTTATTTCATTTTTCAAACAAGGTACTTTTTGACTTTTCTAACAAAAGTATGAGAAAAATGTTTTGTTTTAACTTATACGACATGAACAAATTTTTAAACATTCATTATGCCTTATTTTGATGAAGATTCTCTTAAAAGTTTTCATAGTTGTCTTCAAATAAATTATTTTCTATTAAAATTGTTTGTTGTATTAAGAAAAGAAAACATTTTCAAAGAAGAAATGATATTTTCTTCAAGGATAATTTTCAAGTATTTTATCAAATTTATTTTCCATCTAAAATGAAATTAATTAGTGATTATTACTATGTTTTGATTATATTTATTCTATTTATGAAATACACTTATTTATCCTAGATTATGTTATTATGTAATTATGTTTGAGAACCCCATTTTTTCCCTTGGGTTATGCTATGATGAAATTATTATGAGCTTGTATCTTTTTCCACAGATTATGATATGATTAAATGTTTATGATACCCATTTCATTTCATGGGCTATGATATGATTAGTTATGATTTTTTTGTCACATGTATGTATGATTTCATTATGAGATGGGTGGGATGTATATCTCTCTCTAATTAATTGGGTAAATATTTATATCTCATGAAATAGAAAAAGATAGTCTTGGGAATGAACCATGACTACCAAGATGGTATGAGGAGTGAAATCCTACTAATAAGATATCATTGGGAGTGAACGATGACTTCCAAGATGGTATAGGTAGTAAACCCATACTACTAATATGTGTTGGAACCAGGGTCTTCAAATCATGATTTGGCATATGGTTTGTGTTTGTTGTCAATCCTCAGTGGAAGTTCAGGATGTGTACTGACAAAGAGATCATACCGTTCAAGCAGAAAACAATAGTGAAGGTGGTACCGTTTCCCAGTGTTTACCAAATTTTTGGGCCTGAAAATCGACCAATAAAGTAAAGTGTTTTTGGCAAAGGTACTTGCGCGCCGTGCTCTTGGAGGATTAAAGACTTGCGCGCCATATGTTTTTGAGGATCAGAACATCAAAATTTGGCTAAGGAAAGAAGGTCGCGCAAGTATTGGTTGGGTCGTGCAAGTGAGTTGCGCGACAGAGGTTACTGAAGACAAGACTTGTGCGCCGCTGAGGTACCTGTGAACTTCCACGCAGGGGGTCTAGTTTGCCTATAAATACTGGACCACCCCTCCTCATTGAGTGTGGAGTTAGAGACTTAGAGATTGTTCGAGCTCTCGTTGCACAGGTGGTGGAGCCGCGCAGGTGGTAGTTTGGTCGCGCAAGTAGAGCTTGCGCGCCAGTTGTCTGCTGAGCGCCCAAGGCGTTTTGGGAGAGAAAGGAAGTGAACCGCGCAAGTTTGTTGTCGGGGAAGGAAGCGTCGCGCAGGTGCATTGGTAACACTTACATTCCAGTTTGGACTTGTGCGCCGTATTGGGACTTGCGCGTCCAGATTGGAGAAGCGCACCAGGTTTTGCTGAAGCCCGCCGGCCTATTTGGAGCTGCACGACAGCTAGGAGACTACCTGATACATTCGAGGAAAAGTGATATTTCGCTTCTGGTGAGAATCGGACTTCAATAAAGCATCTACATACAACAGAGGATGCATTCTTATGAAAATTATGAAGATACCTTCACGTCTATAAACTGAGTGGGACTTCACCAACGGCAGTGAGCTAGGGGGAGTCAACTGGAGTGACCCGAGGGGAGTAGTGGGCTATCCCTGAACCTTTGTAAAGGCAGTGAGCCTGGGACAGAGTAACTGTACCCAAACTTTTGTAATCTACCACTAGTGAAGCATAGTGGATTTTGGTACGACCGACAACCTGTCGGCATATTCTCCTTGGACGTAGCCCTTAGTGGTGAACCAAGTAAAAAGGGCTGTGTCTTCTCTGTGCATGTGAATGTTTGCTTTCTGATCATAATCATCATACAGGTTCAACAAGTTCCTACCAACGTGTGAACTAGATCCATCACGTTGAAAAAGTGGTCACCCTGATTCACCCCTCCCCTCTCAGGGTGTGCCGGGGTCCTTCAAGTGGTATCAATGGGTAAAGGTTGCTGGTGTTGAATCTGACCTTCTTCGTCATGGAAAACGCGGTCAATGTCAGGGGAGTCCCTCACTTCGATGGAAGCAATTTCCAGATCTGGAAGAACAGAATGATATCTCATCTAAGATCTCTTGGAATGGAAGTTCTTTTTTCTACTGTGCAAGGAATACAAGTCACTGATCCAACAGGTCTGGCTATGATTGAAACAGACAGGAAACTTCTTGATGCAGATTCTAAAGCACAGAATGCTCTCACTACAGCCCTTTCTGATCAAATCTACCTGAAGGTGATGAATTGCACCTCAGCAAAATCCATGTGGGATAAACTTGAGAATATTTATGAAGGAGATAGCAAAGTGAAGGAGGCGAAACTACAAGTTCTACACAATCGGTTTGATGATCTGAAGATGCATCCAGACGAGAATGCAGACTCTTTCTTCAATCGAATTACTGAAGTGGTTGGAGTAATTCGGGGTCTAGGCGAAGAAATCAAAGACATTGATATTGTAAAGAAAATAATAAGAATACTTCCACCTCTGTATAATGTGAAGGTGTCAGCCCTTGAGGAAAGAGATCTTTCCAAACTTTTTCTAGATGATCTACTAAGCATCTTAGTAGCATATGAAATGAGAGTCAAACCAGAAGATGCTACGACTCGGGTGAGCAAGGAAATGGCATTCAAGGCCATGTATAAATTGAAAATATCAAAGGATAGTAGCAGTGATGATGATTAAGAGAAAGAAATTCTTTCTCTCATTGTAAAGAAGTTCTAGAAGGGGAAAGGGAAATTCAAAGGGAAGTTACCTCTCGCACGTTTCCGTTGTGGAAAAGTTGGGCACATTGCCTCTCAGTGCTTGAAGAATATCAATGATGATGACAGTGAGGATGAAAACTTCAAGAAGCCTCAGAGAAGGTTCTTCAAAAAGGGAGACTTCAAATCTGGTAAGAAAATGCAAAGAAAGAGTTTTGTCTGTGAAAAGGAAGAAGATGACAATGAATTCTGTGATGAAGAAGAACCATAATTCAAAACTGGGAACCATGCTTCTATGATGGCCACTGTTGAAAATTCAGAAGATACTAATGGAGAAAAACAACTGAGAACTTGTGTAGATCCTGAGGTGCAACTTAAAGATGCGGTTAGTAAGCTTAAGATTAAATGTAAGAGCTGTAATAAGTGGAAATCAATTGTAGAAGAATCAACTGAATATGTTGATCAACTTGAAGCTGAAATTGAATGACTGGAAGAATTTGTGGAGGTACAGTCTAAAATAATTGAAAGTAATGATGATGTAGTTGATCTGAAGCTGAGAATTGAAGAGCAGGCAAAGGTCATCAATGACCTCACATCCAGACTGGATGAAAAAACCAAGACTGCTGAGGGTCTTGAGGAGGAAGTAGTTACTCTAAGGAGTAAACTGGAGACTGAATCAGTTCCAAAATAATTGAGGAAGAAAATACAGTTCGGAATATTCTCAGATGTAGAATTACTAGAAAGAGCCAAGTGTGGTTCAGATGGGGTTGGAAAAATCTTGAGTGATCAAAGACCCACTTGCATGGGAAAGAGTGGAATTGGCTGTGAGGCTGAATCAGCAACTGCTGGAAGTGAAAAGATCCAAAAGAAAGATAAGATGAAAGTTGAACATGATGAAATGTTACCTAGAGTGCTGAAAAAGGAACCCTCAATCCAAACTAAAAGGAGACCCAAAAATTATCCTCAAACTTTCAAAAATGATAGACAGTCTTACTATTCTCCCAAGGAAGAAGGTATAAGGAGAAATTCAAGTGAGAAGACATTTCCTCTCATGAAGTGTCAGTTCTGTGGCTATCTGGGCCATACCATGTCTTATTGTGAAGAGGCAAGAAGCTATCTGAATGGAGAAGATATAGATGCTCAACAAAGGAGAACAATCTCATATCCTAATTCTCATAGAAGAAATAAATTCTATGTATATTGTTTTCGTTGTTCTAACTTTGGTCATAGGGCCGTTAATTGCAGGCAGAGAAGGGACATAGACACCTCATACCGAAGTTCAAGACAAGTCAAGTCTCGTCAGCAAGACAGTGTTGCTCTTTCAAACAGGTTCTCACCTCTCTAAGAAGACTTTGACTATGAAGAACCTGGGTATGCAGAAGAGATAGTTGAAAGGCCATCAGTTCTATATACTCAATCTAATGTCTCATGGAAGGAAAGGAAGAAGATTGAGAAATCGAACCTTGCAGAGGTAGCCCTCAAAGCTACAAAGAACAACAGTACCTGGATTCTAGATAGCGGTTGTTCATCTCATATGACGGGTAATGTCAGCCTACTAATGAATATCATAAAGAATGTTGATGGTACAGTAAGATTTGGTAATGATGGGGCTCTGAAAATCAAAGGGAGTGGAAGTACCCAATTAGCTAATGGAGAACTAAAGAAGACTGAAGTCCTTTACGTAGATAGCCTATATCATAATCTCCTCAGCATGAGTGAACTCTGTAACTCAGGATTTATAGTTACTTTTCATCAGAAAGGCAGCACTATCAAGGGAAAAACCGGCAATTCACTTATGAAAGGATGCAGAACAGAAGGCAACTTGTATCAGGTTGATAGTGAAGAAAATGTATGTTACATGACTGTTGAAGAAGAAAAAAATTTGTGGCATCAGAGATTGGGACACATCAATCAACAAGACATGGAGAAAATATCAAAATTGAGAATAGTCATGGACATCCCCAATCTGAAGCGTGAGCGTGAAAAATCTTGCGATGCTTGTATTCGTGGGAAGCTGGTCTGCAGTTCATATCGGCCAAAAAAGAAAAGGGCATCTCACCTTCTTGATCTGATTCATACAGATGTTTGTGGTCCAATAAATGTTGCCGGAACACATGGAGAAAGGTACTTTGTCCTTTTCATAGATGATTATAGTAGAATGGAATGTGTGATGGTCATTCACAGGAAACGACAAGTCCTTGACTGCATGACAACATATCGGCGAATCGGTGAGAATGATACTAGATGAACAATCAAAGTGTTGCGATCTGACAATGGAGGAGAATACACGTCCATTGAATTTGAGAATTATCTAGAGAAGCATGGGATACAACATAAGGTATCTGTTGTGAGAACTCCACAACAAAATGGAGTTGTTGAATGTAGGAATCGACAGGTGAACAACATGGCACGAACTATGCTGATTGAGAGTCGTATTCCATGACATTACTGGAAAGAGGTTGTTCAAGCTGCAGTGTACATTCAGAATCGAACAGGACTTTATATGGGTGAGACGAAGACACCATATGAATTGTGGCATGGACGGAAGCCTTCTCTAAAATACTTTCGTGTCTTTGGAAGTAAATGCTTCATCAGGAACAAAGAAGGAAATCAAGGGAAATATGGTGACAATGCAAATAAAGGAATTTTCCTTGGTTACTCAATGAACAGCAAATCCTAAAAATGCTTCAACAAGCATTTGAGAAGAATTGTGGAAAGCAGTGATGTTAAGATAATTGAAGAGAAAACCACGAATGCTTCAAGGAAGTCATATACTGATGTGATAGAAAGTCAGGAAGAATGTGAACGTGAAGAAAATAAAAATGCAGAAATAGATGAAGTTGTTCAAAACACTCAGCAGTCACATCATGGTATTGACTCAGAAGAAGAATCAGAAGAAGAAACTATGGCTGAAGAAAATGCTACTGAACCTCGCAGGAGAAATCTAAGAGCTGAGATTGATCCATCCAACATAATTGGGGATAGGAGTGCACCCACTCAAACAAGGAGAATGAGGAATAACACGCAATCTGCATTTCTGTCAGTTGTAGAGCCATCCTCATTCGAAGAAGCTGCTAATGATGAATCTTGGGTGAAAGCCATGAATGATGAATTAGATCAGATTGACAAGAATCAGACATGGGATCTTGTCCAGAGACCCGAAGGTCCAAATGTGATTGGTACCAAATGGATCTTCAAAAATAATTTTGATGAACATGGAAGTGTCATCAGAAACAAGGCACGTCTGGTATGTAAAGGATACTCTCAGATTGAAGGCATTGATGTTGAGGAAACCCTTGCTCCAGTGGCTAGACTGGAGTCAATCAGACTTTTCCTTTCCATGGAACTCCAAAGAGGATATAAAGTATATCAAATGGATGTTAAGACAGCATTCTTGAATGGTGTACTCGAAGAAGAAGTCTACATTGAACAACCAGTGGGCTTTGTTCTGGGTACTAATGAAACAAAGGTATGTAAACTGAAGAAAGCTCTATATGGTTTGAAGCAGGCACCACGGTCATGGTACTCATGGCTGGATTCATATCTCAAGAATTTGGAATTCAAAAGAGGATGAGTTGATCACAATCTCTATGTGAAGAATTCTCCAAAAGATCAATTCATGGTTCTTGTCTACATTGATGATATCATATTTGGTGGCAGTAGGCAGAAATCAGTGGATGAATTTGCCAACCACATGAAATCAGAATTTGAAATGTCTATGATTGGGGAGCTCACATATTTCTTGGGGCTGCAGGTGATTCAAAATAAGGAATATACTTTTATTTCTCAGGAAAAATATGCGAGAGAGCTACTGAAGAAGTTCAATATGAAAGACTCCAAACCAATGTCAACTCCAGTTGCAGTTGGAACTAAACTTGGAAAGCATGAGGATGGGGACTCTGTTGATCCCACCATGTACAGGAGGATCATTGGAAGCCTACTGTACCTGACAGCGACAAGGCCAGATATTGTCTTTGCCACATGCCTTGCAGCCCGCTTTCAGAGTAATCCAAAAGGGGAACATATGGCAGCAGTAAAACAAATCATGAGATACATTCACGGTACACATAACATCGGGTTATTTTTTGCTGCAGGCAGGGAAAATGAATTATCCGCATTTTCAGATGCTGACTGGGCTGGTGATGTGGTAGACAGAAAGTCCACTAGTGGTGGAGCTTTCTATATTGGGAAGAAATGTGTTGGATGGTTGAGCAAGAAACAAGAAAGTACTTCTCTTAGTACGGCTGAAGATGAGTATATCTCTTCCACAAAAGCATGCACTCAACTTCTTTGGATGAAGCAGCAGCTAACAGATATTGGTGATAAGGTGCAGCAACCAATGGTGATTTATTGTGACAACAAAAGTGCAATTGATCTTACAAAGAATCCGGTTCAGCATTCTCGTACAAAACATATTGAAATATAGTATCATTTTATCAAAGAAAAGGTTGAACAAGGCGTGATTAGAATGGAACATGTTGGAACTGATGAGCAAGTGAGTTGCACGACAGAGGTTACTGAAGACAAGACTTGCGCGCCGCTGAGGGACTTGCGTGCTTCTGCGCAGGGGGTCCATTTTTCCTATAAATACTGGACCACCCCTCCTCATTGAGTGTGGAGTTTGAGACTTAGAGATTTTTTGAGCTCTCGTCGCGCAGGTGGTGGAGCCGTGCAGGTGGTAGTTTGGTTGCACAAGTAGAGCTTGCGCGCCGATTGTCTGCTGAGCGCCCAAGGCGTTTTGGGAGAGAAAGGAAGTGAACCGCGCAAGTTTGTTGTCGGGGAAGGAAGCGTCGCGCAGGTGCGTTGGTAACACTTGCGTGCCAGTTTGGACTTGCGCGCCGTATTGGGACTTGCGCGTCCGGATTGGAGAAGCGCGCCAGGTTTTTCTGAAGCCCGCCGGCCTGTTTGGAGCTGCACGAAAGCTAGGAGACTACCTGATACATTCGAGGAAAAGTGATATTTCGCTTCTGGTGAGAATCAGACTTCAATAAAGCATCTACATACAACAGAGGATGCATTCTTATGAAAATGATGAAGAGACCTTCACGTCTATAAACTGAGTGGGACTTCACCAACGGCAGTGAGCTAGGGGGAGTCAACGGGAATGACCTGAGGGGAGCAGTGGGCTATCCTTTAACCTTTGTAAAGGCAGTGAGCCTGGGACAGAGTAACTGTACCCAAACTTTTGTAATCTACCGCTAGTGAAGCATAATGGATTTTGGTACGACCGACAACCTGTCAGCGTATGCTCCTTGGACGTAGCCCTTAGTGGTGAACCAAGTAAAAAGGGATGAGTCTTCTCTATGCATGTGAATGTTTGCTTTCTGAACATAATCATCATACAGGTTCAACAAGTTCCTACCAACGTGGGAACAAGATCCATCACGTTAAAAGAAAAATTGGTCACCCTGATTCACCCCTCCCCTCTCAGGGTGTCCCGGGGTCCTTCAATATAGTCTTGGCAGCACTGTCTTGGCTACTATGGAAGTCAGATTATATGCTTATGTGTTTTTAACAATTCCATGTTTTATTCCTATGTTATGATTTCATTGATTATATTCATTATTTCCATATGATTCATGTTAGATGAACTATCAATATTTATGCCATGATTTATTTTTATGATATTTGATATGCAGGGTAATATCTTTTAATATTATGATCATGTTCCCATGCCCCAATGCTCATGTTTATATTTACATGTTTTCATTATTTTCCCCTACAGAGAATCTGAGTTCACCCCCTTTTATGTTTCTTTTCCCCATGATTTGAAGAATGGTATTAAGTAAGATGTTTCCAAAAAGAGTCCTACTTATGAAGGATAAAACATGAGATGATGTAGATGTTTTCTGAACTAGTTTTTATGTTTCTTGGTTTCCAAAGACACTAAACTAATACAGTCTTTTGTCATTTTTTTGTTTTATTTTTTAAGTATTCCACAAAAGTAATGTAATTTACATTTACACAAAGTTAGGGGTCTTTACAAGGATTCATATATTGTGTTATGAAATGAGGGACCCAGTGGGTGTCTGATGTTTGACCGATCATCAGATGGTACATTAGATTTTGGTAGAGTTGGTAGAATGTGCCGCCTTAGAACTTTTTTAGAACATGTAAAACCATGATGTTATGGTAGTAGTGCTGGCTTTAGGCATTCAACCACCACCACTCTTTATTTTATTAAATTAAAATGTTTACTTCTGATACAAAGATGGTTACCAGAGGTGTTTCCTAGTAGGTGGTTGATGAGCCCAATGTGAGGAATATTTCTTTGTCTTTGGAATTCCCATAGGTGTTTCCTGGGATCCAACTTCTAAGCCATGTTATTTAAAATATTATTTTTCTTCCCAGATGTACTACCAAGGATCTATTTTTTGAGCATGTATACTTTACTATTATGATTTCCTGAGGTGCTACATGGGATCTTACTATTGAGCCTATATATTTGATTATTAGATTATTGGGATCTCTAGAGGTGCTTCTTTTGATCTTTTTGTTGAGCCTGTGATTATGATATATGATCATAGAGTACCAAGTATTTGATGCTCATGGATGATTACCCTATTCCAAGTGAAAAGGATTATTATGATCTCATATATTTGTCATGCTTTGAGGAAGATTGCACTCTCCTTGATCTAATTATATTCAGGGATGACTACGCACTCTCGAGTGATAGAGATAACTATGTGCTCCTTGATCGTTTACCGAATGTGATGATGGACATGGATTTTCACATGATTGGACACCCATAGATGATTATGATCTCCATGATGGAAGGGATGATTATGATTTCCCCGATTTGATAACTTGAGGGGTGGGAATGAGGTCTCACTGATGAGATCTCATATATCTCCTAAGGGTTATACCCTTTGGGAGTATTCGAGTTTTAATTTCATTACCACATAGGGACCATGATATAGGGCTTAGAAATTGGATTTTATTTACATAGTAAGCATGTTATAACATCTATCTCGATGCCATATTTATAGTATGTCTAGATATACACCCTGGAATCTTTGATTATACTAATTGTAGGTGAGTATAGATGAACCTAGGGTTAGGGAAAGTATCCCCCTATGGTGACATATATTTCTCATAGAATTTTCTAACATTGGACAAAGATGGTATTGTCGATTGGGATTATAGAACCAGAGATCAACTTAATTATACACGACCTGAGTGGTATGACATCCAGCTCAGTGCTCTAGTGATAGGATTTCCAATTGATCAGATGATTATCTAAGGATTGAATATGGGTTGAGTAGATTATTCTATTTCTACATAACTTATATTGGTATGTATATAATAACATGTATATAAATGTTTGTATAGAAATATATATATATATATATACACATTCATAGATATACTTATATATGATGGAAGTGTTCCTAGATGATCAGGATCATGCACCCAATGATCAGTTATGGATTTGTTCTCATTTTATTTATTCATCTTCATGGTTTTTTCTTTTATAGTCTGTGCATATTTTATGAGCATTCACTTATGCTTTCATATTTATAATTTCCTCAGTGGGGTTCCCTATAGAGATTATATTCACACACTTGTAATTTTTCCTCGGTGAGATTGAAGACCTTATGTATGCTTTTCTAGTTGATCTCAAATTGAATACTGGTAGGGTTGAGGCCCATAGTTTCATGATCAATTGAAGGTGCTCATGTGAAGTCATATGATTAGGCTGGTGTAGTTCAACAGTGTCTAGAGACTCGGTATGTGGTGTGGCTCAAAGATAGTAGTAGAGCCTTGTACATTTTTTTCTTTATCAACTCTTGTATGTATGGTCGGCCCAGTGGGTGACTAGTGTTGTATGTATGACTTATTTTTTTGGGATTTTAATGTATTTTCATTTATTATTGCAACATGTTCAATTTTAGTTTATTTAATTATTTTTCACTCTATTTATTTTTTTTGATGATACTTACCTATTACAATTGTTTTCCTACAATGATATAAGGTCATAGTCTCCCCACTATCACACCCTCAACCCTCACTGGTAGTCAGAATCATCTTGTGTATGGGGAGGTGCGTTTGAGGTCTCATGATGAACCACCTCAGAGCATCGGTTTATTGGAATCCATGTCAAGATGTTACACCTTAGAGGTTCCATATTTGTACTTTGTGGGGGTGAAATTGGTACATAAATAGCACAAACAAAAAATTTTATGTCGGAGATGTTTGGATCTTGCACAAGGTAACTAATTTTTATTTTTAGGCTTAATATAAATTTGGTTTTTTTCATATTTTCAGTTCTTCTATTACCGGTTATCAACACAATATAAATCTTTGTACCCATAATAGACACAACATGTGAAAAAGTCATCATATTATTGATTATAATACCCAAAATATTACATTTAACATGAAATCTAATGAAAATTCAATATGTGGTAATATTATTTATATTTAATTAAATTCAAAAACCATGAAAAATTTTATAGATCATAGACGGAAATACAAAAAACTATTGAATATTCTAAATTTACCCAACAATGATACCATATTTTGATTAGTAACTTTATCAAATGATTTTAAAATACCAATTTATCAATATACACTAAATATTGGGTAGTGTAGTAATGAAGGGAAAAACCAAAGAGAATGTGGGTTTTTAATAGACTCTTACACATTTATAAGTTGTTTTTTATTAAAATAATGAAAAATAACAATTTTTTTGTGGTGAGGTTGAGTGGAAAAAACAAAGAGTGGATAAATTGGGGTTAATAAATGGGAAAACAAGAAACCAATAGAATAAATAAGTGTAACCAAAGTAAATTGTAGGTTGTAAATAAATGTATTGGGAGGGAAAAGGGAAACTAATTAATTCAATATGTAAGAATGATTTTCATGTTTTAAACATGTAAAATCCAAAATTTAAATCATAAAAGTCAATATTAAAAAAACATTATCTTGTTATTCAATTGATGTTATTCTTATTAATATCCTTAAACTGATATTGACAAGTGAATATGAAAATGTGAAAGTGTTCTTGATGATATAATTAATTAGGAACGATTATTCCAAGAAAATGTCATAATTATCTTGGTCATGTATCACATGTGTTAGTACGTGACCCCCCATTGTGCATAGTTATAACAGACATGGAAATGGGCAATATGATTATTTTTTTATCTATTTTGAGTTTATAAAATCCATATTTTGGGATTGGAAGGGATATTTTGTATTCTTTGAAAATAGAGAAGCATTGTGGGAACAATTGGTCTAAAGTAGTGGTCTAGCTTCAGTTTTTTGTTCTTCACGAGTTGTCCAAAGAGGAGGGATCTCCTTGAATTCCTATTATTGTGAGAATTTTATTTTTCTTTTCTATTGTAATGAAAATATAAAGAATATTTAAAGACCACTGTTTCCCCCCAAACTTTTCATGTGCATATTTTTGTTATCTTAAACCCAACCATTTGGTTCTTCCCTTTATTATTTATTTTCTGTGGATGTATTTTAGTTTAGATTATTCTTGATTCAGCTTTCTAGATTTTTCTTGATGGATATTTCAATAGTTTTTTATTAAAACTAGAATGGAAGTAATGGTAGTTTATATCAAATCAATGTTTCAAGAGATATTGAATAAATTTGATGAAACATATCGATGGTGGGATCAGAAGATAACTGCCCTGTGGAATAACATGGATCAACTCTTTATCAATTGGAAAGGATATCATTTACTAGAGATGATACTTTTGGATGGATAAGAAAGATCAAAATGTACTTTTGACTTATCCATATGCCAGATCATATGATGTTTCCAAAGGTGAAACTCTACATGTGCAGGTCGTCATTATATTGGTTCCTATCATGGGAATATTATAATCCAGAATTGAACTAGGAAAATTTTATGTTTTCATTATTAGAGAGATATAGTAAAATACCTGAAGGATATCCATTGAGGTACCTAAAATCTATTTTACATAATGGTACATTTGATGAATATATTGAGGATTTCAAACATGTGGATTTCAGGAACCTTGATTTTCCAAAGTCTTGATTTATGAATCTTTTTTTGGGTGGACTATGGAACAAAAGTAGGAGTGGAGTCTCTATTCATAAAATAGAAAATAAATATCACTTATTGGATTTGGGTAAAATATTTTAGAAATAATTGTTGTGGGAAGGAATATTGTATCCTTCCTGTGATAGGCTAGTGAACCATACTCTTTCCCTGTGGGGTGGGGGTGGGTTCATCTGGATTTCAATTGCACCATTATATTTCAGAAATAAATTTCAAACGTTGTGATAGTCCCTAACCTGGAAGTGATGAACGATGGAAGGGGATTCATTATCTTATCCAATAGGTGTGAGGAGACTAGAAAAATATGGGTTTTGTTTTCATTGCATCCATGTTTACACTCCCTTACACCACTGTCCTGATATAAATTTTTTTGATGGTTTTAGAAACTGATGATCTAGACAATGATGGGGAGGCAATAGATATTATGCAATAAGAACCAGAGTCTTGGGATTTTATATATCCTCCAGTATAATAATTAGTGCAATTCAAATTTTTTGGAATCCATAAGGAATAGTCATTGACATTACATGGATTTTGTTGTGGGGTATCTATTTTCATACTTATTGATGGTAGAGCAAGTCATAATTTTGTGACCAAACCTCACACTAAAATGTTTGGGGTGGAGGTTTAACAACTATATCATTCTAAATTAAATTGGGTGATGGAAGGAAATCCCTCTAATAGAGATAATGTAGTTTGTTCCAGGTGAACATAAATCTATTCACTTTTTATGTTGATGGTTTTTTTGATACATGGAAACTTGATATAGTCTTGGGTATGCAATGGCTTAAGACCTTGGGGTCTGTTTTGACCTATTGGAACAAAAAAAATATGGAATTTTAGTTGGAAGGATAGCCAGTTAAATTTAAAGGGACCAATAGTATAATGGATGCCTCAAGTAGAATATGATAGCTATAAATAAAATTCCATAACTATTTATACGGTTGGTTATTGAAATATGATCATATAAATAACTTTTTCTCTTCATCACTAGATTAACTATTTTACAAATAGTATCTAGATATAATTCTTTTAGAATTTCATTCCATGTTTGATGATCCACATGGGGTTCCTCCTAACCGGATTGCTGACCACACGATCACCATAGTTAATGGAGCTACTATATTTATCATCCTCTCATACAAGTTGGATAACCAACATAAGGATGATATTAAGGAGTAGGTTGAATCCATTATTTCTAATGGAATAATCAGATTCAGCAATAGTCTCTATGTGAGTTCGATTATATTAATTAAAAAATATGGTGGTATGAATTTATGTGTTGATTACCAGGATTTTAAAAAGCTCACATTTATAGATAGGCTTCTAATACTTGTGATTGAGGAATTATTGGAAGAAATACCTAGGGAACACCATTTTACTAAATTGTATTTGATGTTGGTTTTCATCAAATCCGCATGTCTGTAGAAGATATGTGGAAGATAACCTTCAAGATGCATGAGTGAAATTATGAGTACCTTGTAATCCCATTAGGTTTAATGAATTTGACTATAAAGTTTCAGTCCACAATGAACATAATTTTTGGAACTATGTTATGAAAATTTATGTTATTTTTTGATGATATACTTTTTTATAGAAAGAACTAGACAATGCGTGTTCAAAATTTGTCCTTGGTGTTTCAAAACTTTCATGATCATCCCATTCACTCCAATAATAAGAAATATTTTTTTGGATTGTAGTCTATGGAGTACTAAGGGAATATTTTTCATGACCTCACCCAATGGGGCTTGAGCTGAAACTACCCCAAGCCCACCTCCATATGCTAGGGGGTTGAGACAAGTGACAGAAGGCATAACTAATATGGGAGAACTTTTCCCAATGTACCTATACTCACACACCTAGCCATCTCAATAAATAAGTGTATAGGAATAATAATAAAAATATGAAACAACTAAATAATTATCCTTGCAAGTAAAACATCTAGGGTTTATAATAATATGATAATTTAAACTGAAAAGTAAAAGGGAAAAAATACATGCCCAACCATAAAGATTTCCCAACCTAATAAAAAATTAAACGTAAATTATGAGAGATCGCAACTCTGAATATCCAAGCCCTAACCACCGTATGTGGCCAAAGGCACCATGTAGCCTAATTCTCTTCTATAATTGTCAACAACCTATATATCATTTGCAGAAGACATGGCATGTGTAGGAAAATCACATAATGGAGTGAGTATATACCTACCCATTAGGAATCCTCGAAAGTTGAAGTGTGGAGCAGTAAGAGACACAATAGGAAAAGATAGACAACTCAACCCAAATCAAGAGAGTACAAAATTTAATGATAAGGATATAGATATATATATTCTTAAAAAAAATAATCCAAAAAAAGGGAGAAGGGGGATCTCTATCTCACAACAATCCAGCCCAGGAAAGGGTTCCAACAGTTCCACAAGTATATTGTTGATTCCTAGCATCTCATGCATCGGTCTGAAGAGACATCCAAGTCAATCCCTACCTCAACACTATTCCACGTATTCAAGGGGCACAATATTTAGGTATATGACCCATTCCATTGTACAATAAGAGGGTTCCACTTAGTAGATAACTAGAGGGCCCATTCCTTATCCCGATAGGAGTGTGAAACTCTAATGGTTGAGGACTAATTCTTTAAATCCATAGGTAGGGTGAACTCAATAGTCGATAGAGGACCCATGACCAGCCCATCTAGAGGGTTCCACATTGATAGTCAGTAGGGGACCCATTCCTAGCCCAACTGGAGTGTGCCACTCTAGTAGTTGAGGACCCTTTCCCTGACTCCGTAGGAGGGTGCCACTCGGTGGATAGGTAGAGGAACCATACTCTATCCTGATTGGAGGGCAGCACTCTAATGGTTGGAAGAGGACCGATTACCATCCCAACTAGCAGGTGACACTCTATTAGTCGATTGAGAACCCATGCCCTACCTAGTAGGAAGGTTCCACTTTGATCCCTCAATTGATTTTTCCTAATAATTATCATCGTTGAGCATTATCTAAATAAGCATCACTCCCAGAACATCTCTCAATGTATTTCAAAAGCTACTATAGATACCACTATAACATTGTACATGGAAAAAAACTCATGATAGGCTACTCAAGATCCAAAATATGAGTAAAAAATATGGAGATATGGTAGATAGAAGTTTCATAAATAGGAGAGTAGGGGTATATTGCATGTAAGGTACCCACACAACATGTGGTTCCACTCCATTGCTTGGTCATGTACATGATAGTACAAAACTCTCAGATAATGTAGTACTACATGGAATTTATGTGGAATACATGGTGTGCCTCAGCCACTTGGGGTCCTTCCCATGCCCCTAGTCATGTCTGTGTACTCTTTCCCATGTTCATGTATTTTAGTACCTAACATGTAATGGCCAGGCCGATACTCGGCATGTGTTTCCCGATCAAGTCTATGTACTCTTAATGGTGTGCCACCCACTATACATGGCATTCAAGGACACATGGGATCCTAATGTGCACCCTCATTACACACTATGCTAGTTATCTAGGGTCACATGGTGTGTGGTCCGTCCACACAGTGTGTCATATTTAACTCTATGTGAAACCCTAGATTCCACATAAACTGGACTATATGGTATGTGTTCTTCGGACTACATGGCATATAGTCGGGTTTTTCATAGATATTAAGATCTATGTTTCACATCTCCAAACCATATCTTGATGCTTCGAATCTTGCTCTAGGCCTCTCAAATTTTTTGGATAATGCCTCCATTTTCCATTTTCGGCCCTTCTACAGCCAGAAATTGTATTCCCAAATCACCTGTATGAATTCTTACACATGTTTTCACCTGTAGTGATCCCATGGACATGTAATATCAAAAATACCATGGTGGAATCACCCATATCCTAAAAATATTTTAAATTCAGGCCTAATTCATCATTCCAATCATCACATGTGAATTTTCCATGAATCTGGGGGTCAAATTGGTCTCGATCCCACATGAAAATGTCACATAGAGACCCCATAGGTTGATCAGAAAAGAAAATAAAGAATAAATGGTAGAAAAGCACCAAAATAATTTTGTATGATAGTTTTTATAGAGTTATTTGTCAAAGAAAAAAATTGGGGATATCAAGGGTAATAAAAAATTGAATAAATTATACAATCAGTACACAGGTGAATAAAAAGGTTTTCAATTGGCGTAGATCAAGTTATAGAATCGATAAATCTCAAACTGTTTAATCAATTAGTGAATAATAAAAAAATCAATAAGTATTACCTAGAATTGGATTGTTATTCATTGAATAAAAATATCTCTAATGAAAGAGATACATCATTGCGTTTCCAACACCTCAATCTTCTAGGATATGAAGTTTCATCATCTTATGATTATAATTCACCAATGAGAGGGTGGAATAACTCCTCACTATGATCTATGGGTCATGAAGATAACCCTATAAATCCATTCATAATTGAATACTTATTGAGGGTGATATGTTTATTTTTTTGATTAAATAAATAAATTTTAATTATGTATTTATACTAAATGCACCCACCAACAGTCACCATATCTAGACACCCAGCACCAACTAATTTTAGGTTGTGTCTAGGGTAAACCTCACATTACAGATTCAACCATGGCCTCAAATTTTTTATCCAATATTCCATATAAGAGTTATCCTATTTTCTTTTAGAAATAATGGACACATAATATAAAATATATTTAACATTTTTATAAAATTAATTCCAGGAACATCATTACTAGAATTTCACATCATTTCCGTGCCTTTTTCCAAAAATATATCTAGAAATATTTAAAACTATTACAAGGAATTAACAAGGTCTCTACTATATTGTTTTCTAGGAAAGGAGTTTTAATGGACCTAAAGATGGTTAAATGTGTCCAGAAATGGCCTCACCCATAAAATGTTACTTGGGTACACAATTTTTTGGGACTTACTGGTTATAATAGAAAATTTATCTAGTACTATGGGAAAATTGACAAACCCTTAATGGAATTAACCAAAAAAGAGGTTTCCTCTAGAGAATAGTAGTGGATGCATCTTTTCAGAACCTAAAATCCAGTCTAATTTCTACACTAGTTTTGGCCCTACCAAATTTTCAACATCCCTTTATTATTGAGTGTGGTGATTCTGATCAGGGGTTGGCATGGTGTTAATTAAAGCTAATTGTGTTGTTGCATATTTCAGTAGGTCATTTTCTATGGTTACGCTTTCAGAGTTGGTTTATGAAAAGGAAATTATTTTTTTTTCATTAATCATTGGAAACAATATTTGTTGGGAAAAGTTTTTGGGGTCTATACTCATCATAAATCCCTAAAACACATGCTAACTAGGTGGATTCCTTCTATCAACCAGAAAGGTTGGAAATCAAAATTATTAGTCATTGGTTTCAAGGTGATTTTTAAGCCTAAGAAGACTAATCAAATAGCATATTCTTTTCCCCAGATAGCTAAATGGAAATTTTCATGGCCCACTAAACCACTACTACTTTATTAAGCACTTTTTGAACCAATTTGGTTGGAACTTGTTGGATTAAGAATTAAAATCTTCAAGATCCATCACTTATGGAAAAATTTAGAGCTCTTTAGTAGAAGGATCCTTCCTGTCTTGGGATTCAGTTCCATGAAGGTTTTATTTTATATAAAAACAAATCGGTACACTCTAAACATTTAGTTTTACTTTTTAAATTCCTGAATTATTATCAATATTTTTCCATGGGAGGACATGCGGGTTTTCATAATACTTATAATAATTCTGTGGATTGTTTATTTTGGATAGGTATGACTAAATTTGTTTTAATTTTTTCCATGAATTTGATATTTTAAATGACAAAAATATCAATACATTTCTCTAGTTGGAATTTTGTAGCCACTACAAATACCTTCATTTGTATGGGATGATATTTCAATGGATTCTATTTCAAGACTACACAAGTCCCTTGGTAATGATTTTCTTTTGGTGTTTGTTGGTTGGTTATACAAATATGCAAACTTTGTGGTGTTAAAATACACATTCTTTCCATGGTAGTGGCAGGGGTCATTATTAAGGAGGTTTTTTTGTCACATGGGATACCCAACTGAATTTTAATTGACCGAGATCCAATATTCCTTAGTAATTTTTGGAAATAGTTGTTCTGGTTGGAGGGAACCATACTTTGGTTAAGATCATCTTATCATCCACAAATGGAAGGCTATCCCAAAGTTCCCAATTGCATTATATAGACATATTTATGGTTTTTTTCTTTATAATGACTTCTTTCTTAGTCTTGGTACCTCCCTTGGGAAGAATTTTTTTACAACACTACCACACATTCTTCTGCTAAAATTTCCCCATTTTAGGTACATTATAGCTAGCATCCTACAAAACCCTTTCTATATTTGTATGGGGAAAATCATGTAACTTTGGTGGAATCCTATCTTCTTGACCTAGATGAAATGTTTGATATATTGGGTTACAACCTTCTACAGGATCAACAATTCATGATAAATTTTCCTAATCACTGGCATATGGATTTGTTGTCTAATGTTGGGAAGCTAGTTTTTGTTAGGATCTAGCCTAATATACAAAACCCAAAATATAATAAACCTAATATTAAAATTTTTTATTGGTATTAAGGGCCTTTTAGGGTATTGGATCTTTTGGGAATTGCTTCCTATAAAATATTTTCGTCTGAACCCTCTCATTTTCATCTCGTTTTCCATTTTTCTCAATTAAAATTTGCTGAAGGAGATTATCTTGAACCTATAGAACATCCCTCTAGTCTATATAGTGATATTGTTTTTCTGACTGAACTAGAAAAAAAAATAGTTGATTCTTTCTCGGATTTTTATGGTCCTTACAACTAATGTCTTGTCAAATGGAAAGGGGTTACTATTAAGGAATCTACTTGGAAAGATGCCCGGTTTATCTAGAAATAGTTTCCAAACTTCCACCATGAGGAAAAGTTGGAATCTGGGGAGGGTGGTATTATTATAGAATGACCTCCATTGTTAATAATTATAATAGATGGGGGAGGTGTGTCTTGGTTAGTTCTGTTTTTTCTGTTTTGAGGTTATAAACTCCAACTTAGGGGTTTTGAAGGGATATCGTGTATTCTCTGAAAATAGAGCAACATTTTTGGAGTAGTTAGTCCAAAGTGGTGATCTAGCTCTAGTTCTCCATTAATTAGAAGTATTCATACAAGGATGAGGACTCTCTTAGCATTCCCCTTACAGTGGGGTTGTTCTTTTCCTTTTCCCTTGTAATAAAACAATGAATAATAGTAGAACACCATTATTTTTCCCTGGACTTTTCTTGTATGTTTTTTTGTTCGATAGGAGCCTAAAAATTCCTAAAAAATTGTTAACCATGATTAAATGAAAATAATAATATATTAAATATCATTTGTATAGTTAATTGATTTTATTGTTGAGAAATTCATTAACTAGGTTTTTCTACTATAGCCATAAATGAAATTTAATTTTGAATAGAGAATAGAATTTAGGTTTCCATTTAAATTTTATAGTAATGATTATAAAAGGAAATAATAAATAAAACTGATTTAAGGGAATACAAAGGTAAAATAAATAAAACATCATAAATTTCTCCATCTTAATAAAAACATCATCTATACATTAAAATTTGGAAGAACATATCAGGAATATAATTCATATTTCTCAAAAAGAAATAAAATTCTTGAAAAATGTTTTATGAATCATCTATATATCATTTGAATAAATTATATTAGAATTAATCGAGAAATTTTTATACCCTTTAGGTCTTTAGTTTAGTCTATATTCTCCCCCTACTGGATATATCAATCCTTTAGTCTTGATTTGAAATCCTCTTCCTCTCTCTTAGTCTATGGCTTCAGTGTGTATCTCTATCCTACCTTCATAAATGTGACTCCCACTATCTAGTTATATATTCCATTACCATGGATCTATTCCCTATTATTTATATAATCATAACAAACATTCACAAAATATAAATCAAACCATCCTCCACTTGTAAATGAATGACACTCAAAAAAATAACTATTTTAGTAGTTTGATTGCACTATTAGTCTAGAAAAACTATAACTTCCATTATTTTTTATTCATCTTCAACTTAGTTGTTATATTTTCTCATGATCTTCAAAACTATCATAAAACAAATGATCTAACCAAGTGTGACAAACAATTAATCCTAGATGTCATGGATTAATAAAATTATGAGCAGAACAGACCATGTTTAGCTTTATCCATTGAACACCAGCTCTAAATGAGTCGAGGTAAATAAAAAAATCAGCAACAATACACTTGAAAAACTTTAATTGATATGTAACTCTCAACCACATTTTTAGATATTATTTTAAATGAACAAAATATTGATTTCAAATATAGAATATATTTGGATAAGCTTCTTGAGGAAGTAAATAATGTGCCATAATAGACATCCCTTCATATTTACCTCCTTATCCTTTTAGATATTGATAGGAGTGCTCAAAGGTAAAGTGGATGATTGAATGACTTTCAATATTCATGTTTATCTTTAAATCATCAACATGAATCCCAAATAAAAATCCTAGTTAAATTCCTCCACTAAAAAATAAAACATAATTCAAAGTCAATAAAACCTTTTAAAATCCAAACATTATTTTCCAAAATTTATTTTCAATTTAGAACATTAAAATACCATTTTTATTAATTAATATATTGATATTGATATTAAAAATATATTTTTAATTCAACTTAAAACATTAAAAACCAAATTTTACATGTGAAAATTTATCCCAAATATGAATGAAAAATCACCAAAATGTATTTTTAATGACATCATAAATTCATTAAAATCAATATAATGTTTCCTTCAAAAATATTTTCAAGAAGAAATATATTTTCATTTAATATTTCATCTCAAAAAGGATATTAAAATTCTATTAAAAACTTATATTTCATAAATTAAATACAATTAAAATAATGTTTTAATGCATAATAATTAAACATGAAGAATATGAGTATAAAAGTCCAATTTTAGTAAAAATATTATCAAATGTTGATGAAAAAGTTATGTGGAAAACACCTAAAATTGTTCCACATCAAAATAATCAACATTTAAACCCTAGGTAAGCCTAGTATCATGGAGATGATTGGAATGAATCCAATGGGGGGAAGCATAAGGATCAACAGGAATCTAAGAATTCTCATACTACTTCTTAGGACCCCCTCTTGAGAAACAATCCTACCCTTTGGATTCATGCATGGATGAAAAGTTAATGATTATATAATTATATATTTTGAGTGTATCAATTTGATAGAAAATAATATTAGGGGTGGAAATGTTTCTTTAATGATTGATATCATGAAAACAATTGATGCCATTAGATATGATTACATGTTTAGTGTAAGATCTCGGGTTTATCCGTATGGTATATTTTACTTATGTTTTAGTTAAAACCTTTTATTTTGGTCAATTATGTGCTTTCAAAAGTCTTCAAGGAGCCTTGGTGGTGTTCTGGGGGTTTGGGACATGAAAATGGGGAAAATGAGTTTTCTGGGCTAGCCATACAGTCTGCACATGGTTAGCGCAAACCATGTGGGAAGCCCAGTAAACCGTGTAAAAGGTGGGTTTTTGGATACTATCCCCCACACGATTTTTGCATGATTTGGAAAACCATGTGGGTAAATCATGAAAGGCTGCTCTTTGGGACAAAAGAATCCGCACTGTTTGCACACGGTTTGGTAAACCATGTGGATAAACTGTGCAACCCAAAAACTTTTAAAAAGTTACAAGATTTCCCCTCTAGGATTTTATAAACCACTCGGGATTTTCCTCCTCCTCCTTCCTTGAAGCCCTATGAATGAACCAATGGGACCAAGGGATCCCAATGATCAATCTCCTTCGATTCCAAGCTATTTGGAGTACTGTTAGTTGCGGATTGAAGATCTCGGTAAGGCTAACCTCCCACTTGATTTTCTTTTTGGTTTAAGGTTTATATTTATTTCCTCTCTCAAACCCCACTTTCTTGGTGAGTTTTAGGGTAAATATTTAAGGGTTGGTTCAATTGAGATCTAAGGCTTCAGTTGGGAGTGCGTTCACCAATAGATTCAAGGTAGGGGTCAAAAAGTTATATCCCTTGGTTTTTTGATTAGATTTGTGCATGTAGATTTTTATTTATTTCCCTCTTTTGATGTGTTCTTAGTACCTTTGTGATGATATGTTTCATTAGGTGTCTAAACAACCTAATGAAACCCTCATGATCTTCAAGTGATGCATGAAGGATGATACAACCTATTTTGGGGCCACCCATGGGGTGTACCGATTTCCTAGACCTAGAGTTAGATTAGTAAGTGTAGGAAATTGTGAAAGAACATAGTTCCCATGATGAATATTTTAATATGATTGAGGGATGTTTAATTGGTGTTTTTTAATACACTTCGGTTGGGTAATGGCCTAAGGGGTTGTCTGGTTAGCATGAAAAAGGGTTAAATGGATTAATGGGAAATGGCTAGGGTATTAGCTTATTACTTGAATATTCTTAGTGAGACAGGCATGGGAAATGGGAAATGGGGATAAAGGGTTATGTAATATAAATGATGAATGTGTTAATGGATTGAGCCCATAAGTTATTTTCCCATTTATTGAGATTATTGTGATGATTTAAATGATGTTGGTTATGTTGTTTTGATATGGTGTTTTGGAGGTGAATGATAAATAAGCATGTATACATGGCTTAGCTATGTGCGGTATTGAATTGAGGTTCTACGCCCACAGGTTGAGTTGGACCAAGGTTCTAGCTCCTCCCCTAAATGCACAGGTTAGGGAAGGGGACGATATTCGATTACCCTAACGATTGCATTCCACCCAGATCAAGGTTTTGAGGTGAGGATTATGAGATTATTATAATGTGATTCCTAGTGAGATTGGTCTTGATTGTATTTCTATATTCTTAAGAACATTTAATATTCTTAATCCATTAAACACATAAAAAGGGGATATTTAATAATGAAATTCCATAGTAGTGATCCCGAATTCATTGGCAGTATAAATAAAATGAACATAGTTTAGAATGATTGAAATGTTTACCTTTATTTTTCCATTATTATAATTTTCCTACACTATTTGCCTTTATAGATATTTTGTAGATATCATTGGTGGTGACCTACTAAGTTATACTCACACCCAGCTCGGGCTGTCATTGGGTACCCGAGCAGATTTCATGCTTACAGGTCAGGGAAAGGGAAAGGTCCCTATGCTAGAGAGATGAGTTGGACATGGGAAATGTTTGGATGAGGTTCTATACTTGGAGTCTAGATAATTTTTCGTATTCTACTATTTTCTTTCTTTGGGGTTTTTTTCACTTTACATTGTATCATGACAGGACATATTTATTGTTGTTTATGATTGTACCCAATTTTTGGATTTGGTCTTTTATGCCTGTTCTAGATTGTTCTATTTTATTCCCATTATTTCAATTATTATGTGTTATGGATTACTATGGTATTAAGGGTATAATATCCCCGCATGACCTATTGGACCGTCACTACTAGTTTGAAACCTCTAGCATATGGGGAGGCGCACTTGTGGTCATGTAATAGCCTTGCTCGAAGCATCGGTTTAGTGGATTTTGGGCTGGGGATGTTACTAAGTTGAATAAAAGGAGTTATTTTCTCTTTCTTACTATTTGGGAATGGTATAGAAGAGTTTAGGAATGTTTCAGGCCTTGGTAATGAATCGTTCTTGAGATTAACTAACCCATGTATGGGAGAAAACCCAAGTCACTGTGGGAGGGGATTGTTGTTCTTGTTGTGTGTTGTTACATTTGATGATATTTCACCATTGGGTGATGCATTTATTGTGTGATTTGACAGGTTTGTGATATTTCTCTCATGGCTGGAAAGGTATGAGGCTATTAATTCATGCATCATTCTAGGCACATATGTATGAAAGTGACATGCATCGTTATAGGCACACACATGGGATGAGTGTACGAGATGTAAAGGTTAGGATTCATATGTTCTCTTAAAAGTGATGAATTATGCCTAATAAGATGGTATGAATGAGTAAAAAGGGGAAGTGAAAATTTCAAGTAGTAATTAGAAAACTCTTATTGATAAATAAGTAAAAGTTGAATAATTATTTGTAAGGGTAAATTGGAATATGAAAATGATTCTAATGGGAGTAAAAGATAAGGCTTATAACCATGATAATTAGATACCTTGTTGGCCATGGACTTAGAGAGATGGATGAGTGTAGTGACCCGGTTGTTAGTGGGCTCTTTTGGGTAGTGTATGAGAACTAGTTTGGTTATTACATGTTATGAGCCTACCTATATCCCTTCTTTCTCATAAATCTTAATAACTATGTTCTAAAGATCATGTTTGGAATAGTATAGAAATGCCACCTTGAAGACATTCACCAATTGGGCGAAATGAGGACATTGCTGAGAACACTCCTCGAGTAGTGGAGAAAGAGAAGGTAGTTTCCCAAGGAGATAGGTAAGAGCAGTTCTAGGAGAACTTTTCTCATTTTATATAGATGATGGAATGAGACCTAGGGTGGATTGTTATGAGTATGTTTGAGTTGACCAGGGAGTTTCATCTGCAGCACCATTCGACATTTACTAGAGAGGGTGGTCTAGAAGTTGAAGAATCTTGAATAGAGTCTATCCAAACTATTATCGACCATCTAGAGACACCTCTCAAGAATAGAGTCAAGTTAGTGGCCTATATGCTGAGGGGGAAAGAAAAATGTTGGTGGGACATTATGGTTCAGACAGAGCAGGATGAGGGAATGATGTGGAAATATTTTTAGGAGAAGTTTCTTAAGGACTTATATCCAGAAATTTTGAGGTAGGAGAAGGCTGCATATTGTATGAGGTTGAACTAGGGGAAAATGTCGGTGATGGACTATGATAGCCATTTCACTGATTTGAGATGCTTTGTTCTGACGTTAATGGGAGATGAGGCAGCTGTGAAAAAATGCTTTCAAGACGGGTTAAGAAATTTGATCAGATCTCAAGTGAACATCTTTAGTCTAGAAAGGTTAGATGAAGTGGTGGATCAATACCTTACCTCAGAAGGAAACATGAAGGGAGATTCAAGTAGTGAAATTATGGTGCCAGCTAGGTGAGCAAGTGGTGTGGCTTCTGATAGTTGGAAGCACCACCTTGTAACCTTTCAGTAGGGTGGAAGCACAAAAAGTAGTTATAAGAGGGGGTTAGCTTCTCAGGGTGGCGACCAGGTCTTTTTTTTAGTGTGGTAGGTTGGGGGACAAGTGTGACTAGTGTCCCCACCCACCAGTTAAGTGTCGATCGTGCAACATGATACGCTACATGCATAGATTCTGCAGCAACCCACTGCATTCGAGTAATAATGAAGGTCATAGGCAGATGCTGAGTGTAGGAAGGGGGTCAGTTGCCCCATATCAGGCAGTTAAATGGTGCTCCATGGGCTGTACTGGTAGGGGTGGTAGACATGGGACTCTGGGGTGAGATCACCCTTACCAACAGTGTAGTGCAATGCAGGGTACTTAGGCTGGAGAAAAGGGTAAAGGGATAGGTCATCTCCATGCAGTTCAGGCTACATGTGAGGGTGGTGAGGTAGGACCATCTACTATTCTCGGTACGATTCTTGTAGCTTTCACATTTTCTTTTTCTATATTCAATATAGGCCCTATACATTCCTTTATTTCTTCTCTGTTTGTAGTTGTGTTGGGCTTAACTGTATAGACTGCATGTGGGGTAATGTCACTTGATACTCTACTAGGGGTGCGAGTCGATGACATCAGGCAGTGTAAGGGCTGTGATCTGTAGGTTTGCATGTATTTTTTTTCTGTGGGATATGTTTGTCCCAGATATGTCAGGTTTTGACCTAATCTTGGGAATGGATTGGTTGGTGTTATATCAAGCCCATATCAATTGTTACCGACGTCGGGTAACATTCACATCTCTCGATGGGAACACTAATTTCCTTCGTGGTGAGTGGGATACTCGAGTGGGCTGCACAGGGCCACTACACCCTCAGATGGGGGATCTCATAGCCCAAGTGGTATGCCTTATGATTGATGATGGGTACAAAGGAAAACCAATCTTCCCTTTTGTTGTGGACCAGTTTCAGGATGTATTCCCTAAAGACTTCTCGGGGTTACCACCCGAGAGAGATGCTGGGTTTACAATTGAATTGTTTCCTCGAGCGGAGCCAGTTTCCATTATACCTTACTGAATGGTTCCAGTAGAGCTACAATAACTGAAGGTTCAGTTAGATAAATTGTAGCATAAGGGTTTTATATGTCCTAGTACATCACCTTGGGGATCTCTTGTGCTGTTTTCTAAAAAGGTTGAGGGATCACTGAGGCTATGTGTCGATTATAGGAAGCTGAACTAGATGACACGTAAGAACTGATACCCAATTCCTATAATTGATGATGTTTTTGATCATCTTCAAGGTTCATAAGTGATTTCCAAGATTTATTTGAGATCCAGATACCATTAGTTGAGGGTAAGACCTTCTAACATACCCCATATGGATTTCTATAGCAGGTATGGGTTGTATGAATTATTGGTAATGTCATTTGGTTTGACCAATGCACCAGCTATTTTCATGGACTTTATGAACCGGATATTCCACCCATATCTATATTAGTTTTTAGTTCTTTTCATTGATGACATCTTGGTGTACTCCAGAACTCATGACGATCATGCCAAACATATTGACATCGTCATGAGTACACTAAGAGAGCATATTATTTACACCAAGCTAGTAAAATGACAATTTTGGATTGATGAGGTGCAATTTTTGGGATATATCATATCTGAGTTAGGCATATTGGTGGATCTAGAAAAGGTGCAGGTTGTGGTGTCTTGGGAGCATCCCAAGAATGTCACTGATATTCAGAGTTTTCTAGGTTTGTCTGGTTATTACTGAAGGTTTATTATAGATTTATCTCATTTAGAAGCACCTCTCACTGGCCTAACCAAGAAAGGGGTTAAGATCGATTGGTCATAGGCTTGTCAGAATGATTTCTAGGAGCTAAAGAAGCAGTGGACTACTGCACCGATTTGGATCTTACCAGAATCAGGTAAGTAGTATACCTTGTTCAATGATGCATTTGGTGTTAGACTTGGGGTAGTGTTGACGTAGTATAATGGGGTTTTGTCTTATGGGTTGAGGCAGTTGAGGCCACATGAAAAAATTATCCTACTCATGACTTGGAGCTAGTTTCTATGGTACATGTCTTAAAGTTTTAGAGGCATTATTTCTTTTGGGAGAACCCTTTACGGTTTTTTTCCGACCATAAATGTCTCAAATACATCTTCTCTCAATGGGATTTGAATCTTCAATAGTGATAGTGGGTTGATTACCTATAGTATTTTCATTTTCAATTGGTTTACACACTGGGAAAAGGGAATAGTGTCACTAATTCTCTTAGCCGGAAGACTTAGAATCATGTAGTTTAGGAATATAGTTCCAAATTGGTGATGATGGTCTTGTTTGAGGAGATGCCTTTGGACGTACAGGAGGGGAACGAGAAGATGGTCCTTGCTTCTATAGCAGTTTAGTATACACTTTTGAGCCGAGACAAAGAAATTCATTTGGTAGATCTAGAGTGTTTAGCTATGATGGAAAGTCTTAAAGGTAGGGTGTAACCTTCCGGTTGGACCTTCGACACTGATGGAGTTTCTTATATTCATGGTCATGTTGTGGTGATGACATATGTACAGAAAGATTCGATGCATGAGTTCCATGCATCAAATTGGGTAGTGCATCTAGGCTTCACAAGATGTATCGTGATCTTTGTAGGCAGTTTTGGTGGCTGTGATTGAAGAATGAAGTGGCGAGTTTTGTGGAACGATGCCTTATCTATCAGTAGGTGAAGGCTGAACACCAGCATCCAGGTGGGTTGTTGTAGTCGTTGCTTATTAATTAATGTATGTGGAATGACGTCACGAAGGAATTTGTAGTGGGTCTTCCTAGGACACCTCAGAATAATGATTCAATTTGGGTGGTGGTAGATCGACTGACCAAAGAGGACCATTTCTTGTCAATTCTGGAGACCTATACAATCGACATGTTTGGAGAGTTGTATGTTCGAGAAATAGTACGGTTGCATGGTGTTCCAAGAAATATAGTTTCATATCGTGATCCACATTTCACCACTCGTTTCTGGAAAGGACTACAGAAGGCACTTGGTACCCAAGTGTTTCTGAGTATGACTTACCACCCACAAACTGATGGGTAGTCAGAGTGTACAATTTAGGTATTAAAATATATGTTGAGAACATGTTTCCTAGATTTCGGTGGTTCATGGGAAAATCACTTGTCTCTTGCTGATTTTTTATATAAAAATAGTTTCCAGGCTACAGTTCATATGGCACCTTTGGAGGCACTTTATGGGAGACCGTTTAGATCTCTGTTGTGTTGGTTAGAGGCTAGAGAGTTTGAGTTGTTAGGGAAGAGTCTTGTGTAGGAGACATCAGAGAAGGATTTTTTTATTCAAAATTGTATGGCAACATCTCAGAGTAGGCAGAATTCATATGCAGATTAGTATCGTATACCTCTTGAGTTCATAGTGGGTGATAGTGTGTTTCTTCATGTGTCTCCATGGTTGGGTCACCTTCGAATTGGGAAGCAGGGGAAGTTGGCACTTAGATATGTGGGGCCATTTGAGATTGTGGAGAGAATCGGACTGGTGGCTTACCAATTGGATCTTCCATAGTAGTATAGTGTAATGCATGATGTTTTCTAGGTTTCAAAACTCCGACAGTATCACCCTGACCCATCTCATGTGATAAATGCTGAAGATGTCGAGCTTGAGGATGATGCGTCCTTTGAAGGGCACCCAGTTCTTATTGTGGTTCTTAGAGAGAAATCTTTGTGGGGTAAGGTTGTGCCCCTGGTTCGTGTTCTATAGAATCATGGAAACGTTCAATAGAAATCTTGGGAGTGAGAATCAAATATGCAGGCCCATTGGCCCAATCTATTTTCTTTGGGAACTCAATGATGCTCGGAATAGCGGCTCAAGGATGAGAAGTTATAAGGTGGGGAGGTTGTCAGATCCTAAATTTCTCTGTAAGGTATGTTTTACTAACATTTCAGTTATTCCCTTTTATTTTGGTTAATTAAATGATTTAAAATTCCTTTAAGCAGGCTCAAGGGTGTTCATGGGGTTTGGGACATTAAAAGGGGGAAAATGAGTTTTTTGGGCCAGTCGCACGGTCTGCACATAGTTAGTGCTAACCATGAAAGAAGCCCAGGAAACCATACACGAGGTGGGTTTTTGGATAGTATCCTCCGCACATTTTTTTCATGGTTTGGAAAACCATGTGGGTAAAATGTGTGAGGGGGCTCTTTGGGACAAAATCATCTGCACAGTTTGGAAAACCATGTAGACCAGAAACTTTTAAAAAATTACAATTTTTCAACTCTGGGATTTTATAACCCACTCGGTATTTCCTCCCCCTCCTCTCTTTCATCCCAAATAATGAACCAAAGGGACCAAGGGATACCAATGATCAATCTCCTTCGATTATAACTAGTTTGGATCATCGTCAATTGCAGATTGAAGATCCAGGTAAGGCTAACCTCCCTCTTGCTTTTCTTTTTGGTTTATGGTTTCTATTTATATCCTATATGAATCTAAAGCTCTCAAACCCCACCTTTCCAATTAATTTTAGGTTAAAGATTCAAGGGTTGGTTGGATAGAGATCTAAGTCTTTGGTTGGGAGTGCGTTCACCAACAAATTCAAGGTGTGGTCTATAAGTTATATCCCTTGGTTTTTGAGTAGATTTGTGCATGTAATGTTTAATTTCTTGCACTATTTTGATTATTTATTATTAAAATTGAGACAATTTGTTGCATTTGGTGTCTAAACAACATAATTAAACCCTCATTATTCCTATGGGATGCATGGAGGATGATGCGACCTATTTTGGGGCCACCCATGGGGTGTGCCAATTCCCCGGACCTATAGTTAGATAAGTAAGTGTGGGACATTGTGAAAGAACATAGAGCCCAGGATGAATATGTTAATATGATTGAAGGATGTGTAATTGGTGTTTTGTAATACACTTAGGTTGGGTAATGGTCTAATGGGTTGTTTGGTTGGCATGAAAAAAGGTTAAATGGTTTAATGGGAAATTTCTAATGGATTAGCTTATTACATGAATATGCTTAGTGAGATAGGAATGGGAAATAGGAAAAGGGGAAAAGGGGTTAAGTAATATAAATGATGAATGTGTTAATGGGTTGAGGAAATAAGTTATTTTCCCATTTATTGGTATTATTGTGATGTTGTAAATGATATTGTCTATGGTGTTGTGATATGGTGTTTTGGTGGTGAATGATAAATAAGCATGTGCACATGGCTTGGATGAGTGGGGTATTGACCTAAGGTTCTATACCCACCGGTTGAGTTGGGAAAAGGTTCTAGATCCTCCCCTAATTGCATGGGATAGGGAATGGGATGGATTTCTATTCCCCTAACGGTTGCATTCCACCCAGACCGAGGCTTTGAGGTGAGGATTTTGAGATTATTATAATGTGATGCCTAGTGAGATAGGGGTTGATTATATTTCGATATTTTTGAGAACATTGAATATGCCTAATCCATTGAACACATATAAATGGAAGATTTAAAAATGAAATGCTTGAGTGGTGAAACTGAATTCATTGGAATAATAAATAAAATGAACATAGTTTGGAATGGTCAATTAAAAGGTTTACCTTTATTTTTTCATTATTATCATTTTCATGCACTATCTTCCTTGCTGGATATTTTTTAGGCACCATTGGTGGTGGTCTACTGAGTTATACTAACACCCTACTCAAGCCACTATTGGGTACCCGGGTAGATTTCATGCTTGCAGGTCAGGACAAGGGCAAAGGCCCTATTCTAGGTAGATGAGTTGTACATGGGACATGTTTGGGTGAGGTTCCAAACTTGGAGTCCATACCATTTTGGGGATTCAACTATTTTTTTCTTTGGGGTTTTGTTCACTTGACACTATAGCATGGCATGACCTATTTATTGTTGTTTATGATTGTACCTAGTTGTGGGATTTGGTTATTTATGCCGCTTATGGATTTTTCTCTTTTATTACCACTATTTAAATTATTATCTATTTTGTATTACTCTGGTATTGAGGGTATAGTCTCCCCACATGACCTATTAGACCCTCGATGCAAGTCGGAAACCTCTAGCATACAGGGAGGCATGTTTGAGGTCATGTAACTACCTGGATCGGAGTACTGTTTTAGTGGCTTCGAGGTCGGGGATGTTACATTTAGATACTTGAAAAAAATTGGGTTCAATAATCTATTTATTAGAATAATTCAATCTTGTTTTAAATATTTTAGCACCTCAATTTTAGTGAATGAATTACCTAAAGGGTATTTCACATACTCATAAAAGAAAAGGAAAGGGGACCCACTTTCATCTCATTTTTTCTAAATTGTCGAAGAATATATCATTCAAGTTGTTATAATAATTGTGAGTGATGGAGTGATTAAATGTATTCAGGCTACTAGTGGCTTGGTTTATATCTAGAACCTAATATATGTTGTTGATCTCAACATCATATTCAAATGGGATAATAAAAATATTGAAAATATTAGGGACACATTCATTTATTATAATTGTTTTTGGTATAAAATCAATTGGGGGATGTCTCAAATATTCTTTATAAAATGGTTTGTCCATGTGAGGTTTCCTTGTATAATGAAACTATTAGGGGAGTAAGAAAGTGTGCTTATATTTATGTATTTAGGTGTATAATTTCTCTGGGGTTAGACCAAATCATCTCATTTCATTGAAATTAATGATAAAATTAATAGTCAACTATCATATTAGAAGGGGGGATCATTTTCTATAGTTGTTATATATTTTTTAGTGAATGTATTTATAACATAGAAGTTGGTTTTCACTTTTATGAAATATAAATAGAAATTTTATCTTATAAATATGATTATCAGACTATTGGTTCTTAATTTGGATGATAATGGAGACTTTTTTGGGAGGAGATAATTTCCAGTGAAAAAAGAGGGTATTGTTCCCAGTTTCCCTAGCATGTGACCAGGTCCCCTCCGTGTGTTCCTCAGCCTCCATGCACAAAGCTCTTTATCATTCGAAGTAAATTCTTTTCTTCCATATATGAATATATTTCACACACTGTACACATTACCTAGAATTATTTTTGATAGAACCTTGTGCATATGTATCCTACATGGGTGCAAGGAGTAGTTGCATCATTAGATCCATGCCATGCTCTCCCCTTGCCTACAAATAGACCTCAATATTACCATTTGAAGGGTGAGAAAATCTGGAAGACCAAAATCTTAAATTTTGAAATATAATCCACTTGCATGCATTTCAAAGCCTCCCACCTATCCTTTGGGTTCTTGTATAACTCAAACCCTAATGGAAAACTATGGGAACTTGGGGTAATTGTGTCATGTGGAGGGTTAATAATTAAAACATCAATGAAAGACTGCTTAGCCAAAATTCCGACAGAACTAGGGTGAAGGGCCCCATATCATTTCATAACATCATACCAGGGAACCGCACAACCATGTTAGGCTAAACCATCCAAATAAGGATAAACTGCACTAAGGCCATCAAACTAGAATAATATTTCAAGAAGATGACCAAATAGGGAAACACTTCACCTAGACCATCCAACTAGGGTGATATTTAACATAGTCTATCCAACTATGACAACACTTAACCCAGGACATCCAGCGAGGGTGATATTTCTCCCAAGACATCCAATGAGGGAGAAAATTCCCCTATTCCATCCAACTACAGTGATATTTCACCCATGCTATATAACTTCGGGGATATTTCACCCAATCCATCCAATTGGGATGATATTTCACCCAGTATATCCAACTAGGGTGACACATTTCCTAGACCATACAGTTAGGTCAATAATTCTTCTAGGCTATCTAACTAGGGAGACACTTCTCCTAGGCCATCCAAATATGGTTCCATTTTCCCTAGGTCTTATACTTCGGAACCACTTCACCCATGTACCATACTTAGATTCTCTCCACCCTAGTCTCCCACCATATGCAGCTACCTACCTAGGAATCTTTCACAGACTCCTAATATACATGATAAGATTATACACAGTAAAGTTCTACTCTTTGATCATACATTACCTTGATAATTCATCTTCCCTGATTTTCCTCCCTAATTGATAGGGCACTCATGGGGTTTGAAATCATGTATTCTCTTGATAACGAGGGTCCCTAAATTAGGCTATCAATGAAACTACTCTTAGCCTAAGATGACCATCTTGGTTATCCCTTATCATGAATCTTATAATACCTAGTATCCAATGGGAATATTTAACCCACTCTATGATCCAAGGATGTATATGGGCCTCCCATCAGGTGTTAGACCCAACCCTTCTTTACCGAGACATATTCCCTATGATTAAAGTCTTCCATCCTTGGATAGTTATCAATAGATTGGTGGTTGATGTACACATATGGTTATCCTACTCTGTTTCATTCCTAAAACCAAACTTCACCTGATTCATCTTCCAGGTTGGACAAATTGGCCCTCCCATCAAGTCTGAGCCCCAAACCTTACTCATCATGCCATATTTTCCATGATTCCAATCTTTCTTCATCATCCAGTTACCAATATATAGGAGGTGTACATCCATATATGAGTCTTATACTTTGTCTATGCACCAAAACCTACCTTCTACCTAATCATATACTAGTTTTAACAAAATTTTTCTTCCATCAGGCATAATCCCTAAAACTTCCTCATTGTTTTATATTCCTCATGATTATAATATTTATTCCTCTTATAGGCACCTATAGATATGGTTTGGAAGTCCATATATGGGACTATTAATAGGTGTAAGACCAAACTATAACTTCTATTGTTTAGTCATCAATGGACATGATGGAACAAAAAAGCGACCTTGATGAATAAGTCTCACACTAACCATTTCCAAGTCCCTTTTACCAAAATTTAATATCTAGATGAATTTAAAATTCATAACATATAGTCTATTTTGTATGATGTTAAAACACTAGGAATAGGTCCTAGATGAATTAACATTAAAGTAACTTCACTTGGCCATGGTTGTATGACCTTAAAAGGTACAACCATGATCCTTGTCACATGATTTTAAAAGGAAAGACATGTCCGGTTAAGAAGTGTAAAACACCGTGGGTTTTGATTACCTTTATAGGGATAAAAAGAAACCCCCTCTAATGGGTCTCATCCCAAATATACAACACCTACCACCTCTCTAGATGATGATAAATCCCATAGTTCACATTTGAGGAAATTTAAACCATCATAGAAATATAATAATATGTTAAAACTCTGATAGATACAGAAGTTCACATCGATTCATGTTAATGATCAATCATTTATAGGGAGGTAACAGATATGAATATTATTACTGAGAATGATTTGTGAAAATATCATAAATAAATAATAGAATCCTAAGATAGGCATTAAGACCTCTCGAGTGATGATCCAAAAACCTATCCTGTCAATTAATGAATAACCTAAGTATCACTAGTATGTTCCAATGGACATTTTATTTTAGAAAGAATGTATGTACTGACTCCAAAAACATGGGTGTGGGGATGTTTCCAAAAAAGTATAGAGAGACTGATGTGAAACTTTTACCCCTAAAAAAATTGATCAACCATAAACAATTGATTGTGATACTACAGTAATGAGTTTATTGTTTTTGGTTGATTACCATTTAATAATATCCTTCAATACAAATTAAATCATTGAATTCAATACTGAACAACAAGCTCCTAAGACAATCTAGTAATAATTCCGGGAAATCTCTAGCTACAACAAACAACTAGCCAACACACCATGCATATGCCTCCAACACTAGTTGGTGAATTCCCTAGTATGAGAAAATCTCCCCAATGGATCCATCATGAATTTGGAGGTGGTGTGTAAGAGATTCTAGGGGTTGAATAAAAATTTAACTCCCTATAAAAAATATCCCACAGAGAAGTGGTTGTCCTCTATGGACACATCCAAACACTTCAGGAGATATTCCATAGAGCGTGAAAATACTCATGTCCCTTACTATAGGGAGGTGGAGGATTTTATTGACTTCCCCACAAATATTCAAAATATTACTTGGAGGGATTCTATCAGCCTTTCTCTTTGTGAACGCTACATAGCCTCAACTTCTCAAAAATATGCTGAGGATTCCCCTTCATAGATATCAACCCTAGATTTCCAAAAGAAGGTACCCAGGTGGAGGTCTCTTCAAGAGTGATTGACAGTTGAAGCTCATGAATAATATCGTATCACTATTATTACTTATATCCACAAATCATGTCAGTATATTATAAAATAATATCAAGAGAAGGATTATATCCTTATTCCCCTCAAGCTTTATGAAGATTTTTTATATTATAGTGGTTATCAAATAACAATCCCTTATTCCTAATATATTTTAAGAATATTATTGGATTATCTTGATGGAAACACAAAAGAAGGATCATATACCTTCTCCTATTTAACAAGGTATTTGGAATCTTCTAGAAACAATGAAAGAGTCACCTAAGAGAGTAACCACTCATGAGGGTCACTATCCAAACTGTATGACCCTAATTATGATTGATGTTCCAAATATAGTCTCTTGATCATGAACATCTAGAATAAATTCTTTCAAAGGGATGTATTTAATTTATAATAAGGTTAAAAAAACTATATAAATTTATATTATTGATCCTTTTTGGAATAATTTTATAGGGATCAAAAAATATAACAACTTCTATGAAATATGAGAAGTTAGATATGTCTGTAGAGGTCCTCCTAGTGGTATTGTGATCAATAACTCTGTAGGCCCTCCCTAGGGTACTTGTTATATAGTTCCTCCTAATGGAATTATAAATTTAAATTATGAAGTACCTTCTCATGATATATTTTTGAAGGTCCTCCCTAAAGCATGAAGATCAACCGATGAAAAGGTCCTATATGTGGAAATATCAAGATCAGTCATGAAGTAAATCCCTGTAATGTTAGTTCTGGAGTTCCTCTATATAGCATGAAGATAAAACAAAAATATGGTCATCCCATTTCCAACTCATCAACAACTAATAACCATGAAGGTCCTATACATAGAATCCATGCTAAAAACTCAAAAGGTCCTCCCTAGAGAATGTGTTATAGAGTTCCTCCACGTGATAAAGAAAACATATAGAATGTAGGTCCTCCCCATGTTGATAAACATGAAATGAATCATGGAGGTCCCCCTATATAACTGATTGTGAAGGCCCTCCTTGAAATAAAATATCTTCCCAAAATAAATGTACTCCCTATGTTGAAGCTACTAAAAGTTTTCCCTCATACTGATAAACACTCAATAAATCAAGGATAGATACAGTATGCACCTCATCATCAGTGGAAATGTATTATCACAATCTAATGGTAGTCCAAGGTGATGATCATCATGTGTACCTCCCCAAGACCATTTATCATTTAACGTAACTGAGGAGATTTTGAATTATCTCACACATCTTGATACAAAAATGGGGAAATTACCATTATGATTGAATACCATTGAAGAAACACACATAGAATAAAAATATAATTTTGTGATCAAGTGGAAGGAATTGGATGAGGACTATATATCAATCATGTTTTGACCCATGTACAGTCCTTATTATGAAATTATCGAGGCATTGAAAGAGTAGTACATAACATATTTTTTAAACAACTTCTAGGTGAATCTCGACTATTTTAGGGACAAACACCTATCTTATGCAGTGTACAAAAATCATCTCATGGTGCAAGAAGAGGTTTGTCTCAATTTTACCCTAACCACCTTTTAAGTGGCACAGAATCCTAAGTTAGGGAAATGTGAGTATCTCCAACATGAATCCCTAAATAGTATAATGTAACTTTTCCAAATAGTAACTAAAACCCCATATTACATGTGTATAAGTGGTTGGGAGGAATATAGATCTCTGCATTTTACCCCGCTCATTGTCCAACAAGATTCATCTGAGAAGGAAACTTGTAACATCATTGATTTGAGCCAAGTCCGTGTCCTTGGTTTACCTTTTATAGTTGATCTATCCAGTGAAACCCTACCATTACTAGGGATCAGAAGAGGAGTACTCGTTAAAAGAATATCCATTAATATACTCGTGCATTAGACTATTAAGAAAGTCAAGAAGGCTTCACATATGATGAATAAAATACATGAAATCATGGAGAAACCCTTGATGGTAGTACCTCTTACCTGGAGAAGGAGATAAACCCATCTTGTTCCCAAATAATGGCCTAAAAGTACAAGGAGGACGTGATAATAGCTGCCTCAGTAGCATTATAGGAGTAACCCTTGTCTTCAGGGTTGTGGGGATTTATACTACCATCACTACCCCTAGGATCTTCAACTCTAAAGTGGATCTAGGATGTGATGGTCATAGAGAAAAATCAAACTTGGCCCATAAGGATGGTTTAATTATTACCTCTCCCTCCTATGAGGAAGCCAGTTTTCTCTAGGTTGGGAGTGGCTCCACAAAAAATCACATTTATAGTTTCTTCCACTTTATGATCCACCCTCTTTATTGGGACCATGATTAGGGGAAGTCACCATAGATTCCCTTAGTATAAATATCCATAAACTGCTTCCAAATAAATATTAGAGAGTAAAGGGGAATCCATGTAGGGATTGTAACCTGAAATGCACCTTCAAGAAGGTTGATATCATGGAGGATTATGATTTATCCCTTAGAATATATTCAATAGATAATAAATCTTCCTATAACTATAATGAGGATTCAAGTCCTACTGCACATTTTTTGTAAATAAATTTTATTAATTCAAATCCCATAGATAATAAAAAACATGACACTAATTTAGAGGAGAACACTTTGGAGGAATCCATTAAATTTTTTTCAAATCTAAATATGTGCGGAAGGAATGGAAACCCAACAAAAGAGATATACCTAAGATACAAGATCTCTTTTAAACATCCAATTACGGATTTCACCATGATACTCAACCAATGATAAAAGGAAAGGCATGTTTATATCCTACTCACCTCCCAAAAAAGCAAAAACTCTCTCTACTGAGGAGATAATTTCTATGTATTAAATCGTTCTAGATAATCTGAAGTGGCTAAATGATGTGTTACTCGGAGAAAATATTTTTAATGAGTGAAATTTTTTGTATTAGAACAATATACATCTCATGGAAGATCCCTTTATCAAGATGTAACCACTCTATCAAGTATATTAGATTCCAATAATCCAGTCAACTCAGACCCCAAAAAACTAGTCCACTTAACCCTAACGGTCAAGGATTGTAAACAAAATCCATTTTTATGGAAAATACCACTTTTATATCAATTTTATTACCTTAGGATGACTAGATATTGTTATAAAAGATAAGAAAAAGTGACACAAAAATATTAGGATTCACCTATTGCCTCCATTCAAGTATCATCCCATGAGATTTTCCCTTTGGAGCTCTTTGAATCCATTGAGTCTCTCATGGATTGAATGGATTTCATGGAAGGGAGATGTACACCAGTGTAAACAGAGATGAAATCTTATCCACTGTGGGTAAATGTAAACCCCCCTACAAATAACTTTGAAAATCACACGTTCTCAATATTCAATGATAATGAGATCTAAAGTAGTATCACATAGAATCTACATCTCTATGTGACCCTATTATGAGGACACCCAAACAACAAGATGCATCAAATATCAAATGTTTTGTAAAAATTCATGAAGGTCCAACATTCTTTCACTACAATAACCTACCAGCTGGGTTTATCACTAATTAGAAAAATATGCAATGAAAATTATTTTATTAATTTTAGCTCTATGTCGAGGAAGACAACTGCCCCCAACCTCTCTAATTGTATGAAGCATGATAATGAGAGGGTTTGAGACTTCATTGCCTAATGGAATAGACTAAAAGAAGATCTGAATATACTGATTATTCTAGATAAATTGTCAGATATATTAATAGAAAATCATTGAGAAGAATTGAAAACACATCTTATTCTCTTAATGTGACCAGATAGTTTTTAGGAGTTTGGAGTGGTCTCACAAACACCTAAAGATTTCATTCAGTAATGAAAAATATCAGCTTAAAATTTCAGAACAAGGATTGAAGTATAGATCAGTGGACACCACAACTGTTATGTTCTATCCAACATTGATCTAACTCTGATCCCTAAGCTTGTTCACCATCATGCAGTGCCTGCTCCAAAATAAAAAATGATAGAAATAACACCCTTGTTAAGAGGTAAATATGGAGAAATGTTTTCCAAAATTTGAGGACTATTATTTTTATATCTAACCAAAACATAACAAGTATTAATGTTTTTATATCATCATTAGAGAAGTACTTGATCAAATTACTGAAGGATAAGAAACCCAATGAGGTTGGATTGAATGATCTCCAAGATTACAACCGCCACCACTAGTTGTTAGGGAACAGAAACCAATATTGGTCCATCTTCAGGGATATTGTTGGCACTAAAAATGCACCCCAAATGGATTTGGGATGAAAGGAAGTAGATTAGAGAAATTATAGAGAAAAGGAATAATTATCATACAACTCTGAGTTATATGAGTCCATAACTATAGGTGTAACACAAGTCTAGAGTTTTGTTCACATTCAAGACATCCCTAAGCTAGACATATTCTATAATACATAGGCCTAAAAATACCCCTCAACATCCCATTTTAGTGGTTAAACCTTTGGGGATTCCATGTAGTAGATCTATTAATCTCCCTACACACGCAAAACAGACTTTTTTTCTTTGTTCAACCCAAGAACACATCCATAGACTCAGGTTGGTCTGAAACTTATGTGAATTAACTCACAAAAGTCGTTTAATGTAGAAAATTATGCATGATATGTTCTCATATAGCTCTCTCTAATTATTAAAAATCATTATAAAAATTCTAAAACATTCCTCAAGTTGAAGTTTTATGCAACACCCAAATTTCCAAAACTCATTCCTTGTACATCCACTTGATTCCCTCATTTCATGAATGTTTAGGACCTGTGGTGCTCACACCCATATGATATATATTTCTTTTTAAAAAAATCCATACACATAACTAGTATTATAAACTCTCACCCTCATATAATTTTCAAAAATCATGGGATGTGAAGCCTCCTTTCCTATAATGGACATAAACTTTTACAAATATTATTACAAGATTTTAAGCATAATAATCCATCAAATACAAAATAAGGATCATAAAGTCTAGTTTATTTGGAGGACTAGGTACAAAATTATAAAACATGAAACCAAAATAAAAACATCTTTTATTTAAACTTCATAATGATCTCCTAAATTTCATTGAGCTCATACATCTGCATAGTATAACCTGGGGAATACATAGATAAAAGGGATGATAAAAACAACCTTTTGAGGGAATAAACATTGGAATAAAGTATAACACATGGTTGAGAAGGCATAACATGATAACATAAAAATCATTGAACATGAATGAACATAAGAAATCAAAACATATAAAACATGGGATCATGTAATCATGGCATCCTAGGAATGTGGAAACAACATACAACATAATAGAAGTATGAGTCAAGGCGAACCTCCAAGACTATTGCACATGGTGGACAAAGTATCCTAATGAAATCATGTTTACTCCATGCCCCAACATAATGTCTCATAAGAAAAAATTACCCAATGAGTTGTAGATCTATCTGGGTGCACCCATCATAACATGTTCATGCATATTTGTGCCACATGAATAATCAAACATAAACATAAGGGTTGCCCATGTAAAGAAATGGGTATCATAATGATGTCATAGTGCACAAAAAATTGGTGTATCATAAACGTGTCCCTGAAAGAATGGATTTAACTAATACATGGAAATTTATAAGGTGAAATATGAATATATCCTGATAAATTATGTTCAACGTAGGTAAAAACATGTCAAAGGCGTGTTTAAGAAACTTTATAAATGGGCATCTTTAGTGAATTTTAAGGGAAAATATTAAGGAGTCATTAAAATGGGAAAAAGTATAATTATTTTCTTAAAATATGTGATGAACTTAGATAGTTTTTAGTGATAAAAATATTTTTTTAGAAACATATTTTAGTCTTAAAACTGATTTTTGAGTGTACTTGAAAATGGGTAAGAAACTAGGAAGTTCCCTTTAATTGGGCTAGCTTATCAAGAGGAATTGAAAAGAGAACCTTATAAAAATATTATTTCACTCTCAAAGAAAGATGAATTGAGATAGTTAAATGTTTTTTTAACACACACAAAGAATTTAGGATTATTATATAAGAATAATTAAGAATGATATTGGTGGAAATTGATCAAAATCATAACCCTAAGGAAAAAAAGGAGGTTTGAAGAGAATCTCTTACAGTATGTATGAAAGTATTCTAAAATTGTACTTAATATACTAGATAATGAAATTATATTAATTAATAATTTAATTCATAACATCTTAAACATGTATTTTATTTAGTATAATTTTATTAATTTCATTTATGGTTTTTTCTGAGTTATAAGATTCAATTTCGTCGTTCGGGGGTGTTTGTTTCCTTTATTTTCATGAATGGTTCACTTGTGTACATGTATGAAAGATCATGTAAAATGGGAATAATCATAAAAAATTATAATTATATGTTATTAATTAACATATAAGAGATTATATTGTCTTATATATTATTTTTCCAACATATTAGGATGATTTGTTAGATAAAACATTAATGATGACTATTTAGATTATTTTGGAAGTCTTTCGATCATCACGAACTAGTTTTGCTTCATTAATTGATATTATGTATATATAATGGTTCTATAAAACTAATTAATTTGTAATATAAATTTTAGAATCAGGTTTAACCATTATAATGGTTATATGACAAGCCTTGATGATAGTATTAGAAAACAGAAAATCATCGACCAAGAAGGTGGTGAATCGACACCTCACAAATGATTTTTTCATTTTTAGAAAAGAGAGTAATAAAAGAGAATTGATGGTGGATATACCATTATCATAACCAAATTATACTATATATATGATACTTTAGTTGTAATGTTAATCTTTATAGGATATGTGAGGGAAATATAAGAAAATAAAAGAAATTGAAAGAGAGAGATGGAAGGTTTTACCTCTTGAGTGTTGTCTCCTTGAGAACCTCTTTAAGGGACTTGGAAATGGTCTTTTGGAGAGAAAAAAAATAACATAATTTGGGTAATAGTTTTTTATGATTAATTGGTCTTAATATAATAAATATCAATGTTTTATAATGTTTGAAGAGAATATGTGATGAGGTTCGGTATTTATAGTGGGAGGAGAGGTGTATTTTTGATTATTTTATCCTTGTATTCATTATTTTAGATCAAGACTATCAATAGTGTTGATTCATGTGACTAGTTATAGTAACTAGAGAAATTTATTATGAGATAGTGGCCACTTACATCATCCATTACTCAACCATGACTAAAAAACTCATTTACTTTGCTAAAATGTTAAATACCGTAAATTACAGCTTCTCACTATTCATTAAAAATTAAATAATTTTAGAAAATACCCAGAAAAATCACCCTAACATTTTTTCAACATCTAGAATTAAAAAATTAAATCCATTTTATAAAAAAAATTAAGTATTATAAATTTAATTTTTAATTGAAATCATTATTTATTCGAAAAATATTGAATTTATAATTATAGTTGATTTTATGACACTTTGAAATTTTTACTAAGGTCTCATAAAAATATATTATAATAATATGACAAAAAATATCTATTTTATGAAAAAATAAATTCTTTCAAGTAATTATATAAATTTTCATATAGAAAATAAACACTTATGTTTTACAAAAATACCAACACTTAATTTATCATTTTTAATGCACTTATTTACTTATACCAAGATATAAATAAATCAAATTTTCTTTTATAAGATACCAAAATTTTATTTACACTTTCGTAGGTGAGTTTACTATTCTATTGGTCAAAATACTATTCCTAATGGTCATATTACTATTCCAATAGTCAAATTACTATTCCATCATTATAGGTTCCTTAATTTATAAAAATACAACTTATTTAATTATTGATTTGTAAAAATAATGTTTTATGTGGTTATCTATGTTATTTATGTGTTTTATACTATATAACATAATTATAAGAAGGAATATTCCATTGATAAAATTATGGTTTGTTGCACCCACCCATAAGAATTTTTTCCCTTGATGATTTGTTTTACATTCTAAGTTGAAAACTTGTGAGAGTACTTATACTTCATTACTTACACCTATTCCCATGTTTCCTCTTCTTACTTATGGATTTTCCATAGTACATTGACAACCTGATTAGTCTTGTTGTGTAGAAATTTATCTCTATGGTCCAAAATCTTCGTCGGCTACTCGCCATAAGGGAGATTCTTTTCCAACTATAAAACAACTAAATTGAATAATTGTGAGTCATATGGTATGTTCTTCCTTAAGAGGGATATGTGGAATATATTATGTACTTGAGACATGGTTTGTGGAAGTGCTAGTTGATAGGCCATAGCTCTGACATGATCAAGAATCTTGAAAGGGGTCGATGTACCTAGGACATTGCTTTACTTTCTTCTCAAATCTCATGAATATATTCCATAAAGATATGTGGAGGAATAATATGTCTCTAAATTCAATCTCTAAGTCCCATAGACAATTGTCTACGTTGCTCTTCTTTCAACTTTGGGTAACCCAGATATGCCTTCGAATGGTTTTCACCTTTTCTACAGTTTCATCAACCATTTCATATACCAGAATATTTCATTCACCAAATTTATACCAGTATATTGGTGTTCTATATCTTTTCCCATAAAGGGATTCATATGGAGCCATTTTAATGCTTTAGTGTAAACTATTTTTTAAGAGAACTTGACCATAGGTAGATTTTAGTCCCATCCTCACTTAAAGTCCATAGAACATGCTCTCAAAATTTCTTCCAGTGTCTGAATAATCCACTTAGATTGGCCATTAATTTGAGGATAATAATCCATATTGAAGTTTAGATTAGCGTTTAGATAATTTTAGATTCTTTTCCAAAACTTAGAGGAAAATCATGAATCTTGATCAAATACAATTGTTATTTGAACACTATATAGCCTCACCACTTCTCTGATGTATATCCATGCAAGTTGATCAAGTGATAAGTCCTCTAAAATTGTGATAAAGTTAGATGTATTTATAAGATGATCCACAATTACCAATATAGCATTATTTCCTATGGAGTTAATTGGAAGTTCGATGAAAATGTCCATGGTGATGTTTTATCACTTCCATGTTGGTATGAGTAATGGTTTCATCATCCAATTATACTATTTTCTCTCATCCTTCACTTTGTAACATACCAGGCACTTTGATGTATATTCAGTGATCTCCTTCTTTATAGTGTCCCACCAATAGTTCTAATAGAGATCTGGATACATATTTTTGCTTCTTGGGTGAATAGAGAAAGTTGAGCTATGTGCATTATTCAAAATCTATTTCTTTATATCTGATTGGATGGTACACATAGTCATGAACCAAATATTATGAATCCTTCATCATCAATTTTGAACTTTGGGGATTTCCCATTTCTAATATATTCCACCTTTTCTGAATTTTTTCATCATTTCTTTGGGTATCCTTTATTTTCCTCATAAGGGATGGTTGATAAATCATTTGAGAACGTATTTATGATTTTTATTACTTAATTATTCTAATTTCCAACCTTTGTATGTCTAAGGAGTTTGTATCCTTCTCAATTATCATAATTGATAATGTTTTAGGATCCTTTATACATAGAGCATCCACCAATTTATTTGATTTACCAGGATGGTAGTTGATTGAGAAGTCATAATCCTTAATGAGATCTAACCATATTCATTGGTTCATATTAATCTCCTTCTATGTGAATATATATTTGAGGCTCTTATGATCAATATATATCTAACAATTCTCCCCATAGATATAATGCTACTAGATTTTCAACATGAAGATCATAGCTACCAATTCCATAACATGTGTAAGATATTTTTTCTCGTGAATTTTAAACATCCTTGAGGTGTAGGAAATAACATTATAATTATACATTAGTAATATTCCTAATCCATTTATTGAAGCTTCACTATATACCACAAATAGTTTCCCACTTTTCAGTACTGTGAGTACTCGTGTAGTGATAAGCCTCTTTTTCAACTCCTTAAATCAGTCTTCACATTCACTAGTCCAGAAAAACATTGCTCCCTTCTAATTCCAAATGTTTAGAGGGTTTAAAAATCATAATAAGTTTATCACAAATCATCTTTACTACCCAGATATACCAAGGAATCTATGAATATCCATTACAGATGTTGGCCTAATCCACTCTTAGATTAGCATTGTATTGGAAGGATCTATATATTTTTATTTACTAGTGATAAAATTCCCCATAAATGATACTTCCTCCATCCATAACTCACATTTATTATACTTTTCATACAGTTTATTCCTTCTTGATAACTTTAGAATAGTATTCAAATTCCTTGTACGATCCTCCTTACTTTTGGAGTGTATCATAAAATCATCGATAAATACTACAAATTTTTTTCTAGGTAATCTCAAAATACTATATTCATTAAGTCCATTAATTTTTTTGTATTATAGTGAGTATAAAGGGAATCACTGTGAACTCATAGTTTCCATACCTCATTCGAAATGCAGTCTTGGTAATATCTTCTTTCTTCACTTTTAATTGGTGGTATCCCGACTGAAGGTCCACCTTAGAGAAAAACTTGACCCCATGTAGTTGATAAAACATGTTATCTATCTATGGAATGGGATAATTGTTATTTATCTTGATTTTCTTGATCTAATGATAATCAATTCATATGCACATTGATCCATCCTTCTTCTTGATGAAGAGAACTGGTGCACCCCATGGTGAAGCACTCGGTCATATACAACCATTGTCCAGATTCTTCTATAACTACTTATTAAGTTATTGCAACTCAATCGTGTACATTCTATATGGTTTCTTTGATATAGGCAGTTATCCAAGAATAAGTTCAATTGATAACTCAACCTCTTGATAAGGAGTAATTCCAAGAAAATATTCAAGGAATACATCAGTGTAGTCCCTCACAATGGGCATGTCTTAGAGCTTGATTCTCTCCGTTGTCTCGATATTTTGATCTAGATAGGATTGATCATAAGGAAATAATATCCACAATTGATTGGATGTTTCTAAAGTATATTCATACTCCTCCTCACACATTTATAGAATTAGAGGATGCTTTGGGATGTGAAGGGTGATCTCCCTCTCTTGACAATTAATGGTGCCTTTGTGTAAAGATATCCAATATACGCCCAATATAGAATCAAACCCCAAAAAAGGAATATAGAAGAGTTTTGTAGGGAGGTTTCTTCCAAAAATCATTAACTAGGGAGGAGTTATATAAGTTTCAATGAAATAATTTCTCCATTTACTATTCTCATAGATAACAGAACATCCATATTTTGTGGTGGTGTTTGAATAGTTCTACTAAACTTGGAAGATATGAAAGAATACATAGAACCATAGATGATAATATTTCCTTTCACTATTTGATTCTGGTTATAATCATTTAATTCATATGAAATAGACTTTGGGATGAAAATTTTTATACATTTAAACACATAAATAAGAATCTATTAACATTAAAATGATTACTTTTAAATGAAAATTATATCCTAAATTGTGATTCCTAAATTTCAAATCTAGGTTATCCATGGGAATATAATTATCCCTATGGTTGTTAAAAACATTTTATAGTCCTAATATAAAAAAATAACTAGACCTTTCTCTAATAACTAATATAATGGCCCTAGCATTTTACACATATTATTATATGATTTTAAGCATAACTAGCCATGAAATACAAACCAAAGATAGTAAAGTCTAGTTTGTTTGGAGGAATACATAAATAATTATAAAACATGAAACCAAAATAAAAATATCTTTTATTTAAACTCCATAATGTGATCCTAACATACTTTGAGATCATACATCTACATAGGATAACCTGAGGATTTCATAGACAAAAAAGATGAGCTAAAAATCCCAGTAAGGGAATAAATATAGTAATAAAGCCTAGAGTATGGGATATAAGTCATAAAATAGTGTCATAAAAAGTCATGGAACATGAATAAACATTATTAGGAAAAACATTTAGAAATTGGGATCATTTAAACCTGGCATCATAACAATGTGGAAACAACATACATCATGACAAGAGAATGATCCAAGGAAAACATCCAAGACTATTACACATGGTGGACAAAGTCCCATAAAGGAATAAATTTTACTCCTTGTCCTAAAATGACATCTCATGACACTAAACATTACCCAATGAATTGATGTGCTATCTGGGTGCACCCATCATAACATATTCATCCATATGTGTTTCACATGAATAATTAGACTTAAATATAAGGGTTACCAATGGAAAAAATTGGTATCATAATCATGTCATAGAGCATAACAAATGGGTGTATCATAAAAGTGTCCATGAAATATTGGATTTAAATCATTCATGGAAATTAATAATATAAAATAGTCATATATAATGATAAATTATGTTCAAATTAAGTGAAACCATGTATAAATAGTGTTTAATAAACATTATAAATGGGCCTCTATAGTGTGATTTAAGGGAAAATATTAAAGAGTCTTTAAAATAGGAAATAGTATAATTGTTTGAATAAAATTAGAGATGAACTTATATATTTTTTTCATGACAAAAATATTTTTTTATAATAATATTAGTAGATTAAAATATATTATAGAGTGTAATTGAAAATGGGTAAGAAACTTGGAAGTTCCCTTTAATTGGGATAGCTTATTGGGAGGAATTGAGAGGGTAACCTTATAAAATGCGTATTTACCCATTAAAGAATGAATAATTGATATAGGTAAATATGTTTGGAACATAAAAAAAAAAATTATTAGTAGTATATAATAATAATTAATAACTACATTGGGGTAAATGGAGATAAAGCATAACCTAAAGGAAAAATGGAGGATCAAAGAGAATCCCTTACCTTATGTCCAAAAGTGTTATGCACTTGCATTTATTATTCCAGATAATGAAATTATATTCATCAATAATTTTAATCAGAACATGTAAAAAATTTATTTTATTTATTATAATTTTTTGAAGTTAATTTATGGCCTTTTTGATGAGTTATATGATTCAAGTTCTTCTTTCTGGAGTATTTGTTTCCTTGGTTTTCATTCTTTTTTCACTTGTATACATGTATAAAAGATCATGTAAAATGGTAATAGTTATCCTAAATAGAAATTATATATTATTAATGAAATTATATGAGATTAAATGGTATTAAATATCATTTTGTTTTCATATATGAGGGTGATTCATTAGATAAAACATTAATGATAAATGTTTAGATTGTTTTAGTGTTTTTCAATCATCAAGAACTAGTTTTGTTTTATTAATTAATATTATGTATATATACCGGTTAAAGAAAATTAAATAGGTTTTTATATAAATATTAAAATATTTTTTTACCATTATAATGGTTTTATGACAAAACTTGAAGTCTATATTAGAAAACGAAAAATCATCATCTATGAAGGTGGTGAATCGACACATCAGAGATGATGTTTTCATTTTTAGAACAAAAGGGGAAGAGAAGTGAAATGATGGTGGATATAATGTTAACATAATAACATTCCATAATATATAGGATATTATAGTTATCATTTTATGTTTAATAATAGAGGTGATGGAAGGATAACATATTAAAATAAATTAAAAGGGAGAGAGGGAAGGTTTTACCTCTTGAGTGTCATCTCCATGAGAACCTTCATAAGGGATATAGAAATGGTCTTTTGGTGACACCAAGAAGACCAAAAAATGAAGAAAAGGTTTGGGAGAATAATTTGGAATAATATAATAATTCTTGAAGTCTTGGATTATTTGATTAGAATAGGTGATGAGGGGTGGTATTTATATTAGAATAAGAGGGGTGTTTTTTATTATTTTATTCAATTGTTTATTATTTTTTCTCTACAGTATCAATTTTGTTGATTATTGTGAATAGTTATTGTAAAAATTAAATGTGAGTTCAATATAGTGTCCACTTTCTTCATCAATGACTCAAACAAGACTCAAAAAAATGCACATTCATGGATAAAATGTTAAATATCATAAATTGCAGTATTTCACTCTTCACCAAAAATTCAACTATTTTAGAAAAATCCAAAATATTAACCATAATAATTTTTTATGCATGGAATTAAAAAATGGACTCCATTTTATGAAAATAATTTTATAAATATGATAATTTTTTTTTTAATTCAAATCACAATTTACTCGAAAAAAACCGATTTTAAAATTATAATTGTTTTTTCGACACTTTCAATTATTAATTAAGGTCTTATTAAATTGTCTTATAATCATATGAACACAAAATAATATTTTTAAAATCTATTTTATGAAAAAAAAAATTCTTTTAAATCAATATATTAATTATAAAATAGTAGATAAACTTTTATGTTTTACAAAAATACCAACACTCAATTTATCATTTTTTAAACACATATTTACTTATACTAGGATATAAATATATCATTTACCATTTATAATATACAAAAATTTTATTTAAACTTTCACAGGTGAGGTTACTATTCTATTGTTCAAAATACTATTCCTAATGTTCATATTATTATTCCAATTTTCAAGTTACTATTCTATTAGTATAGGTTCCTTAATTTCGTGAAATACCACTAATTATCTTATTAATTCATGAAAATAATGTTTTTTTGGTTCTCTAAGTGATTTATGTTTTTAATACTATATAAAATAATTATAAGATGGGAAATTCCATTGAGAAGATTTTGGGTCGTTACATTTTATTTTTCTCATATGTATAAGCCCAAATCAAGAAACACACATGTATGCCCCTAGGTATCCTTTCTACTCCCAAGAAGAACCTAAAGCATCTTATTGGGTGTATGTCCAGACCATGTAATCAATGATGATCTGACCCCTAATCTACTCAATTAGTCATTCCTCTCTAAAAACTCAATATGTAATCCTTATTTAATCCCTTGATTTCAACCCTTTTGTAACACAAGTATACTAACCACATTGTATTAAACAAAATTGATTGATCTCGTCATATAACCTTAAACTATGAAACTAGAAATTAAAGGATTTTGAAACCTTATCTAATAGGATATGTAGGATTTCTACTTGAGGTTCAATCCTGAAACCTACAAAACATTACCATCTCATCTCCCTTTTGATAAATGAAAAATAAAAACCTTCCTGGAAACCCCTAAGCCTTTCAGAGTGTCCCCAGTGTACTTTAAAATGATTCTTACCTTACATGATGATCATAAGTGGATCCATATCCACTTGAGGTTAACTTATGTCTTACATTAGGTCATGAGACCATGTGGACTACTTCCTCATGTTATGAATGTGTGGAGTCTAATGTGACAAGTATAGGACAACCCCCTTAAAATGCATTAATATCTCATTCTAAGGTGATGAGGCTAAGACAACTTATGTGACAAGAATAAGTCATCTCATGTGATGCGAATAAGTCACCTCATTTCATGTGAATGATATGCACAGTACATGAATTCCTTTGTTTATGATCCGTAGTTACCATATTTTATGAACATAAGAATCTAGTGTGATGAGCTTAGATCTATACAACCTTACCTTAGGTGAATAGCCTAAAATTATACTCCTTCCCTAGGTGACGAGAATAAGATGAATTGTGTTATGATCAAATGAATCCTCTAGTGATGATCTATGGATTCCTTTGTTAACGGGACTATGTTTCCTCATTTTACAACAAAGGATGCCTTAGGTAATAAGATTAGGTTTCCATATGTGATAAGAATATGTTTCCTAGAATGTTAAATGATGAATACCTCATGTGATGAGCCTGATTTTACTTATGTGATGATAAATATATGACATGGTGATGAGTATAAGTGGATTTACATCGGAAAATATATTATTCCTTAGGAATAGGATTCAATAACATGTAATAAATCTATATGGAAGACCTGAAATAAGGGAATAAATCCACAGAAGGATTATCTAATATCTCATCATCTCGTTTTGATTGAGGATTTGACACTATCGAACCTCAATGATCAACAATAACCCACCCTTGGAAAGTGAGAATGTGGTACTTGGATCATGAACATCCATGATATAGACTGAAGAAGAAGACCTAGTGGAAAGCATCGAAAAGCAATATGGTGAACCTGATGTGAATCGCTTCACCATGAATAGTGAGAGTATGGGTATTGTAAGACTTTTCCACCAAATGGAATCATCAATGTTGGGAATGTTGGGAATAATCATAATCAAACACCTTGTTGTGGTTGGATCCATATATGCCTATATGATGGATATCCATCATACATTCCAAGCAAGATTCCTTCATCGTGGCCAACAAGTGTGAGGGTGGGAGGACCACCCTTAATGCTTCTGACACCCACAAGAAACCATACAAGGTGATCCCATACACCTACTCAAAAAATAATGATATCCATATCTCCCATGTCTATTATGTTTTCTTTCTCACTTTCTCCATTTGAAATCATATAGTGGAGGGTCATCAATGACCTGTTCCACCGTTATGAGGAGGAAGAAATCATACCAACCTGATAAACTGCTCTATAGGATCTAGAAGTCATCACACCATGCCAGCACCACCGTAAATAAAAGTCTCATGGGGAGAAACCCCCATTACCTTTGTTAACTATTTTAGGAGTCTTTCTCATAACCCATCATTAATACCTTCCCCTACATCATGGTGGTAAGGGACATCCAAGCTATGGAATCCCTACCTAACACTCAAGAGTTTCCAAGGAGGACTTCTACCACAAGATGATTATGAAAACGAAGGGCCACCCCACTGATAATGAACACATCAATATCATCCATATTAATCCTTATTCTTTCTAGAGAGTATGAAACTCACATTAGGGGAAGGTTTTCACTCTTGAAACATGATATATAGCTCCTATAACTCCCATAACATCCCCAGTTATCCCGATAACTACATGGGGGTACATCCCCACCTGACATGGATCAAGAATCCATCCTCTAATCAGGTGTAGTAGGTTGAATCTTCTAGCCAACAGTGATTCCAATTTCTATCATAAAGGTCCTCCCTATAATGAGGGACTACAAAATGAAGGTCCTCCCCACACTACCAACAACCACTATAGGGGTCATACCCATGTTCATTCAGTACATATCCCCAAATCCCACCATTGTGTAGAGAAGATACTATTCATCATGGAGGTCCTTATCATAACACCAATATAAAGACCCATGGGAAGTCTCTCCATGTCATAAAGAATCTCACACTTAGGTAACTTTCACATCGATATCAAAGAAAACTTTGATGGAACCATTACTAGACCACCCCTAATCTCTTAAGATTAGGGTTGATATATGATTCAAGATATATATCTCCACCCCTTACACTATAAATGGGGGGATGGTAATAAACGACTGAGTATATCTATTCCAAATGCAAAATCATACATGCAAAGTCCCTCTAAAAATACCTATATGTGGAGGATGTAGTGGATTCCTTCCAAGAACTCACCAGGCAACTGTCCCTAGCATTTTAGGAATCTCATCTCTCTAATTATACATCATAATTAGGGGTGATGACTGGATCTAGCCTAAAATTATCAAATGAGTAGAAATGTCTAGTTGATCTATAGGAATCTAGTGAGCTACCTCAAAAAGAGGCCTCAGGTTCCCCCTCATACAGGGGACTGTTGTTTAATCCTGATCCACCCCACTAGAATATCACTATAGCATGGGGAAGAACATATATGATGACATCAATCTCACCCTAGAGTCTACAATAGAGGACTTATTCATCACTGAATCCTATATATTTTCCCCAACTCACTGCTTTGGATTGGGATTTTCATTTCGAGTGAGGTGAAGAGGAAGAAGAGAGACTATAGGAGGCCCCAACCCCTTACTATCTTTCAATCGAGTTGTAGTTTCACATGACCCTTTATTTATCTATCTTGAAGTTTCTTAATAAAAAACACATAATAAATCTATAATGGAATCTTTGATCAATGTCCAAAACACATAAGAGGCATCTATTTTCCCACATAGAAAGCACTGATAACCTTCAAGATCTGGATCAATATTTTCTAAAGGTTGATGTCGTAGCTCTTACAGTGACTCAACATCATGAATTTAGTGAATATTTATAGATAATTCCCTAAGTGTGTATTTAAAGTCTCATAGTATTCTTCTATATTGTTTAAGAGGCTTTCCCCAATTTGAAAATTAGTGTTTGGGGGAAATATTCCACTCAAATGTTTAATCCTTTCTTTTGGAAATGATAGTTTCCCCAAACTAGCCTACCAAACAATGTCAGCAACTCTCCACCACTGACCAATACTGTAATGAATTATTCATAGTTAATCCCCCTTGAAATCAAAAGTGTGATATCAGTGATGAGTAATGAGAGGAGGATACATAAGTGGCCTCTCTTATTGGCGTACACACATGAATAATAGGTCATGGAAATCAAGTTTATTATTATGATACCACTCTCAAAAACATGTTGAAACATTGATAAGGGTAATGGAATGTTCATGGATTCTAGTGTTTAAAATGACACTGAGTCAACTGATATAATTCCAAAATCATCAATTTTATCTTGGATCTCTTGCTCGGCCCAAAAATCTCTATAGGTATTTTCTATCGATTCTATCTTGATCAAGAGGATATTCAACATGACCCAATCATGCCTGTAGTGAGACCCTAATAAGATATATTCTTCATTCAATCAACCTGAACAAGTGTTGGTGGATTCTCCCAGTCGATAAATTCTAGTATTTCTCATGACTCAATCGTTTATGGATCAACATGAATTTCCACAGTTGGATCATTACCTCTCTACCACACAAGTCAGCCTCTAATATAAGGCGAATACACAGAGATAATCCCCCCATTATGGCCTGATTTTTCCTCTCACTCTCTTATAGAAGCTATAGAGACACAAAAAAATCATTACAACTCAAAATAAAGATACAAACATAGTGGGTGGATCATGTTCTATGGTTTTAGATCACATAAACTCATGTTTTTACTCTATTAATGGTACAATAATGCTAGAAAAATACCTTTCTCATTTCTCCACTCAATATGGTTTGATATTGGGAACCCCATAGCAGCAAGAGGTAACTAAAATTTCCAATTTCACCTAGACATAATAAGAACTTTCTCTCTTCTGGTATAACCATCTAGTTCCGGGATTCCCCATCGATTAGTAGTATCTCCACTAATAGTCCATCTACTAATTCAACTCCACCTTTCACTGAATGAGTGTCTATGACCTCTCTAAGTGAATAAAATTTATAATGAATGTACCACTGATTTTATGTCTTTTTTTTAAAGTCTTGATGTACCACATTAACATTAAACATTCCTATAAATGTTTTTGGGATGTGTTTGATGAACATACAAGATGAGTTGGTCATGAACCTCATCTCCTTGAAATACCTGTGAAGAATTCGAGTTTTTTCTGAGAGATCATTGTACCTTGAGGAGGCCTGGAATTATAAAAAGAAAAGATCTCCCCCATTAGTAAGCATAACTACACAAAATAATATGAGAAAATAAATGGTTCTTGTCATGTATACCCTATAACCTTAGATGATCTGGCTCCACGCAGTCCCATAAAACAAGATCCATAATACATAGACATACATTGAGAATGTTTCTCATGGCCCCCGTTAAGTAGGAGAATACATACCCTTTGTAGATGATAGGTATATGTGGGGGATGTGTAAAGGAAATAGTTATGAAAAGTTTTGTAATTCTTTAAGGGGGTTTGTTGGGTTAACTTTAATTGTTTGGATTTTTTGGGATTTCTTCTAGGTATTAAAGTGGGGAAGTATGTTATATAGGTATTTGGTCATATATGGAGGGGGTACTGAGTTATAAAATGGGTAGGGAAGAGAGGAGAGTCTAGAAATATTATTCTTCTAGTGAGGTTTTATATGTTTTGGGCATAGATGAAACGTGTGATGGGTGGTGCCCACCATTAATTTTTTCCATTATTGATGATCAATCAGACATTTACACAGTGATAAAAATAATGATCTATGAAATTGAATCAAATAGTATAGATAAGGGAAATCATGCCAAAACTGAAGGGAGGATCACAAAAAAATTATTTATAATTAATTTAATTAGCTAATGAATTACCTTGATGGAATTATTTCTTCATTGATGGATCTAGAAAAATATTTTCATTCTATCATAATTTATTTAAAAGAAACTAGTAAAAATTCCCCCTAGCGGTATCCAAATGTGTTCAATTAATCTATAGGCATCGCTGAAGAAATATTTGGGTGCTAGGATGCTAGATCCTTGTGTTTTTATCACATGATTTTTATTTCTATAAGAATTGCTTTCAAAGTGTTCTCCTTGATCTGGTGGAGGAATATTTCTCTCTGTTCTTGGGAACAATCATGGATAAGAGAGATTTCAAGGTTCTAAGAGAATTCTCAAATCCCACTGTGCATAACCCAAATAAATGAATTTTTCTATTGATAAAATAACATAACTGGGTTTATATATCTCTAGGGTTAAAATAAAATTATAGAACAAGTTACCTTAATTATTTAATTAATCCTAGTGAAACCCCATGTCAAATAATAATAATATTATTATAATTTTTGGACATTATCTTATCTTTTGAATTAAAATTAAATATTATTTAATAAAATAATATCCAAGATTTATTATTATAACATCTGACCCTTTAAAATTGGTTCTCCATTCCTCCATGATATTTATCAGGACTTGAATACTGTTTTTTTAAATAAATACCACTAAATTATTATATAATAAATAAATAAATATTTATTCACTAAATAGAAAATAAATATTTATTAAATATTTCTCTCACATTATATTTTCTCAAATAACTAGTGACAAAATATATGTGATTAATAAAACATGAATAATTATTATACCATTAATGAAAATAATATTTATTAAACTTGTTAAATAATAAATAATAATATATTATTTAACAAAGATTTTGGATACACTTATTGTGTTACCCTCTAGGCCTCTTTCTCAATGACATTATGTGAATCATCCTAATGTCCAAGGTTAGCATCTAATTACCCAACAAGGCACCCATAGGGAAATAATTTAGTGCCGCAATGACATGTTACCTCATATGGATGCTTACTATTTAATATAATCCCTTAATCATGATATATTTAATCAAGAGGGTTGCATGTCGGTGCCATAAACCAAGGTTCTTGAATGTATCTTTCTTTAATTTCTTATATAATGAACTTGCCTATCAAACACCATGGACATGGATTTAGTTAGGCTATATCATTTACATCAAATTTCCTGAGATATAAACATCTATTAAATTAGAAGCTAAAGTCCTTTCTCACATTATTCATTAATGCAGTATTACTCATGACTCACCCAATGTATCCTACCTCACCATGAATATATTTTGTCATGGTTTTCATTCATACATCAATGTAAGTGACTCATAATATTCATTAATAATAATCTAAAAGTTTAAGGATCAATACACATTTCTATAGGTAGGAATATCTAATGACACATAGAAAAGTGTATTTCTTACTGGATGGTCTCATTCTCATAATATCCTATTGGATATTAACAAGAGAATACACCATGAGAAGGTGCCTCAAAGTCCTATGAATATCCACCCTGATAGACTATATTATGTTTTCCTTAAAATGATATCATCTGGCTATATAAAATATATTCAAGAATAGTTTCGTAGCACTTCTAAGTTCTCATCATAACAAGGAAATTCTATTACATTTTAGTGATACATCTACTCTTAGGTTATTATCACATACTATGGAACATAGAAGAAAAATCATTATTTGATAATTAGTATATTAATATTAAATAATACGAGTTAAATTTATCATAAAGTACAAAGAAGTTTTCTATAGCGCACCAAATCCAAAAGACTCCAACATTCACAAGAGTCAATTGCTAACAAATTTCAGTCCACTAGCACAAACATCATACTCATGATTTTGATGAGATGGGGCTTTATTCAAGGGGTCCCCCATGTTCTGTTTTGTGGATACTCTCCTCACTGCACCTTTATCCCTTTGATAAAAATACCTCAAGAGGTGATACTTCTAAAGTATATTATTTGTTCATTGGTGTGACCTTGGATCTTTTTCAAGAGCCACCACTGTAGCATTATCACAATACAATGTGTTAGGGTCTTTATAGCTAGGTACCACATCAAGATCCTGGACAATGTTCTGAATCCAAAAGGCTTCCATGGCTGTATCAGAAGCCTCTATATACTCAAAAGCCACTATAGAATCAACAACAACTGGCTACTTTGAGCTCTTATAGCTCATTGCTCTTCTGTTGAGATAGAAAACATATCCTGAATATGAACTCAGATCATTATGATATATCTGAAAAACTAGTGTCAGTATAACCTATGATGACCATCTCCTCATCTCCTCTATACAACATAAACATATCCTTAGTTTTTCCCAGATACTTAAGGGTAGCCTTAATAGAAAACCAATTCTGTTCTCCTGGATCTTTGTGATATCTATCTATCATGCTCATTGTATAGTCAACATCATGTCTAATACATAACCTGTAATACATTATTGATCCTATCACAGAATCTTATGGGATATTACTCATTCTCTCATTCTCCTATTGTGTCTGAGGACACATTTTCTTAGAAATATGAAAACCATGGGACATTGAAACCAATCCCCTCTTAGAATATTCTTTACAAAATCTCTTTTGTATCTGGTAAATATATGCACTTTTATATAGACCAAGTTTCCTTTTTGATCTATCATAAATGATTTTGATCCCTAAAATATAGGCTTCTTCACCTAAGTCCTTCATGGAGAAGCATTTGATTAACCAATCTTTAACTGACTATAATAATGGTATTTCATTTCAAATAAGTAATATTTTATCAACACATACTACTAGTATGATGACCACATTCCTACTCAACCTTTTTTAAATACACGACTCACATTTATTCTTAATGAAACCAAATTATATTATGAATTCATCAAATAGAATGTTCCTTAACATGGATTATTACTTTAATTCATAAATGGATCTCTGTAACTTTTATATCCTTTTGGAATAACTTGGAGTCTCAAACCCTTATAGTTGTGTCATATATACATCTTCCTAAAGATTCCAATTAAGGAAATTAGTTTTCGCAGCCATCTACCAAATATCATAGTCATGGTAAGATTCTATGGAAAGTATAATTATAATGGATTTTAACATTGAAAATGGAAAAAAGGATTCATCATAATCAATTCCTTGATGTTATTTAAACCCTTTAGCATCCATCCATGATTTATAGGTATTTACTTTACCTTCCATGTCCAGTTTTTACTTGAATAAGCATTTTCACCCAATGGGATTTACATCATCTAGTGCATCAGTTAGAACCCAAACATGGTTTTGATACATGGAATCCATTTCAGAATTCATGTATTCTTTCCATCTTATAGATTATGATCTCTCTACTACCTCTTTATAGGAGATAGGTTCTTAATTTTCAACCAATAATATGACACCATCTTCGGTGACTAGAAATAAATATCTCTTTAGTTCTTTTACCTCTATTATGATCCAACATAGTACTTCTATTTTAGAAAATACTTCTTCCATGGGTACCTATGGATTTTATTCCTATACCAACTCTTATTGATCATGAGCATAAACTTCATCTAAGTAAATCTTTCTCCCACTATTATTTTGGAGGATGTGCTCCCTCTCAAGAAATATGGCTTGTTTGGTGAAAATCACTTTCTTGTCTGAGCGATTGTATAGGTAGTATACCCTTGTTTCCATAGGATACCCTATAAAGATACACTTTGTGCCCTAGGGTGATAGTTTGTCTCCTGATAAGGTCTTAACAAATTCCTCATGAACCCATACTCTTTTTTTGTGACAAAATAAATTTCTTTCCACTCGATAACTCGAAGGGAATTCTATTTTCCACATTATTTGGTAGTCAAATTAATGTGTATGCTACAATTTATAATGCATATCCTTTAAAGGATAATAGAAGATATTCATTACTCATCATCAAACTTACCATGTCTAACATGTTACGGTTCCTCCTTTCACAAACACCATTTCACTGTGGTTTGTAAGGTGGAGTGAGTTGAGATAGAATCCCAATATCCTATAGAAAATTAATGAAATTGTGGTTAAGATATTAGCCACCTCAATCTAATTGAAGCCTCATTATCTTCTTCCAAAGTTTATTCTCTACTTAATTATTGAATTCCTTTATTTTCAAAAAGGACTCAGACTTATACCTCATCATGTAGATATACTCGTATCTAGTCAAGTCATTAGTGAAAGTTATGAAGTAAGAATATCCACCTCTAGATTCTACTGGAAATGTTCTATACAAATCAGTGTGTGCCAATTCTATAATCTTTGTGTCCCTTTCACCTTTTACAAAAAAATGGTGGTTTTTTCATTTTTTCTTGTAAACAATTATGAAATCTTTCATGTGGTTTTAGATCAGAAGTGTTGAAATAACCATCCTGATAGAGCTTTGTCAAACAATTCTCATTTAAATGACCAAGATGGTGATGTAATATCTGGGTGTTATATGATTCATGTGAACAATATTTGTTATCAATTTCCAACACTAGGTTTTTGTAATTTAATACATAAAGACTATTATTTAAATGTTTCATACTATAACCTATGTTGTCCTTATAGAAGAAACAACTTTTATTTCCAAACATGAAAATAAACCCATCTACATATAGGAATTATACAAAAAATTATGTTCTTGGTAACTGTAGGTACATAATAACAATATTTTAAAACCCAAATCATTCATGTTGGCAATGAGAAGTGGTAGTCAAAAATGGCTCGAGAAGATATCCTTGCACCATTATCATATATTATATCCACCTCTCCTCCAAAAATATTTATAAATCTACTTGGTTCCTACATTTGTATATATATATGTGAGCACCAAAATCTATATATAATACCCAAAGTGTATATATTGAAATATTACACTTGATAACAAATTCACCTTTAGATTTCCCTTTCTTTTAGGTGCAATTCCTCTTCTAGTGTCCTGACTTACCACATACAAAACATAAAGCCTCTTTTTCCTAGCCTTGTCTTGGGATCTTTTTCTTATTTGAAAATGGCACTCAGTAGATTTATACTATTTATAGGTATTGTTCCCCTTTTACTTTTTCTTCCTTTTCATATTCACTATAAGAACTATGGGTTTATCACACCATGTGTCCTTATCCACTTTTCGAATCAAAGTAATATGTTCTGAAAGACTCTCCTCATTAATGGTCCTATTATAATTAACAATAAAATTAGAGAATTTATTGGGTTGTGATGAAAGTATGAGATCTATACGCAACTCATTCAGGAATTCCATCCCTAAGATGTTTAATCTTTCAATGTATCCAATGATCTTGACTACAAGAGGCCCATTTGGTGTAGAGTCTCCAAGATTAGTTGCAAACAAATCATTGGAGACCTCATACCTCCCTTATCTCACCCTCTCTTAATAGAGAACCTGAAGGTGAGAAATTATTTTATATGCATCAATGTCCTCATGTTTCTTAAAAATATCAATGGACATTGATGATAGAATGAAGCATGGAACATATATATCATCATTCTGAATTTTCTCTTCATTACTTGCCTCATACTAGGAACAACAGGAATAGGTTCCTCTAGCACATACAATTTCTATTCATGGTGAAGGATAACATGTAAGTGCTTTTGAAACTCTTGGAAATTTGTACTGGTGAGAAGGTTATCCTTATTAAGTATGGATTGCAGTGATTTTTTTGAAGTCATTTCAATTTTTTTATACAAAATAAGATGAGTATAATTTTAGTATTTTATTCCTTAAAATTTAGATAAATAAATAAATATTATATTTATTAGTCTCCCAATATTTTATTAAAAACCGATATCCATCACCATTGGATTTTTAATATCCTATTTCTTGGATATTCTAGTGAAAAGGATCAATATTACCCTTCTCATTACCCCAAATTTGTTGTTCAAGTAACTCCAATGGTTTTAGGTAGAAATTCCAAATACTAATTGCATTAACTCATAGTTCCTTGATCTGGTGAGAAGACTCCTCAATCCTAAAATCATTAAATTTAGATTTCATCAACCCTTTCCACTCAATTACACCAAGTATTTCTTTGTAAGTCAACCCTTGATGTGAACTAAGTTAAGTCAGCCTAAAACTACAAGTTATAATACCCCAATAATTGAAATTACCCCAACTCTGGTTTTTCAGTCACTTTGAACTATTTTACAATTTTAACTGAAGTTTTGGTAGTTTATATCGACTTAATTTATTTGGTTGAGGGATTTTATCCTTTATGAAAAAATTTACAATTATTAAATTTATCACATGATTTTTAATATTAAGTGGATTTACAAAAGTGATTAATCATTTCATAGATAATATTTGAGCATAAGCTAATTTATTTTATTTTTATATTGCAAGCCCAATAATTTCATTAATTCATCTCATCACGGTAAAACATCCATAATGAAATAACCATGAAACGTGATAGAAATAAAATAACAATGTGGTATGATCTTGAGATTTTACTAGTGGTTAGTTTCTATAGTATTTGATAAACTAACTATTGACCTAGGGGAAAACACCCTGAACCAATTAAGGTTTGTGTATCAATTTTCCACCTGTCCACCTATATATCTATCTTGGATTGGTTTCTCCTCCACTCCAACTGTGAACTTCCACCAACAGCTTGGGATCTTTATCCATTACATGTTCTTTTACTCACATGCAGGTTAGTGAATCAATGGATTTAAATAAAGGAAACCATGGGCACATGCCCTACATAATAAGATAAGAGAAGGCTTGCAGGCCAACAATTTAATTTAATAACAAATTAAATTAAACCAATCACATGAATTTTTTTTTCTATGCTCATGATTTTCGACATGCATGCAACGAATTACACATTTAATAAAACTAAAATCCAATTTTTAATTGTTCTTTTATAAGATAAATCACACTCGAATAAATTAATTATATTCTTTAATTAATCCATTATTTTATCTCAATTCTCATCTTAATTTCCTTGAAATTCTCATCCATTATATTTTTAACAAATTAAACAAACTTTTTAAAATTAATTGTGTACATAAATGTACCTTGGATGAAACATGGTAACTACTCATTTGATTCTACCCAACATGTATTATACTTGGATATTTTTTTCTCTGGTGACATATGGAATACACAACGTATCACATACTTTCACAACATGTACTTAACGGATGATAACACTAATTACATGATTGTTTGGTCATGTGTTATGATTCAATGCACATAGAGTAACAATTCCTAATACATCTCATACATGATATACAGATATGAACATTATATAGATATTAATTAATTATATATATATATATATATATATATATTAAAACCTATCACATGGTGTGTCATATCTTTATGACAACCTAGAAGTACATGTCCCAAGGTTTACACAGTATAATAAATAATATTTTAATCCTGTGTAATTTGGTATAAGTACACGACATGTACATGTGAGCACATGGCATGTATGGATCTCACCGTCTATCTGGGGCACCCGCCTAGGGACTTGGTGTGTAAATCGTGCCTCAAAAACTGGAGTACATGGCATGTCCAATGGGACACACATCATGTGAACTTCAAGTTACATGGCCACCAGTTAGGTAGGTCATGTATAGTAACACACAACCTATCTATGACTTAAAGGGACTACATGTCATGAACGTGGGATACACTGTGTGTATTCCTGTTGACCGTTCACCACCCCGGCCTGATAAACATGCAGTGTAAGTAATAAATGAACCATGATTCATAAATACACATAGTTTTAATTAATTGATGAAATAATTATTGATGAATTGAACACAAGTACACAATGTGTAGATTAGATTAAATGGTGTGTACTCCGGTGCTACCCAACCAGAATCCTTGGACCCTCTAGATGAGATCATTGATTTTAGTTTATTCATAAAATTAATCATATTGATTAGATCTATGAGAAAAAACTGAGTAAAAATAAGATCTCACAATTCAGATTAAAATAATTATTAAACTTGAATTAAAAAAATAAAATAAAATGCATAAATACAAAATGGTCTTCAAATAATTATAAATAATTATGTGACTGCTCTGATACCACTTGTAGGTTCTGAGCACAACGGAAGCATCTGTTGGGCAGTGCCAAACTTTTATTTTTTCCATGAACTATGATCAATCTGATATTTACATAACATTAAACATCATGATCAAGGGAACTGAATCAAAGAGTATAGATAGGGTAAATCACGTCATAACTAGAGGTACAATCATCACATTATATTTATAATTAATTAAAGAATTACCTTTATGGAATTCTATCTTTGCTAATGGATCTGACAACAGATCTGTCTTGCTGCATCATCACATTTTAGGAATCATGTATAGATTCCCCCTAGTGATGATCCACTTGTGTTCCATGAATATCTAGAGGTCACCGAAGGAATATTTGGGTGCTATCATGATACATCCTTACATTTGTGTTCTTCGCTTTTTATCACTACGAGAATTGCTTCCAAAGTGTTCTCCTTGATCTATTGGAGGAAGATTTATCTCCATTCTTGGGAGCAATCTGGGAGACGTTAGATCATTATGGATTGAGATAATTCTTCAATTTTGTTGGGTACAACACAAAAAAATGAATTATCCTATTGAGAAAATAACATAACTGGGTTAATAGATTTCTAGTGTTAAAATAAAATAATTGTACAAGTTACCTAAATTATTTATTTAATCCTAACGAAAACTCGATGTCAAATATTAATAATAATATTATTGTTTATTGATATGCACCTAACTTTTGAATTAAAAGTAAATATTATTTAATCAAATAATATTCATTATTTATTATTTTCTCACTAGAAAATTTAAACTTAGACTAAAATTCCCCCACAATATTTATCGGTCCATGAATAATAACAATTTATTTATTAAATAAAAATCCATACATTATTCTACATTAAATAAATAAATAATATATTTTCTTAATAGAAAATAAATATTAATTAAATATTCCTCTCACATTATATTCTCTTGAATAACTTGTGACAGAATATATGTGATCATGAAAACATGAGTAATTATTAAACCATGTGTCGGAATAATATTTATTCAACATGTTAAAAATAAATAATAATATATTATTTAACTAGGATTCTGGATACACTTAGTATGTGTCCCTCTAGGCATATTTCTTAGTGGCATTAGATGAAGCACCTTAAAGTCAGAGGTTAGAATCTAGAAACATTCCAAGGAACCAATATAGAAATATTTTAATGCAAAAATGACATGTTACCTCATACAGATGCTTACTATGTAATATAATCCCTTTATCGTGATATCTCTAGTCAAGATGGTTGCATTCGGGTGCCATCAACCAATGTTCTCAATGTCTATTTCATTAATTTCCTAGAAAGTGAACTTTCCTATTAAACACCATGGACATGGATTTATTAAAGCTATATAATTTCCATCAAAGGGCCTAAGATATCAACTTCTGTTAAATCAGAAGCGAAAAATCCTTTCTCGCATTATTCATTAATGAAATATTACTTGTGATGCACCCAACATATCCTACATCACCATGAACATATGTCATCATGCTTTTCATCAATACATCAAATTACACTACCCAAAATATTCATTAATAATAATATTAATGTCTAAGTATCAATACCCACATCCGTAGATAGGAATATACATAGACACATAGAAATGTGGATTTTCTACTGGCAGGTCTCATTCTCAAAATATCCTACTAGATATTACCAAGGGTTTACACAATCATAAGGTGTATCAAATTCCTATAAGTCTACACCATTGATAGCCTATATCATTTGGGTCCCTAAAATGTTATCATCCAGCTTTAAAACATATATTCAAGAATAGTTTCGTAGTACTTTTGGGTTCTTATCATTGTGGGGAAATACTATGAACTTTTAGTGTGATAACTACTATTAGGAAATTATTACATACTATGTCATGTAGAAGAAAAATCATGATGTGATAATTAGTTTATTAATATTCAAAACTATGAATATAAGTTATCATAAAGTACAAAGAAGTTGGTTCTCTGGAACTAACTCAAATAGTTTGGCCTTTTAGATTGGGAAAAGGTGTTGTAAGGCCTCTTGAGTTTCTTACTCCCTACCTCAATTATCCCTCTTTATCTTCTTCCTATAATTACAGTTTTCCTATCTACAATTTATATATAAAATTCTATGCCTGGTGTATAGTTGGTACAAGGGGTTTAATAGTGGGTTGTAGGAACAAGTTTAATTACTTCCTAGATGAGTAAGTTCATATATTCTATTTCTCTACCATGGATATGGTTTTTCTTATGCATCCTGACATCAAGAAGCCATAAAAGGTTGAGTGAAGAACTATCCCAACTACTGAACTACCATATATTCCTCAATTACACCATCAAAGTGTGTTTTGTCTCCATGGAGGATCCAAGAAATGGTAGATCAAGGAATTATGAACCTGGTTGATCCTTTGTAACATGCCACATACATCTCTTCCACCTTCAATGATGATCAAGATTTTGGATAATAAAAGTAAGTATCTAACTGGATGGGTAATAAATTTAAGGATTGGATATCTCAAAAGATGATCACTTGAGCCCAAATGAACTTTCCTGCCTAGTTAAATCATCCAACACCCCTGCCAATATTTTACTCTCTAGTGACACCATAAACATTACATGAGAAGACTAACATGGGGATCTTCTGAAAAAAATTAAAAACCAATAATGCAACAAAATGGCTAATCCGGGTCATCTCTCGAGGAGCTATCCCTAGATACTCACTATTCATACACTTATGTTTGTTTTTGATGTTTTCTTATTTCTAAACAAAATAAAAAAATAGTTTGAGTGAAATTTGAGTGAGTTAAAATTTTAAAATAGTGGAAATGAAATGTGATGAATAAAATGAAAATATAATGATATTAGAAAGAAAATTTATGTTCCTTGGTTTAGTTCCTATGAATTCCTTCATTATTCAATTAATTTCTATCTCACTCTATAAATTTTAATTATCCTATGCATTGAAAACTATCCCACACATACAATATACATTGAATAGAAAATATACTCAAGATACCTCTCAAAGTGCACTTCCTACTCATCTCCTCTTATGTTAGAAAGAAATGATACTCCTCTATTGATAAAATAGCATCACTAACCTTCATATCATTCTTCAAAAACCATTAAAAATTCCAACCTACTAGTCATACCATGATCTAGAGAATTGAATGAATTTAGGTAGAAATACTTTGCCAATAATGGGAGAAAACAGAGAATAAATCATAATAAATGGAAAATGACACCTACCTTAGGCTCTAATAACCCCTATAGTCTTAGAGTTTAAATGAAATAACAAATTATTAATTATTAAATACTCTAAAATAATACATCACCAATTAATTGGATTAACTTTCCTGTTAATTCTTCATTATCATGAAATAGGAGGTCACATGCACAACACAATGTTGAAGAAACACAAACACAACAAATTATAGGATAAGGGAACAACACATTCGAATAATAAACTAGTATAATTTCACTTCACATAACACTTATAGAATAGATTTACAAAAACATAAGAAAATAAATATGATTCATCCCACCATATGGAAATTATCATTCCCCACACCCCCAATACCCTTTTCTATCCCATATTATCCTCAACTATCAAATAGAATTGAAAGATGAATCATACCCAGTTGAGAGACTCATCCTACAACTGATCTTTGTTTTCATTCAAGAGTAATAGGAGCCGATGCACTTGACAGTGTCATGACTTCAGTGGAAATTAGTTTCTACTCAGCGTTATTATGAAATCACTCCAAAAGCCTCACATGATTTGGATTTAGAGATAGGTGATTCACATGACTCCTAGTTTAGACTTTAATTGGAGGGATTGAACTATCTTGGGCTTTAATATCTTTCAAGTCACTAGTTGGGTATTTATTTTACTTCAATAGACCTTCCCAATATAAAAATAGACCACTAGAAGGTCCTTCTCTATGGCTAAATAGAATTGTTGGCCACTAGCTAGTGGTTGACTTTGCAATGTTGGATTTTATATGAACACATGGTGATGGCTTTGTGTGCAGCAATCACAGGTGTAATCTGAAAAACATAAGAACCGTACATGTATTCTTGGAGACTTGATCAATTTTAGGTCTTTAGTATTGAGGTTGTAGTGTTGCGATGAAATATCTGAGTTTATGGGATAGGTAGAAGAAAGGGAGATATTGTAGAGTGTTGTTTTCTTGTCATGAAGACTGGAGCTGGCTGGTGGAGTATGCCTGGATTCCATTTCATTGTACTATAGCCATTTGGGTAACTCAAGAATTTGGTCAGATACCTTGTATGCGATGATTCAAGAAGAAATACATAGTAAATTTTGATGGTTCTTGGACTCTCTATGTATTAAATATTCATAGATTGACCCCCTCGAGTGGTTGGGGTGGCACAGGATGGTGGGGTTTTGGGCGGAAATCGCGGGTTCAAGTCCTCGGGCTGGTTTATTTGTAGTGTTATTTTTCTATAGTGTGTTTGCACTACCATTTGGATTTTTAAACCAAACACTTATTAAATATTCATAGAGGAAACAAATAAAAATATTAATTTGAAAATTAATTCAATCTAATCCATGATTTGGGTGAAGGTTCTTGTTGTGGTGCAGTATGTGAAGGCTATTTGAGGGAGTTCGCTTCAATAGAGATAGAATTTTCATTAATTTCATGGTATGAGCTAAGAGTTGATGTATCACTATACAAAAATCTACTATTGAAGCTTCAAGATGTCACAATCTATAGGGGTATTGAGCTTGGTTTGTAACTAGTGTTATCTAAAATCACTTGTTTCCATTTTCCTATAAGATTGGTCTCTTGAACATGGAAACTTATTCTTTTCCATATGGAAACTATAACAGCATGGCTGAAAGATGACTATGAATTGGAAACGGTTCCCTCATTATATTTAGAATCCATCTCTTCAAGTTCCATCTGATTTCTTTCATTATGGGTTTACATCTATGGAAAATAACATGGTTCCATGTTCAATCCAATCCTTTGTACAGATGAGAGCCTCCACCATCTTCAGCCGTAAAGAACACCTGTACAGATCAATCTCTTGGCTTTCCATGGTTGACACTGAATATAGTTCCACAATGGATGGAGGCACTTCCAAAATATCCTAATCCATGTGAGAGAGTGTAAGATACTTGAACTTGTTCCGATTCTACCATCCCAACATTTCTAAATCATAGGAATGTGGAAACAACTAATCCTCCAAATACTAATCCAGTTCTGAAATCATCTATGGGATTTCCATCTTCGTGATTAACAAATCAAGATACCTTCTTATTACTCATCTTCCATTCAAAGAGCTCATGACTAGTGTCGGTGATGATAGGGTATCTGGAGGATGGGAGGGATGAGAATCCCAATGATGAGGAGCGACATGGGGGTGGCTTGATGGTACGACCCATTATAGGGATTTTGAACCCCTTCCAGCTGATAAAGATATCCCCTTCACCCTACATCACTCAAGTGCACATCAAATCAATCATGAACCCCCTAGGTGAAATATTTTATTGTGCGACCAAGCGTCACACCTCCTTCCACATGTCACCTCTTTTGCACACATTCTCTTAGGTTGGGAACTCTTCAGTATTTTAGCACTAGAATTGCGCTTAAACTAGGAAATCCAAGTAGGTGAAACTTCTCCAAGTCACCCTCCCATCACTACTTAATAGTCATAGACCAATTTTTTTGGTTCACCCAAAAGTGCCTTCCTCGTGGCCCTTGGTGCGTTATTCCTGAATCATTGTTGGTTCCATCCTCATAGTTCAGATTTTCTTTAGGTCAATCTAACGCCATCTGGATCAATATCATACTTCTTCATCACTACCTAGATTACCATAGAGCTTCTCCATCATTGCTCTGATCACCATTGAGATATCTGGATAACTGTTAGACTTACTCATTACTGATAAGATTGCTATTAGGCTACCCAGATTACGGTTAAGTTCCTCATCACTGCTCATATCACCATCGAGATTCATTGTTGTTTGGTTTTTTATTTTTTAGTTTTTTGTATTTTTATTTCAATAGGTTTATGTAAAGCTTGATGGAGAGTGTTAGATATGTTTATTTCGGCATTTTATGTATCTAAGAAACATACACCTAGCTTGAGGAGGAATATTAGAGGGTAAGTTGATGTTAATCTCACATCATACATAGGTATCATACCATCTTTATTATTCATTATAAATAGACAGAAAGGCATCCTTTAGAGTGGAATTTTGGGTATTAGGACTCTACTCTTCCATTATAGCATAATTCAGTTGTTTTTATTTAAAAAAATTTAATCAATGAACAAGAAAAGATAAAATCATAGCCAATTATTACTAGCAAGAAAAGAGTGAAGGAACATTTTTTGTTCCTTCCACTAAATATTTAATTAGGCTTTATGTATGTATTTAATACCAAGGACTGAAATTCTCTTATTGGCATGAAATTAAACCATCAATATCCATTCAAAAATATTTCATGACCTAACTCTCTTGGACTTTCATGTCTCACTTCACTCAGAAGAATCTATTTATATGGAGTTATATTCATGATTAAGGAATGAATATTTATAATAGTCTTTTGAAAATTATTCTATCTCCACACTATGAGACATGACAATACAATTAATAATGATGGATTGAAAAAGTTTTCTGATGCCATGAGGTTGGTGTGTAAGTGTTTTCAAACATCGATCAGAAAGATAAAGGGTTGAATATTTAAATATAATGAATAATTTATCATGTTAATTAATGAAGGTCCACTTCACCGAATTTCCATTATAATTGATATCTCAAACTCCCCTTTCTAAATTTTTGTGCTCTGAGTCATGAAAATGAGTCCAATGAATTATTAAATCCCTATTCTCCTTTACTTTTTTTCATGTTTTTTAATGTATATTAAGGACAATGAGTTTTCAATTGAGTACAATTAATATTGTTTCATTCCCTTTTCATGATTAGATTCATGAATCACAAAAATAAGAATAATGTGAGTTCTAATATAATCTCATTTTTTCATTTTTTTTACATGTGTGGTTTTTTAAGGGAATTGGATGATAAAAATTGGAATTAAATGGATGATGACTATTCATTCCTATTTCCCTCTTCCAAATTACCAAAAATTATGATCAATTTCTCGATAACATGAAATATTTCTCAAAGAAAAACACATGGAACCCAGTTTCCCCCACACTTAGACTTGAATTGAATGTGAAAATATATTTTAGAGTGTGTGTAGGTAATAGATAAGTAGATTTGTAACATGTATTAAACCTATAAGGTCATTCATGGTTATCTAATGTATTAAATAGTGTTGATATTCAAGGTAAATATCAATGACAGATGGGGGCTATCCAATTGAATGCCTTAATCATATTGAAAGTATCTCATGAATTCAAAATATTTGAAAGAAAATAAAGACAAGTTATAGTTCATACAAAAATCACAAACTTATCTAAAGAAGTGAGGGTATTAGAAAGATGGTTTCAAATTAGTTTAAACCCTCCTGGGATAGGGATTTAAATTTGGATTTCAATTTATAGTTAAAGATCATGAAAGATTCTTGAAAATAACTTCCTAGGAAAACAAATACAAATCAGAAATCATTTATTTTTTTTATGTTCCATAATATGATCATTCTATTCACAATGAACATGGAGTTTTAAAATGATAGAGACCATCTTTTTCACCAGGAAAAAATAAGGGCTATAGGGTAACTGCTGAAGGAGGAAGAGGTTATAAGAGAGAGAGTATGTGGGGAAATATGTTGTGAGCCCAAGGGAATATTGAGGGGTATTCTATAAATCCCTTAAGGTAATAGAGGTTCTAGACATAGATTATTATTAGGAATTGTCCATGAGTCTTTGGTTGATGTTAAACTTGGGCAGGTGTTCCATAGCGCCTCTCGAGAATCTGCTTTCTTTTTTACATCCTTCATCTTCCTCTATTCATGTAATTTTGGTTACTTCTTCTGCAATATATAGCTAGTCTCTTCCTGTTACGTATCAAGTGTTCCAACCTACTGGATTTCCCAAACCCTTTATCCATCCTTTCTTCCTCCTTGAGGTGTGCATGATAGGTTTCCATCTTCTTAGACTTGTTCACCTCCTTTCTGAGGTGACATGCTGATTCGAAACCCATTATCTGAGGCACACTCAGTTCTCAACTCACTCAGATGATCCACAAACTAACAGGACTCCACCTAGAGAATATTCCCTCTACAATGTGGAATTTCTAGATGGCGTTCTCAGACATTATACATCCAACAATCTCCTACATTGGCATCTCAGTCACCAAATATTGCTCTGTAATTATCCCATGCACCCGCCTCTTGCGTGGCACTACATCCTGATCTGCCAACTGCAAACAGTGGGATATTATTTTTCATGAATTTAGGAGCCAAACTCTTCTTGAAGGAATGCCTGTAACACCATCCATGGAGGAGTTGAACTACTAGTTGCACTCGTGGGGGTGCGGTACACCATCAGGTACCTTTTTTTGGTTTCTCTTTGGCCAAAACCGAAACACACAAGAAAAACAAACAAACAAACAAAGTCTGAATTTTCATTTAAAAAATTGAAACAAATAAATAATGACATTGATGGATGAGGTTGATGAGAAGATACTATGAATATTTTTCACTCTCTTCAAGACACCGCATGAGCGGGATGAGTTCTGAACATCCCATTCAACCTAGTTGCATAGTCTAATGGATATTTTTTCTCATGAAGAGGAGTGACCATCACACCTATCAGCAATGAATGTAGTGCAGTTGAGCCATTTTACAAGTTTAATCCATGTTACTTGGGGAAGCGGCAACAAAAATAGAGGATCCACTTAATCGACACAAGTAACGACTAATCGGGCACCAGGGTGGTTTAATACATAGTACACAACAACTATGGGAGATGCACTTTAGGACAAGGATACTCTTCTTTCCATGAAATAAGTTTTTCTTTAAGGAAATTACACATCATCTGTTACTACACAAGAAAATCAGGCCCAAAAGAAGAATTTTTGGGAATATAATTTATGATGAGAGCTTAGATGATGGCACAAGATTCTCAGGGGACACTCAAGAAATTCTAGTTATCAATCCATCCTGCTACACTTTTTTGGATGTTTCATGGAGGTTTTTTGGATCATGTAGACATATGGAGAATTTGGGAGATTATATGGAGAATATTTAAAGAAAGGGAGAATCACCATCAGTTTTTCCAAACCCATAAAAAACGAGTACCATTTGGAAGATTTCATGTAGATTTCGTGTTGAAAAAAGGAAGAACAAAGTTTCTCACTATGGAAATGCACACCCCAACATACAACACATGAGATTAGTGGTTACACCATAAATTCATCATGTATCTCACCTTGAAGAAAAGGATAATTTTAAGGGGTAGGTGGTGATAGAGACCAGCTATGCCACTTGAATAGAATAAGGGATTTAGGGTAAATGCTAGAGGAGGAAGAGGTTAGAAGAGAGAGAGTATGGGGGAAATTGTTATTGGAAAAAGGGAATATCCAGGGGTTATTCTATAAATCCCTCTATAAAAGGGGAATAATGACTCTTCACATACAGATATTATTATAATGAATCATCTGTGAGGATCGGTTCAGCTTTCAGCTTGGGCGAGGGTGCTACAACACCTCTCAAGTTTATACTTTCTTCTTCTATCCTTCCTCTTCCCCCATTCTTGTAATTCTGGTTCCTTCTTCTAAAATATATAACTAGTACGTGATTCTTACCTATAAAAAATGATTTAGATTTTTTAAATTTTCTTTATGAATTTTTGAAAAATACACTCAAAAACACCAATAAAAACTTTTTACATTGTTCAAAATAGAGTATAAAATTATATTTAGGTCTTTTTAAAATCATATTAAAAATTAAAAAAATTAGAAGATAAAAAATATGAATCTATCAGTTATCCCCCCTCCCACACTCATTTTATGCTTAATCCTCAAAGAATTCAAATAGTATAATGTATATTTCAAGTATATTTTTAATTGGACATCATATACTAAAGTATAATGCAAGTTGTTCACTTGGATGTTGTAATTCTATTTTAGATGGTATAGAAATGAAGTGATTCCCATTTTTATTTGGATCAAAAAAAATTTGAGTATGTGTTGAAGTTGTTGTGAACCTATATCTTGTATATAAAAATTAATAGATTTAGTGATATTTTAAAAAATTAAACTTTATAACTAAAAACTATAGAAAAATGATGAAAAGAGAAGTGAGATATTTGGTAAACCCGCCAAGAGTTACTACACTTTATACTTTCTATAATTGAACAACACATAGATTATCCCATATCATATGGTGGATTGGGATTATTTTATTTGAACCAACATATTTTTTCCTGCAAATTTTTCACAAATTGATTATTCTTTTCAAGGTCCTCTTTGATATTATGGTGTTTGTACAACCCCTAAGCAATATCAGAAAACTTTTAGGGTGTGGATTGAAGGATGATATATGGTGGCTCTTTTTATTCTTCCTTGCCTCCCTTAATATTTTCTCTTTTATATTTTTTGTGGAGGCTCTTCAGAGGGAATAACTTCAATTGTTTCCATCTCTACAAATTTAGTTGTTCCTTCAAATTAATATAGATAAGACTTCATAAAATTGTTAAAATAATCATTTTCTGGATCTTCTTCTTTTAACTCCATCTTTTGATTGAATGTAGTTACCTTCACTCCTATGGCATCCATTTCCAAATCCTAAAAAACCTTTGAATATGATTCTGATTCCACAATGTGAAAATAAGGGAAATTAGTTTATAATTTAGATTATATAAAATCAAAAAACAAACTAAAAATATGAAAATCTCTCCCCATTACATTAACTTTAATGTCCTTTTCATTGCACAAGGCTCCTAGGAACCCAACTTTTGGGATCAAAAGTGGACACTAAAGACCTTCCTTAAAGCTCATTACCTTCTTCTCTTAATCTTCATTAATGAAAAACTCCATAAGTTCTAAATTTATTTAATCAAAGTATGATGCATGAACTCTCAGGTAAATTTCATAATAGGTAAAACAAGAGATTCAAAAGTTCAGTCATCACCCTGAAGTGGTTTGTCTTGTGCCTCTTATTTCTCTTTGAGTGCCTTGGGAAATAATTTTGTGAGACTGAGTAGTAGGGTTTCTTGAAGTCTCCCCTCTACATTGATTATTGATATAATCAAGGGATTTAATTTAGGTGCATCTTCATCCACCACCACTTGGTTCTATTATTCATTAATTTATTTTAAGAGGGATTTGTTGATCCCACCCTTCTTATCATTCCACTCTTACATAAGACTTTAGTGATCTCCTCTTGCTTCTGTACTTGTAAAATTAAATCATGAGTATAATATATTATTTTTATCTCTTTAAAAATTCTTTGATGATTTTATAAATAATTTAATTATTCTATATACATATTTTCATAATTTATTTAGACAATGATTATTGTGTTCAATAATCAAAGCATGAAATTCAAAGAAAAAATGAATAAAATTAAAAATGTATAAACATAGTAAATACTCAACCTAACTCCATGAAAATAGCGCCAAGTTGATAAAGAACCTACAATGATTATTTTCTAATATATAATTTGAAAAACCCGGAAAGTTGTAAATTTTTTAACTAGGGTCATTTCTCATGGAGCTAGGCCTATAGATTCATGATTCTTACACTTATATTTTCTTTTATTATTTTCTTAATTCTAAACAGAGGAAGAAAATAATTTGACTAGAATTTGTGAGTTAAAATGTGACAATAGAGGCAATGCATTGCGATGAATGACATGAAACACTATGAATTTTGAAATAAAAGTGTTATTCCTTGGATAAGTTTTAATAAATTCCTTTATTATTCAATTAATGTTTATCTCACTCTAAAAATGATAACTCTCCTCTATATAAAAACATATCCCTCACTTCCATTATGCTTTTAATAAATGACCCACTCAAGTGAGCTCTCAAATTGTATCACATACACATCTCTTACTAGGTTAATAAGAAATGATACTTCTTTATGATGACCATACCATCACTCATGGTGGGTGATTCTTGTGCAATGACCATGAGTGAAACAAGAAAAATAATATAAAATGTTCTTATCTTCTTGGAGTTAAGATCTATTTTAGGTCTTAAAGATTGATTCTAGAGTATTGTGATAACAAATATGAGTTTATGGGATAGGAAACAATAAGGGATATATGGTGGAACATGGTATACAAGTCATACAGACTAGAGATAACTGGTAGAGTTGGATTGGACGTCACTGCACTGTACTAGAGTTAGTTGGGTTACTCAAGCCTTTGGTCAAAAACCTTGTATGTGAGTCTTTAAGAGGGAATACATTATGTATTTTTAAGGTGATTTTCCTAACTAGGTGTTTAATCTGCACAAAAGAAACAAATAATAAATAAGAAATTGAAATGGTATTCAAGAAAATACATGATGTGGGTAAAGGTGCTCAATGTAGTGAGATCTATGAAGGTTGGTCGAGGGAATTTGCTATGATGTATATAGAATCTAAAGTAATTGCATGGTGTGGACTTGGAGTTGTTGTAGCACTATAAGGGAATCCGTTGGTGAAGCTTCATGATGTCATGATCTAGAAGGATCTCTACCTATGGTTGTGAATGATTCAATCTATAAATAGATATGAACCTACTTTGGAGATCCGGTTTACAGCTTGACTCTGGGGGAATTTTAGGCTGCTTGCTTCCAATATGTTGCCTTGCTTGTGTGGGGAGGTAGTGCTAAGAGGATCTAGGGCTCTACAAGAATGCTTGGTGAAACATGGAAAGGGGAACTAGTGAAGTATGTAAGAAGAGGGGCCAACCTAGAGAGTAATGTCCAACCCATAAGTGCATTTCCAAAATCACCTAAATCAATCAAAAAATGGTAAAATTAAATTTAAATTCATTTTTAACCCCAATCAAAATGAAAACGCACTTATGAAATAATTAATTGAAATTTAAGATGCGTAGTTGAATTAAAGAACTTCATCTTATAAATGTTTTCATTAATTCAATAATAATTCTAAAAAATCTAAGAAAAGAAACATAAAATTTATTTTTATCATTGAAATCCTAAAATTAAACTAAATTTAATTTATTCACTCAAAACATGCCAAAAATATAAAAAAATGATTAACTCGGCTGTATTTTTGTTAAATATGAATTAATATATATACATATGTAATATATGATATTGTATATATAAAGTGTGTATTTAATTACATGAATTTGATGTGTGTATCATAATGCATGTATCAAATACATGCGATAATAAATATATATTTGATATATACTTATTTCTACTAAATGGTTTTATTATTAGTTACAATCCATTATGAATGGATAAATTGGTTTGAATACTCATTGAATATGATTCAATTAATTATGGGAATAAATGTACATGGATACATTAATATGGACAACATGCTTTAATTTAATGGAATGTGTTATGGAATTCTATATAAAGGGATGTGATACCTCCTGTTGAAAACAAGAAATTGTGAGAAAGCCTCTCATTTCTCTCTTCCTCCCACACTGTTGTTCATAATTGGAGACGAAGGCACTATAACCCCTTCAGCCTTTGGGTATCCTCACAATATGATCATATATCCATTGATCGGTATACCCCCTTGGAGGAAGAGTGATTTTGTTCAATACTTCATGATCCTCATCAAGCATTCTCCTTCACCGAGAAAACAGAAAAAGATTGATCTCGTTGGTGATTTCCAGGTACATTGTTTATACATTTTATTTATGCATTGATTATCAAAGATAGATCTTCCTATGTTTGGGTTTTCTTCCACTACATATGATCATATGATGATCATATAAAACCCATCAGTTTTATCAGATCACAAGCTTCTTTGACAAAACAACACATTTATTGATTTATGAAAAATATGTTTTAGTAGGAAAATAGGATTTTCAATCTTGGAAATAAATTATGAAAATAGAAAATATATCACTCTTTTTTATAAAAATAAATAAATTATTTTTTTATCTATAGATTTCAATTTTTGAATTTAATTATGTTATTTATAAATTTTTTATAAATAATAATAGTAAAGGTATTTGGAAATATTTTCATAAATTTATAAAAATGATTTATAAAATAAATAACCATAAAATTTTATGGATAATTGATTAATATATTTTTAATTAAATAAATTCTAACATATTAAATGCAATGCATTATGATATAGAAAATAAAATTTTATTTATAAATCATAAATGAAAATTTTTAAAGAGTTTATAAATTCCAAAATATATGATATTTAGATTATATAAAAATGTTTATATAATATATACTGAATTATAAAATGATTATAATTTGTGAAATATCATATAAATTTCATTTAATATAAAATGTGAAAGGGTTTACATTGAAAATAATATAAAACATTTATATTCTTGCTAATTTATAAAAGGTTTATAATTATAATTTATTTATTAATAGTACATAAATGTTTATCTCATGTTTAAATATTTTAATTGTTCATTTATTGAAAGGTTATTCCCCTTTAAATTCATAGTTATAAATTTTTTATATTATAAATGATTATATACCAATATTTATATATTGAATTGATTCTAGGATAGATCCTTGAATATCATACTTGGTTTGATATCATATTATTTAATTTTAATCTACTGTGACCACATTTTTTAATTTTAAGATATGAGCTTCAAAATATTTGTTGGACATAGTTTTTGCATATTAGGTGTTAGAGTTTTTATGATTTGAATTTTCTATTGGGTAAATTCGCCCCTGGTATAGGGACTTGGGGTCAGACCACCTACTTTCTTGGTGGCTTTCCTTGGCTAGGAAAGTGAATGGGGTTGGCTAACAGTCGCTCCAGGCTTACTCATGTGGAGTTTTTGAATCTCATACAACTCTATTTCTTTACATGAAGGTTTCATCTACATTATTCATATGATGCATTTGGATATGTATTAACATACTTGACTTCTATTTTTGGGTGATTAACACATACTTGTGGGTTGTGTAAAGAGTTACACATTAATGTTGTGTGAAAACATTAATTTGGTGGTTGGAATAAGGATTCCAAAACTAAATCATTAAAATAATGAAAACACAAAAGGGAATAAAATATGAGTATTAAATTATTACTTAGGATGAAATAGTTAGGAATTTAATAGGCATATGATGCAAATTAAATTGATGATTCCATAAAAGAAAAACTTTGTAGATAATAAGTGTAATATTCCTTCCAAAGAGACACTTATCAATTCTTCAATCATTCAACCGGATATTTTTGAGTTTAGTACAAGCACCCCTGAATTATCTTGTGTCTAGAAAGAAATCTGTGAGTAAATTATGATTTTCATGCTTTGTATTATCAAGCTTAGTATGTGTATCCCTTGATTTTATTTAGTTGTCTTATTAATTGAATTCACTTTGGGTTACACTATCTGGGATGCTCTAATAGTTAGGATACCATTGGAATAGAGTTGAGTGAATCCATATGATGGATTTGAATAAATTTTTATCTGCTAAACTATACAAGAATCATAACTATTACGATTGGGATAATTACCTGCCTAAATAATCATGACATTCTTATGTGATAAATGGTGTATGTTATGGTGAAATGTGGTTCTTAGATCACTAGATGGATATGATGCATAGGGTTATCATTTTAGTGAGATCACTTTCATTAAATGTCCTTAATGAAAAAATATAACACATGACATAAAATTTATTAAAATTTATATTTTAAATAAATTCATCATCATAATCAAACTAAAATTTATCTTAATTCCTGAAATAATGATCTTAAAGTAATCAAATCCTTATCCAAGTATCTTAATAAAAGTTCTTGAGAATAATAGATATTCTTTGTGTTATAATAATTCCTTCCTGAGTAACCAATTGTTGATGTTGTTCAACATGAAAATTAATATGCTTATGGAAACATGAGATGATTTTTTCAATGTAATTAGATGTCTAATGACTGTATGAATATTGGAAATCACTCATGTACTCAATACAATTGGTTAAATCAATGATTTTAGTCCCGTACACTTAATATGATTGGTTAAATAAAATTATATTCAATATGAATGAATATTTTAATGACTTGGTGAGACTAAATGTTTTCTTAAAGCTTTTATTTATTATAGATATCAACTCTACTATTTTGGAAGAAATATGATATCAATTGTATGTTTTAAAAAGTTTTATTAATATATAGAAAGTTATAAAAATGAAATTAAAAGAATATTGATTTGTTTTTCAAGTAACAGAGAAAATGAGTTGTTATATTGATAAATTGAATGCTTCAAACTTGGATAAACTCATCAAAAGATGTGTGAAATATCTCATTTAGCTCTTTAGAAGAGTATGTGAACAATTGTTTTTTAAATGAAATGAGATGGGTTTTTTCACATGGTTTATGATTAGTTTAATTCTATATCATTATTTATTAGGGATACTAATATAGCTTTTTTGGTTAAGGAATTTATTCTATTTTCATTTATGTAAATTTTCTAAAAAATTGAATGAATTAAATATAAACTTACCCAATATTCTCCAAGTGATAATAATAAATGAACTAGTCATATAATGTTTAGATTTGTGTATTTTTTTTAACAGTACGAATGGGTAAAGGATAAAACTGGATGAATACAGTTAGTTTGAAATTCCAATAATATTTATTCAATAAGCTCACTAAGATTATTTCAAACCCAAGGATACTCTTAGAAAAGAATAATAATTCCATATTATGGGATTATCCAAAATAATTCAATGGGTTTTGGAAAACTATAAAATGTTTATTCTAGGTATAAGGGTTATAGAAATCAATTCATGTATGTAATATAAAATGTATACTTTAAAAAGTATTTCAAATATACATGAGTTCAAAATCAAAATGAATAATTGAAAGAGCTTGCATTTTTCATTCAAGTGACGAAGTAAATAGTTACTATATCAAGTATTTGAATGTAAATCATTTTATAAATCATAAATGAATCTAAGTGAAATATTTGTTTCTTCATCTCATTTTCAATCACGTGATAAGAGAATATTTAAAATTATGAAGAGTTTTTATGAACTTGTTTGAGATGATTAATTGAATGCACATGGTTTATGATTAATAAATTTCTATAAAATATATCAAGAAGAAAAATTAGATAAAACATTTTATCCTAGATAAAACTATTTATCCCTCTATTTTTTAAAATATGTGGGAATGTATTCCCACCACCCATTGGTGAGATATTTTTATAAAATATTCTTTTAAAAAGGAAATATTTTAAACACATAGAATACCATATATAAATATTACATGGAAATAATTATTTATTTGTTTAATATTCTTACTAAAAAGAAATAAATTTTATTTCCTAAAACAAAAAATTAGTTCGTGTTGTCTTAGAAATATATTATGAACAGAATATACTATCTAAGATGCTAGTGGAAGTATGTTTGAACATAGAGAAATTTGAAAGCAATAAAATAAAATATTTTGCCACATTTATTTTAAGTGATTATTTACTTTATATCCTAAAGATTTTGGATATGTGACAATAAATACAAATGAAGATAATTACATTTAGTTACTGTGAGAAAGTGAATATTACTATTAATTAAAGGATTGTACAAGTCTAAGATTATAGTGATTCTTTAATAAATGTCCTAAAATGTTTATGATGATGATAAATAAATACAAAGAGTTATATTTATTTATCGTATGAAAGTTAACTTCACTTGATATCCTTAAAGAAGTTTTAGGATATAAAAGTAATGAAAATATAAATAGTTACATTAATTATACTAAAAAAGTGAAATTAAATTAATATCCTAAAGGATTTAAAGATATAATGGTAATGAAAATTTTAAAAAGTTTCATTTAGCTACCATAATAAGTGGACATAACTATTACATAAAGGATTATATTAGTTAATACTCAAATTATTACACTTTATATCTGAACAAAAATTAGGGTATCATGGTAATGAAAAATGTAAAGGGTTATATTAGTTACCGTAAAAAAGTATTATCAATTTATCCTAAAAGACTTTAGGGTATGAAGGTAAAGAATAATTTAAATAGTTACATTAGTTAGCATAAAAAAGTTTTTATCAATTTATCCTAAACAAGTTTATAATGTGAAAGTAAAGTGATAAAGTAAATAGTTATATTAGTTACTATAACAAATTTAATGTCACTTTATCCCAAAAGAGTTTAAGGATGTGATGGTAAAGTGATAATGTAAACATTCACAATATTAAAAAAATATTTCACAACAAAGGATTGATAAAAAGGGTTCCTATGATTATGATGATGTACTTAGAATGATTTCTAAGTATACAACATAATATAACACTATATCATTTTATGTTATGAAGTTGTGAAATTTGAATATAAGTTCAATGAGTTTAACTAAAGGAAAATGATTTCTAAGACTGAAAATTATTCACAATTTATTTCTTCATAAATGTTAATTACTACGAGCTTAGTGGGAGTATTTTATTATATTGTATCATAGGGATGTGATAGTAATTACATTTGGATGTAATATTTAAAATACATTAACATAGAAACTGCATGAGTTTTATGTAGAACCTTTTAAGAGATTGGTTGTAATTCTTGTAAACATATCATGTTATTATTATAAAGTCAATATCTATTTATCATTCATTCTTGTGAGAAGTAATTTATTTTACATGAACGGTCGAATGATAAATATCCCCTCAAAGTACAGACTTTGAGTTTTCCGTAAATGATGATCATCATGGAGTTTAATGGGTTTTGATGATATGTAACAGTTAGCTTAAATAGATTATTATATTCATTATAAAGGTTTATATATGAGATATTAAAGAATAAATTCTTGAGGTAATAATTAGAGACTTATTACTTGGATTTAAAGCTAAATTATATCTCAAGGAATCTCATACGGTCAAAGATATACTAAAGGATGTATGCTTATTCTTAGTCCTTATTACCTAAGGTTGGTAAGATACCTAGCATTATAACATTCATAATTTGGTACCCTACTTATGTAAGTAACCATATTAACTATGATAATAAGGGGTGGTTGGGTATGTTTTTGATCATTTGATTGGTTGGAGTGCAACCAAGAAGGTATTTATCCACTTGTTTGAAAAAGAAATACATTTGTCCCTAGATTGAATTAAAGTGAGGAAATTCATGGCCATGCTTAGTCGTTTCACATATGATGTGTTAAACTACTTATAAAAGTGACATGTGATGTTATTATTAGGTATATGAACGACATGTGATGTATTCATCCACTTGGTAAGTCTTTTTTGTAGAATCAATAAAAATTATGAGAGGCATATACTAGATTGAAAGTTCCATGTCTAGTGGTCACTTGATGTCATGGACAAATGGATTATATAAGATACATATTTTTCATATGATACATCATGTGGTGGAAATGTTCATGTGGAGATATGATTATGTTTAATCGAGATCACACTAAACCCTTTATAACTTGAGAACTGATGATTTTCTATTTCCTGCTCTTTACTTACATATATGAAATAGAGATTCCATAGTTGTTGTCAATGTTTCTAAGAACCAAAGGGTTAAATAATTAGGTCCTTGGATAAGGATAACTTTTTTGGTCAAAATTAATTGAGTTTTATGAAAAACTATATCCAAAAGAGTTGGGATAGATTTACAAAGAGTTGTGAAGTTATGCATAGTTCTTATGGAATGTTATTGTTAGTGGAGATTGTTAAATATGAACTAATATATTTAAATATTATATTATTTATAATTATTATATTTAATTACATGAATTTTATGCGTGTATAATAATAAATGTATTAAATACATGTGATTGTAAATAGATATATATTTATTTATCCCAAACAATTTTATTATTAGTTACAATCTGTTATGAACATATTAATTGGCTTGATTGCTTATTGTGTAGGATTCAATGAATTATAAGAATAAATTTATATGAATACTTTAATATGAATGATATGTTTTCATTTAATGAAATATTTCGTGGGAAGATATATAAATATATGTGATCCCTGTTGTTGAAAACAAGAAATTGTAAGTAAGCCTCTCATTTCTCTCTTCCTCCCACACTATTGTTCATCATCGGATATGAAGGTGATTTCACTCATTCATTATTTGGGTATCAACATGATATGATCACATATTTATTGGTTGGTGTACCCCCCTTAGAGGTATAGTTCTTATGTTCACTGCTTCATGATCTTCATCAACCGTTCTCCTTCATCAAGAAAGAATAAGAAGATTGATGTCATTTGCATTTTTAGGTAAAATATTTATATAGTTTATTTATGAGTTTATTCTAGAAGATAAATCTAACTATGATTGGGTTTTGGTCTAATACATATGAACATATGATAATCATACAAAATTAATCATTACTATGTAATGAGGTAGTTTAAAAACTGGGTTTGAATCAATGTAAACATAAAAATCTTGTTTTATCAGCCTCACGACCCTCTAATGCTTGAACGCACTGACTTCAACATCAAAAGTATGATCATAATCCTTCCGCAGTGCCAAATATGATGTGAACACTCATGAATTTCATCCCCCCCCCCACACATAAAAACACACCTCCACAATATGAGGATGTTCTATGACCTGTATTACTATATAGGACTCCTCTAACAAGGAGAAGGAATATTCATCTGTCAATATCATCAGGTTGGTGGATTGCTATATTAATTTAGGATTGAACCATTTTTTTCTACTCCCACTGGAGGCTCTATATGTCCACTTATTCCAAGGGAAAATTACCCTCCAACAAGCACAACACCATGGGAACTATCTTTGAAAATGTTGTCTAAATTGCTAAGAAAAGAATAAAATCATTTCACTAAAATCAGTAGTAAAATACCTCCATGGAAGCATCCTACAGTGAAAACCTAAGTCATATTCGATTGGTTGATTGTTTGACTTATTAATATTCATATAGTTCTCAACCACAACCATCCAAACAATAGAATAAATTGGTGGATCCCAACCAGGAACCATCACCTCAGCCAGTAGGCCCCTCCATGCTTTTTATCAAAGAGAAACCCTACGGGATAAATATCATTCCCCTACCTAGGAAGTATGATTTTATAAAGAAACTCACGGGTATATTGGACCAAATCCCATTACTTGATATGATCCACCTATCAAAGTAACTTCACAACGCCCTCATGGAGTCCCTAAAGAGCCCTCTTGAGTTTGAAATTGAAGTGGTTGTTGTGGAAGCTTATAATGTTGAGGAAAGTGAGTAAAAGGAATATCATTACATCATGTCATTCTCTAGGGAAGATGAGTTCATGATCATATAGTAATACATACACCCCCTCTATATCTCAGGAAAGATTAATGGAATTGGCATCTAATACACACCTATTGCGTGGAATGGAAATTTTTTTTATATTACCTAAGTATAGTATAGTGATTACCCTGAGGTATTATCCCATAGGGGGTTACACACAAAACCGTTTAAATTAGAAGAAAAAAGGAGAGTTTATGAAAATTTTTAGTTTTTAAAAACAAACAAAAGAAACAAAAACAAAAATATAAATTAAGAAAAACATTAAAAAAAATTGGGAACACAAGTGATTGAAAAATATTATGTGAGAATGTTGATCATGTCGAGGTCATTTTTCCAATTACAATGTTATCCTAGTTCCATTTTATCCAATCCTATTTTTCTGAGTTGATTAAAGTGAGATTACAAAATCGCATCCTCTCACTCCCTTGGACAAATGGTGATGGTGAGATATAAATTTAACAATATATTAATTTGGTACACCATCTTTCCCTGTGTGATAGAGTAATAGTGAATATCCTGAATTTAATTGGACAATACCTAATTGGGTCTTTTTTACCCCAAATAATCAAAAATATCCGCTACCCATCTCACAAGTATTGAAAATCATCGAGTACATCACCACTGATCCTTGTTCTATTGAATAATATATAAACAAAAATATAGAGGATGGAGATTGTAACACCCCGAGATTTTATGAAAAATATTATTTTAATTTCATTAATGTCTTGTGTTGTATGCTACACCAAGATTACATTGCGCTATACGCAACACCGTATTAGCTTGCAGTATATGCAACACTATTCTTGGATCGTGTTATACACAATTTTGATAATAGTTATTCTACACAACATTGAGTATATATATATATATATTCAATGTATAAATGAAATATGGTTGGATTATATTATATGAAACAATGAAAGATTCTTGCACAGAACGCAACCCTGACTTGGCTTGCATTACACGCAATCACAACTTTCCTCGATAGCGTGTGTTGTACGCAATACCGGGTTTTACTAAACAACGATATATCATTATAATATTATTATGAACTAGCCGTTATGAATATTATTAACTAAATTTTGAATCTTATAACATTATTATTCTTCTTTCACATTTTCTAAAACATGGTATAAGAACAAAATTAATTTTTCGGGTAAAATAATTATTTTTTAAAAAATGCAGTTTTGCCGCCTTTTGATGGCGGACCCACTTTAAATATAGTTTTTGAAATGTTTATAAGTTCAATTTGACAAAATAAAATTCTTCTTTGGAGTCATGAAATAAAAATTTACTTTAGATAAATTTTCATATCATTCTGGTAACTTTCATATTTTGATGAATAGTAAAAACACGCTATATTTTAATTAAAAACAACTTTTTTCATCGCAATAATTTATATGGTTAAATTATAATATTGAATGTTTTTAAAGTATAAATAGAATATATTTTTACCATTTAATATAATTTATGCCATTATCATTGATTCTACCTTGAATTCGTAGGATAAATCAATTCAATCTTTTGCAATGTTTTAAAGAAAACCCCATTTTCTTTCGACAACGGGATTAATTTTAATTTAATTTCTGCAACTTTTGTGTATTGAATTTGGAAAAATGGATTCCATATTTGGAATCAGTGGATCCAAATTATGTTAATAAGCTACTTTTTATTTTTGGGAATTATGAATAGTAACTACGGTAAATTTTATTTACCATAGTTAAAGGTAAATCAGGTAATTAAGGGTAAATATAATAATATAAAATTACCCTAACACTTGTAAAAATCTTATTGGATGACTAAAAGTCGATCCATATCACCTAAGGGTCGGATTAGATTAATTTAATGGATTTTTTCCATGCAAATAAGTTAATTATCATTAAAACCAAAGAATGTGACAACATGTCACTTTCTTAAATATTATAAGTATAATAATTTTAATTTAGTGATAAACTTCATGAAAATTAGAAAATAAATATTCTCCAGAAATCTAATACAATTATCTACATCATAGGAATTTATTTAGAATTTTTAGAGATTAAATAATTATCCTTTGTTATGACACAATGATGATGCAGTAATTATCTTATTAATGAAATATTGACATAATTGATGTTATAAATACCCAAATAAATGTAATTTAAGACTTTTTATGAATTAAAATAATTTTATAGGTTAATATGACATGTTAGTATTGATTTAATAAACCTTTTCCGAACTAATCATTCTGTTATGATTTTCACAAAAATCAATTACTAAATAGTTTCAGAATTGACATAAAATAGTTTTTAAAACAAATATTTTATTATTAATTGTTATATTATTCCTAAAAATCTAAGGTTCGACCAAATGACTTAGATAAGGTTATGTATATTAATAATAAACAACTTGGGGTTCGTTTGGCTTCTTATAGTAAGTTTATTAACCTTATAGTATAAGAACACAAGAAGACACGGTAAAAGTAAAATTATTTAACTTAATGTTAAATCTAAATGATAAGGTTAAAATAGGAACCTAAAATTGTCTAAATTCTATTGGATGAGATAATTTCGACCCATCCCCACCTTTAGATTCAAAATAAATCAATTTGGAGCTATTTATAACCGAATTTGACTTTATAATAAAATAATAGTTTAGTTATTCCAAAGGTACCCCTCTCCTCCCTTATAAAAGGGCACCTCCTCCTCCCTCTTCCTCACACCACTTTGAGCCTTAAAGCTCAGCAAACCCCTGCCAAATTCCCTTCTCCACTTCCCTAGAAGCATCCTAGAGGTTTTTCTCTTCCTCAAAAACCAATTTTAGTGCCCTAAAAGGAGATCTCAAAGAGGCGCTTCAAAGAAGAGGTATTGTCCGTTACTGATTCTTTCATCTTTATTTCTTCTTCCACTTCTTCTTATTTAGATGTTACATTATGATGTAATAACATCAGTATCACTCATATACTGATATGTTATTATAAGTATGAAACAACCCTATTTCACCATCTATCCATCCTACGGAAAACGAAATCACCGCGCGTGCGTACGTACGGAATACCGTCTCTACGCCGTGGTGTAATCTATTTTCCACCACCACCTTACTTGGATGGGTATAATGGTGTAAATAATAACTATATATAATTATTGTAAATTGATATTGATTATGTAATAGTATACATACACTCCAATAAAATCCCACGATCATGAGAACGATATCATCGCTCGTGCGTACGTACGGACTACCGTCTCCACGACGCGATGAGATTCATTCACCATGTTAACCATTTAAGAATGATTAAAAAGTATATATAAGCAGTAATAATGAAATATATGACATTATAAAGCTACTGGATTTATGTATATATCTATGTCATCTACTTAATTCCATTCAACTCAATGAGGAAACGAAAATAGCGTTCATGCGTACGTACGGTCTACCGTCTCCATGAACGGTGTATTTCATTCCATTTATCGATCTATTATATATATGTATATTATGAATATATATTATATATAAATCATGTTTTATATTCTGGAATTATGTAACCATGATCTATGTAATAATATGAATAATTACAAGTTAAAACACGAACGACAAATGAGACGATTTTACCCAAAACGCTCTTTAACATGGAATTTACAAAAGAATGGGTAATATAAAGTCATAAGTGAACCATATATGAAATCATTAAAATGAGTATGATTCTGGAATAAGTCAATGACATTATTTATATCATTATACAGGAGTTTCGGACACTTACGAAGCAAATCAGACCTATGGTAAGGGAAATATCACAATCTCATTTTTATCCGAGATTGTTTATACTTTGGTATTTACTGGGGTGTATTTTATCATACACATCCATGATTCCTCAATATGTAATATTTATATCCTTATACAATAGTTTATATCCAATTTTACCCTTCGTTGAGTTTTTAGTAAAAGATATGAAAGAAATATTTTTTCGTTTTTCATATGAGGTACTTTTTGACTTTTCCGACAAAAGTACGAGAAGAATGTTTTATTAACTTATACGACATGAATGGATTTTTAAAACATTATTTCCAAGAATCTTCATTTACAAGTTTTCAAGTTTATTTTTAATCAACTTCTTTTAGTTTAGAATTGTATGACATGTTAAGAAAGGAAAATTGTTTTTGAAGTAGAAAGGATATTTTCCTCAAGAATGGAGTTCAAGTGTGTTATCAAAATTATTTTCCATCTAAGATAATAAATTATTCTGTTTCTATCCCTATTATTACATGGATTTGATTATGTTGTGATGGAAATATTTTTTTTATTAATTCTTTTATCTTATATGAATTGTTTTATGATGTCACGATGTTTAAGAATTCCGTTTTTATTACATGGGTTATGCAATGCTCTATGATTTATGATTTTTGTGGAACACATAAGAATGGTTTCATTATGAGATGGGTGGGACATATATCTCCCTCCAATGCATTGGGTAAAGATTTTATATCTCATGAGATAGACATGGCTGGAACGGTAGGTTATACCGGTTCAGTGAAACAGGACTGAAATGAGGAGTGAACTCGGTTCAGAAAGGGACTTTGTCCACTAAGATAGTCTTGGAAATGAGTATTGACTAATAAGAAATGATTCTCTATGATTATGTGTGTATGCCAAAAATTTTCATGTTTTAAGTTATGATTATTGGGATTTCATTTCACTACTACGATTTATCCCATGTTATGAAATTATGCTCTCTTTTGCAGGTTAAGATTTGTAAAATGTTATGTTCTTATGAATATGATGTGATTGATATTTATTTTGTTTACCCTCAATGAGCATTTGAGCTCACCGTTTTATGTTTTCAATTCCCCAGGATATAACGAAAGGTTTTAGGTAAAAAAAAGGAAAATCTTTATGGGAGATGTTGAAGATCTTTCACCACGATTAGAAGATTATATTCCGAGTTTCCAAAGACACTAAACTATTACGATCCTTGTGTGTGTGTTTTTGTTATGTACTAAGTATTCTGAAAAAGTAATGTAATGTCCATGTACATCAAGCTTCGGGTCTCTACAGAGATAGTGATCATTGAAAAAATAAAAAATAAATAATAGAATCAAAAACTAAATATAATCTTACTTGATAATAAAAAATGCTATCTGAAATTGAATGCAACTTCATAGAAGAGAGAAATAATATTTATTCAATAAAGTTAAAGAACACAAGTATTGGGAAATAAAAATCCTCCCTTTACCCAATCACTCATAATTTTAACCCACCATGGTAAGGGTAACCAATAAGAATGGGGAATAATAAGTAGTTACATAACTAAGAAGAACAAAAGTGCTAAAAGGAAAAGCAAAAACTTTATCATTTGGGTTCTATTCTCCAAACATTTTCTCTCATTTCATCCACAAGATTCCCAAATCTCCTCAAGGGTCCTTCTTATAAGATTATAGAAATTTAATTTTCTATAAGACTTACAAATTTAAAATGAATTTGACATGTTTAAAGGAATTTATAACTCAATTAATAAGTCACACTCTTTCTATCTAACTGTTTTCTAAATCATTCTCTAATTTAGAGGTTCCAATGGTCGTACTAATGAGGGAATATCTCTATAATATTTAATGGAAAAACATAACTTATAATTATATTTCAAATCCAGATAGAATCACCACAATTATAAGTAATTATCCCAAATTATTTCTCATTTATTGATGTGGGATCCACTCTTATGTCCAGAACAATTTTTCAAATTGATTGATTTTTTTGGGCATGTTGATTTTTGAATCAAATCTTGGTCCAAAACAAGAAGTTGAGTTCCAAAATTCAAGGAATACTAGAATATAAAAATCACTCAAATTGGATAAATATTTTAAAAGTTATTCATGAAATATTAAAGTGATAAAAATATGTTCAAATTCTAGAATTAATAATTTTTCATATTTTATCCCAAAACACATCAAAAACCCAAAAATGATGCAAATTAACTCAAGTTGTTAAATTTGAAGAGATTAAATCATTGAACTACAGATTAAAAATGATAGAAATACTATCTCTATCAATTCCCCAACACTAAGAACTTGGACTGCTGGACAAGTAAGCATCAAAATCAAATCAAATAAAATTCAAAACACATACACATGATATCAAAATTAATATTTTTTAAAAAATAATTAAAAGATGTCATGCCTACTAAAATATATTATTTCAAGTTATCCATTTATATAACTCAATATATTTCCACTTAATTTCTCATCCCATTCACACAAAACACCAACTCATTTTAATTTTATCTCATGTTATGAATTTCAATTTTTCATCAATTCTTTTCTCATCTAAAACATGAAGGAGTAGCCATATGATTGATAAACTCATAAAAATACACCTTATTTGAGTCAAGAACAAGTGTTTATCATGAGGAATTTGATGTTTTGTTCTATCTATTTTGGTTGGTAGGATTTAGATGTCAAAAATTCTGAGGCCTAATGAGTATGGATTGGCTCTTTGTGAAGAAAAAAATGCACAATTTTAATTTTCACTCAATTATATCCCCCACCCCACTTTACATATTATAAAATCAGATCCAAAATAATATTAATTTTTTTTCATGGGAGTACCATAAATTATCCAATTCTTCATCCTTATCATAGAAACTACTTCCCAAAATTTCAGGTATTTTTTTTAAAAACATCAGATAGGCACAACTTTTTTCATCCTTTGGAAGCTCCAGAAAGGCACATTTTATTTTATCATAAAAGATTCAAAAGGGTAAAAAATTAAATAGAAATAATTTTTCAGTAGTGAAATCATTACTTCAAAAATTAATATTTCACCCATAGTATCACCAAATGAGGTAGCATAACACAAGATAGCTTCCCCTGCACTTAAAGTTTACTATATCATGTAATTTCACTTCTATATCAGGTTGGATAGGGGAAATTGGATTTTAATGTGAATAACTTAATAGTACTTTCATGTATTCTAATGGATAAAAGGGTTAAATTTACATTGTAGGTACGAATAAAAAGTATTCCCCATAATAAAAGGGTTTTAAAACCAAATAAATTCCTCAATCATTTAAAAAATTACCTCTAACCCTGAAGTTTTAATAGGAATAAATCAAATTTTGGTTAATGAATGAATGGATTGGTTCTCTCAAGAAGTGATTTAAATGTAAATAATATGAAAAAATGGTTAATAATTCTCAGGGTAAATTTATTTCAAAGATAAAGATAGTGAATTATGGAATGGGATTTAAAAATCAGAGGAATTTTCATGAAATTCCCAAAAGATTTGAAGATGAAACAAAGTAATTTTCAACATTAATTTAAGAGAAGATTTTTGGAAAAATAGATTCACTCGAATAAATGGGTTTCAAAAAAATGGGAAATATAATAATATTTACTAGCAAGTTTCATAAACACAAAAAAAATGAAAAAGAAACACACAATTTTTTTGAAAAACATGCCTTTTTTGAAAAATAGAAAATCCAAAATAATATTAAAAATCATAATCTACAAATCCCCCACCAAAAACACACACATACACTTAATTTATATAGTTTACTCAATTTATTCATGTAGATTTTAATGTGTGAAAATATTTTTACATGAATTGTAGTAAGAATTATAGTGTTATAGATAGATATGACCATATCGATTTTATTGATAAACAAGTTAGTGAAGTGTGATCTTATTCATTGGTTCTTTAATCTTTCCTGGTAAATACATTTCATATAACAAAGAGTATTATTTTTTACTGTAACACCCTAACCCCAGTTACCTAGAGTCGGTGCATTATTACATAACATTGGCATGATCACAAGGGATCAAATCCAGAAAGACTGATCAGTTTAGTATCCTTGGAAGTACTAGGTACATTCATAAGTTTTACCTTACATTATAAAATGAAAAAACAAAAATATTGTCTCCATTGACCACATTCATATCCCTTATACTATCCCTGTAGGTCAATCATAATATACTTCTTCGCATCCTGGGAAAAATAAACCATTGAAAGGGGTGAGCTCAGCTGCTCAGTAAGGATAACAATATAGTAGAAACTTTCATCAAATAAGAATAAACATTTAGGGAAATTTATAAGACTAAAAAACAAGCCTTTTAAACATAAAATTTATCATAATATGGAAAATATAAATAAAATAATTCCATTTACTTATTCACATGGATATTCTTCTAGTCGAATAATCACATGTAATATCAATAGCCAATTTCATAATGATGGAATGCATAATGCCAGACTTCATAACCATGTAGTCTAGATCTCATGCCAAGAATAAAATAAGATATAGTCAAAGAATTATTCCAAGATTCTAGTTTGTCTCATGAGATCTACTGATGCATCGAGGTGCTATAGCAGGCTCCACCCATCACTTACCAAGTCTAATTCATTCTTCATATGAAAAGGTTTTAACATAACATAAACATTCTTATTAAAACTAGCATAAAAAATGTCAATACTTTATCTATAAACCATGAATGGTATAAAAATAACACATCTACATTAAAACATATCACAAAACCTTCAAAACAATATGGAATATTTGTATCATAATAAATCAACTTCAAACAAGTTTAAAATCCATCAAAGGATGTTGACATAGATGAAATGAAAACTATTTTAAAGAAATACCTCTTTCTATTTTGAAACCATTTAAAAGTAACATAATTATAAAAGAAAACATTTATTTTGAAAATATTCTTATATTCTTGTATGGGAAGCTTCGACAATGTTATAACGGTGGAAAATAGTTGCACCAGCTGTATAAGTTAAAAAGGACATTCTTACCTTATTTTTTCAAAAAGGATATAAAGTACCTTGTTTGGAAAACGACGGAAAAATTCCTTTCATAAAATATATGGTAAAATAACGGTATAATTTACTTTAACCCATAGTCTAGTAAATATTAAAAATGTTTTGAATTAAATTTTTAGGAAAACACGGATGTGGATGATAAAGAGGTCCTAGTAGATACTTACGTATTAACAACCTCGGATAAGTAAAGAGATTGTAGAATTAACCCTTACCTTGTAATTTTCTTTGGTAGAGGGTAATTTAACCTCCTGTATAATAGTTAAATCATTGTAATTAAATTATACAATAATAATATACATAAATATGATATCATATATGATCTTATAATATTTCTTTGTTACTAATATTTTAGTAGTATCATCATTTCGAGAGTTAACTGATTCATTTTCCTTTATATGCTTGGTTAGGTATGTCATGTTTTTTATGAATAGGATGTATCTGATTCATATATAGAATTATATTAAGTTCTTAAACATTATTTTTAATCATAAAATGAAAATTATTCTTGAATGATTATGATGGGGAATGAATCTCATCGTGTTCGTGGAGACGGTAATCCGTACGTATGCACGAGTGACAATATCATTATATTGATGGTGAAATCATATATAATTGGATGTTATATCATATATACACAATAATTAACATGTTATATTTATTATTTACATCCGTTATACTCATTATTATACTCATCCAAATAATGAAGTGTTTGAATAACAAATTACACCACGACGTAGAGACGGTAAGCCGTACGTATGCACGTATAATGACTTGGTCATTTATAGGATGGACAAAATAATGAATATGGTTGTTACATATTTATAATAACATCAAAATATGTAGAAGGTACTGGATTTATTATTTTTTTATGGAAAAAACAAAGAAAAAGGAAGTGGAAGAAGAAAAGAACTTTAAAGAGGGTGGTGAAATTATTACCTCTTCTTTGGGTGTTTCCTTTTGACTTGATCAAAAGGGACCCAAAGGTTAGATTTAGGATCAAAGTATAGCCTCTATGTTGAATTTAGGGATGTTGGAAAGATATTTTGGTAGGGGTTGGTGGAGCCAAATGTCTTTGGGGTGTGAAATTAAGAGAATGGGAAGTACCCTTTTATAAGAGAGGTGAATGTCACTTTAGGAAAAGCTTGAAATATTATTTTATAATAAAATAATTTTCGGTTTCTAATGGCTTAAAAATGATTTCATTAGTGGATAAGGTGGTTAGGGGTATAAAAACTCACAACTAATATATTTTAGATAGGTTTAGGTCACCATATTAATCTTATCTTTTAGATTTAACTCTTAGTTAAATAGTTTGACATTTACCATGTCTCTTTGTATTTTTATAATATATGGTTAATAAACATACTATAACAAGCCAAGAGAACCCCAAGTGGTTCATTATTGATATATATAATCTTATCTAAGTCCTTTTTCTGAACCTTATATTTTTAAGAAAATTATATCAATTAATAATATAGTATTTGTTTTAAAAACTCAATTATGTCAATTTTGAAACTATTTAGTATTTGATCTTTTTAAAAGCCATAAAACTTTATCACTTCAAATAAAATTTATTTAATAAACCCTAAAATGTCATATTAACATATAAAATTAGTGTAATTTATCATAATTCTCAATTTACATTTATTTGGTTATTTATAATATCGCTTATTTTAATATATCATTAATAAGGTAATTACTACATCATCATTGTGTCATAAATAAAGTAAATTATTTAATGTATAAAAATTATAAATAAAATACCATCATGTAGGAAATATTTTTATATTTATAATGAATATTTATAGTCGAATTTATATTGTGTTTAAACCTATATTAAAAATGGTTTAGTTATTAAACTTTGAATTTAACACTTTTAACTCTTCATTAAATAAAATAATAATAAATATCCTAATATAATCCAAGTGGACCATAAGGATCATATTTTATTCCTAATTTGTTTTTTTGTAGAATTAAACTTATCCAATAGAATTATTAAATGTGTTAGGGTAATTATAATATCATTTTTACCTAAAATTACCCTATTTACTTTTAACCGTCGCAAATAAAAGTCAAAAGTTACTATTAACCAAAAATTATTTTCATCTTATAGAATGACATTTTACGTATTGATATTAACTGTTTCTCTCATATTTTTGAAATTCAAATCACAAAAGTGGTAAAATTAAGTTTTGTGCAAATTTTCAAATGCTCTAAGATGGTCGGTAAAAGACAGTAAAAAGTTCAATAAAATTTTATATATGTAAACTTATTATAAAATGAATCCAATGAATTGAATTGAAAATATATAGGTATTATTTATCTATTTTGACCAAAAATAAATAAAAATAAAAAAAATAATTATTTAAATAAAAATTCGGTTTTAAACAATAACGAAGTGTTTTTCACTATTCATCAAAAATTGAAAGTTTTCAAAAAAATACCAAAAATCCACCCTAAGATAATTTTGATATTCTAAATCCAAAAATGAATTCCATTTTGAAAAATAAAATTTATAAAATTTCAATAAGTGGGTATTACTATTGATAACGGCTAGTTTGACTGGTCGTGGTGTGTTAAAACCCCAAGTTGTGTATAATGCAAGCTATTGTATTATTCAAAGGGAAATGTACCGTGGAAGCTTGAGGTGTTACATTATCCCCTCCTTCAAATAATTTCATCCTCAAAATTTCTAGAATATTTCTTCATAAAAAGATTTGTTTGGTTCTTTATCATAAGTTCCTCGGGTTCCCACGTTGCCTCTTCCGTCTTATGGTTTCTCCATAGAACTCCTACCAGACGAGTAGTCCGGTTTCTCAGCACTTATTCTCTGGTATCAAGAATTCTGATAGGCTCTTCGCAATAAGAGAAGTCGGGTTCCAATTCAATTTCTTCATAGGTGAGTACATGCGTTGGGTCAGGCATGAATTTTCTCAATAGTGATACGTGGAACACATCATGAACTTTGGAGAGACTTGGAGGAATTTCTAAATGATAAGATACAACTCCAATTCATTCTAGAATTTTGAAAGGTATGATGTACCTGGGACTTAATTTACCCTTCTTATTAAATCGTATAACACCCTTCCACAGAGATACCTTCAAGAAAACATGATCTCCTACTTGAAATTCCAAATCCTTCCTCTGATTATCGGCATGGATCTTTTTCCTTCATTGAGCTGCTTTGATGTGGGTTTGGATAATCTAAACATTTTCTATTGTTTCCTCAACATGTTCTGGGCCTACGAGCTTTCTTTCCCCAACATCCTCCCAACAAGTTGGTGTGCAACATCTCTTTCCATATAACGCTTCATATGGTTCCATCTGAATACTTTAATGGAAGCTATTGTTATAGTAAAATTCTACCATAGGTAAATACTGATCCCACATACCTATAAAGTCAAGTGAGAAAGATCTCAACATGTCTTCTAAGGTTTGAATAGTCCGTTCTGATTTTCCATCAGTTTGAGGGTGGTAGGAAGTTCTTAAATGAAGTTCAGTATCCAAGGACTTCTGAAGACTTTTACAGAATCTTAATGTAAAATGGGGATAGCGATAAGAAACAATTGATAGGGGTACACCATGGAATTTTACAACTTCATTAATATATGGTCTTTCTAGACGTTCAAGTGTTAAATATTCTCTTATATCAAGAAAATGTACTGACTTGTTAAGACGATCAACCATGACCCATATTGCATCATTCCTTCTAGGGGTATTTGGTTTCCCCATGAAAAATTCCATCATAATATTATCTCATTTCCACTCAGGTATGGGAAGAGGTGGCATGACTTCTCCAGGTTGTTTCCTTCCAGCTTTCACTTGTTGACAAACCATACATCTTGACACAAAATCATAAATCCCCTTATTCATGTTGTCCCACCAAAAATTTTCATTCAAATATCTATATATCTTGGTTCTCCCAGGGTGTATAGAGAAATTGGAGCTATGAGAATCATCCAAAAATTCACTTTTTAGATCAGGTCTGTTAGGAACACAAAGTCTCTTCCCAAATTTCAAAATTCCATCTTCATATATGAAGTCACTCAATCTCCTATCATTCATAGCTTTAATCTTCTTTTGGAACTCCTCATCATCGGTCTAAGAACTCTTTATCCTTTCTAGTGAAGATAGTTTGGCAACCATTTGAAAACGTATTGATGTTTCACTTTCCATGGTTATTCCCATATCCATATTTACTAGATCCATGAACATAGGATCCCTTTCAACTCTCATCTTTTTCAAAACTCCATGATCCTTTCTACTCAAAGCATCTGCCACCTTATTTTCCTTCCCTAGGTGGTAGTGTATAGTGAAATCATAATCATCGAGTAGTTCAAGCCATCATCTTTTCCTCATGTTGAGTTCTTTCAGTGAGAAAATATACTTATAACTCTTCTGGTCAATATATATCTCACGTTTTTCACCATAGAGATAGTGTATTCATATCTTCCAAAAAAAGATCACGGCTGATAACTCAAGATCATGAGTGGGATAGTTTTTTTCATGAATTTTTAGTTATTGTGATTCATATTCAATACAACTATCATTCTATAAAAGAACACAACCAAGTCCTTTCTTTGAAACACCCCTATAAATAACAAGCCCATCTTTCCCTGATGGTAGAGTCAATATAAGAGCAATGACTAATCTTCTCTTCAGTTCTTTGAAACATTCTTCATAATCTTTTGTCCAAAAAAATTTAACCCCTTTACGTTTGATCTTGGTTAATGGGTTTTCCAATCGGTAAAAATTCTAGACGAAGCGTCGATAATAACTTGATAAACCAATAAAACTATACACCTCAGTTATACACGTCAGTGCTATCAATTCTTGTATTTATCTTTTCTTAGAAGGATCAATAGAGATTCTATCCTTAGAGACAATATGGCCAAGAAAAGAAATCTCTTGAATCCATAATTAGCAATTGCTAAAATTTCCATATAATTCATTTCTTCTAAGAGTATTTAAAATAATGAAAAAGTGATTTTCATGATCTTCATAGATTTTGGAGTATACCAAGATGTCATTAATAAATACCGCTATAAATTCATCAAGATATTCCTTGAAAAATATGTCCATTAGATCCATGAAAACCAAGGGTGCATTATTCAGTCCCAAAGGTATTATTGTAAACTCGTAATGCTTGTACATGGTTTGAAATGATGTTTTCAGAATGTCTTCCTTCTTCACACATAACTGATGATATCCAAATCAAAGGTAAATCTTTGAAAAATATTGATCTCCATGAAGTTGGTCATGTAAATCATTAATGCGAGGTAGGGGATAATTTTTCTTTATTGTTATAGCATTGATCTCCCTGTAGTCAATGCACAACCTCATAGATCCATATTTTTTCTTAATAAAAAGAACCGGGGCTCTCCATGGAGAAACACTAGGGAAAATAAATCCTTTATTACTCAATTTATCTAGTTGTTTCTTTTTTTATACTAATTCCACAGTGGCCATTCTATAAGGGGTCTTCGATATGGGACTTTAAGTAGGAATTAAATCAATGGAAGACTCAATTTCTCATTATGGAGGATGTCAATGTAAATATTCTAGAAACACATCAACATATTCTTGCACAATAGGTACATCCTCTATTTTAATATTCCTTTCCTCACCCATAGTTATTTTATTCTCTTCATCCCTGATAATTTAATTTAGTAGAGCTACTGGGGGTGGATATAGAAAAGAATCAGATGGTGATGTTTACGCTATAAAAATAAGGTACTCATTATCATCATCAAAAATTGTAACCTCCTTCTTATTACAATAAATTTTTGCATCACGGTCTAAAATCCAATCCATACCAATGATTATATCAAATTAAATCATGGGTATGGAGATTAGATCAGTGGATAAAGAACATTTATATTCCCTAATGGGAACTGATTCACAAAAATTTGTCGCAATGATACTTCCCTTAGGATTTCTTACTAACAACTCCCTTGTTAAATCAAATTGGAAATATCTAATTTTTCTAGAAAACTGGGAAAATATGAAACAATACGATGATCTAGAATCAAATAAAGCATTGAATAAACTTGAGGAAACCATTAAATTACCTTCCACTGTGTCTTTCGGAGCTTCAACCTTAATAGTAGGGATCGTATAAGCTTGGATTTGATCCCTTGGCCCTTTTTAGGTAAGTCTCTCTGATGCTTAGGACATTCATTTGCATACTTACCCATTTCTTTACAACTATAGCTTTCAACATTAACAACCACTTTCTTTCCCTTGTAGTCCCGAGCTTGGTGGCCTTTTTCACCACACTTGTAACAGACTCTCATTCCCTTCAGGCAAGTATCAGGGTGTTTCTTCCCATATTTACTACAGGATGGATATTTAACTTTTCCCATCTTCCCCTTATTTCTATTTCTATAGTGTTCAGCAGATCTCTTCTTCTCTTTCTTTTCTTTAAAGTCGTAAGACTTATAGAGTTCCTTTTTTGTCATGATATCACATGAGACAATATCTTTATATGATGAGAAGTATTGTGAGACTAATTTTATTTAATTATTTTATTTACGGTTATTCCATTTTCGGGTTTTCTAACTTGAGGCTTATGCCGAATAAATTTAAGTCGTGCCTAAGGTAAACAATTCATCATGAATGCAACAATTCTCTTGGATTTCTATTATGGGAAACCATTTATGATTTATTACACTTTTTTAGGAAGACTGCTCACACACACTATTTAAAACGTAACATTTTTCGACAGATCATTACGGGCACTCTAGGCCTCGAAATCGCACACCATCTTAGCGCCTCGTCTCAAAATAATTCCATATAATTAAAAATATATATGGAAATTCTTGGACATTACACCCCCCTCGTATCTCATAGCATCCATGGATGCCTCTCTTCAATCATCATCCATCATGCTCAGTTCATATGTTATCACGTCCTTGGCCGGATAATCATACTATCAGGCCAAACTCCCCCCCCCCCACTGCTTGGTATCGAACCTCCATTATATTTATATCATTGTTGCTATCACCATTCCATACCCCCTCATTGAAAATTATAGATTTGAATGTCATCTCCATACAACTTGCATGTGCACAAAACCCCCATACAGCCTTTCTTCCCAATTATTCGTCTTCATCGCCTCTATTGTCATAGGTTTTCATGCCAAGAACCATCACCACTAGCCCTATCTTTACGAGTTTCTGCACCCCCCCCCCCCCCCGTATCTAATATCTTCCATGTATACCTCTCTTCGATCATCATCCATCATGCCCAGTTCATATGTTTCCACATCCTTGGTCGAATGTGCATACTGCCAGAACAAACTCCCCCACCATCACCACTTGGTCTCGTAACTCTACCAAATGTTTCACATCATCACTATCACCATACCGTACCCCCTATTGAGCATTGAATATCTGAACAACAGCTGCATAGAACTTGCATGTGCACAAAACCCCCATGGGACCTTTCTGCCCACTTATTCGTCGGCATCGCCTCTATTGTCACAAGTTGTCATTCCAAGAACCTTCACCAATAGCATTATATTCACTAGTTTCCACCCCCCCCCCCCTATATCTCATAGGCTCCATGGATGCCTCTCTTCAATCATCATCCATTCTTCCCAATTCATATATTTCCACATCCTTGACGAGATGCGCATACTGTAAGGAAAAACTCCCCCACCATCACCACTTGGTCTGGAACCTCCACTAGATGTAACAAATCGTCACTATCACTATACCGTACCCCATGGTTGAACATCGTAGATCGGAGGACCGGCTCCACACAAGTTTCATGTGCAAAGAACCCCCATGGGGCCTTTCTTCCCACTTATTGATCGCCATTTCCTCTTTTGTCACTGGTTTTCGTGAAAACAACTGTCACCACTAGCCCTATCTGCACTAGTTGCTGCAACCCCCCCCCCCCCCGTATCTCATATCCTCCAGGGATTACTCTCTTCAATCACCATCCATCATGCCCAATTCATATGTTTCCACATCCTTGTCCATAAGCGCATATTGTCAGGCCAAACTCCCCCACCATCACCACTTGGTCTGGAACCTCCACCAGATGTTGCAAATCGTTGTTATCACCATACCATACCCCCCCTTTTGAACATCGTAGATATAAATTCTGGCACCACATAACTTTCATGTGCACAGAACCCCCATGGGGCCTTTCTTCCCAGTTATTCGTCGTCATCACCTTTATTGTCAAAAGTTATTATGCCAAGCACCGTCCCCACTAGCCCTATACTCACTAGTTTTCGCACCCCCCCCTAATATCTCATAGACTCCATGCATGCATCTCTTCAATCATCATCCATCATGCCCAGTTCATATGTCACCACATCCTTGGCCGGATGTGAATACTGTCATGCCAAACTCCACCACCTTCACCACTTGGTCTGGCTCCTTCACCAGATGGTGCGCATCATCGCTATCACCATACCATAACCAATATTGAACATCGTAGATCTGAACTATGGCTCCAAACAACTTACATGTGCATAGAACACCCATAGTGCCTTTATTCCCACTTATTCATTTCCATCGCCTCTATTGTCCCAGGTTGTCGTTCCAAGAACCGTCACCACTATCCCTATCTTCACCAATTTCCGCACCCCCCCCCCATATCTCATAGCCTCCATGGATTCCTTTCTTCAATCATCATCCATCACACCCAGTTCATATGTTTCCATGTCCTTGGAAGGATGTGCATACTATCAGGCCAAACAGCCCCATAGTCACTACCTGGTCTAGCACCTCCACCAGATGTCCCACATCATCGCTATCACCATACCGTGCCCCCTGTTGAACACCATAGATCTGAATTCCAGATCCACACAACTTGCATGTGCATAGAACCCCCATGGGGACTTTCTTTCCACTTATTCGTCTCTATCACCTCTATTGTCATAGGTTTTAGTGCCAAGCACCATCACCACTAGCCCTAACTTCACTAGTTTCTGCACCCCCCCCCCCATATCTCATAGCCTCCAAGTATTCCTCTCTTCAATCATCATCCATAATGCCTAGTTCATATGTTGCTATGTCCTTGGATGGATATGCATACTGTCAGGCCAAACTCCCCCACCATCACCGCTTGGGCTGGCACCTCCACTAGATGACGCACATCATTGCTATCACTATATTGCACCCCCTGTTGAACAACATAGATCTGAACACCAGATCAACACAACTTGCATGTGCACAGAACCACAGTGGGGTCTTTCTTCCCACTTATTCGTCATCATTGCCTCTATATTCACAGGTTGTCATGATAAGAACCATCACCACTAGCCCTATCTTCACCAGTTTACACAACCCCACCCCCCTATATCTCATAACCTCTATGGATGTTTCTCTTCAATCATCAACCATTATGCCTAGTTCATATGTTGTTACGTACTTGGCTGTATGTGAATACTGTCAGGCCACCCCCCCACCCACCCCCCCCACCTTCACCACTAGCCCTATCTTCACCAGTTTCCACACCCCCCCCCATATCTCATAGCTTCCATGGATTCATCTATTCAATCATCATCCATAATGCCGAGTTCATATGTTGCCACATCCTTGGTCGGATGCGCATACTATCAGGAAAAACTCCCCCGCTGTCACTACTTGGTCTGGAACCTCTACCAGATGTCGCACATCGTCGCTATCACCATACTGTACCACCTATTGAACATCATAGATCAGAATGTCGGTTACACACAACTTTCATGTGCATAGAACCCCCATAGGGCCTTTCTGCCCACTTATTCGTTGTCATCACCTCTATTGTCACAGGTTGTCGTGCCAAGCACCCTCACCACTATCCCTATCTTCACATAATTTTGATGCGATTATTTAAAAAATTATGTTCATTTATCAAATTAATTTATGGAAAATGGAAATTTTATCTTTATATATAAAAATTCTTAATTGTTGAAAAAATAGCAGTTTTTACATCATATTCAAATTTATGACACTTATAAAAATTTCTTGGGACATTGTAAAATCATTTTATCATTTATATTTAAATAATACTATTTTAAAAGAATATTAAATTAAAAAATATTATTTATGATACCTAATTTTATTATAAATGTGTATATATTTCTAGAAAATTAAAATTATGTTATATTTGCGTCCAAAAAAAACAATTTATCACATTTGTCTCAATCAAAAATATATTTTGTTAAGGAAGAATATTCTCAAAATGAAATTATGGAATAACCATTTTATTTATACAATGTAAATTACACTTTATAAAACTAAGGACTAGACATATAACCCCTAATTATGGTCGCATATTCCCTAATGATAAGGTGTTTAATGTTCATAGTTTCATGGGGTGACTCAGCTAACATCGATTGAGTGGTAATATCCACTAGCATGAAATTATCCCGTATCCGATTTCATTCAAGCTTCACTTATTGAAGCTTGGAATGGGCTTGGTCAGGGCCAAACCCTAGTGATGATACCTCCATCCCATGTTTTGAAAAATGGTATTCAAATGATACAACTCTACTTGTTGAGGCCATTGATTTATATATCAATTATCCTTTTTCATTACTACTTATAAACAATAATTATACTGATAAAATTATCAACCAGGGGTATAGTTTCCAATGATCATATTGACCAATGAATATATTTACCAATGGTCATATTTGACCAAGAGCCATATAACTATTGAATCCTAATAGTCACATTTCCATTTATATCCTATAAATACCACTTCATTCTTTAACTCAAAATTCACAACAATTTCTCCCTAATGTAATATTTTCATTCACTAATATCTTAATAGGTTTAGAAATATTTTTTCCATATATATATAATTTTATATGGGGGTGAGGATTGTAAAAGATAGGGGTGATCCATATTTTATAGCATGCTTAACCTTTTACATATGATATTACATGATTTTAAGCATAATTATACATAATATTACAAGCCAAGGATCGTGAAGTCTAGTGTCTTTGAAGACCAGGTACATAAAACTAAAAACATGGAACTATATATAAACGGTGGGCAGAAGAGTAGTTGGTTTCTCCCGTCTGCGTGCAACTTGAACTGGGCGGCCAGGATGGGCAGCATGTTGGGAATGGGGAGAGGATCCTTTCCATTGGAGTATCTCAGTACCCCTATCTCGATGTGCTGCACAAGGATCAGGGACTTTGACAGGGTGGTGAACAGGATCTCGGGCCGCATTTTGAATTTGAAAAACCACTTTTTGTCCTTCGGCGGTCGGATCACACTGGTGAACAGCGTGCTCTCTGCGATACCAGTGCATTCATTGGCCTCCTCATGCATGCTGAAGGGGGTCATCAGGCGTATTGATAGGATGCTTGCACGTTTCATATGGGATGCTGCAGGTGAGGGTAAGAGACAATGGGTGTCGTGGGATAAAATGGGCCGACCCACAAGCGAAGGGGGGATTAATGTTAAGAGTATGGTGGACACGATCCACTGTATGCATGCGAGGCTATAATGGGAGACCATTGAGGATCGAACCTTGTGGGGGACACAGTCGCATCAGAAGTATAAGTATGATAAAGCCCATGGCGCGGCAAGGGGCTCAGTGTTATGGTCCTTAGTGTTTAATATCATCCCGAATCTTTTACCGCACTTGCAATGGATTATTGGGGATGGAAGCATATACTTTTGGCACCACAACTGGGCGGGCGAAGTGCTGGGTTTTCCGGGTTGCCTGGCCCCGACCATCTCATTCAGGGAGGCATGTATGTACCCCCTATTTTTCAGTTAGTTTCTTGATGGCCCGCAGCAAGAAGTTTTCGACTCAGTGGTTTTGAATACAGAGCAGGATAGATGCGTTTACACTCCGTCTACCACAGGGGGGTTTAACACTAAGGATTTTTGCAGCAGGAGTGCTCCGCAGGGTCAACTTGAACGGGGGCACAACATAGATTGGTGTAATAAGTTACCAACAAAACTCAACTTCCTTACTTGGAGGATCTGGAAGAAAGCAATTCCATCCGATGATCATATTGAACGGATCAGTGTCAGTCTAGCGTCATGTTGTCAGTGCTGCGGGGAGCGAAGCGAGGAGAGTATGATCCATATCTTTTTCGAGGGAGAATGGGCTCGGCACGTATGGAGGTTCTTAGGCTCCCTTACAGGCTGCCTTCCGCGTGAGGGTACGGAAGGGATGGATATAGAACAATGGTTTCAAAAAGATAGCATTACAAAGGAGGAGAAGATGGTGTGAGCTGCTATCTTCAACGTGGCTTTCTGGTGCCTTTGGCAAGCGAGGAACCGGGCCAAGTACGAGGGGAGTAGGTTCACAGGTCGCTCAGTGGTGGCGAATATACATTGTTTGCTGGTCGACTTGCTTGGCAATGCAATCTTTGGGAGGGGGGCATTCTCTCTTGGGGTGGTGAAGAATACCCAAAGGAGGGGTAGCCGGGGCGGTGAAGAGATGCAGGGCAGGTGGGTTCAGTGGTGCCCCCCACGATCTGGCCTTAAACTTAACTCGGATGGATCATGTGTGTTGGGGGACATGCGTAGAGGTGGAGTCATCGGAGACTCCAAAGGTAACTTGGTACTGGACATTGTGGCACATTATGGAAACGGCTCTTCGATGCGAGAGGAAGCTATGGAGGTCCTATCCGGACTCTCCTTAAGCAAAAGAAGGGGCATTTCTATTGACCACATTGAAACAGACTCAATGGCTATCCATGCCGCTCTCCAGGATAAAGGCATTACCCCATGGTCTATCACCTACATTATTAGGCAATGCAAGGCTATCATCAAGGAAAACGCCATAATATCACATACATGGCGTGAGGGGAACAAAGTGGTGGACTATATGGCCACAACTGCGGCTCCTGGATCTCAGATGGTGTGGTTTGATAATGTGTCCCAGCTGAAGCCAGAGGGGGTGAATCTTATTCAGGGAGATGCTCTTGGTTTGCATTATTTCAGGCCCCCATAATATTGGGGTTCCACACTGTTGTTTGGCCTTTTTAGGCCCCCTTATTTATGAATAAAAATAATAATGTTGGATGGATATAAATGTGGAAGAAACATAAAAAACTACTTTAGTAGGAGTCAAGTCTAACTGCCAAGATTGTTTCACATAGTAGCATAAGCCAAGGCTAACCGCCAAGACCATCGCACACAACATCTCATGAGACTTAACCTTAACCAATTCATTGAAGAACTATCTGGGTTCACCCATCTTAACATTTCATGAATATTTTTCCTATATAAATAATCATATATAGTCAATCTTAAATAAAAATAAGGATTACCCTTGGAAAGAATTGCGTACCATAATCATGACACAAATCATAACAGATTGGCATAACAAAAAATGTCCACGAAAGAAGGGAACTAATGTATACATGGAAATTCATAAGGTAAAAATATATACGTATCATGGTGAGTGATTTCAATTATAAGTGACAACATGTATGAAACGCATTCAATAAATTTTGGTATAAAAACATTTTTGAGCGGTTTTATGGAAAATACTATTGAACCTTTAAAATAAAAAAGGTAAAAATACATTATACAAAAACAGAAATGAACCAAAAAGGTTTTCAAAATAAAAAAATTATTTTATAATGATACTTTTGGCTTAAAACATAAGAGAGAGTGCACTTGAAATCGGGTAAGAATCTAGGAAGCTCCCTCAAAACATGTTTTCTTATTAGGAAGTATTGAGGAGGGAATCACTTAAAACATGTTTGTCCCTAAAAGTGAATGATTAAAGGGTCTTGAAAAATGAATTTGGAACATGTAAACAAAATTTTTAAGATGCATATAAAAATATAAGATAACTTCATTTTTTTTAAAAGAATGGTAAGGAAACCCGAAGGAACAAAAGAGGTTTGGTTGGAGTCACTTATGGATTATCAGCATGGTATCGTGCATACTTAAGAGGGATTAATGAGAGAGAAAAAAGGTTTATCATAATTTAAAAATCATGAGGACAGTATGGTGAGGTTCTTAATCATACCCATCACTAGTAATTACACATAAAAGGGAATAACATTGAATACAATCTTCAATAAAAGTGAAACCGAGAGGATCCCTTACCGTAAGTCTGATGGTGTTCTCCACTTGATAAATGACCTGAATAGTCAAATTAGGTTCATTTATTAATAATTAAAGAACCTATTATATATGTATAATATTTAATATAATATTTTTATGATCATTTATAACCATTTTTATTGGTTATGAGGTTCAATTTCATTGTTTGGGTATGTTTTCTTTCTTGGTTTTAATGATCGGTTCACTTATATTCATGTTCGAATAAATGTGTATGATGAATGTGGTTTTACATAATTGAAGTTGTATTTTATTATTGAAAATAAAAAGGTTTACATGGTTTAAAATTTAATTTATTTACTTGGAGTGAAGTTGAATCATTGAATAAAACATTAATGATAAATGCTTGAATTAATTCTGCGATTTTGCTCATAATTAACTTGTTTTGCATTCTTATTTTAAATAAATTGTGAAAGAGGATTATACAAAAATGCATAAGATAAAATAAATATTTAATAGTCTGATTCAACCATAAAAATGGTTTCATAAAAACAATAGAATATGGTAATAGAAATTGATAACCTCTGGTCCTTGAATGCGATAAATTAACACATCTTAGACGGTGTTTTCATTTCTTCGATATAAAAGAATGGGAAAAGAGATATGATAATAAATTATAAAATTAGCATAGTAACATTCAATTAAATTTATGTTACGATATTTATCATACCATTTGGAAGAATGGAGGTGGGGAAATAAAAAAAGAAAAGAACTGGAAAGGAAATAAAAGAATTGGAAAGAGGAATTTACCTCTTGAGTTTATCTCCTTTGAGAACCTCTTAATGGGAGAGGTTTTAGTCTTTTGAGAAGAAAAAAGGCTGATGGACATGGGTAAGGATGTTGGGGAGATGTTTGGGAAGAATTTAAGTAAGGCACAAGGATTTATAGGAGTGAATAGAAGAGGGTAGTGTGGGTTGTTTTTATAGTGGAGGGGAGGAGGGTTTTCATAAAATTATAATCATTAGTTCATTATTTTTTCCATAATACAAGAAATAGTGATGATTCATGTGACCAAAAACAGTAATATGTTCATTTTAGTTATAACAAATGTCCATTTACATCATCCATGACTCAGGCATGATGCATAAATTTAGGTTTTAGCATTTATCATGAATTTTCATATTTCACTATTCAAAAAAAATTCAAGTATTTTAGAATAATCCAAAAAATTCACTCTAACCATTTTTGATGTGTAGAATTAAAAAATGAAATCCATTTTTTCCAAATAATTTATAAATGTGATTAATTTAATTTTGAATTAAAATCAGAATTTACTTGAAAAATATGAATTTTAAAACTATAACTGACTTTATAGTGCTTTCAAAAATTGAATAAGGTATTATAAAATTATCTTAAAACCATAAGAAATAAAATTATAAATTTATGAACACCTTTTATGAAAATAAATTTTCTTTTAAATTAATTAATTAATTATAATTATTTATTTATGACTTACAAAAATACAAATAATTTTACTATGGTCATATTATCACTTATAAGATGACTAAATTTTATTTATATACTCATGGGTGAGGATACTATTTATTTAGATGATTTACTATTCATAAAGGTCATATTAAAATTCATAAGTGCAAGTTACTATTCTTAAGAGTAGGTTACTATTTTCCAAAAAATTACATTTTTCTTATCGGACTCCAAACATCTTACTGATCGTAACGGTGCATGTCAGATTTTTGAAATTCAAAACTCAAAATTGTCAAAATTATGTTTAAAGGTCACATAGCACATATTAGTTCATTGTGTTATAATTTCATGTGATTATATGTCATATTTATAATAAATGAATTTCCATTGAAAAACACTGGGTCATTACATTCTTCTCGCCATATGAAATTTCACCCTTGAAATTTCGTTTTAAATTCTAAGACATAAACATGTGAAGTTACTTTTCCTTCATTGTCTCCTCTAGTTCCCATGTTGCCTCTTTGTACTTATGCTTCCGCCATAGTACTTTCACCAGGTGAGTAGTCTTGTTACACAGAACGTTATCTATGCAATCCAAGATCTTCACTGGCTTCTCCTCATAATAATGACAATCTTCCAACTATGCCACCTCAGAAGAGAGTACATGTGAAGGATCTAGTATGTACTTCCTTAATAGGGATACATGAAAGATATCGTGTACTTTTGACATGGTAGGTGGAAGTGCCTGTCGATAGGCCACAACTCCGACTCAATCAAGGATCTCTAAGTGGCTGATGTACCTTGGACTTAACTTTTATTTCTTCCCCAATCTCATGACCTTCTTCCATGGAGATATTCATAGAAACACCATGTCTCCAACTTTTAACTCAAGGTCTCATTGACGATTGTCTGCAGAACTCTTCTATAGAATTTGGGATATCTTGATGTGATGTTGAATATTTTTCACCTTCTACACAATTTCTTAGACCATTTTAGGTCCTAGAAACATATTCTCATAGACTTTATCTCAATAGGCCGGTGTTCTACACTTTTTCTCATAAAGCGCTTCATATGGTGTCATTCAGATGATCAAGTGGAAACTGTTGTTGTAGGAGAATTCAACCAGTGGAATATGTTGGTCTCATCCTCCTTTGAAGTCCATATATCATGCTCACAACATATCTTCCAGTTTCTAAATAATTCACTTATATTAGAAATTAGTTTGAGGATTATAGGTCGTACTAAAGTTTAGTTCAGTGCTTAGATCATATTGGAGAATTTTCCAGAACATCGAGGAAAATCTCAAATCAGGATCAGATAAAATAGATAGTGGTACTCCATGCAGAGTTACCACTTCTTTGATGTAAATCTATGAAAGATGATCCAATTAGAATTCCTCTTTAATTTTGATTAAGTGATCTGTCTTCATAAGATGATCCACAACGGCCCATATAGCATTGTTTCCTCTTGATTTCCTTGGAACTATAGTGAAAAAGTCCATGGTGATGTTCTCCCACTTCCATGTTGGTATGGGTAGTGGTTTCATCATCCCCTTAGACTTATATCTTTCATCCTTCACTTGATTACATACGAGGCTCTTTGATGTATACTCAAAAATCTCCTTCTTCATATTTTCCCACCAAAACTTCCCTTATAGATCTCGATACATATTTGTTTTCCCTGGGTGGATAGAGAAGGTTAAGCTATATGTGTCATTTAGAAGCTCCTTTATCTCTAGATCAGATGGTATACATAATTGGGACCCAAATCTTACAACTCTATCCATGTAAAATTCGAAATCAGAGGATTTCTCGTTTCTAATAGCTTACACCCTTTTCTGAATGTCCACATCTTTTCTTTGACCATCCATTATTTTCTCCACGAGGGATGGTTGAGTAATAATTTTAGAAAGGATTGATGATGTTCCTCCTTTAATGTCCCCCATGTCCATCCTCTTAAAATCATAGAAGATCAGATATTTTTCAATTCTCATCATTGATAATGATGCAGGATCCTTTCTACTTAGAGCATATTCCACCTTGTTTGCCTTCCTAGGATGGTAGTGGATTGAGCAGTCATAATCCTTGATGAGATCTATCCATCTTCATTGGCACATATTAAGATCTTTTATTGAGAATATATATTTGAGACTCTTGTGGTTAGTATATATCTCACACTTCTCCCCATGGAGATAATGCCACCATATTTTTAATGCAAAGATCACAGTTACCAACTCCAGATCATGCATAGAATAGTTTTTCTCATGGATTTTCAGCTTCCTTGAGGCATAGGCTATCAATTTATCATTTCCAATCATCACATAGAATAACACATTCTTTAAAGCATCACTGTACACCAACAATAGTTATAAACTTTTTGGGAGTGTGCGTATTGGTGCAGTGATTAGCCTCTATTTCAAATCCTTAAAGCAGTCATCACATTCTTGAGTCCTTAAAAACATCACTCCCTTCCATTTAAACTTAGTCATTGGGTTTAAAAATCCTAAAAAGTTCTTCACAAATTTTCAATAATACTAAGCTAGACCTAAGAGGCTGCATATCTCCATTATAGATGTTGTCATGGGCCACTTTTGAATTGCCTTTGTGTTGTAAGGGTCCACAGATATCCCTTTAATGGTGATAAGATTCCCCAAGAATGATACTTCCTCAATCAAAAAATCATATTTATTATACTTTCCATACATATTCTCCCTTCGCAAATTCATTAACACAGTATTCAAATACTCTTCATGTTCCCCCTTACTCTTAGAGTATATCATAATATCATCAATAAAGACTACCAAAAATTTGTCAAGGTAATCTATAAAGACTCTATCCATTAAATCCATAAAAATTTCTAGAGAATTAGTGAGTCTAAAGGGAATCACTTTGAAATCAGAGTGTCCATACCTAATTGAAAAGGAAGTCTTGGGAATATATTCCTTCCTTGCCATTAATTAGTGATATCCTGAACGAAGGTCCAACTTAGAAAAATAACTGTCCCCACGAAGCAGATCAAAAAAATCATCTATCTGAGGTAGGGGATACTTTTCTTTATCGTGATTTTATTGATCTCATGATAATCAATGCATAGGTTCATTGAACGATCCTTCTTCTTGACGAATAGGGCCAGCGCTCCCCAAAGTGAAGCACTCAGGTGTATAAAACCCTTCTCCAGATTCCCTTGTAGATGCTTCTTCAGCTCTTCCAACTCTATGGTGGCCATTATATAAGGTTTCTTTGATATAGGCAGAGATTTAAGAATAAGTTCAATTGAGAACTCAACCTCTCGATCAGGAGGAAGACCAGGAAACTCTTCAGGGAATATATCAGTGTGATCCCACGTGATGGGAATGTCTTCAAGCATGATTCTATCCTTTGTCTCAATCATTTGAGATAGAAATTCTTTCTCATAAGGAATTAATATCCACACATGAGACACTTATTCGAAAGAAGATTTATCTTCCTCCTTACACTTTTAAATATTTGGAGGATGCTTTGGGATGTGAAGATTGATCTCCCTTTCCCAATAGTTGATGATGGATTTTTATAAATATAGACAATTCATGCCCAAGATAACATCGAACTCTACTAAATGTAGTATGAAAAGATTTTCTAGGAGGTTCATTCCACAAATGTTAACTAGGGTAGAGTTATAAACAATGGATTCAATAATTTCCCCATTTATTGTTCTCACAGATAACTTATCCTCTAAATTTTGATGTGGTGATTGAATAGTTCTACTAATCTTGAAAGATAAGAAAGAATGCGTAGAACCAAAATCAAATAGTATGTTCTCTATTCATGAATGAATAACTAGCGTACCTATCCCCACATCGTTGTTTGGCTCTACCTCAGTAGTAGTGATAGAATAATCCATTTCTTATTGACTTGGAGGTTATTGTTGATTGCCTCCAGCAACCCTTGTCTTAGGGAAATTATTCTCATAATACCCAAGATCCTTGTAGTTGTAACACTGTACTACAGGTAGAGTGTTGATCTAAACATTCCTTTCTTCTTCAACATTAATAGGATTCTTCATATCCAGTCGGAAATTTTTATCCAGATGTCCCAACTTTTTACATTTGAAGAAATTCCTGGTTCCCTTTAGATATCTCCCAAGATTCTTCTTCCCACAAATTTTACAAGTGGTATAGTTAGGCTTCTTTCCATCATGAGATTAGTTTGTTGAACCACCCATGTTGTTATCTATTTTCCAGTTCTTTTCACTAGGCCCACAAGACCAATGAAATTATCCAATATCCATTTCAACCTTGAGGGCATAACATACAATCTCCACATAACTGTCAAAGCCTCAAATCACCAACACCTTTCGTAGACTCGGCTTTAATATGCTAAAGAAGCAATCCACCTTACTTTAGGTGTTCATGATAAAGCTAGAGGTATACCTTAGAATCCTTGTAAAGTTTTCTTCATATGCTCTAATGGACTCATATTCCTTATGCTTGAGACTAAGGAACTCACTTTCCATCTTGAGATGGAGGTTTCAAGGAAAATATTTATTGAAAAACATCCTCTCGAATTGCTCCCAATCCATGGAATCAATTTCCACCTTGGGCTTTGTATTCTTTATTATTTTCCACCATTGATCCGATTCCCCATCAAAATGATAGATCACCGGTATGACTTTCACTTCTTTTGAGCACTCGAGGACTGAGAATATCTTTTTAATGGAGTTAATCTACTGTTCTGTGAGGAGGGGATCAGATGATCCACTAAACATGGGAGGCCTTTTCCACTGAAGGATTCAATGGAAACTTGTTTTTTCTTTGGAGGAGGAGGGTGTTCCACATGATTCAAGTTACTATTCATAACATGAGCTAACTGAGCATGTACTTTCATGAAGTTTTGAGCACCTACTCACATCATATTAGGCATACCATTACGTAAGTCATCATGTTTCCTATCACATTGATCTTTGTAATGTGTTCTTCTATTTCCCATCATTAACTAAGAGAAAGAACGTACAATTACAGGTCTTGAATAATTAGCTATTGAGCATAAAAAGGAAACATTGAACATAAAAGGATAAACTTGTAAAGGAGAAGTATATCCTAACTTCTGATTCCCTTAGATTTAAATCTAGGTTATCCTTGGTCTATATTTCTTAACTTATATTCTTATGGTATTTTTTTCATTCCCTTAATAATGTTTTGTACCAAGATTATGAATTTACCAAATCATATCCCCTGGGAGTGTCAAACCAAGAGTGAATAAAGTCACATTTTTATGTACTAGGATACCCTGGGTAAATCCTGAAACTCCTTGTCAGAGTTTTCACTCCTAGGTACATATGTTCCAGAGCCACCTCTACCTGTTAGTATCCATACATGGATGTATTTTCTTGATAAATCAATTAATCTATAATAACCAAAATTTAGGGATGTTTTCTTATACTTTGTCTCGTACTTAAGGTTCTTATTAAAGTTCTATATTCCTAATCTCCAAAAATAACTAAACCATCCTCTAATACCAACTATAGTGACCCTAACCATTTATATATAACATTACATGATTTTAAGTATAATTATACATCAGAGTACAAGCCAAGGATCATGAAGTCTAGTGTCTTTGAGGACTAGGTAATTAAAACTAAAAACATGGAACTAAATATAAAATTTCTTCATTTAGTCTTCACAAATATCCCCTAAATTCCATTGTTCTCATACATCTTCATAGGATGACCTGGGGATAACATGAATAAAGGGTTGATCTAAAAAGCCCAGTAAGGGAATAACCAAAAGAAGAAAGCATTGGATAAAGTAATGGAAGGCATGAAATGATGATATAAAAATGGATTTAATATATGGAACCTTAACATGAAAACATGTAGTCGTAGAAATGTGGAAGAAACATAAAACATGAGATTAGTATGAGTTAAGGCTAACCGCCAAGATCGTTTCACATAATAGCACAAGCCAAGGCTAACCTCCAAGACCGTCATACATAACATCTCATGAGACATAAATTTACCCAATAAATTTGAGTTTTATCTTAGCGCACCCATATTAACTTTTCATGAATATGTTTTCCACATAAATAATCATATATAATCAATCTTACATAAAAATAATGATTAACCATGGAAAGAATTGGGTACCATAATCATGACACAAAGCATAACAGATGGGTGTAACATAAAAGTGTCCATGAAAGAAGGGAACTAAAGTATACATTGAAATTCATAAGGTAAAAATATATATGTATCATAGGGATTTAGGTAAAGTATAAGTGACAACATGTAAGAAAATTATTCATGAAATTTTGGCATAAAAACATTTTTGAGCGGTTTTAAGGAAAATACTATAGTTCCTTTAAAATAAAAAGGGGAAGAATCCTTTATAAAAAACAATAAGTGAACAAGAAAGTTTTTAAAAATAAAAATAATTATTTTATAAAGACAATGGTTTCTTAAAAGGGAATATATAGTGCACTTGAAATCTGGTAATAATTTGGGAAGCTCCCTCAAAACAGGTTTTCTTATCGAGAAGTATTGAGGAGGGAATCACTTAAAACATGTATATCCCCAAAAAAGAATGATAAAAGGGTATTGATAAATGAATTAGGAACATGTACACATAATTTATAAGATTAAAATAAAAAAATAAGATAAATTCACTTTTGGTAAAATAATGGTAAGGCAACCCGAAAGAACAAAGGAGGTCTGGGTGGAGTCCCTTACGAATTATGAGCATGTTATCATGTGTACTTAAGAGGGATTAATGAAAAAGAAATGGGTTTATCATAATTTAAACATCATGTGGAAAGTATGGTGAGGTTATTAATATAACCCCATCACTAGGAATTACATATAAAAGGGCATAACATACATGATAATCTTGAATAAAAGTGAAACTGAGAGGATCCCTTACCTTAAGTCTGATGGTGTTCTCCACTTGATATCAATGACCAGAATAGTAAAATTAGGTTCATTAATTAATAATTACATAACCTATTATATATTTATTATATTTATTATATTATTTTTAAGTTCATTTATAACCATTTTGATTAGTTGTGAGGTTCAATTTCAATGTTTGGGTCTGTTTGCTTACTTGGTTTTAATGACCGCTTAACTTATATTCATGTTCAGATAAACATATATAACGAAGGTTGTTGTACATAATTGAAGTTATATTTTATTATTGAAAATACATAAGGTTACATGGTTGAAAATTTAATTTGGATACTTGGAGTGAAGTTGAATCCTTATATAAAACATTAATGATAAATGCTTGAATTAATTTGGTGATATTGCTCATAATTAACTGGTTTTTCCTTATTATTTTACATCAAGTTTGAAAGACAATTCCAGAACAAAACATAAGCTAAAATGCATATTTAATAGTCTGGTTCAACAATAAAAATGGTTTCATTACCAGAATATAATACGGTAATTGAAATTGATAAACCATCATCCTTGAATGTGATAAATTAACACATCTCGGATGGTGTTTTTGTTTCTTTCATATAAAAGAAGGGGAATGGAGAGATGATAATGAATTATCCCATTATCATAACAAAATTAAATTAAATTTATTTTACTTTAGTTATCATACCATTTGGTTGAAGGGATGTGAGGAAATAAAAAAAGAAAAGAAAAGAACTTGAAAGGAAATAAAAAATTGGAAAGACGAATTTACCTCTTGAGTTTATCTCCTGTGAGAACCTCTTAAAGGGAGAGGTTTTGTTAATTTGAGGATAACAAAGGATGATTAATGTGGGGAAGGATTTTTGGGAGAGATTTTGGTATAATTTAAATAAGTAATGAGTCTTGAGAGGAGTGAAGAGAGGAGGGGAGTGTGGGTGGTTTTTATAGTGGAGGGGAGGAGGGTTTTCATAATATTATAATCTTTAGTTTATTATTTTTCCATAAGACAAGAAATAGTGATTATTATTGTGAAAAAAAATAGTAATATGTGCATGTTAGTTTAAACCAATGGCCATTTACATCATCTATGACTCAATCATGATGCAAAAAATCATGTTTTAGCATTTATTGTGAATTATCATATTTTACAATTCATAAAAAATTCAAGTTTTTTAGAAAAATAAAAAAAATCACCCTAACCATTTTTCGACATGTAGAATCCAAAAATGATCTCGATTTTTTAAAAATAATTTTATAAATATTATTAATTTATTTCTTAATTAAAATCATAATTTACTTGAAAAATACGAATTTTAAAACTATAATCGATTTTATAATGCTTTCAAAATTTACATAAGGTCCTATAAAATTATCTTAAAACCAGAAGAAATAAAAATATAAATTTATGAACACATTTTAGGAAAATAAATTTTCTTTTAAATTAATTAATTAATTATAATTAATTATATATGGCTTACAAAAATACCAATAATCTTACTATGGTCATATTATCACTTATAAGATGCCTCAATTTTATTTATACACTCATGGGGGAGGATACTATTATTTTATCTGATTTTCTATTCATAAGGGTAAGTTTCTATTTATAAGGGTAGGTTACTATTTGGAAAAAAATTATGTTTTTTTATCGGAGTCCAAACATCTTACTGATCGCAACCGTGCATGTCAGATTTGTGAAATTCAAAACACAAAAGTGTAAAAATAATGTTTAAAGGTCACATAGAACTTAGTAGTTCATTGTGTTGTAATTTCATGTAATTATATGACATATTTATAAGAAAATAATTTCAATTGAAAAACTTTGGGTCGTTACATTCTTCCCCCCTTTTGAAATTTCTCCATTGAATTTCCGTTTTACATTCTACGCCATAAAAAGGTGTGGGTACTTTTCCTTCATTGCCTCCTCCAGTTATCATGTTGCATCTTCATACATAGAGTTCCGTCATAGTACATTCACCAGGTTAGTAGCCTTGTTACGTAGAACTTTATTTATATAATCCAAGATCTTCACTGGCTGCTCCTCATAATAATGATCATCCTCCAACTGTACCACCTTTGAAGAGAGTACATGTGAAGGATCTGGTATGTACTTCCTTTAGAGGGATACATGAAATACATCATGTTCTGCTGACATGGTAGGTAGAAGTACTAGTCGATCAGCCACAGCTCTGACTCGATCAAGGATATCGAAGGGGTTGATGTACATGGGACATAACTTTCCATTCTTCCCGAACCTCATGACCTTCTTCCATGGAGATATGTGTAGAAACATCATGTCTCCAACATTGAACTCAAGGTCTCAACAATAATTGTATGTATAACTCATCTATCAACTTTGGGATACCTTGATGTGATGCTGAATGGTTTTCACCTTCTCCACCATTTCTTCGACCATTTCAAGTCCTTACAGTTTATTCTCGCCAACATTATCCCAACACTCCAGTGTTTTGCACATTTTTCCATAAAGGGCTTCATATGGTTCCATTCGGATGCTCAAGTGGAAACTGTTGTTGTAGGAGAATTCAACCAGTGGAAGATATTGGTCTCATCCTCCTTTGAATTAAATAAAACATGATCTCAACATATCTTCCAATGTCTAAATAGTATGCTCACACTGGCCATCAGTTTGAGGATTATAGGTGGTACTAAAGTTCAGTTCAGTGCCTAGATCATGTTGGAGACTTTTCCAAAGCATTGAGGAAAATCTCAGATCATGATCATATACAATATATAGTGGTACTCCATGAAGACTTACCACTTCTTTGATGTAAATCCATGAAAGTTGATCCAATTATAATTCCTCTCAAATTGTGATAAAGCGATCTATCTTCGTAAGATGATCCACAATGACCCATATAACATTGTTTCCTCTATAAGTCCTTGTAAGACCAGTGACAAAGTCAGTGGTGATGTTCTCCCACTTACATGTGGGTATGGTTAGTGGTTTCATCATCCCCTTAGACTTCCTTCTTTCATCCTTTACTTATTGACATACCAGTCACTTTGATCTATACTCAGGAATATCCTTCTTCATATTTTCCTACAAAAATTTCTCTCAGAGGTCTCGATACATCGTTATCCTCCATAGGTGGATAGGGAATGTTGATCTATGTGTGTAATTTAGAATCTGCTTTATCTATAGATCATATAGTACACATAATCATGACGCAAATATTATACCTATATCCTTTTAAAATTTTAAATCTAAGGATTTCACATTTCTAGTAGCTTCCACCCTTTTCTGAATTTCCACATCTTTTCTTTGAGCATCCTTTATTTTCTCCATGAGGGATGGTTGAGCAATTATTTTATAAAGGATTTATGATTTTCCTCCTTTAATGATCCCCATGTACATTATATTAAAATATAAGAAGATCAGACCCATTTAAATTATTATCATTGATAATGATGCTGGATCCTTTCTACTTAGAGCATCCACCACCTTGTTTGCCTTCCCAGGATGGTAGTGGATTAAGACGTTGTAATACTTGATGAGCTCTATCCATCATCGCTGGTTCATATTAATTTCTTTTGGTGTTAATATATACTTTAAACTTTTGTGGTCAATATATATCTCACACTTCTCCCCATAGAGACAATTCCGTCAGATTTTTAACACAAAGATCATAGCTTCCAACTCCAGATCATGTATACGATAGTTTTTCTCTTGGATTTTTAGCTACCTTGAGGCGTAGGTTATAAATTTATCATTTTACATCAACAAATAACATAATACCTTCTTTCAATCATCACTGTACACTACAAATAAGTCTCCACTTATTGGGAGTATGAGGACAGACACAGTGATTATCCTCTTTTTCAACTCGTTAAATATGTCTTCACATTTTTGAGTCCATAAAAACATCACTCCCTTCCATATAATCTTAGTCATTAGTTTTGAAAATCATGAAAAGTTATTCAAAAATCATTTATAATACCTGGCTAGACCCAAAAAGTTGTGTATCTCTATTACATATGTTGGTATGGTCCACTCTTCAATTGCCTTTGTCTTGGAAGCGTCCATAGATATCCCTTTACTGGTGATAACATTACCTAAGAATAATACTTCCATAATCCATAACTCACATTTATTATACTTTTCATATAGATTCTACCTTCACAAAGTCTTTAACATAGTATTCAAATTCTCTTCATGTTCCTCATTTCTCTTGGAGTATATCATAATATCATCAATAATGAATACCACAAATTTGTCGAGGTAATATCTAAAGATTCTATTCATTAAATCCATGAAAATTGACTGAGAATTAGTGAGTCTGAATTGAATCGCTATGAACTCATAGTGTCTATACCTTTTTTTAAAGGCAGTCTTGGGAATATCTTCCTTCCTTAAATTTAATTAGTGATATCCCGACTGAAGTTTTACCTTAGAGAAATAACTAGCCCTGTGAAGCTGATCAAACAATTCATCTATCTGAGGTAGGGGATACTTGTTTTTTATCTTGATTTTATTGATCTCATGATAATCAATGAAGAGGATCCCTGGACCATCTTTTTTTTATGAAGAGAACCGGCACTCCCTATAGTGAAGCACTCGGGTGTATAAAAACCTTCTTCAGATTCTCCTATATCTCCTTCTTCAGCTCTTCCACCTCTACGGTTTCTATTCTATAAGGTGTATTTAATATAGGTAGAGATCTAGGAATAAGTTCAATTGATAACTCGACCTCTCGATCAAGAGGAATACTGGGAAGCTCTTTATGGAATGCATCATTATAATCCCTCACGATGGGCATGTCTTTAAGCATGATTCTCTCCTTTTTCTTAATCATTAGAGCTAGAAATTCTTGGTCATAAGGAACTAATATCCACACTTGAGACACTGATTCTAAAGGAGATTCACCTTTCTCCTTACACATTTAAATAATTGGAGGATGCTTTGGTATGTGAATAGTGATTTCCCATTCCCAATAATTGATGTTGGATTTGTATAAAGATAGCCAATACATGACCATGATAGCATCTAACTCAAATAAAGGAATTATGGCCAGATTTTCTGGGAGGTTTAGTCCAAAAATGCTAACCAAGGAGGAGTTATGAACCATGGACACAATAATATCCCCATTCGATGTTCTCATAGATAACTTATCCTCTAAATTTTAATGTGGTGTTTTAATAGTTCTACTAAACTAGCAAGATATGAAATAATGTGTAGTACCAGAATCAAATAGTACTTCACTATTCTTGAATGAATAACTAGCATACCTGTTACAACATCATTGTTCGGCTCCACCTCAGCAGTAGTGAGAGCATAAGCCCTTCCTTGTTGCCTTGGAGGTTGTTGTTGATTGCCTCCAAAAATCCTTAGCATAGGGTAATTGTTTGCATATTTCCCATGCTCCATGAAGTTGTTACACTGTACTATAGTCAAAGTGTTAATCTGAACCTTCCTTTCTTCTTCCACATTAACATGATTCTTAATATCATGTTAGAAATTTTTAGCCAAATGTCTCAACTTTTCCCATTTTAAGCAATTCTTGGTTCTATTTAGACATCTCCCAAGATGATTCATCCCATAAAATTTTACAAGTTGGATAGTCATGCTTATTTCCATCATGGGACTTGTTTGTTGAACCACCCATGTTGTTATCCATTTTTTGCTTCTTGTCACTAGGCCCATGAGGCCACTGAAATTCTACAATATCCATTTCAACCTTGAGGGTACAACGGACAATCTCCACATAAATTTTGAAGTCTCAAATCACCAACACATTTTGTAGACTCAGATTTAGTCTTCTAAAGAAGTGATGTTCCTTACTTTCGATGTTCATTACAAAGCCGGAAGCGTACCTTGTAAGCCTTGTAATTTTTTCTTCAAACACCCTGATTGACTCACCTTCTTTCATTATGAGATTGAGGAAATCTCTTTCTATATTGAGATGTATGGCTCATGGAAAATATTTATTGAAAAAATTCTTCTTGAATTCCTCCCAATCCATGGAATCAATTTCCTCCTAGGGGTTCATATTCTTGATCAGTTTCCACCACTGATTAGCTTACCTATCAAAATGATAGACCAGTAGTATGACATTATCTTCATATGAGCACTGGAGGACAGAGAATATCTTTTCAATGGGGTTAATCCAATATTTTGTGAGGAGGGGGTCAGATAATACACTAAACATGGGAGGCCATTTCTGTATGAATGATTTAACGACAACTTGTTCTTTCTTTGGAGGAGAAGGGTGTTCCACATGATTCATCTTATTATTCATAACTTGGGATAGCTGAGTAAGTAATTTCATGATGTTTTGAGAACCTATTCCCATTATATTAGGCATATAATTAGAGAAATCATCACATTTCCCATCACATTGGTTGTTGTAAGTTTTCTTCTATTTCCTTCAATTAACTATGAAAAAGAATGTACAATTAGAGGGCTTTAATACTTATCTATTGAGCATGAAAAATAAACTTTGAACATAAAAGGATAATCTTGTAAAGGATAACTATAACCTAACTTGTGATTCCCCTAGATTTAAATCTAGGTTATCCTTGATCTATTTCTTAACATATATTCTTATAGTAATTTTCTCATTCCCTTAATAATGGTTTGTACTAAGCTTATGAATTTACCAAATAATATCCACCAAGAGTGTCAAATGAAAAGTGCAGAAAGGCATGTTTTTTTGTACTAGGATTCCCTAGGTCAAGCCCAAAACTCCTTGTTAAAGTTTTCACTCCTAGGTATATCTGTACCAGACCCACCTCTACCTATTTGTATCCAAACAAGGATGTATTTTCTTGATACACCACTTAATCTATAATTACCAAAATTTTGGGATGTTTTATTATACTTCATCTCATCCTTAAGGTTCTTACTAAAGTGCTCTATTAAAAATCTCCAAAAATAACTAAACCATCCTCTGATACCAAATATAGTGACCCTAACCTTTTACATATAACATTACATGATTTTAAGCATAATTATACAACAAAGTACAAGACAAGTATCGTGAATTCCCGTGTATTTGAAGACTAGGTATATAAAACTAAAAACATGAAACTAAATATAAAATTTATTTATTCATTATTCATAAAGATCCCCTAACTACCATTGTGCTCATACATCTTCATAGGATAACCTGGGGCTAACATGAACAAGGAGATGAGTTAAAAATCCCAGTGAGGGAATAACCATAAGAACAAAGCATTAGCACAAGGAATAGAAGGCTGACATGATGATTTAGAAAGGCATTTAACTTATGGAACCTTAACATTTAAACATATAATCATATAAACAAGGAGTAATATAAATTTTTAAGCAACATAAAACATGACTTTAGTACTATTCAAGGCTAACAACCAAGATTGTTTTACATAGTAGCACAAGCCAAGGCTAACCACCAAGAACCTTGCACATAACATCTCATGAGATTTAACTTTACTTAATGCATTTGAGTGCTATCTGTGTGAACCCATCTTAAATTTCCATGAATATTTTTTCCACATAAACAATAATACATGATCAATATTACATAAAAATAATGATTACCCAGGGAAAGAATTGGGTACCATAATCATGACATAAAGCATAACGGATAGGTGAACACAAAAGTTTCCATGAAATAAGGGAACTAAAGTATACATGGAAATTAATAATGGAAAAATATATATGTATCTTGGTGATTTATTTCAAGTATATGTGACAACATGTAAGAAATGTATTTAGGAAATTCTGGCATAAAAACATTTTTGAGCTGTTTTAAGGAAAATACTATAGATCCTTTAAAATAGGAAAGGGAATAATCCTTTATAAAAACCCATAAGTGAACCAGGAAGGTTTTAAAAATAAAAATAATTATTTTATAAATACAATTTAAGCTTAAAACATAAGATAGTGTGAACTTTAAATAAGGTAATAATTCGGGATGCTCCCTCAAAACAAGTTTTCTTATCGGAAAGTATTAATGAGGGAATCACTTAAAAACTATATATCTCAAAAAGATAATGATCAAAGGGTCTTGATAAATGAATTTGGAACATTTAAAACTAATTTATAATATTCACATAGAAAGAAAATATAACTTCAATTTCGGTAAAATAATGGTAAGGAAACCTGAAGGAACAAAGGAGGATCGGGCAGAGTCCCTTACGGATTATCGACATAATATCGTGTGTACCTAATAAGGGTTAATAAGAGAGAAATGGGATTATAATAATTTAAAAATCATGAATAAATTATGTTTTAGGTGATTCATCATAACTCATCACTAGTAATTACACATAAAAGGGCATAACATAGAGGACAATCTTGAATAAAAGTGAAACATAGATGATCCCTTACCCTAAGTACGATGGTGTTATCCACTTGATATCAATGACATAAATAGTAAAATTAGGATCATTAATTAATAATTTAAAAACATATTATATATGTATAATATCTATTAAAATCCTTTTAAGTTCATTTATAACCATTTTGATTGGTTATGAGGTTCAATTTAATTGTTCGAGTTCGTTTTCTTACTTGGTTTTAAAGATCGGTTCACTTATATTCATTTTCTTATAAACATATATGATGAATGTGGTTGTCCATAATTGAAGTTATATTTTATTCTTGAAAATACATAAGGTTAAATGGTTTAAAATTTAATTTTTTTACTTTGATTGATGTTGAATCATTATATAAAACATTAATGATAAATGCTTGAATTAATTTGGCGATTTTTCTCATAATTAACTTGTTTTGCATTATTAAATTACATCAAGTGTGAGAGAGGATTTCAAAAAAATAAACAATATAAAATAAATATTTAATATTCTTGTTCAATCATAAAAATTGTTTCATGACCATAATAGAATATGGTAAGAGAAATGGATAAACCATTGTCCATGAATGTGATAAATTAACACATCTTTGTCGGTGTTTTCATTTCTTTCGTATAAAAGGAGGGGAAATGAGATATGATAATTAATTAAACCATTATCATAAAAAAATTACATTACATGTAAGTTACTATATTTATAATACCATTTGAGTTAAGGGAGGTTAGGAAATAAAAAATAAAATAAAAGAACTTGAAAGGAAATAAAAGAATTGGAAAGAGGAATTTACCTCTTGAGTTTATCTCCTTTGAGAACCCATTAAGGGGAGAGGTTTTGGCCTTTTGAGGAGACCAAAGGATGATGTACATTGGGGATGATGTTGGGGAGATATTTGGGTATAATTTAAGTAAGGAAAAAGTCTTGAGAGGAGTGACGATAAGAGGGGAGGAGGGTTTTCATAATATTATAATCATTAGTTTATTATTTTTCCATAAGACAAGAAATAGTGATGATTCTTGTGATAAAAAAAAGTAATATGTGCTTGTTATTTCGATCCAATGACCATTTACATCATCCATGACTCAAGCATGATGCATAAAAATCTGTTTTAACATTTATTGTGAATTATCGTATTTTACAATTCATAAAAATTCTAGTATTTTATAAAAATCCCAAAAAATCACCCTAACCACTTTTTATGTGTCTAATACAAAAATGGACTACATTTTCCAAAAATAATTTTCTAAATATTATTAATTTAGTTTTTTACAAAATCATAATTTACTTGAAAAATATAGATTTTAAAACTATAAATGACTTTATAATGCTTTCAAAAATTACATAAGGTCATAAAAAATTATCTTTAAAACAGAGGAAATACAATTATAAATTTAAGAACACCTTTTATTAAAATCAATTTTCTTTTAAATATATTAATTAAATAAAATTAATTATTTATGACTTAAAAAAATATCAATAATTTTACTATGGTCGTATTATCACTTATAAGATGCCTAAATTTTATTTATACACTCATGGATGAGGATACTATTCTCTTAGAAGATTTACTATTCATAAGGGTCATATTACTATTCATATGGGTATGTTACTATTCATAAGGGTTGGTTACTATTCACCAAAATATTAAGTTTTTCTTATCAGACTCCAAAAAACTTAATGATCGCAACCGTGTATATCAGATTTTCAAAATTCAAAACACTAATGTTTCAAAATTATGTTTAAAGCTCACATAGCACTTAGTAGTTCATTGTTTTGTACTTTTATATGATTATATGACATATTTATAAGAAAGTAATTTCCATTCAAAAACATTAGGTCATTACATATTTTCTTATTTTAGATATTCTATTTTATACATTTTATCTTATTTTAATGTTTGGCATTTTAATTGGTTTCATAGATGACAACTGTAATGATAATTGTTAATGAGATAAACAAAATTTGGTTTATCTTTATTTTGATCATGTACAATATTATATAATATATAACAAACATTTATTAGGGAAAACAATGTCATTTAAAAAGTCTAGGTCATTACATGCACCGCCCTTCTCCAGCGGTTGCAAAAGCCCCAAAAGGCCCCCTCCAAACACACAAATCATTTTTCTTTCCCGTGTGATGGATGCCTACACAAATGCCATTTTATTTTCTCATGTATCCAAGATAGGTAAACCTAGCTTGAGGGGGTTGTTATAGTTTATGGTGATTCAATTCCAACATCATACTTAAGTTATTATGTTATCATTATCATTCATTGTAAATAAACACCAAGCACCCCTTAGAGAGGAGTCTTCGATATTGGGTTTACCTCTCCTCTATTCTATCAGTATTTTATAATTATTGAATATAAATATATTACTAAACATTTTTATTGATTATATTAATTTGATAATTTTTTACCTATTAAATTTTGAAAATAAAATCGATAATAATTTCTTTATCATAATATAGTTATATAAATCATATTTAAATATTATCTTTACACATACACACTTATTTTTATATAAATTAAATTATATATATATTTATATAAATTAAATTATTCAATATTACCTTTATCATCAATGAAAAATAGGAGTCTTTCATCAATGATAACATAAATCACTGACAAAAGTTTCCCCTTCATAGTTCCATCATTCAAACAAAACAGATTTAGAAAATCTTCTTGTGGAAAAAACTTGTGTGCTGTAATAGATAGCCCTATATAATTATCTCTTCTTCTATTTAGATACTAATTGTATATCACAATTTTTAAGTGGATGATTGAATAACATCTATTATTAAAACCCAACCCAAGTATCCAACAAGAAGCCCAAATATCAATCATGATGGCATCAGACTACTTTGGCTCACCTCAATGCTCCAACTAATAAAGACTCTTCCTATGCACACCTTCTGAGAACCATTGCCCTATCTTGTTAGATAGAACCACTTATGATTTGTGATCCTCTAGCTACACCTCAACCTTACCCTCATGTTGATCACATATACAGCTCGAATTCCAAGACACCTGGTGCCCCTTCTCACCTATGGAATCTCTCTTGGGTATCATGTTGTCGTGAGACCATGATCATTATTTCTGCCTACGATTGGTTCAACGTTGCCTTTCACGATGATTCCACATGTCTCATATCCAACTATTCTTTCCAAGTTGGTTATTATAGCCTCTTCCACATTCCTTCTAGACATGGCAGAATCCTCACCACCATATGATATCCATCACCACCTGGAACTCTCTATGGCTGAGAATGCAGTTATACACTCTCATCGGGATGCTTTGAAACCTATCTCTTCTTTATCCACTATTTTTAAAACTGGTGGCCCTATTTCTTGTGTATATCATCAACCGACAACTTGGATTCTGGATTCTGGTGCTTCTTATCATCTTACATGTGATGTAGGTATTCCTACTACATATCATCTATTTATCAGTGTCACTGTAATTATTGTTGCTTATGGATCTACAATCCCTGTTGTGGAATTTGGCACATGCTCCTTAACTCCTTTTATTCACCCGGATTCAGTGTCTCATGTTCCGTAAAATACTTTTAATCTTCTCTCCATAATAATACTCACAAAGGACTTCAATTGTATTTTTATTTTTACATCTTATTGTGTTGTATTTCAAGAGCGATCAATGAATCTGGAGCTTAGTATAGGTCGTCTTAGTTATAGGGTGTATATATTTTATACCACACCATCCCTTAATTGTCATCCACCTCTACTCGTTCCCTTGGAATAAATCTTCACCATGGTTATCCACTGGAATCATTCTCACATAATTGTTTCTCCCATTTCAATCCAAACATTTCCTTCCATTGTCAATAATGTAAGTTTTCTAAATATCATCGGGTGATGTATATTCCTCATTTAGTGACAAGTGTAGCTAGACCTTTCGAATTAGTCAATTATGATGTACGAGGACCCTTTCGGGTTCTAAATCAGTTAGGGTAACATTATTAGGTATCCTTTATTGAATAATTATCTCACATTCTATGCCCAAATCGAATTTGTGATCATTCATAGGTGTGTGCTAATTTCAAAACCTTTCACCATGAAATTCACACTAAATAATCCAAGCCTATTAAATTTATTCACTATGATACCATGTAGAAATATACTCCTTACCTCAATGAGAGATATATCCCTTTATTTATAGGTAGATGAAAATGAATACAAGGAAGAGAAAACCAATTTTGGAGTCCAACAAATAATTAGGTCCAACAAATTGAAATAGATTATAGTTTTAAAATAATTTCCATTATTGAGATGATAATAAAAAAAATTTGACAATTGTATTTTAATAGAACTAATTCAAATATCATGAGAATTTACATACAACTCATTTGAGTCATTGTTAAATACCCACACAACCCAAAAATTAACCCATAAATAATCATAAAGATAATTTTCCCAAAATTACACCAAAAATATATGATACATGAATAAGACAATGTAAACTAAATATTTATTTATAAATTAGACACCCATTTTTTATTATAAAATCAACCATACAACTCATCCATGACGTCTAAGTATGTCTTTTAGAATTCTCTAGATTATAATTAGAAACAAGCTTCATATAAACCAACATAATTTTATGAAAAAATATAAATATACTTCCAGACTTAAATCAACACATTATATTGATTTTTTTAAATGTATTTCACCGACTAAATCCCATTAAAAAATTATAAAAAAATAAAGTATCCCAAAAAAAATCATCAACAAGAGTTTTCAGAGATATTGATCATGTTTCACATGTAATGAAATTTTTAAAGACAATCCCTTTATAAAAAAATAGGAGAAATTGAGAGGTAATTAAAAAATATGGTGTTTCACCCATGTGATTCTCTTCCCCTAAATATAAAATCCAACATTGTACTTAATATTTCATCCAAATATGGGAAATAATTTTATAGTTAAAAATCATAATATATTTTTAGTTTAATTTAAAAAAAAATTAAAAGGATTTTTAAGATTCATAACTATCAGTTTAAAGCCATTAAAAAAGTTTACACAACAGCCAATGAGATGGAAGATAGGTTGAAAAACTAAACTTTCCTAAATTTTAGGAAAATTTGTTAATAAATATTAAAGGAAGTTTATGATTTTTAGCTTATTCTCAATCATTTAATTCAACTATACAAAAAAATTATTAATTAATAATCAACACTAAATTATCAAATAAAACATGCATGTTTTAAGTATTTTTAATTTCATAATCAATTCCATTTGAGCACAAAATATAGCATGAAAATATTCTGAAATATTGAACAAGTCCCAATGAGGATCATGAAACTAATAATAGAATAAGAATGCATCTTTTATTTCTACCAAAAAAAAGTTTCTATAATATTTATCAAAAATTATTAGCATGAAATAATCGAGATTCCATCATTAAATTCATCACACAATGAAGATAGAAATAATAATTTATAATAAGTATTACCCCTTGACAAAATAACTTTTTTATCCCATCAGGGTAACCTTGGTTGTTCCCTTTTTTAGTACCTCCATACCATAAAGGTTTGACATTAAAACTAACACTAAATTTTGATATGAAACAACCAAATAAGAAAATAAAGTGATAAAATGACTCCCCTATTATTATTTTGAGTAAAAATGGATTGAAATTACCACTGAACAAACTAAATGAAATTATGGACAATATAGGTAGCATGCAATAGTTTTTTTAGAGAAACTTTAGCTGATACAGGAGAAATAAAATGAATTTAGGTGAAAAAAACACCAGAATAATAATTAATAGAGTATTAATTGATATTTATTATACAAAACTAAAAAAACTAGTGAAAACTAAACTAGGAAAAGATTGATATTTATTAAAAACATGAAAATCATGGGTTTCCTCCAATGTAGTACTAACTATGAAGTCCGTAGTAGGAATCCTCCTTTAAGTTGAACAAAATATAATAGAAAGGTATCATCTTTAAATAAACACCACATATTATTGGTACTTATCATTATAAAAATTAAATACATATGATTAGGAGGTTGAGGTGTTAGTTTATAGTTTCTATACACGGTAAAATTATTTCCATTCATATAAAAATGTTAAAAGAACTTTCTATTGGTCATTATAATTCCCATATTATGAAATTGGAAGCTTATTTTATGTTTTGTTTTAAGGGGGTGTAATTTGAAATTTATCATTAACCTCATATTCTAAAACTTTAAATAATTAAGGACTTGTTCCCAATTTTAGAATTTTCACTACTTAAATGAAATCCATCTACATTTTCCAGTATCACCTCATCAAAAATATATTGTTGGAATAAAATTTGATCATCTACTATTGCTATAACCTCAACATAATATTGGAAAAAATCATGATTGGATAAAATTTTCACTTCAATGCAAGGAATAAATTTATTCATTTCATCAAAAAATAATCAAAATAAATGTGATTTGTATTAATAAATTATACCACATATTCTTATATTTTTAGTCTATTAAAGATGTTAAGGGTCCCTAATGAATATTTTATGGTGAAATTAATTAGTTAATGATCATTAATATACTTAGGCTCAATATTTATCACTTATTTTCCATCATCAAGATCATGTAAAAAACATTTGAGTATTTCGTATCAAAATTGTTAAAATCAATTCTAAATTTATCCGATAAAATATCAATGTTATTCTTTCAATTATTTCAATTATCTTCCTCTAAACCCTCAATATCAATTTATTTATAAGGAAAAAAAATTACTGAAAATAGTTTTTGGAAATGTTTTACAATGAACACTCATCAATTTTCTCTACCGCAGACTCCATCACTACATTTTAAAAGGAAAATAAAATATCAATTGAATAATATATATTAAGATAGAGAAGATGTGATTTAATTTCAAGTACAAAAAAATTAAAATTAAAAATGTTCATATTTATAAAATCTCGACAATAAATTTAGTTTTAAATTAACTTTTCATGGTTTTGTGCCTCTAAAAGAATTTTGTGTGATTTTTAATTGTCGAGTGAATAATTAGTAATTCATGTTTTTCATTGATAATTTCTTTATAAAAATTTTTATTAACAAATCCATGTTTTCAAAAATAGAAATCGAAATGAGTAAATCTTAAATAATAGATAAATATGAGCAGATATAAAAATAGATATAAGATTAAGGAATCTGATGATTTTCTTATATCAGTCCTTCCATTTCAAGGGGGTTCACTAAATTTTTATAGTTGCAACATGGTAGGTGGGAGGTATTGGTATGGGTGGGATCGCATCCTCCTTGAATATTATAGCTTTTATTCAACGACATCCTATCACTCCCCCTTAGGATTCACACCCTAATTTCATACGTGTTTAGAAATTTCCACATTAAAAACCTTTTCTAGAAAAACCCAGTGGAACAAAAATCAAAATAAGGAAAAGAGTACAAACATATAGACTCCCCCTAAAAGATACATTACATTAAAAAAAATTAATCTACACATCCCTATATTATGTAAAATATTTCTAAAGAAAACATTTTTTAAATCCTTTGTAAATAAATATACAACATTATCGCTAGATCAAACATATTGCATGTTGATATCCCTATTCTTCATTAACTCTTATGTGAAGGAGAAAAATTTTGGTGTCATGTGTTTTTTTATCATTCATGATAAAGACTTACTTTAATTTTGTGATGCATGAAATATTATCTTCAAATGATATTGTTGTGATATAGTCCATAGGCAATCCACTTGTAGATCAAATGTGTTGAGTCATAGACCGCAACCAAACACATTCTCGATATGATTCATGTAATGTTATTACTTATGAAAGATTTGAAGATGTTTCAAAGAGTGTCTATTTTTGTGAGATATTAAACATGTGGAAGTTCCAAAAATTGTAAACACAAAACCAGTTTGTGATTGTGCATTATGAGGATTAGATAAATAACCTACATCTGAAAAAGCTGACATCTTCTTTTCTAAACTATTATAATATAATAAACCCAAATCAAGAGTGTGCAAATATAATGAAAAAATATGTTTAATTATTTTCTAGTTTCACTGTGTTGGGGATGAACTAAATCTTTCAAATAAATTATTATAAAATGACATATCAAGATGAGTACAATTTGAATGATACTTTAGTTCTCTGATTGCACAGAGTTATGGTGCTTCTAGACCAACCAACTCCTTATTTTCTTCACAGGGTCAAAATTGATCTTTCTCAATATTTAAATAATGAACAATAATTAAAGTACATAAATGATTATATTTATTCATATTCAATAATTTTAAGTCCTTTTTAGTGTAAATTGAATAATTAAAACATATACCACTTGTTATATGCTCAATTATTAATCCAAGAAAATACTTTGTTTCTCCCAGGTCTTTCATTTAAAATTCATCCTTTAAGTTTCTCATTTCTTTAGTGATATCTTTTGTAGTTACAATGATATTTAAATCATCAAAATAAATAGCAATGATTGCATATACATATGTTTCTTGCTTAATAAAAACACATGGATATATGGGGTTATTTACATACACATTATTTAACAAATATTCATTCATATCGTTATACTGTATATTCCCATATTGTATCCATACAAATATTTCTACAATTTAATTGAATTTAGGTTTTTTTGGTTTTTATTTCAATAATTCTGGTATTCTGAATCCTTCTAGTATTATCATATATATACAACAATCAAGTGACACATCTAAATAAGTTGTCACAACATCCATAAGATTCATATTATCTTTATAAGCTGCTGAAAGTCTGATTAGATACCAAAAATTAATAGCATCTATTACTAGAGAATTTGAATCATTGTTGGGAAAAAGTCCATCAAGGCATCATTGAATCATCTTTGGGTTGGTTTTGTTTGTTGAGAAAGAAGGCCTCGATGTTTTGTGTGTTGACAAGGTGGGTTTATCAGTTCAGTTGGTTGAAAAAGTGGGCATCCATTGTTATTTTTTGGTTCAAGAGATTTTTTAGATAATCCATGACTGATAGAAGAACCTCTACAAATGAATGGATGATTTGAAGGTTGTACAAAAAGATCAGATACAAGATGGTGTTGTTTTCATGTGTTTGTCAAATTTTTGGGCCTGAAAATCAGAAAATGGAAAGATGGGTTTTTGGAAAAGGAAGGTGATGAAATATTGTAGTGGTACACAAAATAGAGGGGTGGAGTTTTTTGTTCAAGAGGTGTTTCAAGATCAATAGCTCAAAAATTGGAAAAGCCATGAGGTGCGCGAAATATTGGAGTAGTGCACAAAATACGATGTTGCGTGGAAGATGTGTTTTCTATGCTCGAAAAGGATTACGTGCTCAAGAAGTGTTTTTCGCACAGGGGTCGATTTTACCTATAAATCTGAGGTTACCTCACCGTTCAAATTAGCTCAAGACTTAGATAAGATCTGATCTTTGGTGCACGTAAAAAATACACATAGGAAGTTGCGTGAAAAATTTGGTGGTTCACGTAAACATTTTTTTTTTGCACATAAAAGTTGATGTTGCACGTAAAAGTTAACATTTCTCCTAAAATGAAGGTTGTGCAGAATTTTTGAAGTTTCAAGAAATGTGGAGTTGTGATTTCATGAAAAAAGGATATTTTGCGCACAAGGCAAGAAAATTATGCGCAAGGAAAAGTAAGGGATGCGTGTAAAATTTGAGGTTTCCCAGTTCAGTTATATGGTAAAGCTGTGTTAATATATGGATGAAAGTAGAAATTTAATAGAGCATCTACATATAGTTGATGATTCAGGTATTCATTCAATTGAAGATACCTACAGGTCTATAAACTGTGAGTGGATCTTTTGAAGAAGTAGTGAGCACACTTAAGTCGAGAGAGCAATGAGCTTTCATATTATTGATGGTTATAAACCTTAAGGGATAGTAAGTCTGCTTTGAAAATTGTAAACAGTAGTGTGATTTTAGGGTATTTGGTACATCAGCACACTGTCGATGTATGTTCCTTGGACATAGCCCATTGAGGGTGAACGAACTAATATTTTTGTGTCATGTGCATGATTTAATTTCTCTTTATATTTTTCTATGGGAAAGAGAGAGAAAATATTTTTTCTTAACAGCGAAACCAAATCCAAATGGGTATAGGTTTAAATCATTCATACCATAATTCACCCCCTCTTAAGGTATTTAGCCTTTTGGGACTAACACTCATCATAATCAATATCAGTTCTATAAGAAAAACCTTGTGTGACAAGATGATATTTGTATCTTAAAACATAATTTCTATCATTAGACTAATGAAAAAAAACCAATTTATATCCAACAGGATTCATAGATTATAGTGTAAGCATGATATGTCTAAAAAATATTCACTTATTAAGTGAATTTAATTCAACTTTCACTAAGTATTTCCATTTATTACAATTAGGTCATTTTTTTACATTCCATAACAGAACTTAGTTTAGGGTATTCATTTTATATATCATGTGACATAGAAACAGAAAATATTTCATTAATATTTTTCACATAAATTTGATTCCATATAACACATGTAGTGGAAAATTAAGATATATTTTATTATTTTCAAAACCATAATGTTTTTCTATATTATTTGTATTCTCTTCATGATTTAAATCATGTTTTTCTTTAAGAGCACTTAAATTATGTGTTTATTCTAGAACACACACATCCATAATGAGGTTTTCAATTATACCCATTCCTTTGAATTTTTTAGAATTTCTATCCTTAGATCCAATTGGTTTTCCATGTTTTAGGCATGTTTTTGATATTTATATAACATCATTTTTTAATTTCATCTTTGGGACATCAATTCTAGTAGGTGCATTTACAACTGCTACATGCGATTTAGTCATGTCCTTTGAATCAGTAAATGAATCAGGTAATTTATTCTATAGTTCTTAAAAATGTAAAATATTTTTCACTTCCATATCACACTTCCAAGTGGGAGCATTGAGAAAATATTTTTTCATGTTCTAGGAAATACCCTCCCTTTGTTTCTTTTATCCCCCTGATACTGAGAATACATCTTCATTGAAATGAAAATCATAAAATCATGATTTTAGTACATAATATTTTTTTGGTTTAAGATATATTATGATGGATGAGGATTCATATCCTATATATATTCCCAACCTCCTTTGAGTTCCTATCTTTATACATTGTGGGGTTGAAATTGGTACATATACAACACAACCAAATTTTCTTAAGTGGGAGAAGTTAGGTCCTTGGACAAATTATAGTTGGTGTGGATAGTGTTTATGATATGCACTTCGTTTAATGTGAATTAATGTCATGCCATGAAAAATTGCATGGCCCCATATAGATCTTATTAGCTTTGTCCTCGTTATTAATTATCTAGCAATAAATTTGATGTGTTTATCATGGATTCAGCTAAACCATTTTCTGCATGCACATGGGAGACTAGATGCTCCGTTGTAATCCCCAATTCAATAAAATAATAATTTACAGCTTGAGAGGTAAATTATCTTGTATTATTAAGTCATTATTTCTTGATAACATAATAAATGAATTGTTCTCTCAATTTAATTATTTGAGAAAGAACTCATGAAAATGATACATTATGTGTTGAGAGAGAACATACGCGTGACCATCTGTTATATACATTAATTAATACCATAAAATATTTAAATATCTCACATGATGGATGAATTTTTCCACATATATCCCCTTGAATTAATTCAATAAAGGATGAAATTCCATCCTTTATTTTATCTGGATATTTTCTCACAATCCACTTTCTAAGATAACAAGACTCATATGGAATGTTTCTTAGTAAAGAGACCTTCTGGGCCTTTATTGAATGTCTATGAGAACTTTCAATTATTTTTTTGATCATTCCTAAATTGAGATGACCAAATTGATCAGGGCAAAAATTAATTATTTTTGGTTCATTCTTTAGAACCATATATGTTTTGACTACTATTATATATGTATAATGAAATCTAGATAATCATTTTAGTACTTTTTATAGTACATGAATATAACTATAATTATTAATGGTAATTTTCATGTACTTTTCATATATATCATATATATTTTGGGTATCATACCCATGATGGTATATATCATTAAAACATAAAAAGTTTCTTTTGGACTTTGGGGAAAAACATCTCTTATGAAAAATTATGTCCCATTAGTTAAATATAAACTCACTTTACCAGTTCCTTCTATTAGATCTGGAAGACCTGATACAGTATTCAAAAATTTTCTTGTTCATCTAAGTTTAGAAAAATATTTTTTATTCTTAATAATTGTGTGTGTTATTCCATTATCTAGTATAAAAAAATATATCTCATTTACGTATTCCATTTCAATACTTCAAATTAAGAACAATAATATTATAAGAAACACCTTGTGAAATTACAACATTATATATATATATAAAGAATATCATAGATACTACGATATCATAGATACTGTGATATCATACATAAAAAATAAGATATCACATATCATAGATACTATGATTTTTATGAATTATTTCTAGCTATATTATCATCAAAATCATAAGTAAAATCATCCATATCTAGGTAAGTGAAATCATCATTTAATGGCTTGTGTTTCTCTGAAAATTCACCTCATTTTATTTACCTTTTTAGAGTGTCTCGAAAAAGTGTGGTTCAATATTCTTTGATTCAAGATTTTCTTTATAGATCTTACATATACACTCTAGGGTTCATAAAAAGTTGTGTCCTATGCCCTTTAGAACCACACCTATACCAATAATCATTAGGATTCTTTATAGTGCTTGAGAATATATTTCTTTTATTCTGATATTCATTTCGAGCATGTCCAGGGTTACAACCATACCCTCAGCCGCATATTCCACAAAAACCACATCCACCATGAGAATCACATCCCCAAATTGTTCCATGATTATTTTCATGACATATATAATTTTCTTTAGGAAATGCTACAATAGAAACAAAATGATGACACTGGTGATTTTTAATCAAAAACTAATTTTCTTATCTTCTACAAGTAATGATGATATGAGATTAGAATATTTTATATACCCTTGGAAGTGATATTTCTGATGTAGGTTGATGTTATATTCATTAAATGTAATATATTTCTTTTCAATAATATTTTCATCTGTAATCCCAATACCACAGTACATTAATTGTGATACAATTATATACATGGAAGAATTGTAATCACTGACCCTTTTATAGTCATGGAATTCTAAACTATTTCATTCATCATGTATCCAAGGATTATAAACCTCATTTTGATTATCATTCCACTCTTTAATACCCTTCCAAAGATTACTTGGATATCAATCTATGAGGTACTTATATTTCAATACCTCATCAAGATGTCTTGTAAGGAATATCATCACCTTTTCTTAATTTTGGATGGTTTTCCAATTATTTTCATTAATTGTTTTCATGAGATCCATTAATTCGAGATACATTTCATCATCCATTTTTCATGGAATTTAATTACTTTTAGTAATATCAAGTGCGATGAATTCATGTTTCTCAAGATTTGACATGATGATAACTAGGAGAGAGAAAAAAATTATTATTATTCAAAATAAGAATAAATGATAATTTACATTTGGGTTAAAGAAAATAAAATGGTATCAAAAACATTAAAATAAGGTTAATATATCATTTAATATTATATATATCCTACCTTTTTCAGTTAATAATTCTTTCATTTTTGGATTTAAAGTAAATAAATCAATACACCACATTACTTGCTTAAAAATTTATTATGTGCAGTGATTTAAAAACTAGGCCATCCAATAAAGAAGTGTAAAATAAATAAATTAAAACCATATGAATAGGTGGAAACCCATCCTTTATGGTGGTAATTAAATAAACCACATAAACCATCCAATCTGACGGTAAATAAATAAGGCTTAATATGAAAAGAATAAATAACTATAACTATCCAACATAGCAGTGAGAATAAGGTTTAAAATAAAAAACCCTACATTTCTCCCTTATTAATAATTCAAGATGATAATATGTTGTGAAAACAATGAAATGAGTAAATTTTAAACATTGAATAATTTTGAGCAGAAATAAAAAGAGATTTTTTATTGAGGATTCTGAAAATTTTCTTATATTTGTCTGTATATTTCCAAGGGGTGTTGCACTGCCCTTTTATATACAGTGAAGCATGGTAGGTGCAAGGATTGGTGGGGGTGGGTAGGACAACCCCATTGAATATTGAATCTATCCATTAGTGACTACCTAAAAATCAATTTTAATTAGATATGGAATAAATAAAAAACAGTATCTTCCACTTCTTTTTTTCATTTTTTCTAACATTTACATGTATATTTTCTTCTAAATCCTTCTAAAATTCTCTTTGTTTTTCAAACATTTCATGTTAATTAAATTCTTATTATCCTTTCAAATTTTCCCCAAGAACCCAATATTTATGTTTTAATCTTTGAATGATATATTTCTAATATTGAGCAATGCTATTTACTTTTTATAAGTTTTGATCGGAATAAGTAATGAAGATTATCATCAATTGTTTCCATGGTAACACATTTTCATTTTTAAACATAATATAATGTTGGTTTTCTTCATATTGACAGTGATTCCATTAATAAGTGGTTTTTTATTACAAGAATGAAAAATGATGTTTTTTTTTTCTGATATTGTGTGGGTAAAACAAAGAGTGGATAAATTGGAGGTTAAAGAAATGGAAAAAACACACAAAGAATAAAGCTTTGCAATCAAAGTAAACAACATGTAGTAAATCAATGTTTATGGATAGAAAAGGGAAGCTAATTGATTCATCATGTAATAATTATTTTTATATTTTAAACATGTAAAATCCATGATTAAAATAATAAAATTAAATATTGAAATAACATTATCATGTTATTCAATTGATTTTATTCATCTTAATATCCTTCAACTCACTTTAACAATTGAATGAGGAAATATGAAAGTGTTCTTCATGAAATAATTAATTAGGCATAGGTATGCCAACAAAAGGTCACAATTATCTTGGTCAAGTATCACATGTGTTAGTACAAGACCCCCCACTATGCATACATATAACAGACATGGTAGGGGGTCTGCTAGTTAGTTCTTCTTGTTATTTTTTGTGGCTATAAAAAACCCACTTTGGGGATTTCAAGGGATATCATGTATTCTGAAAATAGAGCAGCACTATGGGAATACTTTATCTAGATCATTTTTCTATCTCCAATTTTCCATTATCAAGGAGTCTACCTAGGAGGTGGACTCTCCTTGCATTCCCTTTACTGCGAGATTGTTATTTTCCATTTCTCTTTTAATGAAATTGTGAATAATAGTTAAAAACCATTTTTTCAAACTTTTCTTGTGTGTATTTTTTAGTTCAAAACCTAACCATTTGGTGATTCCATTGAGTTTTGGCTTTCTGTGGTTTTATTTTAGTTCACATTGATCTTGATTCCAATTTTCAGTTTGTTCTGGATGGTTATTTCATAATTTTTGTTTGAATTCAAACTAGAATGTGAGGAATGATAGTTTATCTAAAAAAATGTTGCAAGTGGTATTGAAGAAATTGGAAGAAATAGATAAATCATGGGATCATGAGATAACTTCCATGTAGAATAACATGAATCAGCTATTTATCAGTCAGGAAAGGAACTAGAAGTTCATCGTCAAGAAGACATAATAGGCTGATGAATGTGTTACACTTCTATTGTGGAATTTGAAAGAACATATGGTTAATTGAATTAAAATATTGGTGTTGCAAGCTGATCATACAATTGACACCAGAAAATAGTCAAACATCTAGTCCTATTTTCTTATCAACAATGGATTTAGGAGAGAACCTTATGATGTTTATTGGATTTCTGATTCTCCGCTCAACAAACACAATTGGAACACATGTTACAGAGTTTGTCAAATCTACTAGAAAGGATACAGTTTACTATCTAAAATCCTTTGGGGTGGATAACCATGACTGAAATGTAATTATGACTCATCAAGACATTATATTAGATGAAGTTGGCCATGGAGCAACTCTACATGGGAAGATAAATATTATGTTAGTTCTTGTCTTAGTAAAATTATAATCTAGAATCTTACTAGGACATATTTTAGTTGTCAGTCATTGATATATATGGTAAAACAACTAAATAATATCCATTTAGGTACCTTAAAACTTTTTCTCATAATGGTAATATAGATGAATACATCTTGGATTTTGAATATATAGCTTTGAGGATTCCTGAATTTCCCGATTCTTGGTTTTTGAGTCTCTTTTTGTGTGTACCAAAAAGGAAAATCAAGAACAGTGTCTCTAATCATGAACCATAGAATAAATATCACTTATATAATTTGACTAAAAAATAAATAAAGTGTTATTGGTGGAAGGAATGTTGTGGCCTTCAAGTAAGAGTTTGGTGAACCCTCCTCTTCCTCAAGTGGCGGGGTGGGTTTTCCTTGATATCCTTTATATCAATCTGTTTAAAAAAAGAAACTTTAAAGGTGAGGATATTCACCAAACTTTTAGTGATGCAAAATGGAAGGGAATTTGAAATATGAACCTATAAGAGCAATAAGACTAGAAACCAAGGGGTTTGTGTATTTATTTCATCCAGCCTTACACTCCATCGCACCATTGTCTAGATAAATATTTGTGTTTGATGGTTTGGGAATTTAAGATCCAGACACTAGTGGATACATAGTGGATACTACGCAACAAGCACCCGAGTCTTTTGATTTTATAGATCCTCTAGTGTAGGAATTAGTGTAATTTTGAAGTTTTGGAACTTAAATGGCATATTCATTAACATTAGAATAATTTTTTTGGGGGTGTGTAAGAACCCATGTTTTTTCGGACAGTCATTTTGAGCAGAAATTTGAATTTTTGCTATTGGATGCTCATGAGGGGTAAAACGGTCATTATAACCTAACAGATGATCTCGGTCAATTTTTCTAACAGCTCTGTTGGTCCTGAAATTGGGAGTTTACCCTAGGACAGGACTTTGGAGGAAATCTGAGAAGTTCGAATTTCGTCGGAATATATAATATTTAGTATTATTAAATTAAATATTAAATTATTCGTGTAGGTTCTTTTGTCAATAACTTTTAAAAATAGTGTCAGATTGAGATTTTGTCTGGGTCCTTGAGTCCGAAATGGGGAGTTTAGCCTAGGGAAGGCCTAAACTCATGTCGGGCGCTGGGGCCGGGCCGGGCCCCATTTTCTTCCTTTTCTTTTCTTCTTTCCTTTTCTTTTCTTCTCTCTTTTTTCCTACTCCTCCTTGCACATGTCTCATATTCCACTCCTTTGACCGTGACCTATGGGAGATATGTAGTTCGCGAAATAGTGAGAGTTAGAAGCCAATAAGGGTACCGATTCAAAGCTCTCAGCGCGCTGAGTCGGCGTGCAGCAACCGGGAGCCATGAAATCAACTGAAGCTTCGGCGGTTTCTTCCTGAAGGTAGGGATGTTTATGTTTTCACCCTAGATACTATTTAAAAATGTCGTTTTAAGTCTTTTAAGCCTTATATTTCTTGCTTGTGGCCTCTTAAGTCCAGATCTAATGTTTCGGGGGCGAAAACGGGTGTTTCTGGTGTTTTTAGGGTTTTCCCGTCAGAAAACCCAGAATACATGACGTGTATTCCAAGGGTACACACTGTGTGTTCTTACCGTTTGGGGAAGATGAAGTTTTTTAAGTATACGCCGTGTAATTTGAGTACATGCCATGTAGTGGCTGGCTGTTTGGAGTAGAACACGGAATAACGGGTTTTTGGGACTACACGTCATGTACTTTATGTACACGCCGTGTTGTGGTACACAGGCATGTGTTCGGGTGAAAAGGGACACGTCGTAACTTTTTGTGAATAGTACACACCGTTTACAGTAAATTACATGTTGTGTTCTATTACACAAGCAGGCCCATTGTGCTATGGCCATGTCCTCTGGCCATGTACTGCTTCAGTTTAGTAATTTTGAGATATCTTGGGCTCTGGAAGTCAGAATTAGGTGTGTGAGTAGTTGATTCTGAGATTTTTTCCACATAGATTGCAATAGTGGAATACTTTGGACTTTTACAGGTCATATAAAAGGGGTTTTTGGGGTTTATGTTTAAATATAGGGGTTCTTCTTCCACTTATCGAGTTCAGTTGTCACCTGAGATTGAGACATGGTGTGGATGATAGGTTGGGTGTTCAGACCAACTTATTTGAGACCATTAATAGGAGATGAGATATTATATATCTCCCTTAACCCATGATTTAGTGGATGTTTTCCTTGTGAGATGTTCCCTTCTAGCCTATGAGGCTTTGACACCAGGTACTTCTAAGGATCCCCAATGGGATGCCTTTGCTTGTGTGCTGACCTAGGGAGTTCCTTGTAGGATCTATCTTCTATTCTTCCTTTGACAAAAACCATGTTATGGAATTCCTATGTTGTCCTTCCTTTGAGGATCCCATGTAGGATTCCTCCCTTACTCTTTGCTAAGGATCCCGCGTAGGATGCCTTCGCTCGTGTTTACCTGGAGGATCCTGAGTATGATGCCTCCTTAGTGTTTGACTTGAGGGACCCAGTGGGTGCCCATTGTTTGACCAACCCTAAGTTGTTATGTCAGGTTTGGGTAGAGATATTGATTGGGTGTCACCTAGAACCCGTACCAATTGGAAATCCTCTTGGGATTTGGATTTATTGTTGGTTTGGGCGTTAAGGCCACCCTCACTGTTTGATTATATCTGACTTGGTTTTGCTGATGCTGTAGGGTTTACCAGAGGTGCTTCCTTGTTTGTGGCTGGTGAGCCTGACACGAGACATCTTTCTTATTTTTTGGGATGCCTACTATTCCTTGTGTGTCTAAGTAGGTGGTTTGTGCCTTACCTTTCCTTGTCCTTGAGTTTTATGTGAAAATTCCACCAATACCCATGAACGCGGTATTACGTGTTTACCGTTTTCCCTTGTGGTTATTCCTGCCTTGATTTCATGCTTGTGTAGAGGTAAATTGATCATTTTGTGCATAATTGTTGTTCTTGGATGTTTTTCCCATGCTTTGTTCTGTTTACGACCTTTGGGTCTTTGTTAGCCTTGTCCATTTTGCCTATTTCCATGACTAGTGACCATATAATGGAGTAATGATGATAACATGATTGTTTTCTGTAGACTGTTTAGCCAAGTAGCTCTGTAGGTGTACTTTGGTTTGCCAAGTAGCTCTATAGGTGTAATTTTTCCTTATAGCATTATTATGCACTGACTGGCATGGGGTTGTGAGAACCTGGTGCTATAGACTATAAGGGATAGACCGAGTGAGCTTCCCAGAGAGTCTTTGACATTATAGGTTACAATGGATAGACCAATAGAGCTTCCCAGAGTGCCTTTGGACATTATAGGCTACAGGGGATAGACCAAGTGAGCTTCCCAGAGTGACTTGGATCTTATAGACTACATGAGGGTAGACCGGGTGAGCTTCCTCAGAGAGTCTTTACTTGTTGAATTTCTTTAAATCCTTTTCCAGGCTAGAGAAGGAATTGAATGAGTGAGCTTCCTTAGAGAGTATGTGATAGACCTGAAACTATAGAAGGAATAGATCGAGTAAGCTTCATCAGAGAGTTTCTAGACCTTGGGGACACGAGGGATAGACCACATGATCTTCCTCAGAGAGTCCCTGACTACCCTAGACTATAGGGTAATTGACCGAGTGAGCTTCCCCAGAGAGTCTTATAAATTCGTACGACCAAACCAGAGGGGTTAGGCTGAGTGCACTGCCCAGAGGGTTTTTGGTACTTGTTAGGTAGGACCAGAGGGGATGGCTGTGAGTACTTCCCAGAGGGTTACCTATTGTGTTATCTGTTTTCTTGTGTTTGTTTGGTTGAACCAGAGGGGACAGGCTGTGGGTACTTCCCATAGGGTTACTTGTTTTTGTTTATCTTGTTCAGAGACATATTTTCTGGAATTGGCCAAAGCAGGTACATGTTGATGTGATTACGAACTCATATATCGACTTAATGATATATGGCTTGAGTGGCACTACGTCCACTTCAATCCCTTGAATAGGATGTCCAAGAGATCGGGCTTATGGTCCCAATGATCGACTGTTAATATTGTTTCTTGTTATTTGAATCATTTCATCATGAATATTCATATTTATGTATATGTGTATAGTTATGGGACTATACATGTGTACGTATATAGATATGGACATATATGGTGGAACTTTCCCAGTTGATAGGGATCACATACCCTGAGTTCAACTGTGGTTGCACGTTTGGTTTGCTTTCTTTTTTTGTGTTCCAGCTAGGCTGAGCACATTGTTGTTGCATACACTTTTAGCAGCACAGTTATAGGTTGCATGTCAAGGTGCCCTACTGAGATTATTTCTCACCCCTGCACGTGCACCTCAGTGTACGTGTAGAACTTATGTCTTCTTTTTAGGTTGAGCATGAGTTGTATGGTGGATAAGGCTGAGGCCCAGTGTTTCATGATCGAGTGGAGCTGCTCAAGTGGTTTTTCTGACCGGGCTGCTGCAGTTTGATATTGTCTAGAGATTGGGTACGTGGATTGACTCGGAGTTAGTTGCAGAGCCCTGCACTTTTACTTTCAGTTTCTTTGTACTTGTATCTATATGGTCGGCCCAGTGGGTGACCAGTGTTGTATTGTATTGCATAGCTATTCGAGCTTTTACAGCATTTTACTATTAAATCTCGTTCAATTTAAATTGTTTACTGCTTCCGCACTCTTTTTACTTTCCGTTGTGTATGATACTTAGTTATTTATTCTTTTTTCTTACTCTGGTATGAGGACATAGTCTCCCCACTATCACACCATAGGCCCTCGCTGCTAGTCGGCAGCCTCTGGTATATGGGGAGGCACGCTTGGGGCCTTGTGACGAACCGGCTCAGAGCACCGGTTTAATGGCTTCCGGGTCAGGACATTACAAAGTGGTATTAGAGGAGTTTTCATTCCTGGTCTTTACTATTTATGATATGGTAGGTAGGAGTATTAGAAATGTGTCGAAACTTGTGATGGATATCGGGATGGTGTGTCACGAACACTTGTTCCGGTAAGAAGTCCTGGTTGCCAGGGTTTGGGACTGTTGTTCTGATTTTGCGATGTTACGGTTGTATATGATTTTCACCTTGAGCGACTCACATGTTTTGTGGTGTTTTGATTTACTATGGATCTCTGGCTCTTGGACATTGGTAAGATTCCAGGGATATATTTTGACTCTCGGATGGAAAACGCAAGAGGCGTCTCATGCATCATACTAGGCATGTAGGATTCACAATATATAGGCCTTCTAGTGTGTGTTTTTACTGACAACTGAGACCTTTGGGTCTAATTACACATACTTTTTACTCTGATGGCACGTTATGTGGATCTACATTGAGGTGATGGTGTGAGGAAGATGACTTGGTCCTCTTACACAGGTGGTGCAGTGACCCTAGTTGGTCTATGTGGCATGTGATGTCTTTCTGTTCAACCTTTATTGGGTTTTTTAGGTCTATGGTTATCTAGTCGAATCGATGAGAACGATGTTGATAGATACCAAGGATTTTCTTGTGAACTGGACCTCCTTGGGGTATTCTCATATACAGATGCCCGATGGGTGTCAGTTCAGTTTCTCTTCTGCTTGGGTTGTGAACTCCAGGGAGTAGTTCCTTATGAGGATTCTCGAAGAGGATCAGGGCCCTTGAAGGTTGTGTTTCAGTTTCGAATTTCCTTTGTTCGTTGTAATATTTACCAACTTCTGAGAGGTTTTGGATATGTTGGGCTTGGTGGTTAGACCTTTTGACCCAGTTTTGAGGCTTTTTCTGTAGGGCTAGGTGGAAGACCTAGAGACCCTGGGTTTTGACTCAAACCCTTATTGATCTATGTATGTTCTGTTTTAGGGACACCTGGGTGAGAAGGTTGGCCAGTGTTTTCCAATGCCTTTTGGCAGTGTTTGTTTTCCCTACTAGTTTCGATGATTAGGCCTATTCGGGTGCCTGGCCTGGTCGACCAGTGTTTTTGATGTTGCTGTTGTATAGGTGACTTTGTGAAATTTCAGGATACCGTGAAATGGTTGACCCATACTTGAATCCTGGTCGGGTTTTGGAAGGATGTTAGCGTGGATTGGAGGGAGCTAGACAGGCCTTCGGTGAAATCTTAGTGTACTCCTGTAAGAGATGATCATGCGCTATCTTGATTCTTCTTGAGTATGCTGAGAGAGCTTCGACCCTACATCGAGCTCCCTTTTCTTTCCTAATGTTCATCCCTATTGTGAATGTAACATTTTTGGGTTGCGATCTTGAGGCGGTGTAAGGAAATCCATATGGTGGGGAGTGCACTATTGGCCTTTGAGGGTAGTTGTCCTTGTTTAGGTTAAACTTTGGTGTTTTCCAGTGGGATTTTGAGCTTGGAGTTTTCTTTTAAGATTACGATATGGGTTTTTCTATGGTGGGGAGTACCAATTTGGTCGTAGTTGAATGTCTTATGTGTAGAAGATGGCGGTTAATGCTATAAGGTAGGTCATTGGATAGTCTAGATAGCTTGGATGTGCTGATTCTCGGGTTATGAGGATGGTTGTTGTTTCCTTCACTGGGCTTCTCGGGGACGAGAAGGTTTATGGTGGAGAGTTTGTAAGAACCCGTGTTTTTCCAGACAGTCGTTTTGAGAAGAAATTTGAATTTTTGCTATTGGATGCTCGTGATGGGTAAAATGTTCATATTCCCTTACCAGATAATCTTGGATAATTTTTTTGACAGCTCCATTGGTCCCAAAATAGGGAGTTTACCCTAGGACAGGAGTTTGGAGGAAATATGAGCAGTTTGAATTTTGGCGGAATATTTAATATTTAATATTATTAAATTAAATATTAAATTATTCTCATAGGTTCATTTGGAAATAAATTTTAAAGAGAGTGTCATATTGAGATTTCATATGTGTCGTTGAGTCCGAAATGGGGAGATTATCCTAGAAAAGGCCTAAACGCATGTCGGGCGTCAGGGTCGTCCCATGCCCCTTTTTCTTCCTTTTCTTTTCTTCTTTCCTTTTCGTTTCTTCTCTTATCTTTCCTCCTCCTCCTTGCACACATCTCCTATGCCGCCCATTTGGACATGACCTATGTGAGATATGGAGTTTGAGAAATAGTGAGAGTTGGAAGCCAAGAAAGGTACCGATTCGAAGCTCTCGACACGCTGAGTCGGCGTGCGGCAATCGGGAGCAGCAAAATCAACCGAAGCTTCGGTATTTTCTGCCCAAAGGTAGAGATGTTTATGTTTTAACCATATATCCTATTTAAACATGTATTTTTAAGTCTTTTAAGCCTTATATTTCTTTCTTGTGGACTCTTAAGGCCGGATATAATGTTTCGGGAGGGAAAACGGGTGTTTCTGGTGTTTTCACGGTTTTCCCGTCGGAAAACCCAAAATACACGACATGTATTCCAAGGGTACACACTGTGCGTTCTTATAGTTTGGGGAAGACAAATTTTTCTTAAGTACATGCCATGTACTTTGAGTACACGCCGTGTAGTGGGTGGCCGTGTGGCTGGCTGTGTGGAGTAGAACACAAAATAGTGGTTTTTTTAGGACTACACGCCGTGTACTTTAAGTACACCTTGTAATGGTACATGGGCATGTGTTCAGGTAAAAAAGAACATGGAGTAACTTTTTGTGAACAGTAAACTCCATGTAAAGTAAATTACATGTCGTGTACTATTACACAGGCAGGCCCATTGTGATCTGGCCATGTACTCTGGCCATGTACTGCTCCAGTTTAGTAATTTTGAGATATCTTGGGCTCTGGAAGTCAGAATTGGGCATGTGAGTTGTCGATTCAGAGCATTTTTCCACAGATATCACGATGGTGGGATCCTTTTGACTTTTAGAGTTCATATAAAGGGCGTTTGGGGAGTTTTTATCTAAATAGAGGGTTTCTTCCTCCACTTATTGAGTTCAATTGTCACCTGAGAGTGAGACATGGTGTGGATGATAGGTTGGGTGTTCAGACCAACTTTTTTGAGACCTTTAATAGGATATTATCTATGAGATATCTCCCATAAGCCATGATTTAGAGTACGTTTTCCTTGTGATATGTTCCCTTCTGGCCTCTGAGGCTATGACACCACGTCCCTGAGGGATGCCTTTGCTTGTGTGCTAACCTAGGGAGTCCCTTGTAGGATCTCTCTCTTGTTCTTCCTTTGACAGGAACCATGTTTTGGAATTCATATGTTGTCCTTCCTTTGAGGATCCAGTGTAAGATTCATCCCTTACTCTTTCCTAAGGATCCCGTATAGGATGCCTTCTCTCATGTTTACCTGGAGGATCTAGAGTATGATGCCTCCTTAGTGTTTGACTTGAGGGACCCAGTGGGTGCCCGTTGTTTGACCGACCCTGAGTTGTTATGTCAGGTTTGGGTAGAAATGGTGATTGGGTGTCCCCTAGAACCCGTGCCATCTGGAAATCCCGATGGGATTTGGATGTATTATTGGGTTGGGCGTTAAGGCCACCCTCAATGTTTGTTTATATCTGACTTGGTTTTTCTAATAGTGTAGTGTTTACTAGAGGTGCTTCCTTGTTGGTGGCTAGTGAGCCTGAAGTGAGACATATTTCTTGTTTATTGGGTTGCCTAGTATTCCTTGTGTGCCTGAGTTGGTGGTTTGTGCCTTACCTTTCGATTTCCTTGAGTTTTATGTGCAAATTCCACCAATACCCGTGAACGGGGAATTGCGTGTTTACCGATTTTCCCTTGTGGTTATTCCCGCCTTGCTTGCATGCTTGTGTAGAGGTAAATTGATCATTTTGTGGATAATTGTTGTGTTTGGATGTTTTTCCCATGCTTTGTTCTGTTTACAACCTTTGGGTATTTATTAGCCTTGGTCGTTTTTCCTGTTTCCATGACTAGTGATCGTAGGATGGAGTAATGATGATAATATGCTTGTTTGTTGTAGACTGTTTAACCAAGTAGCTCTGTAGGTGTACTTTGGTTAGCCAAGTATCTCTATAGGTGTACTTTGGCCTTATATCATTATTATTCACTGACTGGAAAAGGGATGTGAGAACTTGGTGCTATAGACTATAACTGATAGACTGAGTGAGCTTCCAAGAGAGTCTTTGGCATTATAGGCTATAGGGGATAGACCGAGAGAGCTTCCCAGAGTTCCTTTGGACATTTTAGGCTACAGGGGATATACCGAGTGATCTTCCCAGAGTGCATTGGATCTTATAGACTATAGTAGGGTAGACCGTGTGAGCTTCCTCATAGAGTCTTTACTTGTTGAATTGCTTTAAAGCCTTTTCCAAACTAGATATGGAATTGACTGTGTGAGCTTCCTTAGAGATTCTATGATAGACTTGAAACTATAAGAGGAATGTACCAAGTGAGCTTCCTCAAAGAGTTTCTGGACCTTGGGGACACGAGGGTTAGACCACGTGATCTTCATCAGAGAGTCCCTAACTACCCTAGACTATAAAGAGAATTGACCGAGTGAGCTTCCCCAGCGAGTCTTATAAATTCATACGACCAAACCAGAGGGGTTAGGCTGAGTGCACTGCCCAGAGGGTTGTTGGTACTTGTTAGGTAGGACCATAGGGGATGGCTGTGAGTACTTACCAGAGGGTTACCTGTTGTGTTATCTTCTTGCTTGTGTTTGTATGGTTAAACTAGAGGGGACAAGATATGGGTACTTCCCGTAGGGTTACATGTTTTTTTTATCTTGTTCAGAGACATATTTTCTGGTGTTGGATGAAGCAGGTACATGTCGATGGGATTATGAACCCATAGATCGACTTAATGATATACAGCTTGAGTGACACTACATCTAGTTCAATGCCATGAATAGGATGTCCAAGAGATTAGTCTTATGGTCCCAAGGATCGACTGATAATGTTGTGTCTTGTTATTTGAATTACTTCATCATGAATATTAATATTTATGTATATTTTTATAGGTATGGGACTATAAATGTGTACGTATATAGATATGGACATCCATGGTGGAACTTTCCCAATTGACAGGGATCACATACCCTGAGTTCAACTGTGGTTGCACATTTGGTTTACTTTCTTTTGTTGTGTTCAATCTAGGATGAGCACATTGTTGTTGCATAAACTTTTAGAAGCACAGTTATAGGTTACTTGTCGGGGTTCCCTACTGAGATTATTTCTCACCCCTACACATTCACCTCGGTGTACGTTTAGACCTTATGTCTTCTTTTTAGGTTGAGCATGAGTTTCATGGTGGATAGGGCTGAGGCCCAGTGTTGCATGGTCGAGCGGAGCTGCTCGAGTTGTTTTGCGGACCGGGCTGCTCAAGTTCGATATTGTCTGAAGATCGGGTATGTGTATTTTCTTGGTGTTAGTAGTAGAGCCATGTACTTTTACTTTCAGTTTCTTTGTACTTGTATCTGTATGGTTGGCCCAATGGGTAACCAATGTTGTATTGTATTGCACAGTTATTCGGTCTTTTACAGCATTTTACTGTTACATCTTGTTCAATTTCAGTTGTTTATTGCTTCCGTACTCTGTTTACTTTTCGCTGTGTATGATACTTAGTTATTATTGATGTTTTCTTACTCTGGTATGAGGGCATAGTCTCCCCAATATCACACCCTTGGACCTCGCTGCTAGTCGGCAGCCTCTGGCATACGGGGAGGTGCACTTGAGGCCTTGTGACGAACCGGCTAGGAGCACCGGTTTAGTGGCTTCCAGGTCAGGATGTTACAAAGTGGTATTAGAGGAGTTTTTATTCTTGGTCTTTAATATTTGGTATATGGTAGGCAGGATTATTAAGAATGTGTCAGAACATGTGATGGATATCGGGTTGGTGCGTCGTGAACACTTGTTCCGGTAAGAAGTCCTGGTTTCCAGGGTTTGGGATTGTTGTTCTGATTTTGCGATGTTATGGTTGTATATGATTTTCTCCTTGAGCAACTCACATGTTCTGTGGTGTTTTGATTTACTATGGATCTCTGGCTCTTGGCCATTACTAAGATGCCATGGATAGATTTTGACTCTTGGATGGAAAAGGCAAGAGGCGTCTCATGCAACATACTAGGCATGTAGGATTCACAACATATATGCCTTCTAGTGTGCGTTTTTACTGACGAATGAGACCTTTGGGTCGTCTTACACATACTTTTTACTCTGATGGCACGTTATGTGGATCTACATTGAGGTGATGGTGTGAGGATGATGACTTGGTCCTCTTACACAGGTGGTGCAGTGACCCTAGTTGGTCTATGTGGCACGTGATGTCTTTCTATTCAACCTTTATTGGGTGTTTTTTTCTTAGTTCTATGGTTATCTAGTCGAATCGATGAGAACGATGTCGATAGATACCAAGGATTTTCTTGTGAACTGGACCTCCTTGGGGTATTCCCATATACAGATGCCTGATGGGTGTCAGTTCAGTTTCTCTTATGCTTGGGTTGTGAACTCCAGGGAGTAGTTCCTTATGAGGATGGTCGGAGAGGATCAGGGCCCTTGTAGCTTGTGTTTCAATTTCGAATTTCCTTTATTCATTGTGATCTTTACCATCTTCTGAGAAGTTTTGGATATGTTGGGCTAGGTGGTTAGACCTTGTGACCCAGTTTTGAGGATTTTTCTATAGGGCTAGGTGGAAGACCTAGAGACCCTGGGTTTTGACTCGAAACCTTATTGATCGATGTCTGTTCCATTTTAGGGAAACCTGGGTGAGAAGGCTGGCCAGCATTTTCCAATGCCTTTTGAAGGTGTTTTTTTCACTACTGGTTTCAATGAGCAGGCATGCCGGGTTCCTAGATTGGTCGACCAATGTTTTTTATGTTTCTGTTGTAGAGGTGACTTTGTGAAGTTTTGGGTTACCATGAAATGGTTGACCCATGCTTGAATCCTGGTCGGGTTTTGGCAGGATGTTAGCATGTCTCGGAGGAACCTGGACATGCCTTCGGTGAAATCTTAGTGTACTCCTGTAAGAGACGATCATGCGCTATCTTGATTTGTCTTGAGTATACTGAGAGAGCTTCGACCCTACATTGAAATCTTTTTTCTTTCATAATGTTTATCCCTATTGTGAATGGAACCTTTTTGGGTTGCGATATTGAGGTGGTGTAAGGAAATCCATATGGTGGGGAGTGCACCATTTTCCTTTGAGGGTGGTTTTCCTTGTTTAGGATAAACTTAGGTGTTTTCCAGTGGGATTTTGAGCTTGGAGTTTTCTTTTAAGATGAATACATGGGTTTTCCTATGATGTGGAGTACCAGTTTGGTCATAGTTGAATGTCTTCTGTATAGAAGGTGGTGGTTAATGCTATAAGGAAGGTTTTTGGATAGTCTAGATAGCTTGGTTGTGCTGATGTTCGGGTTATAAGGATGGTTGTTGTTTCCTTCACTGGGCTTCTCGGGGACAAGAAGGTTTATGGTGGGGAGTTTGTAAGAACCCGTGTTTTTCTGGATAGTCGTTTTGAGTAGAAATTAAAATTTTTGCTGTTGGATTCTTGTGATGGGTAAAATGGTAATTTTCACCTACCATCTAATATTGAATAATTTTTCTGACAGCTCCGTTGGTCCCGAAATAGGGATTTTACCCTAGGACAAGAGTTTGGAGTAAATCTGAGCAGTTCGAATTTTGGTGGAATATTTAATATTTAATATTATTAAATTCAATATTAAATTATTCACGTAGGTTCTTTTGGAAATAACTTTTAAACAGAGTTCCGGATTGAGATTTCTTCTGCACCGTTGAGTCTAGAATGGTGAGTTTTGCCTAGGGAAGGCCTAAACTCATATCGGGCGCTGGGGACAGCCCGAGCCCCGTTTTCTTCCTTTTCTTTTCTTCCCTCTTATTTCCTCCTCCTCATTACACACGTCTCCTATGCTGCCCCTTTGGAAGTGACCTATGGTAGATATGGAGTTTGAGAAATAGTGATAGTTAGAAGCCAAGAAGGTTACTAATTCGAAGCTCTCGACGCGCTGAGTCGGCGTGTGGCAACCGAGAGCCGCAAAATCAACTGAAGCTTTGGTGGTTTCCGCCCGAAGGTAAGGATATTTATGTTTTCACCATATATCCTCTTTAAACATGTTTTTAAGTATTTTAATACTTATATTTCTTGCTTGTGGCCTCTTAAGTCCGGATCTAACATTTCGGGGGCGAAAACGGGCATTTCTGGTGTTTTCAGGGTTTTCCCATCAGAAAACCCAGAATACAGGGCATGTATTCCAGGGGTACATGCCGTTTGTTCTTACCATTTAGGGAAGAAAAAGTTTTCTTAAGTACATTCCATGTAGTGGGTGGCCGTGTGGCTGGCCGTGTGGAGTAGAACACGGAATAGTGGTTTTTTTAGGACTACACGCCATGTACTTTAAGCACACGCCATATAGTGGTACATGGGCATGTGTTCGGGTGAAAACAGACATGGCATAAATTTTTGTGAACATTACACGCTATGTAGAGTAAAGTAAACGCCATGTACTATTACACAGGCATGCCCATTATGCTCTGGCCATGTACTCTGGCAATGTACTGCTTCAGTTTAGTAATTTTGAGATATCTTGGGCTCTGGAGGTCAGAATTAGGCATGTGAGTAGTAGATTCTCAGTGTTTTTCCACATATATCACAATGGTGGAATCCTTTTGACTATTAGAGGTCATATAAATGGGGTTTTGGGGGTTTATATCTAAATGGAGGGGTTCTTCCTCCACATATCAAGTTCAGTTGTCACCTGAGAGTGCGACATGGTGTGGATGATAGGTTGGGTGTTCGGACCAACTTTTTTGAGACTTTTAATAGGATATGAGCTATAAAATATCTCCCCTAACCCATGATTTAGAGGACGTTTTCCTTTTGAGACGTTCCCTTCTGGCCTATGAGGCTATGAGACCAGGTTCTTCTAAGGATCCCCTGAGGAATGCCTTTGCTTGTGTGCTGACCTAGGGAGTCCCTTGTAGGATCTCTCTCTTGTTCTTCCTTTGACAGGAACCATGTTATGGAATGCCTATGTTGTCCTTCCTTTGAAGATCCCGTGTAGGATTCCTCCCACACTCTTTGCTAAGGATCCCACATAGGATGCCTTCACTCGTGTTTAACTGCAGGATCCTAAGTATGATGCCTCCTCAGTGTTTGATTTGAGGGACCTAGTGGGTGCCCGTTGTTTGACCGACCTTGAGTTGTTATGTCGGGTTTGGGTAGAGATGGTGATCGGGTGTCACCTAGAACTCATGCCAACTGGAAATCCCGTTGGGATTTGGATGTATTTTTGGGTTGGGCGTTAAGGCCACCCTTACTGTTTGTTTATATCTGACTTGGTCTTGATGATGTTGTAGTGTTTACCCGAGGTGCTTCCTGGTTGGTGGATGGTGAGCCTGATGTGAGATGTCTTTCTTGTTTGTTGGGATTCCTACTATTCCTTGTGTTCTTGAGTAGGTGGTTTGTGCCTTACCTTTAGATTTCCTTGAGTTTTATTTGCAAATTCCACCAATACCCGTGAACGGGGTATTGCGTGTTTACCGTTTTTCCCTTTTGGTTATTCCTACCTTTCTTGCATGATTGTGTAGAGGTAAATTGATCATGTTGTGGCTAATTTTTGATCTTGGATGTTTGGCCATGCTTTGTTCTGTTTACGACCTTTGGGTCTTTGTTATCCTCGGTCGTTTTTCCTGTTTCCATGAATAGTGACCGTAGGATGGAGTAATGATGATAACATGCTTTTTTGCTGTAGAATATTTAGCCAAGTAGCTCTGTAGGTGTACTTTGGGTTCCCAAGTAGCTCTATAGGTGTACTTTGTCCTTATAGCATTATTATGCACTGACTGGCACAGGGTTGTGATAACCTGGTGCTATAGACTATAAGGTATGGACCGAGTGAGCTTCCCAGAGTGTCTTTGACATTATAGGCTACAAGGGATAGACCGAGCAAGCTTCCGAGAGTGCCTTTAGAATTTATAGGCTATAGGGGATAGACCGAGTGAGCTTCCCAGAGTTCCTTGGATCTTATAGAATATAGGAGGGTAGACCGAGTGAGCTTCCTCATAGAGTCTTTACTTGTTGAATTGCTTTAAAACATTTTCCAGACTAGAGAAGGAATTGACTTAGAGAGCTTCCTTAGAGATTATGTGATACACCTGAAACTATAGGAGGAATAGACCGAGTGAGCTTCCTCAGAGAGTTTCTAGACCTTGGTTCCATGAGGGTTAGACCACGTGATCTTTCTCAGAGAGTCCCTGACTACTTTAGACTATAAGGGGAATTGACCGAGTGAGCTTCCCCAGAGAGTCTTATAAATTGGTACGGCCAAACCATAGGGGTTAGGCTGAGTTCACTTCCCGAAGGGTTGTTGGTACTTGTTAGGTAGGACTATAGGTGATGAATGTGAGTACTTCCTAGAGGGTTACATGTGGTGTTATCAGCTTTCTTCTGTTTGTTTGGTTGAACCAGAGGGGACAGGTTGTGGGTACTTCCCATAGGGTTACTTGTTTTTGTTTATCTTGTTCAGAGACATATTTTCCGGTGTCGGCCGAAGCAGGTACATGTAGATGGGATTACGAACCCATAGATAGACTTAATGATATACGGCTTGAGTGGAACTACATCCAGTTCAATGCCTTGAATAGGATGTCTAAGATATGAGGCTTATGGTCTCAAGGATTGACTGCTAATGTTGTTTCTTATTATTTGAATCACTTCATCATGAATATTCTTAATTATGTATATGTTTATAGTTATGGGACTATACATGTGTATGTATATAGATATGTAAATCCATGGTGGCACTTTACTAGTAGATAGGGATCACATACCCTGAGTTCAACTGTGGTTTCACATTTGTTTTACTTTCTTTTGTTGTGTTACAGCTAGGCTGAGCACATTGTTGTTGCACACACTTTTATCAGAACAGTTATAGGTTTCTTGTCGGGGTGCCCTACTGAGATTATTTCTCACCCCTAAACGTGATCCTCAGTGTACATGTAGACCTTTTGTCTGCTTTTCAAGTTGAGCACGAGTTGTATGGTGGATAGGGATGAGGCCCAGTGTTTCATGATCGAGTGAAGCTACTCGACTGGTTTTACTGACCGGGCTGCTGCAGTTCAATATTGTCTGGAGATCGGGTACGTGGATTGGCTCAGAGTTAGTTGCAGAGCCTTGTGCTTTTACTTTCAGTTTCTTTGTACTTGTATCTATATGGTCGGCCCGGTGGGTGACCAGTGTTGTATTGTATTGCATAGCTGTTTGGGATTTTATATCATTTTACTATTACAGCTTGTTCCATTTTAGTTGTTTACTGCTTTCGCACTCTGTTTACATTCCAATGTGTATGATACTTAGTTATTTCCATTGTTTGCTTACTCTGGTATAAGGTAATAGTCTCACCACTATCACACCCTGGTCCCTCGCTGCTAGTCGACACCCTCTGTCGTACGGAGAGGTGTGCTTTAGGCCTTGTGACGAACCGGCTCGGAGCACCGGTTTAGTGACTTCCGGGTCAAGACGTTACAGGGTGAATGTTTTGATACTTACTATAATTAAAGATAATCATAATTTTGTGACCAATACTCTCACTAAAATGGCCAACATGAAGGATTTCCTACCACACCATTCAGAATTAAATTGGGTGATGGTAAGAAAGTCCTATCATAGGGAAAATTTAGTCTTCTCCTAGTGAACAGGGATTAATTAACTTTTTTGTTGATGCTTTTATTTTTTTATACCAAGGGACCAGATAGAGTCTTGGGTATGTAATTTCTTAAGACCTTGGGGTCTTTTTTGACCAATTGGTACCATAAAACTATAGAATTTGAGTGGGAGGGATAGCTAAATAAATTTCAAGGGACCAATAGTATGTTGGATGGCTCAACCAGAATACGATAGTTATAACTAAAATACTCTACCTATTCAAATAGTTGGTTGTGGAAATCTGAGCATAAAAATCACTTTGTCTCTTCAAAACTGGATAAACAGTTTGACAAAAGGCAGATGGACATACTTCTTTCATAATTTCATTCCATGTTTTAAGATCCACATGAGGTTCGTCTTATCTGGATTACTAACCAATAAATCATCCTTGTTTATGGAGCAACTACAGTTAACATACACCCATACAGGTTGGCACCCCAACTTAAGGATGAGATTGAGGAGCAGGTGGCAGCCATGATTTCTAAGGGTATAATAAGATTCAAAAACTATCCCTATGATATTCCCATTATATTAGTTACAAAATAAATATGGTTACTTGTGTTAATATGTCGATTACTAGGATTTGGACAAGATCACAGTTCCAGATGTGCTTATGATAGCTGTGATTAATGAATTATTGGACGAAATACATGGGGAACACCATTATAATAAATTATATTTTAATTCTAGTTTCAATAAAATCTAAATGTTGGTGTAAGATGTGTGAAAGACATCCTTTAAGATTCATGAGGGACATTATGAGTACCTCGTAATTCCCTTTAGTTTAATGAATGTGCCTATAGCTTTTCAATCCACAATGAATAGAATTTTCAGAACTATGTCAGGAAAAATTTTGTTTTCTTGATGACATACATGTTTCTATTCAGGATTGGATAGTTCATATTTAACATATATCCATGGTGTTTCAAACCTTGCAATCTCAGTCCATTCAATCTATTAAGAAGAAATTCTTTTTTCAGTCCTTTGTGGAGTACTAAGGGCATATTGTTTCTAGAGAAAGAATTTTAATGGACTTCAAAATTATTTAATGTATTCGGTAAAGGCCTCAGTCACAAAATGTTACTAGGGTACATAGTTTTTTGGTAAATTAATGGTTATAATATAAAATTTACGTGGGACTATAGAAAAATAGCCAAACCCTTAACAGAATTAACCAAAAAAGGCAGTTTCTTCTACAGTACAATGGTAGATGTATCTTTTCACAAGTTGAAAGCCTGTCTAATTTCTATATTGGTTTTGGCCCTTACACCTTTTGAATATCCCTTAATTATTGAGTGTTATGATTCTAATTGGGGGTTTTGTGCGGTGCTAATTCAAGCTAATTGGATAGTTTCATATTTCAATAAGATATTTTTTTATAATTACTCTTTCAAAGCTGGTTTATGAAAATGAAATTATCACTCTAGTTTTGGTCATTAACCATTGTAAACAATATTTTTTGGGAAAACATTATGTGGTATATACTGATCACAAATCCATCAAACACATGTTAACTCAGTGGATTTCTTCTATCAACCAACAATATTGAAAAACAAAGTTATTGGTCCTTGATTTCTATGTAATTTAAATGTTTGGGAAAACTAATCTTGAAATAGATTCTTTATCCCGGTTTGTTGAAGGGGAATTTCCAGCACCATACAAAGCACTACTACTTTTCTTAGAAGTTTTTAAACCATTTTGGTTAAAACTTTTTAAGGTTAAGAAATAAATTCTATAAGATCCATTACTTATAAAAACATTTCATGTTGTTCAGCAGCAAGACCCTTTCTATCCTAGGATTTAGTTCGGTGATGGTTTTTTTATAAATACAAATTGGTACTCTCCAAACATTTAGTTTTAATTCCAAATTTTTTTCATTATAATCTTTATTATTTCGTGGGAGGACATGAGGGTTTTTATAAAACATAAAAGTGGCTTGCTTCTAGTTTATTTTGTATAGTTATGACACACTTAGTTATAAAGTTTGTCTGAAAATGTGATATTTTTCAAAAAAAACTATCAATTCAAGCCTCTGGAAGGGATGTTGCATCCACTACCAATACTTTCTTTGGTATGGGATGATATTTCAATATATTTTATTTCAGGACTTCCCAATTCCCTTGGTTATGATGTCCTTTTGGTGGTTATTGTTCAATTATCCAAAAATGCCCACTTTGTTTTATTACACCACCCATTTTTGGACAGGGTACTGGAGGAGGTCTTTTTCAAGGGGGATGTTTTGTTACATGGGATACCCATCTCAATTTTAAGTGATCAAGATCCAATTTTCCTTTTTAATTTATGGAAAATGTAGTTCCATTTGGAGGGAACCACAGTTCGGTTAATCTCTTATTATCATCCATAAACTGATGGCTAAACAGAAGTTTTCAACTACATTTTAGATACATATCTACGCTTTGTTTCTTCAACATGACCTCTTTATTGGGCTTAGTATGTATATTGTTAAGAAAAATTACAACACTTCCACTCATTCTTTTTCTAAAATATTTCTGTTTGATGTAGTTTATGGTCTTTGTCCTCTAACACCCTTATGTTATGTGTGGGAGAAAACTCAAGTGGATTTGGTGGAATATACTATTCTTGACTGAGATAAAATGTTTGAAATCCTATGGAACAACCTTCAATGAGCTCAGCAAGTTAGGAAAAAAATTTCTAATCACCACCACAAGGATGTGTGGTTTCATGTTGGGAAGCTAGTTTTTTAAGCTTCGGCCTAATATAGAGATTCCAAAATCTAAGAAACTCAATCCTGAACATGTTTCTTGGAATTATGGGGGTTTTTACGTTTTGAAAATTTTCAAAACTACTACCTATAAAATTTATTTTTCTGAAACCTCTTGTTCTCATCCCATTTTATATGTTTCTCAATTTAAACATGCTGAAGGGGTTGTCCAGAACCTGCCTAACTTCCCACTAGTATGTACAGTGATATTGGTTTGCTGACTAAACTAGATAAAATAGATAATTCCTTCCATGATTTTTATGGTTCTTGCAACCAATATATTTTTAAATATAAAGGGGTTCTTATAGATGAATCTACATGGGTAGATGCCCAATTTATCAATAAATAGTTTACCCACTGCTACCTTGAGGAATGAGGAATATGGGGAGGGTGGTATTGTTAAGGAATGACTCCCCCCCTCACTATGCATACTTATAACAGACGGGGCAGGGGGTGTTTCATTTAGTTCTTATTGTTCTATTTCAAGGTTATAAAATCCAACTTTGGGGATTGGAAGGGATATCATGTATTCATAGAAAATATAGCAGTGATGTGGGAAGAGTTGGCCTAGAGCAGTGGTCTAGCTCTCCACTCTTTAGAAGGAGTCATCCAAGGAGGAGGAGTCCCTTTTAATTCCCCTTATTGTTAGATCAATATTTTCCTTTTCTCTTGTAATAAAACTATGAATAATAGTATAACACCACTATTTTTTCCCAAACTTATCTTGTATATATTTTTTTTAGTTTGTAACCCAACAATAGGTTTCAAATTGTCAACCATATTTAAATGAAAATAATAATAGATTAAATATAATGTGTAGAATTAATTGAATTTATTCTTGAGAAATTAATTAACAAGGTTTTTCATCCATAGCCATTGAAGAAATTTAATCTTAAATAGTGAATATAATTTAAGTTACCATTTTAATTTTATAGTAATTATTATAAAAGAAAATAATATCTCAAATTGATTTAAGATTATAGAAAGATAAAAGAGAAACATCATCATCAATTTCTTCATCTTAAAAAAACATCATCTAGACATTAAGTTTAGGAATAATTTCATGATTATAATCCATAATGCTCAAAGAGGAATAAAATTCAAGAAAAAAGGTAAATAAATCATCTATATCTCATTTGAATAAATACTAGAAGCATGAATAGAGCCCTTTTACTACCATCTAAGTCTAAAGATCAGTCCAGGTTCATCCCCTACTATATATCTCAACCCCCTAGTATTGATTTTAAATCTTCTTCCTCCCTCTTAGTTGATTAATTTAGTGTGTATCTCTATTCTACCATCATAAATGTGAATCTCACTATCCAGTTATATATTCATTTCCCATGTATCAATTTTCCATTATATATATATAATCATAACAAACATCCCCTAAATATAAATCCGACCAGTATCCACTTTTTAAATGAATAACACTCACAAAAATCACCATTTTAGTAGTTCAATTTCACTATCAGTATAGAACAAATACAAATGACTTCATCTTTGATTCAGATTCAATTTAGTATTTAAATCATCTCATAGTATTATAACATCTCCTAAAACAAATGAACCAACAATTTTTTCCAACCAATTAAGCCTGGATGTCATGTCTTAATGAACTTATGAGCAGAACCAACCAAGTTCATCTTTAGCCATTGAACACCAACTCTAAATGAGTGTATGTAAATAATCAAATCAGAAAAAAAAATTGCTTGAACAAATTCAATATATACATTACTCTCATAAATATTTTTAGATAGTAGATTAAATTAACTCAATATTGATTCCAATTATAGAATAGATTTGTAGAAGCTTATTGAGGAAGTAACTCATGTTCCCTAACAGATATCCCTTCATTTATATCTGTTCTTCACTTTAGATATCAATAGGATAGCTCAAATATTAAGTGTATGACTGAATGAATTACATTATTCTAGCCTAACCTTAAATCACTATAATTAATCCCAAATAATAATCCTAGCCCAAGTAATCCACTAAAAAATAAAACATAATTCTAAGTTAAGAAAACATTTTAAAATCCAAACATTATTTTCCAAAATATATTTTCAATTAAGAACATTTAGATACCATTAAAATTAGTTAACATCTCAATATTGATATTCAAAATATATTTTTAATTATATTAAAACCATTAAAAACCAAAGTTCCCATTCAAAATTTTACCCAAAATATGCATTACCAACCACAAAAATTTATTTTTAATACCATCATAAATGACTTAAAACCAATATTTTGTTTCCTTTAAAAATAATTTCAAAAAAATATATATTTTCATTTAATATTTCTTCTAAAAAATATATTTCAATTCCAATAAAATAAGACATTTTTCATAAATTAAATACATTGAAAATCATGTTTTAATGAATAATAATTAAACATAAATAAGACCACTATAAAATTACAATTTTAGTAAAAATATAAACCAATGTTGATGAAAAATGTATGTGGAAAACACATAAAATGGTTTCACAAAAAAATAATTTATAGTGAAACTTTAAGGAAGCATAATATCATGGATATGGTTAGAAGGAATCCAACTATGGGAAGAATATGGATCAATAGGGATATAATGGTTCGCATACTTGTTCTTATGAACCCCCCCCTCCTCAGAAGAAATCCATCCCTTTGGCTTCATTCATGGGAGAAAGGTTCATGATTATCTAATTACAAAATCTGAGTGTATAAATTTGACAAATAATACCATGAGGGGTGGAAATGTTTCTTTAATGATGGATATCATGAAAACCTTTAACTTCATGAGATAGGATTTCACATTTAGATACTTAAGAAAAATCAGGTTCATTGATCTATTTATTAGGATAAATCAATATTGTTTTTAATATTTGAGAATATCTATTTTAGTGGATGACTTCTCCAAATGGTATTTTTCATGATATTAAGGGTAAAGTAAAGGGGGAAAACTTTTTTCTCTCTATTTATATATTATTGAAGAATATATCATTTAGGTTGTTATAATAAAGGTGAGTGATGAAATTATTAATTGAATCCAGGATACTAGAGGCTTGGTTTATCCCTCCCACCTAATATATGTTGATTATCTAATCTTATTTTTCAAAGGGGGTAATAAAAATAGAGAAAATATTCAAGACACATTCATTTAGTATAAGAAAATTGGGTAGAAAATCAGTTTGTATAAATCTCAAATCTCCTTTGAAAAATGATTTATCCAAGTAAGGTTGTATCGTATAATTAAACTACTAGGGGAGTAAGAATGTGTGATTCCATTTATGTATTTAGGAGTATACATTCTTTGGGGTCATACCAAAGAATATAATTTCACTGAAATTATTGATAAAATCAATAGGCAGTAATAATCTTGTAAGGGGGGATCATTTTCTATAGCTGGTATAGATTTTTTAGTGAATTTATTTATAACATAAAAGCCGATATTCTCATAAATGATCTATAAATGAAAATTTAATATTATAAATATGATTATCACTCTTTTGGTTCTTACATTTGATAATAATAGAGACTTGGTTGGGTGGGTATAATTTCCAGTGAAAAGAAGAAAGAATTGTGACCAGGTCTACTTTCTTGTGCTAAGGCACCTTTGTGCATGCCTCGACCTCCTTGTAAGATGCTCTTTAGTGTTCCCTAAAAATTACTTACCAACATATCTGAATCCTTTTCATACACCACGCATTTTCCCTGATCTTCTTCATTCTATATCTATATGAGCTTGTATCCTACTAGGGTGTGAGGAGCGGTAACATCCTTAGATCCATGCCTTACACTCCAATTGTTTATAAATAGACCTCATGGTTACCATTTGAAGGGGGAGAAAATCCAGAAGACCCAAAGATTAAATTTTGGATGATAATCCACTTACATGAGTTCATAAGCCTCCCTCCTAGTGGATTTATAATTAAAACCCTTATGGGGAACTATGGGAACTTGGGGTAATTATGTCATATAAAGGGTTAAGCATTAAAACTTTAGTGAAATACCAATCATTGAAAATTCCTTCAGAACCAAGGAGAAAGCACCCCATGTCATTCTGACCACATCATAGTAGGGCATCATGCACCTGAATTAGACCAAAAAATGAAACTAGGGTAGAACTTCACCCAATCCATCCAACTAGAAATATATTTCATCCATGCTATCCAACAAGGGAAACACTTAACCTAAACCGTCCAAATTGGCTGATATTTCACCTAGGATATTCAATTAGGAAAATACTTCACCTAGGTCATCCAACTAGCATGATATTTCTCCATGGACATCCAACCAAGGTGAAACTTCCCCCATGCCATATTACTAGAGTGAGATTTCACCCAACTAGTGTGAAATTTTTCCTAAGCCATCCAACTAGGGTGATATTTCACCTAGACTATCCAACTAGGATGACAATTTTCCTAGAACTTCCAACTAGGTCATGATTTCATCTAGGCTATCTAACTAGGAATGCACTTTTCTTGGGCCATCCAAATAGGGTCCCACTTTCCCTAGGACCTATAATTAAGAACCACTTCACCCAAGTCCTATAATTAGTTACAATTATACCTTAATTTCCCACCACGAGCACCTATCTATCGAGGAATCTTTCATAGAATCCTGAGATACATGACTCGATTATACACACCAAAGTGCTCCCCTTGGATCATATATTACCTTGATAATGGATCTTCCTAGATTTTCCTCCCAAATTGATAGGGACCTCAAGGGGTTTTAGAATCATGTATTCCCTTGATAATGAGAGTCTCTATCAATAGGATATCAATGAAACCTCAATTGGTTCAAGATTCTCATCTTGGATATCCCATATCATGAATCCTATTAGTCCCAATATCCAATGGGCATATTTGACCCACTATATGATCTAATGATGTATATGGGTCTCCCATCAGGTGTAAGGTCCAAACCTTCCCCAACGATCCATATTCCATGTGAGTCCAGTATTCCATCATTTCTTAGTTAAAAACAAATAGGTGGTGGATGTCCACATATGGGCCTCCTACTTGGTGTAATCCATAAAACCTAACTTCACCTGAATTATCTTCTAGGTTAAAAAAATTAGACATCCTATCAAGTGTAACCCCCAAGACTTACTCTTTATTCCACATTACCCATGATTCAAGTCTTTATTCCTCATCTAGTTACCAATGGACCAAAGGTATACATCCATATATGACCCTCATACTCAGTCTAGGTCCCAAAGCCTCTATTTACACAAATAATATTTTAGGATGAACAAATGGATTTTTCCATTGGGTGTAATCCCCGACCCTTATTCATTAGTTCATATTCATCATGATTATAATATTCATTCCTCTTCCAGATACCAATAGATATGAGGCATAAGTTTATATATTATGATCCTAATGGTAGTAATCCCCAACTATAAATTCTATAGTTTAGTCTAAAATGGACATGATAAAACTAGAAAGATACACTCATGAATAAGTCTCACACTAACAATTTCTAGGCCAATTTACCTAGAAGTCATAGATGGGTGAATTAAACTTCACAGCATATAGTCTATTATGTATGATGTTAAACTTCCTGGAATAGATCTTGGACACATGACCTAAAAAGAAACATCACTTAGTAATTGTTGTACAACTTTAAAAGGAACTACCAAAGTCCTTGTCGCATGAATTTAAATGGTAAGACATGTCCAGTTATGAAACATCGAACTATGTGAGGTTTTCATTACCTTCGTAGAGATATATAAGAACCTCCTATCATGGGCCCAATCCCAACTCTACAACACCTACCACCTCCCTAGATGATGATAAATCCCATAGTGCATATTTGTGCATATTTAAACCTTCATATCAATATAAGAAGATGGAGAACATTATATACATACCAAAGTTCACATCGATGCATGTTGATGATCAATCATTTACATAGAGGTAAACAATATGAATATATTTACTGAGAAAGATTTATTAACATATCTTAAATAAATATTATGGGTATGAGATAGGAATAAAAACTGCTTGAGGGATGAGCCAACCTCTTATCCTCTCAAACAATGTGAATCCTAAGTATCATTGGATTGTACCAATGAACATTTTCCTTTAGAAAAAATGTTTTTACCAAGTCAAAAATCATGGGTGTGGTGGTGTGTTAAAAATAGAATGGAGAACCCAATGTGAAAATGTTACCCATGAAAGAGATCGATCAACAATGCACATTTTACTGTGATACTACATTAGTGAGTTTATTATTTGTGGTTGATTACTCCTTTTAATAATTCCATTCAATTAAAATGAAATCATTGAATACCCTATTGCACAAAAATATACAAGGAAAATCCATTAGCGATCATAGGAAACCTCAGGATGCTACACACCATTAGTCAACCCACCAGGCATATGCCTATGACACCACTTGGTGAATTCCCAGGTCTGAGAACACTTCCCAAATGGATCCATCCTGACATTTGAGGTGGTGTACAAGATATTCTAGGAGATGAAGCCTCATTGACCTCTTTATCAACAAAGGCCCATAGAGAAGTGGGTGACCCATGTGGGAAAATCCAAATTCTTCAGGAGACTTTCCCCAAAGCATGAAAATAATCATGTCCTATTCTATAGGGAGGTGAAGAAGTTTATTGACATCCCCACTAATATTAAAAAGATTCCATGTATAGATTACATAATCCTTCATCATCGCCAATGTTTCACAGCCTCAACCTCTCACAAATATACAATGGATTCCACATCATAGAAATCAATCCTAGTTTTCCAAACTAGGGAAACTAGGATGAGGTTCTATTAAGATTGATTGACTGTTAAAGCATAAGAAGAAGTTAACATCCTTGTTCTTACTTATATCCACAAATTTTTTTGGTATATTTCGAAAGCATATCTAGAGTAAGATTATATCTCTATTACTCTCTGTATTTTTTAATCTTGTTGGTATATTCCAGTGGTGATCAAAGAGAAGGCCCATATTATTGCTCTATTTTAAAAATATTGTTACCTTATCCCAATATAAACAAAGGATGAGGCTCATATCACTTATCATATTCATGATGGTCATTGGCATATTCTAGAAACAATCCAAGAGTCGCCTAAGAGAGTTCCCACTCATGAGGGTCATTATCCAAACTATGCGACCCTAATTATGATCAATGTTCCAACTCTAGTCACCTGGTCATGAACATATAGAATGAAGTCTTTTCAAGGGATGTTTTTAATGTAAATGTAGGTCTACCAACCTATAGATATTGACATTCTTCAGGATCTTTGGAATATTTGACAACAATCCAAGAATATACCAACTCCTAATAAATTTGAGAAGTTAGATATGTTTGGAGAGGTCCTTCATATTATATTTTTTTCAATAACACTGGACGTCCTCCCTAGGGTACCTATTATAGAGGTCCACCTCATGGAATTATAAAGATCAATTTTGAATGAACTCTTTGTGATATTAGTTACAAAGTTCCTCCCTGTAGTATGAAGATAAATAAAATAATAAGTCTTCCCCCATAGAAATTTTAACATCATTCATGAAGGACCTCCCCATAATGTTACTTTTGGAGGTCCTCCATACAACAAGAAGAACACCTAATAAGGAGGTCATCCCATTTCCAACTCATCATCAACCAGTGAACATGAAGGTGATCCATATAGAATTCATTCTAATAACTCCAAAGGTCCTCCCTTGAGCATTTTTTATAGGGTTCCTCCGGATCATAGAGAAAATTTCTAGAATGTAGGTCCTCCCCATGGTGGTATATATGAAGTCAAACATGGTGGTCCTCCCCATAGAACCCATTTTAAATCCCTCCTTGAAATAAAATATCTTCACAAAATAAATGAACCCCCCATGTTGAAGCTACGAAAAGTTTTATCTCATACCAAAAAACACTCATGAAATCAAGGATAGCTACATTAAGTACCTCTCCATCAATCAACAATGTCTCATACCAATAAAAGTGCAGTTTAAGGTGATGATAATTATGTGTACCTACCCTGGACCATTTATCCTTTGATGCAACTGAGAAGATTCTGAGTGATCCCATAACTCTTGATAAAATAGTGGATAAATAACTGATGTGATCAAATATCATTGAAGAACCCCACACAAAGGATAAATATAATTTCATGATCATGTGGAAATAATTGGATGAGGACTGAATATTATTCATGTTATGGCCTATGGAAATTTTTTAATATGACATTATCGAGGTATCAAAAGAGGAGTGAATACATTATCCAAACACAACTTGTGGGTCAATTTCCACCATTTCTGGGATAAATAACTATATTATAAAGAGTATATAAATAATCTCAAGGTTTTGAAAGAGTTTGGATTCAATGTTAATCTAACCACCTTTTATGTGGAAGAAACCCCTAAGTTGGGAAAACATGAGTCTCTCCAGCATGACTGCCTCAATTGTATAACGTAACTTTTCTTTGTAGAAACTGATACCTCATATGACATGTGTATCAATGGGTGGGAAGAATATGGAGCTCTACCTTTTACCCTAATCACTATACAGCAAGGTTTTTTGGAGAAGGAAACTTGTAACATCATTTCTTCGAGCCAATTCTTTGGCCATGGTCTTACCATTATAGTTGATTTGTCTTCTAAATACATACCATTCCTTGTTCTCAGAAGAGGAGTACTCGATGATAGAATGGTCATTGATAGAATCCTACATTAGGCTTCCACGAAAGTCAAGCAGACTTAACATCTGTGGAAGACAAAACCTAAAATCATGGAGAAACCCTAGATGGTGAGTATCTCTTACTAGGAGAATGATATAAACTGTAACTAATTATACTAGACTGTCATCCAAACTGACACCTGATTTAGCCCAGGACAAGGCTCGAGAGGTGTTATCAATCCTCTTGAGCTAGTGAATAGTTCCAAGAATCAAAGATATCATTGTGGTAATGATTTATCCTAGTAAGATCCAGAGTCAAACAACAAAAATAGATCACTTATCATAAACCAATGATAAATAAACATTAATAAATACAAATATAAGATCCAAATACAAAATAATTAAAAAAAATGAAAACTACAATACTAAACTGAAACAAAACCGAAACATGACCAGATCTCCATGTGACTATTGGGTCACCACTATACACAAGACCAACCTACAATATAAGAGAACCTGAATAGAAACTAAACCTATAAAACAACTTAGTCTACTAATGCTGATTGGAACAATTAGGGCATGGGCATAAATAGATTAGTAGGTAAGCACCACATAATCCATACATTTCCATTCCCAAAATAGTCTTTAAGCACTAGTTTGAAATAAATTTATAAAAAAAAGGTTTTAACCTTTAAAGAACCAAACACAACTTTTCCATAAAATTTACTTCTATAACAACAAACACACACACACACAAATTTTATTTTTAAAATAGTTTTCCATTTCAAAACCCAATTCAAGATCCAAAACCCAAATAAAACCCAAATAAGGTGATCAATGAACTATGCTGAAAATAAAAGAAACATTATAAGTAGGTAGAAACTAGAAAAGTAGATAATCTTGCATAGAAGAATAAATATAACATAGAAAAAAGTGATCATTAGAATTTCCTAAAAATCACTAGAAAATATTCATGCAGACACTCAGATCAGAATCACCTTCTGTCATATGGTGCAGCTCCATAGTAAATAACCAACCTAACTTTACTGAACTAGCCTCACCAGTGGCACAACCCCCCTGGCCTCCCTACAAGGGGGTACAAAACCATTTAATCAGGGTCAGCAAGAAACTATCACTCGACCCTCTAGATGGCATCTAGAAAACTCATGATATTACTATGTGGAGAATGAGGAGGTAATCACATTCATGGAATTAACCGATAACCCACAGATGCCACCATGATTACCTAGCCCAAACATTAACACTGACTATGTGGAGTCCCTCTCTATGGAGGAAAACCCATAGGGGTTCCCATCACACATCGAACCATCCAAAAGTTTCAATTGGGCCTACATGTCACATGTGTTTCAAAACCAATTTCCAAAACATCACAAAATTCTAATCGGGACTTCATTGTCATTTAGTTGCCAAACCATACCCCAAAGATTCAAAACTTCCATAAATTTTAAGAAAAACATTAGAAACCACATTTTAGTTCATTTTAAATCCAAATAACCATTTAAGAACTAAATGGATTTTAGAAGAACCATTTGGAAATAGAAGGACTAAAGGAGAAAAGATGGAAGAAAGAAATGTGTTTTTAAAATCCAGGGTTCAAGGAGATCATCATCATAGAAGCCCATTTTTATTTGTGTACCAATCCATATGTGCACCTCTTTTACAAATATATGGTCTAAAATCTATTGGCACACTTTTTGGATTCCATAAAATACAGAAGGATTCAATTAAGAATCCCAAAGATCTTAACAACCCATTACAAGAATCCACACATAAACAATGAACCATAAAAGACACAAAAATCCACACACATGACCCAATTCACAAATAAACCAAGTTCCCAATGCATAAGGAAGGTTAAACACAACCTAAATCACACAATTCTATCTTTTAGGGATAATTGGCAGATTATCACACACTTTACATACATAAATATAGGCATAATTGTAGATTCCTGTTGAAACCCCATTTTCTTGAAATTTCCATTATGGAAACACCATAACAATTCAATGTAAAACACCACAGGTATAATTACCTAATTTAGAAATAATTTAGTAAATCTCGAGCATCAATGGAATGTTTTAAAAAGAAAAATAATGGAAACACCTACCTTAATGGAATGAGAATGAAATGAAACTTCAAGAGAGGGAAGAACTAATCCCAAGAACCGGTACGCACACCCTAATGTCCAAGAAATATGGTCCAAATATTAACCCTAACCCCTAGGTTTTTTCGAAGAGAGAACCAAGGCTAGAGAAACTAGGAAACCAATATAGAAGAAGAATAATATAAAATTAACCAAAAATAAAAATGGATACTCACCTAGAATTCATAGAGGGGAACCGAGGGAGGAGGAGGAACCAAGGTAGGGGAGATTGGGAGGCCTCTCATGTTCCTAGGTCAATCAAGGGGTGGATAAACCCAAAATGGGTTTTAATTAGGGGATGGAAAACTATGAATTTCATGTTATAAGAAATCTAGGAAAGTCACATTGTTTTTTCACACACTTTTCCAAATAGTTCAATAAATGTGTTCACCCTATTGGAGGAGGAGGAAACTCGCACAGTCTAGCAACACAATTTGAGAAATTGTGTACCAGCATTGCACCTTGCCTCTGTCATTTTGATATATCTAACCCGAACCCATTCCACGTAGTTTCATCTAATCATTGGAAAGTTGTGTTCCTTGTCCCTGACACTAAAAGAAGATCACACAGTTTCTACTTGGCCTTGAATGGTTTCGGTCAAATCATACTAGTCGAACCGTGCAAGAAAAAATGAATTGGAAACATCCTCTACCTTAACCATCCACATAGTTTCTCTCCAAACTCTGCACACACACCATGTATAAGGCCAAAACACACCAGAAACCTCTATAACTCAAACGATCACACCATCAACTCGACATAAACCTCAACCAATGGATAAAAACCAAAAAAAATAATAACATAAATTAAAAATAATTGTGAGGGTATTAAAATTATCCCCACTAAAAAACATTCTTCCCCAAGAAATTCCCTCATCCGAATGAGGAAAAAAACATGAACTTGAAACTAAATGAAATAGAACAAGACCATGGACCTTGGTGTGGCCTTTCACTCCCGAATTCGCACCAATCCATATCTAGATAAAGAAACAAAAAGGATATTTATAGTGGGTATCCCCACTACAAGAAACCAATTAGCATCGTCCAACATTAGGACTAGGAACTCCCAACATGAATCAACACAAAAACCTCCATCATAGACTGGACCACAAACACAGGAGGAAACCCATAGACGAAACTCAAACCAAGCATTGAGCCAAACTTCTATTCATCATTTACATAAGAAAAAAATGCCTCCAAATAAAACACAATAAAAAACCAAGACCTATCTAAAAAAAGGTTAAGCACACATAAGAAAGAACAATTAAGAAAATAATCACATCCAAAAAGGAACAACAATTATAATTATAGATGCACAAGGCCACCAATATTTTTACAATAAGGAGGAACTTATCAAAACTAAGAAAAATACAACTGATGAACTTAACCTGTTCATACTCTAGTATAGGATCTAAAAGAGGGACCATGGTTCCCCACAAGTAATGATTAATTGCTGAATGATAAGCTTCACTTTTGGGCCTATGGTTGGATCCCTCATGTCTTAAAGAATTTGATTCCCTGTATTTAGGAGCTAAAAACCTCCACCTAAGACTTCCTCTTCTTGTAGTGCCACTTGAATAAATTCTATAGATGACCCAAATGGCCACATCAACGACAATTCTTCATAGGATTATGGCAAGATAGATTCAAATTCCCAAACCGACCACACTGGAAGAAAATGACTGAAAAAACTAATGAAAATGAATTTGGAACAAATAAATTATACCCCTTATTTATTTTTTCCACTAGTATACACATCTCAATAGATAAAAAACCTTCCACAAGCACTAATAGAAACCAAATTTTCAATGGTTCCAGACTACACTCTAGGAACCAACTCGACTAGGAACCCCATATCCATTAAATTATCAAACTGAACTTCCCTAGACCAGATAACATACTTTTTTATTTATGGATGAAGACCCCCGATGAAAAGAGGATCTTTTAGAAGATACTATCACATGATCTCTGGAGAAAAATAAACCACCTCTTCAAAACAATCAATATAAGCCTTCGTCGTATGATGACCATGGAGAATACCCAAGATCTCCACCACATTCTTCACATTAACCTCCTAAGGTATGAACCATCAGATAAAAGTGGAATTAAAAAACTCCAAATAAATCTTGACTTGAAAATATGATGTGACAATCACCTTCCACTAAACAGAATTTTGATCCTCAAAAGAATCTAGAATAGATCATACCCTCATGAATTCGGGAGTTCCTAATGACTTCAATACAATTTTATCTTCCTCAAGACCATCCATATACTCTAATAAACCTTCATCACCATGGAATACTAGAAACAACTGAGAAGAACTTGACTCTACCACCCCATTAGGAGCCTTAGTTGGGTAAACAACTAGGCAAGACTCACTAGGAACCTCTAGGACCTTTCTGGGTGGAATAATCTAAATATCACAAAATCCTGAAACCAAACCAACATCAAACAAAAACTTGACCAAAAAGGACATTTGAAACTAAAAAACTAAAATGATAAAACTAAAACACCATAGATCAAAACCAAGATACTCATTCAAAAATTCCCATTTTCAATCCCAATTTCTATAATCATCTTATTCCAAGGCCATATTTTGAATACCAAACTCATTTCTAAATCCCACTCAGACACCGATCCCACTTTTTAAACAAAACCATGTTCCAAAACTCACATTCCTTATAAAAACCCCATTTTCTAAAAAAATCATTTCAAAATTCACACACACCAACCTAAAATCAAGCCTTTCATAACTCACACTGAACACCTAGAATAGGGAACTAGTGTCCATTCAAAATCTAGCATTATGGGTTAGAGAACCATGTCCTATATAATCATCAACCACTAATATTATATTTAACAATGCACTAGAGATCCACATGGGTCACCACACCACGTAATCCCATCACACAACAATGGTTGACCAAAATTTTCATTCCCTATTCACACACCCAAGAACCAAAACAAAAGGCTAAAAATCATGAATTGCTTCTAGAAACTAGTGGTTCAGCACAAGTAAGAGTTCACAAATCTTTTTATGTACCTACCTACCGAGTCTCAAAAATCCTATCTTTGAGCTACCAAATGCCCCAAACAACAAATGGATGCTCTGATACCATTTTTTACTATAGTAGAATAGGATTCCATCTGGTTTGACACCTGACAGGGCCTGATACATGGATTTAGAGGTGTTCCTAATCCTCATATGCTAGGAAATAGCACCAAGAATCAATGATATAATAGTGGTAACAATATACCTTAATGGAAACCAGGTTCACACAACTGTAATACAGAACACAACATAAACCAAAGATAATTGAACCCAAATAAATACAAATATGGGATCCAAATAAAATAAAACTCAACAAATTAAAAACTACCAATCTAAATGAAACCAAACCATAATCTGACTATATCTCTACATGAAAGTTGGGTCACCACCATCCACAAGACCAAAATTCTTCATGACCAATTTTAAACAAAAACTAGACATGAAAAATAGCGTAGGTCTACCGATGTCGAGAGGAACAAGTAGGTTATAAACATAAACAAATCAATAGGTAACCACCATAGAATTCATACATATCCTTCCTAGAAACAGTCTATACACACTATTTTGAAATAAATTTAGAAAAAAAAAGGTTTTAAAACATGGGAGAACCAAACATATCTTTTCTAGAAAAGCCTCTTCTGGAATAAAACACCTGTATATTTTCTTTTTAAAATGGTTTTCAATTTTAAAACCCAATTCAAGAACCAAATCCCAAATAATAACCCAAACAAGATGATCTAAGAACTTTTCTGAAAATAAAGGCAATAGTACATGAAGGTAGAAACTAGAAAAGAAGATAATATAGCACAACAGACTAAATAAAACACATAGATATTGACCATAGTAATTTTCTAAACATATATAGAATCAATCACTGTACGTACTCATATCATTCTCACCTTCCAGCATATGGTTCACCTCTATAGTTAATAACTAATCTAGATACTCTAAACTAGCCACACTAGTGGAACAACCCACCTAGCCTCTTAACAAATCTAGGGGGTACCAGCCTATCTAATAGAGGTCAGAAAGCAACCATCACTCAATCCTCTAGATTATTTCCATTAATCCTATGATATTAGTACACAAATAATGATGAGGTCATCACACATGTGTCATAAATCAATAACCCATTGATGTCACCACGCTTTCCTAGAACAAACTTCAAAACCAACTTTGTAGAGTCACTCTCCTCAAAGGAATAACCACAGGGGTTCCCTTCACACATCAAACCATCCAAAAGTTCTAATTAGTCCTACACATCACATGGGTTTCAAAACCAATTTTGAAAACATTAAAAATTCCAACCGGGACTCCAATATAATTTAGTTGTCAAACCATACCTCAAAGATGAAAAATGGGCCTAAATTTTAAGAGAGACTTTTGAAAGCACATTTGAGATCATTTCGAAACCAAATAACCATTTAGGAAAAAAAGGGTTTTTAGAATAAGTAGTTTGAAATAGGGGGGATAATGAAGAAAACTAGGAATAAGGAAATTGTGTTTTTGAAATCTTGGGTTGAAGGTGAATATAATCATATAAAAACCTTTTCATTTGTGTTCTTATCCATATGGGAAATACCTTCACATAAATATGTTCCCATATCCAATGTCACACTTGTTGGAAGCCAAAAAATACTGAAAGTTTCAACTAAGAATCATAAAGAGATTAACAACCCATTACAAGAGCCCACACATAAACACCAAACCATAAAAGTCACAAAAATCCACACACAAGATCCAGTTATCAAAAAAAAAACAAGTTACCAATGCATAAGGAAGTTCAAACACAACCCAAATCACACAATTCCATCATTAAGGTCCAAGTTTTATATTATCAAACACTTTACATATATATATATGCATAATTATAGAAACATTTTGAAAAATCATTTTATTCAAATTTACATTATGAAAACACCATAACAATTCAATTTAAAACACCATAAGAAAAATTAACACATTTAAAAACGATTTATGAAATATCAAGCATCAATGGTGTGTTCTGGAAAGTAAAATAATTTAAACACCTACCTCAATGTTGTAAAAATGCAACAAAAATACAAGAAAGGGAAGAACTAATCCATAGAAACGATCCGCACACCAAAAAATACAATAAAAATGGTAAAAAATCAACCCTAACCCATAGGGTTTGGAAAAAATATAACCATGTAAAGAGAAACCAAAAAAAATATAAGATAAGAGGAGGAGGAGAAATTGACCAAAAATCCAATGTAAACTCACTTAGGAAGCTTGGAGGGGAACCAAGGGAGGAGGATGAACTAATAGAGAGGAACTTGGGAGACCTATCAAGTTCCTAGGTCAATTAAGGGGTCGTATAAACATGAAATGGGTTTTAATTAGGCTAGGGAAAACATGAAATTTAATGTTTTAAGAAATCTGGGCACGTCGCAGAGTTTTCCAAATCATGCACCAATTGTGCACACCCTACTAGAAGAGGAGGACACCCACATGGTCTGGCCACATATTTTGAGAAACTGTGAATCAAACATGCACCTATCCTATATCATTTTGAAAAATCCAACCCATATACTTTCCGTGTTCTTTTCTCTAACTGTGTGTGACATCCTGAACTTAGGTTCCACTCAACGGTGCCCCGAGCTCAGGTGGCCACATGACATCAAGTGCATCTCCCCAAACGCCATAGGCTGTCGACTATAATATAGGTACTAGGGTTCTTACATGGGGGTACTATTACCTCATTACCATAGTGTGTAATATTTTATTAGTAATATAACATCTAGTAAGTAGTAGAAGCAGTTTGATAAGAAGATGGAACAAAAAAAGAAAACAGCAATAAAAAAAACAGGTGTAACTGATAATCATATACCAATGCTAATAATGATACATTTAATGTTTCTATAAATCTAGAAAAACAAATATACAAGGTATCAGTTAATATATTATAAACAAAATAAACAAAAAGAAACCAAGAACTATTCAATATCCTAAGCTTTAGTTTGGCCATCTGCTACCCAACTCCATCCTAATGTAGGAAAGCAATCAAGTTTCCAAAGTGGAATGTTTACCATTATCAACACTAGCATACATGTAACATTACTAAGTAAAAATGGAGGCCTATAAAGGGTGTGAGATAAATTTTTGTAGGCCTCTGTCAATTTCATATATAACATCAATTCTGTGTAATATAAACTAAAACAGTTTTAAAGCATGCATATATATAAAAATAAATAAATAGAGTAATTTAAATACCCAAGTACCTTCTTCAGTCTCAACTAGTGTCTAAACATGTAACCATTTCATTAATTAATTATTTTTCTATTTATATAATATTTTATGTGATGTATAACCAAAACTAACATCATAACATTATAATAATAAAGAAGGGTCCAAGTTGTAATAAGGCATCCTGTAATGGTGATAGTAATGATTAGGATCCAAGGTAATTACCAGGCCATCCATCACCTTAGGGGTTGAGCCAACTTAGTGATAAATTTTAGCCTATATATATGGATAAGAGTTTAATCCAAGGGAAATATCTCCAATAATTCAACAATAATGTAATTCTAACATAGTCCAAGGAATTCATCCAAGGTAAAATAGGATAATAAATTATTTTCCCAAGGGTGTATCCAAGGCACACATGTTCATAAAAGTCACTTTGGATCCAAGGAGTATATCAGAGGCATCCTAAAAATAATAAAGGATGGATACTACAGTGGCCTAATGTACATACACTAACAATCAAATATCGAGTTCCAAGGTGGTTCTCACCCTTGGAAACTGACATCCTTGAATCCGAATGGAGTCCACGATGTCTCAAGGAATTCCCTCTAGAATCCAAGGTGATCTCAGGTTTGCCCACTCCTATAAATATTTCAAGGTCTGTATGAATAAGGCACCTTATAATTGATTCATTAATTAGTTATTTCCATGTAATACTAATTCCATTTAATAATTTATATAGTTCATGTAGTGGCCTTTCATTAGTGTTCCAAGGATAATAAGGCATGAAACCATTTCTATAATTTTATATTTAATTACTTGGTTATATACTTTACCTTTAAATAACATGAAAAGGTAGTTAACCACATTTTCATGACATGTAAAATTGATTATATTTTCAAGGTTGATTTATATTCTAAGAAATGCCCTGGTTGGTCTCTCAAGGAGTGTTGATAGGTTTAGAGGATGAATTTTTAATAAAAAGTACTAAAAATGGGGGTGATATTGAAAACAGTTTAAAGAAAACAACTTTACTTAAAGAGTTTAATAGTTGATAGATTAAGGTGGTGTTTTAATAATTATGAAAGAAATGGGTCATTGTGATTTCACTCCACACATCTCAAGTTCATTGTTCTTAGAGATTCATTTAGGTTTGGAGTAATTATTTGGTTTAAATTAATTTTAATCCCAATTAATTCCTAATCATTTATTTCATTACTTTAAGAACCAATCCTTTACATAACAATCATATTGTAATGTTCCAGAACCTATGAAAGGAATAAAGACTTAAAAATAAGATTGAAATCTCAATAAATTGTGTAAGAAAAGGATTGTTGTGTTGTCCAATCGGAAAAACACAAGTCAAACACTAAAAACCCCACACCGATCAGTTTGAAATTAAAATAAAATCAATCACATGCATCAAATTTAAGATACATGGAAATAAATATTTTAACACCCAAATAACTTCAAAATAGTAGATAATATATGTGTTAGAACGCCCTTGACATGTGTATAGCTCCCTCTCAATGAACTCCCACCATTTAGCTCGACATCAGGAGGGGGAGGAAGCTTGGGTGGAACTCATTCTTCATTATTTATCTCCCTATGAGGAAGGGGGAATCCAGAACTTATTGTATGAGTATAGGAATACTTTGGGATTCCAAAATACCTGATCTTTTCCTCTTAGCCTAACTTGCAAATGAGGAGCCCAATATTCCATTTTACAGGAAAAGTGGAAGGTGGTTTTGGGAACACAGATTGTGTAAAATGAGTTGGCCCATGGTTTTTGACCACTAGACAGTCGAATATCACTTTGTAAAAAACTAGAAACATGTTTCTACACCGCTTTAATATCTCTACTAGATGTCTTTAACCATTTAGACACCTAGAAACCAAGATATGGACATATCCCAGCACACCACTTTTGACTTCTGGTAGTTTTAGTGTTTTGGAGAGATTTGGTCAGTTGGGCCACCAGATGGCCGAATTAGTATTGGATTAATTCATATGAAATGTATCCCAATGAATTTTGGATCATAACACAAGATTTAAACCCATTTGGATGCACGGTTCAATATCAATGTGTGGATGAGTCCACGGGTGTGCATGGATCTTGAATAGTTTGACCCATTTTTTTGGACATCATCATGGGCCCTCCAAATCACCTCCACCTACAATGTAATTATAAAAAAAAGTAATGTTACCATTTTTAACAGTAATAAACACAAAATAAATAAATCAAACATGAATTTAAATTTATTATTATTTCTATAACTTTTAATACAAAACAATTTTAGCATAGTTGTGTAAGGGTGAAAATGAAATAGTGAATCGTGGTGCAATAACACCCCCACACCTAAATATTTGCACTCATGGGCAAAGTATTATATCCAAACCAAGTCTCATTAATAAATAAAAGGTGATAAAAGTTCCATGATTATTCTTAAATTAAATTTATCATGTCTCGTTTATGAAATAAGTTTTCTTTTCATTTTTCTTCTCTCACATTAGAATTTGTTCAACTTCATTTGTTCACCCATGCAACATATCACAGTCTAACATGCTTAGGGATTTTCCCTTTTTACTCAAGGAATATATGAAAGTGGATTAATTCTATTATCCCATAATTCATGTGATCGTACCATATTATTTCCAAGATTCTAAGTTCTCTACTAGCCGAAACTAGTGTGATACTCAAGAGGACTTCTAATAGGTTGTTCTGAGGTTCAAGGGTTGGTAGGATTTAATGTATAAAACAATTGAGCTAGAAGAGGAGTGTTTAATATCTTAAGTACAAAACATGTCAAAATTTTTCAAGTGTTCACAATGAATATACACACTCATCCCCTCAAAAAGTGTATCACTTATAACTCACTATCCCCATTGTTCATTTGTGTGGGTCATAGCTGATCAGTGAATAATAATAAACTCCCTCTTTTCTCCATTAGTTTTTTTTCTTTTGGTTCTATTTTTTTTCAATGTACAGAATATTTTCTTTTATTATAATTTTAATTTGAGATTAAGAGGGAAAAATTTTAAAACAATGATACAATATGGTTTTTGAACCCACTTCCCAAGGAAAATGTTGGCGCCCTTTCTATCAATCCATAATAATGAATCATTCCTTATAATTCCCATGGAAACACTCTCTCCCCCATAATTTCTAAAATTAAAACAAGAATTTACACAAGATATGGGTAGGTATGGATAAACAATCTTGTAATGTGTCTACCTAACAAACATTTCAAGGTCTATAAGGCTTAAAAAGTCTAAAATTCCAAGGTGGCCAAAAATAGAGGTTAATTTTACAAAGGGATTCTCAATGAATGATGGCCTCTATCATGAATGTAGAACACTTGAATATTATGTCTTCAAATAGAATCATGGAAAGTTATAGTTTCTCTACATGACCTGAGACTCTCAAGAAGGTGATTAAAAGGAATAATATTCAATAAAGGGCTTATAATGTCTCTTGGTTAAGGGATTAAAATATTGGTCAGTAATAATAAGGAATGGGTTTTAAAAATCCATTAAACATCTAAAAATGATTTCTAAATATAAAATTCTAGAAAAATATTCTATAACAACATTCATTTGAAAAACATTTTTCCAAAAATAATGGAATTTTCCACACAATCGAATCAAGAATAATAAATGATTTGGAATTATTTTAAAGCAGACATATTTTTCAATGATAAAATTAACATTCTAGAAAAAATGCGAGGGATGAAATAAGAAGAAAAGTGACAATACTATTCAACAAGTGATAAAAGAAAATAAATGATGAAAATTACTAACTAGCCCAAGAATGTACCCATTCCCCCACACCTAGAACATGCAATATCCTCACTGTAAAAAAATAATGTGGGAAGGAAGGATAAAACCTGGACGGTTTTATTCATGGGTCGCTTCAGGAATATGGAGTTCCTCTATTGGGGACTCTAGAATGGATTTATGAAATTGATTCATCCATTTCACATTGATAGTGAAGGTTTTCTTTGTTTCTTTATTTTGAACCCAAGCAACACCAAACATAGAGACATTAGTAACAATTTATGGTCCAAACTAGCAAGAATGAAGATTAATGGGATGCAACATTCTAACCAATTTGGAACTGATGATGAAGGATAAGGCAGTCATGTGAATCATTTTTTAGCTCCTTATAAATCCTAGAGTTTTCATGTGCATCTCTTCTCATTTCCTCCATCTCATGAATCTGCAACTTCCTTTGAGAACCTGCACCTAAAAGATTATAATTGCATTGTTTGATGTCCTAGTAGGTATAGTGCTCAATATCATTAAAGAGGTGACAAATCTTTCCAAAAACAAGCTTATAAGGTGACATTCCAATTGGGGTTTTCAAATCAGTATGGTAATCCCATAATGAATCATCAAGTCTAAGACTCCCATCTTTTCTATTGGGTTGAACAATTTTTTCAAGAATTTGTTTTACCTCTCTATTTGAAACCTCATCTTGACCATTGGTATATGGGTGATATGTAGTATAAATTCAATGACTGACCCAATAACAACACAAAAGTGATTTCATTGTTCAGTTTGATAAATGAGAACGCTAGTCACTGATGATAAACCTAGGTAATCCAAACCTAGAAAAGATTTTGGTTCTCAAAAATTCTTTAACTACCATAGAATAATCATTCCTTGTAGCTCGTTCCTCTACCAATTTTGACACATAATCAACTTTCACTACTGGAAAATGGGTCTATACCCACGGTTTTGCACAAAACCGTGGGTATAGGACACCCATATACCCACGGTTTCCCAAAACCGTGGGTATAGGGTTAGTATAGGAACCTATACCCACGGTTTTGGAAAACCGTGGGTATAGGTTAATTTTGAAGACCTATGCCCATGGTTCTAAAAAACCGTAGGGATAGGGGTTTTTTTTTACAAGACATATACCCACGGTTTTCCAAAACCGTGGGTATAGATTTTACTTATTATGGCGGGGGGGGGGGGGGGGGGAATTCCCGCGGGAGTGAATTTTGTTTTGGCGGGAAGATGATTTCAAATTAATATAATTATATGGAGTGAAGATTTTAGTTCAATAATTTCGCTGGGTTAGTTGGTTCAGTCTATGTCTCGTATATGAAAGACCGGTGTTCGAATCTCGGTATCCTTTTATTTTTCAGATATTTGATTATTTTTAGTATAAGTAAATAACCAGATTGAAATGTTAATAAAATTAGATTAGCCGAGTTGGTAACGAGTTCCGTATGCCGCTTGAAATGCCGCGCAAGTCGCGGGTTCAAATCCTCCCAGGCGCGTTTTTTGAATTTATTTCCTGTCATTCGAAATCTGTGGATTATATTAATATATATTTGTTGATATATGTATATATAACAAATAGAAATTATAGGTGCGTTGGTCTTGTGGTGAGGCGCGGTAGTGAGGCGTGGCTGGGTTGCAGGTTCGAATTCCAGCAGCACCCCATTTCTGATTTTTAATACCCCACAGTTTGGAAACCGTGGGGATTGGTGTGTGCCACGCTGGAGCAGCGTGGTCATCCCTTTGAAAAGTCTATACCCACGGTTCTGCTAAACCGTGGGTATAGGGTGAGACCCCTATACCGACGCCAATCAGCCCCACGGTTCCCCAAACCGTGGGTATAGCCTATTCCCACGGTTTTGGGGGCTATACCCACGGTTTTGAACCGTGGGTATAGGTCGTTTTTCTAGTAGTGTTTAAAAATAATTTACAAGTTTCCAAAGGAATTAGGAAATGGACCTATAAAGTCAATACCCCAAACATCACAAATGTCAGGAAAGAGAAATGGTTGTGGTGGAATTTAATTTCTCTTAGAGATATTACCCATTCTTTGAAAATGAGAAAAACATTTACAAAAATCATGGGAATCTTGAAAAATTGTTGTCCAAAAGAGACCAGAATCAAGGACTTTGCGAGCAGTCCATTGGGGACCAAAGTGGCCTCCACAAGCAAGAGTGTGGAAAAATCTAAGGACAGACTGAAACTCGCTATCGGGAACACAACACCAAAGGTATTGATCACTACATGTGTTCTAGAGGTAGGGGTAAATCCCAAATGTACTAACAAGACTCATGTTTTAGATTAATAGCTTGGTCTTTGATCAAATTAGTAGGAATGAAAGATGAGACCAAATAATTTTCAATTTTGGCATACCAAGGAATAACATCTTACACTCGGTACAATCTCTCTTTGGGAAACATATCATTTATAGGAATACAGGGGGATGAGTCAATGTTTGAGGATGAGGGAATCCTACTGATATGGGTAGAAACCAAATTATCGCTCCTTTTTTATCTCTAATTTCTAGATTGAATTCTTGAGGGATGACCATATAGAGATTGAGATGTGGTTTTCCTTCCAGTTTCTAAAGGAGATACCGAAGGGCTGCATGGTCTGAGAACAAAGTGACTTTGGACCCCAAAAGGAATGATGTGAATTTTTCTAAGGAAAAAAATGGAAAATAATTCTATTTTAGTTGTGGTGTAGCTTGCTTGGGAAGGTTCCGAAGTACGTGAGGCATAGGCAATGACAAGTGGATCTCGATCAAACCCTTGTGATAAGACTGCCCCAACTGCATAGTTAAAGGTGTCACACATGAGCTCAAATGGTAGATCCAACCAAGGTGGTTGGATTACTAGGGGTGACATGAGGATCCATTTTAACTTATTAAAATATTCTTCACATTATTTATCAAAAACAAATTCTTTTTCTTTTTGGATTAATCAGAAGAGGGGGAATGCGATTTTACTGAAGTCACAAATGGAATGCAGGTAAAATACAACATGACCTAGGAAATACCAAACATCACATACATTTTTAGGGAATGTTAAGGATAAAATGACATCAAATTTTGATTTATCTACTTGGATACCATCCCCAAAAATGACATTCCAAAAAAATATACCTTTTGGCACCATGAAATGGTATTTATCATAATTTAATATAAGATTCTTTTCAATATAGTGATGTAGGACTAAACCAAGACTTCTTAAACATTCATCAAAAGAGGTTCCATAAATAGTGAAATCATCAACAAAAGCTTCCATGAAATTTTCCAGATAATCTGAAAAAATACAAACCATACATCGCTATAAAGTACTCGGAGCATTGCACAGACCAAATGACATCCTTCTATACAAAAATGTGCCAAAGGGTCAAGTGAACTTTGTATTTCTCTAATCCACAGGGAAAATATAGATCTAAAAGTATTCATAATACTCATCAAGAAAATATTAATGGTACTTCCCTGATAGCCTCTCCAGCATTTTTTCAATGAATGGAAATGGGAAATGTTCCTTCCTAGTGTGTTGGTTTAGTTGGCGATAGTCTGTGAAGACACACCAACTATTCAATAAATGAGTTGAAACCAATTCATTATTTATATTTTTGATTACTGTAAGACCAGTTTTTTTAGGAACTACATGGACGGGACAGACCCATTGGATGTCATAGATGGGATAAATGATTTCAATAGCCGATAATTTTGTTACTTCCTTTTTAACTACATCTAATAGGTTTGGGTTCAGTCGACGTTGTGACTACCTCACTGGTTTAGCCTCATCATTTAAAAAAATATGATGTGTATAAATTAATGGGATAATACCAGGAATTTCTACAAGTGTCCATCCTAATGATTTTTTATACTCCCTCAAAAGTTCAAGCAGTCAAAATTTATGCTCAAGAGGGAGTGAACTAGCAATGATGATAGGAAACTTGTTTCCATTCTCAAGATATGAATATTTTAAATCTTAAGGCAGTTGTTTTAGTTCCAATTCAGGTTTATTTTAGATTCATGGGAGTGTGTGTGAAATTGATAGGTCACTAATCTCATTTAACTGCTCAATGGTATCATCCTCAAATAATTAATGAGCTTTTACAATCTTAGAAGTATCATCGATGGTCATTGGATCCTCAGTGTTCAAGAAATTGACAATTAATAAACATGCATGACACTTTTCTAGACCACTATAAGAATCAATGCATGATTCATTACCAAGAATTTAAATAAAGGATGAAAACTCATAAAGGGTATTGGGGGAATGGAAAGAAGTGTTTTCATGGGAAGGGAGTACGTCAATTTAATTTACTGAGAGAGAGGAATGTTCTCTTGAGGGGTAATTTATGGAATACAGGATGTTGAAATGGACTATGTCACCACAAAATTCTATAGATAATGTACCATTATGGACATTAATTATGCTTTTGGCAGTTTTCAAAAAGGACCTCCCCAATATATTCGAGGAATATCCATTCATCTTATCATCTTTTATTTTTAGAACAAAAAAATCAGCAGGAAAAATTAAAATTTTCACCCTCACAAGAACATCCTCTAACACACCAGAAGGGTGTGTTTTACTCTGATTTTTTAGATGAATGACTATTCAAGTGGGATTATCTTCACTGACCTATAAAGAAGAGTAAAATGAGTGAGGAATCACATTAATAGAAGCTCCCAAATCAATCATAGCATTATAAAAAAGAATACTTCACTATGGTGCACAGAATTGAGAATGTTCTAGTGTCATTACACTTGGTGGTATGTGATGGCTCTATCAATGCTAAGACGTTCATCCAAAATCTCACTTTCTCATCACCTCAAAGTCTCCTTCGGTGTATACATGTCTCCTTTATAAACTTGTCATATATTGGAATTTTTTTATGGAATCAATCAAAGAAATGTTAAAATGCACTTTTTTTAAAGTTTCTAATATTTCCTTTTCAATATCATATTCATTTTGTTTTCTTGATTGGGTGGATATTTGGTAAAATCTAAGAGGAATGGTTGGGATAGGTGACTAATCAACATATACACTCTTTCCTTTGGAAGGGATTCTCTTAGTGCAAGTATTTTCTTCTCTTTGACCATTTTTAGAAGTTGGTATGGTGGTTTCCGTATGAGGGGATGACTATAAAGGAGGGGTTATTTTTATTTCAAGTTGTTTCCCACTTTTATGGGTTATGACACTAACATTTCCCTTTATCCCTAGGGTTAATTACTGGTTGAGAGGGTAGTTTACCCGACCCATGACTTAGAATTTCCCCCATAAAGTTATCTAGCTTTCCTAATTGGGTTTTTAGGTCTTGTATGGCTTCTTAGGTGGTTTGTTAGAGCTGGAGATTGTTGGCAGCCATTTATTTCATCATATCTTCTAGGATAGGCTCAGGATTTAGAGGGGGTGGTTGGAATGGCCTTTGTGGTGTTTGGGTATTTCTAGGTGGTGGTGGTGAATGACTAATCTGCCCTGGTTGGTTCTATTATTTTTGAGGTTGGTTTCAATACCCTACTTTACTATAATCTTGGTTTTATTTCCACCCAAAGTTGGATGGATAGTATGGTTCTTGCCTAAAGGGTTGGTTATAGGGGAGGTCTGTAAATATTTCTTCACAACTCTCAGAAGTTTCTCTCAATTTGGGGCATTGGTCAGGGTAGTGGATATCAGAAGAACATATACAACAATGGATGGGAGGAGGAGATTGGGATTTCCCTTTTGAAAGAGAGAGTTGTTGAAGAAGGGTACATAAATATTCACACTTTTTTCCACCTTCTTCTCAAATTCAGTAATTTTCACCTCATAGACACCTATAATGGTTACACTGGACCTTGACCCAAATATTTGAGTGTTCTGTGCCATTTTATCAATTAGGGTCCTTGCAGCGATTGGGGTTTTATCCACTAGTGTGCCACCTATAGTAGCATCAATCATGTTACAATCAATTGAAATTAAACCTTCATAAAAATATTTTATTAAAAGTTGATTGATTATTTTGTGGAGTATATAACTTGAGCATAATATTTTAAATCTTTAACAATATTCAGGAAGTTTTTCCCCTTGATATTTTCTAATACCATGTATTTCATTCCTTATTTTTTCAGTTTGAGAGGCTGGGAAATATTTTTCAAAAAAAATCCATCTCATGTATGCCCGACCTCTGATTAGGTAATTAACATAATATAACCAATATTTTGTTGTATCTTCTAATGAAATGGAGAATACTCTAAGCTTTACTTGTTATTCATCGACATTAGTAGGTTTTGAGGTTGAACAAACAGTATGAAATTCTTTTAAGTGCTTATGTGGATCTTCTCTAGAAAGTCCATTAAATCTTGGAAATAAGTGAATTAGACCGGATTTTAGTTCAAAATTAGGTGCATGGACTAGTATTTGAATATAGGTGGGTTGCATATCAACATCAGGTGAGGTTAATTATTTTAATGTACTATTATTTTCAACCATGTTATGCAAGTTTATTTTTGTTTTGATGTCGTTTCAAGAATAAGAATTAGAAGGATCAAGAAGATTTTTGATGTCTTCTGTGTCCTCTTTCAAAGGGTTCTCTTCAGTGTCTCCGTGTCATTGATGTAATATCCTCTTTGGTTCAGGTTCGAATGGTGATAGGTCTCCCGAATTAGAATGCATCATTTAAAAAACCTACAAAATAAATAAATCATAACACAAAAATATAGGTAAAGGTATAAGAGAAAACAAATAAATATTCACAAAATTTACAAATATCTAATAAAAAATGCACTAAAAACTGAAGAGATCCCCAAAAAAGGCATCAAAATTTGATCATTTTGTCATGACACAAAAAATTTATTATGTTTTTAAGGTTGATTTTGTAAAAAACAGAATCCGGAGCCCCTACACTAGTGCCCCGTACCCGGTTGGTTACATGGCATCAAGCACATTTCCCCCAAATGTCAGAGGATTCCAACTAGCAGTGAGGGCCTTGGGTGTGATAGTGGAGAAACTATGCCCTCATTGGCCGAGTACACAGTGGAAAAGAAAACAAATAACAAAAATATCAGAAGCAGTAGAAATACATACATGAGTAAATGATAAATAGTGGAAGACTAACAAATAAACAACTGGAGAAGGAATATTTTTAAATGATGCATGATACATATATGTCTTGGAAAACAGCCAAACAAGTCTCAATGATGAATACAGTACTAATCCAAAGTAAAAAATAAAAACAGATGAGTGACTCCTTAGTATCGCAAGCCTCGGCTTGGTCCCATGCTCTCTAGCTCCACAGCAATCAAGAACCTGAAGTAGAAGGGCACTTTCCCTTATCTATACCTACAACAGTATAATCTGCTTGGGCCCAAAAGCATGGCCCAAACAGGGTGTGAGATACAATCCCAGTATCCAATCACCCAAATATTTGTGCCTAACAGTCAATGAATACAAGGCAAGCAAAAGTGTGGGAAGTAGTAAATAGAAAAACACACAGCAGCTACAATCCACAATTCTATCATATAAAGTACACAAGTAAACAACCGACAACAAGTAGAAAACATGTAACCCTATGTGTATCTCTCATAGCCTAACCCCTATTGTTCGACCTATAAGTACTAGCAACCCTCTAGGAGGCACACACAGTCTCACCCCTCTGGTTCAGCTAAGAGTATACTTTCTGAGGAAGCACTCACTGTCAATTCCCCCTATAGTCTTGTATCGTACTAAAGGCTCTTTGGGGAAGCACTCAACGTCCCATTCCCCCTGCGGTCCACATCGAGGAACTACAGACTCTCTGAGGAAGCACTCATCGTCAATTCCCCCTGTGGTCTCAGATCATATTAAAGACACTCTAGAGAATCCCTTACGTCCATTCTCCCTATGGTCTACGACACTAGGTTCTCACAGTCCTGTGTGAAATTAACATGATCAGTGCGCGTGTATCACCCAAGTAAACCTCGAGAACTACTTGGCTATCATTATAAGGCATAGTAGCATAACAGTATAACAATTCCATTATCCTATAACTAGGCATGGCAACTGGAAAATGCCGAACAAGAAAAACAAGCACGACAAACATCCAGAGTACAACAAAAACTACTCTATTCACAAAGGTAAACCTCTACTATAGTAATCAAGCAAGCATGCAATCAATCAGGGGAAAAATAGGAAAACGCACAATTCCCATTCAAGGGAATTGGTGAAATTATACAAGATACTCAAATACTTTATATAGAAAGGCACAAACCACCTACCTCGATCCTAGGAGATCGATATATGTGAACAGTGACGACAAATTCTCCTTAGAACGTCATAGATATGAGAAATTCTGAAACACTTAAACCATGATAACTTGAGAAAGAGGAGGAATTGGAAAACATGGATCAAGTAGAAGGAAGAACTCACCGCTGTGATTCCAACACAATTGACTGTGCTCAAATCATATAATGGACGGAGAGGCGGGAGCTCGTCAAAGATTCGCGGATCCTCGGTGCTCTCGGACGAACGGGACCTTGAAGAAGACTTTTCTGTGCGTCAGGTGTGACCCTGGTCCGTTTAATGAAAAAAAATTACATGAAGTGTACTTTTTAGAGTACATGGCATGTACTAGGTCTTTCCATACTCCGCCAAAATCGGACTCCACGTCACCCCTACACACCGTGTGTGTGGCCCGGACATGGCCAGTACACGGCTTCAAGCGGGAAAAGAGTACACGGCGTGTACTTCAAAAATTTCTAGAAACATTATTTTTCCCCAAAACTCCAGAGAAAGGAAAAACATACCTGAAACAAAGATCCGGGTTCTTAAAAACTTCCCCCTTAAAGAAATTCATCCCCAAATTTACCTAACGAGGTGGAGAAGAAGAAACTCCAAACAGCTCCAGCCATTGTGATCGAACCTCGGCCTCCCTCTCCCAAGTCTCGTCCTATACTCGCATGTACTGCCATAGAACCCATACAAGAGGAACAGAACGGCCTTGGAAACCTTCATACTATGATCGACAATCCGGATAGGATGCTCTTCAAACAATGCATCTGCCTCGAGCTCAACTTCTTCATGCTGAAAGAAATGAGACGGGTCCGAAAAGTAATGTCAAAGATGAGAGACGTGGAAGACGTCGTGCATGGCCCAATACCTATGAGGTAACTACAGCCTATAAGCAACTGTCCCAAATCTCTCCAACACCTCAAACGGCCCGACGTACCGCGGTGAAAGCTTACCCTGTCTCTGAATCCTCTTGTGTCCCAACATCGGTGTGACACGCAGGAAAACCTGATCCCCGACCTTGAACTCCAGAGGTCGTCTCTGCTGATCAGCATATGACTTCTGTCAAGACTGTGCTGTAGCCATCCTCTTCTGAATCAACTCTATCTGCTATGAGGTTTCCTGAACAAGATGAGGTCCCAGCAAAGCTACCTCTCCTACCTCCAGCCAGCATAAGGGTGATCGGCATGGACTACCGTACAAAGCCTCGTAAGGTGAAATCTGAATAGTCTCCTGAAAACTGTTGTTGTAGGTGAACTCCACCAAAGGTATATGCTTCTCCAAAGAACCGCCAAAGTCTAGAATGCCAGCTCAGAGCATATCCTCAAGCACCTGGATCGTACCCTCGGACTGGCCATCTATCTGGGGATGGTATGTTGTAGTCAAAAGTACCTGTGTACCCAAGGCCTTCTGAAGTCCCTGCTAGAACCGATAGGTAAAGCGCGCATCCCTGTATGAAACAATGGAGTGTGGAAATCCATGTAGACGAACGATATCTATGATTTAAAGTCATCCCAGATCATCGACACTGAAGGTCTCCTTGATTGGGAAGAAGTGAGCAACCTTCATGAGCCTGTCGACGACAACCCAAACAACATCGTTCCCCCGAGGTGACCTTGGCAACCCCGTCATGAATTTCATCACAACATCGTTCCACTTCTACTTCGGAATGGGTAACTGCTGTAAAAGGCCTGCTGGTCGCTGATGCTCCGCCTTCACCTACTGACAAGTAGAGCATCTCATGACAAAAACAACAACTTTCTTCATACCTGGCCACCAGTACTGGCGATGAAGATCCTAATACATCTTGGTGATGGCAGGATGAACTACCCAAACTGAGGAATTAAAATCCCACATCATCTCCTTGTGTATATCTGCTGAAACCCATACTCATCCTTGGAAATTCAATATCTCATCCTCACCCACTATCTATCTAGGAAGATGGTCCTCTCCTGACACGGTCTCCTATAGGAATAAGCCTTCTGAGATGACGTGACCCAAAAAGTGAATCCGATCCATCGAGAAGTGGCACTTCGAGAGTTTAGCATAAATCCGATGCTCTCTCAGTGTACTCAAAACGATCTCAAGATGGGTAGCATGGTTGTTTCGAGTGTGATAGTACACTAATATATCATCTATGAAGACCACGATGAAGGAATCCAAGTAAGGATGGAACACTCAGTTCATCAGTGCCATGAAAACTACAGGTGTGTTCGTGAGACCGAACGACATGACTGTATACTCATATAGACCATACCTGCTCCTGAAGGCTGTTAGAGGTATATCTGATGGTCTAACGTGCAACTGATGATAACCGGACCTCAATTAAATCTTTGCGAACACCCAGGATCCTTGAAGCTGATTAAAGAGGTCATCGATCCTCGGCAAGGGATATTGGTTCTTGACAGTCAACTGGTTCAACTTCTGATAATCCACACAAAGGCGAAGGTTACCGTCTGTCTTCTTCGCAAACAGGATAGGCGAACCCCAAAGAGAAGTACTGGGTTGGATGAAACCCTTTTGCTGCAACTCCTCCAACTGCTTCTTGAGCTCCTACAACTCATGTGTAGCAATCCTATAAGGAGAAATGGACACCGGTGATGCTCCTGGCATAAACTCAATAGAAAAGTCTATCTCACACTCCGGAGGAAAACCTGAAAATTCCACTGGAAAGAAGTCCCTGAAATGATCCACCACTGGAGGAATGTCCAACTACGAAGTCCCCTGATCATCTAGATAAAGACTAGAAATCTGGGCTTTCACCCTTCCTAGACCATGATTCTCGAGTCCTGCTCGACTCGCCTGTACATCCCATTAGCCTCTATGAAAAAAAGATTCACCCTCGGGTGAAATGAAACTCACCCTATGGCGATAATAGCCAACGACTACCTGGAAGGGAGCCAACCAGTCCATCCCGAGAATGACATCATAGCCTGTCATCTCTAGGACATAGGAATCCCATAAGAAACGATACCCTGCAACCTCTAGAGGGCACTCTCTACACTGACGTACACTATATGTCCTCATCCCCAAAGGTGTGTATAGTGTCAAAGAGTCGGTAGAAGAAAGGATGCAAAGCCCAAGGCTCTCCATGACAGAAACAGAGATAAAGCTATGCGTAGCACCAGTATCAAAAAGATCTGAAGATAAAACTGAGGATACTAAATCATAACTCGAACTGTAGAAGGGTCGGGATCCTTCTTCAGATAGGTCTGCTCCATGGCGAAAGACTGGCCTGCACCACACCCCTGCGCCCCAGGCTGACCACTCTGAGTTGATCCACCTTGCTGGTGCTGAGGGACTGGTGGCTGACTGCCACGGCTTCAACCTCCACCTTGACCCGAATGGTCGGAAGAACTCCAGTTCCCTGACTGGAGAGAAACTGGTGGTGCTTCTCCTGAATGAGGAGTCATGGAAGAACCTCATTCACCAGCTGCTGCTGAGAAAGCCTGGCAGAAATACTGAAGGTGGCCCATCTTGCCGCAAGATTGGCAATCCATGGGGTCTCTCTGGCACTGCGGCCTCATGTACCCTGACCGGCCACACTGGTAGCATATCACCGAGCTGCCTGACGATGCATCTCACTTCCTTAGATCACCGTGCGTAGACTCCCTACGACGCTTCTTGCTGTCATCTGGAGGAAAACTAGCTCTGGAAACAGAACCGTCCTGGCTCGCAGCTCTAGAGTCTCTCAGATTGCGCTCCACAATCAGTTCATGGTTGACAATGGAAGTGATGGAAGTCAACTGGAAGAGATTCACCTATGAGCAAATCTCCCACCTGAGACCATCCTCAAACTTCCTTGCCAAGAACACCCTACTCCCATTCCGGAGGGGTGTGAAACACTGCAGCTTAGTGAAACGAGAGGAATACTCCATGACAGAAAGATTACCCTGCTCTAATCTCATGAACTCCCAGGCTCGGTCGGCTCTCAGGGTCTCCGGGTAGAATTAGTCATAAAAGTCATGCTGAAACTCCTACCAGGACATAACCTTCTGGTGACCCACCTGTGAGATCACGTCCCACCACCTCTTGGTGGAGTCTTGTAGCATATAGGTAGCGAGCTTGACCCGCCTCTCTGGAGGCGTCTCCAGATGCTCAAAGATGGTCAACATGGCTTTGAGCTATGAATCTGCAGCCTGAGGTCCTCCTTCCCCTGAGAATGTGGGAGGATACTGCTACTGAAGAACCTGCGTCAAGTCTTCCATAGTTGAGGCAGGAGGTGGTGCTCCCTGAATGTTCTGCATCATCCTCATAAAACATTCCCTGAACTATGCATCAGCACCTGCAACTGGTATGACAGCCGCTGCCAAGGCTGGCCCGACTGGAGGATCCGAAGGAAGCCCGTGATCAGCCATATCTGGCATCTGATCACTGCCTGACGACAAATGTACAACCAGAGTATGTCACAGAGGCATGGCTCTAAAAGATCAAAAGCACACCTTAGATTAGAATTAGAAAAGATAGAGAACACAAGAGTACAAAATGGGGGCAGGGGAAGGAAAACACATGAGTTAAAAAAACACGACTACATGGCGTGTATAAAAACTACACGGCGTGTCTTCTTAAGCCACTTAAATGGGCGTGTACCCCTGCCCTACATGTCATGTAACACCTCAAACTACACGTCTTGTTGACCCAACACACAACGTGTACTTGAAAACTATTCCCCTAACCGAGTCCCTTTACACAGCTAACCCACATGGTCCGACTTAACCTGAGACTACACTGAGTGTTTTGAACAAACACAGCGTGTACAAGACAAGGCTTCAGTGGCCCGTGTTCTTAAATACATGGCCTTCTACATGGATGGACCTTACACGACATGTTCTGAATAAACACGCCATGTATAGGTGAAGGTGACACCGTCCTGTGTTGTTCGTGACACGGCCGGGTACCTGAACAAGACTACACGGCGTGTTCCAAAAACCACACAGTGTGTCAAAGAGAAGGTGACATAGACCCGTGTTGTTCGTGACATGGTTGGGTACCTGGACGGGACTACACGGCATGTTCCTTTACAACACGGCGTGTTTTACTCGAGCTTCCCTGACCCATGTTGTTAGTGACATGACCGGGTACACGGCTCTGAACTACACGGTGTGTACCAACCGTACACGGCGTGTTCCTGAAGTTACTTCCACAACAGCATGTGCCTTCTCACACGGCCAGTGACACGGTCTAAAAACTACACGGCATGTAGTCAAAATTACATGTTGTGTATTCAGGGTTTTTCTAGGCAGTAGCTCAAAAACTGCACAGAAGCCCAAAAAACACAGAAAAAAAAGTCAAAGAAGTTCCAAATTCTATTCATGAGGGCCCATACTCCCCGCGAACCAAAACTTGGTGTTCATTTAAGCAAGGTAGAATACAAACAATCCTCTAACAAGGCAGCAGATATTCTATCAAGCATATATCACAACAACATGCATAATCTACACAGGGTCTATCACAACAACATGCAATCACTAATGCACCCTAGATGACATGGCAAGAATGCATGGAATGTGATTTCTAACAAGTGTATATATAATTCATGAGATGGAATACCCTCATCTCATCAGGTTGCGATGGAAATAGAACCACGATAGCAAAACAACAACAGCACAGGACATCTGAATCACTCTAGGTGAAATCATATCAACCGTAAATCTCAAAACTAGAAATCTACAATAAACGAGGTAGTATGGCTTTTCCCTGTACACGGGTTAGCTACTCCCGGGCACAGCTTAATACCAAGTACCGAATCCATCCTATCCCTGGCTAAAGGCCTCAAACAGTAAATCAAGAGAAAATGAACCCCTCTAATACCACTTTGTAACGACCCGAATCTGGAACCCCTCCACGGGCGCCCCAAACCCGGTTGGTTAGATGGCCTCAAGCACATTTCCCCCAAATTCCAGAGGCTTCCGACTAGTAGCGATGGCCTTGGGTTTGATAGTGGGAAAACTGTGCCCTCAATGGTAGAGTACACAGTGGAAAAGAAAACAAATAACAACAATATCAGAAGTAGTAGACATACATACACGAGTAAATGATAAACAGCAAACAACTAACAAATAAACAACTAGATAAGGAATATATTTAAATGATGAATGATACATATATGTCTAGGAAACAGCTAAACAAGTCACAATAATGAACACAGTACTAAGCCAACGTACAAAAGAAAAATAGATGAGCGACTCCTCAGCATCGCAAGCCTCGGCTTGGTCCCATGCTCTCCAGTTCCGCAGCAATCAAGAACCTGAAGTAGAAGGAATCTTTCCCTTATCTATACCTGAAACAATATAATCTGCTTGGGCCCAAAAGCATGGCCCAAACAGGGTATGAGATACAATCCCAGTAGGCAATCACCCAAATATCTGTGCCTAACAGTCAATGAATACAAGGCAAGAAAAAGTGCGGGAAGCAGTAAACAAAAAACCACACAACATCTACAATCCACAATTCTAGCATATAAAGTACACAAGTAAACAACCAACAAAAAGTAGAAAATAGGTAACCCTCTGGGTAGATCTCACAGTCTAACCCCTATGGTTCAACCTACAAGTACTAGCAACCCTCTAGGAGGCACACACAATCTCACCCCTCTGGTTGAGCTAAGAGTAGACTTTATGAGGAAGCACTCACCGTCAATTCCCCCCTATAGTCTCGTATCATACTAAAGGCTCTATGGGGAAGCACTCAACATCTCATTCCCCCTATGGCCCGCGTCGAGGAACTACAGACTCTCTGAGGAAGAACTCATCGTCAATTCCCCCTGTGGTCTCGCATCGTATTAAAGACACTCTGGAGAAGCCATGATGTCCATTCTCCCTATGGTCTACTACACTAGGTTCTTATAGTCCTGTGTGAAATTAACATGCTCAGCGTGCATTTATCGCCCAAGTAAACCTCAAGAACTACTTGGCTATCATTCTAAGGCACAGTAGCATAACAGTATAACAGTTCCACTATCCTACAACTAGGCATGGAAACTGGAAAACACCAAACAAGAAAAACAAGCACAACAAGCATCCATAGTACAACAAAAACTACTCTATTAACAAAGTTAAACCTCTAATATAGCAATCAAGCAAGCATGCAATCAATCAGGGGAAAAACAAGAAAACGCACAATTCCTGTTCAATGGAATTGGCGCAATTGCACAATATACTCAAAGAATTTATACAGAAAGGCACAAACCACCTACCTCGATCCTAGGAGATCGATATACGTGAACAGCAACAACAGATTCTCCTTAGAACATCGTAGATCTGAGAAAACGTTTGAAACACTTAAACCACGATAACTTGAGAAAGATGAGTAATTGGAAAACAAGGCTCAAGCAGAAGGAAGAACTCACTACTACGATTCCAACGCAATTGACCGTGCTCGAATTGGAGAATGGATGGAGAGGCAGGAGCACGTCGAAGATTCATGGATCCTCAGCACTCTTAGATGAACGAGACCTAGAAGAAGATGTTTTTGTGCATCAGGCGTGACCCCGGTCCGTTTAATGAAAAAAAAGTACATGGTGTGTACTTTTTAGAGTACATGGCGTGTACTAGGTCTTTCTGTAATCCACCAAAATTGGCCTCCACGTCACCCCTACACACCGTGTGTGTGGCCCGGACACATCTAGTACACGGATTCGAGCGGGAAAAGAGTACACGGTGTGTACTCAGAAAGTACACAGCGTGTACTTCAAAAATTTCCAGAAACTTTATTTTTCCCAAAAACTCCAGAGAAAGAAAAAACATGCCTGAAATGAAGATCCAGGTTATTACAGATTTATAGTCTAGGGAAGACCCTAGGTTGTATCTCAAGTATCTTTTATAGGTTTAGAGGATTCATTTTTAATAAAAAGTACTAAAAAGGGGGTGATTTTGAAAACAGTTTAAAGAAAACAAATTTACTTAAAGAGTTTAATAGTTGATAGATTAAGGTGGTGTTTTAATAATTATGAGAGAAATGGGTTATTTTGATTTCACTACAAACATTTCATGTTCGTTTTTCTTAGATATTCATTTAGGTTTGGAGTAATTCTTTGGTTAAAATTAATTGGAATCCAGATTAATTCCTAAGTCTTTATTTCATTTTTTGAAGGACCAAAACATGACATAACACTCATATTGTAAAGGTCCAGAACATATACATGGAATAATAGATTCCAAATAATATTTATATCTCAAGAAAGTGGGTAAGAAAAATATTATTGCATTGTCCAATCGGAACAGCCCAAGTCACGCACTCAAAACCTCATACTGATCGGTTAGAAATTAAGAGAAAATCAGTCACATGCATAAAAATAAGAATTAAAATAAGAAATAATTTAAGATACATGGAAATAAATGTTTTAACACCTAAATCACTCCAATATAGTTTCAAATATATGTTCCATAACTCCCTTGACCTGTGTGTAGCTCCCTCTCAACGAACACCCACCGTTTAGCTCAACATCGGGAGGGGGAGGAAGCTCGGATGGAACTTCTTATTCATTGGTGATTCCCCTATGAGGATAGGATCCTACAGAACTTATTGTAGGAGTATATTAATCCTTTGGGTCTCCAAAATACTAGAGCTTTTCTTCCTGGATGAACTTGCAAATGAGGATCCCAGGCTTCCATTTAATAGGCAAAGTGGAAGGTGGTTTTGGGAACACATATTGTCTAAAACCAATTGGCCCATGGTTTTTGGCCACTAGACAGTAGAATATCACTTTGGAGAAAATTATAAACACGTTTACCCACCTCTTGAATATCTCCAACGAAATATTGTCACCATTTTGACAACTATATCTTGAGATATTGTCATATCATAGTACACCACTTTTGACATCGTGCAAATTTTGTGTTATGGATAGATCAGGTCGGTTGAGCCATAAGATAGAAGAATGTGTCTTGGGTTCCTTAAGATTAAATGTATTCCAATGAAATTAGGACCATCCTAAAAAATTTCAGTCCATTTGGATCCACAGTTCAGTAGAAATGTGTGGATGAGTCCACTGGTGTGCATGAATCCTGTGCAGTTTGCCCCATTTTTCTTGGACATCATCATGGGCCCTCCAAATCACCTCCACATACAATGTAATTTTAAAAACAAGTAACATTGACCTTTTTAAAAGTGATAAACAAAAAATAAATTAATCAAACATGAAGTGAAATTTTTTATTATTTCTTTAATTTTCAATACAAAACTAATTTAGCACAATAGTGTAAGGGTGAAAATGAAATAGTAAATCGTGGTGTGATCAGTGCTATAAGGATGAAAAACCATGTCCAATTAATTTATTAGAAGCTAGTACAAGGGATATAAATAATATAATTTCCAATTTAACCATTTAATCATTCATTAATTAATTATAACACTTACCTTAGAAGGGTTAACTGGAATTATCACATATAAGGGATAATCATTAGAAATTATATAACCCTCTATTGAGGAAAAGGATTACCATTAACAGGTTCAATCCATAGCACACCCAAATGACGTCTATAACATAACATTTTGACATGGGTTCTACATGTTGATGCCCTGATATGATTAGATACTTGACGTCAGACACGTCTCCGCGTACGCCATCGGCTTCCAACTAGCAGTAACAGTCTCATATCGATCATGAAGAGACTATATCCTCTTTATCAGAGTAATAATATAGTGGAAAATAAATAAACAATATCCAAATGATATAACCTTAACCAGAACAAACCAACATCAAAGATTAAAAAAATGGAAAATATCATATCCAAAACTAAATAGTAGACATGTCATGCTAAATATGTGTCAAGTGTCAATATGCAAAACCCAAAGTAAATAAAGATACTGACAACTCCCAAGTAGGTCCCAACACCAAGTCGGGTTCCCTCCAATGATCCATTTCATATCTTCCATCAAACAGAGGACCATTTCCCTTAAACAGTCCTACAACCATGAAATATATTCGTGTACCAATCAAGCAGCCCATGTAGGGTGTGATTAAAACTCAGTAGGCCACCACCAACAACGTTTAAAACAATATCAAGTAAATAATAGTGCATAAAGTTGTATAAATAATAAAATTCAAGAAATAAAGTAATCATTTTACATTTATATAATTACTCTTTATTTAACCACATAAACCCCCATGTTTCTGAGGACACCTGAACTCTCAATACCCGATTTTTCCTGTGTCAAATTTTGAACCATATCAGATTTTCAATTCTCATTCTATTACATAACATGAGATTTCATTATACATGTCATTTCAATTGATTATCACGTTCATTTGAAACCATAGTCCAATGCTAATCTCATGGGCATAGAACATCATGTCTAGCACCCTGTGGGTATTTGGAGCGTTAGTCCTTATCCCACACCCCATGGGTATTTGTATAATTATTCCCTTCCCTATAAAATAATATTTTCATTCATGTACTTTTCACTCTATAGGTATTTGGAGCATCAGTCTATGTCCCACACTCATATATCAATTAATCACATATATCAAATGTACCACAATCATCCCTTTAATTAATCCGCCAATTAATTAAAACAACTTAACAATTTTTTATTCACATCATTTGATTAATTAATTCAATACTTAATTAATCACATAAATTCAATTAATTAATTCAATAATTAATTAATAACATAAAATACATTTATTAATTTAATAATTAATTAATCACATTAATTATATTAATTAATTCAACAATTAATTAATACCACAAAATCTATTAATTAATTCAAAAATTAATTAATCACATCAATCCAATTAATTAATTCAACAATTAATTAATCTAATTTTAGAATCCCAATATCCGAATAATTATTTCAATAATTAATTATTCCAATTCAATCAATTCAATAATCCCAATTTCATAATCCTTTAATAAATTAATTGACCAAATTAGTTAATTCAATTCCAGAACCTTAATTTCTATTCATCCAATACCAATTCTACAATTACATACACATAATTGAAATCAAGAATTTGATATTTTAATAATAGACCAACTACCTTGAAATTAGGGATGAACACTCACCAATAGATATCCTCAATTCAAGCGGAATAACCCTAACCATGACAAAGAATGACATCTTGATTCAATTCCTAGATTGAATATTTAAATAGAATAGATCCAATAAAACCTAGATCTAGATCCACCATAAATATAGAGGAAAACCATTTAAGGATGGGAGAATAATGTGAAAGAGACAGGAAACCAATCGTGATAAGATTCACTTAACAAGAGAGGTGCATATCTTCAATTTAGAATTTAAATCACCAAGAACAAAGGTGGGGATCCCTAGGAATTCATCTAGGATCCTCCAATAACAAGAATAATATGTTATGTCTGATTTGGGGTTGATTTTTGGTTAATATGGGGGTTTAGGTATTTTTAAAACAAAATATCAGGTTAATTAAAAATCTATACATGTATTCCTGGGTCAAGAGGCATGGTTTTCCAAACCATGTGCCTCTTCTCGGGGGGTGTAACGCCTCATGCTTTTGTGAATTTTTTTTTTAAAATTAATTTATCTTTTTTATATTTTTCATTTCATGTGAAACTAGAAATAGTTATTATAAGGCCCCAGCCTTAAACCTTACTTAATCTTGAGTTATTACAAGATTACACATTGAGGATCTTTTCAGGTTTAGTGTTTTAGAGAATTATATCATGAAACTTGCATTACATTCCACATTTAAACAAAGTGGTTACATAAAAGACAGTATTCATTCTTCCCATCAACGGAAACATATTTAAAATAAAACATGGATTCTTTCTTGACACATCCTTGACACTATCATCACATCATGTACCCTTCCCTTGACCTGTGAAAAACATTTCAAAAACTTGGAATGAGCACAAAAAGCTCAGTAAGGGATATATAGATATGGAAAGGAAACATGAGTACATGTATACATAAGAATGAAATCATACTTTACCCATAAAACATAGGCATATCAAATCATGAATAAATCATAGAAATCATAAGACATAAAGGTAACTTGAGGCATTCATAACATTCTTACGTAGGGAGTAACCCTCTTGGTTACTTTTGGAATACCCATCACAGTATATTCCCTAAATCTCTTCGGAGAAACCTTAACGTTTCACTCCTTCGCGTTACCCAATGCATTGGAGAGCTATATCAGGCTCACCCGCCCTTAGTTTTTCACGGAACCACCCGTTCTTCATAACAATGCCCAAGAACCATAACATAATCGTATCACATAAACATGAATAAAGGAAACATAACATTTCCACATTTCAATCACAATATAACATTTTAGGATATTGAAATAATGAATCCATTCAAAAAGAAACCATTTCCAAAACCATTTAAAACATTTAATAAAGAGATTTTTGAATCAAAGTGTCCCATACCACCTTGAAGCTTTTAACATTTTAAACCATTAATATCCATATAAATAAATCCTTAAAAACCATTTTGAAAACATGGATAAGAACAAATAATTAAAACATTAAAAACGATATTTCGGTAAAAGGGGTTTTACCAAAATTAGAGACACTTGAATACAATAATTGAGGAATAATATTTAGTCAGAACTTTATAATATCATGAGAATAAAAGGATTCATGATATAATACTCCAAAGTATAGTATATACACCATATAAGAGTGAATTGGTGCATAACAACAATGAACCCTCAATAGAAATGTCAAATGTTATGAAATCCCTTATAAAGAAGGTATCCTTAAATTAAGGACAAATCAATCTCAAAAATATGTGTGACAAATATAAATACACCCAATATAAGTGGATATTAAGTGTAAAACAATAAAAGGTCATTCACACATATTCAATGGATGATATATTCAATGACTACATGTTGAACCCAAAGAAATCGAAATTGGGTTAAAAAGTTCCCTTGACAGCCTAACGACATCACATCAAAATGAGTTGATGAGAGATAAAAAGAGTATATCATCACTTGGACATAAAATTTGCATCAATAAGGATATATGATAACATATCCCAACATAACAATATGTAAATTAAAAGACCCAACAAAAGAAGTCTTTTAAAAAAGAGGAGGGTGAAAGGTTCCCTTACCGACTTGGGTATCTTTCAAAACATACACCCCATGAAAGAAGGACAATAGATCATTGATGTAAATACTCATAAATGAAATTAAATTACACAAAGAGTAGAATAATGGGCAGTACATACACCACTAAATGGAATTTGTGGCAAATGTAGCATAAATATCACGGGAATAAAAGTGAGATGAAAAATCCCTTATGAAAACTCGGCAGCCTAACGGCGCCACATAAAACTTTCGAATATGGATTGATGAGATCAAATAGAGTATCCCATCATATTACAATAGAATTTACAGCAAGTGGAATATAAAATAAAATCCCCCAACATTGCAAGGAGGAGTTTAAAAGAAGTGACATAAAGGAGAGTACTTAAAAAGAAAGAGAGAGGTTAGATCTCTTACGAAAGTTCGGCAGCCTAACGGCGCCACTCAAAACATCCAAAATGGATTGATGAGAGAGAATAGGGTCTCTCATCACATGAACATAAAAATTACAGTAAATGTAATATAAAATAACATCCCAATCATAATAAAGACGAGCTTAAAATAAACGACATAAAAGAGTGTACTTAAAAAGAAAGAGAGTTGTAGGATCCCTTACCTCGGGTCCGACTTGACTCGATCGTTCTTTAATCTCCTGAATAATAAACTTGAGTTAATTTATACTTCCTTAAGAACATTTTTCAAGTTCATTATTCCTTTTATATCACTTATTACCATGTCATAAACATTATGTAATCATTTAAGTTAGTAATATTTGTTTTGCCGATGTTTGGTTCCTAAGTCGAAAGTGGACTTCTTACAATTACATGTTGTTCGTATGGCCAAATGTTTATTATATCCAGAATTGTATTCATGATGTAGATATAATATATTTCATATATATCCAGTACATTCATTAATTTATAACGTTACATAATCATTTAGAGGTAAGAAATGAAATGCACCGTTCATGGAGACGGTAAGCCGTACGTACGCATGAACGCTACTTTCATTTCTATTTTGTATTTTATATAATAGAATAATAATGATATAAAGGTATATTATAATTCCAGTATAATATCAGATATAATATCATAGTTCCATCCTTTATACGTCCCACATATGGTATTAACGAATCACATCACTTTGAGGGGGCGGTAGTCCGCACTTCCTAAAATGAAGATATCGCGTTTACCCATAATGGAAGCCATAAAGGTAAGACACAATTTAAAAATACAGAAGAATAAGTAAAAAATAAACATATTATATATCATATATAAAAATATTGACATCATAATGGCCACCTTTGAAGGTGTTAAAATAATGTTGAACAATCATCGTTTCGGGAGGCAGAAATTCGCCATCCACGGAAACCGTATGTTCTTTAACCATTTGATGTAGTTGTGTGAGAGTGTAGCTCGAATAAATCTTATAAAAACATCCTAGTATATTTAATATACTGGTGTTGTTACAAAAGAAATAAATAAAAAGAGTTTAGGGGGTTGGAGAAGCAAAATAAAACAAATGAACATGAGAGAATGAATTACCTTTAAAAGTGTAACTCCTTTTGATTTGAGCCTAAAGGCTTCCTTTGAAAGGATTATGCCCAAAGGGAATCCTCTAGGATGAGGATAGGGATGTGGAGAGAGTAAATGGGCAGGGGTTGGCCGAGCCAAAGGCTTGATGGGTGTGTGAAATGAGGTAGAGGTGGGGGCCTTTTATAAGAGGAGAGGAGGGGCACTTTTGGAAAGTAAAGAAATATTACTTTATTTGAAAAAAATGTGTTTCGGTTTTAAAAGGTCCCACATTGATATAATTTGTGGATACGGTGATAAGGCTTCGAAATCCACTCATACAATAAGTTTTGGACATGTGTAGTTCATAGATTTTACATTATCTTTCCATTTTATTTAAATCGTCAAATAATGATGTCATCGCTGCATCATTATTATGTCATAAATAATTTAATTTATTTAATGTCTAAAAATTATAAAAAAAATATTATGATGTAGGAAATCTTTTTATCTTTCCAATGAATATTTATAATCAAAATTTGGACTTGTGTAACCCCACTTAAAAATTGTTTTAGTAGAACATATCATGTTTGTGTCATTTTTACTTTTACATTAAATAAAAAGTTATAAATGTCATTTCCCAACCAAAGTGGATCCATGGGGTCCCAAAGTTGGCCCATGGCTTGTATTGGTCGGCCATGACTCACCCAATAGGTGTAGGACAAGTGTCATGGTGTTTTCACATTCTTATAATATCATTTTTACCTTAAATTACACTAATTACCACTAATCGCGATTAAAAACTTAATAAGTTACTATTCACCAAAAAATTATTTTCATCCCATTGAACCACATTTTTCATACTAATGACAACCATGTATGTCGGATTTTCAAAATTCAATACACATTAGTGGTAAACTTTCATTTAACTGAAAAATCAGTTTGCTTGATTACCACTTAGTGGTTTCACTATTCATCAAAAATTGGAGTTTTTCAGAAAAATACCAAAACTTCACCCTAAGCTATATTTGATATTTCGAATTCAAAAATGAAGTCCGTTTTACAAAAATCAAAACATATTAGTCACATTAATTAATTTAATAATTAATTCCCGCTGTCAGAGCAAATAGCGTGTTTTTATAAAACAATAAGTATCAAAAGATTGACACTAGTTTAAGTCTTATTTCAAAGTGAAATTAATTCCAACGACCACTATTGGATTTAATGGTAAAAATATTTTCTAATTTCACTTTAAAACCAATTCAAAATATAATCTAATCATATAAATAAATTAGATTAAAAAGAGGTTTTGAATTAAAATACAACATTTTACACTATTCATTAAAAAAATGAACATTATCGGAAAGATACCAAAAATTTACACAAAGTAAATTTTGATGTCCAGATTCTTAAGAAGAGTTTTATTTGGTCCAATAGAATTTATAAGAGTGAACAAAACTATATTTAATGATGGTTCTCCATTAAAAGTCGATAAGTGAACCTTTAGTAAAAACTAGGGCATATACGCCTAAAATTGAATTCTTTCCGTATTTGAAGCCTTTAGATTTTATTGGATAAATGTAAAAACATTTAAAAACATATATAATCATATTTTAGTTATTTATATCCATTCCCGCCATTACAATGGCTACATGTTAACTACCATTTAAAATAATATTATTTTATTATTAGAGTGCAACGTAAGATTCCCAAGAAACTCGTTGTTGCGTGTTGGGTACGCCATCGAGCATAGCATCCCCTTTAAAGTCATTTAAATATTTTATTCACAAATATGGATAAATATGAAATGTCATATTCTTTATTTACCTGGGGTGTTACATCCTTCCCCCCTTTTGGGAATTGCGTCCTCGCAATTTTAAAATTGCGCTTGGAAACATCCTTGAAAGTCCCACATCGGAACAAAAGTCGGTAAAACAAACACTTTAAAATAAAGAAAGATAAGTACAAAGGTCACCCGAGTTAACCAATACTAGGATTCCAAGTATGAAAATATGGACATGGTGGAAAAAAACAAAGGGTCATGTTCTGATGGAGAGTGATAGAAAACATGTTTAGGAGAATGTTAACCATGAGAAAATCACAAACTTGTGATGGGTTAAACGGTATTCGATTCCCCAGTAGGAAAAGTTAATAGACAACATTTTTGTTTTAAGTTACTTTTTATTGAGGAATTTATTCATAAGGAAACATAATCACTTATCATGTTGACTCTCAACTTTTATTAGATTCCTTACACAAACTCATATTTTCTCCAAAAGGCGAGTATTTAGGAAGACTTGTTCAAATTAAGAGTACTATAATCAACTTCTAGAGAATCACCTAATCCACAAAAGCGAACTATATACTTCCCATGTCTTTAGGCTTTAACCAGAACCAAAACCAAAAAGGTTAGTACAAGGTCAGATAATCCAGAAAAGGATAACCCTTTAAAAAGAAAATCTATGCTTAATCTCCAAAATTTGTCCAACAAAACCCAAAGTTCAACGAGGACCATCCGATAAACAATTTGTCCATAAAATTCTTCAAAGTAAACCAATATAAGATTGAAACCCAAATATTTGAAGGATTTGGTCACATAGTCTTCCAATTTAAATCGTAACATTTATCTCCAAACAACATCAGTTCCCCTAAAGTCTCGTATTGAAAAGTAATTAACCTAATCACATATCCTCCAAGATAGGTTAATAATTTTCATAAATAACCCAAAATCAACTTACTCTTAATTCAAAAAATCATATAACTAGAAAGAATCAGCCAAAATAACCAAGGACTTCACGTAGTCCAGTGGTAGGCGATAAATACCAGTCGCACTTTGGTTGTGGGTTCGATTCCCGCAGCTTTGTCCGACGCGACGGGTAGTCACACGGTCTGCGTGTTGTCCTTTTTCCAAAACTATATAATTCTTAAAACATTCCCCAAAATGAGAAAAAAATCTTCAAGAATAATCATAACATATTTTAACCTCAAGTTTATCTCATTCCTTTCATTTTCCATCATATCATAGAGTAACCCATAATTACCTAAAAATTAAGTATCATATAAACCCTAATGGTTACCTTAATAATTATTACCTGAATTTCCACATCGGGTTGGCCATCTCGTACATGATGCATTAGAGAACTCACCAAGGTTGAAGTGGTTGATCACGACTCCTTGATATTTGGTTTAGAACAACCACGTGTTTCCTCATTGAATCCTCCATTTTATCTAGTATCTTAATCAGAGAACCACCATAGTTTCCTTCAAACCTGTTGTCTCTTTGGTGCCTGCTAGATCCATCCATTCACTAAAAATAGAAATGTCAGTGTGAGTATATCAACAAAACCATCATGTACTAATGAGGAATGTAAACACTAAGATACACTTACTCATTCACTTTATCTAAAACTAGGACTCTTTCTGAAATCCTAACCATTATGGTAATGTCACTTATGTTTAAAGAATACCCTAACCTCTAAAGTTATCTAAACCGACCTTTGATACCAACTATAATGCCCCAGCCTTAAACCTTACTTAATTTTGAGTTATTACAAGATTACACATTGAGGATCTTTTCAGGTTTAGAGTTTTAGAGAATTAGATCATGAAACTTGCATTGCATTCCACATTTAAACAAAGTGGTTACATAAAAGACAGTATTCATTCTTCCCATCAACGAAAACATATTTAAAATAAAACATGGATTCTTTCTTGACACATCCTTGACACTATCATCACATCATGTACCCTTCCCTTGACCTGTGAAAAACATTTCAAAAACTTGGGATGAGCATAAAAAGCTCAGTAAGGGATATATAGATATGGAAAGGAAACATGAGTACATGTATACATAAGAATGAAATCATACTTTACCCATAAAACATAGGCATATCAAATCATGAATAAATCATAGAAATCATAAGACATAAAGGTAACTTGAGGAATTCATAACATTCTTACGTAGGGAGTAACCCTCTTGGTTACGTTTGGAATACCCATCACAGTATATTCCCTAAATCTCTTCGGAGAAACCTTAACGTTTCACTCCTTCGCGTTACCCAATGCATTGGAGAGCTATATCGGGCTCACCCGCCCTTAGTTTATCACGGAACCACCAGTTCTTCATAACAATGGCCAAGAACCATAACATAATCGTATCACATAAACATGAATAAAGGAAACATAACATTTCCACATTTCAATCACAATATAACATTTTAGGATATTGAAATAATGAATCCATTCAAAAAGAAACCATTTCCAAAACCATTTAAAACATTTAATAAAGAGATTTTTGAATCAAAGTGTCCCATACCACCTTGAAGCTTTTAACATTTTAAACCATTAATATCCATATAAATAAATCCTTAAAAACCATTTTGAAAACATGGATAAGAACAAATAATTAAAACATTAAAAACGATATTTTGGTAAAAGGGGTTTTACCAAAATTAGAGACACTTGAATACAATAATTGAGGAATAATATTTAGTCAGAACTTTATAATATCATGAGAATAAAAGGATTCATGATATAATACTCCAAAGGATAGTATATACACCATATAAGAGTGAATTGGTGCATAACAACAATGAACCCTCAATAGAAATGTCAAATGTGATGAAATCCCTTATAAAGAAGGTATCCTTAAATTAAGGACAAATCAATCTCAAAAATATGTGTGAAAAATATAAATACACCCAATATAAGTGGATATTAAGTGTAAAACAATAAAAGGTCATTCACACATATTCAATGGATGATATATTCAATGACTACATGTTGAACCCAAAGAAATCGAAATTGGGTTAAAAACTTCCCTTGACAGCCTAATGGCATCACATCAAAATGAGTTGATGAGAGATAAAAAGAGTATATCATCACTTGGACATAAAATTTACATCAATAAGGATATATGAGAACATATCCCAACATAACAATATGTAAATTAAAATACCCAACAAAAGAAGTCTTTTAAAAAAGAGGAGGGTGAAAGGTTCCCTTACCGACTTGGGTATCTTTCAAAACATACACCCCATGAAAGAAGGACAATAGATCATTGATGTAAATACTCATAAATGAAAGTATATTACACAAAGAGTAGAATAATGGGCAGTACATACACCACTCAATGGAATTTGTGGCAAATGTAGCATAAATATCACGGGAATAAAAGTGAGATGAAAAATCCCTTACGAAAACTCGGCAGCCTAACGGCGCCACATAAAACTTCCGAATATGGATTGATGAGATCAAATAGAGTATCCCATCATATTACAATAGAATTTACATCAAGTGTAATATAAAAGAAAATCCCCCAACATTGCAAGGATGAGTTTAAATGAAGTGACATAAAGGAGAGTACTTAAAAAGAAAGAGAGAGGTTAGATCTCTTACGAAATTTCGGCAGCCTAACGGCGCCACTCAAAACTTCCAAAATGGATTGATGAGAGAGAATAGGGTCTCTCATCACATGAACATAAAAATTAAAGTAAATGTAATATAAAATAACATCCCAATCATAAGAAAGACGAGCTTAAAATAAATGACATAAAAGAGTGTACTTAAAAAGAAAGAGAGTTGTAGGATCCCTTACCTCGGGTCCGACTTGACTCGATCATTCTTTAATCTCCTGAATAATAAACTTGAGTTAATTTATACTTCCTTAAGAACATTTTTCAAGTTCATTATTCCTTTTATATCACTTATTACCATGTCATAAACATTATGTAATCATTTAAGTTAGTAATATTTGTTTTGCCGATGTTTGGTTCCTAAGTCGAAAGTGGACTTCTTACAATTACATGTTGTTCGTGTGGCCAAATGTTTATTATATCCAGAATTGTATTCATGATGTAGATATAATATATTTCATATATATCCAGTACCATCATTAATTTATAACGTTACATAATCATTTAGAGGTAAGAAATGAAATGCACCGTTCATGGAGACGGTAAGCCGTACGTACGCATGAACGCTACTTTCATTTCTATTTTGTATTTTATATAATGGAATAATAATGATATAAAGGTATATTATAATTCCAGTATAATATCATATATAATATCATAGTTCCATCCTTTATACGTCCCACATATGGTATTAACGAATCACATCACTTTGAGGGGGCGGTAGTCCGCACTTCCTAAAATGAAGATATCGCGTTTACCCATAATGGAAGCCATAAAGTTAAGACACAAATGAAAAATACAGAAGCATAAGTAAAACATAAACATATTATATATCATATATAAAAATAGTGACATCATAATGGCCACCTTTGAAGGTGTTAAAAGAATGTTGAACAATCATCGTTTCGGGAGGCAGAAATTCACCATCCACGGAAACCGTATGTTCTTTAACCATTTGATGTAGTTGTGTGAGAGTGTAGCTCGAATAAATCTTATAACAACATCCTAGTATATTGAAGATACTGGTGTTGTTACAAAAGAAATAAATAAAAAGAGTTTAGGGGGTTGTATAAGCAAAATAAAACAAATGAACATGAGAGAATGAATTACCTTTAAAAGTGTAACTCCTTTTGATTTGAGCCTAAAGGCTTCCTTTGAAAGGATTCTGCCCAAAGGGAATCCTCTAGGATTAGGAGAGAGATGTGTAGAGATTAAATGGGCAGGGGTTGGACGATCCAAAGGCTTGAGGGGTGTGTGAAATTAGGTAGAGGTGGGGGCCTTTTATAAGAGGTGAGGAGGGGCACTTTTGGAAAGTAAAGAAATATTACTTTATTTGAAAAAAATGTTTTTCGGTTTTAAAAGGTCCCACATTGATATAATTCGTGGATAAGGTGATAAGGCTTCGAAATACACTCATCCAATAAGTTTTGGACATGTGTATTTTATAGATTTTACATTATCTTTCCATTTTATTAAAATCGTCAAATAATGATGTCATCGCTGCATCATTATTATGTCATAAATAATTTAATTTATTTAATGTCTAAAAATTATAAAAAAAATACTATGATGTAGGAAATATTTTTATATTTCCAATGACTATTTATAATCAAAATTTGGACTTGTGTAACCCCACTTAAAAATTGTTTTAGTAGAACATATCATGTTTGTGTCATTTTTACTTTTACATTAAATAAAAAGTTATAAATGTCATTTCCCAACCAAAGTGGATCCATGGGGTCCCCAAGTTGGCCCATGGCTTGTCTTGGTCGGCCATGACTCACCCAATAGGTGTAGGACAAGTGTCATGGTGTTTTCACATTCTTATAATATCATTTTTACCTTAAATTACACTAATTACCACTAATCGCGATTAAAAACTTAATAAGTTACTATTCACCAAAAAATTATTTTCATCCCATTGAACCACATTTTTCATACTAATGACAACCATGTATGTCGGATTTTCAAAATTCAATACACATTAGTGGTAAACTTTCATTTAACTGAAAAATCAGTTTGCTTGATTACCACTTAGTGGTTTCACTATTCATCAAAAATTGGAGTTTTTCAAAAAAATACCAAAACTTTACCCTAAGCTATATTTGATATTCCGAACTCAAAAATGAAGTCCGTTTTACAAAAATCAAAACATATTAGTCACATTAATTAATTTAATAATTAATTCCCGCTGTCAGAGCAAATAGCGTGTTTTTATAAAACAATAAGTATCAAAAGATTGACACTAGTTTAAGTCTGATTTCAAAGTGAAATTAATTCCAACGACCACTATTGGATTTAATGGTAAAAATATTTTCTAATTTCACTTTAAAACCAATTCAAAATATAATCTAATCATATAAATAAATTAGATTAAAAAGAGGTTTTGAATTAAAATACAACATTTTACACTATTCATTAAAAAATGAACATTATCGGAAAGATACCAAAAATTTACACAAAGTAAATTTTGATGTCCCGATTCTTAAGAAGAGTTTTATTTGGTCCAATAGAATTTATAAGAGTGAACAAAACTATATTTAATGATGGTTCTCCATTAAAAGTCGATAAGTGAACCTTTAGTAAAAACTAGGGCATATACGCCTAAAATTGAATTCTTTCCGTATTTGAAGCCTTTAGATTTTATTGGATAAATGTAAAAACATTTAAAAACATATATAATAATATTTTAGTTATTTATATCCATTCCCGCCATTACAATGGCTACATGTTAACTACCATTTAAAATAATATTATTTTATTATTAGAGTGCAACGTAAGATTCCCAAGAAACTCGTTGTTGCGTGTTGGGTATGCCATCGAGCATAGCATCCCCTTTAAAGTCATTTAAATATTTTATTCACAAATATGGATAAATATGAAATGTCATATTCTTTATTTACCTGGGGTGTTACAGTTATATATGTATGTGTGTGTGTATATATATATTTAAACACTAAGTAAAACATTACTTTCACACGAAACCAACATGGATTATGCTACATGAAACACTGATTTGGCTTTCACTACATGAAACATATACTGGGCATGTGCAACATGCAACACCAACTTGGTGTACGTTACACGCAATACCGTGTTTTTACATAACATCATTTTATTTTTATAATTATTTTAATGTGTTAGTTATAACCTATTCGTTAAAAATTTGTAATATGAGTAGTAATGGATACTTCTTAAAAAAATTTATAATATTTTTATATAAATAAGACATATTGACAATGAAAAATATAATTTTTTGTAAATTCTTTATATGTTTAAAAATACAATTTTCTCGAATGAACCACTTTTCATGTCCTTCTAAGAAAAAAACAAAATTAATTTTAGACACATATAAAAATTTAATTTGATAAAATAAACTTCATTTTTGAATTTATAATTATGAAATTATCAAAGGGTGAATTTTTTGGATTTTTCTATGAAACATCATTTTTTGATGAATAATAAAAAATACTGCATTTTAGTTAATAACTACCTTTTCATTTAAACAATTATTAATGATAAATTAAACATTAATTTTTTTAAGGTTCTATTAGATCTACTATACATATATTAATAAAATTTAGTTCATTTTATGCAATTTCATTTTCAAATTTTATATAAAAACTTTACCAAATTTTGACCATTTTTTCTACTTTAAAAACCTGTTATTTCGTCCTGTTTGTGGGATTAACATTAATATTAATTTTTAAACTTTTATAAATTTAATTTCAAAAAAATTATATAAAAAAATTTATTCATTATAATATTTAGAGTCTAATTATATCATGTTAATTTTTGACCAAAAATATTAGTAAAAGTGATTAAAATTAATCATAACATTAAGGTAAAATTAAGATTAATTTGGGAATAAACATTAATCTTAGGGGGAAAATGAACTATACACTAGTAAAACACAAATTTTATGTCCATATTTATTCCATAAGACTTCCATTATTTATTTATTTTGTATGACTTTTTTTAGGTAAAAAACATGTGTACACCTAACTTGTTTTCAAAAATTCCAAGTAAGTCTATTTCCTTCTCTATAAAGGGCCACCAACTCTCCATATTTTTCACACCTCTAAAACCACTTAGTATTATCCAATATCTACCAAATAAAATTATCAACATACCTATCTGAATCCTAGAATCCTCTCATTTTGGAAAAATAAATCCAAGTAAGTCTTTTGGCACAAACCAAAAGGAGTTACCCAGTTAAGTGGTAACCTCTTCTCTCAAGCTTCTTTATTTAATTTTCCTCACCCCCCTCCACTATCTCTATTCCATGATTGTATAAAAAATATTATATTAAAAATAAAAAAATATATAATTATTTACCTACACTTACACACACATCTATTTAATGGGTAACGAACATATTGTTTACGTGTACGATGAACTACCGCCTCAATAAACGATGATTGTTCATTTTTTTCATTTACCATCTATCATGGTGGAAATTTTTATGAAAAATCTATTTATATATGTAATATTTTATATTTATTATGTATTTAATATTATTTATTTATTTTAAAACTCATATCTTTTTACTTTCCATTTGGTGTAAATATGACAATTTCGTTTCAGAAAGTGTGGACTATCGCCCCCTCAAAGAGACATGATTTATTCACACAATACATGGAATGTATTAAGGATGGGTTTAGTGAAATTATATGATATATATTATATAATAATTCTACTTTAATAATGATATTTAGATACAAATTTATATACATATATTTCATGTAATTTTTTAATTCCATATGACAATAAAAAAATGGAAACAACTTTCATGCGTATGTACGACATACCGTCTCCATGAATGGTATATTCCATTTCATAATTTTATATTATATAGATTATTATGATAAAAATATATTGAATATAAGTGATATTTATATCATGGTTTAAATTTTGGAAATCATGATATAAGTATAAGGATCCACGATATAACAAATTAAGACACAAGCGAAAAAACAATAGAATGTTACCCGAAGTGTAACCTTAACCTGAAATTCCTAAAATACGGGTAATATAAAGTCATAATAAATACATATATGGTATTATATATATTAATATGGTTCTTTAAATTATTTATAATAAATTTATATTTATTATAAAGGAGTTTTTAATGAGTACAATGAGAGTAAAAACACAAGGTAAGGGAATTTAATCTCAATTTTTATTTATGTGATATACATGCTTTATTCACCACCAATTCCTTTTGTGTTATAATTATACTATACATGGATGTATTATATTATTATTATAATTAAATTTTTGGGTATTTAAATAACCATTTTATTATATTTATTTCATGGGGATTATGTTTCAAAAGTTACTAAATTAGTAAAAATGATTTTGTCTCAATTTTCCTTCTTTGTGACACATGTCATGTTATGCATCTATATTTTTTCATGAGGTGTATATAATTTTTTTAAAATTTTATATCATGAATATAATTATTTTCAGTATATTTTATGCTTAATTTAATTTCATTTTGATACATGGTGATTATGGTTCAAATTTACCAAGTGGTAAGAGTTTATTTAAACAATCTCATCGCTTATTGAGATTGTTTATGTTTATGCTTCCTTTGATGATATATTATGATCCATATCTCAATAAAATTAATAAATTTAGTTCCCATATATATATTCATGATATATTCATGTATTTGGATTATTATTCCACTCATTGGTACATAATACAGTTAATAAATTATTTTAAAGAAAGTCCAAATTTACCTCTCTCTTAGGTTGGAAATCTAGGTTCATGTTTTCTAAAAAGGGTTTCCAAGAATATTATACTCTTCTCATGTAATAATTAAAATAAATTTTTACCCTTTTTTTCTTTTACCAATTTTTAAAAGGAATCTTCTTGTCTCTTTCAGAGAAAGTCATTTTTCTAACCTTTTTACCATGAAAAAGGAATATTTTTTTACCTCATATGAAAAGTACGGATTTACCCATCATCATTTCTATGAAGTTTCCTTTCCATGTTTAAAAGGATAATTTTTAATATTTTTTTTAAATTTTCTTTCCAAATAAATTTTTTTCCAAACATTTTCAAGATTTATTTACATGTTTTCAAAGTTATTTTCAAAGAAAATGTTTTTCAAAACATTTAAAATATTTATTTATACTCTTTCAAAGTATTTTTAGTGAAATGGTTTTCAAAACAATTTCAAGATTTCTTTTAAAGTTTAAAAATTATTTTCAGAGAAAAAAAATTAATTTTTTTTGAATATTATTCATTAATTTTTTAAGAAAAAAGTTTTTAGAAATGACTTCAAGTATTCTTTATAAGTTTTTAAGTTATTTTATTAGAAAATTATTTTGAAATGGTTTTACACATTAAAACGCCTTTTTCAAAGAGGAAATGGTATTTTCATTCAGAAAAGTTTTTGAAAGATATATCAAAATTATTTTCCATATAAGATGACATCTATTTATGTCACTCATGCTATTCTGGGAAATGATCTAAAGGTTACATTCATATTCTTTCTCTGATTAGGTTATGATTAATGTCATGGTATTTATGAAACTCGTTTCTCATTTATGAGTTATATGTTTCTGAAATTTGATTATCATTCATGGGTTATATGTTTATGAAATCCATTTCCATTTCATAGGTTATGATTTTGATGAAATGATTATAAAACCTGTATCTTTTTCCATAGATTATGTTATAATTACATTTTTATGATAACCATTTCATTTCATGGGTTATTATATAGTTGTTTGTGATTTTTTTGAAAATGTATGTATGATTTAATTTTGAGATTGGTGGAACCTATATCTCACTCCAATGCATTAGGTAATGATAAATGTTATATGAAATCAAAGGTTAAATGAGAGGGCATACCAATCCCTAAAAAAGAGAGTATATCAGAGGACATATAAAGTCTGAAACAAGAGGGTACATAGGAGTAAATCCCAAACCCAAAACTAGAGGGTAAATGGGAGGGAATCCCAAGCCCGAAACAAGTGGGTAAATGGGAGGAAATCCCAAGCCAAAAACAAGAGGGTACATAGGAGGACATCCCAATCCTAAAACAAGAGGGTACACGAGAAGGCATCCCAAGCCCGAAGTAGGTACCAGGTGATTAACCCAAGCCTAAAATGATATAAAGGCCTTGGTAGGCCCCCTTGAAATATGGTTTTTATATGCTTATTTTTTTTCTATAATTCCATGTCATGTTCATATGTTATTATTTCATGGATTATGTTCATTATTTCCTCATGATTCGTGTGTTATGAACTTCCAATATTTATTATGATCTCTGATATATAGGTTATGATCTTCAAAGGTTATTCTCAAGTTATTTACCATTTTTTTCATTTTATGATTATGCATTTCCTTTATTTACCCTTACTGAGAATCTGAGATCACCCCTTTAATATGATTCTTTTCCCGAGGTTATGATGAAAGGTTTTATGTAGAAGTACTAAAGGTATAAATCTTTATAGGATGTGTTGAAGATCTTTCACCAAGATAAAATATTATGTTTCCATGTTTCCAAACACACTAAGATATTATGGTACTTGGGCATGTATTTTTGTAATTTACTAAATATTTATCTAAAATGTTGTAATATCCATATATATCAATCATGGGTCATTGTAGTTGGTATAAAAGGAAATATTTGGTCATCATTTGGAAACTAGGATCATAAAACTTTAGTGAGATACCTGGGTATATTTATAAGGATATGTCTAGGGATGTCTCTATAGATAAGTATAAGGATGAGTTAACATTTGGGAAAATTACCTTTAATTTTTTTAAAGAATGAAGTGAGTGGTTTCCTAGAAATACATCCTTGTGTGGATACTATAAGTGGATGTGGATGTGGAAAAAATGTACCTGGGTGTAACAAATCCAATAAGGTTATTTAGTATTAACTTGGGGTAATCCATTACATGACAACATGCCTTGCTGCATACCTGGTTTGACACTCTTAGGGGATATGCTTTGGGCATTCACAAAACTCTTCACAAACATTCATGAAGGAGTTAAATTCAAGTTGGCTATGAAAACCCTAGGATGAACCTAGGGTGCCAAAGATTATGTAAGGTTTCATGATTTATACTTCCTATAAGAAATTCATTTCATGACTATGTGGTTTCCTATTATAATGGTAGGAACCAAAAGGAACCAAATTAAAGTTGAATGTGATGGATGATTTGTTAATGTGCAGTCGAGTGGAATGATCACTAGAGTAAAATATGTTGTGATAATTCCTAATAAAAGTTCATGGAATGTGATTAAAAATTTATACCTTAAACAACTCTCAGACTCCCCAAGTAGGAGAAATAAGGAGTTAGATGAGAGTTTAGGTAATGGAGACCATGGAGGAAAGAATATTTGGTTTCCTTTGTGCCAAAAATGTGGACAGAATCACCTAAGTTAATGGATTATAGGAACAAGAAGATGTTTTAAATGTGGAAAATAAGGACACAAATAAAGTGACCATAAGGTAAAAATAATGAGTTTGGTTAATGAAATGGATGAGAATATTGGCCTCCCTAAGACATCATTGAAGGTTAAGTGTTTTATGTGTGGAATAAACGGTCATTATGTAGCTCAATGTCCCAAGATGAAATTTCTATAAGATAATCAGCAAGGAGGTGTGAGTAAGAGTTACATTGCTGATAATTAAGAGACTATAAATGATATGTCAAGGGAAAAAAGTTATTATTTAATAGGATTAGGTATCCTTGTTAATGGATTAAGGATGAATTAATTGATGTTTTTATGGATTTGGATTCAAGAATTCTGAAAGGTGAAATATATAAGGATTTTCTAGTTTATGTTTTTTTTCTCTAATGATTTACAATAATACATTGAATGGATCTGGTGTAATAGAAAAATTATTTAATGTAAATATGATATCCATGGAAAAAAACATGATTAAGGAAAGATAACCCTTAATATATTTCTTATGTTATGATAATGTTTTTTTGGATATAGATATGTTTGATATAAGTATATTGGATTGTACTGATTACCTTGGAACTAATTAAGGACTTTTTGAAAAGTAATTTATGTTATCATGGATGAAGTTTACCACTTATTGGATTTATGGAATATAACCAGTAATCTATGGAATAAGGAACCATGCTTCTTTTCTAGAAGTATTTATAGTTATTAACGTTATTACTATGTTTTTAGAGAAAATATGATGAGGGTATTCACATGTTTGGAAAGTGACAACCAAGAGGTGCTTGTGATATATGTGAGATCAATGTTAAGAATATTTCATTACTTTATTTCTAAAGTTTTGGATTTTACTTTTTCAAAAGGGTTATAAGGTTAACTATTTATGAAATTTTTATGTTAAACTTTGAAAGAAGTAGTTATGTATTGATTTTGTATTGAAAACCTTGGATGAAAAGTTATTTAGTGGTTAACCTTATTTTAATACATCCATTATATTTTGGATATTCTATTAGTGTGGTTTTAGATAAGGAAATAATTTAGGTTGGGTGACAACCAATCAATCCTGGCAAGTATGTGGGTATTGAACCCATTACTGAATGATGATAAGGGTTTCACACCTACCACTGGCCTATGCGATGTCCTATTTATGTGTAATTATTTTTTATGAATAAATATTTTTGATGAAACAATACTATTACTTTTTATTATTTTAGATTAAGGTAATAACCATATTGATTTTGAAGTATAGTTAGAGGCAAATGGTTTTACTTTTCATTATTTTATTGGCCTTAAGATCTACTAAAATTTTATTTTGGCACATCAGCCATCAAAGTTAATTTTTGGACATCCACTTCATGATGTAATGGGTGAATTAAAAATAGATAAAATCACAAGTAAATAATGAAATTATGTTTATAAAAATATATCAAGTAAGTATATTTCCTTATATTCTTGGTCAATAAAATAATTTCCCAGCTTTAGGATAATGATAAAAAATGTGTTTTTCTAATACCTTAGTTTTTGTTGAACTGATGTCCTTTTAAATCGTTATAAATTTATAACCTTGAGACCCCCAACTTTTCTTAATCATTCAATTGTTTGTGATTGATGACCACAATCACACCCTATAAATATTTATGCTTTTCCAACATGTCAAATCTTCACTCCCAACCTATGTTCTCCTATGTGGAAACTTAGTTATATGTTACTTTGGGTAATGGTAATGGTTCGAACTTTCATTTTTTAAAGGATGTTTTATTATTAATTTTTTATGATGTGGGTTTCTATGAAATGAACATTCACGTATTAAAAATTTGATAACTCAGATGAATTTTGAGGGTGAAATTCATTTTAAGGGGTGTAGAATGTAACACCATGAGATTTTGTGAAATATTTTTTTTGAATTAATTTATCTTATTTATATTTTTCATTTAACATGACACTAAAAATAATTATATATATATATATATATATTAAAACACTAATAAAAACATTCCTTTCACATGACACCAACATGGATTACGATATATGAAATACTAAATTATCTTGCGCTATATAAAACACCAACTTGGCATGTGCTACATGCAACACTGACTTAGCATACGTTACATGCAATACCGATTTTCTATCAAACATCATTTTATTGTCATAATTATTTAAACAAGTTATTTATAACCTATCCATTAAAAATTAGTAATATAAATATTAATAACCACTTTTCAAATATCATTTTAATGGTTTTATATAAAAAACATATTTATAATGAAAAATATAATTTTTTGTAAGGTCCTTATATGTTCCAAAATACTATTTTCTCAAATGAACTACTTTCCATGTCCCTTCTATGAAGAACAAAAAAATAATTTTAGAAACATATAGATATTTTATTTTATAAAATAAACTTTATTTTTGAATTTATAATTCCAAAATTAGTTTAGGGTGAATTTTTGGTATTTATCTAAGAAACATCATTTTTTTAATGAATAGAGAAAAATAATGCATTTTAGTTAATAACTTCCTTTTAGTTTAAATCATTATTAATTTTAAATTATAATTTAAATTGGATTTAAGATAAAATTATATAAATTATATATCTATTAATTTAATTTAGGTAATTATAATCAATTTCACTATGAAATTGAATATAAAAACTTAATGAACTTTTGAACATTCTTTCGCTTTAAAACATTTTATTTCATCCTATCTGTGGGAATATAATTAATCTTAATTGTTCCGTTTCTATGAATTTAATTTTGAAAAATGTACATACACCATTTTAATATATATAATATTTAGAGTCTATTTATATCAGGTTAGTTTTTACAAAATAAAAATAGTAAAAGTGATTAAAATTAATCCTAGTGATTAATGTCAAATTAAGCTTAATTCAAGACTAAACCTTAATATTAGGGGCCCAAATGACCTATCCACTTTTAAAAAACCCATTTTATGGCCATATTTTGGCCATAATGTCACTAACGAACCTGGGTTGACCCTGAAATGGTCACCCGAGCCGGTCCGTGACATGGCCCGAGAGGCGTTCACGACCCTCCCGGGCTGGCGACAAGCGCTAGGGAATCAATAGAGGACAGTTGGGAATGATTTCCCCCTTTGAAAAAAAATAATGCAGTGTAAAAAAGTAGAATAACACAAAGTAAGTAAACAACAAAAAATAATGAATGATAAAAAACAACCAACTAACCTGGCCACGACCAAAACTACTTGCGACTCCGAGAGTTGCTCACCAGTCTACAACCAACTCTCACCCACAGTGAGAAATCTCGAGTCAAACCTACCACAAAACTAAAAACAGAAAAACACTATAGGTGTGAGTATTAAAACTCAGTAAGCATGACCAAAAAACTATTCCCAATGCACTACCTTTAAATAAAAAATTTACCAATTTCATGATTGAACTAAATTATACAAAATATGGGTTTCCACAAACACACATTCATTTCTAAAACAAGTAACAGCTCATTGCCCTTTTTAATTTAAAAACAATTTAATGTTTGAATGGAAGAGGTGTACTGCATTTTAAAACATTTTTTGCAAACAATTTAGAAATCCAAATTTTGGTTGTTAGTCAAAAAGAAAACCACACACAACACACAACACACACTAAGGGTAATATAAAAGAAGTGGCACACAGGGGCCAAGAACTAATCTAGACCTCTCAATCTTCCACCACAAACAAATAAACACTAAAGAAAACATGGGTCGAACCTAGGATCTCATGAACAATCTAGAATGTACTATACATGTGACTAATCCTGAAGGCATTCCTACTCTCGATGATGTCATAACGCCCTAACGCCCGACTGTCGCCTAACATGGCCTGGTCTAGGGGCCCAATCCCATAGCAATAATAACAAAACACCTATCTGTTATAGGCCACTAGCTAGTGCATAATCTAAACTAGTGTAGCAATCGTTCTTAGAAAATTCACTCACTATTCCAAGTTCCCATGTCAACGCGTATAATAAAAATAAAGGGGTGATTCAATAATGTAAATCAAGTAACCAGTCATGACATGCAAACATCACAGGCAACTCACACAATCGAGCTACACAATAAGACCACCCCTAAGTCACCCCAAAGAGAGTTTTCAAAATATATCATTTGTTTAAAGTTCCAAACGGGCCTTAACTAACCACTCAAACCCAACCTATTTTCAGAAGAACCAACACATGCCAAATCATTTCCAAAGAATCAAAGGAACACCACTTTCAATCTCAAACCCATTTGAAACCTCATTTAAGAAATCCACTTTAGAATGTTGAACACATTTTCAACCCAAGTCATTCTTTAAAAGAAACAAAATTTACATATAAAGGCCAATCAGGCATTTTATCAACACTAATGATGCACATTTAAAAGAAAAAACTTTCAGGTAATTAAAAATAAGAGAGAACCACTATCCTTCACAATGAACATTTATTCTAAAACTAATTATTTAATATTATTTACCATTAATATAAAATTTAATGAAATATCAAGAAATTAATAAATTCTAAATATAAAGAAAAGTGCAGTGGGGACCTACCTAAACTCATTGTCCAAAGATAATGGCAAGTCAGCCTCACACAGATGCACAAACACGTGCGCGCCGATGACCACAGCATCACAGATTTTCATCACTGACATGCTGTAACAACTGAACAACTAAAAACTCATAAACACAGACTTAAAACAATTCAAATAAACAAACAACACAAACACCACCTCGACATGTTTTCAAAACACAACCTGCACCTCATATACAACCCATAGCACGTAAACAAGAAGAAAAACAAGTATACTAAAATTATTAAGCAACTTCATGGGTAACTATTTAATCCTCAAGAAACAGGGAACCACAAGAGATCACCCTAGTTCTAAAAATTAAATGGAAACACAAAGGGATCTTACTTCAACCATTGAAGAATGACCAAAAAATAGTGCAAAGCACCATGTGCACCTTAAACGCACCCGCAGGAAGGTGAATTTGACCCAACAAACTGAAATTGGTAACAACATTTAAGTAATTGATCACAAAAATTAATCCCTAACCATGGAATCACCTTACATCGAAAGGAGGAGGAAATTTTTTACCAAAAGGGAGGATGTCGTAGAGGTGGTGGGCATAGGGAGTGTGGCCTGGACGGAGGTGAAGGGTCGCACATGTAGAGGGATGGACAAAGTAGAGGCTGATGATGGATGGATGAAATAATTGTGCCAAATAAAGTTAAAGAGCTGGAGTCGAGCAAAGGTGGCGTGTTGGCTTAGGGAAGAATGGAGTGGCATCGGGTCGTGCTGGTGAAAGAACAACAGCGCGGGTCAGGGGGTGCACAAAGGGGACGTCATGATTATGAAGTGGGCACCAGAGAAAAGGGGAGTGGTGGAAGTGAGGGCGCTGGTGGTAGAGATGTAGGGAAAAATGGGGTTCAGGTCATCAGAGATATCTAGGAGGAGGAGCCACTGTCACCAGAGCAGGGGGCTGCGCACTGGAGAGGGAGAGGGAGTGGGCCGATCGGGTGTGAGGCGCACCAAGCTGGGGGTTGTGCTGATCCAATGGGAGGGAATCCAAGGCTAGGTGTAGGCACAAAATAAGTATGAGAGAGGGGAGTAGTGGGTATTGGCTGGGAGGGAACAGCAAGGGAGGAGCTGCGTCGGCTGGATGGTGCGCGCCCAGAGATGGAGTGGCTAGAAGCCGCACTGCAGGCTGCCGTAATAGGAGGAGGTGGATGCAGCTAGTGTGCTGGAAAGGAGAGAACCGTGATGGGGATTTAAGCATAGGGTTAAGGGAGAGGAAAAGAAAGAGGGGAAAAAAAGAAAAAGATGATAAGGGAAAAAATAAAAGAAAATAGAACAAATAAAAGTAATAAAACCTAATAATAATAATAGTAATAACATTAATAATAATAATATGACAATGATAACAATGAAAATAATTAGAAAAACTCTTGATGAAATTAATTATTGACATTCAAAGCTGTTATAATTTTTACCCATAATAATTATAATAATAATAATTTTAATTTTAATAATTCAAAAACAAGAACAAGATTAAATATAATATCATTAGTTGCAACAATAATAATATTATCGTTGCAATTTTTCTTTCTCATTTTAATTCATTAGCCACACTTCGTTTATTTTTTATTTTATTTCAATATTAATAGTAATAACATTAATAAAATTTTATTGGTTATGATAATATTAATGGAACTTTTTAATAATAATAATAATAATAATACATTGATTACAACAACAACAACAACAATAATAATAATAATAATAAAGTCTTATTAATAATAATATTAATAAGAAAAATAATAATCATACCGATAAAATATAAATAATTTAGATATTCAGTTAACTTTAATAATAATAATAAAATTATTAACAACAATAAATAACACATCCAATTACAATAGTTTCTTATTTTAATTTTCTGGAGAAAGGCGGGTCATGTTGTTTCATGGGTGAAGCCGCGTGGGGTATCCAAAACGGGTTCCACCCGGGCGCTCAGTGATTTCAATTAAAAAACTCGTGTTTTTTGACAAAACTCAAAAATCTAGTTTTGGATTCAACCCAAACCTCCACATAGAATTTAAAATTTGAAGTAATAAAATAAATTAATTATATAGGTCAGGGTGTGACAATTCTCCCCACTATAATACTTCCCACCCTCGGAAAGCCACAATATAATCTAAACCCAACGATAAAACTTATCAAGTGTCACTCACCAACAAAAGTTTAAGCGCCTCCAATTTATCGATCCAAACAGACTCTAAAACCCCATGACACACAACTCATCCTTAAAACACAATCACCTTAATCATCACCAAGATGAACCCAAACCATCAATTTCAACCAAGGTATGAATGAACTTAAATCTTCTCTAATAATTATCCCTATAATCTTAGTCCAACAGAACTGTTGGGTGTACTCCAATCCCGACGTTTACCCAAGAAAAAGAACTTAAAATTAAGCGGTTCTGCACGAGACCACTTGCCACCAAACGATAAATGAAAAGAAACTTTGATACTACCATGGGAAGGCCAGAACGAACTCCCCACCATAAGGATTTGGCTCACACTAAACTATTTCAGGTGTAACTTTGTTAGACCCAGTGTGGATCTCACCACCATAAGAACTGATGAGATTTCTTGAACTTGAAAACTTTCTGCACAGACCAAAAACCCCATCAAAAGGGTAGGATAGGGAAGGGCCCTACCAATAAAGCATCGAAACTAATGTCACCACTACTTAAATGAATTAAAAACCTCAGAAGAACACAAACCATTTCAAACTAAAGAAAAAGATTAAACTATGTCCCTTTTTTACCATAGGGGTTCTCCTGACTACGTGCTAGCTTCACTCTGGGACCAGTGGTTAGAGCACCAATGATTGAAACATCTCCTGCTGTAGAGACCCGAATCTTGACGTACATGGAAATTACATTACTTTTGTGGAATACTTAATACATAACATAAACAGACACACAAGGACCGTAATAGTTTAGTGTCTTTGGAAACATGAAATATATTCTTCTAATCGTGGTGAAAGATCTTCAACATCTCCCATAAAGATCTTCCCCTTTTGTTTTCTTACCTAAAACATTTCTTTATATCCTGGGGAAAAGAAAACATATAAAGGGTTATCTTAAATGCTCAGTAAGGGTAAGCATAGAGAAAATAAAACAAACCATATACATTTGAACATAAAAACATGAACATAATGTTTAAACATCGAAATCTTGAGCAGTGACATAAAACATGGCAGTACATAAGGCATAGATCATAATGTAATATAAATCATGATAAAATAGATTGAAAATAAAACTTGTAATTGTGGAAAAACATTAAGGACATGATATGATTTCCATGGTAGCCAAGGCATTGCTTCCAAGACCATATTGGTGGACAAATTCCCTTTCTGAATCGAGTCCATTCCTCATTTCAGTCCTGTAACACTGAACCAGGATAACTTATTATTCCAGCAATGTCTATATCATGAGATATAAATCTTTACCCAATGCATTGGAGGGATATATTGGTCCCACCCATCTCATAATGAAATCATTCTTACTTGTGCCACAAAATAAACGTAAATCATTCATCATAACCCAAAGAAAAAAATGGTTTTCATAAACATCATCCCATCATCACATAATCCATATAAAACAAATGGATATCATTTCATCATAAGAAAAGTGAAACCATGTAAATCATAGAGACAATATACTTGAAACATACACATATGAAATAATTTCATCGTAGATGGAAAATGGTTTTGATAAAACACTTGAAATGAATTCTAGAGGAAAATATCCTTTCTTCTTCAAAATCATTTTCTTCTCACAAAATGCCATGAAATTTTAAAAAAAATGATTTTTTTGAAAATAGATATGAAATCTTATAGAGTAAGCTTCCTGAAAATAAGTCGTTATGAAACTGTAAAAATCCATTCACACCGTATAAGTTAAAAAAACATTCTTCTCGTACTTTTTCCAGAAAAGTCAAAAAGTACCTCGTATGGTAAACAAAAGAAAGATTCATTACATACCATGTAGTAAAAGTCAAATTGGGTAAAAAGGACTTTAAACATACATGAAACCATTTTTAGCAAATAGGGACATGGATGATAAATATAACCCCAGTAAATACTTACGAATAAACAATCTCGGTTAAAAACGAGATTGGAAAAGTTATCCCTTAACTTTGGTCCAATAGGCTTCATACATCTCCGAACCTCCTGTATAATGATTTAAATAATGTCATTTACTTATTAAAAAATCATATTAATTGTTATGATATCATATATGGTTCAATTATGATTTTATAATACCCGTTCTTTTGTAAATTCCATGTTAAAGCAGCATTTTGGGTAAAATCGTTTCATTTATCATACGTGTTTCGATTTTTTGTTCTTGATATTATTATTAATTATATCATTATTTACTTACTTCCAGAATATAAATCATAATTTATATATATTCAGTATATAACTATATATAATAGATAGATGAATGAAATGAAATACACCGTTCATGGAGACGGTAGGTCGTACGTACACATGGACATTGTTTTCCTTTCCTTATCGACTTGAATGGAATTAAGTAGATGACATACATATATATAAATATACATAAATCCAGTAGAATTATTATGTCATATATTTCATTATTACTTATTATATATACTTTATAATCATTTTTGAATTGTTAACATGGAGAATGACTCTCATCGCATCGTGGAGACGGTAGTCCGTATGTACGCATGAGCAATGATATCATTCCCATGATCGTGGAATTGTATTGAAGTGTATTTATAATATTTTAGAATCAATATAACTTTACAATAATAATATATAGTTATTATTTACACCATTATACCCATCCACATAAGGTGTTGGTCGAAATCAGATTACACCACGGCGTGGAGACGGTATTCTGTACGTACGCACGCGTGGTGATTTCGTTTTCCGTAGGATGGATAGAAGGTGAAATAGAGTTGTTTAATATTTATAATAACATATCAGTATATAAGTGATAATGATGTTATTAATTAATAACTAAACAACTAAATAAGAGGAAGTAGAACAAGAAATAAATTCGAAAGAATCGGTAACGGATATTACCTCTTTTTCGACACGCCTCTTTGAAACCTCCTCTTAGGGCACTAAGATTGGACTTTGAAAAAGACCAGTACCTCTAGGATGTTTCTAGGGAAGTGGAGAAGATAAATTGGCAGTGTTTTTCCAAGCATGAAGGCTCAAATTTGTGTAAATATGAGAGGGATGATGTTCCCTTTTATAAGGGAGGAGAGGGGAACCTTTGGAATCCTCAAAAATATTAGTTTAATATAAATTCAAAACCCACATAAAAACCTCCAAAAATGACTCAATTCGATGGTTAGATGAGATATGTTTTTAATATCATCAAAAAATAAAATTTATAAGAGTTGATAATTTATTTTAAACATTATCAACTTGATTAATTTTTATATAATCTATTTAATTTTATTTGTGGTAATAATATTCTAAATTTTAAATCATTATAAATAATTACTTATATGTTTTTAATTGTCCATAATTGTATGATTTATTACATTTTAGACCATATATAATTTAATTTATAATTTTTAAATATTTTTTTTATTTTTAAACAATTTTATAATATGCAATTTTTATAAAATAACAATAGTGTCAATTTTGACACTATTCATTTATTTGAATTTAATTAAAATCCTCACAGAAGATATGTTTGAACTGAAAGATTTAATAGATTTATAACATGTCATGTTTATCTAGAAAATTAGTGGGTCACATTAAATAGTTCATATAATATTTATTTTAATATTTTTAAAACCTTTTATTTGGTATATCTCTTAATAAAATAATTACTACAACATTTTTGTATAATTATTTAATATACTTATTTTTTGCATAAAAATTTAAAATAAAATCCTTTGATGAATATAAATATAATACCTTTCATAATAATATTTTTAATTTAATTTATTATTTTAAAATCACAACATTTAAATTGTTATATTTATTAAATTATGAACGTGACATTTTTTACATCATTTGAAATAAAATAATATAAATGTCATAATCAGTTTTATAAGGCTCCAAATGGTCCACAAAAAGACCCTTGGATTCTTAGGGTATATCTATACTCGAAAAATAATGTTTGGTCAAGTTTCTGGTCTTTTTCATAGGTATTGTTATTTTAATTAAAACTATATTATTGATTTTTAACTAAATAAACAATTTCTTCATCACTATTGTGTCACCATTAATGACAATTATTTAATCCCTAAAAATTATAAATAAATTTTAATGATATAGATTTTTTTTTATATTTCTGTAGACTATTTATGTTCGATGTTTCATGATGTTTATCACTAAATTAAAATTATTATACTTATAAGATATAAGAGACTGACATGTTGTCACTTTCTTTGGTTTTAATAATAAATAAATTATTTTCATGGTCAAAAGTCCATAAAATGAATCTAATCCAACCCTTAGGCGATATGGGTCGACTTTTAGTCATCCGATATAATGTTTTCATGTGTTAGGTTAATTTTATAATCTTAGGTTTACCCTTAATTACCCGATTTATCTTTAACTGAAGTAAATAAAAATTACCATAGTTACTATTCATAGTGCCCAAAAATAAAAATTAGCCTATTAACATAATTTGGACCTAATAATTCCTAATATGGAATCCATTTTTAAAAATTCTAAACACAGTAGTTGCAGTAATTAATTAAAAATTAATCTTTCTATTAAGAAAATGAGTTTTAAAAGTTAAAACATTGCAAAAGATTGAAATGATTTTACCTATAAATTCAATGTTAAATCAATGATAATGACAAAAATTATATTAAATGGTAAAAATATATTATATCTATACTTTAAAATCATTAAATATCATAATTTAACCATATAAATTATTACGATGAAAAAAGCTGTTTTTAATTAAAATATAGCGTGTTTTTACTATTCATTAAAATATGAAAGTTATCAGAATAATATGAAAAATTTATCCAAAGTAAATTTTTTATCATGATTCCAAAGAAGAATTTTATTTTTTCAAATTGAAATTATAAACATATCAAAAACTAAATTTAAAGTGGGTGTGCCATCAAAAGGCGGCAAAACTGCATTTTTTTAAAAAAAATACTCATTTTACCGGAAAAATTTATTTTGTTCACATACCATGTTCTAGAAAATGTTTAAGATGAAATAATAATGTTATAACATTGAAAATGTAGTTAATACTATTCATAAAGGCTAGTTCATAATAATATTATAACCATATATCGTTCTTTAGTGAAACCCGGTATTGCGTACAACACATGCTATCGAGGAAGGTCACGATTGCATATAATGCAAGCAAAGTCAGGGTTGTGTATACTACAAGATAATATGGTGTTGTGTATAGTGCAAGATAATCTTGGTGTAGCGTACAACAGAAGACATAAATGAAATTAAAAAGAATATTTTTCATAAAATTTCAGGGTGTTACATTCTACCCCCCTTAAAATGAATTGCGCCCTCGAAATTCATCGGGGTTATAAATGGTTCACTACTCGAAAGTTTCTTTAATATAAACTCACATCATAAAAAGTAATACCAAAACTTATCTTTAAAAACTAAAGTATGAAACGTAATGGTTACCCAAATTAACTAATCACTGGGTTTCCACATAGGATAACATAGGTGAAAATATGGATATGGAAGAAAAATCTAACCATCATGTTCTGATGGAGAGTGGTAGAGAACATGGCTATAAAAAGGCCAACAATCACAAAGCCATAAATTTGTGATGATATAAGGTAGCATCTGATTCATCAGATATAAGGGCACTAGGACAACATTTTTTGTTTTCAAGATCATTTCCCTAAATTTGAAAATTTTGAAATAGAAGAAATACTTACTTGATTTTGGTACAATATCACTGTTGTTTGTGCCTTGAACAATTTCCACTTTATCTCTTAAATAAATGAAGTTGAATTTGTCTTCCATGAAGTGTTAGCAGATCATATGATAGAATGATAGGTCATTCCATCTGTCTCAAACAAAAGGTTAGAAAAAGTTATATAATATATATAGGTCTTTCTATAGTGATATTAATCATATTTGGTTCCTAAAATGGACGTATACTTCATATATCATACTGATTAATATAATAAAACTAGTTTCTACTAACCAGGGACTTCCTGTAGGTTAGTGGTAGGCGATAAAGGTCAATCACACTTCGGTTGTGGGTTCGATTCCCGCAACCTTGTCTGACGCGACGGGTTGTCGCCCGTCCTGCAGGTTGTCCTTTATTCTAAAACTATACTATTATAACAAAACAAAAATATCTATCTATTCCAATCATTAGGTTTATCCAAAATACTTTTGTGCAATCTCATAGTACGAAAAATGATTCTTATAAAGTTCAAGCATGTCAATACCATCCTTTATCCCCGTATATATCATAAGATTTATCTTGTTGTTCACATTCCAAACATGTGAATACCTTAATCATGTATTCTCTTGAAAAATGAATACTCATTGAACTTTAGTGAAAACAAGAATACTGTAAAAAAGTTAACTCTTTCCACATATCAAAATCCCAAAAATTATATATACTCAAACCATGATATCACTTAGTCCTTATATCAATCATGAGCTCATGAATACAATCAATCATATTATTTTCTCCTTATCCCTTCATTATGAGAATATCATCTTCTTTCCAAAATATTTGAATCACTTTTCATGGTTATTGGTACCATATAATTATCGAAATCACAATAAACCATTACATAGATATTCCAATGTTCCACAATACTATAAATGATATTCCACAACATTATTTTTGAATCCCTTTACATAAACACATAATCATTCCACCACATCGTTGTCATACTCAACATTGCTAATAGTGATCGCATGTGACTTCCCTTTGTCCTTTTCCTTAAGAGGTTTCTCATGTTGATCATCATTAATCCTTGGATTAGGGCATTTATTATCATAATTCCCCATTTCCTTGCACTTGAAGCATTAAAGTGTTGGTGGTGCGTTCTCTGCAGTCTTTTCTTTATTCGTATCATTAACAACCCTTTTTCATTACTTCGACACTCCAATTCTCTATGAACTTCTTTTCCACACTTGAAACATTTTCTAGTACCTTTTAGACAATCTCCACCATGTTTCTTTCCACACTTTGAGTATAAATTAACATTCATCTTCTTGTCACCATTGTTCTGATATTTTTCCTTGAACTCCATCTTTCGTTTCTTGTCAAAACCATGAGATGGATATGTAACACCAATTTCCAGTTCTACCTTGATAGCACAATGCACAATTTATTCATAGCTACTGAAGTCTTTTATAGCTAATGACCTTCTAATACTTGGTTTTAATCCATTGAAGAATCGATCAACTTTACTTTCAGGGTGAATGATAAATCCAGATGCATACCTTGCAAGCCTTGTAAAATTCGCCTCGTATATACCAACAGATTTATCATCCTTTTTCTTATGTTCAAGAAACTCCTTCTCCATCTTTGTTCGAATAATATGAGGGAAGTACTTATTGAAAAATAAGTTCTTGAACTCATCCCATTCCATGGACTCAATTTCATCTCTTTGCCTTGTATTCTTGATAAGATTCCACCATTTATCAGCATCACCTTCCAAACGATATACTACTAAGATTACTTTATCATGCTCAGAAAATTGTAGAACTGAAAATATCTTTTCAGGAGGACAATCATTGCATCTTCCATTACATTGATCAACATGGTTCCTTCGGGTTCCAGCCATCGTCTAAAACCCAAAAAGAATAGCGTGAGGCAAACATCATGATAGGGAAAACAACATAATAAAGGAGGAGTACCTTACATATCTAACATCCTAGGTTTAATTCTAATATCATTACCATAATTCTAGTACTATAACCTGTACTTATACTTAACCTTAGGGACATCCCTAGACATACCTTAGAAATATCTCTAGGGAACTCACTAAAGTTCTTTCATCCTAGTTTCCAAAGGTTGACTAAACCTTTCCTATGATTCCAACTGGAGAGACCTGAAGCTTGATGTACATGTAAATTACATTACTTTTTCGGAATACATAATATATAACATAAACAGACACACAAGGACCGTAATAGTTTAGTGTCTTTGGAAAGTCAGAATATAATCTTCTAATTGTGGTGAAAGATCTTCAACATCTCCCATAAAGATCTTCCCCTTTTGTTTTCTTACCTAAAACCTTTCTTTATATCCTGGGGAAAAGAAAACACATAAAGGGTGAGCTCAAATTATCAGTAAGGGTAAGCAAAGAGAAAATAAAACAAACCATATACATTTTAACATAAAAACATGAACAAAATGTTTAAACATTGAAATCTTGAGCAGTGACATAAAACATGGCAGTACATAAGGCATAGATCCTAATGTAACATCAATCATGATAAAATATCTTGGAAATAAAACATGTAATTTTGGAAAAACATTAATCACATGATATGATTTCCATGGTAGCCAAGGCATTACTACCAAGACCATCTTATTGGACAAAGTCCCTTTCTGAATCGAGTTCACTCCTCGTTTCAGTCCTGTAACACTGAACCGGATTAACATACTGTTCCAGACATGTCTATCTCATGATATTTAAATCTTTACCCAATGTATTGGAGGGAGATATAGGTCCCACCCATCTCATAATGAAATCATTCTTACTTGTGCCACAAAATAAACATAAATCATTCATCATAACGGAAAGAATAAAATGGGTTTCATAAACATCATCTCATCATCACATAATCCATATAAAACAAATTGATATCATTTCATCATAAGAAAAGTGAAACCATGTAAATCATATACATTATACTTGAAACATACACATATGAAATAATTTCATCTTAGATGGAAAATGGTTTTGATAAAACACTTGAAATGAATTCTTGAGGAAAATATCCTTTCTTCTTCAAAATCATTTTCTTTTCACAAAATGTCATGAAATTTTAAAAGAAACGAATTTTTTTGAAAATATTTATGAAATATTGTAGAGTAAGATTCATGAAAATAAGGTGTTATAAAACTGTAAAAATCCTTTCACGCCGTATAAGTTAAAAAAACATTCTTCTCATACTTTTGCCAGAAAAGTCAAAAAGTACCTCGTATGCTAAACAAAAGAAAAATTCCTTACATACCATGTAGTAAAAGTAAAAAATGGTTAAAAAGGACTTTAAACATACATGAAACGATTTTTATCAAACATGGACGTGGATGATAAATATAACCCCAGTAAATACTTACGAATAAACAATCTCAGTTAAAAATGAGATTGGAAAAGTTATCCCTTACCTTAGGTCTGATATGCTTTGTACGTCTCCAAACCTCCTATATAATGATTTAAATAATATTATTTACTTATTAAATAATCATATTAATTGTTATAATACCATATATGGTTCAAATATGATTTTATAATACTCATTCTTTTGTAAATTCCATGTTAAAGCAGCGTTTTGGGTAAAATCGTTTCATTTATCGTATGTGTTTCGATTTATTGTTCTTGATATTATTATTAATTATATCATGATTTACTTACTTCCAGAATGTAAATTGTGATTTATATATATTCAGTTGATACATATAAATAATAGATAGATGAATGAAATGAAATACACCGTTCATGGAGACAGTGGGTCGTACGTACGCATGGATGCTTTTTTACTTTCCTTATTGACTTGAATGGAATTAATTAGATGAAATAAATATATATATATATAAATAAATCCAGTAAAATTATTATGTCATATATTTCATGATTACTTATTATATATACTTTATAATCATTTTTGAATTGTTAACAAGGAGAATGAATCTCATCGCGTCGTGGAGACGGTAGTCCGTACGTACACACGAGCGATAATATTATTCCCATGATCGTGGAATTGTATTTAAGTGTATGTATAATATTTTATAATAAATATCACTTTACAATAATCATATATAGTTATTTATTTACACCATTATACCCATCCACGTAAGGTGGTGGTCGAAAACAGATTACACAACGACATGGAGATGGTATTCCGTACGTACGCACGCGCGGTGATTTCGTTTTCCATAGGATGGATAGAAGGTGAAATAGGTTTGTTTAATATTTATAATAACATATCAGTATATAATTGATACTGATGTTGTTACTTCATAATAAAACAACTAAATAAGAGGGTGTATAAGAATAAATAAATTTGAAATAATCAGTAACGGATATTACCTCTTCTTCGACATGCCTCTTTGAAACCTCCACTTAGGGCACTAAGATTGGAATTTGAAAAAAACCAAGACCTCTGGGATGTTTCTAGGGAAGTGGAGAAAAAAAATTGGCAGGGTTTTTCCAAGCTTGAAGGCTCAAAGTTGTGTAAATATGGGAGGGATTAGGTGCCCTTTTATAAGGGAGGATAGGGGCACCTTTGGAATCCTCAAAAATATTAGTTTAATATAAATTCAAACCCCACATAAAAACCTCAAAAAATGAATTAATTAGAATATTAAATGAGATAGGGTTTTAATATCATCAACCAATAAAATTTATAAGAGTTGGTAATTTATTTTAAACATTATCAACTTGATTTGTCCTTATATAATCTATTTAATTTTATTTGTGGTAATAATATTCTAAATTTTAAATCATTATAAATAATTACTTAAATGTTTTTAATTGTTTATAATTGCATGATTTATTACATTTTAGACCATATAAATTTTAATTTATAATTTTTAAATATTTGTTTTTAAAAAAAAATTATAATATGTAATTTTTATAAAATAACAACAATGTCAATTTTGACACTATTCATTTATTTGAATTTAAATAAAATCCTCACAGAATATATGTTCAAAATGAAAGATTTAATAGATTTATAACATGAAATATTTATATATAAAAATAATGGAGCACATTAAATAGTTCATATAAAATTTATTTTAATATTTTTAAAACCTTTTATTTGGTGTATCTCTTAATAAAATAATTACTACAACATTTTTGTATAACTATTTAATATACATATTTGTTGCATAAAAATTTAAAATAAAATTATATTATGAATATAAATATAATAACTTTAATAATAATATTCTTACTTGAATTTATCATCTTAAAATCACAACATGTTAATTTTTATATTTATTAAATTTTGAACGTGACATGTTTGACATCATTTAAAATAAAATAATATAAATGTCATAATCGGTTTTATAAGGCTCCAAATGGTCCACAAATCGACCCTTGGATGATTAGGGTATAGATATACTCGACAAATAATGTTTGGTCAAGTTTCTGGTCCTGTTGATAGGTATTGTTATTTTAATAAAAACTATATTATTGATTTTTCACTAAATAAACAATTTCAGCATCACTATTGTGTCATCATTAATGACAATTATTTAATCCCTAAAAATTCTAAATAAATTTTCATGATGTAGATAATTTTTTTAGCTTTCTTTAGACTATTCATGTTCGAAGTTTCATGAACTCTATCACTAAATTAAAATTATTATACTTATAAGATTTAAGAGAGTGACATGTTGTAACTTTTTTTGGTTTTAATAATAATTAAATTATTTTCATTGTCAAAAGTGAATAAAATGAATCTAATCCAACTCTTAGGTGATATGGGTATACTTTTAGTCATCCGATATAATTTTGGCATGTGTTAGGGTAATTTTATAATCTTAGGTTTACCCTTAATTACCCGATTTATCTTTAACCGAAGTAAATAAAAATTACTGTAGTTACTATTCATAGTGCCCAAAAATAAAAATTAGCCTATTAACATAATTTGGACCTAATTATTCCTAATATGGAATCCATTTTTCAAAATTTAAAACACAGTAGTTGCAGTAATTAATTTAAAATTAATCCCGCTATTAAGAAAATGAGTTTTAAAAGTTAAAACATTACAAAAGATTGAAATGATTTTACCTTTGAATTCAATGTAAAATCAATGCTAATGAAAAACATTATATTAAATGGTAAAACTATATTCTATATATACTTTAAAATCATTAAATATCATAATTTAGCGATATAAATTATTACGATGAAAAAAGTTGTTTTTAATTAAAATATAACGTGTTTTTACTATTCATTAAAATATGAAAGTTATCAGAATAATATGAAAAATTTATCCAAAGTCAATTTTTATATCATGATTCCAAATAAGAATTTTATTTTGTCAAATTAAACTTATAAACATGTCAAAAACTATATTTAATGTGGGTACGCCATCAAAAGGCGGAAAAATTGCATTTTTTGAAAAATACTCATTTTACCTGAAAAATTTATTTTGTTCACATACCATGTTCTAGAAAATGTGTAAGATGAAATAATAATGTTATAACGTTAAAAATGTATTTAATACTATTCATAACAGCTAGTTTATAATAATATTATAATCACATATCGTTGTTTAGTGAAACCCAGTATTGCGTACAACACACGCTATCAAGGAAGGTCACGATTGCGTGTAATGCAAGCCAAGTTAGGGTTGCGTATACTGCAAGCTAATTCGGTGTTGCGTATAGCGCAAGATAATCTTGGTGTAGCGTAAAACGAAAGACATCAATGAAATTAAAAAAAATATCTTTCATAAAATCTCGGGGTGTTACACCTGCCTCACAGTCAGACTTCATAAATCCTCAAACATAACACACAAACCCCAATTTCACCAAACAAACATCCATTAAAAACAAAGGTTTCAAAGAGATTCATCCATAACCATTCTTAAAACATAAGGAAATAAAACGCCAAAAAAATGCTAAAGTATATGACCACTCCATCCAAGAAACACTACAAAGAGAAAAACTCAAATTTATCCCCAAACATCGCCCCAATCCTGCTGACGGGCTGAGGTAACCTACGACAAGCTAGGTCTGGATTCAGCGCACTTCCTGTAAACACCTCATCAGAATCACTGCAAGTGACCTAGAAGTCCACATGTGTGGAAGGGTCTTAGAGCACTCAGGCACGTTTCCCTCTTATAACCTTCTTGCCAGACTGATGACAGATCAGGACGTTATGCTACGAAGGTGTTGAATTCATGTCCTAAGGCCTCTTAATTCCATTAGTAGACCCACTAGCATCAGGGCGCTTCTCATTCTCCTCTCTCCATCCTTTGCACTACTTCCCAAGGCCGGGGGAGGATTCACCACCTCATGTACCCCTATTAACTCATCTTCAGCAATAAAGGCTTGCCCCACAACATCTGAGAAGGTGGTTTGGTTGAGCTCCCCCACTTTCAATCACAGCTCAGGTCGGAGTCCAGACTCAAATTGTCGTGCCTTCCTGGAATTGTTTGCAACAAACCATTAGTCATACGAAAATGGTTTGAGAAACGTCGATAGAATTCTAGTACTGATTCAGCACCCTACTCAAGACAACACAACTCCATCCTCTTCCTCAGCTTCTTCAACTCAGAGAAGTATTGTTGGATGAACGAAAACATCAATAATTCTTAAGTGATGTCTTCTCATGGATTGCTTCAAGATACGGACTTCCACCATTTCTAGGTTGGACCTTCAAGAATAAAGGTATCCAACTTCACCTTCAATGCCTTAGACAACCCAATGAAACTAATGTTCCTCTCAATCTTCCGCAACCTCTCATCCACCACAAGTGGATCTGCTTGACCATAAAACAAGGGTGGGTTCAACTTCCTGAATTCCAAGACATAGTCTATAGTTTGATCAACTTGAGGATTTCCTAGGGGTGCACCACTCGAAGTTGCACCTTGGGCATCCATAAAACCATCGTGCGGGAGAACACTATGAAACATGGAAGTAATGAACTTAATAAAAACATGTTCATATCCATTTTAAATTAAACTTTTCGCAATTTTTAAAATAAAACTTTACAAAATGATTCCTAGAAATAAAGAAGACCCCAAACGATTCACAAGGAGAAACTAGTGTCGATGGATGATGAGGACATATGGTTGGCGGCCATATGCCTATCACTCCACCATCACAAGGAGAACTCTAGGGTAATGTCTCCAGCTCCACATGTCTTTCCAGACCATGCGATCTCACGAAGGCCACTTTCCTGGCTTCCATTTCATTTCCCAACATAAAACAATTCAAAAGAACCAAAAGACACCAACAACCCAAACATCCCCTGGTAACCCGAGGTTCGGAACAAGCAATGGTTCATTACGTCCTTCTCATCCATACACCCCAAGTCCCTATAATTATACTTCTTCTACCATGAAAACCCCAAATAATGATCGGCGCACTGAAAACAAGGTCTGATCAAAAGTCAAATGTAACACCCCGAGATTTTATGAAAAATATTCTTTTTAATTTCATTAATGTCTTGTGTTGTATGCTAGACTAAAAGGATCTTGCACAACACGCATCCTTCACTTGCCTTGCATTACATGCAATAGCGACCTTCCTCGATAGCGTGTGTAGTACGCAATACCGAGTTTCACTAAACAACGTTATGCTATTAAAATATTATTAAAACTAGCCGTTATGAATAGTAATAACCACTTTTTAAAATTTTATAAATTTTATTTTTCAAAATGGACTTCATTTTTAGATTTGGAATATCAAAATTAGCTTAGGGTGAAATTTTGTTACTTTTCGGCTAACTTTCATTTTCTGATGAATAATGAAAATTACTAAATTTTAATTAAAATCAACCTTTTTAATTGAAATAATTAATAGTGATAAATTATTAATTTGAGTGGTTTTACGGTATATTTAGAATATATTTTTACAATTTAATACAATGTTGGTCATTGGATGTAATTTCACATTTAAACCAAACATAAACAAGTGTCAATCTTTTGATAGTTATTATCTCTTAAGAACACGCTATTTGTTTTGACCACGGGATTTAATTTTTAAATTAATTAATGCAACTGATATGTTTCGAATTTGGTGAAATAGACATAATTTTTGAGTTCATAATATCAAATATATCTTAGGCCTAATTTTTGGTATTTTTCTGGAAACTTTCATTTTTCGATGAATAGTGAAACCACTAAGTGGTAGTTAAAAAAAATGAATTTTTCATAAAACTTAATTCTACTGCTTCTGTGAGTGGAATTTCAAAAATCCGAGAGACACGGTTGATGTCAGTAAGTAAAATGTGGTTCAATGAGATGAAAATAATTTTTGTTGAATAGTAACTTTTTACTTTTTTTACCACGGTTAAAAGTAAATAGGGTAATTATGGGTAAAAATGATATTATTATTACCCTAACACAACTCCTAATTCTATTGGATAAGTTTAATTCGACCAAAAACAAACTTAGGAATAAAATATGACCATTTAGGCCCACGTGGATTAGATTAGGACATTTATTATTAATTTATTTAAAGAAGGGTTAAAATAGTTAAAATCAAAGTTTAATAACTAAATCATTTTTAATATAGGGTTATACATAAGATAAATTCTACTATAAATATTAATTAGAAATATAAAATGATTTCCTACATAATGATATTTTATTTGTAATTTTTAGACTTTAAATATGTTAATTTCTTTATGACACAAAGATGATGCAGTAATTATCTTAGTAATGAAATATTGACATAATTGATGTTATAAATACCCAAATAATTATAATTTGAGACTTTTTATGAATTACACTAATTTTCTAGGTTAATATGACATGTTAGTATTGATTTAATTAACTATTTTTGAACTAATCATTCTTTTATTATTTTCACAAAAATCAATTACTAAATAGTATCAAAATTGACATAAAATAGTTTTAAAAAAAATATTATATTAGTAATTGTTATTTTATTCCTAAAAATCTATGGTTCGTCCAAATGACTTAGATAAGGTTATATATATTAATAATAAACAACTTGGGGTTCGTTTGGCTGCTTATAGTATGTTTATTAACCTTATAGTATAAGAACACAAGAAGACACGGTAAAAGTAAAATTATTTAACTTAATGTTAAATCTAAATGATATGGTTAAAATTGGAACCTAAACTTGTCTAAATTCTATTGGATGATAGGATTTAGACCCATCCCCACCTTAGATTAGAAATAAATCAATTTGGAGCTATTTAAAACCGAATTTGGATTTATAATAAAATAATATTTTTAGTTATTCCAAAGGTGCCCCTCTCCTCCCTTATAAAAGGGAACCTCCTCCCTCTCTTCCTCACACCACTTTGAGCCTTCATGCTCGGACAAACCCTGCCAATTTCTTCTATAAACTTCCCTAGAAACATCGTAGAGGTCCTGATATTCTTCAAAGACCAATTTTAGTTCCCTAAAAGGAGGTCTCAAAGAAGCGCTTCAAAGAAGAGGTAATACCCGTTACCGATTCTTTCATCTTTATTTCTTCTTCCGCTTCTTCTTCTTTAGTTGCTTAATCATGAAGTAATAACATCAGTATCACTAATATACTGATATGTTATTATAAGTATGAAACAACCCTATTTCACCATCTATCCATCCTACGGAAAATGAAATCACCGCGCGTGCTTACGTACAGAATACCGTCTCCACGCCATGGTGTAATCTATTTTCCACCACCACCTTACTTGGATGGGTATAATGGTATAAAGAATGAATATATATGATTATTGTGAAGTTATATTGATTCTGAAATAGTATACATACACTCCAATACAATTCCACGATCATAGGAACGATATCATCACTCGTGCGTACGTACGGAATACCGTCTCCACGATGTGATGTGATTCGTTCTACATGATCTTAATTGCATAACGATTATATAAATGAATTTAATGAGTTAATATGATATATATTACAATAATACCATTCTGTAAATGAGGTATCTATAACCTAAAAAAGGAAGGCTAAGAATTTATTCGACAAAACATGCATAAGAACAAAAAGTAATAAACACCCGAATAAACAAGTAGTAATGAAATATTACTAATAAGAAGCTAAGAATATGACCATATATGATATCATAAAAATAAGTATGATTCTGAAATAATTCAATAACATTATTTAAATAATTATACAGGAGGTTCGGACACTTACGAAGCAAATCGGACCTAAGGTAAGAGAAATATCACAATCTCATTTCTATCTGAGATTGTTTATACTTTGAAATTTACTAGGGTGTATTTTATCATCCACATCCATATTTCCTAAATATGTAATATTATTTCCATAAACCTACAATTTTTTAAATCCAATTTTACCCTTTGGTGAGTTTTTAGTAAAAGATATAAAAGGAATCTTTTGTCATTTTTCATATGAGGTACTTTTTGACTTTTCCAACAAAAGTACGAGAAGAATGTTTTTTTAACTTATACGACATGAATGGATTTTTAAAACATTATTTCCAAGAATCTTCCTTTACAATTTTTCAAGTTTATTTTTAATCAACTTATTTTTGTTTATAATTGTATGACATATTAGGAAAGGAAAAGTTTTTTTGAAATAGAAAGGATATTTTCCTCAAGAATGGAGTTCAAGTGTTTTATCAAAATTATTTTCCATCTAAGATAATAAAGGGTTCTGTTTTTTTCCCTATTATTACATTGATTTGATTATTTTTTGATGGAATTATTTTTATGAATTCCTTTATCTTATATGAATTGTTTAATGATGTCATGATGTTTAAGATTCCCATTTTTATTACATGGGTTATGCTATGATGTATGGTTTATGATTTTGTGGCACACATAATAATGGTATCATTATGAGATGGGTGGGACCTATATCTCCCTCCAATGCATTGGGTAAAGATTTTATATCTCATGAGATAGACATGGCTTGAACGGTAGGTGAAACCGGTTCAGTGAAACAGGACTGAAACGAGGAGTGAACTCGGTTCAGAAATGGACTTTGTCCACTAAGATAGTCTTGGAAATGAGTCTTGACTAATAAGAAATGATTCTCTATGATTATGTGTGTATGACACAAAGTTTCATGTTTTAAGTTATGATTATTGGGATTACATTTCACTACTATGAGTTATCCCATGTTATGATATTATGATCTCTTTTGCAGGTTAAGATTTCCAAAATGCTAAGTTCTTATGAATATGATGTGATTGATATTTCTTATGTTTACCCTTACTGAGAATTTGAGCTCACCCTTTTATGTTTTCTTTTCCCCAAGATATAAAGAAAGGTTTTAGGTAAAAAAAAAGAAGATATTTTTTTGGAGATGTTGAAGATATTTCACCACGATTAGAAGATTATATTCCGAGTTTCCAAAGACACTAAACTATTGTGGTCCTTGTGTGTGTGTTTTTGTTATGTACTAAGTATTCCGCAAAAGTATTGTAATGTCCATGTACGTCAAGATTCGGGTCTCTACAGTTGGTATCAGAGGAAATGTTTAGTCAACCTTTGGAAACTAGGATGCGAGAACTTTAGTAAGATCCCTAGAGATATTTCTAAGGTATGTCTAGGGATGTACCTAAGGTTAATTATAGGTTATAGTACTAGAATTACGGTAACCCAAGATGTTAGATATTGATGGTACTCCCCCTTTATTATATTGTTTTCCCTAGCATGATTTTTTCCTCTCACACTATTCTTTTGGGTTTTAGACGATGGCTGGAACCCGAAGGAACTGTGTTGATCAATGTAATGGACAATGCAATGATTGTCCTCCTGAACAAAAAAATGTTATTGGAGATGGAGTGCAAAATCTTATTGCTATACTTACACAAGCTATGAATCATTATAGACTTCCAAATGAGTAGATAAGGGAACAATATTCTATTGAGTCCTTCATGAGGCAACGTCCACCTTCTTTCAGTGGGTCTTCGGATCCACTTGTTGCTGAATAATGGATCAGTACCACTGAAAAGATATTTTTAGTTCTTCAATGTTCTGAACATGATAAATTCATCTTAGAAGTATATCGTTTGGAAGGTGAAGCAGATCATTGGTGTAATCTTATCAAGAATACAAGGCCAAGAGATGAAATCGAGTCCATGGAATGGGACGAGTTCAAGAACTTATTTTTCAATAAGTACTTCCCTCTATTCTTCGATCAAAGATGGAGAAGGAGTTTCTTGAACTAAAGAAAAAGGATGATGAATCTGTTGGTATATACGAAGCAAATTTTACAAGGCTTGCAAGGTATGCATCTGGATTTATCATCCAACCTGAAAGTAAAGTTGATCGATTCTTCAGTGGCTTAAAACCAAATCTTCGAAGGGCATTAGCTATAAGAGACTTCAGTAGCTATGAAGAAATTGTGCGTTGTGCTATTAAGGTAGAAATGGAAGTTGGTGTTACTTATCCATCTCATAGTTTTGACAAGAAACGAAAGATGGAGTTCAAGGAGAAATCTCAGAATAATGGTGAAAAGAAGATGAATGTTTCCTTATGCTCAAAGTGTGGAAAGAAGCATGGTGGAGATTGTCTTAAAGGGACTAGAAAATGTTTTAAGTGTGGAAAAGAAGTCCATCGAGCAGCTGAGTGTCGAAGTAATGGAAAAAGGGTTTCTAATTATGCGAATAAAGAAAAGACTGTAGAGAACGCATCACCAACACTTCAATGCTTCAAGTGAAAGGAAATGGGGCATTATGATAATAAATGCCCTAATCCAAGGGTTAGTGATGATCGACATGAGTAACCACTTAAGGCAAAGGACAAAGGGAAGTCACATGCGATCACTATTGGCGATGTTGAATATGGAAACGATGTGGTGGAATGATTAAGTGTTTATGTAATGGGATTCCAAAATAATGTTGTATATAGTATCGTGGAATATTGTAATATTTATGTATTGGTCTATTGTGGTTTTAAATAATTTTATAGTACCGGTAACCATGGAAAGTGATTAAGATATTTTTGGAAAAAAAAGATGATATGTGCATAATGAAGGGATAAGGAGAAAATGAAATGTTTGACAGTATTCATGAGCTCATGACTGATATAAGGAAATAATAATATCATGGTTTGAGGTTTTGGTATGTGAAAAGAGTTAACTTTTGACAGCACTCATGTTTTCAATAAGATTCAATGGGTATTCATTTTTCAAGAGAATACATGATTAAGGCCTTCGAATGATTGGAATGTGACCAACAAGACATATCTCATGATATATGGGGATCAATGATGGTATTAACATGCTTGTTATATGAACTCTTTGGTAATCATTTTCACTATAATATGAGATTGGACAACAGTATTTTGGATAAGCCTGGAGATTGGAAAGGATACTGTTGGACATAAGTTAGTATTAAGGATAGAACTTTTTTCGATATTATTGATGGGATGTTATAGTAATGTATTTTTAGAAAATGGACAACCTACAGGACGGGCGACAACCCATCGCGTCGGACAAGGCTGTGGGAATCGAACCCACAACCGAAGTGCGACTGGCCTTTATCACCTACCACTGGCCTACAGGAAGTCCCTGTTTAGTAGAAACTAGTAATATTATATTAAGAAGTATGATATAATAAGTATAAGTCCATTTTAGGAACCATATATGATTAATCTCACTATAGATTGACTTATGTTTATTTAATAACTTTTGCTAACCTTTTGTTTGAGACAGATGGAATGACCCGTCATTCTATCACATGATCTGCTAACACTTCACGAATAACAAATTCAACTTCATTTATTTAAGATATGATGTGGAAATTGTTCAAGGCATGAACAACAGTGAGATTGTACCAAAATAAAGTAAGTATTTATTCTAATTCAAATGCTTCAACTTTAGGGAAATGATCTTGAAAACCAAAAATGTTGTCCAAGTGCTCTTATATATGATGAATCGGATGGTACCTTAGATCGTCACAAATTTATGGATTTATTATTGCTGGCTTTTCCATAGCCATGTTCTCTACCACTCTCCATCAGAACATTATGGTTAGATTTCTCTTCCATATCCATATTTTCACCGATGTGGAAACCCAGTGATTAGTTTATTTGGGTAACCGTTACATTTCATACTTTTATTTTTGAAGATTGGTTTTGTTATTCCTTTTTACGATGTGGGTTTCTATTAAAGAAACTTTTGAGTAATAAACCATTTATAACCCCGAAAAATTTTGAGGGTGAAATTCATTTTAAGGGGGTTAGAATGTAACACCCCGAGATTTTATGAAGAATATTCTTTTTAATTTCATTAATGTCTTGTGTTGTACACTAGACTAAAAGGAGCTTGCACAACACACATCCTTGGCTTGCCTTGCATTACACGCAATCACAACCTTCCTCAATAGCATGTGTAGTACGCAATACTGAGTTTCACTAAACAACGATATGCTATTAAAATATTATTAAAACTAGCCATTATGAATAGTAATAACCACTTTTTGAAATTCTGTAAATTTTATTTTTCAAAATGGACTTCATTTTTGGATTCGGAATATCAAAATTAGCTTAGGGTGAAATTTTGTTACTTTTCGGCTAACTTTCATTTTCTGATGAATAGTGAAAATTACTAAATTTTAATTAAAAACAACCTTTTTAATCGAAATAATTAATAGTGATAAATTATTAATTTGAGTGTTTTTATAGTATATTTAGAATATATTTTTACAATTTAATACAATATTGGTCATTGGATGTAATTTCACATTTAAACCAGACATAAACAAGTGTCAATCTTTTGATAGTTATTATCTCTTAAGAACACGCTATTTGTTTTGATGACGGGAATTAATTTTTAAATTAATTAATGCAACTGATATGTTTTGAATTTGGTAAAATAGACATCATTTTTGAGTTCATAATATCAAATATAGAATAGGCCTAATTTTTGGTATTTTTCTGGAAACTTTCATTTTTTGATGAATAGTGAAACCACTATGTGGTAGTTAAAAAAATGAATTTTTCATAAAACTTAATTTTACCGCTTCTGTGAGTGGAATTTCAAAAATCCGAGAGACACGGTTGATGTCATTAAGTAAATGTGGTTCAATGAGATGAAAATAATTTTTGGTGAATAGTAACTTTTTACTTTTTTTACCACGGTTAAAAGTAAATAGGGTAATTAAGGGTAAAAATGATATTATTATTACCCTAAAACATGTCTTAATTCTATTGGATAAGTGTAATTCGACCTAAAACAAACTTAGGAATAAAATATGACCATTTAGGACCACTTTGATTAGATTAGGACATTTATTATTAATTTATTTAAAGAAGGGTTAAAATAGTTAAAATCAAAGTTTAATAACTAAATAATTTTTAATATATGGTTATACATAAGATAAATTCGACTATAAATATTCATTTGAAAGATAAAATTATTTCCTACATAATGATATTTTATTTGTAATTTTTCGACTTTAAATAATTTAATTTATTTATGACACAAAGATGATGCAGTAATTATCTTATTAATGAAATATTGACATAATTGATGTTATAAATACACAAATAAATATAATTTGAGACTTTTTATGAATTAAACTAATTTTATAGGTTAATATGACATGTTAGTATTGATTTAATTAACCTTTTTTGAACTAATCATTCTTTTATGATTTTCAAAAAAATCAATTACTAAATAGTGTCAAAATTGACATAAAATAGTTTTTAAAACAAATATTATATTAGTAATTGTTATTTTATTCCTAAAAATCTATTTCTTGGCTAAATTACTTAGATAAGGTTATATATATTAATAATAAACAACTTGAGGTTCGTTTGGCTGCTTATAGTAAGTTTATTAACCTTATAGTATAAGAACACAAGAAGACACGGTAAAAGTAAAATTATTTAACTTAATGTTAAATCTAAATGATAAGGTTAAAATAGGAACCTAAACTTGTCTAAATTCTATTTGATGAGAGTATTTCGACCCATCCCCACCTTAGCTTCTAAATAAATCAATTTGGAGCTATTTAAAACCGAATTTGGATTTAGAATAAAATAATATTTTTAGTTATTCCAAAGGTGCCCCTCTCCTCCCTTATAAAAGGGCACCTCCTCCCTCTCTTCCTCACACCACTTTGAGCCTTCAAGATCGGCCAACTCCTGACAATTTCTTCTCTACACTTCCCTAGAAACATCCTAGAGGTCCTGGTCTTCTTCAAAGACCAATTTTAGTGCCCTAAAAGGAGGTCTCAAATAAGCGCTTCAAAGAAGAGGTAATGCCCGTTACCGATTCTTTCATCTTTATTTCTTCTTCCACTTATTCTTATTTAGTTGTTTAATCATGAAGTAATAACATCAGTACCACTCATATAATTATATTTTATTATAAGTATGAAACAACCCTATTTCACCATCTATCCATCCTATGGAAAATGAAATCATCGCGCGTGCGTACGTACGGAATATCGTCTCCACGCCGTGGTGTAATCTATTTTCCACCACCACCTTACTTGGATGGGTATAATGGTGTAAAGAATGAATATATATGATTATTGTGAAGTTATATTGATTCTGAAATAGTATACATACACTCCAATACAATTCCACAATCATAGGAACGATATCATCACTCGTGCGTACGTACGGAATACCGTCTCCACGATGTGATGTGATTCGTTCTACATGATCTTCATTGCATAAAGATTATATAAATGAATTGAATAAATTAATATGATATATATTACACTAATACCATTCTTGAAATGAGGTATCTATAACCTAAAAAGGAAGGATGAGAATTTATTCGACAAAACATGCATAAGAACAAAAAGTAATAAACACTCGAATAAACAAGTAGTAATGAAATATTACTAATAAGAAGCTAAGAATATGACCATATATGATATCATAAAAATAAGTATGATTCTGGAATAAGTCAATAACATTATTTAAATCATTATACAGGAGGTTCGGACACTTACGAAGCAAATCGGACCTAAGGTAAGGGAAATATCACAATCTCATTTCTATCCGAGATTGTTTATACTTTGAAATTTACTGGGGTGTATTTTACCATCCACATCCATATTTCCTCAATATGTAATATTATTTACATCCACATACAATTTTTTAAACCCAATTTTACCCTTTTGTGAGTTTTTAGTAAAAGATATGAAAGGAATCTTTTGTCGTTTTTCATACGAGGTACTTTTTGACTTTTCCAACAAAAGTACGAGAAGAATGGTTTTTTTAACTTATACGACATGAATGGATTTTTAATACATTATTTCCAAGAATCTTCCTTTACAATTTTTCAAGTTTATTTTTAATCAACTTCTTTTTATTTATAATTGTATGACATATTAATAAAATAATAGTGTTTTTGAAATAGAAAGTATATTTTCCTCAAGAATGGAGTTCAAGTATTTTATCAAAATTATTTTCCATCTAAGGGGTTCTGTTTTTATCCCTATTATTACATTTATTTGATTATGTTGTGATGGAATTATTTTTATGAATTCCTTTATCTTATATGAATTGTTTAATGATGTCACGATGTTTAAGATTCCCATTTTTATTACATGGGTTATGCTATGATGTATGGTTTATGATTTTGTGGCACACATAAGAATGGTATCATTATGAGATGGGTGGGACCTATATCTCCCTCCAATGCATTGGGTATAGATTTTATATCTCATGAGATAGACATGGCTGGAATAGAAGGTTAAACCAGTTCAGTGAAACAGGACTGAAATGAGGAGTGAACTTGGTTCAGAAATGGACTTTGTACACTAAGATAGTCTTGGCAATGAGTCTTGACTAATAAGAAATGATTATCTATGATTATGTGTGTATGCCACAAAGTTTCATGTTTTAAGTTATGATTATTGGGATTACATTTCACTACTATGATTTATCCCATGTTATGATATTATGATCTCTTTTTCAGGTTTAGATTTCCAAAATGCTAAGTTCTTATGAATATGATGTGATTGATATTTCTTTTGTTTAACCTTACTGAGCATTTGAGCTCACCCTTTTATGTTTTCTTTTCCCCAGGATATAAAGAAAGTTTTTAGGTAAAAAAAAAGAAGATCTTTATGGGAGATGTTGAAGATCTTTCACCACGATTAGAAGATTATATTGCGAGTTTCCAAAGACACTAAACTATTACGGTCCATGTGTGTGTGTTTTTGTTATGTACTAAGTATTCCACAAAAGTATTGTAATGTCCATGTATGTCAAGATTCGGTTCTCTACATCGAACCTCCTTTGATACCATTTTTACACAAAAAAACCAAGGTCGACCCGGAAATGGTCAACTGAGCTGGTCCGAGACATTGCCTGAGAGGCTTTCCTAATCCTCCCAGGCTAACGACAAGTGCTAGGGCATCAATAGAGGATAGTTGGGAACGATTTATCCCATTGAAAATAAATAAATCAGTGAAAAAATTAGAATAACGCAAAGTAAATAAACAAGACGAAAAGAAACAACGATAAAAAACAACTAACTAACCTGACCCCGACCAAAACTACCCGTGAATCCAAGAGTCGATCACCAGTCTACAACTAGATCTCGCCCACGGCAAGCAAGATCGAGTCAAACCTGAAACAAGACTAAAAATATGAAATCACTATAGGTGTGAGTATTAAAAATCAGTAGGCATGACCAATAAACTATTCCCAATGCACTACCTTTATATAATTTTTTTTACCAATTTCATGTTTGAACTAAATTATACAAAATATGGGTTTCCACACACACACTTTCTTTTCTAAAACAAGTAACAGTTCATTTCCCTTTTTAATTTAAAAAACATGTTTAATGTTTGAAAGGAACAGGTGCATTGCATTTTAAAACATTTTTGCAAACAATTTAGAAATCCAAATTTTAGTTGTTAGTAAAAAAAACCACACACAACACACAACGCACACTAAGGGAAATGGAAAAGAAGTGGAACACAGGGGACAACAACTGAACTAGTCCTCTCAATCGTCCACCACATACAAATATACATTAATGAAAAAATGGATTGAACCTAGCAGCTCGTGAACAATTCCGAACGTACTATACATGTGACTCATCCTGAAGGCATGCCTACTCTTGATGATGTCATAATGCCCAACTGTCTCCCTACCTGGCCTGGTCGAGGGGTCCAATTCCATAGAAATAATAACAAAACACCTCTATGTTATGGGCCACTATCCAGCACGTAATCTAAACTAGTGCAGAAATCATTCTCATAAGATTTACAAACTATTCCAGGTTCCCATGTCAACATGTATAATAAAAAGGAATGGGTGAGTCAACAATGTAAACCAAGTAACCATTCATGATACGCAAACATCACACGCAACTCACACAATCAAGGTACACAATAAGACCACCCTTGAGTCACCCCAAAGAGAGTTTTCAAAATATCTCATTTCTTTAAAGTTCCAAATGGGCCTTAAATAACCACTCAACACCAACCTATTTTTAGAAGAACCAACACAGGCCAACTCATTTCCAAAGAATCAAAGGAACACCACTTTAAATCTCCAAACCATTTGAAACCTCATTTAAGAAATCCATTTTAGAAATCCGAACACATTTTCAACCTAATTCATTCTTTAAAAGAAACACAATTTACTTATAAAGTCCAACCGGGAATTTTATCAACACTAAGGATGCACATTTAAAAGAAAACACTTTCAAGTAATTCAAAACAATAGAGAACCATTATCATTCAAAATGAAAATTTTTTCTAAAACTAATTATTTAATATGATTTACCATTAATCTAAAATTTAATGAAATAACAAGAAATTAATAAATTCTAAATATAAAGGTAAGTGCGGTGGGGACCTACATCGACTCGTTGTCCAAACAGAATGGCACGTCATGCCTCGCACAGATGCACAAACACACACACACCAACAACTGTAGTATCACGGGTTTTCCTCGTCGACTTTCTGTAACAACCGGACAACTAAAAATGTACAAGAAAGGACTTAAAGCAATTAAAATAAATAAACATCACAAACACCACCTCGACATGTTTTCAAAACACAACTCGCACCTCATATACAACCCATAGAACGTAAACAAGAAGAAAAACTAGTATACTAAAATTATTAAACAACGTCATGGGTAACTATTTCATCCTCAAGAAACAAGCAACCACAATAGATCATCGTAGTTCTAAAAATTAAATGGAAATGCAAAGGGGGCTTACTTCAACCATTTAAGAACGCCCAAAAAATGGTGCAAAGCACCATGCTCACCTTAAACGCACCCATAGGAAGCTGAATTTGACATGACACATTGAAATTGGTAACAACATTTAAGTAATTGAGCACAAAAATTAAACCCTAACCAAGGAATATCTTTACATTGAAAGGAGGAGGAAATTTATTACCAAGAGGGGAGGATTTCAGAGAGGTGGTGTGCATGGGGAGTGCAGCATAGTCAGAGGTGAAGGGCCGCACAAGTAGAGGGCTGGCCAAATTATAGGTAAATTATGGCTAGATGAAATAATTGTGCCAAAGAAAGATGGAGAGACATGGGCGAGAAAATGGGGCGTCATGGCTTGGGGAAGAATGGAGCAGTGTCGGGTCACACCGGCGAAGGAACAGTGGCACTGGTCAGGGGGTGCACAAAGGGGATGTCGCGACTATGAAGTGAGCACTAGAGAAAAGGGGGGTGGAAGTGGTGAGGGAGTTGGTGGCAGAGATGTATGGAAAAAATGGGGTTCGGGCCATCAGAGATGTCCAGGAGGAGGAGGAGTCGCTGTCACCGGAGTAGGGGGTTACGAGCTAGAGAGGGAGAGGTAGAGGGTTGCTTGGGAGTGAGGCACACTAAGATGGGGGTTTTATGATCCAGTGGGAAGGAATATGGGGCTTGGTGGAGGCACGAAAAAAGTCTGAGAGAGGTGAGAGGTGGATACCGGCTGGGAGGGCGCTGCTAGGGAGGAGCTGCGTCGGCTGGATGGTGTGATCCTGGATATGGAGCGGCTGGAAGGCATGTTATAGGCTGATGTGATAGGAGGAGGCAGATACAGCTAGTGTGCTAGAAAGGAGAGAAGCGCAATGGGGAGTTAATCGTAGGGTTAGGGGAGATGAAAAGAAAGAGAGGAAAAAAAAGAAAAAAAAGAAAAGGAAAAAAAGAAAATAAAACAAATAAAAGTAATAAATCTTAATAATAATAATAATTGTTATAACATTATTAATAATAATAATATGACAATTATAATAATGAAAATAATTAGAAAAACTCTTGATGAAATTAATTATTGACATTCAAAGCTTGTATAATTTTTACCCGTAATAATTATAATAATAATAATTTTAAATTTTAATAATTCAAAAAAAAGAACAAGATTAAATATAATATCTTTAGTTTCAAAAATAATAATATTATGATTTCAATTATTCTATCTCATTTTAATGCATTATCCACACTTCGTTTCATTTTTATTTTATTTCAATATTAATAGTAACAACATTAATAAAATTTTAATGGTTATTATAATTTTAATGAAACATTTTAATAATAATAATAATACATTGATTACAATAATAATAATAAGTTCTTTTTAATAATAATTTTAATAAGAAAAATAATAATCATACTCATAAAATATAAATAATTTAGATATTAATTTTACTTTATTAATAATAATAAAATTATTAACAACAATAAATAACACATCCAATTACAAAATTTTCTCATTTTAATTTTCCAAAGATAGACAGGTCGTGCAATTTCATGGGCGAAGCCGTGCGGGGTATCCAAAACGCGCTCCGCTCAATCGCTCAGTGACGTCAATTCAAAAATGCACTTTTTTGACAAAACTCAAAAATCTAGTTTGGGATTCAACCCAAACCTCAACAAAATATTTAAAAACCAAAAGAAGTAATAAAATAAATTAATTAGATTGGTCGGGGTGTGACAATTCTCCACAACATAATGCTTTTTGACCTCATAAAGCCACAATAAGATATAAACCCAAAGATAAAACTTATCAAGCGTCACCCTCCAACAAAAGTTTAAGCACCTCAAATTGATCGATCCAAACAGACTCTGAAAACCCATGACACACAAACCATACTTAAAACACAATCACCTTAATCATCACCAAGAAGAACCCAAACCATCTATTTTAACCAAGGTATGATTGAACTTAAATCACCTCCAAGACTTATCCCTATAATCTTACTCCAACGGAATCGTTGGGTGTAATCCAATCCCAACGTTTACCCAAGAGGAAGAACTTAAAATTAAGTGGTTCTATACGAGACCACTTGCCACCAAATGATACATGAAAAGAAACTATGATACCGACATAGGGAGGCCTGGAAGGGCTCCCCACCATAAGGATCTAGCTCACACAAAACTATTTCAGGTGTAAATCTGCGAGACCCAGTGTGGATCTCCCCACCATAAGAAATGATGAGATTTATCGAACATGAAAACTTTCCGCACGGACCAAAAACCCCACCACAAGGGTAGGGGAGGGAAGGGACTAACCAATAGAGCATTAAAACTATAGTCACCACTACCTCAATGATGTCACACCCTCATAAGAACACAAACCATGCCACGCTAACAAAAAAGATTAAACTATAGACTTTTTCGCCGTTGGGGTTCTCTTGACTATGTGCCAGCTTCACTCCGGGACCTATGGCTGGAGAACTGATGATTTAAGCATCTCCAGCCACACAGTTAGGCTTCGAAAATTACCAAACATAACACACAAATTATAATTTTACCAAACACACTTCCATTAAAAACAAAGATTTCAAAGAGGTTCATTCATAACCATTCTTACAACTAAAGGAAAATAAACACCAAAAAATGCTACAAGAGATGAACTCTCCATCCAAGAAACACTACAAAGAGAAAACCTCAAACAGATCCCCAAACATCGCCCCAATCTAGCTGACAGGATGAGGTAACCTTCGACGAGCTAGGTCTGGCTTTATTGTGCTTCTTGGAAACACCTCTTCAGAATCGCTGCAAGTGACCCAGACATCCACAGGTGTGGCGGGGTCTCAGAGCACTTGGGCACATCGGCCTCTTGTGACCTTGCTTTCCACACTGATGATAGATCATGGTTTTACACTCTGAAGGTGTTGATGGTAGGTCTGAAGGCCTCTTAATTCCTCTAGTAGACCCACCTCCATCAGGGTGCTTCTCATTCTTCCTCTAGCCATCCTCTACACTACTTCCCAAGGATAGGGGAGGATTAACCGCCTCATGTCCCCCCTGCTAACTCAGATTCAGCAAGAAATATTTTTCCCACAAAATTTGAGAATGTGGTTAGGTTGAGCTCACCCACTTTCGATCGTAGTTCAGGTCGGAGTCCATACTCAAATTGTCAAGCCTTCCCGGGATTGTTTGCAACAAACCATTGGTTGTACGAAACTAGGTATGAGAAACATCGATAGAATTCTAGTACTGATTCAGCACCCTTCTCAAGACAACACAACTACATCCTCTTCCTCAGCTTCTTTAACTCAGAGAAGTATTGTTGGATGAAAGAAGTCTTGAAGAATTCCCAAGTGAGATCTTCTTGATTCTTTCTTCGAGACACGGAATTCCACCATTTCCAGGTTGGACCTTCAAGCATAAAGGTATCCAACTTCACCTTCAATGCCTTAGACAACCCAATAAATCTAAAGTTCCTCTCAATCTTCTATAACCTCTCCTCCGCCTCAAGTGGATCTTCTTGACCATAAAATAGGGGAGGGTAAAACTTCCGGAATTCCAAGACATAGTCTATAGGTTTATCTACTTGAGGATTTCCTAGGGGCACACCACCCGAAGCTGCACCTTGGGCATCCATCAAACCGTTGTGGGGGAAAACACTATGAAACATAGAAACAAAGAACTTAATCAAAACATGGTCATCACCATTTTAAATTCAAATTATTAAAATTTACAAAATAAAACTTTGCAAAACAATTCTTAGAAATAAAGAAGACCCCAAATAATCCACAAGAAGAAACTAGTGTCGATGGGTGACTCGGGTATATGGTTGGTGGCCATATTCCAGTCACGCCACCATCACAAAGAGCACTCTAGGGTAATGTATCTGAATTTACATGGATTTCCAGACCATTCGATCTCATGAAGGTTACATTCCTAGCTTCCATTTCATTTCCCAACATAAAACAATTCAAAAGAACCAAAAGACACCAACAACCCGAACATCCCATGGTAACCCGAGGTTCGAAACGGGCAATGGTTTATGATGTCCTTCTCATCTGTACACCCTGAGTCTTGACAACTATACTCCTTATAAAATGACAACCCCAAACAATTATGGGCAATCTAAACACAAGTTCTGCTCAAGATCCAAACCTCCTCTCATACCATTTTGTCACAAACCAACCCAGGTTGACCCTGAACTGGTCAATCGAGCCGGTCTGTGACATGGCCCGAGAGGTGTTTCCGATCCTCCCAGGCTAGCGACAAGAACCAGGGAATCAATAGAGGACAGGTGGGAATGATTTCACCCATTTAAAATAAATAAATCAGGGTAAATTTTGAATAACACAAAGTAAATAAACAACACGAAAAGAAATAATGATCAACAACAACCAACTAACCTAACCATGACAAAAACTACTCATGACTTCGAGAGTTGCTCACCAGTCTATAACCAACTCTCACCCATAATGAGAAATCTCGAGTCAAACCTACAACAAGACTAAAAATAGGAAAACGCTATAGGTGTGATTATTAAAACTCAGTAGGCATTCCCAACAAACTATTCCCAATGCACTACCTTTGAATATTGTTTTTTACCAATTTCAGGTTTGAACTAAATTATAAAAAATATGGGTTTCCACAGACACACATTCATTTCTAAAACAATTAACAATCCATTTTCCTTTTTAATTTAAAAAAAGTTTAATGTATGAAAGGAACAGGTGCATTTCATTTTAAAACACTTTTGAAAACAATTTTGAAATCCAAATTTTAGTTGTTAGTCAAAAATAAAACTACACACAATACACAACACAAACTAAGGGAAATAGAAAACAAGTGGCACATAGGGGACATCAACCAAACTAGACCTATCAATCATCCTCAAAATACAAATAAACTCTAAAGAAAACATGGGTCAAACCTAGGATCTCATGAACAATCCAGAATGTACTATACATGTGACTCATCCTGAAGGCATGCCTACTCTCAATGATGTCATAATGCCCTAAGGCCCGACCATCACCCTACCTAGCCTGTTCGAAGGGCCCAATCCCATAGCAATAATAACAAAACACCTTTATACTATGGGTCACTAGCCAGTGCGAAATCTAAACTACTGCAGTAATTGTTCTCAGAAGATTCACTCACTATGCTAGGTTCCCATGTCAACACATATAATAAAAAGGAAAGGGGTGAGTCAACAATATAAATAAAGTAACCAATCATGATGTGCAAACATCACACGAAACTCACACTATAGAGGTACACAATAAGACCACCCTTGAGTCACCCCAAATATAGTTTTCAAGATATATCATTTCTTTAAAGTGCCAAACGGGCCTTAACTAACCAGTCAACACCAAACTATTTTCAGAAGAACCAACACATGCCAACTCATTTCCAAAGAATCAAAGGAACACCACTTTCAATCTCAAAACCATTTAAAACCTCATTTAAGAAATTAATTTTAGAAAGCCAAACACATTTTCAACCCAAGATATTCTTTAAAAGAAAAACAATTTACTTGTAAAGTCCAACTGGGAATTTTTTCAACACTAATGATGCACATTTAAAAGAAAACACTTTTAGGTAATTCAAAACAAGAGAGAACCACTATCCTTCACAATGAAAATTTATTCTAAAACTAGTTATTTAATATTATTTACCGTTAATCTAAAATTTAATGAAAAAACAAGAAATTAATAAATTCTAAATATAAAGGAAAGTGTAGAGGGGACCTACCTCGACTCGTTGTCCAAACACAATGGAACATCAAGGCTCACACAGATGCACAAACACACACATGCTAATGACTGCAGTATCGCAGGTTTTCATCGCCGACACGCTGCAACAACCGCACAGCTAAAAATGCATAAACACAGACATAAAACAATTCAAATAAACAAACAGTACAAACACCACCTCGACATGTTTTCAAAGCACAACTCACACCTCATATAAAACCCATAGCACGTAAACAAAAAGAAAAACAAGTATACTAAAATTATTAAACAATGTCATGGGTAACTATTTAATCTTAAAGAAACAAGCAATCGCAAGATATCAATGTAGTTCTAAAAATTAATGGAAACCCAAAGGGATCTTACTTCAACCATTGAAGAATGACCGAAAAATGGTGCAAAGCACCATGCGCACCTTAAACGCACCCGCGGGAAGCTGAATTTGACCCAACACACCGAAATTGGTAATAACATTTAGGGACTTGATCACAAAAATTAACCCATAACCATGGAATCACCTTATATAAAAAGGATGATGAAATTTTTTACCAATAGGGGATGATGTTGGAGAGGTGGTGCACACGGGGAGTGAAGCCTGGCTAGAGGTGAAGGGGCATTAAAGTAGAGTGTTAGCCGAAGTAGAGGATGATGATGACTGGATGAAATAATTGTTCCAAAGAAAGCCAGAGAGTCAGGGTCGAGCAAAGGGGGTGTGCTGGCTTGGGGAAGAATGGAGTAGCGTCAGGTCACGCTGGTGAAGGAACAGTGACGCGGGTCAGGGGGTGCACAAAGGGGACGTCGTGACTATTAAGTGGGCACTGAAGCAAGGGGGCTGCAGGCACCGGCAGTAAAGATATATGTAAAAATGGGGTTTGGGTCATCAGAGCTGTCTAGGAGGAAGAGGAGCTGCTATCACCAGAGCAGGGGGTTGCATGCTGGAGAGGGAGAGGGAGAGGGCTGCTCGGGGGTGAGGCGCACCAGGCTGGGGGTTGTGCCAATCCAGGGGAGGGAATATGGGGCTGGGTGGAGGCACGCAAGAAGTTCTAGAGAGGGGAGCAGTGGGTGCCAGCTGGGAGGGCACTGCAATGGAAGAGCTGTGTCAGCTGGATGGTGCGACCCTGGAGACGGAGTGGTTAGAAGGCACACTACAGGCTGCCGCGACAGGAGGATGTGGATTCACCCAGTGTGCTAGAAAGGAGAGAATTTTGATGGGGAGTTAAGTGTAGGGTTAGGGGAGAGGAAAAAAGAAAAAGAAGATAAGGAAAAAATAAAATGAAAATAAAACAAATAAAAATAATAAAACATAATAATAATAATAGTTATAAAATTAATAATAATAATAATATGACAATGATAATAATGAAAATAATTATCAAAACTTTTGATGAAATTAATTATTGACATTCAAAGGTGTTATAATTTTTACCCATAATAATTATAATAATATTAATTTTAAATTTTAATAATTCAAAAACAAGAACAAGATTAAATATAATATCATTATTTGCAACAATAATAATGTTATTATTGCAATTACTCTGTATCATTTTAATGAATTATCCACACATCATTTCATTTTTATTTTATTTCAATATCAATATTAATAACATTAATAAAATTTTAATGGTTATAATAATATTAATGAAACTTTTTAATAATAAAAATAATAGTAATAATAATAATAATACCTTGATTAAAATAATAATAATAATAATAAAGTCTTATTAATAATATTATTAATAAGAAAAATGATAATCATATCGACAAAATATAAATAATTTAGATATTCAGTTCACTTTAATAATAAAAATAAAATTATTAACAAAAATAAATAACACATCCAATTACCAAAGTTTCTCATTTTAATTTTCCAAAGACAGGCGTGTTGTTCCATTTCATGGGTAAAGTCACATGGGGTATCCAAAACGTACTTCACTCGGGCACTCAGTGATGTCAATTCAAAAACGCGCATTTTTTTACAAAACTCAAATATCTAGTTCGGGATTCAACCCAAACCTCGACAAAAATTTTAAAAACCGAAGGAATTAACAAAATAAATTAATTATATAGGTCATGTTTTGACACATAAACATTCAATTATTTATTTATTTTTTGTTTTTTATTACTTTTTTTAGGAAAGAACATGTATACACCTAACTTATTATCAAAAATTCTAAGTGAGTCCTTTTCCTTCCCTATAAATGGCCACCACTTATCCCTATTCTTCACATCTATAAAACCTATTAAGAATAGAAAATCTATGCCAAATACACTACTCATCATCCCTCCCTTACTCCTATAATCCTCTCCTTGGGAAGAAATCGATCCAAGTATTCCTTTTGGGAAAACCCAAAAGGAGTTACCTGATTAAAAGGTAACAGCTTCTCTCAAGATCCTTTATTTTATTTTCCTTCTCCACCCCCTCCACTCTATTTATTCCATGATTATATAACAACACCAGTATCTTAAATATAATATTATTTTGTTATTCTAAGGTTTCTACCTACACTTACACACACATCTATCTAATGGGTAACGAACATAATGTTTATGCATACAATGAACTATTGCCTCACTAAACAATGATTGTTCATTTTTACTTTATTACCTCTAATAGTGGTCATTATGATGGAAAAACTATTTATATATGTCATATATTATATTTATTATGTCTTTAATATTATTTATTTCTTTTAAAACACTTATCTTTTTTTACTTTTCATTTGGTGTAAATACGATAATTTTGTTTGAGGAAGTGTGGAATACTACCCCCTTAAAGCGATGTTATTCATTCAAACACTACATGGAATGTATTAAGGATGCGTTTAGTGAACTTATATGATATATATGATTTAATAATTTAACATAAATAACTATTTATTTATGTATTTATTTATACATATATTTCGTGTACTTTGTTTCTTTCAATATGACAATAAAAAATGGAAATAGCGTTCATGCGTACGTACGGATTACTGTCTCCATGAATGGTGTTTTCCATTTCATGATTCTATATTATATAGGTTATTATAATAAAAATATATTGAATATAAATGATATTTATATCATGGTTTAAATAATGGAAATCATGATATATGTATAAGTACTGATGATATAACAAATTAAGACACAAGCGAAAAACAAAGCGAATATTACCCAAAGCGTAACATTAACATGAAATTGCTAGCAAGAGAGTAATATAAAGTAATAATAATCAATATATGGTATTATATATAATAATATGTTTTTATAAAATATTTATTATATAGTAGTTTTTAACGATTATGATGAGATTAAAGACACGTGGTAATGGAATTTCATTTCACTTATTTTTTCTGGGAGATATATGATTTATTCACCACCCATTATTTTTGGCTGGTGTGTATACGACCCACAGATGTATTATATGATTTTTATACTTATATTTATGGGTATTTAAATATCCATTTTATTATATTTCTTTCATGGGGAGGATTTTCTAAAGATACCAAATCTGTAAAAGAGATTTTGTCTCAATTTGCCTTCTTTGAGAAACATGCCATGTTATGAACCTAGATTTTTTCATGATGTGTATATAATTACATTGAAATGTTAGATCATGAATCTCATTATTTTAATGATATTTTAAGATTAATTTCATTTCATTTTATTACATGGTGAGTATGGTTCAACATTACCATGTGGTAAGAGTTTATAGAAACAATCTCATCACTTATCAAGACTCTTTATGTTTACACTTCCTTGGATGAAATATTATGGTCCATATCTCAGGAAAATTCTTGAATTTTATTACAATTTGTATATTCATGATATATTCATGTATTAGTACCATTATTTCACTCTTTCGTGCATATTATAGTTAATAAAGTATTTTTAATAAATCTGGATTTACCTCTCTCTTAGATCGAAAATCTGTGTTCATGTTTTATAATAATGGTTTATAAAAATGTTATACTCTTCTCCTATAATATTTAAAATATATTTTTACCCTTTTTTAATTTTAAAAATATTTAAAAGGAATCATCTTTTATATTACCAAACAATGCATTTTTCTAACCTTTTTACCATGTAAAAGTAATATTCATTTTACCTCATACGTCATGTACAGATTTATTTGTCATCATTTATTTGAAGATTCATTTCCCTCTTTAAAAAGATAATTATTAATAAAAAAAATTTAAATTTTATTTTAAAATAAATGGTTTTCAAAACTTTTTCAATATTAATTTACTATTTTTCAAATTCATTTTAAAATAAAATGGTTTTCAAATCATTTTCAATATTTCTTTGTACGCTTTCAAAGTATTTTCAATGAAATGGATTTAAAAAAAACAAGATTTATTTTATTGTTTTCAATGTGTTTTCAAAAAAATGTTTCAAAAATATATTTAAGCTTATTCTATAAGTTTTCAAGAATAATGGTTTTCAAAATGATTTTATGTCTTCTTTATAGGTTTTCAAAGTATTTTCTAAAAAAATATTTTCAAATGGTTTTATGCATTAAAACATATTTTTCAAAGACTAAATGGTATTTTCATCAAGAAATTTTTTTGAAATATATATCAAAATTAATTTTTTTTAATATTACATATGTTGATGTTACTCATGCATTTTTAGGAAATGATCTAAATGTTAAATTCATATTCTTTCTCTGATTGGGTTATGCTTAATTTCATGGTCTTTATGGGACCTACTTATCTTTTATGGGTTATATGTTTGTAAAATCCATTTCTCTTTCACGGTTTATATATTTATGAAATCTATTTCTCTTTCATGGGTTATGATTTTGTTGAAATGATTATGAAACCTGTATCTTTTTTTATAGTTTATGATATAATTACATGTTTATGATTCCCATTTAATTTCATGGGTTATTATATGGTTGTTTATTATTTTTAGAACATGTATGTATGATTTCATTATGAGATGGGTGGGACTTATATCACCCTCCAATGCATTGGGTAATGATAAAAAGAAATTTATGATCTCAAAAGTCAAATGGGAGGACATCCCAAGCCTGGTAAAAGAGGTTATATGGGAGGACATCCCAAGCCCAAAACAATAGCTTACACGGGAGTACATCCAAATCCCAAAACAAGAGGGTAAATGGGTGGACATCCAAAGCCCGAAACAATAGGGTAAACGGGATTACATCCCAAGATTGAAACAAGAGAGTACATTGGAGGACATCCTAAGCTCAAAACAAGATGGTACACAAGAGGGAATCCCAAGCCCAAAGTAGGTACATAAGTGATTGAACCAAGGCTAACATGTTACAAAGTCCATGGTAGGCCACCTTGAGATAGGGTTTTTATCTGATTTTGTATTTTTCACAATTCCATGTTCTATTCCTATGTTATGATTTCATGGATTATGTTCATTATTTCCTTATGAGTTATGTATTTTGAAATTACATTCATTATTATGATCTCTGATATGCAGGTCATGATCTAGAAATGTTATTCTCAAGTTCCATACACTTTTGTTCATGTTATGTTTATGCATTTCCTTCATTTCCCCTTATTGAGCATCTGAGCTCACCCATTTATTATGTATCCTCTCTATAGGTTATGAAGAATGTTTTTAGGTATAATTACTAAAGGAGGAAATATTTATGGGAGATATTGAGGATCTTTCACCATGATATAAGATTTTTTTCCACATTTGCAAACACACTAAACTATTACGGTCCTCCGACATGTATTTTTGTAATGTACTGAATATTCATATAAATTGATATAATATCCATGTATATATTAAGACCGGGTCGCTATGGGGGTCTTGGTTAATCCTAAGAGTGTGTACAGTTTGAAAAACCATGCTCCAACCATGAAATCCATCTTGGTCTAGGGTTTCACGGTTTGCTAGTCCAGAGTGCACGGTTTGGGAAAATTGTACACCAGCCATGCACTTTCCCTCTTCTATCCAAAATTCTCAATTTTCACCCAAAAATATCCCAAGGTACAACCCAAAAAAAATTACTCAAAACTAAGAAAAAATATTATATATAAACAAGCCTAATACATCTCTAGAAAATGTAGAGATATTACAATATCCCCACCTTATTGTAGGTCGTCCTTGAGTTGTACTACCAATAATATCTAAGATCTTGAGTCAAAAAGATCAGTCCACTAAGACTGTATATTTACTTATCCTTCTCATGTTTCCTCCTTAACATGAACATGTGCCAAAATGAATTATCTATCAGCATGATCTTTCCCCATAACACCTTCTCAATGGGATCCAACACACGTATCTGATGCTCCTCAAAGGGAACATCGGTCTCAAGATCAACAACATCCACATAGATAACATGATATGGGTCACAGTGATACTGTTGAAGATATGACACATGAAAAATGTCATGCATTGCACTGTATCTCTATGGAATATCCAATCGGTATTCCATCAGTCCAATTCTATCCACAACCTCAAACAGTCTAAAAAACTTGGGTTCCATCTTACATTTTCTCTATATAATGTGGTGACCAAATCTAGGAGACACCTAAATGAATAAACGATCACCCTCTATAAACGCTAGTGTTCATCAATGTCTATCAGTATATGACTTCTGTATACTCTGAGGTGTATCCATATATTTCTAAATCAACTGAACCTACTCTGAAATATCATGTATGACACTCAGTCCCAATAAATATGACTCACCTACCTCTATCCATCATATAGTTGATCTACATATCCAAACATAACGAGACTGATATGGTGACATCTAAATAGTTTCCTGAAAACTATTACTATAGGTGAACCCCAACAAAGCTAGGTGTTTCTCTTAATTCCCACCAAATTCTAGGACACATGCCTAAAACATATCCTCATGCACATCTATAGTGAATTCTGACATCCCATATGCCTATGGGTGTAAATTACTACTATATAAAATATGTGTACCAAGTAACTTCTATAATACCTACTAGAAGCATGAAGTAAAACACAAGTCATGGTTTGAAATGATACTTTGTGGCACCTAGTGCAGATGGGATATCTCACGAACATACAATTATCCCAGCTGATCCATGGAGAAAGTCTCTCATACTAGTAATAAATGTGCTAACTTTGCCAAACGGTCCATAATAACCCAAATAGTGTCATTATTATGGGATTACCTTAGAAGAACCACCAAAAAACCATGTTAACATTTCCCCACTTCCATTTAAAAATGGAATATGGTTGTAGTAAACCTCCAGGTTGTTTCCTTCACCTGTTGACAGGTGTAGCATCATGTCACGAACCCTGATATCTTTTTTTCATTCCCATTAACTGAAACTTTCATTATAGGTCATGGTATATTTTTGTCAAACCTAGATGCACTTCCCACTTTTAGGCATGAAATTTACACATCATCTCCTCCAACATTCTCATAGTTACAAAAACCTTATTCTTAACATAGATGATCTCATCCTTGTCTATGGTTCCTTCTAAAGTTGAATCCCCACGTTCAAAGATTTCCCTCAAGGTCAAACACTTTGGATCCTTATTCTGCCTACACCTAATATACCTCAAGAGTAGAGATTCTACTAAAACTGATATGAGAGTCATATTCTTTTAACTTTTCTAAACCACAACATGCCTCTCATCCATTAAAGTAATCATTTTCAACTCAAAAATAGACTCATGAACTCCCTAAGATTGAGTTTTCCTACTTAGATCATCAACAACACTATTTCCCTTCCTGTGTGTATATGCTAGTTCAAAATTAAAGGAATTCATATAATCAACCCATCTATGTTATCGAAGATTCAAATCTCTCTATGAAAAGATTTACTTTATGTTCTTGTTATCAATGTACATAGTAAAATTTTCCCCCAACAGATATTGTTTCCAACACATCAAATCACAAACCACTATAGACAACTCTATGTCATGCGTAGGTTAATTCTGTTCATGAGGCATCAACTTTTGGGACCCATACACAAAAACCCGATATACATACATCAAAATTTCTCCAAATCTAATCCAATAATTTTCAAAAAAAACATCATATACTCATCCCCTATCTCAGGTATGATCAATATTGGTTTCATATTCAAATGATTCTTAAACTACTAGAAGTCATTATCACATGATTCCATCCATTAAAAATTTACCCCATTCTTTGTCAAGCATAAAAGTACTACCTCTAATTGGTAAAAGTCCTGGATGAACCTATGGAAATATCCCTCTTACCCCAAAAAATTGTGGATATCAAAAAAATCATGGTAATTTTTTAAGAAATAATTTCCTGAAATTGCTTTGGATCTATTGAAACACCTTCCTTTGAGATTATGTGACTCAAGAAGTATACCTAATCAATCCATAACTGAATGTTAGATATCTTTGTGTATAGTTGATTCCCTCTAAGTGTACTCAGGATGATTTCAAGATGTTGGTCATGATCATCATGAGTCTTGGAGGACACCAATATGTAATCCAAAAATACTACAACAAACTGGTCTATGTACGAATGGAATATTTTTTTCATGAAGTCCATAAACACTTTTAGTGCATTAGTCAACCCAAATGGCATCACAACAAACTCATGTAATCAATAACTATTTATAAAATCATTCTTCGATATATCATACGGTTGAAATCTCAAATGATGATACACTTATCTCAATTCAATATTAGATAAAACACAAGATATCCTCAAATGGTCAAATATATTATCAATACAAGGAAAATTATGCTACTTATTCATAGTCATCCAGTTAAACTTTCTGAAATCAACATATAAGAATAATGTATCGTCAGCCTTCTTAGCAACCAAGATTAGAGAAACCCAAGGAGACATACTTAGATGGATAAACACCTTATCCATCAAATAATATAGATAATTATTGACTTATTGATGCTCTGTTGGTTCCATTTGGTATAGTGGAATAGAAACTATCTATATCTTGGCATGCTCTCAATAGTAAACTCTACATCTCTCTCAGGTGGAAGCCCTAATAATTCTTCAGGAAATACATCCTGAAACTTTTCCACTATATGTGGAAATAAATATTACTTTACACCTCCTTCATCTACTAAGAGACTAGTAACCTAGGTGGTAGTATCCCCAAGTTGTTGATGAACTGTCCCTACATGGCCCACCTAGATATCCCATTTTCCATGGTGAATGTAATTATCACCCTTAGGAGATGTAAAAGTCACTCTCATGTGGTAAAAATATTGTGGGATCCATATATTACTAACCATCCCATACCCATAATTAGGTCAAATCCCGACATTTCATTGATATAAAGATCCCATAAAAAGTGATACTCTCTAACCTCGAGAGAAAATCCCTTTCAAAAATAGATGTCTCTCAACCATACCTCCAAGGTGTATCTATTGTTATAACCCCACTCACAAACACCACCACAAGGATCAAATCATTCACAAGTTGTGAAGATATAAAATAATGAGAGGCACTAATATTAAATAATTTGCTAGTATAAAAGCTACAAGAATAGTACCTCTCACTAGTGACTGTCCAGACTTTCTATCCACAAGTGTAAGATAAACTGCATGAAATAGTCCTACCCCTCTAGCTTGTGGTGTAGTTGGAGTACCCTGAGATGAAACACCCTTATGATATGGGCACTCATTCTACAAAGCTCCTTGTTACTACCTTGACCTCCACATCCTGTAGAACACAAAATTACAGACCAGTATGGTGTAGAAGATCCCCTTACAGTACTCTGGTTCTACCTAATTTCTCCATCAACATCCAGTAGTCGTGGGTTCCTATAGAACCTCTATAGATGACCCATCCTTCCATAGGATCATCACTGTACCAGTGGCCAAGGATAATTTTTATGAATGTATCGAAGTCTACTGCAATCATGGAAAATAACTCAAGTAATATCCTAAGTAAATGATCCCTTTTTTGGCTATTCTACTTCTTGTTGATCTAGATAAAATTATCATAGAGATGCTTCCTACCCTCAGAAGACATAACACCTGATCACCTAGAAGAAATCACCTATCCCATACTAGAATTATCTTTTAGGTGCCCCTCTTATATGAGATCCCGATTCACCACTTTTGAAAACTTCTTCAACCGAAATATATTTAACTCGAACATAATTTGACATTTAATCCCATCTTGAAACCTCTTTTTTTAGTAGCCTCATCTCCTAACAACACTATAACAAAGTGATGAAAATACATAAAACATATATCATGTTCCATCATGTACATGCTCACCTGAGTCAATCTCATTAAATTAGTTTCTCTCTCATGCCTCAGTGTCTCTAGAAAATAGTGCTCTAAGAACTTCTCCTAGAAGTCCATCCACTTCATAGTCTCCAACTTTCCATCTTGAATCTGGATTTCCCACCATCACTTTTCTTGACCATATAACATGTATGTAGCCAATTTGAATCTATTATTAGCAGAGTCTCTAAGTAGTCAAGTATCATCTGGATAGACTCAATCTAGAGAATAGCTAACTCAGGTCCACCCTCTCTAGTAAACTCCATATGGTGCTGCAACCGGAACTCCCATTTGAGGTAAGACAAACTCTTATTAACCCTCCAAGGGTCTGCTTCCATAAACTGCATGAACCAAGAAAATGTCTCCCAAAACTGCTCTCCAACTTCCTCACCCAAGACTACTGGTGCCCCAAGTTTCACCAATAAAGGATCATCCCTATATATTTCCTCATGTTGTACTCTCAAAAAGAATCATCATCAAGGCATATCTCTATGATTCCAAACACACATATTGATACATTTTCTCAAAATTAACACATTTATAGGGGTTCACATAAATACATAATAAAACATTCCCCCAAACCCTACCACATATTCAAAACTATGGTGGTATCACTACCCTTAATCATCCTAGATATAGGTTATGGTTAACAATGTAAATACAATATCATTATTCTAGTTTATCATTAAACACCTATTTCTCACATTTTACATCATTTTAAAATTTTCAATTCATATTAGAAACTATTTTTAGTTAAATTTCACAAGAAATAAAAAACATTTCAAGTAATACAACATACCCAAAACATATTTTTTGTGCATCACTAAAAATAATGCACATCACAGTAATTATTGAGGGCCTAGAATGATGCATGGATACTCAATTCTTAGGTAATTCTAGGATACAAGTCAAATTTCATAAAATCTCTGAAACAATAATCACATCACACGACAAGTGCATCACCCAAGGTGAAATAGCATCCAAATTTAAAAGAAAATACTAATAAAAATAATCCCACCATGAGTACTTGGGTTATCCCACGTACATGGGTCAGCTACTCCCATGCGCGATCTCATAACAAAGGCCTATCTCTTCCTAGTCTCCTACCTACCTTCCCCAAATAGTAATACAAAATAAATTAAATTAAATTTGGTCTCTAATACCACTTTTCACCATCCCAAATCGGGTGCCACACACTAGTTCCCCAAGCCAGTTCTCTATATGACCTTAGGCACACCTCCCCATGCACTAGAGGCTGCTGACTAGCAGCGAGGGTCTCATATCAATCATGGAGACACTATAACCTCTTTATCAGATTAATACCATAGAGTAAAATAAATAAAAAATATCTAAATATATTACCATAAATAGAATAAAAAAATATCACAAGATGACCAAAATAGGAAATACAAAATCTGAAACTAAAAAGTATACATGTCATGCTAAATATGTGTCAAGTGTCAATATGCAAAACCCAAAATAAATAAAGACACTAATAACTCCCATGTGGGTCCTGACACCAAGGTCAGTTCCCTCATCCATTATCCATCCCATATCATCCATCTAATATAGGTCCCTTTCCATTAACCTATCCTGAAACCATGAAATTTATTCGGGTACTGATCAGGCATCCCAAGTAAGGTGTGAGTACAAATCAGTAGGCCTCCACCAACAACACCTAAAACAATATCCAGTCAATAATATTATATACAGTTTTATAAATAATGAAATAAAAGAAATAAATTAAACAATTTATATTTATTCAATTTATCTTTATTTAACCACATAAACCCCCGAGTTCTCAAGGACACCCAAAATCTCAATACCTGCTTCGGCCCATGCTGAAGTCTGAACCATATCACATTTTCAATTCACATTTCATTATAACACATGAAATTTCATTATCCATTACATTTTAATTCATTATCATGGATAATTGGAAACAAAGTCCAATGCCAATCTCATGGGTGTATAAGGTTATTTCTAGAACCCCATGGGCATTTGGAGCATCAGTCCATATCCCACGCCTCATTGGTATTTGGAGCATCAGTCCCTATCCAATACAATAATATTTTCATGCCTGTACTCTACACTATATGGGTATTTGGAGCATCAGTCTGTGCCCCACAATAATATATAAATCAGTCTCATATGGGTATTTAGATCATCTACCTATAGTCCCACACTCATATATCAATTAATTACATACATCTCAGGAACTGCAATCATCCCATTAATTAATTCACCAATTAATTAAATCAACTCAAAAATTACCTATTCATGTTATTTCATTAATTAATTCAATATTTAATTAATCACATCAATTCCATTAATTAATTAAACAATTAATTAATCACATCAAACCCATTAATTAATTCAACAATTAATTAATCACATCAAATCCATTAATTAATTCAATAATTAATTAATCACATAAGTTCCATTAATCAATTAAATATTTAATTAATCACATAAATTACATTAATTAATTCAACAATTAATTAATCTAATTTCACAATCCTAATATCCCAATAATTAATTCGACAATTAATTATTCCAATTCAATCAATTGAGTAACCCTAATTTCACAATCATTTAATAAATTACTTTACCAAATTAATTAATTCAATTTAAGAACCTAAATTACTAATAATAGAATAGAAATTATACAATTGCATATATATAATTGAAATAAAGACTTTAGGATTTAAATAATAGACCACCTACCTCAAAATCAATGATGAATGCTCACCAATGGATATCCCCAATTCGAGTAGAATAACCCTAACCATAATAAAAAATGAGATCTTGATTCAATTCCATGGTCCTAGATTTAAAAAAATAGATCTAATAAAACCTAAATATATAACCAACATAAATATATTAAATCACCCCTTCTAGGATGGGATAAGAATCATGAAGCTATAGGAAACAAATCAGGATGATATTCATTTGCCGAGAGAGGTGAAAATATCCAATCCAAACTTTTAATCACCAAGAAAGGAGGTTGAGATCCCTAGTAATTCATCTAGAAGACTCCAAAAAATGATACCAATGGGTTATGTTTGATTTGGGGTTAATTTTTGGTTAATATGTGGATTCTAGTGTTTTTAAAACAAAATCTCATGTTAATTAAAAATCCACTCATGGTTTCCTGGGAAGGGGTGCACAGTTTTCCAAAACATTCACCTAAACTATGAACCTATTTTGGGGGGGTGCACAGTTACTCTTAATAGGGCACATGGTTTAAGAAACTAGGCACCAACCATGAAATCCCTCTCTGTCTAGGGTTACACAATTTGCTGGCTCAAGGCACATGGTTTGGGAAAACCATGCTCCAACTGTGCACTTTCCCTATTCTTTTAAAAAAATCTCAATTTTCACCCCAAAACACCCTAAAGTACACCCCAAACAAAAGTACTCAAAATTAGGCAAAATATTACCTGTAAAAAAGTCTAATACATCTCTATAAAAGGCCAGTATCTTATAGCAACACAGAAAACCAAGTCAACCCACTAAAGGAATTATTATGGAAGTACTCTACATGGGATGGATAGCCTTATCGTTTTAACCTCAAATGACATGAATATCATTTCTTTAACATGATCTAGAACATGATCATAATGAATATTATCAATAAATATGAATTAAATAGTCAATTCCTGGTGAAAATGGTGTGTGAACCACAATGGAAATTTGTAAAACGATAAAACTTAAGGGAAAAGTTATATAACACTTACCATTGGCTCGTATGAATCTCCTCGTCCAGTATTATCCTCTAGTTTGGCCTAGATTTGAAGAGATCCTAAGAATATATCAACACCCTGAAAGTATTGCATATGATCCTACACCTCAATAACTCCATCAAGAGAAATAATAATGAATAATGGCTAAAAAAGAATTAAGATCTTACCTAGAGGAATCCCACGAGATGAAAAGTGATTTGATCGGGCTCTGGATGGTTAAGATATTGAGGGTACTAGGTTTGATCCAAAAAGGGAGCTCAATGGGAGGAGAAGATTTTCACAGTTGAAGGAAAAAAACAATAAAGGGGTTTAAACTTTAAACTCATTATTGGATTTTTGGTCATTTTACCCAAAATACTAGGTCATGCATTTTGGTCACATATTTTGCCAAACCATGTGCTAATTATGCACCTTCTACTATAAGGAGGGGAACTTCCCATGGTTAGGTACTGTTAGGGAAATTTTGTTCCAATATTGCAAAGCACCTCTGCTAAAAATTGTATACTTTTCACACAATTGTACGACCCCTAGCACACGGTTATAGAAAATTGTGCTCCCTGCTTCACCCCACTTTCCATCTCCACATGATTAGGAGTAACCATATGGATTTCCCTGCATGGTTTCTACTAACGGTTTTTTCAACGTATTTCTCCTTGGAAGTTGGGTTCTAGGATCCGAACAAGACCCATACACCATTGAGATACCCATAAACTCATTATTAATCCATATTGGTTCAAAAATAAATAATTAGACCCAATTTAAAAGGATCCATAAGTAATTGAAAAATTATGTTCTTACTGTCTTCTCTCCTTAAAGGAACTTTTCCCCAAGTTCACTTTTTAGGGGCAAAGAAACACGATCTGAGAATAACACTGGTCACTGGGTATGTGTGTCGGTCTCCCACTCTCAAGTCTCCTCATGTACACAGTCGTGATTCCATAGTACCTAAATAGAGGGATATATAATCCTTAGAGAGCCTTCATGCTCTGGTCAGTGATGTGTATATGATACACCTCAAATGAAGAATCATCATCAAACTCAACCTCCTTGGGATCAAAACTATGATGTGGGTTGGTATGATAATGGTGAAGTTGTGATGTGTGGAAGACATCATGAATGGCATAGTACCTCTGAGGTAATAAAAACTAATATTCTACTATACCAACTCTCTCTATAATATAAAATATACCTATATAATGTGGTGATAGATTCCCTTACCTTCAAATCCATCTATGACCAATACTAGTCGATAACCATAGGAAAACATGATCCCTAACCTTGAACTCCAGTGGTTGTCGACAACAATCGGCATAAGATTTATGTCTATACTGAGAAATAGACATACACTTCCTGATCAATAAAACCTGCATTGAATTCACCTCCATGATATGAGGACCTAGTAGGGTTGTATCTTCTACCTTTATCCAGAACATGGGTGAAAAACACGACCTATTGTACAAGTCCTCAAAAGGATTAATTTGAATCATCACTCGAATTCAATTATTATAGACGAAATAATCTAGAGGGATATGCTTCTCCCAAGAATCATCAAAATCCAGGATGCATGATTATAGAATTTCCTCCAATGCCTATATCATCTATTCCAATTTTCCATCAGTCTGAGGGTGAAAGGTTGTGATCAGAAACATTTGTGCACCCATATATTTCTACAACCCCTGCCAGAACTGTGATATGAAATTATCATCCCTATCTAAAATGATAGTATAACGGACCACGTGTAGTTATATTATCTCATGAAAATACAATAATCTTAACTAGTTAAAATAGAATGTCTCCCTAATATAAATTAAGTTGTATAATTTATTCATTCAATAAATTATTGCTCATACAGCATCACAACCATTAGTCTACCTAAATAAGATTACTACAAAGTCCAGGGAAACATCTTCCCATTTATATTCTAGGACTGGAAGTGGTTGTATAAATCTTATAATTATATGGTGATATACCTTCACCGTCTGACAAGTGGAACACATTTTTATAAATCCTATTATCTTACATTTCATCCCAAGTAACCAATACTAACATCGCATATCTCGATACGTCCTGGATATGCCTGGATGGACTACCCACTAAGAAGTGTGGGAATCTTACATCAATTCCTCTCTCATATCTGTATGAATCCAGAAATTTCCATGTATATATCAGATGATGTCTCTGTCTGCAGACCAAATTAAAGGAGGTTCATTTTCTAAAATACTCTCATGGAGAACCAAGCCTTCAGGATAAGAAAATATGCTTCTCATCACCTTCTCAAGGAGGTATGAGTTAACCTTCCAGTATGAGACGTAATAATGCTCATTACTATCATGAATCTCTTGATGTATCTCATAAAATAGGGCCATTAATTATCATTATTCACTGGATTCTTGTATAGGATGTGCCTAAGTTTTCTGAATCAGTGCCCCAGTTATTGTAATTCCCTTTAAAAGCATATAGGTGAGCACAAAATCAAAGGACTAGAGATATTTGACTCATGTTATCTATGTGAGATCCAATTCATGCTTCATAAAAATATATTTGAGGCTCTTGTGGTTCCTATACACTGAAATGTTCTCACATGTCAGATATTGTCTCCAACATTGTAAGGCATGGACAACTGCTCATAGCTCGAGGTTGTTCATCGAGAAATTTCTCTCATGAGGCCTCAACTGTTGAGATCCATAGGAAATGAATCTATCCTCCTACATTATTAATCCTCCCAAAATAATGATTCATGCATCACAAAACACTGTATAGCCTCTTCCAAGCTCTGGTAGAATTAGAAAAGTTGTGGAGACAAGCCTCCCTTTCATCTCATGAAAGGATTTCTTGCACTCTTTTGACCATATGAAATTAACAACCTTATTTGTATAACCATTAATAGGTGAAACAATACATGATAATTCTTTTATAAAACACCTGTAATATCCATCCGGCCTTTAGAACCTCTATATATTTGACATGTTCTTGGGATGATCCCAGGAAACTGTAGCATACACCTTAAATGGGTCAATAGATACTTCTAGTTATGAGATAATATTACCCATGAAGTTAAATTTATTGATCCAGAAGTGGTACTAATCAACCATGGAATAAATATAATGCTCTCTCAGTGTACTCAGAATGGTCTCTTAGTGTTTATCATGGTTGCTATGAGTGTGAGAATACACAAAGATGTCATCACCAAATACTTTGAAAAAATAATCCAGATAGGGTTGGAAAACCCTATTAATAAATCCATGAAAATGGAAGGCATGTTTATAATACATAATGTCATAACAAGATACTCATATAGACCATAACTACTATAGGAATTTATATGAGGTATGTATCATGGTCTGACTCGCACTTGATGATAGCCCAATCTTAGGTTGATCCCTGAGAACACCCTAGATCTTCAAATATGGTCAAAGAGATCATTTATTCAAGGCAAGGGATACCATTTCTTGACCATAATCTGGTTCAACCAACTGTAATCCATTCATAAATGAAGGGTCCCATCCACCTTCTTGGTAAAAATCATGCATGAACCCCAAGAGGACGTATTAATCCATATAAAACCACTATCCTCTTGATCCTCCAACTATCGCTTGAGATTATAAATTATTGTAGACTCCATACTATATGGAGGAATGTATACTATAGATTCTCTTGGAACAAGATCAATCATAAAATCTACCTATCTCTTAAGATATAATCTAGAAAAGTTTTTGACAAAGACATCCCTAAAATAATCTACTATCAGAGTGGATTCAACCTAATGTAAACCTTGATTTTCCATAAAGAGAATAGTAATTTGGGAGGTCACTACACCTATCCCATTATGATATAGTCCATATATACTAGCATGGGCATCCTAGTTACCCTTGTGTAGATAACTACTTCCCTATGGTGATGTAAATGATACCCTATGGTGATAAAGGTATACAAAGGCATGATATAGGACCAACCAATCCATACCAAGAATGAAATCAATGTCTATTATCTTGAGAACAGAGAGGTCATATAATAAAGGGTAACTTCCATAAGGAGACATTTCCTACATTAGCATATGACCTCTGATCTTACTCCTAATGGTGTATCCAGGGACATCACAGCATTATAATACTGTATTTCTAGCCTGATAATTTCCACAATAGATAAGGATATAAAGGAGTGTGAATCACTTGTATCAAATAAATATGATACTATAGTGGAGGCAACTATAATAGTGCCTCATAGTGTAGATGGTCCTATAGTCTGATCTGTGGGTATCTGCTGTAAAGGATGAAACTAACCTGATTTGTGGACATATGTTGTAGCTGGACTACCCTTAGTATGAGCACTCTACTAGAGCTGATGATTTTGACTATGGATACCATGTCCATGAAATACTCCTCAGCCAATCATGTTAGTGCTACTCCAACTCCCTGCTTGATGTGGAATAAAATATCCTTCCCCTGAATGTAGAGTCAGTGTTGAGCCTCTTCCACTAAAAGCATCTGGAAAGGTCCGAAAAAATTTCTAAATATTCCCCATATAATCACAAGCACAGGACTCTAGAGGATCCCTATTACCCTAAGGCATGAGATTCCCCTACCGTCCATATTTATGGCATATAAAGAAGCTTTCAGAATGGTTACTCTAACCGACACTACTCTGACATGAAACCTTGAGGGAGAATTTCCTACTACTGAAAGAACTACTGGCCTACCTCTACACTAATCTTTTATGCCTATAAATTTCTCCTTTCCTCAATTTTCACATGGTGATAATATCTCGATTAATGATATCAAAGAATGTAGGTTGGTGAAAGGCATTCACCTGAGTATGGATGGAATACTGGATCACATCCTCTAAGTGTCTAGCACAGGAAATCTCATCACCGACTAGAAGAGTTGAAAAGAATTGTAACTCAGTGAAACAAGTTTAATTATCTATAATTAACATAGAACCTTTCTCTATATGTAGGAAATATATGTCCTATTTAGATCTTAGAATCTGAGGAAATAAGTGATCATAGAAAGAATTCTGTAAATCAACCCATACCATACCCTATTGGCGACCAGCCTGGGTAATCACATCCCACCAATGCTTAGAAGAATCACACAACATGTACACAGCAAGATTTATCCACTACTATGTAGGTGTTTCTAGATGCTCAAAGATAAAAAGGGTGGACTCCATCCAGGACTTAGAATCTTGTAAGCCTCCATCCCTAAAGAAGGTGGAAGGATGATACTACTAGAACTCATGGGTAATATTATCCATCGAAGGTGCATATCATGGAGCAGCTTTCATGGACTACATCAGATTTAGGATACTCTCATGAAGTTGAGAGTCAGTGACCAGATTAGGTATAGTTGGTAGTTCCTCGAGTGGAAATCCTAGTAGTAATACTAGTGTATTTGGCCTCACCAATTTTAGAGCATGGTCATCACTACCCTATTGGCATACAACACTAGTAAATCATGGAATAATTGGTCTACAAATTCCAAGCACACAACTTAGAACAAGCTTCGAAGCATATAAGTTCACTAACAGAACCATAATGTAAAAACGAGGGGCTAAATACCCAAGGTATCCTACCCCAACTACCCTCTTAGAAGTCCATTTATTGGTAAGTGTTCATATTTAAACTATAGGGATTCTAGTAGATGAAGGGTCAATTATACCTTTCCTTATAATTTACTAGAAACCATTTCATTTTAAGTCATGTTTCTCATTTTTTAGTTTCATTATCTTATAAAATTATATCAAATTTTGATTGAAATGAGTTTCCAGTCCCATTGAATCAGTTCCCATACACCCTGTCGCTAAAATTGACACCCATTTAATTCTAATTAACCCAATATAAATCTAGTCTCAGAATTTAATTGGTTATATATGATGGCTTGACTTGGTAAACTACCCATTCCAACCCATGAGGGCCCATAAACCTCATGAATTGAAACTGTAAGTCACTCAATCACATCCAAATAGCATCATAAGCATATATATATATAAACAAGTCTCACTCAAAAATCATAGGCATTTAATTAAAATGCATGTAATGAAACTCACCTATATGGCGTGGCATATGCATATAATGTGAATTTCAGGTACCTATAATGATTCATGTAATAATTATCCTTGCCCTCATATCATCAGGCCAAGGATAAAAGAAATACTCGATCACAATAATAATAATAACCATCACATAGAATGTGTTTCACCCAATGGTGAAAGGATATTAATTGTAATAATAAAAAGCATAATAAAAATTATAATTTAGGAAACTCGGCATTTACCCCAAACATGGGTTATCTATGACTAGGAATGAATCATAAATAGGTTCCATATAATTCCTAAACTCTTGACTATTATCTCCAAATTGTAAAGAAAGAAAGGAACCCACTCTGATAACACTTTTTGATGTACCAAACCTGGGTTCCACTCTAAGGTTCTCCAAGCCTGGTTGGCCACATGGTCTCAAGCGTATCTCCCTAAATGCCAGAGGTTGTTGAATAGTAGTGAGGGCCTAGGGTGTCTTCATGGGGATACTATTACCTCATTAATAGAGTGTATAAAAATGGATAATTAATATACAAGTAGGTAAATAGTGAAAGTTGTATAATAAATAGATGGAACATGATAACTAGATAGAAATAATTAAAAAAGTTGTAACTAATAATAATATACAAAAGTTGATGATGATACATGTCATGTTTCTATAAAACTAGAAACCTTGGATACAAGGCAGTAGGCAATGCATACAATACAAAAGAAGAAAAAAGAAACCAAAAATTATTCGTCATCCCGAGCTCCAACTCGGTTATCTTCTACCTATCTCCATCATAACACAGGAAAGCAATTATGTTTCCAAAGCAGAACTCTTCCCCTTATCAACACTTTCATACATGTAATCTTATTGGTAACCAATGGAGTCCTTGATAGGTTGTGAAATAAATCTCAATAGGCCACCCCCACTGACATCTATAACATCCTATCTGTGTAATATAAACTAAAATATTGATAAATAATGCATATATAAAATTAAATTAGTACAGTAATGTAAATAATCAAGTATCATCTTCAACCTCAGTTGGTGTCTGAACATGAGACCATTTAATTAATTAATTAGGTTTCAGTTTATATAATATGTCACATGAGGTATAACCAGCACTGACATCATAACATGATAATAAAAAAATAAGGTTCTAATTTGTAACAAGGAATCAAGTAATGATGATAATACTAATGAGGATTCTAGGTAATAACCAAGGCATCCTTGACCTTAGGGGTTGTTCCAAATCAGTGATAACCTATAACCTAGATATAAGGGTAAGAGTGTAATCCAAGGGGAATCACGCAAGGCATTCTATAATAATGTAGTTCCCACCGAGTCTAAAGAATTCATCCAGTGTAAAATGGGATAAGCAATGAGTAGGCCTAAGGGTGTATTCAAGGCACTACATGTCTGTAAACGTCACTATAGATACAAGGATTATATCCAAGGAATCATAATAATGATAAAGTAGGGATCCTACAATTTCATATTGGGCATCCACAAGCGGACAAATATTGGGTTCCAAGGTGGGTCTCACCCTTGGAACTAGAATCCTTATATCAAAATGAATTCCATGAGTTCTCAAGGAATTCCCCTAGGAATCCCAGGTGAACTTGAGTCTTACCACTCTTATAAAGATGTTAAGTTCTGTATATGTCCGGAACATTATAATTGATTCATTAATTAGTTAAGTCTATTTAATACTCAATCCATTTAATAAGTCATTTGTTTCAAATTGTTGTGTTTCATTGGTGTGAAAATGATAATAAGGCATGAAAATATTTTTATCATTTCATATTTAATTACTTGGTTCTCTCCTTTACCATTAAATTACATGATAAGGTAGGATAAGGATGAGAAACCATGTGCATTTCATTTATATGAGCTAGGACAAGTGATTTCAATAATATTCTTTCCAATTTAACCATTTAAGCATTCATCAATTAATTTGAACACTTTCCTTAAAAGTTTTAAGTGGAACTATCACATATAAGGGAAACCCATTAGAAATTATATAACCATTATACTGATTAAATTCTTACCATTAATAGGTTCAAGCTATAACACACCTGAATAGCGGCACATACAACCATGTCAAACCACTAAAGGCATAATTATGGAAACACCCTACATGGGATGGATAGTGTTAAGGTTTTATCCTCAAAATACATGAGAATAATTTATTTAACAAGCTATATAACATGAGCACAATGAATATAAGTAAGTCATATGAATTAAATTGGCAACACCCAATGAAATCGTTGCGTGCACTACAATGAAAATTTATAAAACAAAAAAAAAACTTAAGGGATGAGTTGTAGACCACCTACCTTAGGCTCATAGGACTCTACTCATCCAATATCATCATCTAGTTTGGAATGGATTTAAAGATATCTTAATAATAGATCAATTCCTCAGAAATAGGGTATATGAGCCTACAACTTGATAACTCCATCAAGAGAAATAATAATGAAAATGGATAAAAAGAAATTTAGATATTACTGAGAGGAATCCAATGAGAAAAACAATTCTTCAATCAAACTTCAAATACAAATGATTTTGAGGATACTAGGATAGATCCAAAAATGGAAATAAATGGAAGGAGAATCTATCCACAGATGAAGAAAAAATGAAAATAAGAAATGGGTTAAAAATTTTAAACTCATTAATGGAAGTTTGTTGATTTTACCCAAAATCCTGGGTCACACGGTTTGGCTGCATGGTTGGCCAAACCATGCACCAACCGTGAACCTTATACTGTAAGGAGTAAAACTTCACACAATTTGTACACATGGTTTGAGAAATCGTGCATCAACCCTAAAAACACCTCTGTTGAAAATTGAAGACTTTTCGCACGAGCATGAAGCCCCGGGTGCATTTTTTGGAAAAATTGTGCACATTGCTTCACACCATTTTCTAGATCTGCACGGTTTCTACTAACCATGAGGCCAACCTATTTCTCCCAAAAATTTGGTTTAAGAGACTCAAACAAGCCTCAGACACCCTTGACACACTTATGTGCTCATTATCCATCTGCATTAGTGTAATGTCCTAGAAATTCTGTATAATTTTTTTAATTATATGGAATTATTTTGAGACAGAGAAATCTAATAGAGTGTGATTTCGAGGCCCATAGTGCTGGAATGATCCGTCGATGTTTGGTTTCACTTTAAATAGAGGTCATAAGAAGTTTTCCTGAAAAAATTGAATTACTCTTAAATGGTATACCGAATAAAAAATCTGAGGGCATCGTTGCGCTCAGGATGGGAGGTTTACCCTATTCTTGACTTAAGTTTAGTCGGCACGGGCCTTCTGTGGGAAAACCCAAAAATGGAATAAACGTTAATAAAATAATTAAATAAAGTTATTTTATTTTTCAAATGCTTATAACTCACGAACAGTAGCTTGGATTAAAAATACAATACCACCACTGAACTCATGAGAATATGCTCTCTTTAGGAATATACTAACATTGGTCGACATGGTCCACCAGTGAAAGTTAGTTTTTAGCCATAACTAAAATAATTAATGGAAAATTATTTTATTGTAAAATCCATAACTTTTAAACGGTAACTCGGATTAAAAATTTGATAGTACCGTTGAGTTCTTTGGGGCGTGCTTCACTTAGACAGAGCCTAACCTCAACTGGAACGGGTCGAAGTTGACTGTTAATAATTTTCCGAACTTTTTTTCGGGTACGGTCAGTAAACACGTGAGTGGAATTTTGTAACTTTAAAATCGGTGCTCAGAATTGAAATATGAGGACACTATTGAACTCACAATGCCGATATTTACTTAATAAGACCTTCACCTTGACTGTAGTAGGTCGAGGGTGGAAGTTATTTTTCCGTATTTTCATGGGAGAGTTAAAATAATAAAAATAAAATAAAACAAAAACTTTTATTTTATTTTCTTGAAACCTCCATTTTGAATACATGGTGGTGGGTACCACCCGAACTTCCCTTTAATGTGAGTTAACCCTTGGAATTTCCCTAATTAATTCACCAAATTTAATTTAATTAATGTGCCAAATTTAATTAAATTAATAATCTTAACTCAATTAAGGTTGGCTCCTCACCCTTTTGGTTGGGATCGTTGGAAAAGGGGAGAGCTTGGGAGAAATCGGAAGGACATCCCCCAATGAAGAACGAACCTCCGACATGGATGAAACTCGAGCCCAGATCGGAAGCATCTTGTGGGAGCAATGAACACCGACATCACCATCATCATCTTCCTCCTCACGACACCTCCAAAGGGTGATCGCAGTAGGGGTTTTAATTTTAAGTATGATTAAATCTATTTTTTGATTCTTCATATTCTTGATTCATAATGATGATGGACAAACAAACATATCCATTGTTCCGCACTTATACCTTGACCTTTTTTTAGTTATTCATGCATTCTTCATGCATTCTTTGATGCCAAATAATTATAGCATGCTAAAAACAAAATGTCTTATTGAGCGCAATATATGGATGCAGAGATCTCAACCCGAGGATCGTGAATATACAGACGTAAAATTTTTCAGGCTTAGAAAAAAGCTGAAATAATGCATGGAAGAAGGGTGGTGCATGTCCACACTACTAGTAGAGGGGGAGGTTGTGGTTGTCGAGTTGTGGCGGCACACTAGAGGGCGGTCGACACCCGGTCGGCTGCGGTTCGAGCAGGCGGTGCACTGGAGGGTGGCCGGCACCCAGCTAGCCATGGATTGAGAAGGCGGTGCACCCTGTGGGCGGCTAACACCTAGCCAGCCACGAGAGGATAGCGGCGTTGTCACACTACTGGGAGGAGAGCCGATCGGCGCCCCGGACGGCCGCTACGCGCCGAGTGGGACCACTCTGGTGGGTCTCGCGCACTAGCAGGAGCCAGCCGAACGGTCCACAGACCATTCAGAATACCCGGGGCGCCTCCCCCCAGTGTGGCTAGGTTGGGTCCCACCATGGCGGACCTCACCCAACCAGGTGGACTACACCCAACCGAGTGGGCCACACTGGGCAGGCCACGCCCAGCGAGCCATGCCAAGTGGGCCGCACTGAGCGGGCCACCCCCTCTATGGGTCGGGCTGGTCTGCAGCCTAACTAGGCTAGACCCGGACTGAGTCAGGTTGACTTGAATTGGGTCGGGTCGGATCATGCTGAGTCGGGCTGGGTCGGACCGGTCCTGAGCCCATCTGGACACAGATATGACTTTTTTGTCATATCTTGAGAACCGGGTCTCTGTTTGATATACCATCTATGGAAATAGATTCCTTGGTTCAATAAGGCCATTTTGGTATACTCTACTTGAGTTTTGGTTAAATTTTGAGTATGACCGATTTGGATTGAACCTGAATCCAACTGGGCCCTCAGAATGGAAACGCTGATAACTTACAAACCGAGTGCTTGATTGACAAGCTGTCAGTCTCGTTGGGTACCTTTTGATGTGATGGACCCTTGGGATGCTTCCTCATGGGACATTATGGCATTTGAAGTACTAACTAATGGATTGAGGAGCAGAACCTCCTAGAATCAAGCATCCTTAGTGTGAGAACCCTATGACTTTCTATACTTGGGGAATCTTCAAATCTTGTGTGGGTCATATTTAGATCCTGTGTTGGTCAGTGCTCAATGATCCTGTGTGGGTCAGCGCATACCGATCCTGTGTGGGTTGGCTCTCTATGATCATGTGTGGGTCAATGCATACTAATCCTGTGTGGGTTATCTCAGATATTGTGTGGGCCAATGCTTAGAGATCCTATGTGGGTCAGTGCATACTAATCCTATGTGGGTCGTCTCAGATCCTATATGGGTCAGTTGGGGTTATTTACCTATCGATCCTTTGTGGGTCAGCGGGGGTTAGTTACCTATCGATCATGTGTGGGTCAGTGGGGGTTATTTACTATCGATCATGTGTGGGTCAGCAGCAGTGCATCTTACCAGAATAAGATGATCTAGTTTACAACTAATCATATATACTTATCTACTTAAGTTATACCTAATTGTGAGATGAGTATTTTACCTGTGTGGTACTTCCATCTTTGTGGTGTTACCTATGTGGTACTTCTATCTTCATAGTGTTACCTTTGTGGTACTTCTATCTTCGTGGTGTTACCTATGTGGTACTTCTAGATTCATGTTGTTACCTGTGTGGTACTTCTACCTTTGCGGTATCATCTTCGTGGTGTTACCTGTGTGGTACTTCTATCTTTGTAGTGTTACTTATCTGGTACTTCTAGCTTTATCGTGTTACCAGTGTGGTACTTCTACCTTTTTGGTATCATCTTCATGGTGTTACATGTGTGGTATATCTATCTTCTTGGTGTTACTTGTGTGGTACTTCTAACTCTATTGTGTTACATGTGTGGTACTTCTATCATTATGATGTTACCTGTGTGGTACTTCAACCTTCGTGGAGTTACCTTCGTGGTGTTATCTTCATGGTGTTACCTGTGTGGTACTTCTACCTTCGTGGTGTTACCTATGTGGTGTCCTTCACCCATTTATGAGATGAGTATATGTTGATAACTTAGGTATATTTCTGGGCATATACCTATGTATATTTGATGTCTTGCTTTGTGTTTTTTCCTTTTTGGAACTCTAGGATACCTACGAGGGTCTTGGGGTATCTAATGAGTATTTTTATACTCACCCCTACATGGGCTTTTCCTGCACCTTGTTGTGTCTGGTGCAGACAACGTACAATATTGATCGAGGCTGAGGGAGCTAGGACTGGATGGTTCTTGGAGGTGGACCATTCGGTGTGACATGACGTGGAGGATACTGATGGACATGGAGTGCTGAGGAGTCGATCTGTACCTACCCTACCAGTATGAACCTCATAGGATGACCCAGTAGTAATTTTACTTTTTCTTTCAGTTGTATTGTGCTTCCATCCATACTTGTACTTTTATGGTTGGGATTGTATTTCAGCCCCTTTTTACTTTCAACACTCTTTTACTACAACAGTTTACTTTTCGGTTTCATATTATTGCGTTCTAGTCTGTGTGGTTGCTTCTTGTTGTGTTCTTGGACTGTGTGTCTGTATAGGTTAAAAATGAAATGTCGTCCCGTTTAAGGAATATGCCTTTCTGGTGCTAGTCGCCAGCCCCTAACCTATTGAAGGTGGGATTTGGGTAATCACAGCATGGGCCCTAAGGGACGGGTTGTGACAATTAGGTCCAAAATAAATAATTAAACAAAATTTAAAAGGATCCATACCTGAGTGAAAACTCAAGTTCTTACACAGTGTGAAAGTCATGCACCATGTCCCTAACACCAAAATAAGGCTGCATGATTTCTCCTTGGCCATGGTTTTGGAAAAACCATTTCATTCAAACTGTGCAAGAAGTAAATGAACTAAAATTCTCTCATCCTCAACAAGACACATGGTTTCCCTCTAACCCATACACACAAACAGTTCACAGTTCCAAAACACACTCGAAACCTCCCAAACTCAAAAACTATTATTAGAAACTCCCCCCAAACGTTAACCAATGGATTGATTAGTAAGAAAAGAATAAAATAAAATAAAAATCTTGGTTGGGGTGTAACATACACCCAACTCGTGCCAATATAGATGCCCAAAATTCCAAGGATGATGTGATAATTGCTACCTTAGTAGCATTATAGGATTAACCCCAGCCTTAAGGGTTATTGGGATTTATAATACCATCACCACCCATAGTGTTGTCAAATCTAAAGTGGATCTAGGATGTGATGGTGTTATAGAAACATCAACACCAACCCATAAAGATAATGTAATTATTATCTCCTCATCCTATGAGAAAGTTGGTTTTCTCCTAGTTGGGAGGGGCTCCACAAAAAGTTACTTTATTGTTTTTTTTTCACTTTATGATTCACCCTCATAATTAGGACCTTAATTTGTGAAAGTATTAAGATGATTTCTTAGGATCAATTTTCATAAGCTTCTTACCAAGGAACATCAGAGAGAAGAGGGTATGCCTTGTAGGGTTTATAGCCCGAAGCACTCCATCAAGATAGTGAATATCATGGAGTATTATGATTTATCCCTTAGAATATATTCTAAATATAATAAATTTTACAAAAACTCTGATGGGTATTTAACTCCTACTACATTTTTTTAGTAAATGTTATTAGTGAAAATTAGGTAGATAAAACAAAACATGACACTAAGGCTAAAGAGAACACTGAGGAGGAATCCATTCAAAATGTGGTTCAAATAAAAATATGAAATGAAGTTGTATAAACCCAACAATGAAGACATACCTAATATAAAAGATCTCCTTTGAACATCCACTAACTACCTACTTGATTAGCCTCAACCAATGATAAAAGTAATGTCACGGTTTTGTCCTACCCACCACCCAAAGAAGCTAAACCTCTCTATACTGCGGATATATTTGCTCAGTACAAAGTCATTCTAGGAAACCTAAAGTGTCTCAACAATGAGCTACTCATAGGAAATATTTTTACCAAGTGAAATTTTTAGGATTTGGATAAGGTACCTCTTCTAGATAACCGCATTTATCAAGAGAGGACCTCTTAATCATCTAGTGTAGATTCCAGTAATTCGATCAACTCCAACCTAGGACAACTTGTCTACTTAACAAAAATGGTGAAGGATTTTCAAAAAATTCAATTTCTAGGGAATACACCACCATTATTTTAATTTTGATTCCTTAGTATGACCCAAAATGGTTATCAATGACAAGAAAATGTTATCCGACAATATCTTGATCCAACTACTGCCTCCACTCAAGCATCAACCCATGAAATTTTCCTATTGGAACTCTTTGGTTCCATTGATTCTCTCATAGATTGAATGGATGTCATGGAAGGGATATGTAAACCAGTGTAACCAGCAATGAAACCATACCCATAATGGTTAAACTTAACTCCCACTCCTCCTAACTTTGAAAATGCCACGTTCCCAATATTCAAAGATAAGGATGTCCAAAGCATCATCTCATGGACTCTATATCTTGATGTGGACCTATGATGAGAACACCCAAACAAAAGGATGCAGTAAAGATCATATGTTTTTTAGAAATTCTATAAGGAGATACATTTTTCCACTATAATAACCTACTAGATGGGTTTATCACCAATTAGGATAATCTGTGATTAAAATTATTTTATTGATTTAGCTCTATGTTAGAGAAGACAACTATCCCCAACCACACTAATTGAAAGAAGTGTGAGAATGAGAGGGTTTGAGACTTCATTTCCTAATGGAAGATCCTAAAATACTCTTTTAATATATATATTTTGTGAGCTAAATTATTGGATATGTGTATATAAAATATCTAAGAATAATTGTAAACACCACTTATTATGTTAAAGTACCCTAATAGCTTTCAGAAGTTTGTAGTAGTCTCAGAAAGACTGAAAGATTCCATTCAATGCTGAAAAACCTCAGCAAAAAAATTCATCATAGGGATTGAGATATAGAATAGTAGATACCACAACATTCATTCTTGATCCAGTGATGATGTATCTTGGATCCATAAGATTTATCACTATCACATAGTGCCTGCTTCGAAACAAAAAAATGGCAGAAATAGCACCCTCTCTAAGAGGTAAATAAGGAGAAAAGTTGCCTGGAATTTGAGGACTAGAATAATAAGATCTACTCCAAAAAATATCAATTCATAATATTTTTCATGTCATCCTTAGAGAAGGACTTGATCAAATTACCTAAGGACAAGAAACCCCATGAGGTTATCTTGAATGATCTCCCTAATTACTATTCATACCACTAGTTGTTAGGGAAAACCCATGAGTCCTAAATCTTGAAGGATATTATAGACACTAAAAATGTATCCCAGAAGGATCTAGGAAGAAAGGTAGTTAATGAGATCAATTCTAGAGAAAAGGAAAAATTATCGTACAACTTCTAGTTATACGAGTCCATAAATAGAGGGGAAACAAAAGTATGGAGTTACACGTGTATACAAGATTTTCCTGAGTTGGGTATCTTCTATAGGACAAAGGACTATAAATCCCCCTCAACTTTACATTTTAGGGGTTCATCCTTTCAGGATTCTACATTTCTAAAATCTTAATCTCCCACCTCATGAAAAACTAAATTATGTGATTCATGAAAACCAAGAACACCTTCATAGACTCTTATAGCTGAGAAAATTATGAAAATTAACTCACACAAGTCCTTTAATGTAGTTAATTTCACATGATATGTTCTCACACATCTCTCTCCAATAATGAACACACTTACTAAAAATCACAAAACATTGTACAAATTTATGGTTCACACAACACCCAATTTTCCCAAACCCATTCCATGGACATCAACTTGATTCCATCCTTTCACAGAACATACTTTCATGAATGTTAAGGGCATGTGGTGCTTTAACACATCTGATCTAGATTTCTTTGTGAAAAATACTTCCACAAAACTAGAATCATCAACTCTCACCCTCACATCCTTTGCATAAATCACGAGATGACCATCCTCCTTTCATTTTTCTCCTAAGCATAGGCACAAACCACGAAACACACATATAATCCCCCAGGTATCCTTCCTACTCCCAAGAAGAACCCCAAGCATACTATTAGGTATAATTATTAACTATGTTCTCAACGATGATTTGACCCCTGATCCACTAAGTGATTCATGCCTCTAAATAAACTCAACACATAATCCCCATTTAATCCCTTTATATCTCCCATCTTATAACACAAGTATACTTACCAAATGGTGTTCAACCACATGGACTGATCTTGTCACATGTCCTTAATGTATGCTACTTGAAATAAATCGATATTGAAACCTACTCCAATAGGATTTTCAGGATTTCTCTTTGAGGTTCGATGTTGTAACCTAAAAAACCTTACCATATCATCTCCCTTTAAAGAAATGGAAAACCAAAACCTTCCTAAAAAACCCTAATCCTTTTATAGTGTCCCCACTAGAATTTAAAATTCTTCTTACCTTGCATGATAAGAGTAAGTGAATCCATCTCCACTAGAGCTTAACCTTTTCCTTTGCTTAGGTGATAAGACCAAGTTGACTCTTTCATCATGTGATGAATGTAAGGTATTATATGTGACAAGTATAGGACAACCCCCTTTTCTGATGCATTAGAAACCAATTCTTAGGTGATGGGCCCAAAACACCTTATCTTAGGAGCATAATTCACATCATGTGATTTTCATGGTATTCCATTGGTGAAAATCCATTAATTCCTTAGTTTACGGACCTAAGTTTCCATAGGTGATGAATATAATAATCCTATGTAATGAGCTTGGATCTATACACCATTCCCTTATCTGAAGATACTAAGAATCTACTCCTTCTCTATGTGACAAGAATAGGATGCATTGTGTGATGATAAAAGGATGTCTCTAGTGATGATCTAGGTATGCCTTAGGTTACAACACTATGTTTCCTCATGTGCCAAGTAAAGGATTCCTTAGGTGACCAGCTAAGTATGCCATATGTGATGAGCATAAGTTTCTTGCCATGTCGTGCGAGGAATGCCTCATGCGATGAGCATGATTTTACATTTGTGATGAGCATGAGATGACTTGGTGATGATCCTAAGACCCTTTATGTAAAAAAATAGTATTCCATTGGAATGGGATTCAATAGCATATATTAAATATATATGGGAGACCCAAACAAAGTGAAAAAATCCATGGAAGGAATATCTGATGTCTCATCATCTCATTTTGATTGAGGATTTGATGCCATCAACCCTCGATGATGAAAAACCACCAAACCTTGGAAAGTTATAATTTGGGACTCAGATCATCACCATATAAAGTGTAGACTGATACAACAGTCCTAATGGAAATCAATGAAAAATAAAATAGTGAACCTGATGTAAATTGCTTCTCCTTCAATAGTGATAGAATGAGTAGTGCTAGACTTCACCGCCAAATGGAATCATATTTGTTGAGAATGTTGGGAATAATAATTATTTGACATGTTATTATGGTTGGATCCATATATCCCTGTAGAATGTCTATCCATTAGTTATTACAAGCAAGTTGCCTCCACCATGGCCGATAAGTGTGAAGGTAGGAGGAGCCCCCATGATGTTGTTGACTCCCATTGGAACACATACACATTTATCCCACACACCTAATCCCATGTGATGATATCCACATCTCCCATGGCTATGGGGTGACCTTTCACTCTTTTACCATCATAAATAATATATTGGAGTTTCATCAATGACCTCATATACCGCTGGGAGGAGGAAGGCATCATCCTAACCTAATAAATGGATCTATTGGATCTGGAAGTTGTGATGCCATGAAAACCCCACCATAAATAGAGGTATCATTGGGAGAAAACCCAATTACCATTATTAAATATTTCAAGAGTCATTCCCTAAAACCCACCAATGATACCTTCCCCTAAACTAAGGAGGTAGTGGACACCCATGTTGTGTAATCCCTAACTACCACTTCAGAGTTTCCAAGGAGGGATCTTGCCACTCGATGATGTGGAAATCATAGGGTCACCCAACTAATATATAAACACATCAAGATCACACTTGTTCATACTACTCATGTCTAGATATTATGACACTCACACCATGGTAAGGCTTCCACTCTTGCTACATGAGAGATATCTTCTCTAACTCCCATCACATATCCTACTATCCTGATAACTGCATGGGGGTAAATCCTCACCAAACATAGATCAAGAACCCATCCACCCACTAGGTGTACTGGTTTGACTTTCCTGGTCATTGAAAATACCAATTTATATCATGATGGTCCTCCCCATGATGAGGGAATACATATATAATGTCCTCCCAACACCATCAGTAACCACCATAGAGGTCATCCCCATTTTGATTCACTCTACATCCCTGAAGGCCCTTCCTAGTGTAGAGGGTCTACTAGTTGTCACAGTGGTCCTTCCCACAACACCAATGAAAATAACCATGGGAAGTATCTTTATGACATAGATAATATCCTACTTAGGGAACTTCCATATCAGTATTGAAGTAAAATTATGGGGAACCAATGCCAAGACACAACTGAGCTTTTAGAATCATGGATGATATATGATTCAAGAGAGATGTTTCCACCAATTCCACTATAAATGGGGGTATTTCACCCAACAACTAAGAATATCCATTCTATAGGACAAAGTGCAAAAATTCCCAAAGTCCCTCTAAGAATACCTATATGTGGATGATGTAGTGGCTTACATCTAGGAAATTATTGTGAAACCATCTCGAGTGTTTTCAGCATCTATTCTCTTGAATTATATGCCATAAGTAAGGGTAATTTTTAGATCCATCCTAACATTCTCAAATGAGGAGGAACATCTTGTAGAGCTATAGGCACCCAGTGAGCTGCCTTGACATGAGGAATCAAACTCCCCCTCTTATATGTGAATGTTGTTTAATCCTAAGTCACCTAACTAGAATAGCTCTCTTGTCAGGGGAAGAACGTATTCGATGAAAGAACTCACATCCTAGATTCCACAAAAGAGGACTTATTCATCTATCCCTCCTATATATTTTCACTAATTGACAACTTTTTAGTAGAATTTTTCTTTCGAGTGAGGTGAAGAGGAAGACAAGATCCTATTGCAACCCCCAATCACTGAACAGCTTCTGATTCAGTTCTAGTTACATATGACCCTTCATTTATCTATCCTGAAGTTTTATACTGGAAACCATACAAAACATCTCCATTATAATCATTGAAAATTTTTCAAAAACCTTAAATTACATCTTTTTTATATATAAGAAACTTTGAGCACCTTCAATACCTTGATCAATAGTATGGAAAGTTCAATCTCACAACTCTTTTGGTTACTCAGCATTGTGACTTTTGTGGATATTTCTAGAGAATTTGATAAGTGTGTATTTAAAGTCTCATATTATTTCTCTATATTGTTAAAGAGGCTTTTTCTAATGTGAAAATTAGGGTTTGGGGAAAATATCTCACACTAAATTTTAATCCTTTCTTCTAGAGATAATAGATTTCTCATGCTATACTACCTAAAAATATCAGCAACTCTGCACTGATGACCACTACCAAAATGAATATTTTCATAGTTATCTCTCTAGAAATTAAGATGGTTATGTTGGATATGAGGCATGTGAGGAGTATGCTCTCTAGGAGGAAAATTGTAATAGATGGACTCTCTAGTTGGTTTCCACACTTGGAAGATAGGTCATGGGTTCCAAGATTCTTATCATGAAGTCACTTCCAAAAACATGCTTCAAACTTGATAAGGGTAAGTGAATAGTCAATAAATCGGGTGTTTCTAAATCCACTGAGTCAATTAAGATGGTTCTAAAATCATATTTTTTCTCTAGGAGCTCACGATCAACTAATTACTCATTATCAGGATCCTCTAGGGTTAATTTGATCAAGTGGACATTCAAGATGACCCTATCATGCCTATTGTGGGAACCTAACAAATGATCTTCCTCGGTCAATCAGACTGAAGAAAAGATGGTGGTTCCTCCCACCTGAGACAGTATGGTATTCCTCATGACTCCATAATTGATGGATCAAAAAAAATTTCCTTATATGGATCACAACCTCTATACTTCACAGGTCAACCACCCAGTCAAGGGGAAGATTCATGGAGAAGCTTCACATTAAGACCAGATTAGTGCTCTCACTTCTCTCTTGGAATCCATAGAGACAAAATAAGCATTAGTATAACCTAAAAAGGTAGTTATACCCAGTGGGTGGACTATTTTCTCTACTTCAAGATTTCAAAAACTCAATCTTTCCTACTTTCAATGGTATAAGAAACCTAGAACAACACCTTACTCATTTTACCTCTCGATATGGAATGATGTTGGGAACCCCATGGCATTAAGAGGTAGTTAAACTATGCTATTTCGCCCAGACTCTATAAGGTCTTTATTTCTTCTATTATAACCATATAGAGACATGATACATCACTGGTTAGTAGTATCTCCACTGATAGTTTATCTACCAATTCATCTCTACCTTTTATTGAATGAGTATCGCTGACCTCTCGAAGTAAAAACAATAGGATAATGAATTCATCACTAACTTTTTCTCTTCATGGAAAGGATTAAATTAATCCCTTAATTTTCAACTTCCCCATGAAAATTTTTTGGGGATGTGTGTGGTGAACATCTGAGATGATTTGGTCCTGAACCTCATCTCCTTGAAATACCCATGTTGACTCTGAGATTTTGTAGAGAGATCCCTACACCTTGAGTAGGCCATAAATTAGACCAATAAAATGTATCTCCCATTACCTACCCATATAAAAAATCATATGAGAGAATAAATGGTTGTTTTCATGTATACCCTATCCCCTTAGTTGATCTAGCTCCAGGCAGTTCCATAAAACAAGATTTATCAGGAACAGACTTGCACTGAGAATGTTTCCCATGTCCCCTATCAAGGATGAGCATCTATACCCTTTGTGGATGATAGGTATATGTAGGGGATGTGTATAGTAAATATTCAGGTCTAGTGTTGTAATTATCTAAGGAGGTTTTTTGTGTTAACTGTAATCATTTAGAGTTTTTTGGAGTGAGTTTAGGTATTAAAGTAGGGAATTTAGTTAGATAGGTAGTTTGTCCCATGTGTGGGGGGATTGGGTTATAAAATGGGTAGGGAAAAGAGTGATGTCAAGAAAAACTATTATTCTAGTAGGTTCGCCCTTTTGTCTTGGTAGAAGGTATTACAGGGCCTATTGAGTTTCTTACTCCCTCAATCAATTCTTCATCTAATTAATTTTTCTATAATTATGGTTTTCCTAGCTATAATTTATACATAGAATTCTATATCTGGTAATTAGTTTCTACAAGGGGTTTAATACTAGATCATAGGAATAATTTTTATTACTTCCAAGATGAGTAACTTACTAAATTCTATGTATATTCCATGGATAATGGTTTTCATAAGTTTCCTAACATAAAGAAGCTATAATAGGATAAGTTAGATAACTATCCCAACTACTATCACCACCCTAGATTCCTTGGGTATGCCATTAAAGAGTTTTTTCTCTTCAATTATTGGCTCCAAGACATGGTAGACCATGGAATAATTAAACTGGGAGATCCTCTAGCACATTTCACATACATCTCTTCCACCTTTGATGATGATCAATATTTTGTATAATAACATCAAGTCTCTAAATGAGGAGCACATAAATTCATTGACTAAATAGATAAAAAGTCAATCACTCAAGCCCAAACAATCATTCATGCCTAGTTAAATCAGTCAACACCCTCCCTGTTAATCTTGTCATCTCCAATGACATTTTCAACCTCTGATGAGAATAATAACATGAGGCTCCTCTTAAACAAAATTTTAAAACCCTAGAATTTAATAAAATGGATGATCAGGGTCATCTCTCGAGGATATATACTTAGTCAATCACTATTCTTACAGTAATGTTTTTTTTGTTGTTTTCTTAATTCTAAATTAAATACAAAAATATTTTGAGTGAAATTTGAGTGAGTTAAAATGTGAAAATAGTAGAAATTAAATGTGATGAATAAAATTAAACCGTTGTGATATTAAAAAGAAAATTTCTATCCCTTGGATGAGTTTCTATGAATTCCTTCATTATCCAATTAATATCTATCTCATTCTCTCAATGATAATTATACTTCGTATAAAAAACTATCCCTCACCACCATTATATATTCAATAAATGATGCACTCAAGAGACCTCTCGAATCATACCACCAACTCATCTCCTCCTTGGTTATGAAGAAATGATACTCCTATACTAAGATCATTCCATCACTCACCTTCCTGGAATGATTCTACAACCATTCGACATTCCAACCAACTATTAATAGCATGATCTAGAAAATTGATTGAAGGGAGGGAGAAATACTTGGAAAATAAAGGGAGAAAACAAAGAAAAATAGAATAAGAGGCCCATGACACCTAGCTCAGGCTCTAAAAACCCCTATAGTATTATATATTAAATTAAATAATGAAGTTTTAATTATTAAATACTCTAAAATAATACATCACCACTTCCTTGGATTAACCATTCAATTAGTTCTTCATTATTAAGAAGTAGGAGATCACATGCCCAATACAGTGATGAATAAACACAATGACAACAAATTAGGGAAGGTAATAACACATTTTAAGAAGAATCAAGAAGAATTACATTTCACATAACACTAATAGAATGTGAATATAAAAGAAAAAGATAATCAATATGAGTCATCCCACCATATGGTGATTATCAGTCCCCACATCCTATAATCCCCTTTTATATCTCATCCAAGCCTCATCTATCAAATATAATTGAAAAGGGAATCATAACCATTTGAGATAATCATCCTAAGATCAAGAATTGTATGCATTCATGAATAATCAGAGCTGATGAACTTAACTAAAAAATGACTATAGTGGAAATTAGTCCGTACTTAGTGTGTCCATTAAATCACTCCTACAAGCCTCACATGAAGTATATTTGTATAGAGGTAAAGCATGTGCTTCCTAGTTTGGGCTTTAATTGGTGGTACTGAACTAGATCAGGATTTAATATCTTCCAATTTGACTAGTAGAGTCTTTGTTTTACTTTAGTGGAGCAACCCTGCATACAAATAGAAAACTAGAAGGTCTTGATCAATGGATAAACATCAATGATGGTCACTGGATAGTTATTGAATCAGTTAGTTTCAATGTTTATATGTATGCATGGTGATCTCTTTGGGTGTAGCGATCATAGGTGTAACGGGAAAAAGAAGATAAATCAGGCATGTATTCATAGATACTGGATAAATTTTAGGTCTTCAAGGTTCAAGTTGTAGAGTTGCGATGAAATATTTGGGTTTATGGGATAGGTGGAAGAAATGGAACTATAATGTAGTGTGGTATGAAGGTCATAGATATTGGATATGGCTAGTATAGTAGGCTCAACTACCATTGAATTGTACTTGATCTAGTTGGGTCACTCAAGAATTTGGTCAAACGCCCCCATATGTGATGATTCAAGAGGTTATCCATGGTGTATTTGGAAGGTCATTGGCCTATCCAAGTATTAAATAATCATATAAGAAACAAATAAAAATAATAAATTGAAATATAATTCAATACAATTCATGATGTGGGCATTGGTACTCGGAGTTTTGTGGTCTTTGAAGGCTGTTTGAGGGGGGTTGTGGAAATGGAGATAGAATTTTAAGAAATTTCAAGGTTTGAGCTTAGAGTTGTGGTAGCACTGTAATGGAATATTCTAGTGAAGTTTTAGGATGTCATGATCTGTAGGTATCATGAACTTGGGTTGTAACTTGTGTGATCTATAAGGTGTTGTTGTTGGTTTCCTATTAGAGTGAACCGTTGAGAAAAAATTGTTTTCAGTAACTTTGAATCAACCTTTGGGAAAAGGCTGACTAAAAGTGATTGAAAGAAATTTTTCTCAATGTTCCATAAGAAAACTAAAAAGTCATGGATGAAAACCAACCTATGAATCTTGATACAGTTTTATCAATATAGTCAGAATACATCTTTTCAAGTTCCAGTTGATTGCTTTCATTATGGGTTTCTATATATGGAAATGAAAAAAGATCCATGTTCAAGAAAATTATTTTCACATATAAGAGCCTTCACTATCACCACCCATAAATAACACTTTTATAGATCCATCCCATGGATATTCATGTCAAACACTGACACTAGAACCACAGTGGATAGTGGTACTGCCAAAATATCATAATCCATGTGTGAGAGAATCAGATAATTGATCTTATTCTGCTTACACCACCCCAACATGTCTAAATCATGGGACCAAGGAAAAAATGACTCTTCTAAATACTAATCTAGTTATGACCCCATATGTTGGATTTCCATATATATGACACACACATCAAGTTCTTTTCTTGTTACTCTTCTTATGTTCAAAGATCCCATGACTGGTTCTAGTGATGGTAGGGTATCAGGAGGATGGGAGGGCTGAGAATCCCAAGGGTGAAGAGGGACATGGGGGGGTGACTTGATGGTGAAACCCATTATATGGATTTTGAACCCCCCCCCCCCCACCCCCACCATTCTTACTAATAAAGATTTCCTCTCCACCCCACGTCACTCTAGTTTACAGTGAACCAGGAAAGAGAACCCCCATGAATGACCTTTTATTGTGTGACCAGGAGTCTCTCCTCCTACTGCATGTCACCTCTTCTTCACACATTAACTCATGTCAAGCCCTCTTTAGTATTTCATGCACCATACCTACACTCAAACAAGGTGATTTAGGTAGGCTCCACTTCTCACAGTCACCCTCCTAACACTGCATAATAGGTATGGAAAGATTTTCAGGTGCACCTAGTAGTATCATCCTCACATCCCATCACTTGGATCCTTTCCCCCAATTCTCTGTCGGGTTCCAACCTCACTATTGTAATTTTCATCATATCATTACAACACAATCTATATCACTATCAATGTTCTTCATCATTACCTTAATTACTATTGGGAATTTTTATCATTACTCAAATCACTATTTCTCTATCCGGATAACTATCAGACTTACTCATTACTGATCAGATTACTATTGGGATACCAAGATTACCGTTGCGATTCCTCATCACCACTCAGATCAGTATCGAGGTTCTTTACTATTTTGTTTTTCTAATATTTTGTTTTTTTTAATTCAAGATTTTCATGTCTAATTTTTGGGGGAGTGTTAGAGATGTTTATTTTTCTATTTTTAAGTATCCAATCTAGGTACACCTGGCTTAAGGGGGAGTTTTAGAAGTTAATTTGATGTGAGTCCCACATCAATCTTATGTATCATTCTATCATTATTATTCATTTTAAATAGACATAAATTCCTCCCTTAGATAATTATTTTGGGTATTGGGTCTCCACTCTTCCATTATAACATAATCAACATGTTTTTATTTTAAAAAAATTATGCAATGAATAAGAAAATATAAAATCATATCCAATTATTACTACCATGAAAAGATTGATGGAACTTTTTCAGTTCCTTCCACATAAAATTTCATTATGCCTTATGTATGAATTTAATTCCAAGGAATGAAATTCTCTAATCCACATGAAATTAATCCTTCAATATCTATTCAGAAATATTTTTTCACCTAACTCACTTCAAATTCAATGTCGCACTTCACTCAAGATAATATATTTATATGGATTTATACTCATGATTATGAAATAAATATATACCATAGGATTTAGGAAATTCACATCTCTCAAAACTGTGAGACATGACAATTCAAACAATCATGAGGGACTGAAAAGGTTGTTTGGTGGATTGAGGTTGGTTTGTAAGTGTTTAAAAACATTGATCAAAAAGTGAAAGGTTTAAATATTTAAATATAATGAATAATTTATCAAGTTAATATATGAAGGTCCACTTAACTCAATTTCCCTTACAATTAGTATCCCAAACCCCCTTTGTTTCAATATCAGTCCATGATTCATGAAAACAAGTCCAATGAATGATTATATCCATATTATCCTTTTATTTGTTTTCATGTTTTTTTATTGAATATTTTGTTCTTTTTTTAATGAGGAGATTGAGTTTTCAATTGAGTAAAATGTAAGTTGACTCATTCCCTTATCTTTATTAGATTCATTAATCACACAAATAATAATAATTAGAGTTCTAATCTAATCTCATTTTTCATTTTTTTTCATGTACAATTTTTTAAGAGAATCAGATGATAAAAATGGAATGAAATGGATGATGATGATTAATGCCCATTTACCTCTTCCAAATGTCACAAAATGATGATCACTTTCCCCTTATCATGCAATAATTCTCAAAGAAAAAAAACATGGAACCCAGTTTCCCTCACACTTAGACATTAATTAATTATAAAAATATATTTTAAAGTTAGTGTAGGTAAGGGATAAGTAGGCTTGTAATGTGGCTTAAACCTATAAGGTCATTCATGGTTATTAAAGGTCTTAACTAGTGCCAATGTTCAAGGTATATCTCAATGATATACATGGAGGATAACAAATTTAATGCCTCAATCATATTGAATTTATCTCATGAATTCCAAAGATTTGAAAGAAAGTAAACTCAATTTCTAGTTCATAAAAAATATCAAACTTCTCTCATGAAGTGAGTGTATTAGAAAGATAATTTCAAAGTAGTTAAGAAACCTCTCAGGATAGGGATTTTGATTTATCTAGTCAGTTATATATTTTTATTGCAATTTATATTTAAAGATCATGAAAATTATTGAAAATCACAACTCAAGAAAAAAATACAAAATAGTAATCATTTAAGTTTTTTATGTTCAATAATATGATCATTATCTTCACAATGAACATGGTATTTAAAAATTATGGAGACCAGTTATTCCACCTTAAAATAACAAGGTCAATAGGTTAACCGCTAAAGGGGGAAGATGTTAAAAGAGAGGGTATGGAAGAAATATATTATGATCCCAGGGGTATTATATAAATCCCTTTGTGGAATAAGGGCTCTACAAAGAGAGAGTATTATGAGGAATCGACCATGATTCTAGGGTCAGTGTTCATATTGGGAGAGGGTTCTATAGAGCCTCTCGAGCATCTTCTTTCTTCTTTCATCCTTCACCTTCCTCAATTCAGGTAATTCTTGTTCTTTATTCTATAATATATAACTAGTTTGTTCTTGTTACCTATCAATTGGTCTAACCCGCAAAATTTATAACACCTTGTCACTAACTTTTCATCCTCCCTGAGGTGCATATGATAGGTTTCCATCTTCTTTGAATTCTTCACCTCCTTTACAACGTGACATGTTGATCCTTATCACATTATCCGAGGCACACTTGGTTCTCAACTCACTCAGACAATCCATGAACTTATAGGACTCCTCCTAGAGGTGATACCCTCTACCATATCATGTTTTGAGATGGTGTTATTGGCCAATACATGTCCAAATATCTCTTTCACTAGTGTCTCAGTCATTAGATGTTACTCCATAATTAGCATGTGCTCCCGCCTCTCTTCTGGCACTATATACTGATTCTCTAGACGCACACTACAAGCTATTCTAATTCGGGACTTGAGGAACCATGATCTTCTAGAAGGAACTCTTAGAACACAATACATGGATTAGGTTCACTACCAGTTACACTCTAAAAGTGAAGTTCATCATTAGGTACCTTTTTATGCAACATCTTTATCCAAAACCAAAACACAAAAAATGATAAAAAACACAGGCATAAAAAACAAACAAAAAATCACATATTTTCTGTTAAAAAATCAATAATTAAATTGATGGATTAGGTGGAGGAGAACCAACTATGGATCAATATCATGCTCTTAAAGACACCGTAGGAGTGGGCTCAGTTATAAAAATTTCACGCAACCTTGGTACATCATCTGACGAAGATGCATCCAAATGAGGATGAGCAACCTTCACTCCCATCGGTGATGAGTGCAGAGCAGCAGGGGGAGTTTTCAAAGTAAAATCTATGTGACATGGTGAAGTTTCACCAATAAATAGTGGAGTGTAATTCATACCCACTAGTGTTGATTGATGATGTACTAGGGAGGGTTAATGTATAGTCCACAATGATCATGGGAGATGCACTTCATGATGAGGCAACATTGCCTTCCTTAGCATTGACACTACTTGAAGGGTATTATGAAACATCTACTACTACACATGATAAGAAGGGTAGAAAATCAGAATTTTAGGTACTTGTATTTGTGATGGGAGCTAAGACGATGGTACAATAAGCTCAAGCTGCACTAGAGAAATTATGGTTGATGATCCAGTCTGTTGTACTTTTCTCAAAGTTGTGTGAATAATTGTTCACTCATTCAGATGTGAAGTGCATCCAGGAAATTTTCTGGAGAATACATGAAGAAAGGGTGCATCTTCATCATTTTCTCCAGACCCATAAAATAAGGAGGACCATTTGGAAGATTTTATGGAGATTGCATTTCGATAGGAGGAATGGCAACGTGCATCCCGACATACAACATATGAGATTAGAGGTTTCACCAAAACTTTATCATGTCTCTCAGGTTGAAGAAAATGTGAATTTTAATGGGATGGAACTAATAGAGGCTATATATGATACCTGGAAATAATAAGGGATATAGGGTAACAGCTTTTGGAGGAATAAGTTATAAGAGAGTATGGGGGAATATGTAGTGGTCCTAGGGGAATATCCAGGGGTATTCTATAAATACCTCTATAAAAGGGGAATAAGGGAACTATACAGAAATATAATATTATTAGGAATCATCCACGAGTCTTGGGTTAGCTTTTAGCTTGGGTGAGGGTCACATAGCACCTCTTGAAAATCTACTTTCTTCTTTCATCCTCCCCCTTCCTCTATTCATGTAATTATGGTTCCTTCTTCTTCAATATATAAATATAATATTCTTGTTTCCTATCAAAAAATGATTTATATTTTTCAAATAATATTAATTAATGTTTGAAAAATACTCTCAAAATACCTAAAACAACTCCTTACATTTTTCAAAATAGAGTAGAAAGTTATTTTTATGTTTTTTTAAAATACATACTAAAAATAGAAAAAAAAAATAGAAGATAAAAAATAAGGAATCCATTATTTATCCCCTATCCCACACTTATTTTTTACTTAATCCTCAAATAAACTCAACATTATGATGTATATTTCATGTATATTTTTAAATATACATCATATACTAAAGTATAATGGAAGGTGTTCACTTGGATGTTATTATTCAATTATAGATGGTACTAGGAATAAGTGATTCCCAATTTTATTTTTCTCCAAATGATTTCCCAGTATGTGTTGAAATCATTTTTCATCTATATCTTACATATAGAAATAAATAGAAATAAATATATTTGAAAAAATAAAACTTTCTAACTAAAAATAATAGAAAAATGATGAAAAGAGAAGTGAGATCTATGGCAGCCCACACCCCCCAAGAGATACTAAACTTGATACTATCCATAACTGAAGAACACTAAGATTATCCCCAATTATATAGTTGTTGGATATTCCTTGAATTTAAACAACATATTATTTTTCTCCAATGTTCTTCAAAAAATGATTCTTGTCCTGGAGGTCCTCTTTGATAGTATGATGTGTGTCCATCCCCTTCGTAGTATCAGACAACTTTTAGGGTGGTTATGGAAGGATCATATATGGGGACTCTTATTATTCTTCATTGCCTCACCCAATATGGTCTTCTTGATATTTTTGTGGTATATCTTCATAGGGAATCTCTATATTTGTTTCCAACTCTACTGATTCAGTCGCTCCTTCATATTACACAATAGAAGACCTCAAAAAATATTAAAATAATCCTTATATAGATCTTCAAATTTTATCACCATATTTTCCTTAAATATAGGTACCTTCACTCCTATTTAATCCTCATCCAAATCCTCTAATGAATATGAATGTGAGCCTGATTATACAAGGTGAAAATAAGGGAAATTTGTTTAGAATTCAGATTTTTTTAAATCAAAAAATAAACTCCAAATATGATAATATATCCCCATTAAATCAACTTTAAACTCTTTTTAATTGAACAAGGATGCTAGGAAATCAACTTTTGGGATTAATAGTGGACAATCCATCCCTTCCTTGAATCTAGTTACCTTCTTCTCTTCATCTTCATTAAAGAAAAAATCTATAAGTTTTGAATTTATTGAATCAAAATCGGATGCATGAGTTCTCAAGTAAATTTCAGAATAGGTAAAACTAGAGAGTCCAAGGTTCGATCACAACCCTAAATTGTATCATGTTATGACTATTATTTTTCAATGAGTTCCACTATAAATACAATTGTAAGCTCAAGTAGTGGGGTTTCTTGAATTTTCCCCTCCACTTTTACTATTGATACAATCAGGGGATTTACTTGAGGTTCATCTTCTTCCACCACCAATTGGTCCTATTATTATTTAATCAATTTTAAGAGGGCTATTTTGATCTCACCTAGCTTATCCTTCTACTCTTACATATGACTCATAGTGATATTCTCTTCCTTCTGCACTTGTGAAATTGAATCGTGAGTACACCAATATATTAGTTTTATCCCTTTAACCATTATTTGATGATTTTCCCAAGAATTTAATTATAGTAGAGACATATTTTTAGAATGTATTTAGACTATTAGGTTTGTGTTAAAATAATAAAAGCATGAAATTAAAATAAAAAATTAAAATAATTATAAATGTGTAAACATAGTAAATAATCAACCTAACTCCTTGAAAATAGCACCAAATCGATGAAGAACCTATCATGAGGCTTTTATCAAATAGGATTTGAAAAACTTGGAATGTAGTAAAATGGTTGAATAGGGTTTTACTTTAAGAATCTAGGCCTAGAGACTCACTATTCTTACACTTGTGTTTGTTTTTATTTTTTTCTTAATTCTAAACATTGGAAAAAAATAATTTAAGTGACATTTGTGGGAGTTAAAATGTGAAAATTGTGGCAATGCAACATTATGGATGATATGAAAACACTATAATGTTAGAAAGAAATGTGGTATCCCTTGTATGGTTTTCTATAAATTCATTCATTTTACAATTAATGTTTATCTCACTTTCAAAATGATAATTCTCCTCTATATAGAATCCCAACCCTCACTAAAATTATGGTTTGAATAAACAACAAACTCAAGAGACCTATCAAAGTGTATCAAATACTCTTTTATTCCTTCGTTAGTAAGAAATTATACTCATTTACCAAGATCATACCATCCCTCACCTTCTTGACATTATTTCATAGTTATTAAACATTCAAACCTACTAGTCATACCATGATCTAACAAAATTAATGAAGATATAAATACTTTAACATAAAGGGGAGAAAATAAAGAAGAAATCAGAATGAGTGGCCACATTCACCTACCTATGACTATAATAAACCCTATAGTCTCAGAGTTCAAATGAAATAATGAAGTGTAAATTATTAATGAATCTAAAATAACATATTACTTTATCCTTGTCTTAACCTTCCAATTATTTCTTCATTACCATGAAGAAGGACATCACATGCATAACACGACGATGAAGAAACAAAAATATAGTATAGTATAGGAGAAGGAAACAACATATTTAAATAATGAACAAGTAAAATTTCACTTCAAATAACACTAACAGAATGAATATATAAAAGTAGAATAAAAAATATAAGAGGCTTCTCATCAAAGGGGAATTTCTAATCCCCATGTACCCTATTTTTCTTTTATATCTCAGTCTATCCCCTCTTCTCAAATGGAATTGAAAAAGGAACCATACCATATTGATAGAATCATCCCACGATTAAGTTTTATACGTATTTAAGAATAATAAAAGTCTATATGATTCGTTTCATGATAACTACAATAGAAATCAGGTTCTACTCAGTGTGCTCATGAAATCACTACTGCAAGTCTCACATAAAGATGAATTGAAGAGAGGTTATGCATGTGTTATTTGGTTTTTATTGAGTTATTTGTATTAAACTATCATAGTCTTATATATATTTTGTGTTGATTTTCTGAGTTTTTATAGAGCTTCAGTAGAGAAATCACATATGTAACTAGACAACCGGAAGGTCATGCTTGATAGACAAATAATGATATTGGTCAATGGATTGTGATTAACTCAACTATTTCTGATGTTTATATGAAAACATGGTGGGTGATTATTATGAAATGATCATGATTTTATCAAGAATAAAGAATATGAACTGTGCATATCTTCTTAGAGTTAAGATCTATTTTATGTCTTCATGCTTGACTCTGGAGCACTACGACAACGAATATGATTTTATGGGATATGCAACAACAAGACAACTATGGTGGAACATGATATGAACATCATACAGACTATATGTGGCTAGAATAGTTGGTATGGATGTCACTACACCATACTAGAGTTGGTTAGGTTACTCAAGAATTTGGTAAAACACCTTGTATGTGATGCTTTAAGAGGGAATCCATGGTGTATTTGGAAGCTACTTGGACATACTAGGTTTTGAATCTATACACACACAAAAATTAAATGGAATTCAAGAAAATACATGAGGTGGGTATAGGTTCTCGGTGTTGTAAAATTTTTGAAGGTTGGATGATGGACATTTTTTTAATGGAGATCGAATCTACAGTAATTTAAATGTATCGGCTTGTAGTTTTTGTAGAATTTTAAGGGAATACACAGGTGAATATTCATTATGTCATGATATATAGAAATATAAATCTTAGGTTGTTAATGATTTGATCTATAAATAGAAATGAACATGCTTTGGAGATCTGGTTTGCGTCCTGAATCTAGTGAAATTTCAAGCTACTCATTTTCAAGGTGTTGAATAGATTGTGTGAAGAGGTAGTACTAAGAGTCTCTTGTGGTCTGTGATTTTTATTAGTGAAACATGGAAAAAATATAAAAAATGATTAACTTTGGTGTTTTAATATGGTATGAGGGAGTTTTAAAAGTGAATTTGAATTAAAATAAACATGAAAATGTTATTTTATTAGCCTCACAACCTTCTAAAGCATGAAGAAACTGACGTCAACTTCACAAGTATGATCGTAAGCCTCTCCCAGTGAAAAATCTGGTGTGCACACTTATAGACTTAATTCCCACCACCCCCACATAATTTGAGGAAGTTATATGACCCTTTATACTATAGATAACTCCTCTAACAAATAATAGGAATATGCATTTGTCCATATCATTAGTTATATGAATCAATTAGTGTGAGAGAAAAATTTGTTAGAATATTCTATTAACAATAGTAAGAATTATTTAAGAAAGAATAGATATTATAGAAATAGAATAATAAGAATAAATACTCTAGAGGAACTACTCTTTGAGGTCTATCCACTACCATAGATTATGAATAGTACAATACTTTCCTAAAACAATATGTAGTCTCGGTATATAACCCCTACTAGCTTATAAAGTAGGATTTCATTACTGGATAGAACATTATAGACTTCTATATAAATGTTATTAACAATTGGAACCACCTATTAACTATAGGTATAGAATACTATAATCAATAACCCACCTAACAACCTTTTACAATTATTACAATACTACCCCTAGCTAATCACCACTCCCCCCAACCCCTGTTGCAACAACACCCAACCCCAACAGTATCCCCTCCATTCAACATTTCTATCATTCTTGACATCTTAAAAAATAAACTTGTCCTCAAGGTGTAAATCTTGCTGAGATTCTAGGGTAGTTTCCTAAATTTTATAAATTTATGCAACTACTGATACCTCAGGAATAATATTTTCAATTTTTTTTATAGTGAGGTACGTCTGCAATGCAAGGAAATTGAAATAGAACTTTTGTATTCCCATGTCTTTAATGACATACATGGTAAGATCAATTAAGGGTTCCCATTGTCCATGTTTAAAATAAACCATCACTTCTCACATAGTGTTGGTACTAGGAATGTAATGAAATTCCTTCTAGTGTGGTGGTTCTTTACCCACTATTTCTTCCCTTTGGACCCCTACCACTATCTTCTCAATAACTACCCACCAAATCCAAGGTGATAATTTACCATTTCCATTTCCCTATATGATTTTCTTATCTTCAATATATGGAATCATGGATTCATTATCAATATCATATGGTTTATAGGGTTTGGACTGATTCGAGGAAGGAAAACGTGGCTTTAATATCTTCCAAATAAAATCATCACCCCCAAATAATTAAGAACTCTAATGAAACATCTTGAAGATATAAATTTTCATCATCTATCAAAAATGTTTTCATCTCTGTAGCTCCCTTCAGTAGTTGTTTATTTCACTATTTTGTAGTCTCTAGTTCTATTCGTTCATCCTCTCTTTCTACCTTCATCTCCCTCAAAAATGAAGCCTTCATATCTCCAGGATGGTATAAAGGTAAGATCAATTATGGAATGGCTATGATTTTTTGTAAAGAAATATCATTAAAGGTAAATGAAACCAAATTATTCAATATTATCCACTACTTCATGTATTCTGTGTCTTCATCTAAATTCTCCACCTCTTCAAAAAAATTTGGATGGATACCATGGAACTCTTCCCATTTTGTTATATGTATTCTCTATCCATACTATTACAAAAAGATACCAAGATGCTCTTTGTTTCTTCTATACATCTCCAAATTTGTAGGCTTCAACTACTCCTAAATCGAACCAGAAAATTTCAACATCACCACCTGCTTTGAGAAAGCGCACATCTCCTCCCATTCCATGACTAAAAATAAATGGCCATTTACTTCATTATATTTAAAGTAATATTATCCTCCATTATCATTTTTTATGATAAAACCTCTTTCACCATCAAGAACTGAATCCCCCATTCTACCCTCCTATCCAAAATACTCTTCCTTAGTCAACTCCAAATGTGCCTTCACAAGCTTTCTGGTAGCTGCTGACATCTCCTACACGTGTCCCTCTAGTTGTCCACTCAACTCAACCTAAACCACCATCTCTAGGTTATCAATTTTTCTATTTATAATAGAATCATCATGCATACATTATTGAGAGTAGAACTCTATATGTGCTTGCGTTCGCACTGTCACATTCTGTAATTCCTCATGTCGAAACTGTATAGGACTGAAATTGTCACGACCCGTCCTCAGGGCCCGTTCCGTGACTACCCCAAGCCCGCCTCCCATAGGCCAGGGGCTGGTGACAAGAATGAAAGGCGTAAATCTCGATAAAAGGGAAGGAATTTCCTTTATATAAGAAAACAAACACCACAGAGTACACAAGATGAAGTAAACACTAAGTAAACTGAGTACAAAAGTAAGTGCTGGAAAGTAAATGGGTCAGTATACAAACCCAACTGAAAGTACAATACAACTAAGAAAAGAAAGTCCAACAGCTGAAAAGTAGGGCAACAACCACCAAGAAGTCCTCCAGAACTCCCACCTGAAGGGTGGGTATAGATAGTATCATCAGATCCTTGAGTCCGGTCGTCTACTTCGTGTACGTCCCGACTGATAGTCCACCTCTGGGTACCGTCCCACTCCACAACCTCAACCACGATCAGCGATGTCCATCGTCTACATCCAACAATTCGTAGTGCGGGCGTAGCCCATGCAGGGGTGAGTATATGATACTCAGTAGGGACCCCGAGACTCCCGAAGGTCTCCCAGAATCCACAAAGGATAAACCACAAAGTAAAAAATACAAACATGAAGTATCAACTAACTCTGCTCAGGTATATGACCATACATATACCTAAGTCAACAATTACAAAACGGCTCCCACTCTCGAGCCCAAGTAGAACCCAGTCCACACAGGAAAGCTCGACCCAGTCCAAATAGGAAAGCACAACCCAGTTCACATAGGAGAGCACAACCTAGTCCACATAGGAAATCACATCCTAGTCCACTCAGGAAAGCACAACCCAGTCCACACAAGAAATCACATTCCAATCCACACAGGAAAATAAGTTAATCATATCAATGATAATGATTGAAAATCATGACTCAGCTCACACAGGTATACTACTTCTAAAGAGAGGTGGATATGATTAGATTTAGCCTCTGAATCATCTCCTTTGTCGATCCCATATAGGATCCTAGTACAGAAGTCTCCATTGCCGAACCCACGAAGGATCCAAGTATAGTAGTCATCACTGACAAACCCACGAAGGATCCAAGTATAGTAGTCATCGCTGCCAAACCCACGGAGGATCCAAGTATAGTAGTCATCGCTGTTGAACCCACGGAGGATCCAAGTACATTCTACAACACTGCTGAACCCACAGAGGATCCTAGTACAGAAGTCATCGTCATCGAACCCACGGAGGATCCCAGCACGGTAGACGTCATCGTTGAACCCACAGAGGATCACAGTACTATAGACATCGTCGTCGAACCCAAAGAGGATCCTAGTATGGTAGTGATCCTCGTCAAACCCACTAAGGATCATAGCACGATAGTCGTCCTCATCGAACCCACTGAGGATCCTTGTACGGAAGTCATCATCTTCGTCACAGCCAGCTCTAGGGTTCCCGCACACAACACGCTTGATTCCGGGAGGGTCCGCTCCATGAGTCAAGGGGTCGATACATCAACTATCACGAAGTTCAGAGTTTATGTATCACAAAGTTCCGTCTCATCAATAGGAACTCAACGCAGCAGACGGCGCGTCAATCGAACGCCCGGTCTGAGAGTTATTAGTTTTTTCGTCCCAGGGGCCCTGTTGGTTTTTAAGCTAAAACTAACCCGACCATACTCCATATACATCCAAACCTCGAGAGTATTAATCCAAAAGAGCCATCTCACTAAGAGGAATCCAACAAACTCGACGACACTTCAATCGGACGTCCGGAGCTCAAGTTATAAGCGTTTCCGCTCCATGGGCCCGGTTGGTTTCGTGTTCGAACCAACCCAGCCATACCCAAAGTTCTCCAAAACCTTGATTATAATATACCAAAACGACCATATCTACCCAAGGATCCCAACGCAACTGATGGTGCGTCGATCGGAGGTCTGTAGCCCAAGATATGAGCGTTTGAACGGATCTATCTGAAAACAGGTGGTTTGGGCCTAGTCCGACCCGGCCCAATACCCCCGGGTCAGCCCGACCCGGGTCTAGGTCCGGCCCATTAAGGCATGGCCCGGCCCGGCTGGCGCATCCTAGCCAAGCTGGCATGGCCCAGCCCGACACGGATGGCCCGACCCGACGTGGGCGGCCCGGCCCGGCCTGGCATGGGTGGTCTGGCCCAGCGCGGCGGCCCAGCCTGTGGCCTGGCTCAGAAGCCGGTCGCGGGGTGGAAAGGGGGGGGGGTGCGGCCCCCCTTTGTTTTGAAACGGTGACCCCCATCTTGTGGGGTCCTCCCTAGGCAGATGGCCGGGGGTTTCAATCTCCCCGGTATTTCTGGAAATAGCCGGCCATAATGGTCGGTTAATGAGCTGCCATAGGACCCTCGCAGATCCCGCCTTCTGGTGTACCGGCGGCCGGTCGAGCCCGACCGCCTCCTACCGAACCGCTGCGGCCAAAGGCTGTGACTTCCGTCCTTCTGGCACCACTCGACGGTGCCACGCCCCTCCGTCGCGGCCCGCTCCAGGTGCGGCCCCTCCGCTGCGACCCTCTCCTGGTCGCGGCCTCTTTCGGCCCCACCGGCACGGCGCGATGGCACCGCGCTCCTCCGTCGTGGCCTGATCCGACCACGGTATTCATCGTTCCCGCACGGTGCAACAGCACCATGCCGTCTTTTCCTCAAATGCCATTGATAATAAACAAGAGACGGGGAGGAGAATCGGTCGTGTTTGTGCGATCTGATTTCCTCCCGTTACGTAGGTAACAGTTGGAAAAATAATTGAGATACGTCAACGTTAATTCAACGCACAATCTTAATTCACCAATAATGAATTTAACCCCTACCTCAACAACGATGACGAAATTCGTTGAAGGCATCACGTGGTGAGGTTTCGATGATAGCGTTGGCGTGCGTCCAAGGATGGAACTCACACTAGCTACGGAGAGATTATGGAACGACACGTCGTCTCCCCTTGCGGTGACAGCGTTCTTTGTCGAAGGGTGTTGTTCTTCGCAGTAGGATGAAGCTCTTCAAAAATAACTCAAGAGCTCCCTCCCCTTTTCCTCGCACAAAAAAATCCAAACAAAATAAAATATGGCTTTGCCTTATTTTTTTTACTCATGCCAACATTTCAAAACTTCAAAATTCAAAAACAACTCACTTAATTAATTAAACTTAAGTCGTCTAATTAATTAGGTGTTTAGTTGGAAGAATTAATGTGGGAGAGTTACATAACTTATTAGGGGTTTAGAGGAGTTAGGGAATGTGAGGGGTTAGGCTCTTGTAGGCCCCACCTCACCTTTAACCACTCAAGGGTGGTTAGTATCTAGCAGGTCCCACCCAAAATTCCACACATAGGATTAAACCAATTAGAAAAAGGAAATAAAATTGTAACACAAATTTTATTTATTTCACATTTAATCCTAAATTTTTAACAACTCCTCCCGAGCAAACGCACCTTCAGTAAAGGTCCTCTTAAGAAAATATCACCGTTGTGGTTTCATCAGTGCCGTCAGATTTTGATTTCGAGCAACGGTTCAAAAGATAGAAAAACCCTCTCGTTCGTTCATTGAACGTACCCGAGCTAAACTTCGTAAATTGATTCTGGTCACACCAGGCCTCGGAATCAGGTGCTGTCAGAAACTATGTACTCGTAAAATATCAAAGAATTTAAGAAAAAAAATTCCTTAAAATTTACGGGTCTTTACATTACTCCCACTTTAGGGATTTACGTCCCCATAAAACTTCATCATAAACTAGGGAAACAAATGAGGGTATTGTGCACGCATCTGATCCTCCCGCTCCCATGTGCTCTCTTGGAGGTTCTTGTGCTGACATCTGATGCACACTAGAGGAATCGACCATCCACGTAGGAACCGCTCCTGTCGATCCTCGATCTCCACCGGGACCTCTGCAAAAGTCTCCCCATCATCGATGTCCACCTCCCACGATCAATGATTTGCATCGGGTCGTGCACGTATCTCCTCAGCTGAGATACGTGGAAGACGTCGTGCTCCCGGTGCAACTAAGGTGGAAGATCCAGACAATAAACCACCTCACCTATCCTGCCAAGAACCTGGAATGGTCCGATGAAGTGCAGAGATAACTTGTCGCCCTGGCCAAATCTCTGTAATCCACATCGAGGTGAGACCCGTAAGAAAACATGATCGCCATCCTCAAAATCTAGTGGTATCTACATCCTGTCAGCATAGGACTTTTATCAGCTCTGAGCAGTTCTCATCTGCTCCTGAATAATCTGAACCTTCTCCGTCATGGCCTGGACCATCTCTGGTCCTACACGTACTCACTCCAACACTATCCAAAAAGGATAACTGAAAACACGGCCAGCTGTTGTCTCGCCACTCCTAACAGCTGAATTCCCGATCTTCTACTAAGAGCATCCGCTACAATGTTCCCCTTCCCAAGAGTATAAACTATCTCGATGTCATAGTCTTGGAGGAACTCAAGCTATCACTGCTATCTCATGTTCATGTCCTTCTGAGAAAAGATACACCTAAGACTATTGAGTTGGTGAGAACCGTAAATCATTCACTCGACGAACAATGGGTGAGACTAGCCATTTGTAAGAACTCAACTCCACCCTTCTTCGTCTACGATCTACAAGAGCTGCTAAGATTCCTCCTCTGCTGAAAAGAGAAATCTGGTCTCATCCCCTGGATGAACCATGTCCTTTGCCTAATACAGTCAATCCTGACATTAATGGTACTATTTCATGCCATGGTTGACGTCGTAAGGCCTAGACGCTACTACCAAGAGATTAAATCATTACTCTCACCTCCAAGGGTCGAGTCACACTGTAAGAAGCAGTGTGTGGTCACTAGGTCTCCTCCAATAGGAATCTCAAAAGTGAGGATCAAGTCAACAGTTTTAAACTGAAACCTCTTAGTATCAACCATACAAGTGTACAGGAAGGCAAACATCACAAAGAACAAGTGTCTTTTATTTTTGAAGTTCAAGTAAAAGACAAAAAGCATCCACAAACAACGACATTAACAAATCTAGAAGCAACATGAACAAAAGTATCCATTCCTGTAGCTATTCCCTCTCCTGCCCGTCTGCTCCCGGCGAACCACCATGGCCGAACCTCTGCCTAGGAGGTCCCTTTACTGCCTGTTTCTCATCTTCAAGGCAGGTCGGGCAATCATGAGCCATGCGACCCTACCCGCCGCATGCATAGCATTGTCTGCTCCTCATATGGATGGCTCTGTGTCATGTGCCCCGCACAGCCGAACCTGTATCCTGAGGTCACCCACCCGACGGCCTGGTCTGCTTGGACCCCTGCGTCTATTGTCTATTTCCAGCTGCAGAAGACTCCGCTACGTGACATCCTACGGAAGGCCTCGCTGCTGGTGACTGCTCAGTGAGAAAACTCTCCACTAGAAGGGCTCTCTCCAGCACCCCTGCCTGCGTCGGGATGTTGAGGGAGATCATCAAAGCCCTGATCTCATGCCTCAGTCCCTGCTCGAAGGTCCAGGCCCTGAATAATGGGTCTGGTGCTATATCTATGGAGTAGAACGAGAGGTCGGTAAATCTCGTCGAGTACTTGGATACTATCATACTGCCCTATCGTAGTTGTAGTAACTCTTGAATGCGAACTACACGGAGGGTGGCTGGAACGAACTCCGAGCGGAAGAGACTCTCGAAGTCCATCCAAATTAGAGATGCCTCATCGTGCACCTGGAGCATCAGGATCCACCATCTACCTGCTTCTGATTTCAGGAGACTCATCGCAAGGATCACCATGAGGTCAGCTGGTGTCCCTACTAATCTGAAGACTCTGACGATAGCCTCCAGCCAGTCCTCGGATGCTTGAGGGTACGTCTCCCCACGGAACCTAGGTGGTCTCTGACACTTAAACTCATGCATTGCACTCAGGTGATGTGCACTCTTAGCTGCTGGGGTTGGTGGAATCGGTGGGTCAGCGGGTATAGGTACCGTCGGTGCCTCCGATGTAATGGGGCCCTGCACCGAGGCCTCGTCGCTCGGTGGGCTACCATCTTGCATGTAACAGGGAACCCTAGCCGGCCGCTGTCATGGGGCCATCCTGAAAAGAAACAGGTGTTCCATGGTTAATACAGTATACCTGGTGAGCTGACACAAAGTAATCACAAAGAAAACTTTTGAAACACACACGCAATCAATGTTTTCGTGCACTGAGTCGAAAATAAGAAGTCAGGGTCCTGGTTTTGGATACGTCGGTCGTCGCACCAACACTGGACTCCCTGGACTGATAACCACACTCATTACCCTTAACACTATTGCTTCACATTGAAGAAATTATCAGAGTCCTGAGTTCTGCGGTAGAACCAACTCCTCTGATACCAATTTGTCACGACCCGTCCTCGGGGCCCGTGCCGTGACAACCCCAAGCCCGCCTCCCATTGGCCAGGGGCTGGTGACTAGCACCAAAGGTGTAAATCCTGATAAAAGGGAAGGCATTGACTTTATATAAGAAAACAAACACCACAAAGTACACAAGCTGAAGTAAACACTAAGTAAACTGAGTATAAAAGTAAGTGCTGGAAAGTAAATGGGCTAGTATAAAAACCCAACTGAAAGTACAGTACAACTGAGAAAACAATGTACAACAACTGAAAAGTAGAGCAGAAACCACCAAGACATCCTCCGGAACTCCCACCTGAAGGGTGGGTACAGATAGTCTCGTGGTCTCCTCGAGTCCGGCCGTCTACTCTGTGTACGTCCCACCTGATAGTCCACCTCCGGGTACCGTCCCACTCCACAACCTCAACCACGATCAGCGTTGTCCGTCGTCTGCATCCAACACAATGTAGTGCAGGCGTAGCCCATGTAGGGGTGAGTATACGATACTCAGTAGCGACCCCGAGACTTCTGAAGGTCTCCTAGAATCCAAAAAGGATAAACCACAAAGGAAAACTACAAACTTGAAGTATCAACCAACTCTACTTAGGTATATGACCATACATATACCTAAGTCAACAATTACAAAACGGATCCCACTCTCGAGCCCAAGTACAACCCATTCCACAGAGGAAAGCTGGACCTAGTTCACACAGGAAAGCACAACCCAGTCCACATAGGATAGCACAACCCAGTCCACACAGGAAAGCACATCCCAATCCACTCGGGAAAGCACAACCTAGTCCACATAGGAAAGCACATTCCAATCCACACAGGAAAATAATTCAATCATATCAATGATAATGATTGAAAATAAAGACTCAGCTCACACAGGTATGCTACTTCTGAAGAGAGGTGGAGATGATTAGATGTCGCCTCTGAATCATCTCCTCTACCGATTCGACGTACGATCCTAGTACAGAAGTTGTCACTGCCAAACCCACGGAGGATCCAAGTATAGTAGTCATCGCTGCCAAACCCACAGAGGATCCAAGTATAGTAGTCATTGTTGCAAAACCCACGTAGGATCCAAGTATAGTAGTCATCACTACCAAACCCATGGAGGATCCAAGTACAGTCGACAATGCTGCTGAACCCACAGAGGATCCCAGTACAGAAGTCATCGTCGTCGAACCCACGGAGGATCCCAGCACAGTAGACGTCGTCGTCGAACCCACGGAGGATCCCACCCACAGAGGATCCTATTATGGCAGTCTTCCTCATCGAAACCACTAAGGATCCTAGTACGGTAGTCGTCCTCTTCGAACACACTGAGGATCCTTGTACGGAAGTCGTCATCTTCGTCGCAGCCATCTCTAGGGTTCCTGCACACAACACGCTCGATTTCAGGAGGGTCCGCTCCACGAGCCAAGGGGTCGATACATCAACTATCACGAAGTCCAGAGTTGATGTATCACAAAGTTCCGTCTTGTCAATAGGAACTCAACGCAACAGACGGCGCATCAATCGGACGCCCTGTCTGAGAGTTATTGGTTTTTTCATCCCAGGGGCCCGGTTGGTTTTTAAGCTAACACTAACCCGACCGTACTCCATCTATGTCCAATCCTCTAGCAGAGTAATTCAAAAGAACTGACTTACTAAGAGGAATCCAACAAAGTCGATGACACGTCAATCGGACGTCCGGAGCTCAAGTTATAAGCATTTCCGCTCTATGGGCCCGGTTGGTTTCTTGTTCGAACCAACCCGGCCTTACCAAAAGTTCTCCAAAACATTGAGTGTATTATACCTAAACGACCTTCTCGATCCAAGGATCACAACGCAACTTACGGTGCGTCAATCGGAGGTTCGTAGCCCAATATATGGGTGTTTGAACGGATCTATCTGAAAATAGGGGGTTTGGGCCCGGTCCGACCCGGCCTAATACCCCCTGGGTCGGCCTGAACTGGGTCGACTCGACCCTGGTCCGGGTCCGGCCCGGAGCAGGCGGCCCGGCCCGATGTGGGCATTCTAGTCCAACGCAGCGGCCCGGCTCGGAAGCAGGCCGCAGGGTGCGAAGGGGGGCGGGGCGCGACCCCCCTTTGTTTTGAAACGGCGGCCCCCATCTAGTGGGGTCCGCCCTAGGTGGCTGGCTGGGGGTTTCAATCCCTCCGGTATTTCCAGAAATGGACGGACATAACGGCCAGCTGGTGAGCTGCCGCGGGACCCCCGAGGGTCCCGCCTCCTGGTGTGTCGGTGGTCGGTCGAGCCCGGCCGCCTCCTACCGAACCGCCACAACCGAAGGTCGCGGCTTCCGTCCGTCCGGCACTATGCCTCTCTGCTACGGCCCTCTCCTGTCCACGACCTCCTTTGGCCACACCGGCACGGCGCGATGGCACAGCGGCCCGCTCTGGCCACGGTCTTCATTATTCCCGCGTGATGCAATGACATTGTGTCGTCTTTGCCTCAAATGCCATTGATAATAAACAAGAGACGAGGAGGAGAATCGGTCGTGTTTGTGCAGTCTGATTTTCTCCCGTTACATTGGTCACAGTTGGAAAAATAATCGAGATACATCAACGTTAATTCAACGCACAATCTTAATTCACTAATAATGAATTTAACCCCAACCTCAACAACGATGACGAAAGTCGTTGACGGCATCACGTGGTGAGGTTTCGATGACATCATTGGCGTGAATCCAAGGATGGAACTCACACTAGCTATGGAGAGATGAAGGAACGACACTTCGTCTCCCATTGCGGTGATGGCATTCTTCTCCGAAGGGTGTTGTTCTTCACGGGAGGATGAAGCTCTTCAAAAATAACTGAAGAGCTCCCTCCCCTTTTCCTCACACAACAAAAGCCAACCAAAATAAAATATGGCCTTGCCTTATTTTATTTACTCATGCCAATATTTCAAAACTTCAAAATTCAAAAACAACTCACTTAATTAATTAAAATTAATTCATCTAATTAATTAGTTGTTTAGTTGGCAAGAATTAATGTGGTAGAGTTATATAACTTATGAGGGGTTTAGAGGAGTTAGGGAATGTGAGGGGTTGGGCTCGTGTGGGCCCCACCTCACCTTTAACCACTCAAGGGTGGTTAGTATCTAGCGGGTCCCACCCAAACTTCCACACATAGGATTAAACCTCTTAGAAAAAGGAAATAAAATTGTAACACAAATTTTATTCACTTCACATTTAATCCTCAATTTTTAACAACTCCTCCCGAGCAAACTCACCTTCGGTAAAGGTCCTATTAAACAAATACCACCGCTGTAGTTTCATCGGGGCCCTCGGATTTCGATTCCGAGCACCGGTTCAAAATATAGAAAAAATCACTCATTCGTTCACTGAACATACCTGAGCTAAACTTCAGAAATTGATTTCAGGCACACCGGGCCTCAGAATCAGGTGTCATTAGAAACTGCGTACTCATAAAATCACAAAGAATTTAAGAAAAAAATTTCCCTTGAAATTTACAGGTCTTTACATGAATTCTCCATTTCTTACACTACCATGCTTCCAAATATCCATAACAACACATATTTGAATTGAATCCAGGTAATTACATTCTTATTTGGTTTCAATAAGAAATCCCAAAACCAAGTCATACATTGCATACACAATTTTATCATTTGTACATTAATATTTTCTAGAGTTTTCTGGTATGAGAAATGTTCCTCATCACCTATGATACAAATTTCAGTATCCTTTCCAGAAAAATATGGCATCATATCTTGAATTTAGTTCTCCTCTAGGATTCTATTCATCATAGCCATATTCATCCAGATCATTCTCATTTATTCCTCTATGTGTGCAGATAGTGGTTTGGTGCATGTTTCCACCACTACGAGTCTCATTCCTCTTCATGTGGTATGATTTCCTTTATTTTGAATTCCATGTCTATTGCATCCTCAAACACAAGTCGAACCAAAATCAACTATGTATGGTGTGTCCTCTATTATTTATTCACCTCCCCAAATCACTCCCTAGTATATTAGAGAAGAAGTAAAAGATCTCTGGTGTGAAGGATTCAACATGTTGTACTATGAAACATCCTCCACTACTATAAGATATTCACCTATGATTCTAGATGTACTAGAATTATCTATCATGATTATAACGACCCATACATTACATGAATTTTTATTACTTCAGAATTTAAGCATTCTTATTACAACATATAACAAAACCATGATAGGACCGTATAGGTATAATGTCTTTAGAAACTGGGAAACATAAACAACTATTTCATAAAGCATCTACATTTTCTCCCATTTATTTCATCATATCTAGAGTCCCTTTTGGCATATTCTACTTAATACCCTTCTTCCTGGCCTGGGGGAAAGAAAACATACAAAAGGGTTAGCTCAAATGCTCAGTAAGGGTAAACAATAGAAATATCAGTCATATCATATTTGAAAATCTTAACATGAAAAAGAGATCATAATATCATAACATGGGATAAACCATAGTAGTGAAATGTAATACCAATAATCATAACATAAAACATGAAACTTTGTGGAATACACACATAATCATAGAAAATCATTTCATATTAGTCAAGACTCATTTCCAAGACTATCATAGTGGACAAAGTCTATTTCTGAACTGAGTTCACTCCTCGTTCCAGTCCTGTATCACTGAACCAGATTAACTTGTCATTCCAGCCATGTCTATCTCATTAGATATAAATCTTTACCCAATGCATTGGAGGGACATAAATAATATATCATATGATAACCCATGTAATAAAAATGGGATTCTTAAACATTATGCCATCATAACATAATCCATATAAGATAAAAGGACTTCATAAAAATAATTCCATCATAACATAATCAAATAAATGTAAAAATAAGGATAGAAAAAGAACCCTATATTATCTTAGATGGAAAATAATTTTGAAAAAAACACTTAAACTCCATTCTTGATGAAAATATCCTTTCTGCATCAAAAACATTTTTCCTTTCTTAACATGTCATACAATTTTAAACTAAAAGAAGTTAATTAAAAATAAACTCTAAAACTTGTAAAGGAAGCTTCATGGAAATAATGTTCTATGAAATTGTAAAAATACATTCATGCTGTATAAGTTAAAAAACCTTCTTCTCATACTTTAGCCAAAAAAGTCAAAAAAGTATCTCGTACTGAAAATGACAAAAGATTCCTTTCATATCTTTTACTAAAAATTAACCAATAGGTAAAATTGGATTTAAACAGTTGTAGTAGGATAGAAATAATATTACATATTGAGGAAACATGGATGTGGATGATAAATATGACCCCATTAAATACTTACAAATAAACAATCTCATACAGAATGAGATTGGAAGAGTTATCCCTTACCTTAGGTCTGATATTCTTCATACGTATCTGAACCTCCTCTTCCTCGACGTGCCTCCTTTAAACTTCCTCTTAAGGGACTAGATTTGGTATTTTGAGAAGACCAAAACCTCCAGAATATTACTAGGTAAGTTGAGAAGAGTAATGAGAAGGGGTTGGCTGAGCTTGAAGGCTCAAAGTTTTGTAAAGAGGAGAGGGAGGAGGTTCCCTTTTATAAGGGAGGAGAGGTAAACCTTTGGAAACCTCAAAAATATTAATTTATAATAAATCAAACCTCACTTAAAAACCTCAAAAAATGACTCATATTCAAAGATTAGATGAGACAGGGTTGTAATCTCATAAACCAATAAAATTTAAACATGTTGTAAATTTATTTTAAACCTTATCATCTTGATTTATCCTTATTTAATCTATTTAATTTTATTTGTGGTAATAGGATTCTAAATTTTAAATTGTTATAAATAATTACATGTGTGTTTTAAATTGTCCCTAATTGGATAGTTTTATGACATTGTAGACCATATAAATTTTAATTTATAATTTTTAAATATTTTTGTGATTTTTAAACAATTTTATATTATTTTATTTTTATAAAATAACCATAGTGTCAATTTTGACACTATTCATTTATTTGAATTTAAATAAAATCCACACAGAAGATATGTTCATAAAAAAGATTTAATAGATTCATAACATGTCATATTTATCTAGAAAATTCATGGAGCTCATTAAATAGTTCATATAATATTTATTTTAATATTTTTAAAACCATTTATTTAATATTTCAATCAATAAAATAATTTCAACATCACTATTGTGTCACCTTTAATGATAATTATTTAATCTCTAAAAATTATAAATAAATTTACATGATGTAGATAATTTTATTAGATTTCTGTAGACTATTCATATTCGAAGTTTCATGAAGTTTATCACTAAATTAAAATTATTATACATATAAGATTTAAGAGAGTGACATGTTGTCATTTTCTTTGCTTTTAATAATAATTAAATTATTTCCATGGTCAAAAGTCCATAAAATGAATCTATTCCAACCCTTAGGTGATATGGGTCAACTTTTAGTCATCCAATAGAATTTTGGTAGGTGTCAGGGTAATTTTATAATCTTATTTTTACCCTTAATTACACAATTTACTTTTAACTGTAGTAAATAAAAATTACCGTAGTTACTATTCATAATATCAAAAAAATAAAAGTAACCTATTAACATAATTTGGACCCACTTAATTCAGATATGGAATCCATTTTTAAAAATTCAAAACATAGAAGTTGCAGTAATTAATTTAAAATTAATCCCTTTGTTAAGAAACTGGGTTTTAAAAGTTAAAACATTGCCAAAGATTGAAATGTTTTTACCTATGAATTCAATGTAAAATTAATGTTAATGACATAAATTATATTTAATTGTAAAAATATATTCTATTTATAATTTAAAACCATTCAATATTATAATTTAACTATATAAATTATTATGATGAAAAAAATTGTTTTTAATTAATATATAGCGTGTTTTTACTATTCATTAAAATATGAAAGTTGTCAGAATAATATGAAAAATTTACCCAAAGTAAATTTTTATATCCTTATTCCAAAGAAGAATTTTATTTTGTTAAATTTAACTTATAAACATGTCAAAAACTAGATTTAAATTGGGTGCACCATCAAAAGGTGTCAAAACTGCACTTTTTGAATAATACATATTTTACCTGAAAATTTTATTTTGTTCTCATAACATGTTCTAGAAAATGTGTAAGATAATGTTATAAAATTAAAATTTTATTTAATACTATTCAAAAAAACTATTCCATAATAACAATGTATCGTTGTTTAGTGAAACCCGGTATTGCGTACTACACACGCTATCGAGGAAGGTCGTGATTGCGTGTTACGCAAGCCAAGCCAGTGTTGTGTGTAATGAAAGATTCCTTTGGTGTTGCGTATAACATAAGACATAAAAAAAATATTTCTCATAAAATCTAAGGGTGTTACAATGATCAATAACGATGGTGAATTTTTTATGAGATGGAATCCTCTTCTATAGAATACAATTTTATTTGAGGACTACATTGCTGATCAAGAATGGTTTTCACCATTTAAGTTGTTGCATTCACCTTCATTATTTCCTCTTGAGTTCTCCATCAAGATACTACTACTTGATTATATCTCTAATAATATCTTAATGAAATCACCAATTTGGTGGAATCAATTGGTGTGAGAGAGAATTTAAATAGAATATTATATTAACAGTATTAGGTATTATAGAAGAATGAATGAATAGAAGAAAAATACAATAAGAATAAAAAATAGTATAGAGGTGAAACTCTCTATGTCCTGGCCATTACCACAGATTATGCACAGTAGAATACTTTCCTAAAAATGATTTTTAGTCCCAATCTTTACCCCTACCATCTTATAAAGGATGATTTCTTTACTGGATGAATCTTTCTAGAGTTTATTATAGCTGGTATTAACATCTAGAACAACCAATTAACTATGTAGATGGAATACTACAATTAATAACTCACCAAAAAAACTTTTACAATTATTACAATTCTAATCCTTTCTAACCACCACACCCCTCAACCCCTCTCATAGTAGCACCAAGACCCAACATTAGCCCCTCCTTTTTTCATTCCTATCAATTAGCTTTGTGGATCACTATGCTAAATCTAAGAGTGAACAAAATTTTCCAACTCCCACTAGTATCTCTCTGAAACTCTTAGGACAAGGAAATATTCCCCTCCAATAAGAACAATACTAAATGAAATATCTCTAAAAATATTGTCTCTATTTCTAAAATAATAATATAAGCATTGCTCCAATGTAATTAAGAAAATCCCTCCATGAAATCATTCTCCATTGAAAACCTAAGACCCATTTGATTAGATGATTATTTGGATTATTCATAGTCATCTAGTACTCATACACAACCATCCAATCAATATAAGAAATAGTAAAATGTCAACCAGGCACCATTGACTCAACCAGTGGGTCCCTCCATGATTTCTATCAAATAAATACCCTAAGTGAGAAAGAATACACTCCTAACTTGGAAGCATGATGTGATCAAGAACCTCATTGGTATCTATATCCAACTCTCATTCATTTACATGATCCACCTATCAAAATAAATTAATTAAACCCTCATTGACACCCTAAATAGCCCTCTTGAGTTTGAAACCAAAGTATATACTACTGAATACTAGAGTAAATCGAGTATCAGGACTATCAGTCCAACATCTCCTTATATGGGATGAAGAGAGAACAATCATATGGGGCTACATATGCCCCCTCTATGTCTTGGGAAAGATAAATGGCATTGAAATCCACCACTAATTGGTCAATATTTTCTTTGGGATCAATATCATCCCAACCAAGATACTTTATAAGATGGTGGTATATAAAGACTGATCTAGAATCACCCAACCTAACAATTCATGGTTATGGAAAGAGTGAGCAGAATCTACTTGATAGGATCCAAATAAAGTACCACTTTAGTGATTTTGTATCTAATAATAAATTCATGGTTGTTTTGCAAGACACCACTTTCAATACATTACTGGGAAGGACTTGGCTTCTCTTCTATGCATATTTCTCTTCATCGTATCACTAGTGCGTCAAGTACTCCGTCAATGACCGATTAGGGTTTATTTACATTTATTATACTCTCTTTTATTCTTTTGAAGCTCTCTACCTTGATTCCATGTATTATAAAAGCGATGAAAAGCATCCCTATGTAAAAGGAACCAAGTGTGTAAATGATCCTAATGAGTTGAAAATTTCTTCAAAATACGCCTAAGATGACTTAAAGACTAGTATTCTTCTTTTGATCCATTATTTAGAAGAACAACTAAATTTCCCTTAGAGTTGTTGATAGTTTTTATTTGTGTTCAATCATGGTTGAGAATCATTGGAAGTTGTTGAGGTATTATTTCAAGCTATGAGGAATGTTATTGAGATGTTTTGAGATGATCTATGGACAATTCAAGACATTATATGAGTGTTATCTACATTCTATAATTCTTGTATTGGATGTTGAATATTTGGATAAGTAAATAATCTTATGGGTGTCACGTAAGAAATTATGGTAACCACATATGAAATTTGGTAACCCATATAAGAAGATTGATCTACATGTAATATAATTGATCTAGGTGTATGATATTCATGTAGTATGTATTAAATTTTTGACCATGTGAGAAAATTTATATACACATAATAGAATTTAGTTATGTGTACGATATTTATGTTGCACATAATAAATTTGTGACCCTGTAAGAATATTGATCTATATGTAAGATAATTGAGTTATGTGTTAGATATTTATGTCATATTTAGGGAAACGAAAGTCATAAATACTCAAAAAAAACTTGGAAGAAGTTTACTAATCAAATATCGGATCAAAAGGCTGAAAATAAGAACAAAATTTAGAAAAGGATAGGGTTTCACATAGCATCATAAGTGCTCCATGAAGCATTTATTGCCTTTTTACTCCTAGGAAGCACTTTAGTTTGTGGTGTTGAGGAATTAATTTTGGGATTTTCATGAAGTTTTTCATTTATAGTGGGAAGTTTTTATTTTTTGGATTTTCATGTAGCACATAACCATCATTTACAGTGTGAAGGTGGTAATTTTGGAGGCTCTGCATAGTACTCTATGGTTTCCCTAGTTCATGTATAAGTCATTTTCATGAACAATATGAAACCGCATACTCTCTATGTGGCCACCCAATTATATAAGAGGTTACACAACACCACCACCTATAACTTTTTCAAATAGAACATGAAGATAGGAGACAATGAGACCCTCAAATAGAGACTTGCATTTTAGAAAACTCTGATGAAGATATCTCTCTTCCTTCATGGGGAAAATTTAGGGAAATATTTTTCATGTAATCTAAACTCCTCCATGAAGTGACCCCACAAAATTACTTTGTACAGGTTCCTAGTTTAGAAATATTTTCAAGGAAAACTTAAATAATTCCCTTCAAATTCCAAACCCACTTCACATAGCACATACCCCAATGTGAATTGGAGGGTTTCAGAGGCACCCACTACCATATCCCTAGAAATACCAATTCATGTAGAATTTAGACCCACATTGAAATATCATGGAGAACCCAAGTAATAGAAAATTAAAACTCATCTTTGTCCCATTATTAGCCAAATTCACCCACTTGGGTCATGTCAACTCAAATGTCCTTAGTGAAACCTCTATGAAATGTTTGAAACCCTGAAAAGGATAGATCGTGACCTCTTCTAAAACTAACCCATAAATTTGATCAATCCATTTGGAACATCAGATAATCATATTTTTATCATTTATTCCCTTGATAGAAGGAGTCTTGAGAATTTTTTTCCAAGATAGATAGAACCCTAAAGGGAATCAAAATTCTGGATTCCATGGACAACGACAATCCTTATCGAAAGAAAACTAGAGAGTTCACTCCTGGTTCAACATACTCATCTCAAATCATGATTTAAATCAACAAGACATGTTCCCTTGGATTCCTTTTCTAGTATAAGACACAAGATGTCTCTCATTGATGATTTTATCACTCGAATACATCAATGATCTAGGAACACCCATATTAGAGTATCACACATAGGCTCCACTCATGAACACCCAGTTCCTGAGCAGTATTATTGAAAAGCTAATGTGTAAGCCCCAACTCATCCTCATGGATCCCGATCCTCCATGAATCTTGTTTAAAAATCCCATATTTCGTATAATCCAATCCTCATCAATGGGACATATATTGGAAATAATATTATTATATTGATTAATTAATTAATTTGATAACATTAATTTAATGAATCAATTTAACACATACATGAATTGATGTTTTAGCTTTCACATATTCACTAATTAATGTATTAATTCTTCAAATGTTTCACATTAATGGATATTTAATATTTAATCTTTTAATTAATTGATTCATGATGTATTGGATCATTTATTATAGTCAATTAAATGTCCCTATTATCAACTAGTATTTCCTATTTAAATAGTTCCTCTATCTAGTGGTTGATACGGTGTGGTGTGTGTGAAACTTTTTGGAAGTCTTACTAAAAAGTGATTATTATTCAATCATTTGTACATATTTTATTTAATTTATTATTATTATTAAATAAGTAAGAATCATGGATTTCATAGCGGTGATTGATATGAAAATTCTTCAAAAAACCATTGAAGTATTATAGATATGAATCCAACACACAAATTATAGGTACATGCCATTTTTATTGTGTACTATTTTTATTATATAACATTTTATAATTTTATATTTTGAATCCTTGATTAATTTGGGTTAATCCATAATATAATTTTCTAACAATTTGTATCATATCCAACAAGGATTAATATATAATTTATGTCTTTTTTATTTGATTTGATTCTCCAAATTTTTTTCAACAAAATTTTGTTTCTTTTATATTGTTTGAAAATCACAATTATCGTCACACATGAATAAATTTTTAATCATTTTATCATGTGTGACATATCATGTAGTGAAAATCAAATATGTGTGTGTGTGTTTGTGTGTGTATTATTTCATCAATTTGTGATATTGATAAAAATAATGAATTATATTTTCTTCTAGAATTCATTATGTGTATTATAATAATCAGTTTTTAGATATATACAAAATTTCTTGGCTATTTAATTCCATGCGAGAATACCAATTATAAATTTTTTTTGTCCATATATCCTTCATTGAAATCCATAATTCATCTTCTAAATTGTTGCAATAATTTATTTTTCATATAATTACACACAATTCAAGATGGGTTATACTTATATGAAAAATTTTAGTTTTCAGTTCATGGATTTTGAAATATTTTCAAAGCTTACAAAATTTATTTTCAATATAATCAATTTCAAAAACAATTATCATGGGAAAAAATTATTTGAAATATTTTATTTATTGAAAACATGTTTATAAAATATTTTCTTTTGTGATATAAAATCTTTGAAATTATTCCTTATATAAATATGTGGTTTAATTACCCATATTTTTATACATATAATTTTGTGATATATATTTTTTAATTATGAACTCACTCATCATGGGAATAATTAAGAAAAAATTTGTATATGATAAGTTTTGTTATATGTGACTGTATTGGATTAATAATAAATACATCCTATCGGTATATTATTATCATTGTAATTTTCTATTGATATGATGTATTTTTAATTTAAAATTATGACATTTTTTAATTAATACCCTATCAATGTTAAATTTAGGGTGACATAAGATTTTTATATCATGTCATTATAATTTTATAATTTTTGTCTATATCAAAAATATCCTATCGATATTATATTTTTTATGACATAAAATTCATACGTCATAATTTTTTAATTTTATTTCGAATTAAGACCATTGTTAATATTATTATATTTTTTCATTCATTATAATTTATATTAAGATCAAATACCCATCTGTGTTATATTCTATATGGAATAAAAATAATACATATTAATAATAGAATTTATTTATTATGACATGGGATACTTATTATAATGATGATGATGTTGATGTATATGTGGTTTTTTAATTTATATTGATATTAAATACTTTATAATTATTATATTTTTGGGTGACATTAAAATCATAAATAAACACATTATAATTTTATATTTTGATACCCTTATGGAGGATCATAATAAATATTTAACAAAAATATTTTTTCATTTAGAATCATTTATTTTGACTGCATAAATATTTATGCATATTAAATAATTATTCTGTTAAATAATTGTATCCACATCATTGCATATTTCAGTCAAAATATCAATTGATATTATTTTTATAGTGCTGTAATTAATCCTTGGATATTAATTTGGGTTCAAGGAGAATTATTTAGAATGGGGAATTTGTTTCAATACTAGTGGGGGAAATTTTATTTTTTGCATGTCAATGACATACTTATGGAAAATAATTATGTTAAACATTTGGATGAGAAAAAATTATTGACCACTTTGATATGAAAGGAATTGGGGATGATTTTTGGATTTATTAAGCATCCAAATGCATTTTGATGGGTCATGTGGTATTCTTCTTTTGTCTCAAATAGGATTTATTGAAAATATATTAAAGATGCCTGACAAAAGTTATTTCTCCACAAACACTACAAAATTTTTTTAATGATATAAATGAGATATAAAAATGTCTCATATGATTACTATATTAGAAATTTTAATTATGCACATTTTTGTATTTTTCATGATATTAATTTTTTTGTTAATGTTTCAGGGTTATACATGAGTATTATGAAATGATTTTTTTAGAAAGTAGTGGAATATTTCTTCAAATAATTTCAGGTCACTAAAAATTGTATTTTGACCTATAGGAAGTATAATCAACTTTTTATTTTTTGTTTTTTTACTCTGGTTTTTTTGGGTGCCCTGATGACTGAAAACCTACTTCTGGATTTTTTTGCAATGGTAGGAAATACTATTTCATGGAGGAGATTCAAATGGATACTATTAGTCACTTCAACCTTGAAATTATATTATCTTTCTTATTATGAGGATAAACTTATTTGAAAACATACTAAGTCCACTTGTGATATATTGTGACAATATTTATTCTAGGAAAATGTCTTTAAAAAACCAGCACAAATGATTCTTGTTCAACATATTTTGATATAAAATTCATGGTTAGAGTATTTCACTCGAATTGATCATATATCTATAATGAATATATTAGCTGACCCACTAAACAAAGACTTAACAATTTGGGTTTATCAAAATCATATGGATTTGGTTAAGTTCCTTTGATGTATTGGGTTAGTGGGAGTTTAAAACTCTCTATAAATTCATTTCTTATTTAAGAGATATTTTGTAATGAATCCATTTTGAATATTATATCTCTTGATGCATTTTTTGGTTCTTAGAACACTATTATAATTACATATATTGGTAAATTTAATTATGTAATTTTTAATCTATTTTTTTGTATGAGTATTAACACATGTGTGAATAATGTCTCTATCAGATATTATTTCTACATTCATGCCATACTTTGGATTGTAATGTGATTTGTTTTAATTGATACATGTGTTTGTTTTAGTTAATTAATAAAATACAAGTGGGAGAATGATGGAAATAAAATTTTGATATTAATTAATTAATTAATTAATTTTATAATATTAATTTAATGTATCAATTAAATGCATCAATTTAACACATACATGAATTGATGTTTCTACTTCTACTTATTCCTAAATTTATGTATTGATGATTCATATTCCACACACATTCATGGATATTTTATATTTAATTTTTAAATTATGTTATTCATGATGGATTGGATCATTTATTATTGTAAATGAATGGTTCTTATTCTCATCTAGTATTTCCTTTTTAAATCATTGATCCATGTAGTGGATGATATAATGTAGAGTGTGTGTGAAAGTTTTTGTAAGGATTACTAGAAAAAGATTAATAAACCTTTATTTTTACATCTTTTATTTATTTTTCTATTATTTTCAAAGAAATAAGTGTCTTGTATTTGACATCGGTGAATGATATACAAAGTATTCAACAAACCATTTAAGTATTGGAGATATGGATCCAACACACAAATGACACACCATTATTACTGTGTACTATTTTTATTCTCTAACATGTCATAATCTTAAATTTTTAATCTTTGATTAATTTAGGTTAATCCGTAATATAAATTTCTACCATCATATTACCAAAAATCCCAATTACACTCCCTCTTATCTTGTTATTAACAAGAAATATGAACCAAAAAGTTTGTCCCATGAATAAGACTCAAACTCTTACACATAGGGCCATATCCCTCATGCATCCATTAATCCTTATGTTGAATCATTAACCAATAGGATGTAGACACACAAAGGTAAAACATAATCATGTGTATGACTCACACATTCCCTCCTAGTTCTAGAGAAACATCATGGTAATCCTATAAGTAAACCTCAAATCATCCCCAAAGGGCCCTATCCATTGTAAATCCTACTCAAATGGACATATTCTATACATGCACCCCCTCATGTGGACATATTCCTTATAATTATAACCACACCCTCTCATTTTTAATTACCAAAAAACATGTTAAACCATATAGGGAAACCCCAATTCATAATACACACTCAATCCTATGTTTTCACCACTTTCATGGCACAAATGTATTTACTATATAATTTAAAACATCACAGTATGGTCCTATCACATGAACTTAAACTACACACCTCAATCTATATGGGATTTGATTCATTTTTACCAAGATATATAGGATGCCTCATTATGGTTAAAACCTAACATCATGACCACGTAAATTCTTCCTCACTAAGCCATATTCCAAGTAATCTCAGACATTATTTAACAAAAGATTTATCCCCAAGTGAGTCATCCTCTTTTATTCATATCCTACTCTGTGGGATATATCCCCAAAAGCCCAATCAATCAACTTTTTGGTCCATGTTCCTAATGAAATCAGTCCCAAACTTGAAGGCTCATATCACCCTATTCTATCACCAAATTCATCTTTATAGGCCCATATTCCCTTTGAAATCAACCATAAAGGGTCACTTAGGCAAAATTCCCATGCCAACCATTTCTAGGAACATTTTCCCTAGTATTCAACTTGTCATGGATTCATAACCTTAAAAAGAACTGTGATGGTCCTTGTCACAAGAACATAAAAGTTATGACATGTCCCATTATAAAAAATCAAACCATGTGGGTTTTTGTTCTCTTCATAGTGATATGTAGGAATCCATTATTATGGGAATGATCACAGCACCATAAATACCTACTTCCTTCCTTGGTGGTGATAAAATCTAGAGAACCAAACTTTGTAGCTTTAAATCATAGAACTCTAAAACTATTTCTCACTATATAATATGAACAATATAGAGAACCTATGATACATACAGATGATACCATATCAAGAGAACCTTTGATATATATATTTTTTCACATTGACGAGAGACCTATGATATGTAAAAAAAAGTTCACATTAATGTGTTGTTTTGTTCCACCAATAGAACTGGGGAAATTTTTCCCTCATAGGGATTTGGAAAGGATTCACAAATATAAATTAAACCTATAAGAGAGTCTCAAAGTAGGCAATAATTGCCCCCTAACATGGCATAAATGATCCTGAACTCCCATCCTCTTGACCAATTTTCATTCAAAGGTGAGACCAGAAAAGTCCTAGTGCTTGCCTGCCATTTTAAAGTAGGTTTTCATTAATTTAAAACACCACGATAGAGTATCATCGGATATCGCCATCAGAAACAAAATATTGAACCCAACATCAATACTTTAACCATTAATGTGATCGGTGGAAAATGATCCTACTTGTGATGACACGTAAATGAGTTTTCTTATTTTTTTTAATCCTTTTCAGGACATTCATAATAAGATACCCATTTGATCCAAGTTAATTGCATCCTAAAAAATTTAGTCATATATCACAGCTTCTATAAAAGTTGCATCCTCAACAACTAAATAACAATGTCACCCACTCATCTACTATAATACCAGGTGATAAGCATGCCTATCTAAAAGTACCATATAAATGGAACTATCCTAAATTTTAAGGACACACATGAAGCCCTCCAATATATGAGGCCCCATAGACCTCTTACTCAACGATGGGTTATGAGGGAGTATGTCTCACCCGCAACCATCTCCAATCATTTTAGGAGCCTCTACATGGAACACAATAATGTATTACTATTTTATTTTTTGAAGCTTAATAATGAGGTCAATTTAAGCTTAACAGCTACTTAAAATGCACCCAAGAGTTCTATTTCTAACCTACATATCCACCAGCATCATGCAACTCCAACTCCTCAACAACATGCCAAGGACACTTCCCTGGAAGTCTCTACCCTGGCCACCTAGACCCGTGAATATAGAAGATCCTTCCAAGGGTGGAAAACCAACGAATATAGGCAGAATACTCATATTAATTTATTTATTTAATAATTACTCCAAAATAATCTAGTAGAAACTATTAAGAATTCCAATGTTCTTATTGACACTCAAAAAGTCTACCAACATACTTTGGTAGCATCAGAGAAACTATATTGACATATCTCGACATCCAAAAAGGCATAGTTCTATATCCCTTACCCTATATATGAATCTTTTCATAATATCCTGATAGTGAAAGGATTTCAAAAATGGTATTATACTTTCATTCCAAAAAATGTAAGCCTGTCATCATATTTGGAGGCTATGGAGAAGCAAGAATATATTCCTACTTATATAGTGAAAAGTTGTCAGAATATTCTGGAAACAACAGTGGAAGATATCCATTGGTATATTCTGATGACCCATTGAGTACAGACATACATTCATATTCATATGAGTAGTGTGATTCATCACCATACTCTGAAAACCATTCAAGAGTGGGCCCACATTCCCAATCAAGTCTAGAATGAATGTAGGTATATTCTGATGGGAACATAAGTATAGGTTCATAAACATGAACCCATTGAAAGTATTCTTTTGTATACTCTAGTTAAAACCAAGAGAGTTAAGGTACTAGGCACACAGCGGAAGCCCCAAAATTGGGTTTTTAAAAACAATCACTTACTAATGACATGAACCTACCGACTTCAGTGAATCACTATCCGGTTACTTCCTCAAGATCACACGTGAAAGAGATTAAGCATAATATTAAAATCATAAAATACCTGGTTTAGATTTGAAGTCATGCATGACGTATTCTCCTCATTGGTGATCCTTTCTCGAAGAATTGAAATGTGAATTCTTCTAGATCATCCAAACACACTTCAAGAAACTATTGTACCACTAATTTCCAAATTCCATGTGCTAGTGCGGAGATCCAACGACACCTTCGATGCTCTAATGATCACTACATCACCTTGCTTTTGATGCCTATGAGAGAGCTTGATCTGAGCTTCTAGATCTAGAGCCTATCTCTGTAGATTGTGGGAGAGATATTAAGAGATATAATGTATATTAATAGTCGTAAGTAAATTACTATCTTCTTTGATTTATAGGGTGTTAAGAAAATACTTTGTAATGCCTTCTTAGCCCTTGAATAATTAACACTCTATTAAAATAATATTTTTACAACTAAATTGATTCATAAATATAATTTATTATTATGGTAAATTTTCTGTAATATAATAAATATATTAAATTATAATAATTGATTCATTAACTCAACTCTTTATTCCCACAAATATTAAATTTACCCATAATATTAATATATGTTCAATTAATATTTTTCATGTATTTACTCCAAACTTTTAAATACATTTAGTAAATAAATTCAATGTCTATTATTCTTAACTTGAATAATATTAATTTTTTTATTTCATTGGTGATCGTATCTCCTTGGAAAAATCTCGAACCAAAGTGGTGGGGTCCACTATGTCTAATATACCTATTCACCTGAATATGTCATATTCTTGAATATTCTATCATGTGTGAACCTCTAGGCCCTTATCTCGATTTTAGTGAATATTATTCATAGACCAAGAGTGGGATCTAGAAACCCATCATAGCCCTTAAAGAGATAAGTATTGTCGCAGAATCAACAACCAACCTACGAACATGTACATTTTAATATAATATCTTTGTCTTTAATATCTCATAAAGTATGATACACACACATGTCATCACCCATTTATTTATTTATTATTTGTTGATCTAACTGGATGGATTTACCCTCAACTACCATGGCCATGGTCTTATAAAGGTACTACCATCCTGATCAATGTGGCATGTGAAATATAACTTCCTTAACCTAGAAGTGACAAATTCTTTCTTAACCATTCAACCAATGTGATTCCACCAATGATGCACCCAACACAAACTACCTCACCATGATTTCAATATCATTTTTTTGCCTTGCATCAAAGTATGTGATCAAATGACACACATTGGAAATGATCTCAAGTATGGAGACCATAAAAAATCTCCATAGATAGGAACATCCAATCACACCTAAAACATGCAGTGTTTCTATTTTTGGGTTCATCCACATGATCTCACTACTAGATATCACCAAGTGCAAGCTTCATGAGAAGAATTCTCAATGCTTATGAGCCCCCAACACTTGATAGTCAAACATCTACTGTATCCACTCATTAAGATGTATCTAGACCATAGGACCTTTGTTTAAGATTAATTCCATAGTATCTCAAGGTTATCATTATATCTTGGCATCTGTTATAACCTTTTCATTCTATAATAGATCTATGGAAATTACTATTAAATAGTGGATGTAAAATTATCTACACTATAATAATATGAATAAATCATGTATATCTAACTATACTCATGATATTGTAATCAAAATGTACTATATAGTTGGTTCTAGGGAACCCACTATTACTACACTCCTACTTTCACTATATCCAACTTATTAACAAACCTTTTTAGCTCTCATGTAATAAAGATCATGTTTCTGCTAAGTCACGGTTGTAGTTGATGGGCCTACCACGATTCTCCCACATGGAATTTCTACTATATGTGACCTCATCTCCTTGAGTAAAAAAGCTTCTAAAGAGATGGTATCCCTAGGTATATCCTTTTTTTCACTATCATAACTTGGAATCTTGGTTAGTAAGAATATCATAATTTACATTATGATAATCCTTTTCTTACTAAGTTTGATTCCAAGAATAGGAAAAAATTGTTGTGCTTACATGCTTCTTAGTTGCCTATGAAGCTGTAACGTACTCAATGTTCTTAGGTATGGATACCACTCCATTATATGATCTTTTTTCACTAATTACATTAGTATAACTGTAATACTAAATCACATGGATCTAAAGGAGACTAGTTTATGTCCCCTAAAAACTAATATCCTTTCTTCTCCACTCACCAGGTATATATCTTCTATACTTTCCAAAGTAAAAATAGATAGTTATGACTTCTTCACTTGAAGTGCTCATGGATATTACTAATATTATCCCACTATAAAGTATATCTTGGAAATATAAACTCTTGTACGTATCATGGAATACATGATTGACCCATCTCTTAAGCATATATATTTTAACTCACCATTTTAATCGCCCCCCATGTGCCGAACATGTGAACTTGGAGAGATCTATCAAGTGTGACATTTTCAAAAATTCCTCTCTTGAATTGTTTTGGGTTTTATTTTTCTATATCATTCTATTATATGTATGATTGACTAGGTCTAACCAACCATTTTAGATCTACATTTGTAGATCATGTTCCCTAGAACATAGGTTGATTCTTTAAATCAATCTCTAGAGAATAATTTTCTTCTTGGACTTAACTAACTATAAGACCAATATCTATTTTCCATATGTGGCCAAACATATTTTATTAGAAAAAGTTGGCTCTCCCACTATCCTCTGGTAGAAAATGGAAAACATTTATGACAAATGTATATTCTATGATGCCTTTTCTTACTTTAATCTAAAATCGGAAATTAGTATCTTGCAACCATTACTGTCATTTTTGTAATGTGATTGTCCCTTTATAGTTGTGTCGTAATGACCCCTTACACAATTGATATTCATGAAATCCAATGCTAAATAATATTATTACAAAAATTAGCTATAAAAAGTAAAATTAAAATGGATTTAGGCATATCTACTTAGTATAATCAATCGATCCTTATTGGTACTACACTTGTACCATCCATGTATAATTTCATTTTAATACCCATTGAAGTATTCAAAATAATAATCCCATTTTTTCTTTGATACATGGAATACATTATTGAATTTTAATTGTTCTTCACAATCTTTTATAATTTCTATATACCGATTTTCTTATAGGAAATATTATTCTCAATGAATTATGGATCACCGACTGTTGTGAAACAAAAACCATTATGATGGTTTTAACCTTCCTACATAGTATGTGTCTTTGGAACACTCACGTTCCACATGTGATTGTGGAACTAGTTCATATTCTAACTAATGTGCACATATGTCATTGACTAAAACCAACTCAATCATACTCCCACTATCTCAAAAGAGATGTTCACCCTGATATAGAAATATAGTCATTAAATTTGACTATATCTTTTATATCTTAGGGATTTATGTAATATTCTAAACACCCATTAGGATAGTTACTTTCAATGCACTATGTGTTTTTTTTATGATTTTTTTTATATCCTAGCAAACTCTTTGTATCTAAACACATGTCCTTATGACCTAATGAATTTCCATCATAATTAAACTATTATGATATCCATTATTCATTATAGTTTTGATTGTAGTTATGGGATATCTATGTTATTTTAAAATTACCTCATGAAATATAATGGAAGTTTCTGAAAGTTGAAACATTGATTCTTCTTACATCATAACTCTGATGTATAAAATGTGCTTTTATGAATTACTCCACGCTACATTTTTTTTATCAATAAATGTTTGGTCAAGATATTATTTAGCATTTCAGCCCAAAGAAACTCATATCTTCTAACCATGCATATATCATACTTCACTTTATCATTCATTAATTACTCAAAGGAATATTATGAAGTATATATACCTCTATCTTACCCTTAGAATAGTTTGCATTCTCAAATTGAAGTAATTCTAAAATCTTTATGGCATACCTTTATTTCTAAAGGTTTCTTTGTCCAAACTAAATATGTCAATAACACTAAATATGTTTAGCTTTATGGAGCCTAAATTATATACTAGGTATATTCTTGATTTCCACTTTATTTTTTATTGACAAAAAATTATTTGTCCATAACTTTGTAATTAAGACTTACATATTATATTCATCACGTGTTGCCTATGATTCATGTTTTACTGAACTATTGGTTGAGTATTAAACACTAAAAACAACATTCATTCTAGATCATGGAATAATGTCTCATTGTTTCCAAAGGACATGTGAGATAAATTTTTTGGTTATGGTCAATAAAATCCCTATATGAATCATTTTTCTTGGAAATTTGAAGTCATGTACTTCTCACCACTGACATAGGAATCACCCTTTCTCAGCTTCTTGGAGAATACACCTAACTTGTAGTAATGTTTCTATACTCTCTTGGTTACCTTATTTAAATACACATATGTGATAGTCATATAGTAGTAAATACCCAAGAAGTAATATTGGAACATTACATTTTACTTTCATGAATATACCTAAAGAATCAGTAACTTGATTCTTTAATTCAGTTAATTTAATTTAATCACCCGTTGTTTAATTTTATGATTTTCAAAGCAAATAACCTCTATTAATACCTCTTTCATTGAATTACATTGCAAATGTGATTATGGAAATACTTTTCATTGGCCTTTTTGTCCTACCTTTCAATTTGTTTTCCATAAGAATAACAGATTAATCTATCTTTTATATTCTTATTTATTTTGCTATCCTTACATAAATAGGTGATGAACCATTTACAAAATAATGTCTATTTTTAACCTAAAATGAGACTTGATTAAATAGGTGAAATGATATTAGAAAATGGTCCATTGAAATATCATGATCCATATTACAATTTACGCATGATAGTGTAATCATCTCCTTATTCATATCTTTCTTTACTTTCTCCTCGCAGACTTCTCGGAGACAAGACCACATGTTATATCATACAATTCATTATGTTGTGATCGCAACTAGAATCAGAAATTGATGATTGAATAATGACATGACCATAATATTCTTTATATATGAGTGTCCTATAAGAAATTTCTCACCCTCACTTCTTGAGGTGACTTAGCAGGTGTTGGGGACACTGGCACCTTGAGTTTCCTATCTCTTAGTATTTTGTACAAACACTGGTATTACTATTGGAAACTCGTATTAGTGAAGACATTTACTTTTTCCATTATTTATCACAGTTATTTATTGTTCTATAACTTTCTATTTTCTATAAAAGTTGATTTTATCATACTATTACTTTTATCATGATTATCATCTTAGACATTTTGATTAATTACTTAAATCATTAAATGTCTCCCACTATTTTATCAAATTATAGGAACCCTCTGTGCTACAATCTAAATACTCTATCGCTTGAGTATTTTAGTGGAATGGATCCTTGAACCTCTCCACATAGTCTTTAATCTATGTCTATGTCGCTACTTGGAAGGTTCAAGGTAGTATTTTGACAAGACAACCATATTAACTCATGGTTCCTTGATCTATTGAGTGAAGTTCTAACTTTTAAAATCATTACTTGTTTTACTCAATGATTTCCTCTAAAATTATAGAAAGTTAGATATGGATAATCCTTACTACAAATTTAGTAAATTAAACCCACTACTCTCATAAGAACTCCCTAGTAGTAAGAGGCACCCTCACTTATGGCATGACTGGCACCCCAACACCTAGTTTTGTCCAAATTTTAATGATGGAAGGTGGTTTAGACTTAATATTTCTTTGAGGCTTTTTGTGCTATTAATGTGATGAAAGAAATTTTTTTCTATCTTATTAGCATGTACTATGTTATCACATTCACAACTGACCATGATATTAATAGAAAACTCATCGCGTCACATATTCATTTTTTATGCATGTTTGTTTATTATTCTATGTGATCGTGATTAAAATACACATTCATAAAATAATAAACCATGAAAAATAAAATGATGACCTGGTCAGGATACAATTTTAATAGTTGATCCATTAAGTGAATAATGGATCAACCTAGACCCTATGGGTTATACCTTGAGGTGTGTCGCTTGTGACTTGAATTACAGCGCCTTCCCATCTAATGCATCTAACTCCTATCTGGTACATCTTGATAACTTGTAGAAAAGTGTGTCACTACTCATCTTGTCATTATACAATATTACTCTCTCACGGGAAAGGGGAAATGGGGAGTTTAAAATATAACAATGAATTGGACATGCAGGCCCTTATACATATAATGATGCTGAGACGACACACAAATCACTTTTTAATTCAAACTAATTATTACAAAACCATGCAATAATTAAATAATTAAATAAAATAAACACCAGACATACATTGGTTAGTCTTAGGATCATTATCAGTCTATATTAATTAACACACATATTTAAAATTAAAAGGAGAAATAAAAATTAAACTTTCTTTAAATTATACTCAAGGGAGTGTTATTGAATTAAAAAATCACTCATAATTTTAATTAAATAAATAGAGCGTTCTATCTCATTAATTAATTTAATTTTAAAACCAAAAATAATAATTTATTTATTTATTTTTAATACCAAATTAAATTAATTTATTCTAAAAATAATAAAACCAAAAATTAATATTTAATTAATTTAATTTTCAACTGAAATTAAATTAATTAATTTAATTAATTTTTTATTATACTAAAAAAATATGGGGCCCCAAAAATAACCCGAGCAATGCCTATGAGGATTGGTCCAAACTCACATAGACCCATTATAGTCTATTCTAACCTCGTGTATGGGTGTTCTCGGCTAGGAAGGTTCACTCACACCCGTTCTGGGTTGGCCAAACCCACACAGGGTCGTTTCGGGATGAATCAGACCAAGATGGGCTTACCTATCCAATTATGGTGTAATAAGGGTCTCATGTGGTAGGGATGGATAGAAGGGAACCCTTCTACTTCCAGGATCTAGGCCAGGGGACTCGGTAACAATCATGTTGTTCCCTGTATAGGGGAGGCATGTCGTGAAGGGATGCCAAGTGCCTGGTGATGGTTGGACCGGGGCTGATCGAGCTGGCTCTAGGTAGAAGATCATACGGTCGGAGGTTCCACCGTGAAGGAGACCAATCCATCCAGATCTTGCGGACAATGGTCATAGCACACCGGGTTCTAGGAGTGTTTGACCATGGGAGTTAAAGGCTGAGGTGCACCAGGTTGATACATTGGATGATGTGAGGGAAACCAAGTGGGGCGGGTTTCGATCAAGGCGGAGGCCCGTGACATGGGTGTCTCAGAGTATAGTGGCTGAGTATGGACGATCAGGGAGAGTGTGTCACTAGAGAGGGAGCTGGTCAGGACCTCTACGGGGTGGCGTGGGTGAAGGGGTTCATCTAGGAGGGATTGATGGCCTACGAGGGACTCGCATGTGGCTAGGAAGTCTCGTGCCATGAAGAAAGAAACCATCACCCAGATCTGGGCCGGCGGAGAGTATGGAGTCGTGGTAGATGAGGAGTGGCCTACAGGGGTTGTGTTTCCCTGATTTGGGTGGAAATGGGAGAAGTCCATGGCATCCTGGGTCGTGGCCGGTTTTGGGTTTCGACTTGTTTAGGTTGTGTTGGGTAGTAGTCTTTACGTGATCTACAGTGGTGTCACACTATGGTGTCAGGATCGATTTCTTCATGCCCTAGGTCTCCTAGTCCCAACACATAGACCCTTATCGGGTTCCATCCTAAAACCCATGGTGATAGAAGTAATTTCCCATTCAAGCTTATATGTGAGCCACTATCCTTTATGGAAACTGATGTGGGATTGGGTTTGCACCCAACAATCCTCCCCTCAAACCAAAGACCACACAATTTGGCCTCCCCTTCAATGATACTGCATCAGATCCAACCATCTTACACCGCCATTTTCTCATCACCGGGACTCACCACCTTACCACCATTTATCAGGAAGACTTTTGACACAAGGCACCATGGATTCACATGCTTCAAATGAGAAACCACTATCATTGAAAAACTGGTTTGGAGAATACTACCCCCTATATCACACATGGGCTGCACCATGCCTCTGATACCACTTGTCAAGATTGATTTCCTCCATCCCTAGGTCTCCCAAGATCAACACATAGACCCTTATGGGATTCCATCCTAAAAGCCATGGGTGATAGGAGGAATTTCCCATTCAAGATTATATGTGAGCCACCATCCTTTGTGGAAACCAATGTGGGATTGGGTTTGCACCCAACACGTAGGTGGAACCAGCCTGTTAGGGAGGAAGGTGGCATGCTTCTTGGGAGCTAGCGGGTTAGGCGGCCGGATTGGAAAGGGTAGGGCACACGCAAATAGTGGCTTGGGGTGTAAGAGGAAAATGCATAGAGGAAAGGGTTGTTGTAGTTATGTGGGTCCGACCAAGTGCGGGACAGCTTTACCATGAGTAATAAGGGACCAGGGTGGTCCCTCCTATAGAAACACCACCAACCCCATTATTGAGTTTTTTTAGTTTGGCTTCACGTAGACTATTTTTTCTTTACTTGGTTATTCCTAAACATTCTCAGCCTATGAAATAGTCTTGATAAAACTTTTAAAATCAAACCAGTGGAAAAATGATTTTTCTAATAAACACTATTATGGTGGTCATTATCTAGTCAGAATTAGTTTTTACTGATATCTGCTGGTACAAATGAACATATAAAATATATATATGTTCTTAAAAAAACATGCATGAGTAAAACAATTGAAAATATTATTTCAATCCTAACATGAAATTTCAAATGACTACAGGCTGGACATCTATTCATATTCAAACATTTTCAGCGTTGTTGGGATTGTAAAGATGCCCTCTATTTTATTTTATAAAAATTTAACCTTTTTGATTAAATTATTTGTGCATTCCTTTGATACAAATTGAAGGTATCGGGCATGAAGCAAAATCCCTAAAATGGGTTTTTTAAAAATTTCACTAATGAACAACGTGAAACTGTCGACATTGGTGAATCAATGTCTGATTACTTCCTCATGATCACACGTGAAAGATATTAAGCACAATATTGAAAGCGTAAAATATTTGGTTTAGATCTGAATCCATGCACAATGTCTGCTTATATTCAGTGATCACTGCTCCGAGAATTCGAATCTGAATTCTTCTAGATCATCCACACACACTTTAAGAAATTTTGGGAGCACCGATCATCAAATTTTGGGTACTAGTGCAGAGATCCGACAATTGCTTAAATGCTCTGACAATCACAACATCACCTTGCATGAAATACCTAAGAGAGAGCTCGATCCAAGATCTGAATCCAGAGCCTCTCCCTCTCTAGATTGTGGGATAGAGATGGAGAGATATAATGACTATGAATAGTGGTAAGTAAATTCATCTCTTCTTCTATTTATAGGGTGTCAATAAAATAATTGGTAATTCCTTCCTGGACCACGAAGAATTAACACTCTATATAAAAAATATTTTGACTACTAAACTAAGTTATAAATATCATTTATTATTATTATTATCGCTTTCCTATAATATAGTAAATATATTACATGATAATAATTGATTCATTAACATGACTCTTCATTCCCAAAATATTTAAATGAACCCTAAATACTAATATTCATTCAATTAATATTTTCCATGTTTTAACTAAAAACATGTAAATACATTTAATAAATAAATTTAAGGTCCATTATTCTTAACTTGAATAATATGAATGTATTTATTTCATTTGTGATCTTATATCCTTGGACCAATCTTGGACCCTAGTGGTGGGGTCCACCATATTTAATATACCTATTCAACTGAATAGGGATGATTTTTCAATACGCTATTGTGTGTGACCCTCTAGGTCCTTCTCTCAATAGAAGTGAATACTATTCACAAAACAATAGTGGGATCTAGAAACCCATCATTGCCCCTAAAGTAATAAGGATTTTCAAAACAGTGGAATCCAACTTACGAACACATATTGTGTAATAAAATATATTTTTATTTAATATCTCATAATGTAGGACTCACACCCTTGTCATTTCCATTTTCTTAATTTATTATTTATTGATCTTACTGGATGGATTTACCCTTGACTTCCATGTCCATGGTCTTATGAAGGTACTACCATCCTGAACAACATGGCCTAAGATATATAAATTCTATAACTTGGAAGTGAAAAATTATTTATTGACCATTCAACCAATATCTTTCCACCAATGACGCACCCAAAAAAAACTTCCTTTCCATGATTTCAATATCATGGTTTTTGCCTTTCATCAATGTACGTGATCAAATGAAACACATTGGAAATGATCTCAAGTGAAGACACCATTACACATATCCATAGTGTAACACCCTAAGGTTTTAAAAAAAATAAATGAAATGCACAAAACATTGTTTTAAGTACATATTTATAACTATCATTTAATCACAATTTTTCTTCTTTTATGTTTGGAATGTCAAAAAACAGTCATCTCCAATTGTGTTCAGTAAGGTATTTGGAGTCTGATGGAACCAACTTATTTTTATAGTGAATAGTAATATACCTTTATGAATAGTAATATGAATCGTAATATAAACCTAATGAATAGTAAATTTTATTATTATTTTATTTTCTTAAGGCTTTAAGATAATGACATCTTGGTTAATTTTTCAATGTGATATAAAAGTAGTTATAGAATTTAAATTGTTGATTTTTGAATTAAGTATGATTATATTTAAAAATTAATTAATAATATTTATAAAATTATATTAAAAAATTGGGTTCATTTATTAATTCTACATGTCAAAAAATTGTTGGGTTAATTTTTGGGATTTTTCTGAAACCGTTGAATTTTCAGTGAATTGTAAAATACAGTTTTATGTTTCAGTATGCTTAATGACATCATTAATGTTGTAATAATGATGTAATAATTCTGGTCGACTTGTATATAGTAAAATAAGATATTATTTTTCCCAATTAGCCAGTACCATGGGCAAATACCATGGTCAAGCCCATGGTTTTTCAAATACCACTAATGAGGTGTCCCTTGGAAATTATTAAAATATTCCCTTACTTTTTCTATAAATGTCAACCCATTCCTTTATTAAATTCATTCTCAATTCCTCCTCACTGAATATCTGGCCTCATTACCTCACTAGTAGTCCTCCCAAGGTGTCCTCAATCCCTCAAGGTCTCAACCTTCATGTTTTGGGTGTTACTCTACAAGGTAAGATAATTCTCAACTTCTTTCTTTTTTCCATTCAAGTTCTCTTTTACGTGGTATAACTTTCAAGTTTCCATACCATGTTCTTATTTTCATTTTATTATTTCTATATTATGTATTATTATTCATTTCTATATGGGTGATCCTTTTCCCCTCTCATTTTAATGTTTTGTAAAATCGTGTTGTATAGTCATTATGCTGCCAAATTTTCATCTCAAAATCTCTCTTTTTTAAAGAACTCTTATTATGTTATTATACTTTAATTTAAATTGCATTATGTTGGGATATATAATTACATATCCCCATTACTGTATATATTATTTATTAATAATGATATAACCACTTTTATCTCATCAAAATATTTTATGAATTTTTATGTAACGTCGTTAGGCTGCCAAATTTTCATAAGGGATTTCTAAACTATTCTTTCATTTCGAGTTCCTTTATTTTCGTATTTCCTAATATCCTATTACCTAATAGGCATTAAAACTCTAGAAATATATTATATTCTGAATTTTATCATGTTCATGGAAAACTAATCATCATTATTCTTCTCCTCTCCCACTTATTCAAGAAATAAAAACATTGTCTATGATGTGTCAAATTACCGACATCGTGGACACTGTGTTTCAAATTTGCATTAATTATTTCATGTATGGTCATGAAACCATATTTATTATTGAACCAGGTTATAATATATGTATTATATCTCATACATGGCTCTTTAACTCTTTTTTTACACATGGTTTTAATTTATAAAACAAAATGAGGTCGTTATTATCAAAGAACCACTAAAATGATCTAAATGAACATAATTGATGTTTTAACTTATGAATCATAATCATTTAAGAATTCATAATGATAAATGGAATAATTAATGGTTCTCAAAATATGTAACTACCATTTCATTTCAAATATGGTGTTTCAATTCCAATCGACAAGAGCATCCATCATGGACTGATCATGGAAAACATGTAAAGAAAGCACCCAAAACAATGGAAGGAACAAAATACTAATCATTATTGGTTGAAAGGATGTTATGAAATGATCATATAAGGTGTTATAAACATGAATATGTTTCTATTAGATGTTAAGTAAACTCTTTTAACTATTATACAAGAGGTTTAAACACATTTTATGTAAGAAGAACACAATGTATGGGAATTCTTAACCCAATTTCCATTCTTTGGGTTAACCTTCTTCTTTATTCATTATGTGGTATTAAGATTATTGGTGTGATAAATTTTGGTTTATATTATGTTTAACTATGTTTATTTACATTGTATACACATATACATTCCATTCTATTAATTCTCACTCCATTTATATTTTAAGGGACTTTCCTTTAAAAATATTTTTAAAACTCTCTTAAATAAATTTCAAAAGGATTGTTTTTTATATGTATGTAATGAGAGGTTTATACTTATTTAAAGATACTTTATTACCATGATATGTTCCTTGTACATTAATTATATTGTGTTAATCCCATTATAGCTCAATATATGTTGGGTTGATCCCATTATAGCTCAAGATATTTTGGGTTGAGCCCATTATAGCTCAAGATATAATGGGTGAGCCCCATTATAGCTCTCCAATGCATTGTGTACTCAAGAGATGAAATTTTTCCAAAAGGTTATAACTTGTGAAAGGTTTAATGTAATATTAATTAGGTAAATATGTCCCAAGGAAACTACATGATGTTTCTATGCATATGAGTTTTTATGATTATGAGTATTATTGGTTTTTATGTTATCGCTTTACTAATGATTTCTTTCTTTATATCCCTTACTGAGTTTTATACTAATCCCAAGTTTTTAAAATGTTTTCCACATGATATAAGGATGGGTAAGAGAAATAATGGAGTTGTGATGTTTTATTTGGAGTTTTGTTAAAGAAATCGTGTTTTATGTTTTAATGTTTTATATTTTTGGAAAAGTGGATACTGTTTTAGTAGTATCCTCTAATATGAATGTGGTATGTCATGTATGTAAGATATAATAATTCTGTAATACTCTAAACCTTAAAATATCCTCAATGTGTAATAATGTATGGTCTCGTGTAAAATTAAATATTTAGTGACATTTTAAGGTCGGGTCCTTACAGTTGGTATCAGATGATGGTTTAGAGAACTCTAGGGGTTGGGATGATGTTAATATAATACCATAAATGTTTTCTTACTCTATGGTTTATTTTAAACGTTATAGCATTTAAGTAGTACCATGTTGCTTCATCTAAGTTATGTTTTTTCAGAGTGGTTGTCTGTAGAAGAAATAGGGAAGCTAAAGTAAGAAGGCACCAAGAGGCTGATGTATGTCCGAATCTGCAGCCTGAAATGGTGGGAATCAGAACCGAGCAGTTTGTGATTGCAATGGCTCAGATGAATCAAGAAATAAACGAGGGTGGTATCCATTATAGAAAGTAACATGATCTACCATGAAGAAACATGTCTTTTTTGGAACATTTTATGAGGCAACATCCTCCAGCATTAAGTGGAACCGTAGATCCAGTGATAGCCAAAGGATGGATCAATGCTGTAGAAAAGATAATTGATTTCATAGGATGTTCATAAAATCAAAAGGTAATACTATACATTTATTATTTAGAAGTTTAAGCTGATCAATAGTGTTCTTTGGTTAAGAATACAAGAGAAATAGATGATCTTGATAGTTTGGAATGGGATGATTTTAAGAGTCTTTTCTGGAAAAATATTTTCTCAAAACTGTTCGACTCAGAATGGAGAAACAATTATTGGAACTGAAGTAGAAAGATTATGATTTTTTGGAAGCATATGAAGCCAATTTTACAAGACTGTCCAGGTATGTATATGATTTTACTTCGAATATCCAAAGTAAAATTAAAAGATTTTACTCTGGTTTGAAACCGTTTTTGTGAAAAGCTTTGGCCTCACGAGAGTTTAAAAGATATGAGATGCTTGTTCATTGTGCTAAAAAAGTTGAGATGGAGTTTTTTGAAACATATGTGCCTTGTGATGATAAGAATAAGAAGTGGTTAAATTGGTAGGAAATTGGGAATAACTTGTCAAATAAGTCTGGAGGTAATAAAATGAATTTCCCTTCTTGTAAAAAGTGTGGAAAAAGGCATCTTGGTGAATGTCCAATAAATTCAAGGAAATGATACTGATGTGGAAAGTTTGGACACATTTCTCATGAGTTCTAGGAAAATGATCTGAAAATTAAGGAGAATTCGATAGTGAGATTCTTTAACTGTATGGAATTGGTTCATTTTGTTAATGTTTATTTGAAGCTAGTTACTCAAGAAGAGAATCAACAATATTGGAAGCATAAGGGTTTGGTAAAATCTTTTGCAACCACTTCAACAGATGTTTAACCATAAAATGAGGTGGTATCAGGTACATTTCTTGTTTTTATAGATTTTACAAATGTTTTGTTTTATTTAGGGTCTACAAATTCCTTTATTTTTTATAATTTTTTAGAAAAATTAGGAATTCAACCACATTAAATGAAACCAGATATCATGGTAAAAACACCTGGAGGAAATATTTTAGAAAAATGAAATTATAAGAATCTTCCTATCCTTGTATGTGGAAATATTTTAATAGAAAACCTTGTTGTTTTGCCTCTAGTAGAGTTTGATGTTATTATAGGTATGGACTGACTTTCTTTATATCATGCTAAGATAGATTATAGGAAAAAAATAAGTTGTTTTTCAGAAAGAATTTCAATTTTTGTACAAGAATGAACCCATACCATTAATAACATATCATGAAGCTAAGAAACTGATAAAGTATGGGAATGAAAGTTATATTTCTCATATTTTTGAAGATAAGGGAACTTTTCGGATTAATGATGTACCAGTGGTAAATGAATACTTGGATGTTTTTTTCGATGATTTGCATGGTGGTATTCCTAATCGAGAGGTTGAGTTTACTATTTACTTAGTTCCTGATGATAAGCCAATTTCTAAACCTCCTTATCCAATGGACCAAATGGAACTTCTAGAATTAAAAAACTAGTTCCAAGAATTATTAGATAAAGGCTTCATCCATCCTAGTATTTCACCATGGGGAACTTCTATCTTTTTTGTTAAGAAAAAAAATATGGTTCAATGAGAATTTTCCTCGATTATAGAGTCTTGAATAACATTACTATTAAAAACAAGTATCCTTTGCCTCATATTGATGATTTGTTTGACTAGATTTAGGGATCACAATATTTTTTGAAGGTTGACCTGAGGTCGGGGTACCATTATTTGAAAGTAAAGTACGAAGACATCCCGAAGACTGTGTCCTGTGCTAGATATGGTCATTAAGAATTTTTAGTTATGCCTTTTGGGTTAACTAATGAACCTGCTATATTCATTGATCTTATGAATAGAATATTACATGAGTTCTTTGATAAGATTGTGGTTATATTTATTGATGAAATTATGGTATATTCTAGAAGTAAAGAGGAGCATGAAAAACAACTAATGGTTGTTTTTTAAACCTTAAAAGAAAATAAACTGTATGGAAAATTCAGCAAGTGTGAATTTTGGTTGCAATATATTTCTTTTCTTGGGCACATTGTAAATAGGGATGGAATAACGGTTGATCCTGCTAAAACAAAAGTGGTTAATAAATGTCCAAGACCTAAAAATGTTACAGATATTCATAGTTTTCTTGGATTATTAGGTTATTACCGACAGTTTATTAAAAATTATGCACGGTTATCTAGCCTACTAACTAAGTTAACATGAAAAGGGGTTAAATTTTTTTGGACATAAGAATGTGATGTTTATTTTTAGGAATTCAAGAAGAGATTTTTGAATGCTCCAGGTTTGGCCTTGCCTTCCCAAAATGGTGAGTTTGTCATCAATAGTGATTCTTAATTGAAGGGACATGGTTGTGTTCTGATGCAGAATGATCAGGTAATTTCTTATTCTTCAAGAAAACTACAACATCATGAGTTATATTATCCCACACATGATTTGGAATTGGAAGTTGTGGTTTTTGTTTTGAAAATTTGGAGGCACTATTTATACGAAGCTAGATGTCAAATATATACTGACCATAAAAGCCTAAAGTGTATATTCACTCATAATGAATTAAACATGAGACATAGAAGATGGATTTAACTGATAAATGATTATGATTTCACAATCAATTACCATCCAGGAAAAGAAAACAATGTGGCAGATGCCTTGAGTAAAAAACATCATGTATCATTAACCATGTTACGGTTGGAACATGATACCTTGATTAATGATTTCAGGAATTTTGGTTTGGAAGTTTTTGGTGTAGGGAATACATATATTTTGTTTCAGGTTTCAGTGCAGTCATCGTTATTATACAAAATTAATCAAGCACAAAATAAAGACAGTGATCTACAGAAAAATGTAGAGTTGGTTAAAATGGGTAAGTTGCCAGAATTTAACCATGATAAAAATTGTGTTTTAAGATTTGGTAAAATATTGTGTGCACCTTGTGATTTATATTTGAAGAAAGAATTGATGTGTGAAGCTCATAGTTCTCCATTTTCAGTTCATCCTGGTAGTACTAATATGTACATAGACCTTCAAGAGTATTACTGGTAAGACCAAATGAAAAAAGATATAGCAGAATTTACTCTAAAATGTTTGACATGTCAATAGGTTAAATCAGAGCAGTAGTTACCGAAGAGGGTGCTTCATCCTTTTCTAGTTCCAGAGTAGAAATTTGAGAATATATCCATGGACTTTGTGGTGGGACTATGTAATACTTCTCGAGGTAACAATGCGATTTTGGATGTTATTGATCGATTGGAAAAATTTACACATTTTCTTTCTATTTGAGATACAATGTATTTGGATCATCTTTCTCAACTGTACCTAAAAGATATTGTCAGGATATATGAAGTTTCTTTTCCATTGTATCTAATTGGGATCCCAAGTTCACTTATAACTTTTGTAAGGGGCTTCAGAAGTCATTGGGCACAAAATTAAATTTCAGTATAGCTTTTCATCCTCAATTAGATGGGCATTTAGAACAAATGATTCAGACCATGGAGGATATACTTTGAGCTTGTTCAATGTAATACTAGGGAAGTTGGGATCAACATCTTTCTTTAGTTGATTTTTCTTATAATAATAGTTTTCATTCCAGTATACAGATGGAACCTTTTGAGGCATTGTATGGGAAGTGGTGTCAAACTCCAACTTTTTGGGATGAATTCAGGGAAAGGAAGTTGATGGGACCATAGTTAGTAGAGGAAGTGGCTGAGAAAGTGAATATGATCCAGCAACACATGAGGACATCTCATAGTAGGAAGAAAAGTTATGCAGATAACAGAAGGAAAGACTTCTCTTTCGAGGTAGGTGACCATGTTTTCTTTAAAATCTTTCCTTGGATAAGTGTGATTCATTTTGGTAAGAAATGAAAGATAATTCCATAATTCATCAGTCCTTTTGAAATCCTGGAGAAAGTTGGACCAGTTTTATACCGAGTAGCTTTGCCTTTGAGTTTATCTCAGGTACATAATGTTTTTCATATTTCGATGTTGATGAAGTGTGTGCCAGATTCATCTCATGTCTTGAGCCCAGAAGCAGTTCATCTAGAAGAGAACCTGTCTTATGAAGAGAAACCAATTCAAATTCTTGATCAAAGGGAATATGTATTATGGAATAAGTTAATTCATCAAGTAATGGTTTTGTGGATAAACCACATGGTGGAAGAAGCGACATGGAAATCTGAAAATTCTTTGAGGGAAAGGTACCATCAATTGTTCAATGAGTAAATAAAATTATGAGGATACAATTTCTAGAAGGTGGGGATAATGTAACACCCCAGGGTTTTATAAAAAATAAATGAATGAAATGCATGAAACATTGTTTTGAGTACATATTTATAACTATCCTTTAAACATAATTTTTCTTCTTTTATGTTTGGAATTTTGAAAAACAATCATCTACAATTGTGTTCAGTAAGTTATTTGGAGTCTGATGGAACCAACTTGTTTTTTTTGTGAATAGTAATATACCTTTATGAATAGTAATATTAATAGTAATATGACCCGAATGAATAGTAAATTTTATTATTATTTTATTTTCTTAAAGCTTTAAGATAATGACATCTTGGTAAATTTTTCAATGTGATATAAAAGTAGTTAAATAATTTAAATTGTTAATTATTGAATTAAGTATGATTTTATTTAAAAATTAAATTAATAATATTTAGAAAATTATTTTCAAAAAATGGAGTTCATTTTTTAATTCTAAAAGTCAAAAAATGGTTCGGGTGGATTTTTGGGATTTTTCTGAAACAGTTGAATTTTCAGTGAAAAGTAAAAATACAGTTTTGAGTTTCAGTATGCTTAATGACATCATTACTGATGTAATAATGATGTAATATTTCTGGTAGACTTTTTTACTGTAAAATAAGATATTAAGTGTCCAAAGTGGCTAATTCCATGGGAAAATACCATGGGAAAGCCCATGGTTTTACAAATACCACTAATGAGGTGTCCCTTAGAAATTATTAAAATATTCCCTCATTTTTTCTATAAATACCAACCCATTCCTTAATTAAATTCATTCCAAATTCATCCTCAACAAATATCTGGACTACTTACCTCCCTAATAGTCCCCCCAAGGTTTCCTCAAGCCATCAAGGTCCCAACCTTCATATTTTGGGAGTTACTCTACAAGGTAAGAGAATTCTCAACCTCTTTTTTTCCATTCAAGTTCTAATCTACGTGGTATAACTTTAAATTTTCCATACCATGTTATTATTTAATTATCATTATTTATCTATTATATATTATGATTCATTTATGGATGGGTTACCCTTTTCCACTCTCTTTTTAATGTTTTTTAAAATCTTATTGCATAGCTGTTATGCTACAGAATTTTCATCTGAAAATCTGTCTCTTTTAAAAAGAACTCTTATTATGTTATTGTCTTTTAATTTAAATTGTCTTATATTGGGATATGTAATTACATATCCCCATTACTTCACATATTATGTATTAATTATGATATACCCTCTTTTATCTCATAAAAATATTTTATGAATTTTTATGTGACGTCGTTAGGCTGCCTAATTTTCATAAGGGATTTCTCAACTATTCTTTCATTTTGAGTTCCTTCCTTTTCTTCTTTCCTAATTTCCTCTTATAAAATAGGCATGAATGATACAGAAATCTAGTATATTCTGGATGTTATAATTTTCATGTAAAAATCATCATCATTATTCTTCTCCTCTCCAACTTATTCAAATAATAAAAACATTGTTCGTGATGTGTCAAATTATCGACATCGTGGACGTTGTGTTTTCAATTTCCATTAATTATTTAAATTATGGTCATGAAACCATTTTTATGGTTGAAAAAGGTTATTATATATGTATTATATTTCATCCATGTTTCTGTAACTCTTTTTTAAACAAGGTTTTAATTTATAAAACAAAATGAGGTCATTATTATCCAAGAACAACTAAAATGATCTAAACGAACATCATTAATATTTTAACTTATGAATCATCATCATTTAAGAATTAAAAATGATAAATGGAATAATTTATGGTTCTATAATTATGTAACTACCATTCCATTCTAATTCTGGTGTTTCAATTCCAATCGACAAGAGCATCCATCATGAAATGATCATGGAAAACATGTAAAGAAAGCACCCAAAACAATGGAAGGAACCAAATTATAATCATTAAAGGGTGAAATAATGTTATGAAATGATCATATAAGGTGTTATAAACCTGAATATGTTTCTATAAGAATTTAACAACACTATTTTGACCATTATACAGAAGTTTTAAACACATTTAAAGTAAGAAGAACCCAAGGTAAGGTAATTCTTAACCCAATTTCCATTCTTTAGGTTAACCTTCTTCTTTATTCATTATGTGGTATTAAGATTATTGGTGTGATGAATTTTTGTTTATATTATGTTTCACTATGTTTATTTACAATGTATACACATATCCATTCCATTCTATTAATTCTCACTCAATTTATATTTTAAGGGACTTTCCTTTAAAAATCCTTGTAAAAATCTCTTTAAAAAAATCAAAAGGATTGTTTTTTATATTATGGAATGATAGGTTTCTTCTTATTTCAAGATAATTTATTACCATGATATGTTCCTTGGACATTATTTATGTTGGTTTGAGCCCATTATAGCTCAATATATGTTGGTTTGATCCCATTATATCTCAAGATATGTTAGGTTGAGCCCATTATAGCTCAAGATATGACGGGTGAGCCCCATTATAGCTCTCCAATGCATTGGGTACTCCAGAGATGGAAGTTGAAAAAAAGGTTATTCCATGTGAAAGGTTGAATTTAAGAGTGATATGGTAAATATGTCCCAAGAAAACTGCATGATGTTTCTATGCATATGAGTTTTTATGATTTTGAGTTTTATTGGTTTTTATTTTATTACTTGACTAACGCTTTCTTTCTTTATATACCTTACTAAGTTTTATACTCATCCCAAGTTTTTAAAATGTTTTCCACAAAATATAAGGATGGGTAAGATGAATAATGGAGTCATGATGTTTGATATGGAGTGTTGTTAAAGAAATCATGTTTTTAGTTTTAATGTTTATATTTTGAAAAAAATGGATATTTTTTTAGTAATATCCTCTAATATGAATGTGGTATGTCATGTCTGTAAGAAAACCTAATTCTTTAATACTCTAAACTCGAAAATATCCTCAATGTGTAATAATGTATGGCGTGTGTAAAATTCAAGATTTAATAACATTTTAAGGTCGGATCCTTATACATAGATAGGAACATCCAATGACACCCAAAACATGTGGTGTTCCTATTGGCGGGAATGTCCTCATGATCTCACTACAAGAGATCACCAAGTGAAAACTTCATGAGAAGAAGTCTCAATGCTTATGATCCCCCAATACCTAATATTAAAACATATATTATGTCCACTCAATAAGATGTATATAAACCATAGGACCTTTGTTTAAGATTAATGGCATAGTGTCTTTAGGTTCTCTATAAAGAACCAGAATTTCCATGTAATCTTTATTTTTTTTAAATAAATGGGAATTTTACGAGTCCACAAAATCTGACGGTGTGCGATTCTGAGGCCCAGAGTGCTCGGAATGATCCGTCGAAGTTTTTTTAAGCTTAAGTTAACGCACGTAAGCAGTTTTTATGAAAAAGTGGATTAAATTTTAAACGGTTACTCGGATCAGAAATTCGAGGGCACATTTGTGCTCAGGATGGTAGGTTTACCCTAGGCGCGACTTAAGATTAGTCGGTGCGGGCCTCCTGTGAGAAAACCCATAAATGGCATAATCGTAAATAAATTATTTTATTTTTCAAATGATTATAACTCAAAAACGGTAACTTGGATTAAAAATCAGAGACCACTGTTGAACTCATGAGGGTATGATTTCTTTATGCAGATACTAACTTTGGATGGTGCGGGCCACAAGAGAAATTTAGTTTTTGGTCGCAAATAAAATAATTAATTGACAATTATTTTATTGTAAAATTCTTAACTTTTAAATGGTAACTCAGATTGAAATTCCAAGAGTACAGTTGGGTTCTTTGGGGTGTGTTCCACCTAGGAAGAGCCTAACCTTGACTGGAGCAGGTCGAGGGTGACTGATAATAATTTTCCGAACTTTTTTTCAGGTACGTTCAGTGAACGCGCAAGAAGCATTTTGTAACTTTTGAACCGGTGCTCGGAATAGAAATCTGAGGGAACCTTTGAACTCGCAATGAAATTATTCACTTAAGGAGACTTTTATCTCGAAAATAGTTGGTCAAGGGTGAAATTTAGTTTTTGGGTTTTTTATGGAATTAATAAACTAAAATAAACTTCATTTTATATTATTTTGAGCTTTCATGTGGATATTCAGGTGGGGTCCACCGGAACTAGACCTCCAAGTGGAAGTTGGAAGTGGGGACCATCAGACCTTAACCTCCAATGAGAGGTTAAGGTGGTGGGGACCACCTAAACCATAACCTCCCATGAGAGTTTATGGTGGTGGGGACCATCCGGAATGAAACCCCCCTTTAATTGGGAGAAACCCCCAACTCCCACAATTAATGAGGGAGAGCCTCTTGACCTCCTCTACCATTAATCTTGCCAACGCACAACATCATTGTGCCAACGTAAATTAATTTCCTTGCCCCTTTTTTTAAATTATGTAACAGCGACGTTGGAATTTAGGAAGGTTCCTAACAAATGAACCATCATAAATTCCAATGATCGTTAACTACCTCTCCCCTATCTTTTATATATGGAGCATGGGATGAGGATTTGGGATGGCTTCACCAAATGACAAAGTGCTAGTAAGTGGTGTGTTTCCCAACACTTGGAGGATTACGCTCTCCAATGAAGAATGTTTCCTCCATGAAGAACGCCAACGAGGAACATCTCCGACTTCATCCTCAGAACTCCCTTCGACATGGGACGTCTTCGACCGATCTTCCGTCCTCATCATCGTCAACAAAATAACGCACGAGCATGGATTGGAAGAGTGTCGCGGACATGAAGAAGGACGACAACACTGTCTTCTTTCCCACGACTCCGTCAACGAACAAAGGTAGGGGGTTTATTACATGTTGATGTTATTCCTTTTCTATCTTCATCAACAGCTGGAAAGGAATTGTTTGTGGGTGATTTGTTGTTTATATTCCTTTCATGATGAGCCTATTGATACCAACCTAAATGCAGAGGGTGTGGGCCAAACCAACTTGGCCTGACCCCTCCGCCGTTCTTTTTGAAATGATCATTGGCATGGTGACGAAGCAACGAGGCGACAAAGGCGGCGAAGACAAAGACCGTGCTTCCTGAGGCCTCCACAACCCGCACCACCCTTGCGGCCCTCTGACCGAACCGGACCCGGCGGAGCCGAGCCCCAGCCGGGCCGGTCTCCGCACGTCCCACGCACCCGGCCGCACCATCTCCCGGCCGCCGGGCAGCCTGGCCACGCCTTGCCTGGCGCCATCCCAGGCACCCGTCGGCCAACCCGACACCCTCCCAGCCACCATCCGGCCCACCCCGGCGCCCTATCGGCTGCCTGCCGGCCTGGCCGGTGCCCTCTTGGCCGCCCTGCCGGCCTGACCCGACCACAACCCGGCCTGACCCGATTTCCACCCACCCTGCCCGGTTGCCCCGCCGGCCTGCCCGACCGTCCCGTTGGCCTGCCCAGCCTGCTCGGCCTGCGTAGAATGCCACCCGGCCTACCCAGGCCTCCCTGCCAGCCTCACCAGGCCGTACCTTGGTTTCCAACCTCCCGAGTCGTTCTGCGGCCTCCTTCACAGCACCACTGGCTGAACCGGCTGGGCCTCCCGGGCCGAGCCACCCAAACTGTGCCCCTCGTGGCACTGGTCAAACCGAACCGGTCGTGCCCTCTAGGCCGAGTTGCGCCCCACGTAGCGACCTCTAGGCCGAACTGCCCACGCGGCCTGTTGGGCTAGGCCCAGCGGGCCAGACCGAACCTAATAGGCTGACCCGCCCAACGGGCCGGGCCAGACCCAACAAGTCTGACTGGGTCGACCCAGACTAAGACGGGTCGAGTCGGTCCGACCAGGTCAGACCGGACCCAGGCCCAACACCGACCCTTTACTTTCGTTGGCCATATCTTTGGCACCAGAAGACCGTTTGACCAACCGTCAGCGGCACTAGTTTTCTAGGAGCGCGATAGTCTCTTTGAGTATACCCCACTAGAGTTCATGGTAAAGTTGAGATATGATCAGTTTGGATCGTACATGAATCCAACCGGGCCCCTGGAACTAAAAGGATAATAACTCACAGACCGGGCGTCCTATTGAGGTGTTGTCTGTTGTGTTGAGACCTCTATAATGAGGAGGACCTTTGAGATACTTCTACGTGAGACTTTATGACAGTTGGAGTATCAACCTGTAGCTTGTGGAGTGGATCCTCCCGAAGATTAGAGATCATAGTACGGAGTTACCAGACCAGTTCCGGGTTTACCCTCTAGCAGGGGTGGGCAGTGGGTTACCCGTTGACCTTACGGTTTACCCTCGAGCTGGGCTGGGTAGTGGGTTACTCATCAAACTCTTAGGGTTTACCCTCCAGTCGGGTTGGGCAGTGGGTTACCCGTCGACCTCTTAGGGTTTAACCTCCAGCTGGGCTGGGCGGTGGGTTACACGTCAACCTCTTAGGGTTTACCCTCCAGCTGGGCTGGGTAGTGGGTTACCCGACGACCTCTTAGGGTTTACCCTCCAGCTGGGTTGGGCAGTGGGTTACCCGATGACTGAGTTCTCCAGCAGCCGAGTTTTTGAAAATGGGACTGGGATTTTATTTGATCCTACCCCTAGATTAAAATCCTGGTTTTATCTGAGTCAGTAACTTTTGTGTTTACCACATAATTGAGATGGATTACTTGATAACATAGGTATATGTATAGGCATATACCTAAGTGGGGTTATCTGTTGAATTCATACTTTGTGGTTTATCATTTTTGGATTTTGTGAGACCTTGAGGGTCTCAGGGTCCCTACTGAGTATCGTTATACTCACCCCTACACAGGCAATGCCCCCACCTTGTTGTGTTGGATGCAGACGACGGACAGCGCTGACTGAGGCTAAGGGTACCAGGACTAGATTGTACCCGGAGGTGGACCACACGGTGTGATGGTACATGGAGGAAACAGACGGACGTGGAGTGTTGTGGAGGCTATTAGTTCCTACCCTTCAGGTAGGATCTGTGGTGGACGATCCAGGAGCTTCTTTCACCTTTCAACTGTTTTGTCCCTTTTCAGCTGGGCTTGTATTACTGGCCCCTTTTACTTTACAGAAATCTTTTGTATTCAATTTTACTTAGTGCTTTGCTTCTAGATCATACTCTATTGTGTGTGTTTTCAAGTTATAAAGGTAATTCCTTCCCATTTTAGGGATTTACACCTTTGGTGCTAGTCTCCAACCCCTAGCCTATGGAAGGCGAGCTTGGGGTAGTCACGGCACGGGCCCTAGGGGACGGGTCATGAAAAATTGGTATCAGTGGAGTCGGTTATACCATAGAACTTAGGACTCTAATATTTATTTTCTACGAAGAAATAGTGTTAAGGGTACTGAGTGTGGTTCTCAGTTCAGGGAGTCCAGTGTTGTTGCGGTGGTTGACATATCCATACACTAGGACTCCGACTACTGATCTCCGACTCAGTGAAAGAAAACACTGATTGGGTATGTGTTTTCAAAAGTTTTCTTAAATTCATCTCAACTAGGTCGGCTCACCAGGTATAACCTTTGACCATGTCACATCTGTTCATGATTCCTCCACCCAGACAGCCAGATATAGTTCCAAGATAGTACACGATGACGGCCCACCGAGCGACGAGGGTCCGGTGTAGGGCCATCTTACTATATTGGCACCTTTGGGTGGTGTACCAACAGCACCAACACCCGTTGGGCAGCAGATTCCACCAGTCGCACTAGCGGATGGTGCACGATGACTGATTGTGTTGCACGAGTTCCAGCGGAAAAGGCCTCTGAGGTTACGAGGCAATACAGATTCCCAGGTAGTAGAGGACCGACAGGAGGTGATTGCTAGAGTTCTCTGCCTAGTTGAGACACCCGTAGAGCAGATAGTGATCTTAGCTACTAGTGTTTTCCAGTGAGTGACCATGAGGTTGGTCCGCGTACTGATGAGGCTTCGGTACGTGGACCATTTCCCAAGATTGTACCTTCAGGTAGTGTGTCAGCTATATCACTGCCTGTTGGTCAGTAGTTACAACCGGTGGTACCGGTAAATGAAACATGTAGGATTATTTCCTTACATGTGTTTTAGCATTAGATACCCCTCAGGTTCCGAGGCGAGCCTAACTCACAGGCGGCTGAGGACTGGCTTGAGGAGGTGGCTGAGAGTTCTCTAGAGCCTATACAGCTTCGTCAGGACAACATGTTAGTAGCTGAGTATTCATTGAGGCATACCGATCATTCCCGATACTAGATGAATATGATACGATCAGTGATTTCGGGCTCAGACTACTGAGTGAGGTGTGTTTTAGGACATCCGAGCCCACACCATTTCTATAGATTCTAGAGATAACCTTTTCATTTGAATTTTCTTTAGATGAGCGGATACATCTAGTGAATGTTAGTAGTGAGAAAGCAGGAAACAGTCGCCAGTCTCAGAGACTTGGGTGGGCAAGAAGTTTTGGGAAGAGGATGTGACAGGGATAGATGAATCTGCAGGGCAACAGATGTGGAAGCAGAGCTAGGAGAGTAGCATGAGGTGGTGTACATTTCTACATGTTACAACCACCTGCCGTTGTAGTCCTCTCCAGGCTCAGGGAGATGGAGGGTAGGGGAAAAGAGTAGCTTCATGTGGTCAAGGAGTGTGGCCCAAGGGCTCTAGGAACAATTTGAGGTATGATCTATGTCTACTAATAGCTTCTATATCAATAGACATGGGTACCAATCATTCCTTCCTTCCACGAAGCTTTTCCTAGACCTAGAGTTTCCGGTTAAACCATTTACTTGACCCTCACATCTGGAGATGCATTTGGGAGGAGACTCGATAATCACACATATGCCGACGGTGTGATCTAACCCTTGAGGTGAGAGTTTTGTTTGGAACCTATTGGTGGCAGCGTTGGGGCCTTATGACGTTAGTTTGGGTATGGACTGGGCAACAACAATTCATACACAGATTGATTCTATTAGTAAAAGAGGTTGTGGTTTATCTACAACGTTGGGATGGGGTTTTCCTTGGTCAGAAAAAAATGAAACCCAGGAAGCACAGGATAAACTCATGCATATGAGGGTGCATCCAATCACTCGTGAGTTGGCCAACTTCACCCTCGTGGTAGCAGAAGTTGACTTTGAGATAGTCTATACTCCTAGGAAGGGGAACATGGTAGCAAAGACACTCAGAAGGAGGTCTGGCCTGCATCTGCTGAGTGAGGCAACAAATCAGCTAGCTGCTTTGCAGATATCCTTTGTGGATCGAGAAGGAGCAGCTTTTCTTCAGTCTCTTACATCCACTCCCCCACTTCATCATCAATTCAGGGAGGCAAAACGTATGGATGCTGACTGCGAGGCTCGATGTGCTCAGATATCCACAGGACAAGTACCTGATGGATTTTCTAAAGGTGTGGAGCACGTAATCCTCTTCAGAGGATGTAATATGGTGCCAGTGTCACTTCTGGAGTAAGTGTTGAGGGAGTTCCACACATCCCGTCTAGTGGTATATCCAGGAGTGGTGAAGATGTATCAGGATCTCCGATGACAGCACTGGTGGCCAGGAATGAAGAAAGCAGTTGCGGAGTTTGTCTCTTGATGCCTCACTTGTCAGTAAGTGAAGGAAGAGAATCAAGTACTAGTAGGCTCGGTTCAGCCTTTAGAGGTCCTAGAGTGGAAGTGGGATGGGATATCCATGGACTTTGTGATGGGAATTCCACGTACATCCAGAGGTCATGACTCGATTTGGGTGATCATCGACCAACTCACCAAGTTTTTCCACTTCCTACTGATCAGAGAGCAGGTTCCAGTAGAGAGCATGGGACACCACTATGTGCAGAAGATTCTATGACTACATGGGGTATCTTCGATGATTTTTCCTTATCATGATGCATGTTTCACTTCCCGGCTATGGAAGGGGTTGCAGGAGTCTTTCAGGACGCAGCTTCTTCTGAGCACCGCCTTCCATCCTCAGACGGATGGTCAAATCGAGTGGACCATTCAGACCTTCGAGGACATGCTGTGTGCTTGTGTCCTCGACTTCGTTCATAGGTGGGATGATCACTTGCCTTTGGAGGAGTTTTTGTATAACAACAGCTATCACTCCGTCATTGAGATTTCACCTTTTGAGGAGTTGTACGGGCGACGTTGTAGATCACCTTTGTGCTGGACTAACCCAGGGGAGTCAACACTAGTGGGACCAGAGATGGTACAGGCTACCACAGAGAAGGTGCAGATCATCCAGGAGAGGATGAAGACCACACAGAGTATGAAGAAGTCGTATGCTGATAAGAGATAGATACCTTTGAAGTTCAGGTATGGCGACCACGTCTTTCTACAGCTCACACCTCGACGAGGTCTATGGAGATTTGGCCGTGGTGAAAAATTATCTCCGAGATTCATCGGACCTTTTCAAGTTCTCAACAAAGTTGGCGAGGAGGATTACCGCTTAGCCCATCCACCTCAGTTGCACCAAGTGCATGACGTCTTCCACGTATCTGAGCTGAGGAGATACGTGCACGACCCTTCTCACATCATCGACCATGGAGAGATGGACGTCGATGATGGGGCAACTTTTACAGAGGTTCCAGTGGAGATTGAGGATCGACAGAAGTGGGTCCTACGTGGATGGTCGATACCACTGGTGTGCTTTACTAGGAAGCACAAGAACCTCCAGAAGAGCACATGGGAGCGGGAGGCTCAGATGTGTGCTCATTACCCCCACTTGTTCCCTTAGTTTTAGTTTTGTCTTACGGGGATGTAGAGCCCTGAGGTGGGGAGAATGTAAAGACCCAGAATTTCAATGTAATTTTTTTTCTTTTTTTAAAATAAATGGAAATTTTACAAGTATTAAAAATATAACGACGAGCGATTCCAAGGCCCGGAGTGCCCGGAATAATCCGCCGAAGTTTTGTTAAGATTAAGTTAATACGTGTAAGTAGTTTTCCTGAAAAAGTGCAAAAAATATTAAATGGTTACTCAGATCATAAATATGAGGGCACCATTGCGCTCTGGATAGTGGGTTTACCCTAGGCGCGACTTAATATTAGTCGGAACGGGCCTCCTATGAGAAAACCCAGAAATGGAATAATCGTAAATAAAATAATTAAATAAATTATTTTATTTTTCAAATGCTTATAACTCACAAACTGTAACTCGGATTAAAAATCCTAGACCACCTTGGAACTTGTGAGGGTATGCTTTCTTTTTGAATATTCTAACTTTGGTCGGCGTGGGCCACCAGAGATGTTAGTTTTTGTCCGTAAATAAAAAAATTAAGTGACAATTATTTTATTGTAAAATTCATAACTTTTAAACGGTAACTCAGATTGAAAATCCAAGAGTACTGTTGGGTTTTTTGGGGTGTTCTTTACCTAGGTAGAGCCTAAACTTGACCGGCACAGGTCGAGGGTGAATGACAATAATTTTCTGAACTTTTGTTCAGCTACATTCAGTGAACGTTCAAGCGGCATTTTGTAACTTTTGAACTGGTGCTCGGAATTGAAATCTGAGGGCACCGTTGAACTCGCAGTGCCAATATTTGCTTAAGGAGACTTTCATCTCGATGGCAGTTGGTCGAGGGTGAAATTTAGTTTTTAGGTTTTTCGTGGAATTAATAAAATAAAATAAACTTCATTTTATTTTATTTTGATCTTCCATGTGGATATTTCAGGTGGGGTCCACCGGAACTAAACCTCTAGGTGGAAGTTGGAAGTGGGGATCACCAGACCTTAGCCTCCCATGAGAGGTTAAGGTGGTGGGGACCACCTGAACCATAACCTCCCATGAGAGGTTTGGTGGTGGGGACCAATGGGAATGAAACCCCCCTTTAATTGGGTGAAACCCCCAACTCCCACAATTAATGAGGTAGAGCCTCTTGACCTCCTCTATCATTAATCTTGTCAACGCACAACATCGTTGCGCCAACGTAAATTAATTCCCTTTCCCCTTTTTTAAAAATTATGTAACAGCAGCGTTGGAATTTAGGAAGGTTCCTAACAAATGAACTTTCATAAATTCCAATGATGATTACCTACCTCTCCCCTCTCCTATATATATGGAGCTTGGGAGGAGGATTTAGGATGACTTCATCAAGCGAAAAAGCGCTGGTAAAGTGACGTGATGCCAAACACTTGGAGGATTGCGCTCTCCAATGAAGAACGCTTCCTCCACGAAGAACGCCGACGAGGAACGTCTTCGACTTCATCCTCGGAACCCCCTTCAACGTGGGACGTCTTTGACCGATCTTCCCTCCTCATCGTCATCAACAAACCGACACACAAGCTTGGATTGGAAGTGTGTGGCGGACGCGATGAATGAAGACAACATCGTCTTCTTTCCCGCGACTCCATCAACGAACAAGGATAGGGGGTTTATTACATGTTGATGTTATTCCTTTTCTATCTTCATCAACAGTTTGAAAAGAATTGTTTGTGGGTGAGTTGTTCTTCATCTTCTTTTCTTGATGAGCCAATTGATACCACCCTAAATACGGAGGGTGCAGGCCAAACCAACATGGCCCGACCCCTCCACCGTTCTTTTTGAAATGATCCACGGCATGACGACGAAGCAAAGAGATGAAAAAGGTGGCGAAAACAAAGGTCATGCATCTTGTGGCCTCAGCAACCCACGCCGCCCGACCGGCCCCGTCCGGGCCGAGCCCCGGCCGCATTGCCTCCCACCCGCCGGCTCGCCTAGCCGCGCCTTGCCCGACACACTCTCGGCCGCCTCCCGGCCTCCCAGCGCCCTCCCGGCCACCTGTCGGCCTACCCCAGTGCCCTACCATCCGCCTGATGGCCTGCCTGGCACCCTCCCAGCCACCCTACCAGCCTGACCCGGCCACCCTGCCAGCCTGACCCGGCCACCCTTCCGGCCTAACCCAGCCGCCACTCGGCCTGCCCAGGCTGCCGCCCGGCCTCCCCGGGCCGCACCCTGGTTCCCAACCTCCCGAGCCGGCCCGCGGACTCCCTCACTGCGCCACTGGATGAATCGGCTCAGACTCTTAGGTCGAGCACCCCAAACCGCGCCCCTTACAATGCTGGTCAAACCGAACCGGCCACGCCCTCTGGGCCGAGCCGCACCCCTCGCGGCGACCTCCAGGCCAAACCGCCCACATTGCCTATTGGGTTGGGCCCAACGGGCTAAGACGAAACTAACAAGATGGCCCGCCCAACAGGTCGGGCTAGACCCAACAGGTCCGATTGGGTCAACCCTGACTGGGTCGGCCCAGACTAAGACGGGTCGAGTCGGTCTGACCGGGTAGGACCAGACCCGGGCCCAATACCGACCCTTTACTTTCGTTGGCCATATCTTTGGCACCGGACGACCATTTGACAAACCGTCAGCGGAAATGGTTTTCTTGGAGCGTGATGGTCCCTTTGAGTATACCCCACTAGAGTTCAGGGTAAATTTGATATATGGTTAGGTTGGATCATACATGAATCCAACCGAGCCCCCGGGACTAAAAGGCTAATAACTCACAGACCGGGCGTCCGATTGATGCGCCGTCTATTGCGTTGAGACCCCTATGATGAGGCGGACCATTGAGATACTTATACATGGGACTTCGTGATAGTTAGAGTATCGACCTGTAGCTCGTGGAGTGGATCCTCCCAGAGACGAGCGAGCATAGTGCAGAGTTATCAGACCAATTTCGGGTTTACCCTCTAGTGGGTCTAGGCAGTAGGTTACTCGTTGACCTTACGGTTTACCCTCCAGCTGGGCTAGGTAGTGGGTTACCCGTCGACCTCTTAGGGTTTACCCTCCAGCTGGGATGGGCAGTGGCATACCCATAGACCTCTAAGGGTTTACCCTCGAGCTGGGCTGGGCAGTGGGTTACTCGTCGACCTCTTAGGGTTTACCCTCCAGCTGGGCTGGGCAGTGGGTTACCCGATGACCTCTTAGGGTTTACCCTCCAACTGGGTTGGGCATTGGGTTACCCAACGACCAAGTTCTCCAGCAGTCGAAGTTTCGACAATGTGAATGGGATGTAATTTGATACTACCCCTAGATTAAATTCCTCATTTGAGCTGAGTCAGAAACTTTTCTATTTACCTCATGATTGATATGGATTACTCGATAACTTATGTATATATATGGGCATATACCTAATTGGGGTTATCTGTTAAATTCATACTTTTTGTTTTATCCTTTTTAGATTTTGTGAGACCTTGAGGGTCTCGGGGTCCATACTGAGTATCATTTTACTCACCCCTACACGGGTTGTTCCCACACCTTGTTGTGTTGGATGCAGACGACCGACAACGCTGATCGAGGCTGAGTGTACCAGGACTGGACGTTACACGGTGGTGGACCACATGGCATGATGGTACATGGAGGAGACAGACAAACGTGGAGTGTTGTGGAGGCTATGAGTACATACCCTTAAGGTAGGATCCGTGGTGGATGATCGAGGAGCTGCTTTCACCTTTCAACTATTTTTTTCCTTTTCAGTTGTACTTGTACTTTACAGTTGGGCTTGTATTTCTGGCCCCTTTTACTTTATAGCACTCTTTTGTATATAGTTTTACTTAGTGTTTTGCTTCCAGATCATACTCTGTTGTGTGTGTTTTCAAGTTATAAAGGTAATGCCTTCCCAGTTTAGGGATTTACACCTTTGGTGCTAGTCACCAGCCCCTGAACTATGGAAGACGGCCTTGGGGTAGTCACGACATGGGCCCTGGGGGATGGGTCGTGACAAATTGGTATCAGAGGAGTCGGTTCTACCACAGAACTTCGGACTCTGATCTTTCTTTTCTATGGAGCAATAATGTTAAGGGTACTGAGTGTGGTCCTCAGTTCAGGAAGTCCAGTGTTGGTGCGGCGGCCGATATATCCATACACCAGGACCCCGACTACTGATCTCCGACTTAGTGCATGAAAACACTGATTGCGTGTGTGTTTTCAAAAGTTTTCTTAAAGTCAGCTCAACCGGGTCAACTCACCAGGTATAACTTTTGACCATGTCGCATCTGTCCATGATGCCTCCATGTAGATAGCCATATATAGTTCCGAGATAGTACACGATGACATCCCACTGAGCAACGAGGGTCCAGTGCAGGGCCCTCTTACTATGTTGGCACCTTCGGGTGGTGTACCGGCAGCACCACCACCCGTTGGGCAGCAGATTCCACCAGCCACACTGGTGGATGGTGCACTCCGATTGAGCATGTTTCACGAGTTCTAGTGGTAGAGGCCTCTGAGGTTACGAGGCAAGATAGATTCCCAGGCAGTAGAGGACTGGCTGGAGATGATTTTTAGAGTTATCCGTCTAGTTGAGACACCCGTAGATCATATAGTGATCTTAGCTACTAGTGTTTTCCTTTGAGTGACCATGAGTTTGGTCCGCATAGTGATGAGGATTCGGTACGTGAACTGTTGCCTAATATTTTACCTTCAGGTAGTGTGTCAGCTATATCATTGCACGTTGGTCAACAGTTACAATCGGCGGTACCGGTAGATGACACATGTAGGCTTAGTTCCTTACACGTGTTTCAGCATCAGGTACCCCTCTGGTTCCAAGGCAAGCCTGAATCATAGGTAGATGAGGACTAGCCTGAGGAGGTGGCTGAGAGTTCTCTAGAGATTATACAGCTTCTTCAGGATGACATGTCATTAGCTGTGTAACACCTCGAGCTTTCATGATACGCTTCTCTTTCAATAATGAAATAGATTGCATTGTACCCAAGTTCGAGTTCTAACACACCGCGACTAATCAAAGTAGCCTTTATGAATAGTAATACCCACTTTTTAAAATTATGGAAATCTTATATTTCAATATGGACTTCATTTTTGTATTCGTAATATCGAAATTATCCTGAGTTGAATTTTTTGTAATTTTTTGTGAACTTCCATTTTTTATGAATAGTGAAAAATACTTAAAACAAATTTTTTAATCAAAGTAATTTATAGTGATAAATTATACTATTGAGTGGTTTTAAAGTATAATTAGAATATATTTTTACCATTTTATCCAATGGTGTTCACTAGAATTAATTTCACTTTGAAATTGGTCATAAACAATTGTCAATCTTTTGATATATATTGTTTCTTAAAAACATGCTATTTGTTGTGACAGCGGGAATTAATTATAAAATTAATTAATGAAACTTATATGTTTTTAATTTCATAAAAAAGACATCATTTTTGAATTCGGAATATCAATTATAGCTTAGGGTGAAATTTTGGCATTGTTCTGAAAAACATCAATTTTTGATGAATAGTGAAACCACTAAGTGGTAGTTAAAAAAACTGATTTTTCATTTAAATGAAACATTACCACTTCTGTGATTTGATTTTCAAAAATTTGACATACATGGTTGTCATTAGGAAGTAAAATTTGGTTCAATTGGATTAAAATAATTTTTTGTGAATAGTAACTTTTATGTTTAATTAATCGCGATTAAAGGTAATTAGTGAAATTTAAGGTACAAATAGTATTATAAAAATATGGAATGACCTTTACACTTGTCCTACCCCTATTGGATGTGTCATGGCCGACCAAGAAAATCCATGGGTCAACTTGGGGACACCATGGAGCCACTTTGGTAGGAAAATGACATAAATAACGTTTTATTTAATGTTAAAATAAAAATGTCACAAACAAGAGATGTTTTACTAAAACAATTTTTTAATGGGGTTATACAAGTAATATTTTTAACTATAAATATTCATTAGAAATATAAAACTATTTCCTACATAATTATATTTTTTTTATAATTTTTAGACATTAAATAAATTAAATTATTTATGACACCATGATGATGCAGCGATTACCTCATTAATTAACAATTTTAATAAAATCGAAGGATAATGTAAAATCTAAGAATTAAACTTGTCCAAAGCCTATTGGTTGAGAATATTTCAAACCATTATCACCTTATACTCTAATTATATAAGTGTGGGACTTTTATAATCCGAAAAGCATTGAATAATAAAGTAACATTTTATTACTTTCCAAGAGTGCCCCCCCCCCCTCTCCACTTATAAAAGGCCCCCACCACTACCACCTTACTCACACTTTCAAAGCCTTTTGGCTCGGACAACCTCTTCCCAAATACTCTCCCAACTTCCCTCCATTACTCCTAGAAGCCTCACCTTGGGCAGAAGTCTTTCCAAGGAAGCCTTTGGCTCAAATCAAAAAGAGTTACCCGATTTTAAGGTAATGTCTTCTCTAATGTTGTTTTGTTTTATTTTGCTTCTCCAACCCCTTAAACTCTTTTTATTCCTTTCTTTTGTAACAACACCAGTATCTAAAATATACTAGTATGTTGTTATGATAATTATTTGGTTTACACTTACACACACCTTCGTCTAATGTTTAAAGAACATATTGTTTCTGTGGGTGGCGAAATACTGCCTCACGAAATGATGATTGTTCAATATTCTTTTAACACCTATAATGGTGGCCATTTTGATGAAAATATTTTCATATATGATATAAATATTATGTTTATGTTTTCATTATGCTTCTGTATTTCTCATTTATGGCATACTTTATGATTTCCATTATGGGTAAACACGATAATTTCATTTTAGGAAGTGCGGACTACCGCCCCCTCAAAGTGATTTGAATCGTTAATGCCATATGTGGGATGTATAAAGGATGGAGTAAATGGTATTATACATTATATTATACTGGAATTATATTATACCTTTATATAATTATAACTTCATTCCATTAAATATGAAATGGAAATGAAAGTATCGTTCATGCGTACGTATGTCTTACTGTCTCCATGAACGGTGCATTTCATTTCTTACCTCTAAATGTTATGTAATATTATAAATGAATGTATATACTGGATATATATTATGTATATGATATATACATCATGAATATAATTATGGATATAATGGATATTTTACCACATGAACAAAGTGTAATTATAAGAAGTTTATTTTTGACTCAAGTACCTAAGATCGACAAAACGACCATTATAAACTTAAATAATTACATAATGTTCATGACATGGTAATAAGTGATATAAAAGGAATAATGAACATGAAAAAGGTTCTTAAGTAAATATAAATTAACTCTAGTTTATTATTTAGGAGGTTAAAGAACTATCGAGTCAAGTCGGACACGAGGTAAGGGAATTTCTTAACCCAATTTCCATTCTTTGGGTTAATCTCCTACTTTCAAATTATATCATGATGTTATTATGTCATATCTTGTATTTGTACTTTCTTTATGTGTACTTATAATGAATGCACATAATAGTTCTATTTTATTTTAAAAATTATCTTTTTAAGGACTTCGTCTCAATCTCCTTTCATTAAGGCATATTTGGTTTTATACACAACTTTCATTTATAAGGTGTATAAACCCCTTTGAGTTTTAATTTTATTCAAAAGGAATCTTTTTATACGAATCATTTTTACTAAATGACAAAAAAGAATGTTTTTCTTACGTATGTGGTGACAACGACTTCTCTACCGCCGTGACCATTATTTGATTCTTGTCTTTCGCTACAAGCCATATCTTTTTTTTAATGAAAAATAAATAAAAAGTTTAAATTTTCTTTAATTTTGGAATTGAAAATGGTTTTGAAAGTGTTTTTATTGTATCAATGTGTTGTATTAATATTTTTTGATTGAAATGTGGAAATGTTATGTTTCCTTTAGGCATGTTTTATGTGATACGATTATGTTATGGTTTATGATATGTTTAAACCTGTTCATATAAGGAATGCATTGGACTTAATAAGTGACGAGTGGAGCCCGCTATAGCTCCTCGATGCATCGGTAGGTCTCATGAGACAAACTAGTGTCTTGGAATGAGGCCCTGACAAAATCTTAATTGTGGTCTTTGCACAAGGCCTTGGCTACGTGGTTATGATAGTTTGGCATTATGCATTCCATCATTATGAAAGTGGTTATTAATATTGCATGTGATTATTCGACCAGTAGAATATCCATGTGAATAAGTAAATGGAATTATCTCATTTTACTTTTTCCATATTATGTTAAAGATCAAGTTTAAAAGGCTTTTGATTTAGTTATACATTGCCTTAAATGTTTATGTTTATTTATTAAAGCTTCTGCTATATTGTTATCCTTACTGAGCATCTGAGTTCACCCCTTTCAATGTTTTAATTTTGCAGGATGTGAAAAAGTATTTTAGGAATGACCTACAGGGATAGTCTGAAGGGGATATGAGTGTGGAAAATGGATACTATGTTATTGTAGTTTTTCACAATATGATGTAATGTAACATTTATGAATGTATCTAGTGTTTCCAAGGCTACTAAACTAATCAGTCTTTCGAGACTTGATCTTTTGTGATCATGCCAATGTTACACAATAATGCACTGACTCCGGGTAACTGGGGTCGGGGCGTTACAAGCTGAGTATTCATCGAGGCATACCGATTGTTCCCGATACTCGATGAATACGATACGATTAGTGCTTTTTGGGATCAGATTAACGAGTGAGGTGTGTTTTTAGACATCTGAGCCCACACCATTTCACTAGATTCTAGAGAGAACCTTTGCGGTTGAATGTTATTTGGCTAAGTGGATACAACTAGTGAATGTTAGTAGTGGGAAAGCAAGAAACCAGTGCCAGTATCAGAGACTTGGGTGTGTAAGAAGTTTCGGGAAGAGGATGTTTCAGGGACAGATGAATCTGGAGGGTAGAAGAAGTGGAAGTAGATCTAAGAGAGTAGCATGAGGTGGTGTACATTTCTATATGTACAACCACCCGCCTTTGTAGTCCTTGCAAGGATCAGGGAGCTGGAGGGTAGGGGAAGAGAGTAGCTGCATGCGGTCAAGGAGTGTGACCCAAGGGCTCTAGGAATGATTCGAGGTATGGTCGATGTCTACTAATAGCTTTCATACCAATAGACATAGGTACCAATCATTCCTTCCTTCCACGAATCTTGTCCTAGACCTAGAGTTTCTGGTTATACTGTTGACTTGACCCTCACATCTGGAGATACCTTTGGGAGGAGACTTGATAATCACCCTTACGCCGATGGTGCGATCTAACCCTTGAGGTGAGAGTTTCAGTTGGAACCTCTTGGTGGCAGCATTGAGGCCTTACGATGTTAGTTTGGGTATGAACTGGGTAACCACAATTCATACAAAGATTGATTGTATTAGTAAAAGAGGTTGTGGTTTATCTACAATGTTGGGATGGGGTTTTCCTTGGTCAGTGAAAAAGGAAACCCAGGAATCACGGGATAAACTCATGAATAGGAGGGTGCAACCAATCACTCATGAGTTGGCCAACCTCACCCTCATGGCAGCAGAAGTTGACTTTGAGATAGTCTATACTCCTCGGAAGGGGAACATGGTAGAAGAGACACTAATCATGAGGTCTGGCCTTCATCTGTTGACTGAGGCAACAAAGAAGCTAGCCACTTTGCAGATATCCTTTATGGATCAAGAGGATTAGCTTTTCTTCAGTCTCTTACAGTCACTCACTCACTTCTTCAGTGAGTTAGGGAGGCACAACATGGGGACACTGACTGCAAGGCTCGATGTGCTCAGATATCAATAGGACAAGCACCTGATAGATTTTATGAAGGTGGGGAGAATGTCATCCTCTTCAGAGGACGTAATATGGTGCTAGTGTCACTTCAGGATTAAGTGTTGAGTGAGTTCCACACATCCCCTCTAGCGGTACATCCAGGAGTGGAGAAGATGTATCAGGATCTCCGATGACAGCACTGGTGGCCAGGAATGAATAAAGCAGTTGCGGAGTTTGTCTCTTGATGCCTCACTTGTCAGCAAGTGAAGGTGGAGCATCAAGTACCAGTAGTCTTGGCTCAGCCTTTACAGGTCCTAGAGTGGAAGTGGGATGGGATATCCATGGACTTTGTGACGGGACTTCCACGTACATCCAGAGGTTATGACTCGATTTGGTTGATCATTGACCGACCCACCAAATCAGCCCACTTCCTACCGATAAGAGAGCAGGGTCCAGTAAAGATCTTAGGAAGCCTCTATGTGTGGAAGAATCTCTGACTACATGGGGTACCTTCGATGATTATTTCCGATCGTGACCCATGTTTCACTTCCCAGCTATGGAAGGGGTTGCAAGAGTTTTTCAGGACGCAGCTTCATCTGAGCACCACCTTCCATACTCAGACATATGGTCAGACCGAGCAGACCATTCAGACCCTTGAGGACATGCTGCATGCTTGTGTCCTCGACTTTGGCATAGGTGGAAGGATCACTTGCCTTGGGTAGAGTTTTTGTACAGTAGTATCTATCACTCTACCATTAAGATTGATCCTTTTGAGGCATTGTACGGGCGGCGTTGCATATCACCTTTGTGCTATACTGTCCCAGGGGAGTCACCACTAGTGGGACCAGTGATGGTACAGGATACCATAGAGAAGGTGCAGATCATCCAGGAGTGGATGAAGACTGCACAGAGCAGGAATAAGTCATATGGTGATAGGATACGAAGACCTTTGATGTTCGAGGATGGCGACCACGTCTTTCTACGGCTTTCACCTTGATGAGGTCTACAGAAATTTGGTCGTGGTGGAAAGTTATCTCTGAGATTCATCAAACCTTTTCAAGTCCTCAGCAGAGTTGGCGAGGTGGATTACCACTTAGCTCTTCCACCTCAGTTGCACCAGGTGCATGACGTCTTCCACGTATTCTAGCTGAGGAGATACATGCATGACCCTTCCCACGTCATCGACCATGGAGAGCTGAACGATGATGATAGGGCGATTTTTACAGAGATTCTAGTGGAGATTGAGGATTGACAGGAGTGGGTCCTATGTGGACAGTCGATACCATTGGTTTCCATTCACAGGCATCACGAGAACCTCCAGAAGAGCTCATGGGAGTGGGAGGCTCAGATGTGTGCTCTGTACCCCCACTTGTTACCTTAGTTTTATTTTTGGCCTACGGGACGTAGAGCCCTGAGGTGGGGAGAATGTAAAGACCTGGAATTTCCATGTAATTTTTTTTCTTTTTTTTAAATAAATGGGAATTTTATGAGTCCAAAAAATTTGATGGCTCGTGATTCCGAGGCCCAGAGTGCCCAGAATGATCCACCAAAGTTTTGTTAACTTAAGTTAACGCGCCTAAGCAGTTCCCCTGAAAAAGTAAAATAACTATTAAACAGTTACTCAGATCAGAAATCTGAGGGCACTGTTGCGCTCAGGATGGTGGGTTTACCCTAGGTGCGGCTTAATATTAGTCGGTGTGGACCTCCTGTGAGAAAACCCAGAAATGGAATAATCGCAAATAAAATAATTAAATAAATTATTTTATTTTTCAAATGATTATAACTCAAAAATGGTAACTCAGATTAACAATCTGAGACCACCTATGAACTCATGAGGGTATGCTTTCTTTATGAAGATACTAACTTTGGCCGGCACAGGCCACCAGAGAATGTTAGTTTTTGGATGAAAATAAAATAATTAAGTGATAATTATTTTATTGTAAAATTAATACCTTTTAAAAGGTAACTAGGATTGAAAATCCAAGAGTATCGTTGGGTTCATTGGGGTGTGTTTCACTTAGGCAGAGCCTAACCTTGACCGACGCAGGTCGAGCGTGACTGATAATAATTTTCTGAACATTTTTTCGAGTACGTTCAGTGAACGCACAAGAGGCATTTTGTAACTTTTGAACTGGTGCTCGGAATTGAAATCTGAGGGAACCGTTGAACTTACAGTGCCATTATTCAATTAAGGAGACATTTATCTCGATGAAAGTTGGTCGAGGGTGAAATTTAGTTTTTAGGTTTTTCATGGAATTAATAAAATAAAATAAACTTCATTTTATTTTATTTTGAGCTTCCATGTGAATATTTCAGGTGGGGTCCACTGGAACTAAACCTCCAGGTGGAAGTTGGAAGTGGGGACCACCAAACCTTAACCTCCCATGAGAGGTTAAGGTGGTGGGGACCACCTGAACCATAACCTCCCATGAGAGGTTATGGTGGTGGGGACCATCTAGAATGAAACCCCCGTTTAATTGGGAGAAACCCCCAAGCCCCATAATTAATGAGGGAGAGCCTATTGATCTCCTCTACCATTAATCTTTCCAAAACACAACATCATTGCGCTAGCATAAATTAATTGCCTTGCCCGTTTTTTTTAAATTATGTAACAGTAGCATCGGAATTTAGGAAGGTTCCTAAAAAATGAACCCTCATAAATTCCAATGATCGTTACCTACCTCTCCCCTCTCCTATATATAGGGAGATTGGGAGGAGGATTTGGGATGGCTTCACCAAGAGACGAAGCGCTAGTAAGTGACGTGACGCCCAACACTTAGAGGATTACACTCTCCAACGAAGAATGCTTCATCCATGAAGAACGCTAATGAGGAACGTCTCCGAATTCATCCTCCAAACCCCCTTAGACGTGGGACGTCTTCGACCAATCTTCCCTCCTCATTGTCATCAACAAACCGACACATGAGCTTGGATTGGAAGTGTGTCACGGACACAACGAATGACGACAACACCATCTTCTTTCCCGCGACTTCATCAACGAACAAAGGTAGGTGGTTTATTACATGTTGATGTTATTCCTTTTCTATCTTCATCAACGGTTGGAAAGAAATTGTTTGTCGGTGAGTTATTGTTCATCTTATTTTCCTGATCATCCAATTGATACAACCCTAAACGCGGAGGGTGCCGGCCAAACCAACATGGCCCGACCCCTCCACCATTCTTTTTGAAATGATCCTCGGCATGGCGATGAAGCAACGAGATGACAAAGGTCACGACGAAAAAGGTCGTGCTTCCCCCGGCCTCTGCAACCCATGCCGCCCTCGCGGCACTCCCGCCGAACTGGCCCCGGCAGCACCGAGCCCCAACCGAGCCGGCCTCAGCGCGTCCCGCGCACCCGGCCGCACCGCCAGCCCGCCTGGACGCACCTTGCCCGGTGCCCTCCTGGCCGCCTTCCGGCCTACCCGACGCCCTCCCGGCCACCTAATGGCCTACCCCGGCGCCCTCCCATCCCCCTGCCGGCCCGCCCGGCGCCCTCCCGGCCACCCTGCCGGCCTGAACCGGCTGCCACTCGGCCTACCCGGCCACCCCGCCGGCCTGCACAGGCCGCCACCCAGCCTGCCCGTCCTTCCCAGGCCACCACCCGGCCTACTCGGCCTACCCAGGCCACCACTCGGCCTACCCGGCCTCCACAGGCCTCACCCTTGTTCTCGGCCTCCCGATCTGGCCCACGGCCTCCTAAGCCGCATCGCTGGCTGAACCAGATCGGCCTCTCGGGCCGAGCCGCCCGAACTGCACCCCTTCGCAGCGCTTGTCAAACTGAACTGGTTGTGCCCTCTGGGCTGAGTCGCGCCCCTCGCGGTGACCTCCAGGCCGAACTGCCCACGCAGCCTGTTGAGTTGGGCCCAGGGGCTGGGCCGAACCTAACAGGCTGGCCTGGCCAATGGGTCGGGCCAGACCCAACAGGTCTGACCGGGTCAACCCTGACCGAATCGGCCCAGACTAAGATGTGCCGAGTCTGTCTGACCGGGTCGGACCGGACCTGGGCCTAATAACAACCGTTTAATTTCGTTGGCTATATATTTGGCATCGGACGACCGTTTGATGAATCGTCAGCGGCACTGGTTTTCTTGGAGCACGACTGTCCGTTTGAATATACCCCACTAGAGTTTGGGGTAAAGTTGAGATACGGTCAGGTTGGATCGAACACAAATTAAACCAAGCCCCCAAGACTAAAAGTCTAATAACTCACAGACCGAGCATCTGATTGACGCGTCGTCTGTTGCGTTGAGACCCCTATGATGAGGCGGACCTTTGTGATACTTCTACATGGGACTTCATGAAAGTTGGAGTATCAACCTGTAGCTCATGGAGTGGATCCTCCCAGAGATGATCGAGCATAGTGCAGAGTTATCAGACTAGTTCCTGGTTTACCCTTAAGTAGGGCTGGGTAGTGGGTTACCCATGGACCTTACGGTTTACCCTCTAGTTGGGCGGGGAAGTGGGTTACCCATTGACCTCTTAGGGTTTACCCTCCAGCCGGGCTAGGCAGTGGGTTACCCGTCGACCTCTTAGGGTTTACCCTCCAACTAGGCTGGGCAGTGGGTTACCGGTCGACCTCTTAGGGTTTACCCTCCATCTGGGCTGGGTAGTGGGTTACCCGACAACCTCTTAGGGTTTACCCTTCAGCTGGGCTTGGCAGTGGGTTACCCGACGACTGAGTTCTCCAGCAGCTGAGGTTTCGATAATGTGACTGGGATGTTATTTGATACAACCCCTAGATTAAAATCCTTGTTTGATCCGAGTCAGTAACTTTTGTGTTTACCTCATGATTGAGATGGATTACTTGATAACTTAGGTATATGTATGGGCATATACCTAAGTGGGGTTATCTGTTGAATTCATACTTTGTGGTTTATACTTTCTGGATTTTTTGAGACCTTGAGTGTCTCGGGGTCCCTACTGAGTATCGCTATACTCACCCCTGTACGGGATATGACCACACCTTGTTTTTTTGGATGCAGACAATGGACAGAATTTATCGAGGCTGAGTGTACCAGGACTGGACAGTACCCGAAGGTGGACAACACTGCGTGACGGTACATGGAGGTGACGGACAGACGTGGAGTGTTGTGGAGGCTATCAGTACCTACCCTTCAGGTAGGATCTGTGGTGGATGACCCAGGAGTTTCTTTCACCTTTCAACTGTTTTGTCCCTTTTCATTTGTACTTGTACTTTACAGTTGGGCTTGTATTTTCGGCCCCTTTTACTTTACATCACACTTTTGTATATAGTTTTACTTAGTGTTTTGCTTCCATATCATACTATGTTGTGTGTGTTATCATGTTATAAAGGTAATGCCTTCCCAGTTTAGGGATTTAATCCTTTGGTGCTAGTTTCCAGCCCCTGGCCTATGGAAGGTGGGCTTGGGGTAGTCATGGCACAGGCCCCGAGGGACGGGTTGTGACATTCTCATTATAGTCTGGGTTCTTCTATAAAATTTTGATATGACAATTAATCTATGTACATTACCATTAAATAGTTGATGTAGAAATATCTACACTATAATGGTAAGAATACATCATGTATATCTAACTGTACACCGATATGGTAATCAAAATGTACTACATAGTTGGGTCTAGGGAACTCAATATTACTACATAAGGAGGCCTATATTCATTCACCTGCCTAATCTGGAGTGAACTATCAACATATTATGGTAGTATCTAAGAATCATGTGTATATTTTTACCCAACCCAAATTAGTTCAATATTATAATATGACAAGAACACAGGAATAAACCCATATTATATCCCATATTAATTCTTGGATCATTGAGGACCTCCAAAATATTTTAGTGGAAACACAAAGATCTACTAATTTCTCATTAGGAGAAGAAGGAAGCTTTACTTGTAGAATTTATTCTCATAGTTATAACATTGATAGTTCTAGAATATCAACCTACAGATTTTTTCTTGTAAATCCACCCTGTGGTAACATAAAAATTAATCATGAGAACCCCTCTCATGAAATTTCACCTTGAATAGAAGGTCCTAACCTTATTGAAACTACTCCAAGAGTTCCATCATATTGGGAATAACTTGATATCCTAGAGATAGCCCTATTATGTGCTTCATCACTACCTAGAAATATCTTATCTCGTATAGGGGGTAATTAAAAGGTAAAACCATAATCTAGAACTCCTTTAGCTTCACCCTTTGATAAATTAGAGTGAATCTCATATGATTCAATTCCATATGAAAAAAAAATAAAATAAAATGACCCTTATGGACAGATCATGTAGAGAAGTTCCTTACTATTGATGAGGAAAACACTATGTACATACGGAAGGAACTAATTAAGGTAATTATATTGGTTATGTTCTATCCCTTAGATACCTCCCATTATGGAATTCCAGATGCACTAAATAAGAAATGTCAACATTTCCTGTGATAATGAAAACATCTAGAATGTAGGTCTGACCCATAGCGATAAATATGAAATCAACCATGGAGGTCCTCCCCAATAGAGTCCATTGTGACTTACCTCCTTGAAATAACATATCTTCTCAAAATAAAGGTCCTCCCCACGTCAAATCTAATCCATATTTTCCCTCACACTGAGAAACACTCGAGAAATCAAGGATAGATAAATTAGGAACCTCATTATCAATAGACGATGTCTCATCCTAATAAAATGGTAAACAAAGGTGATGATCATTATGTGTACCTCCCTTGGACCATTTATCCTTTGAAACAACTGAGGGGATTCTTAATTATCCCACACCTCTTGATAAAACAACGGATAAATGATAGTTATGATCGGATACCGTTGAACAACCCCACATAGAGGATAAATAGAATTTTGTGATCATGTAAAAATAATTAGAATAGGACTGAATATCAGTCATTTTCTAGCCCATGGAGACTCTTTAATATGACAATATTAAGGAATTAAAAGAGGATTGCATACCTTATCCATGACAAAACTTTTGGGTGAATCTACACCATTTTAAGGACAAATACCTATCTTATGGAGATTACACCAATCATATCAAAGTGTTGGAAGAGTTTTGTCTCAATTTTAACCTTGCCACCTTTTAAGTGGCATAGAAACCTAATTCAAGAAAACATGAGTGTATCCAACATGATTACCATAATAGTATAAAGTAATTTTTCTTGATAGTCACTGATACCCCATATGACATGTGTATCAATGGGTGGGGAGAATATAGAGCTCCTCATTTTAACCCATTGACTAGACAAAAAGGTTAGTCAGATAAGTAAACTTGTGACATTATTTCTTTGAGTGAAATCTCGGGCCTTGGCCTACCTTTTCTAGTTGATCTATCCATCAAAAAACAATTATTTCAATAGATCAAAATAGAATTACTTTATGAGAGAATGACCATTAATATACTCATACATTAGGCTATCAATAAATTCAAGAAGGATTCAAATCCAAGGAATACAAACCCTAAAATCATGTAGAAACCCTTGATGGTGAGTAGATCTTACCTAGATAAAGAGATACACACATATCATTCCCAAATAGAGGTCTAAAAATCCAAGGAGGATGTGATAATAGCTTCCTCAGTAGCATTATTATAGTAACTCCATCATTAATTATCATATGGATTTATACTACCAACTCCTCTCCTTGGATTATCAAATCTATGTTGGATCTACGATTTGATAGTGGTAGAGAAACATCAACCCCATCCAATAAGGGTGGGGGAATTATTACACCCCCCTCCCATGTGGAAGTTGGTTTTCTCTAGGTTGGGAGTGGCTCCACAAAAAGTTACATTATGGTTTATTTCACTTTATGATTCACCCCTTCATTGGGACCATGATCAGGGAAATTTAATAGATATTAACTTGGGATCAATGTCCATAAAATGCTTCCTGAGGAATATCAAAGAGAAAATGGGAAGCCTCATACGGGTTGTAACCTGAAATACACCATTAAAAAGGTGGATATCATGGAGGATTATGATTTATCCCTTATCATATATTCAATATATAATAAATATTTCTACAAATTTTATGATGATTCATTTCTTGCTACAAAATTTTTGTTAGTAAATGTTTTAGTGCCAATCTCACAAATAATACAAAACATGACACTAATTTCAATGACCACACTGAAGAGGCATCCATTCAATATGTGGTTCAAATTGAAATACGTGAGGAAGGTTTGGAAACCCAATAATAGAGACATACCTAAAATACAAGATATCCTTTGAAAATACAAATACTTCCTACTTGTTGAGCCTTGACAAATGATAAAAGGAAATGCATGGTAATATCCTACACAGTACCAAAAGAAGCTAAACCTATCTCTACTGAGGAGATAATGACTCAGTATAAAGTTCTGCAAGAGAAGCTAAGGCTGCTCAATCATGAGATAATAAAATTCAATATTACTATAGAGATCAATTATTAGGATGAGTCCAATGTACCTCCTCTAGAAAACCCCATTCAGTAAGAGGGAACCACTCAATCAACTGTAGTAGAGTATAGTAATCTAGTCAATGCTGGCCCTAAAAACACATCTACTTAACCCTGAAGGTCAAGGATTTTTAAAATTTTCTATTACCTGAAAAAACACCACTTTTATTTAAAGTTTTTTACCTTAGGCTGACTCAAGATGGTTATCAATGATAAGAAATGGTGAGCTTACAGGATCCACCTATTGCATCCACTTGATAATAAACACATAAAATAGTCCCATTATAACTCTTTTATTCCATTGAGTATCTCATATATTGAATGGATTTCATGGAGGGTAGATATTCAACATTGTATCCAGAGAGGAAACCATACCCAAAATGGGTAAACTTAACTCCCCCTCCGCCTCACTTTGAAAACCCCAAAATCCAGAATTTTAATGATATGGAGATATAAATAAGTATCTCATGGACTTTGAATCTTGATCTGTCCCTGTAATGAGAATACCCAAACAACAGGATGTGTCAATGATCAACTATTTTGTAAAAATTCTAGAAGGGAGAATTTTTATTCACTAAAATAAACAACCATCTGAATTTATCACCAAATTGTAAAATCAGTGATGAAAATTATTTTATTAATTTATCTCCATGGTAAGGAAGAAAATTTTCCCCAATCACTCTAATTACAAGTAGTGTGAGAATGGGAAAGTTTGAGACTCCATTCTCTAATGGATGAGTCTAAAATACTCTTTGAATATACATCTTATGCAACATAAATTATTGTATATATGTATATAAAATCACTAAGAATAATTGAAAACACCTCATATTCCCTTAAAATACCCTGATGGTTTTCAGGTGTTTGTAGCAGTCTCACAATAACCATAAGATTCCATTAAATGTTGAAAAATATTAGTGAAAAAATTAGCATAGGTATTGAGGTATAGAATATTAGAGACCAAAAAATGTTTCACTCGATCCAGCACTGATGTAGATCTAATCCCTAAGATATCACTCTATCATGCATTTTCAGATCTGAAAAAAATTATAGAAATAACACCATCACTAAAAGGTAAATAAAGATAAAATATTTTCTGAATTTGAGGACAAGAATAATAATATATACTCCATAAAATTACAAGTCCTTATGTTTTTCATATCATCCTTGGACATGGACTTGATAAAATTACCTAATCACTAGAAAACCAATGAGGTTGGATTGAATGATATCTCAAATTAATACCCCTACCAAAGATTGTTAGGGAATTAAAACCAATAGTGATTCATATTAAACGATATTGTTGGAACTAAAAATACATCCCAAAAGGATCTGGAAAGAAAGGTAGTTGATTAGATCAATTCTAGAGAGAAGGCATAATTATCATACAACTCAGAGTTATAAAAGTCTATTACTAGTAGTGTAACACATGCCTGGAGTTGCACACGCATGCAAGAAATACTTGAATCAGCCATATTCAATAATAAGGAGGCTTATAAATTCCCCTCAACTTTCCATTTTAGGGGTTTGACCTTTTTTATTCCATATTTCAAATATATTAAGCTCCCAGATCTTGAGAAACTGACTTCAGTGCTTTTTAAAACCCAAGAACACCTCCATATACTCTTATAGGTGAGAAAATTATTCGAATTAACTAATAAAAGTACTTTAATGTTGTTAATTATTCTTAATATGTTCTCACACACCTATCTCCAATAAAGAACACACTTCATAAGAGGTATAAAACATTTCACAAGTTTAAGTTTCACGCAACACCCATTATTCCAAAACCCATTCCATAGAAATCCACTCGATGCCTTCTTTCATGGAACATTATTTCATGAAAGTTAAGGGAATATATTTCTCACTCCAATCTGATATATATTTCTTTGTGAAAAATCCATACACATAACTGGTATCATCAATTCTCACCCTCAAATCCTTTTCACAAATCATGGGAGGGGCATCCTTCTTTCCTTTTTCTCTTAAGTATAGGTACAAACTAAACATCACACATGTAAGCCCCCAAGTATCCTTCATACTCCCATGAAGCACCCCAAGAATACTATTAGATAAAAGTCTTAACCATTTTCTCAATGATTATTTGACCCTTGATCCACTCAATGAGCCATGTCTCTCAAGAAACGCAATATGTAAGCCCCATTTAATCCCTTGATATTGTCCCTTTTATGACACAGGCATACTAACCGCATCGTGTTAAACCACATGGATTTATCCTATCATATGACCATAAACAATGAAAATTTGATATTGAAACCTACTCTAATATTATATGTAATGAGTTTCCTTGAGGTTCAATCATAACACATAAAAAACCTTACCATCTATTCTCCCTTTCCAGAAATAGAATACCAAAACCTTCATGGAAAACCCTAAGACTTTCAAAGTGTCCCCACTAGAGTTTTAAATGATTCTTACCTTACATGATGAGCATAAGAAAATATATATCCACTCAAGTTTAACCTATGCCTATCCTTATGTGATAAGACCAAGTGGACTCTTTGATCATGTGATGAACGTGAGGTGTCCTATGTGACAAGCATAGGACAACCCTTTTCTAATGCATTAGAAACATAGTCTTAGGTGAAAATCCAAATATACCTTATGTGATGAGACAAGTCACCTCATGTGATAAAAATGGTATTCCTATAGTGAAAATAAATTAATTTCTTATTTTACATGCCTATGTTACCATATGTGATGAACGTAAGAAGACTATGTGATGAGCATCAAATCTCTACACCCTTACCTTTTAGTGAAGAGCCTGTGATTCTACTCCTTCCCTAGGAGACGAGCATAGGATTCCTTATGTGATGATAAATGTATTCCTATGGTGATGATATGTGGATAAATTAGGAAAAAATAATATGTTTCCTCATGTTTCATGCAAAGGATGCCTTAGGTGATAATATTAGGATTCCATATGTGCTGATCATAATTTTCCTGGTGTGTCGAGAACCAAATGCCTCATGTGAAAACCATGGTTTTCCATATGTTATGAGAATGAGATTCCTTGGGCGATGAGCCTTAGATTATTTATGTGAGAAAATATATTATGTATTGGTAATGGGATTTAAGGAAAATTATTAAATCTATATAGGAGACCTGGACTAAGATAAGTAATCCATGAAAGGAAGAGATGATATCTCATCATCTCGTTTTGATTGAAGATTCAACACCATCGAACCTTGATGATGAAAAAATTCACACCCTTAGAAATTGAGAATGTGGAACTCCGATTGTGACCATCCACAATATAAACTCATGTGGTGGTCTTAGTGGAAAGCATCAAAAAATAAAATGGTGAACCCTATGTAAATCACTTCTCATTCAATAGCGAGAGGATGAGTAGTGTGGGAATTCACCACCAAATAGAATCATAGATGTTGGGAATGTTGGGAATAATCATTATCAGAAATGGTTTTATAATTGGATACATATATCCATATAGAATTTCTAGCCATCAGAAATTCCAAGAAAGTTTCCTCCACCATGGAAGATAAGTGTGAGGGAAGGAGGATCACCCATGATGTTGCTGACTCCCACAGAAACCCATACATGGTGATCCCTAATACCAACTCCCAAGTTATGATAGACACATCTCCCATGGCTATTGGTCACCCTTTCCCCCATTCCCCATCATAAATCATATAGTGGAGGGTCATCATTGACCTTGTCTGCCGCTACAAGGATGAAAGAGTCATCCCAAACTGATAAATGGATCTAGAGGATCTAAAATTTGTTATTCCATGTTAGTTCCACCATAAATAGAGGTCTCATTGGGCAAAAACCCCATTACAATTATTAACTATTTTAGGAGTCTTTCCCTCAAACCCATCAACGGTACCTTCCCCTACACCAAGGAGGTAAGTGACATCCAAGTTGTGGTAGCCCCAACTGCCACTAGAGATTCACCAAGGAGGGATTCTATCTCTCAATAATGATGAAACAGTTGGGCCTCCCAACTGATATATGAACACATCGAGATCACCATTTTTTGGCCTATACCTATCTAGATAGTATGAAACTCACACAAGTGGATGGTTTTCACTATTCTTACATGATCTGTAGCTCCTATAACTCCCATCACTTCTCCTGTTATACTAATAACTACATGGTGTTACATCCTCACCAGACATGGATCATGAAACCAGCCACCCTCTAGGTGTACTAGGTTGACTCTCCTATCCATTGGTGATACCAATGTAAACCATTAAGGTCCTCCCCATAATGAGGGACTGTATAACAAAGGTCCTCACCCCACCAGAAACAATAATTGAGGTCATCCCCATATCAATGAAGTCCACATCGATGAAGTCCCTACCTATTATTGAGGGGATACTAATCATTGTGTAGTTCATTCCCACAACACCAATGAAAATCTCCATGGGTGGGAACTCTATGACTCAAATAATCTCACACTCATGGAACATAAACATTGGTATTGAAGGCAAATTAGGAGGAACCATTTCCAGAACACCCCGGATACTTTAAAATCATGGATGATATATGATTCAAGATATAAGTTTCCACCTCTACCACTATAAATGGGGGGATAGAACCCAATGACTGAGGATATCCACTCTAGAGGAAAAAGTTAGAAAATTCCCAAAGTCCCTCTAAAAATACATATATGTGGAGGATTTATTGGATTCTTTACTGGTATTGATCATGAAACTATCCCTAGTGTTGTTAGCATCTCTACTCTCCAACTATTCATCATATGTAGGGGTAATGTCTAGATCCAGCATAACATTATCAAATGAGGAGAAATATCTAGTCGATCCATATAAACCCAGTGAGATACCTCAATAAGGGGACTCAAAATCCCCCTCCTATATGGGAATTTTTTTAAATCCAAATCCACCTTACTGAAATTACTCTTTTTCCAGGGGAAGAATGTCTCCCATGATAGCACACCCACTTGGACTCCACAATATTGGACTTCTTTTTCACTTTATACTATATATTTCACTAATTCACTACTTTGGAGTAGGATTTTTCTTATGAGTGAGGTGAAGAGGAAGATGAGAGCCTATGAGAGCCCCCAACAACTAAACAGATTCTGATTGAGTTCTAGTTTTACATGACCCTTCATTTCTCTATTTCGGATTTTCTTAATGAAAACCAAAAAACACATATCCAATAGAATCTTTGAGAAATATTCAAAAACCATACAGGCAATCAGTTTTCCTACACAAAAAGCACTGATCACCTTTAAACACTCGATCATTAGTCCCAAAAGGTCAATCTATCACCTCTTCTAGTGACTCAGCATCCTAACTTTACTCGATATTTCTAAATAATTCTATAAGTGTGTATTTGAAGTCTCATAATATTGTACTAGATTGTTGGATTGGATTTCACCAATTTTAAAGTTAGGGTTTGGGGGGAATATGTCAATCTAAAGTTTAATACTTTCTTGTGAAGATGATATATTCATCAAAATGGCCTTCCTGACATGTCAGAAACTCTTCACCAGAAACAATTTCCAAAATGAATATTTTCACAGTAAATACCATTGGAAATTAATAGTGCGATGTTGGTGATGAGTCAAGCAAGGAGGATTCAACGTAAGAGGTTAAACAACAATAGGTGGAATCTCTTATTGGTTTCTACAGTTGGAATATAGGTCTTGGGCCATAAGTGTCTTATCATGATACCACTCTAGATGACATGGTGAATCCTTGATAAGGGTAAAGTCATGGTCGAGGATTCTAATGTTGGAAAAGCCATTGAGTCAACTGAGACGGTTCCAAAATCATTTATTTTCTCTAGGTTCTCATGGTTAGTTGAAAACACATTATTGAGATCCTCTATGGATATTATCTTCATTGAGAGTACATTCAAGATGACCCTATCATGCCCGTCATGGGACCGTAACAACAGATATTCCTCAGTTAGCCTACCCGAACAAAATTTGGTGGCTTATCCCACCTGATACAGAATGGTATTCATCATGAATTCATATTTTATGGATCAACATGAATTTCTATATTTGTATCATGAGATCTCTACTTCACAATTCAACCACCCATCCAAGTGGAATACACATAGAGAATCCCCCAATTATGACCAGATTAGTGCTCTCACTACTCTCTTAAAAGCCATAGAGATACAAAAAAATCAGAATAATATAATAGGAATATATACCCATAGTTGGTGGGTTGTATTATCTACTACCAAATTTTATAAACTCAAGATTTTCCTCTTTCGATGGAATAATCAACCTAGACCAAAACCATTCTCATTTCACCTCTCAGTATAGAATGATTTTGAGAATCGTAGAGCAGTAAGAGGCAACTAAACTGTGATATTTCATCCAGAATCTATAAAGACTTTCTTTCTTCTGTTATAACCATATAAAACTATGAAATATCACTACGTATTATGATCTTCACCAAAAATTAATCTACCAATTCATCTCCACCTTGCACTGAACAAGCATTGTTGACTTCATCAAAGTGAAAACAATAGGATAATGAATGAATCACCAACTTCATCACTTAGTGAAAAGAATTAAATAATTACCTTAACAACCAACTTCCCCATGAAAAATTGTTGGGTATGTTTTTGGTGAACATTTGAGATGATTTAGTCCTAACCCTAATCTCCTTGAAATACCCATGTAGATTCTGAGAGTTTGTTAAGAGAGACTACACCTCGAGGAGTCCATGTATAAGATCAATAAAATGCCTCTCCTATTACCCACCACACCTAAAAAATAATAATAGATTAGAAATGGATTATTTTATATATAACCTAGCCCCTTAGATGATCTAACTCTAAGAAATCCCATAGAACAAGCTCTATCAGGCACAAACTTGCATTGAGAATGTTTCATGCGTCCCCCATCAAGGACGAGTATCCATAACCTTTGTAGATGATAGGTATACATGGGAAATGTGTAAGGAGAATAGTCAGGGGGTAGTTTTTTAATTCTATAAGGGAGTTTTTTTGGTTAAATATAATTTTTAGGAGTTGTTGATGGTCAGTCTAGGTATTAAAGTAGAGAATTTAGTAAGATTGGCATTTGGCCCCATGTGGAGGGGAGACTGTATTATAAAATTTTTAGGGAAGAGAGGGAAGTCAAAAATGATTTTTCTTCTAGTGGGGTTGGACTTTCTTCTTGGTAGAATATGGTGTGAGGCCTATCGAGTTTCATAATAACTCCCTCAATTCTTCCACTACTTATTCTTTCGGTAGTTCTGGTGTGACTAGCTATGATTTATATATAGAATTCTAAGCCTGGTGGATAGTTAGTTCATGGGGTTTAATAGAAGATCATATGAACAAGTTTTATTACTTCCAGGATGAGTATGTTCCTAGATTCTATGTCTATTACATGGATAATGTAACACCCCGTCCCTAGTTACCTAGATTCGGTGCATTATTATATAACATTGGCATGATCACAAGATATCAAGTCTCGAAAGTCCGATTATTTTAGTATCCTTGGAAGTACTATATACATACAAAAGTTTTACATTTCACCGTGAAATAAAAAAACAACATTGTGTCCCCTTTGAACACACTCATATACCTTAGTCTATCCCTATAGGTCAAACATAATATACTTCTTCACATCCTAGGAAAAACAAAACATACGAAAGGGGTGAGCTCATATGCTTAGTAAGGATAAATATATATTGGAAACTTTTATAAATAACTATAAATATTTAAGGAAATGTATAAGACTAAAACACAATCCTTTTAAACTTAAAATTCAGCATAATATGGAAAATATAAATCGAATAATGATATTTAATTATTCACATGGATATTATTCCAGTCGAATAATCAAATGTAATATCAATATCTATTTTTCATAATGATGGAATGAATAATGTCATACATCATAACCACATATTCAAGGCCTCGTGCTAAGACTACAAATAATAATTTTGGAAAGGCCTTGTGCCAAGACACTAGTTTGTCTCATGAGATCTACCGATACATGAAGGAGCTAAATCGGGCTACACTTGTCACTTACTAAGTCCAATTAATTCCTCATTTGAAAAGGTTGGAACATAATCTAAACATTCATATTAAAACTATCATACGAAATTTCAATATTTTAACCACAACCCATGAATGGTATAAAAATTGTACATCCACAGTCAAACATAACTCATTCAAAACAATATGGAAAATTTTATTATAATAAATAAACCTAAATCAAGAATAAAAAAGGATATTTACATAAATGAAAATAATCAGTAAAACTATTTGAGAGAAATATTCCTTTTTTCTTGAAAACATTTAAAAGTATCACTATTTATCAAAATGTCATTTAAAAGAGATTTTTGAATCAAATTTTCCTATACCACTTTGAAACTTTTAAAAATAATTTTAATTTTAAAACATTTATTTTCACATAAATAAATCCTTAAAACATTTTTATTACATGGACATTAATGTGAAATATTTAGAAGAATAAATCTTTAAAACATTTAAAATGATATTTTAGTTAGATTTCATAACAAAAAGAGAGACACTTGAATAAAAATAATTGAGGTAATAAAAACCTTATAATATCATGAGAATAAAGGTATTCATGATATACTATGTCAAAGTACAGTATATACACCATATAAAAGTGAATTGGTGCATAACAACAAAGAAGTCTCAATGGAATATAAATTGCGATGAAATCCATTATAAAGACTGTATCCTTAGGTTAAGGATAAATCAATGAAATAATTATATGTAAAAAATATAATTACACTCAAAATGATTGGATATTTAGTGTAAATAAACCATAGTACATTCCCACATATTCTTGTAAAAACAACACCAATGACTTGGTTGTGTAACTCAATGAATGGAAATTGAGTTAAGATTACTCTCACCAAGTTCATATCGTTGACTTGAGAATTTATAAATGGATTTATTATGTGTATCAAAATAATATATACACAAAGGGGAGTTTAAATTACCAAATAAATAAATAAATAGTGATTTCACACATAATAATGGAGTAAAATAATTAATGTAGGTTTCGTAAAACCCAATGAGTGGAAATTGAAATTAGAAATTCCCTTGCCGATTTGGTAAATTATGAAACATACACCCCATGAAAGAAAGATCATACAATGAAGTTTTAAATACCCATAAATTAAATTATATTACACAAATAATACAATCATGAGAAGTACTTACACCACACAAAAGGAAATAGTGGCAAATATAGCATGAATCTCACGGGAATAAAAAGTGAGATGAAAACCCCTTACCTTGTACGTTTCCTTAGTCGAGGGTACGTTAAACTTCTAAATAATAGTTAAATAATTTTTATTAATTTATGAAATAACCACATACCTAAATATAATATCATATATTATCTTCTAATATTTATTTGTTAATAATATTTCAGTAGTATCATTATTTCGAGTGTTAACTGATTTGTTTTCCTTTATATGTTTTGTTATGTAAGTCATTTTTTTTACAAATATGATGTATTTGATTCATATCCATAATGATATTAAGTTATTAAAAATTATTTTTAATCATAAAATAAAAATTATTCTTGAATGGTTACGATGGGGAATGAATCTCATTGTGTCCGTGGAGACGGTAATCCGTACGTACGCACGTGCGACAATATCATTCTATTGATGGTGAAATAATATGTAATTGGATGGTATATCATGTATACATAATCATTAATATGTTATATTTATTATTTATATCAATTATACACATTATTATGACCATCCAAATAATTAAGTGTTGAATAACAAACTACACCACGACGTAAAGACAGTAAGTTGTATGTACGCACGTATGGTGAATTTTTCATTCATAGGATGGATAGAATAATGAATATGGTTGTACCATATTTTTAAAAACTTTACATTATGTAGAAGTAAATGGAGTTAATATTTTGGAATTGAAACAACAAATAAAGAGGAAGTGGAATAATAAAATAACACTGAAAGAGGTGATGGAATTATTACCTCTTCTTCAGGTGCTTCCTTTTGATTTGATCAAAAGGGATACTTAGCGTGGATTTATGATCAAATTAAGGCCTCTAGTTTTAATTTAGGGTATTTGTTAGGATATTTGAGTAGGTTTTGGTCGATAAAAATGGATATGTAGGTGTGAAATTATGATAAGGGGAAGTACCCTTTTATAAAAGAGGTGAGGGTCACTTTAGGAAAAGATTGAAATATTATTTTATTATAAACTCATTTTCGGTTTATAGTGGCTAAAAATGGATTCATTTTGAGGATATGGTGGGGGTGGGTCGAAATACTCTCAACAGATATGTTTTAGACAATTTTAGGTCACCACATTAACCTTATCTTTTATATTTAACTCCTAGTTAAATAGTTTAACTTTTACCATGTCTTCTTATATTTTTATATTACATGGGTAATAAACATACTATAAAATTCCAATAAAACCTCAATTGGTTCATTAATGATATATATATATCATTATATAAGTCCTTTTTCGGAACCTTATATTTTTAGAACTATTATATAATTTACTAAAATTGTATTTGTTTTAAAAACTTAATTGTGTCAATTTTGACACTATTTTGTATTTGGTTTTTGTTAAAGTCATATCAACTTGATTACTTAGAAAAAAAATCATTAAATAATCCCTAAAATGTCATATTAACCTATAAAATTCTTGTAATTCCTAAAAAGTCTCAATTTACATTTATTTTAATATTTATAATATCAATTATTTTAATCATTCATTAATTAGGTAATTACTACATCATCATTGTGTCATAAATAAATTCAATTATATAATGTATAAAAATTATAAATAAAATACCATGAAGTAGGAAATATTTTTATCTTTATAATTAATTTTTATAGTTGAATTTATCTTATGTATAACCCTATATTAAAAATGGTTTATTTATTAAACATTGAATTTTACACTTTTAAGTCTTCTTTAAATAAAATAATAATAAATGTCCTAATCTAATATAAGTGGATAAAAAATGATAATATTTTATTAAAAAATTTTATTTTGGTCAAAATATACTTATACCATAGAATTAGGACATGTTTTAGGGTAATTATAATATCATTTTTAACTTTAATTACCCTATTTAATTTTTAACCGTGGTAAATAAAATTCAAAAGCTATTATTCCCCAAAAATTATTTCTATCTTATTGAACCAAATTTTTCTTATTTATATCAACCATGTCTCTCATATTTTTTAAATTCAATTCAAATAAGTGGTAAAATTATGTTTTATACAAATTAGCAAGTGTGCCTAGAAGGTCGGTAAAAGGCATTAAAAGGTTAAATAAACTTTTATACATCTAATATTATTATAAAATGACTCTGATAAATTACATTTGTCTTATATAGAAATTATGTATCTATTTTTACATTAAAATAAATTAAAATAAAAATAATAATTACTTAAATAAAATTCATTTTTGAACAATAACGCAGTGTTTTTCACTATTCATCACAAATTGAAAGTTTTTAAAAAAATACCAAAAATTCACCCTAAGATAATTTTGATATTCAAAATTATAAAATGATTTCTATTTCACCAAATCAAAAACATAGAAGTTGTATTAATTAATTTTAAAAAATAAAATCGTTGTCAAAACGAGAAAGCGATTTTTTGAGAAGTAAAAACCACCAAAAGAATGATATGTGTTTATGTTCAATTTAAATGTAAAATTACTTACAATGACCAAGATTGGATTGAATGATAAAAATATAATCTAATTATACTTCAAAACCTCTCAAATTTATAATTTAAATCTATAAATTATTTTTATTAAAAAAGCTGTTTTTAATTAAAATTTAGTATTTTTCACTATTTATCAAAATATGGAAGTTATCTAAAAAGCACCAAAAATTTATCCAAACTAAATTTTTATTTCCCTATTATAAAGAATAAATTTATTTTATAAAAGGGTCAAATATTATATTTCAAAAAAGTTTTTCAATTAAAAAGGTGGTAAAATTTCATTTTTATAAAAATACTTCTTTTATCTGAAAAATTGAATTTGTTCTTATATTATGTCTAAGAAACACATAATATGGATGTTAAAATTATAATGAGTATATAAAATTTAAAATTTAGTTAATAATATTCATAACCGCCTTTTGAATGGCTAGTTTGGTAAGTCTTGGTACGCTTGAACTCGGTGTTGCATGTCGCGCAAGCTATTGAATTACTTTAAAGAATATAACTTACTATAAAATATTAGGGTGTTACATTATTCCCCCCTTTTAGAAATTGCATCCTCAAAATTTTAAAATTGGTCTTGGAAACTTCATTGAAAGTCCCACATCGAAAAAAGAGTCAAAAAAACTATCACTTTAAAAGAAAGAGAGAAGAAGTAAAAAAGGACACCCGAGAAAACTCATACTTGGATTCCATGTAAGTAAACATGGATATGGAATAAATAACAAAGTGTTAAGTTATTATAGAGATTTATTGAAAACACGATCAAGATGAAGTTAACAACAAGAAAACCACAAACTTGTGATGGGTTAAACAGTCATTAGTATCCCAGTAGGAAAAGTAAACGGACAATGTTTTTTAGTTTAAGTTACTTTTCATAATGTTGAGGAATTTATTTATGAGATTGACTAAGAACATAAGGAGATATACTTAATTTATAAGTAGAGTTTCATACTTTAAAAAATTTCTATCAAAAAATAATATTTTCTCCAAATGATGAGTATTCAAGATAACTTGGTCACACCTAAAGTGCTATAATCAACTTATAGAGAATCACATAATCCAAAAAATATGAACTATATATTTCCCTTATCATTAGACATTAACCCAAACTAAAAATTTTAGTACAATGTTAGATGATCCCAAAAAAGGATAATCCTTTATAGAAATAAATATTACTTTTTATCCCCAAAATTAAACAAATAATGCCCTAATTTCAACAAAGACCATTCAATAAACAATTTACTTCAAAATTTTTAAAATAATCCAAACTAAGTTTGAAACCCAAAATTCATAAGGATTTGATTACATAGTCTTCCATGATAAATTTTAACATTTATCTTCAAAATAACATCGACTACTCTTAAAGTCACATACTTAAAAGTAATTAACCTAATCACTTATTCTCTATGATAGGTTAATCATTTCCATAAATAACACAAATTTCTATAATTTCACAATAAACACATAGATAAAATCTACCATTACCCCTCAAATTAAATCCTATAGTATTCTATTTTCCTTAAGTATATAGTGTTCCCAAAAGAGCTAACGTCTTCCAAAATAACATTTATCACTTAATCACAAAATCAGTTTCCTATACTAAGGATATTCATTTGATAAATCATAATTTCTCAATATTGACTTATTCTTGATGCATAAAATCATTTTACTAAAAATAATTATTCATACTAACTAGGGACTTCATGTATTCCAGTGGTAGGCGATAAATCCTAGTTTCACATTGGTTGTGGGTTCGATTCCCACAGCATTGTCCGACGCGATGAGTTGTCACACGGTCTATGTGTTGTACTTTTTTCAAAAACTATATAATTTTATAAAATTCCCAAAAATGAGATAAATTCCTCAAAAATAAGCCTAACATATTTTGACCATAAATGTTATCTCATACCTCGTATTTTCATCCCAAAAAGTAATAACCAATAATTCCCTCAATTCAAGAATCATATAAACCCAAATGGTTCTTTATAATTATATCCACAAAGGAAAAGATAATTCTCCCTCAAATAGCATTTTCACATAAAAAACAGCATGGTTGCACATACAAGAAAAAAGTATTCCAAATTAATCACATAAACAAAGACCATTAATACTTTTAAACATTTCACCATACATTTATTTCCACATAGGTTCTTCCTTAACCAATAGGTTATCATATAGAATAGGGCATTGACTCAGTTAATTCCAAGGTCCCAAACATTTATGGAAAATTACTGTAATTGTATTCATAGGATCATATTTATTTTCTTCCATAGTACTCTTCATTTTTTCTAGGAAATTATTTACTTTATATGCTTCTTTCCCATACATAAAGTATTTATTTGTTCCATTGAGACACTTTCTTGGGTTTCTCCTTCCACATTTCCTGTATGATAGAAATTTAGCATTCTTTTCTCCATGGTCTCCATTGTTGGAGCTCTTATCATTCTTCGCCTTTGTATTCTTTGTTGAGTTTGAGAGTTGGTTAATGTATATGTTTTTTATTATATTTTTGTAAAAATGATTCGGCATGAACATGATATATTTTACACCTATCATCATTACATTTCATTGCTCATTTCAACCATTGTTCCCACCTTGTACATCATGTTTAATGTTACTGTGACTTCCTTGGGATCCATCCATTGACTAAAACCAGAAATCATTGTGTGAGTCATAAAATCATTTAGAGAATATCATGAAACCTTATTTTCAATCTAAAATACCTTAGGATTAACCAAAGTTATTTATTCTCATCTTAAATTAAAATCCTTCAAATCAGTTTGTAAAGAAAATATGAATTGTACTAAGCATATCTCCTGGGAGTGTCGTAACTAAGAGTGCACCAAGGCCCATTGTTGTGTACCAGAATACCCTGGGTTAAACCCGAAACTCCTTGTCAGAGTTTCCACTCCTAGGTACATCTATGCTAGAGAATCCTCTACCTACTTGTATCCAGACATGGATGTATTTCCTAGAAAACTCACAAAATCTCTACATTACCAAAATTATAGGAAGTTCTTCTATATTAATCCTCAATGTCTATCTTAGGGTAGTGTTCCCTAATCAGATTTTTTCTAAATCTAGTTTCCAAGGTTTGTACTAAACTTACTCTGATACCAACTATAATGCCCCAAACCTAGTTACTTAAAGTCAGTTCATTATTACATAACATTGACATGATCTCAAGATATCAATTCTCGAAGGACTTATTAGTTTAGTAGCCTTGGAAGTACAAGATACATACATTAGTTTTACATTTCACCATGAAATTAAAAAAAACAAAATCATGTCCCCTTTGAACACAGTCATATCAATTATTCTATCCCTGCAGGACAAAAATAATATACTTCTTCACATACTGGGAAAAAGAAAACAAAATAAAGGGGTGATCTCATATGCTCAATAAGGATAACAATATAGTGGAAACTTTCATAAATAAGCATAAACATTTAAGGCAATGTATAAGACTAAAACAAAATCCTTTTAAACTTAAAATTAAATATAATATGGAAAATATAAATCAAATAATGTTATTTAAATATTCACATGGATATTATACTAGTCAAATAATCACATGTAATATCAATATCTAATTTCATAATGATGGAATTCATAATGTCGGACATCATAACCAATAGTCAAGGCCTCACGCGAAGACTAAAAATAATTATTTTGTCAAGGCCTTGTGCCAAGACACTAGTTTGTCTCATGATACCTACCGATGCGTCAAGGAGCTATAGCGGGCTCCACCCGTAACTTAATAAGTCCAATTCATTCCTCATATGAAAAAGTTGGAACATAATCTAAATATTTGTATTAAAACTAGCTTATGAAATGTCAATATTTTAACCCCGAACCATGAATGGTATAAAAATAGTGCATCCACAGTCAAACATAACTCATTCAATAAAATATGTAATCTTTTATTATAATAAATCAACCTCAATCAATAATAATGAGGGATATTAACATAGATGAAAATAATTAGTAAAACTATTTGAGAGAAATATCCCTTTTTTTCTTGAAAACATTTAAAAGTCTAGCTATTTATCAAGAAGCCGTTTAAAATAGATTTTTAAATCAAAGTGTCCCATACCAATTTGAAACTTTTAAAAGTAATTTTAATTTTAAAACATACATGTCCACATAAATAAATCCTTAAAAACATTTTTAATACATGGACATTAATGAGAAAGATTTAGAAGAATAAATCTTTAAAACATTTAAAATGATATTTTAGTTAGAGTTCCTAAAAAAAGATAAATGCTTGAATACAAATAATTGAGGTAATAATAACCTTATAATATCATTAGAATAACGTTATCCATGATATACTATGTCAAAGTACAATATATACATCATATAAAAGTGAATTGGTGCATAACAACAAAGAAGTATCAATGGAATGTAAATTGAGATGAAATCCCTTATAATGACTGTATCCTTAGGTTAAGAATAAATAAATGAAATAATTATGTATGAAAAATATAAATACACTCAACATTATTGGATATTAAGTGTAAATAAATCAGAGTACATTCACACATATTCTTGTAAAAACAATACCAATGACTTGGATGTTTAACTCAATGAATGGAAATTAAGTTAAGATTGCTCTTATAAAGTTCATATCAATGACTTGAGAATTTATCGATGGAGTTGTTGTGTGTATCAAAATTATATCGACACAAATTGGAGTGTAAATTACTACATAAATAAATAAATAGTTATTTCACACATAATCTTGGAGTAAAATAATCAATGAAGTTTGTATAAAACCCAATGAGTGGAAATTGAAATTAGAAATCCCCTTACTGATTTAATAACTTACGAAACATACACCCCATCAAAGAATGATCATAAAATGAAGTTTTAAATACTGATAAATTAAATTATATTACACAAGTAATATAATCATGGGAAGTACATATACCACATAAAAAGAAAATAGTGGAAAATATAGCATGAATCTCACAGGAATAGTAAGTGAGATGAAAACCCCTTACCTTGTACTTTTCCTTAGTGGAGGGTAAGTTAACCTCATTTATAATAGTTAAATGATTGTTATTAAATTATAAAAGAACCAAATACCTAAATATGATATCATATATTATCCTCTAGTATTGCTTTGTTAATAATATTTTAGTAGTATCATTGTTTTGGGTGTTAACGGATTCGTTTTCCTTTATATGTTTTGTTACGTTAGTCCTATTTTTTAGAGATAGGATATATTTTATTCATATCCAGAATTATATTATGTTCTTAAACATTATTTGTTATCATAAAATGAAAATTATTTTTGAATGGTTACGATGGGGAATGAATCTTATCCCATTCGTGGAGACGGTAATCCGTACGTATGCACGAGTGACAATATCATTCTATTAATGGTGAAATAATATGTAATTGGATGGTATATAATATATAAATAATTAGTAACATGTTATATTTATTATTTATATCAATTATACTCATTATTATACCCATTCAAATAATTAAGTGTTGAATAACAAACTACACCACGACGTGGAGACAGTAATTCGTACGTACGCACGTATGGTGACTTTGTCATTCATAGGATGGATAGAATAATGAATATGGTTTTACCATATTTATAATAACATAACAATAATTATAAGTTATTGGATTTATTATTTTGGAATGGAAACAACAAAGAAATAGGAAGTGGAAGAAGAAAAGAACTGTGAAAGTAGTGATGGAATTATTACCTCTTCTTCGGGTGCTTCCTTTTGATTTGATCAAAAGGGATCTTTAGGATGGTTTTATGATCAAAGTAAGGCCTATAGGTTGAAATTAGGGTAGTTGGGAGGATATTTGAGTAGGTTTTGGCCGAGAAAAATTCTTTTGGAGATGTGAAATTAAGAGAAGGTGAAGTACCCATTTATAGGAGAGGTGAGGGTCACTTTAGGAAAAGATTGAAATATTATTTTATTATAAAATAATTTTCAGTTTATAAAGGCTCCAAATGGACTTATTTAGAGTATAAGGTGGATTTCGGTTTAAATACTCTAAAACATAGGTTTTAGACAAGTCTAGGTCACCATATTAACCTTATCTTTTAGATTTAACTCTTAGTTAAATAGTTTAACTTTTACTATGTATTCTTGTATTTTTATATTACATGGTTAATAAACTTACTATAAAATCCCAATAAAACCTAATTAGATTATTAATGACATATATATCATTATATAAGTCCATTTTCCAAACCTTTTATTTTTAGGACTATTATATAATTTAATAAAATAGTATTTTCTTTAAAAACTCAATTATGTCAATTTTGACACTATTTTGTATTTGGTTTTTGTCAAAGTCATATCAACTTGATTAATTCGAAAAAATTCATTAAATAAACCATAAAATGTCATATTAACTTAAAAAATCGTTTAATTATTAAAAAGTCCCAATTTACATTTATTTTAATATTTATAATATAAATTATTTTAATCTTTCATTAATTAGGTAATTACTGCATCATCATTGAGTCATGAATAAATTTTCTTATTTAATGTCTAAAAATTATAAATAAAATTTCATGATGTAGGAAATATTTTTATATTTCTAATGAATATTTATAGTCGAATTTATCTTATGTATAACCCTATATTAAAAATGGTCGGTTATTAAACTTTGGATTTTACACTTTTAACTCTTCTTTAAATAAAATAATAATAAACGTTCTAATCTAATCAATGTGGATAAAAAAGGATCATATTTTATTCATAAGGTTTATTTTTGTCAAAATATACTTATCTAATAGAATTAGGACATGTGTTAGGGTAATTATAATATCATTTTTACCTTTAATTACCCTATTTACTTTTAACTGTGGTAAATAAAATTCAAAAGTTACTATTTACCAAAAAATTATTTCCATATTATTGAATGAAATTTTAATTAATGATATTAACCATGTCTCTCAGATTTTTTAAATTCAATTCACAGAAGTGGTAAAATCATATTTTATATAAATTAGCAAATGTGCCAAAAAAGTGGGTAAAATGCATTAAAAAGTTCAATACAATTTTATACATCTAATCTTATTATAAAATGACTCCTATGAGTTAAATTGGACTTATATAGTCATTATGAATCTATTTTTATATTAAAATAAATATAAATAATAATTAGTATTATTTAAATAAAAGTTAGTTTTAAATAATAATGCAGTGTTTTTCACTATTCGTCAAAAATTGAAAGTTTTCAGAAAAATACCAAAAAATCACCCTAAGATAATTTTGATATGACAAATTCAAAAATGATGTCTATTTCAAAAAATTCAAAACATACAGGTTGCATTAATTAATTTAAAAAAATACATATTCCCATTGTCAAAACCAGAAAGCGGGTTTTTGAGAAGTAAAAACTTTCAAAAGACTAATATGTGTTTATGTTCAATTTAAATGTAAAATTACTTCCAATGACCAACATTAGATTAAATGATAAAAATATAATCTAATTATACTTCAAAACCGTTCAAATGTATAATTTAAAACTATAAATTATTTTTATTAAAAAAGTTGTTTTTAATTAAAATTTAGTATTTTTCACTATTCATCAAAATATGAAAGTTATCAGAATAGCACCGAAAAATTATCCAAACTAAAATTTTATGTCCCAATTATAAAAAAGAAGTTTATTTTATAAAATTTTTAAATATTGGATTTAAAAAAAGGTTTTCCATTAAATGGTGGTAAAATTGCATTTTTTGAAAAATACTTCTTTTATCTGAAAAATTGAATTTCTTCTTATATTATGTCTAAGAAACACATAATATGGATGTTAAAATTATATAGAGAATATAAAATTTAAAATGCAATTAATACTATTCATAATCGCTTTTTGAACGGCTAGTTTGGAAATTCATGGTATGCTCGAACTCAGTGTTGCGTTTCGCACAAACTATTGAATTACTTTAAAGAAAATAACTTACTATGAAATCCTGGGGTGTTACATTCTTCCCACCTTTTGTAAATTACATCCTCTCAATTTTAAAATTGGGCTCGGGAACTTTATTAAAAGTCCAACATCGAAAAATAGTCAATAAAACTATCACATTAAAAGAAAGAAAGAGAAGTAAAAAGGTCACCTGAGATAACCCATACTAGGATTCCATATAGGTAAACATAGATATAAAAGAAAAAATAAGTGTCAGGTTATGATGGAGAGTGATTGAAAACAAGATCCGGAGGAATTTAACAACAAGAAAACCTCAAACTTGTGATTGGTTAAACGGTCATTATTTTACCAGTAAGAAAATTAAACGGAAAATGTTTTTTATTTTAAGTTTCTTTTTATAATGTAGAGGAATTTATTTATGAGATTGAATAAGAACATAAGAAGATATACTTACTTTACAAGTAGAGTTTCATCCTTTAATAAATTTCAATCACAAACTCATATTTTCTCCAAACGATGAGTATTCAAGATGACTTGGTCACACCTAAAGTGCTAGAATCAACTTATAGAGAATCACATAATCCACAAAAGATGAAATATATATTTCCCTTGTCTTTATACATTAACCAAAACTAAAAAGGTTAGTACAATGTTAGATGATCCCCAAAAGGTTAATCCTTTAGATAAAGAAATACTACTCTTAATCTCCAAAATTAAAGAAACAATACCCAAAGTTCAATAAAGACCATTTAATAAACGATTTTCTTAAAATTCGTCAAAATAATCCAAACTAAGTTTGAAACCCAAAATTCAAAAGAATTTGATTACATAGTCTTCCATGATAAATCTTAACATTTATCTCCAAATAACATCGACTACTCTTAAAGTCGAATACTTAAAAGTAATTAACCTAATCACTTATTATCTATGATAGGTTAATCATTTCCATAAATAACCCAAATAACTATAAGTTCACATTAAAAACATAGATAAAAATCCACCATTACCCCTCAAATGAAATCCCATATTATTCTATTTTCCTTAGGCAGATAGTGTTCCCAAAAGAGAGAACATCTTCCAAAATAACATTTATCACTTAAACACCAAATCATTTTCCTATACTAAGTATATCCATATGATAAATCATAAGTTCCCAAAATCAAAATATTCTTAATGAATAAAATAATTTAATTAAAAATAATTAGTCATACTAACTAGGGACTTCACGTAGTCCAGTGGTAGGTGATAAATCCTAGTCGCACATTGGTTGTGTGTTTGATTCCCACAGAATTTTCCGTTGCAACTAGTTGTTACATGGTCTATGTGTTTTACTCTTTCAAATACTATATAATTTTATAAAATTACCAAAAATGAGATAAATTCCTCAAAAATAACCCTAACATATTTTAACCAAAAATGTTATCTCATACCTCGAATTTTCATCCCAAAAAAGTAATAACCAGTAATTGCCTCAATTAAAGGATTACATACACCCAAATGGTTATTTATATTTATATCCACAAAAGAAAAGATAATTCTTTCCAAAATATCATTTTCATATAACAAACTACATGGTTACACAAATAAGATAAAATTATTCCAAATTAATCCCATAAACAAAGATCATTAATAATTTTAAACATTTCGCCATCCATTTATTTCCATATAGGTTCTTCCTTGACCTAGAGGTTATTCTATAGAATAGGGCATTTACTTGGGTAATTCCAAGTTCCCCTACATTTACATAAAATGACTGTAATTGTAATCTTATGATAATTTTTATTTTCTTCCATAGTACTCTTCATTTTCCTAGAAAATTCTTTACTTTATGTCCTTCTTTCCCAGACATAAATCATTTCCTTGTGCCATTGAGACACTTTCCTGGGTGTCTCCTTCCACATTTCCTGCATGATGTAAATTTATCTTTCTTTTCTCCATGGTCTCCATTTCCAGAGCTCTTATCATTCTCCATGTTTCTATTCTTTGTTGATTTCGGGAGTTGGTTAATGTATATGTTGTTGATCATATTTTTGGAAAACTGATTCGGCATGAACAAGATATCTTTTATGTCTATCAACATTCCATTTCGTTGCTCATTTCCACCACTGTTCCCACCTTGTACATCATTTTCAATGTTACTATGACTTCCTTGGAATCCAGCCATTGAATAAAACCATAAATCATAGTTTGAGTCACAAAATCATTTAGAGAATATCATGACACCTTATTTTCAATATAAAACACCTTAGGATTAACCAAGGTTATTTATTCTCGTCTTAAATTAAAATTCTTCAAATCAATTTATAAAGAAAATATGAATTCTCCTAAGCATATCTCCTTGGATTTTCATAACTAAGAGTGCACCAAGGCCCGTTGTCATGTACCGGGATACCTAGGGTGGAGCACAAAACTCCTTTCACTCCTAGTTACATCTGTGCTAGAGCTGCCTCTACCTACTCGTATCCAGACAGGGATGTATTTATTGAAAAACTCAAAAAATCTCTACATTACCAAAATTCTGGGAAGTTCTCTATATTAATTTTCAATGTCTATCTTAGGGTAATGTTCTCTAATCATAGTTTTTCAAAATCTAGTTTCCAAGGTTTGTAATAAAATTAATCTAATACCAACTATAATTCCCAAACCCTAGTTACCCAGAGTCAGTTCATTATTAAATAACATTAGAATTATCACAAGAGATAAAGTCTCTAAAGACTGATTATTTTAGTATCCTTGGAAGTACTAGATACATACATAAGTTTTACATTTCACCGTGAAATAAAAAAACAACATTGTGTCCCCTTTGAACACACCCATATCCCTTAGCATATCCTTGCACATCAAACATAATATATTAATCCACATCATGGGAAAAAGAAAACATAATAAAGGGTTGATCTTATATGCTTAGTAAGGATAAAAATATAGCCGAAACTATCATAAATAAGCATAAACATTTAATGCAATGTATAAGACTAAAACATAAGCCTTTTAAACTTAAAATTCATCATAATATGGAAAATATAAATCAAATAATGATATTTACTTATTCACATGGATATTTTACTAGTCGAATAATCACATGTAATATCAATAAATAATTTCATAATGATGAAATGCATAATGACGTACATCATAACCACATAGTTAAGGCCTCGTTCCAAGACTACAAAAAATAATTTTGTCAAGGCCTTGTGCCAAGACACTAATTTTTATCATGATACCTACAGATGCATCAAGGAGCTATATCAGGCTCCACCCGTTACTTAATAAATCCAATGCATTCCTCATATGAAAATTTTGGAACATAGTCTAAATATTCTTATTAAAATTAGCATATGAAATATCAATATTTTAACCACAAACCAAGAATGGTATAAAAATAGCACATCCACAATCAAAAATAACTCATTCAATACAATATATAAGATTTTATTATAATAAATCAACCTCAATCAAGAATAATTAATGATATTGACATAGATGAAAATAAACTGTAAAACTATTTGAGAGAAATATCCATTTTTTCTTAAAAACATTTAAAATTCTCATTATTTATTAAGAAGTTGTTTAAAAGATATTTTTGAATAAGAGTGTCCCATACCACTTTAAAACTTTTAAAAGGTATTTCAATTTTAAAACATTAATTTCCACATAAATAAATCCTTAAAAACATTTGTAATACATGGACATTAATGAGAAATATTTAGAAGAATAAATCTTTAAAACATTTAAAATTATGTTTTAGTTTTAGTTACTAAAAAAATAGAGACACTTAAATAAAAATAATGGAGGTAATAAAAACCTTATAATATCATGTGAATAAAGGTACTCATGATATACTATGTCAAAGTACAGTATATACACCATATAAAAGTGAATTGGTTCATTACAGCAAAGAAGTCTCAATGGAATGTAAATTGAGATAAAATCAATTATAAAGACTGTATCCTTAGGTTAAGGATAAATCAATGAAAAAATTATGTGTGAAAAATATAAATACAATAAACATGATTGGATATTCAGTGTAAATAAATCACATTACATTCACACATATTCTTTTAAAAACAACACCAATGACTTGGATGTTTAACTCAATGAATAGAAATTGAGTTAATATTACTCGTATCAAGTTCATATCCACGACTTGAGAATTTATAAATGGTGTTATTACGTGTATCAAAAGTATATCCACGCAAAGGGAAGTGAAATTTACTACATAAATAAAAAAATAGTGATTCCACGCATAATCTTGGAGTAAAATAATCAATGAAGTTTCCATAAAACCCAATGAGTGGAAATTGAAATTAGAAATTACCTTACCAATTTAGTAACTTACAAAACAAACACCCCATGAAAGAAGGATCATAAAATAAAGGTTTAAATACCCATAAATTAAATTATATTACAAAAATAATACAATCATGGGAAGTACATACACCACACAAAAGTAAATAGTGGCAAATATAGCATGAATCTCACGGGAATAAAAAGTGAGGTGAAAACCCCTTACCTTGTACTTTTCCTTAGTCGAGGGTACCTTAACCTCCTATATAATCATTAAATAATTGTTATTAAATTATTCTAGAACCACATACCTAAATATTATATCATATATGATCTTCTAATATTGCTTTGTTAATAATATTCTAGTAGTATCATTGTTTCAGGTGTTAACTGATTCGTTTTCCTTTATATGTTTTGTTACGTAAGTCATGTTTTTTATGGATAGGATGTATTTGATTCATATATAGAATGATAAAAAAAATTCATCTTAAAATGAAAATTATTCTTGAATTTTTACGATGGGGAATGAATATCATCGCGTTCGTGGAGACGGTAATCCATACGTACGCACGAGCGACAATATTCATGTCACTCATAAATAAATCCTTAAAAAAAAATTTAATACATGGACATTAATGATAAAGTTTTAGAAGAATAATTCTTTAAAAACATTTAAAATGATATTTTAGTAAGAGTTCCTAACTAAAAGAGATACACTTGACTACAAATAATTGAGGTAATAAAACCTTATAATATCATGAGAATAAAGTTATTCATGATATACTATGTCAAAGTATAGTATATACACCATATAAAAGTGAATTAGCATATAACAACAAATAAGTCTCAATGGAATGTAAATTGATATGAAATCCCTTACAAAGACTGTATCCTTAGGTTCAAGATAAATAAATTACATAATTATGTGTGAAAAATATAAATACACTTAACATGACTGGATATTCAGTGTAAATCAATCATAGTACATTCACACATATTCTTGTAAAAACAACACCAATGACTTGGATGTTTAACTCAATGACTGGAAATTGAGTTAAGATTACTCTTATCAAGTTCATATCAATGACTTGAGAATTTTTAAATGGAGTTATTATGTGTATAAAAACTATATTCACACAAAGGGGAGTATAAATTACTATATAAATAAATAAATAGTGATTTCACACATAATATTAGAGTAAAATAATCAATAAAATTTGCATAAAACCCAATGAGTGGAAATTGAAATTATAAATTCCCTTACCGATTTGGTAACGTACAAAATATAAACCCCGTGAAAGAAGGATCATACAATGAATTTTTAAATACCCATAAATTAAATTATATTAAACAAATAATATAATCATGGAAAGTACATACACCAAAAAAAAATAGTGGAAAATATAGCATGAATCTCATAGGAATAAAAAGTTAGATGAAAACCCCTTACCTTGTACTTTTCCATAGTGGAGGGTATGTTAACCTCCTGTATAATATTTAAAAAAATTGTTATTAAATTATACAAAAACCACATACCTAAATATGATATGCACAAGATCCTCAGCCCAGTTGGTGAGGACTAGCTAGGTGCATCCAAGAGACCCGAGATCAAATCTGGGTGGAAGCATATTTCTGGGTTACTATAGTAGTACTGTAGCAGTACTATAGCAGGAACTGTAGCAGGCACTGTTCGATACTGTAACAGCTGGAACTATTCATCCATCTGGGCCTTCGGGCCACCGGTTTGGTCCTCGGGTCCTGCAAGGCTTTCAGGCCACCCAAGGCCATTGGGCTAGTGTATTCTCAAGGCCTTAGGGCCACCTTAAGGCCTTTGGGCCACCCCAAGGCCTTCTTCCCACATAAATTCAGGCCCCAGACACACTACAAAAAAAGGAGCAGCCCTAGATGAGGATTCAGAGCAGGTGCACTCACCAGAGCAGAGCCAGATGAATTGTCAGAATAAGAGGGTATGGTTATGCCATCAGTACCAGCTTGTGCTTGCATGGGAAGCCTAGCCAGAAGGTCATGCAAAGGTGGAGAGCTTCTATCAAGATGCAGATGTTGTGGAGGGGCAGTTCCTTGTAGATAGTCTGGTTGAATTCCCAAATACCTTCGGGTCATGTAATCTCCTAAGCCTACGGACCATGTAATCTCTGAGCCTACGAGCCTTTTAAGGTTTCCCCATCATCCCTTGAAAGAGGGGTTATCAAAAATCAATAAAAATAAAGGCCTTCGGGCCATTCAGTAAAAAATATGATATCATATATGATCCTCTAATAATTCTTTGTTGATAATATTTCAGCAGTATCACTGTTTCGGGTGTTAACTGATTCGTTTTCCTATATATGTTTTATTAAGTAAGTCATGTTTTTTATGGATAGGACGTATTTTATTCATATAAAGGATGATATTATGTTATTAAACATTATTTTTAATCATAAAATGAAAAATATTCTTGAATGGTTACGATGGGGAATGAATCTCATCGTGTTCGTGGAGACGGTAATCTGTACGTACACACGAGCGAAAATATCATTCTATTGATGGTGAAATAATATGTAATTGGATGGTATATCATATATAAAAAATTATTAACATGTTAGATTTATTATTTATATCAATTATACTCATTATTATACCCATCCAAATAATGAAGTTTTGAATAATAAACTACACTACGACGTGGATACGGTAAGTCATACGTTCGCATGTATGGTGACTTTGTCATTCATAGGATGGATAGAATAATGAATAAGATTTTACCATATTTATAATAACATCACAGTATGTAGAAGTTATTTTAGTTATTATTTTTGAATGGAAACAACAAATAAATAGGAAGTGGAAGAAGAAAATAACTTTGAAAGAGGTGATGGAATTATTACCTCTTCTTCGGGTGCTTCCTTTTGATTTGATCAAAAGGGATCCTTAGGACAGATTTATAATCAAATTAAGACCTCTAGGTTTAAGTGAGGTTATTTGGGAGGATATTTGAGTAGGTTTTTTCCAAGACAAATGGATTTTGAGGTGTAAAATTAAGAGAAGGGGAAGTACCCTTTTATAAGAGAGGTGAGGGTCACTCTAGGAAAAGCTTGAAATATTATTTTATTATAAAATAATTTTCTATTTATAATAGATAAAAATGGATTTTTTTCTATGATAAGGTGGTTTTGGGTCGAAATAATTTCAAACAATAGGATTTATACAAGTTTAGATCACCATATTATCTTTGAGATTTAACTCTTAGTTAAATAGTTTAACTTTTACCATGTCTTCTTGTATTTTTATATTACATGGTTAATAAACTTACTATAAAATGCCAATAAAACCTAAAGTGGTTCATTAATGACATATATATCATTATATATGTCATTTGGACGAACATTATATTTTTAGGACTATTATATAATTTAATAAAATAGTATTTTTTTTAAAACACTATTATGTCAATTTTGACACTATTTTGTATTTGGTTTTTGTTAAAGTCATATCAACTTGATTACTTCACAAAAAAATCATTAAATCAACCCTAACATGTAATATTAACCAATAAAATTCGTGTAATTCACCAAAAGTATCAATTTTCTTTTATTTTAATATTTATAATATCAATTATTTTAATCTTTCATTAATTATGTTATTACTGCATCATCATTGTGTCATAAATAAATTTAATTATTTAATGTCTAAAAATTATAAATAAAATAACATGATGTAGGAAATATTTTTATCTTTCTAATGAATATTTATAGTCTAATTTATATAATGTATAACCCTATATTAAAAATGGTTTAGTTATTAAACATTGAATTTTACACTCTTAACTCTTCATTAAATAAAATAATAATAAATGTCCTAATCTAATCAAGTGAATCAAAAAGGATCATATTTTATTCCTAATTTTTATTTTGGTTGAAATATACTTATCCAATAGAATAAGGACATGTGTTAGGGTAATTATAATATCATTTTTACCTTTAATAACCCTATTTACTTTTAATCGTGGTAAATAAAATTCAAAAGTTACTATTCACCAAAAATTATTTTCATCCTATTGAACAACATTGTACTTAATGATATAAACCGTGTCTCTTGGATTTTTGAAATTCAATTCACAGAAGCGGTAAAATCATGTTTTATGCAAATTAGAAAATGTGCCTAGAAGGTGGGTAAAAGGCGTTAAAAATTCAATAAACTTTTATACATCTCATATTATTATAAAATGACTCCTATTAATTGAATTTGAATTATATAGTCATTATGTATCTATTTTGAAATTAAAATAAATTTAAATAAAAATAATTATTATTTAAATAAAAGTCGGTTTTAAACAATAACGCAGTATTTCTCACTATTTATCAAAAATTGAAAGTTTTCAGAAAAATACCAAAAATTTACCCTAAGATAATTTTGACATTACAAATTCAAAAATGTGGTCTATTTAACTAAATTAAAAACATAGACATTTTTTTAACTAATTTAAAAAATATATTCTCGTTGTCAAAACTAGAAAGCAGGTTTTTGAGAAGTAAAAACTATCAAAAGATTGATATGTGTTTATCTTCAATTTAAATGTAAAATTACTTCTAATGACTAAAATTGGATTAAATGATAAAAATATAATCTAATTATACTTCAAAACCATTCAAATTTATAATTTTACACTCTAAAAAAATTATTAAAAAAGTTTTTTTTAATTATACTTTAGTATTTTTCACTATTCATCAAAATATGAAAGTTATCAGAAAAGAACTGAAAATTTATCCAAACTAAATTTTTATTTCATGCTTATAAAGAAGAATTTTATTTTATAAAAGTATCAAATATTAGATTTAAAAAAAAGGTTTTCCATTAAGAGGTGGTAAAATTTCATTTTTTGGAAAAATAATTCTTTTATCTAAAAAATTGAATTTATTCTTATATTATGTCTAAAAAAACATAATATGAATGTTAAAATTATATGGAGTATATAAAATTAAAAATTTAGTTAATATTATTCATAACATCATTTTGAACGACTAGTTTGGTAATTCGTGGTACGCTTGAACTCGGTGTTGTGTGTCGCACAAGCTATTGAATTACTTTAAAGAAAATAGCTTACTATGAAATCTTGGGGTGTTACATTATTCACCCCTTTTGAAATTTCTTCCTCGCAATTTTAAAATTAGGCTTGGAAACTTTATTAAAAGTACCACATCTAAAAACAGTCAATAAAACTATCACTTTAAAATAAATAAAGAGAAGTATAAAAGTCACCTGAGATAACCCATTCTAGGATTCCATATAGGTAAACATGGATATGGAAGAAAAACTAAGTGTCAAGTTATGATGGAGAGTGATAGAAAACATGATCAGAAAAAATTTAACAATAAGAAAACCATAAACTTGTGATGGGTTAAATGGTCATTAGTTTCCTAGTACGAAAAATAAACGGATAATGTTTTTTGTTTTAAGTTACTTTTCATAATGTTGAGGAATTTATTTATGATATTTACTAAGAACATAAGAATATATACTTACTTTACAAGTAGAGTTTTATCCTTTAATAAATTTCTATCATAAACTCGTATTTTCTCCAAATGATGAGTATTCAAGATGACTTGGTCACACCTAAAGTGCTAGAATAAACTCATAGAGAATCACATAATCCAAAAAATATGAACTATAAATTTCCCTTGTATTTAGACATTAACCAAAACTAAAAAGGTTAGTAAAATGTTAGATGATCCCCAAAAAGGATAACCCTTTAGAGAAATAAATACTACTATTAATCTCCAAAATTAAAAAAACAATACCCAAAGTTCAACAAACACCATTCAATAAAAAATTTCCTTAAAATTATTCAAAATAATTTTAAAACCCAAAATTTTGAAGGTTTTGATTACATAGTCTTCCACGATAAATCATAACATTTATCTCTAAATAACATCGACTACTCTTAAAGTCACATAATTAAAAGTAATTAACCTAATCACGTATTCTCTATGATAGGTTAATCATTTCAATAAATAACCCAAATCACTATAAGTTCACAATAAAAATGTAGATAAAAGTCTACCATTACCCCTCAAATGAAATCTTATAGTATTCTATTTTCTTTAGGAAGATAGTGTTCCAAAAAGAGCGAATGTCTTCCAAAATAACATTTATCACTTAATCACCAAATCATTTTCCTATAATAATAATATCCATTTGATAAATCATAAGTTACCAAAATCAATATGTTCTTGATACATAAAATCATTTAACTAAAAAAATTAGTCATAATATCTAGGGACTTCACATAGTCCGGTGGTAGGCGATAAATCCCAATCGCACATTGGTTGTGGGTTCGATTCCCGCAGCATTGTTTAATGTGATTGGTGGTCACACATTCTATGTGTTGTACTTTTTCAAAAACTATATAATTTTATAAAATTCCCAAAAATGAGATAAATTCCTCAAAAATAACCCCAACATATTTTAACCATGAATGTTATCTCATACCTTGCATTTTCATCCAAAAAATTAATTACCAGTAATTGCTTCAATTAAAAGATCATATAAATCCAAATGGTTCTTTATATTTATATCCACAAAAGAAAATATAATTCTCCCTCAAATATCATTTTCACATAACAAACTGCATGGTTACACATACAAGAGAAAATTCTTCCAAAGTAATCCCATAAACAAAGATCATTAACACTTTTAAACATTTCTCCATCCATTTATTTCCACATAGGTTCATTCTTGACCTTGAGGTTATCCTATATAATAGGTCATTGACTTGGGTAATGCTAAGGTCCCCTATATTTACGACAAATGACTTTAATTGTATTCTTTGGATCATTTTTATTTTCTTTTATAGTAATATTCATTTTTCCTTAGCAATTCTTTACTTTATGTACTTCTTTCCCACACATAAATCATTTATTTGTTCTATTGAGACACTTTCTTGGGTGTCTCCTTCTATATTTCCTGCATGATGGAAATTGAGCTTTCTTTTCTCCATGGTCTCCATTGCTGGATCTCTTATCATTTTCTACCTTTCTCTTCTTTGTTGAGTTTTAGAGTTGGTTAATGTATATGTTGTTGATCATATTTTTTGAAAACTGACTCAGCATGAACATGATATCTTTTACACCTATCAACATTCCATTTCATTGCTCATTTACACCATTGTTCCCACCTTTTACATCATGTTCAATGTTACACTGACTTTCTTGGAATCCATCCATTGACTAAAACCAAAAAGCATTGTGTGAGTCATAAAATCATTTAGAGAATATTAAGACACCTTATTTTCAATCTAAAACACCTTAGGATTAACCAAGTTTATTTATTCTCATATTAAATTAAAATCCTTCAAATCAGTTTGTAAAGAAAATATGAATTATCCTAAGAATATCTCCTGGGAGTGTCATAACTAAGAGTGCACCAAGGCTCGTTGTCATGTACTAGGATACCCTAGGTCAATCCCAAAACACCTTGTCAGAGTTTTCACTCCTAGGTACATCTGTGCCAGAGATGCCTCTACCTGATCGTATCCAGACATGGATTTATTGCTTGGAAAACTCCCAAAATCTCTACATTACCAAAATTCTAGGAAGTTCTTATATTTTAATCCTCAATGTCTACCTTAGGTTAATGTTATCTAATTAGTTTTTTTTGCTAAATCTAGTTTCCAAAGTTTGTACTAAACTTACTCTGATACCAACAGTAACGCCCCGGCCCTAGTTACCCTGAGTCGGTTCGTTATTATATAACATTGGCATGATCACAAGAGATCAAGTCTCAAAAGACTGATTAGTTTAGTCTCCTTGGAAGTACTAGATACATACATAAGTTTTACATTTCACCGTGAAATAAAAAACAACATTGTGTCCCCTTTGAACACACTCATATCCCTTAGCCTATCATTTCAGGTCAAACATAATATACTTCTTCACATCCTGGGAAAAAGAAAACATAAGAAAGGGTGATCTCAAACACTCGGTAAGGATAACAATATAGCAGAAACTTTCATAAATAAGAATAAACATTTAAGTCAATGTATAAGACTAAATCACAAGCCTTTTGAACTTAAAATTCAGCATAATATGGAAAATATAAATCAAATAATGTTATTTACTTATTCACATGGATATTATACTAGTCAAATAATCACATGTAATATCAATAGCTAATTTCATAATGATGGAATTCATAATGTCAGACATCATAACCACATAGTCAAGGCCTCGTGCCAAGACTACAAATAATAATTTTGTCAAGGCCTTGTGCCAAGACATTAGTTTGTCTTATGAGACCTACTGATGCATCAAGGAGCTATATCGAGCTCCACCCATCACTTACTAATTCCAATGCATTCCTCGTATGAAAAGGTTGGATCATAATCTAAACATTTGTATTAAAACTAGCATATGAAATGTCAATATTTTAACCACAAACCATAAATGGTATAAAAATAGCTCATCCACAGTCAAACATAACTCATTCAATACAATATTTAAGATTGAATTATAATAAATCAACCTCAACCAAGAATAATTAAGGATATTGACATAGATGTAAATAATCAGTACAAATATTTGAGATATATATCCCTTTTTTCTTAAAAACATTTAAAAGTCTCACTATTCATCAAGAATCCATTTAAAAGATATTTTTGAATCAAAGTTTCTCATACCACTTTGAAACTTTTAAAAGTAATTTTAACTTTAAAACATTCATGTTCACATAAATAAATCCTTAAAAAAATTAATACATGGACATTAATGATAAAGGTTTAGAAGAATAAATATTTAAACCATTTAAAATGATATTTTAGTTGGAGTTCCTAACAAAAAGAGAGACACTTGACTACAAATAATTGAGTTAATAAAAACCTTATAATATCATTAGAATAAATGTATTCATGATATACTTTTTTTAAGTATATTATATACACCATATAAAAGTGAATTAGCGCATAACAACAAAGAAGTATCAATGGAATGTAAATTGAGATGAAATCCCTTATAAAGACTGTATCCTTAGGTCAGGATAAATAAATGACATAATTATTTTTGAAAAATACAAATACACTTAACATTATTGGATATTTAGTGTAAATCAATCAGAGTACATTCACAAATATTCTTGTAAAAACCACACCAATGACTTGGATGTTTAACTCAATGAATGAAAATTGAGTTAAGATTACTCTTATAAAGTTCATATAGATGACTTGAAAATTTTTAAATGGAGTTATTCTGTGTATAAAAACAATATTCACACAAAGGGGAGTATAAATTACTACATAAATAAATAAAGAGTGATTTAACACATAATCTTGGAGTAAAATAATCAATGAAGTTTGCGTAAGACCCAATGAGTGGAAATTGAAATTAAAAATTCCCTTAACGGTTTGGTAACTTACAAAACATACACCCCATGAAAGAAGGATCATACCATGAAGTTTTAAATACCCATAAATTAAAGTATATTATATAAATAATACAATCATGGGAAGTACATACACCAAACAAAAGGAAATAGTGTAAAATATAACATGAATCTCACAGGAATAAAACGTGAGATGAAAATCTCTTACCTTGTACTTTTCTGTAGTGGAGGGTACGTTAACCTCTTGTATAATATTTAAATAATTGTTATTAAATTATAAAAAAACCACATACCTAAATATGATATCATATATGATACTCTAATATTTATTTGTTAATAATATTTTAGTAGTATCACTGTTTCGGGTGTTAACGGATTCGTTTTACTTTATATGTTTTGTTACGTAAGTCATTTTTTTATGGATAAGATATATTTTATTCATATACAGGATGATATTATGTTATTAAACATTATTTTTAATCATAAAATGAAAATTATTCTTGAATGGTTACGATGGGGAATGAATCTCATCGCTTTCATGGAGACGATAATCTATAAGTTCACACGAGCGACAATATCATTCTATTTATGGTGAAATAATATGTAATTGGATGGTATATCATATATAAAAAATAATTAACATGTTATATTTATTATTTATATCAATTATACTCATTATTATACCCATCCAAATAATGAAGTGCTGAATAAAAAACTACACTACGACGTGGATACGGTAAGTCGTACGTACGCATGTATGGTGACTTTGTCATTCACAGGATGGATAGAATAATGAATATGGTTTTACCATATTTATAATAACATCATAGTATGTATAAGGTATTTTAGTTATTAGTTTGGAATGGAAACAACAAATAAAGAGGAAGTGGAATAAGAAAATAACTTTGAAAGAGGTGATAGAATTATTACCTCTTCTTCGAGTGATTCCTTTTGATTTGATCAAAAGTGTTCCTTTGGATGTCTTTATGATAAAATTAAGACCTATAGGTTTAATTGAGGATATTTGGAAGGATATTTGTGTAGGTTTTGGCCGATCCAAATGGATTTGGAGGTGTGAAATTAATAGAAGGGGAAGTACCCTTTTAAAAGAGAGGTGAGGGTCACTTGAGGAAAATCATGAGATATTATTTTATTATAAAATAATTTTCGGTTTATAATGGCTAAAAATGGATTTATTTCTATTATAAGGTGGTTTTGGGTTGAAATAATTTCAAAAAATAGGTTTTAGACAAGTTTATGTCACCATATTATCTTTTAGATTTAACTCTTAGTTAAATAGTTTAACTTCTACTATGTCTTCTTGTATTTTTATATTACATGGTTAATAAACTTACTATAAAATGCCAAGAAAACCTAAATTGGTTAATTAATTACACATCTATCATTATATATGTCCTTTTTACTAATATTATATTTTTATTACTATTATATAATTTAATAAAATAGTATTATTTTTTAAAACTCTATTATGTCAATTTTGACACTATTTTGTATTTGGTTTTTTTAAAGTCGTATCAACTTGATGAATTTGTAAAAAATTCATTAAACAAACCCTAACATGTCATATTAACCTAGAAATTTTTTTTAATTAATCAAAAGTCTCAATTAACATTTATTTTAATATTTATAATATCAATTATTTTAAACTTTCATTAATTAGGTTATTATTGCATCATCATTGCTTCATAAATAAATTTAATTATTTCATGTATAAAAATTATAAATAAAATACCATGATGTAGGAAATATTTTTATCTTTATAATGAATATTTATAGTCAAATTTATCTAATTTATATCCCTATATTAAAAATGGTTTAGTTATTAAACATTGAATTTTACACTTTTAACTCTTCTTTAAATAAAATAATAATAAATTTCATAATCTAATCCAAGTGGATCAAAAAGCATCATATTTTATTCATAAGTTTTATTTTGGTCGAAATATACTTATCCAATAGAATACTGACATGTGTTAGGGTAATTATAATATCATTTTTACATTTAATAGCCCTATTTACATTTAATCGTGGTAAATAAAATTCAAAAGTTACAATTCACCAAAATTATTTCCATCCTATTGAACCACATTTTACTTAATAATATCAATTGTGTCTCATATTTTTGAAATTCAATTTACATAAGTGGTAAAATCATGTTTTATGCAAATTAGTAAATCTGCCTAGAAGGTGGGTAAAAGGCGTTAAAAAGTTCAATAAACTTTTATACATCTAATATTATTATAAAATGAATCCGGTTAATTAAATTGGACTTATATATGAATTATTTATCTATTTTTATATTAAAATAAATTTAAATAAAAATAATTATTATTTAAATAAAAGTCAGTTTTAAACAATAACGCAATGATTTTCACTATTCATTAAAAATTGAAAGTTTTCAGAAAAATACCAAAAATTCACCCTAAGATAATTTTGATATTCCAAATTCAAAAATATTGTCTATTTCACAAAATTCAAAAAATAGAAGTTGTATTAATTAATTTTAAAAAATATTCCCATTGTCAAAACCAGAAAGTGGGTTTTTGAGAAGTAAAATCTATCAGAAGATTGATATGTGTTTATGTTCAATTTAAATGTAAAATTACTTCCAATGAAAAACATTGGATTAAATGATAAAAATATAATATAATTATACTTCAAAAACATTGAAATCTATAATTTAACACTATAAATTATTTTTATTAAAAAAGTTGTTTTTAATTAAAATTTAGTATTTTTTCACTATTCATCAAAATATGGAAGTTATTAGAAAAGCACCAAAAAATTATTCAAACTAAATTTTTATATCCCACTTCTAAAGAATTAGTTTATTTTATAAAAGTTTAAAATATTGGATTTAAAAAAATTCCATTAAATGGTTGTAAAATTGCATTTTTTGAAAAATACTTCTTTTATCTAAAAAATTGAAATTGTTCTTATATTATGTCTAAGAAACACATAATATGGATGTTAAAATTATATGGAGTATATAAAATTCAAAATGCAGTTAATACTATTCATATCTGCCTTTTGAATGGCTAGTTTGGTAAGTCATGGTATGCTCGAACTCGGTGTTTCATGTCACGCAAGCTATTGAATTACTTTAAAGAAAACAACTTACTATGAAATATTAGGGTGTTACAGGTAAATCTTCTCTTAATATTCCCTAAATAAAGAATTTATAAGAGGATGAGTTGAAGAAATATCAAAACTATTTCCCCTACACCATATTCCTTGGGTACACCATCAAAGAGTGTTTCATATTCAAGGATTGGATTAATGACTTGGTAGATCATGGAATAATTAAACTGGGTGATCCTGTGGAACATGTCACATACATCTCTTCCACCTTAAATGATGATCAATATTTTCAATAATGAAAGTAAGACTATGACTGAGGGGTACATAAATTCAATGATTGGCTAGCTCGGAAGTTGATCACTCAAACCCAAATGATCTTCCATGCCTAGTTAAATCATCCAACACCCTACCTTCCAACCTTTTTCTCTTAATAGACACCATCAACCTCTGATGATATGACTATCATGGGGATCTTCTCAATCAAAATTTGAAAAACCTATAATGCAAAACAATGGATGATCAGGGTCATATTTCAAGGAGCTAGCCCTAGAGAATCACTATTCTTATAGTTATGTTTTTTTCATCAATTCTAGAAAAAATAAAAAACAATTTGAGTGAAATTTGAGTGAGTCAAAATGTGAAAATGGTGGAAATGAAATGTAACAAATAATGTAAAAACACAATGATATTTGAAAGAAATTTTCTATCCCATAGATGATTTTCTACGAATTTATTCATTATCCAATTAATTTCTATCTCTCTCTTTTAATGATAATTCTCCTCTGTATGAAAAAGTATCCCTCACTACCTTTATGTATTGAATAAATGATTCAATTAAGAGACCTCTCAATGTGAACCACCTACTCATATCCTCTTAGGTTAGCAAGTAATGATACTCCTTTATTAATAGAATACCATCATTCACCTTCTTGGAATGCTTCTACAACCATTAAACATTCCAACCTACTATTCATACCATGATCTAGAAAATTGGATGAAGGGATGTATAAATACTTTGAAAATAACAGTAGAAAATAGATAATAAATCAGAATAAGTGACCAATGAAACCTACCAAAGGCTCTAATAACCTCAGTAGTCTTAGAGTTTAAATTAAATAATGATGTGTTAATTATTAATGACTCTAAAATAAAACATCACCACTTCCTTGGACTAATCATCTAGATAGTTCTTTATTATCATGATTTAGCGGATCACACGCACAACATGATGTTGAAGAAACACAAAGACAACAAAGTATAGGAGAAGGGAACAACACATTCTAAGAAGAAACAATAATAATTTCACTTCACATAATACTAACAGGATTTATATACAAAAGAAGAAGAAAATAGATATGATTCATCCCACTATATGGGAATTATCAGTCCCCATATCCCCTAATCACCTTTTATATTTCATCCTAGCCTCACCTCTCAAATTTAATTGGGAAATGAATCATACTCAGTTGAGAGAATCATACTATGAATGAGAATTATTTTCATTTGAGAATAATTGTACTTGATTCACTTGATTACATCATGACTATAGTGTAGATTAGGTTCTTCTCAATGTTCACAATAAATAACTCTTGCAAGAATCACATAAGGATTTAGATAGAGGTGATGCACATGCTTCATATCTTGGAATTTAATTGGAGGGAATAAACTAGCTTAGGCTTTAATATATTTCAAGTCGGCTAGTAAGGTCTTTATTTTACTTCATTGGAGTGTCCCTACATATAAATAGACCACCAAAAGGTCTTTCTCAATGGTTGAATAGAAAATATGGTCACTAGATAGTGGTTGACTTGGATTGATTTGTAGTTTATGTGAACACATGGTGATCACTTCGTTTGTAGTTATCTCAGGTGTAAAAGGAAAAAAGATGAACCAGGAATGTATTCTTAGAGACTAGATCAATTTCAGGCATTCAATCTTGAGGTTGTAGTGTTATAATGAAATATCTGAGATTATGGGATAGGTAGAAGCAATGGAGATATAATGGATTGTGGTATGCAAGTCATGAAGACTGGAGCTGGCTGGTAGAGTAGGCTCGAATTCCATTGCACTGTACTAGATCGAGTTGCTTCACTTAGGAATGTGGTCAAACACCCCATATGTGATGCTTGAATAGGTCATCCATGGTGTATTTGGAAGGTTCTTGGACTCTAAAAGTATTAAATATGGATATAAGAAACAAATAAAAATAATAAATTTAAATATAATTCAATCCAACTCATGGTATGTGTGAAGTTTCTTGATTTTGTGTGGTCTATGAAGGATGTTTGAGGGGGGGTAGCTGCAATAGAGATAGAATTTGAAGCAATTTCATGGTGCGAGCTTAGAGTTATTGATGCACTGTAATAGAATCTATTGGTGAAGCTTTATGATGTCATAATCTACTGAGATATTGAGCTTGGGTTGAAACAAGTGTGATCTATAAGGAAAAATACAGCTACTTTGGTGATATGATTTACAACTTGAATCATGTGGAATTTTGGGATTCTTGTAGACTTTTAATGATGTTTTCTTTCTCCTATGGGTAGGTGGGTTAATTTATACACTATAATTGTGACATGTGCCTCCTCACAATGTGGAAGTAGATCCACTGACTCACTGGAATTTTTTGTTTAATAATCTCTACACAATTTCAGAGTAATAATTATAGAGAGAAGAAATATAATCATAGGAAATATTTCCTAGTTGGGTTTATTAGAATTTCTGCCACATTGGATTAATAGCATTTCCACCCTATAGTTTATCAGAATTTTTTCATGCCAGAATAAAAACCATGACCAACATAGTGGAATATGGGAAAACACTCAGTGGAGAAGATAGAGGTTTGTGAATGATGCATCTCAGTCAATGCACAAGACAATTAGAGATGATAGGATTGTAGGTCAATGAGGTGAAAAATAGAGCTCTATTTGTTAGTATTCTATCATTATTTTTTCCAACGACAAAGTTGAGAATAAAAATATTGAAGAGATTTTTTTTATTTCTATTTTATTTTTTCATTATCTTTAATATGTTTCAATTTGATCTATATTTTAACATTTTTGACTGGTTGTTTAACATTGAACTTCAAGTACCTACATTATGTCAATGTGGTAATTATGGGGTGGATATTGTTTTGTGTGTCTATAATAGGTAACCTAAATTAGGAATTACTTTCAAATATCTCTATAATGACTATGCATTTTATCTTGGTTATGCTGGAAGAATTAGTTTTAGTGTGCATCAACGATATGAAAATAAGAGTAAGAAGGAAAAAACAAGAATCACATCAGTTCTTTATTCTTGTAGTAAAGAAGGAAATGAAAAAAAATGACAAGCATAGTGTATTTTAGAAAAATGTTCTTGCAGAGACAATGAAAGTTTTTCATGACCATATGTCTGTTATTATATTATCCTCAAGAAAATATTCATGTAATTTATTTTTAGATTCTCATAATCATCCATTACATTCTACTGATTCTTGTCATTTTATGGGAATCCATTTAAAGTTAAATGATGTTTAGGTTGTGGTGTTGGAAGTTAATTCATTGGAAGGAATTAGGCTAGATGATGCTTTCTGTTTGGTGGTGACTGTTGTTGGCGGTCAATATGTTTTAGGTTATACCCATGTTGACCAAATAAATTTTCTTCAATAAAAATGTAAAAGGGATTTGATTATGGGGGATTATGTAGTCATGTTTGAGTATTTGGAATAACAATTTCAAGACAATCCTTTATTTCTCAATGCCATTCAGTTTGACATGAATGAGCATATTACAAATATTGTTTCGGCTTACCCAAAAATGAGGCTTGATTTTGAACAATTTGGAGATGTAGTTGTGTTCGATAAAACATTAATTAAAAAATAGGGAATCCATACCTCTATCTATTTTTGTTTTATTTAATAATTTCAGGGAAAACATAATTTTTTGTGTTAAATTTTTGTACGGTGAAACATCTAGTTCTTTTTCAAGTTTATTTCATAAATTTTTTGAGGCGCACAATATGAAGATATCGTCGACACTATTTACTGATCAAGATGTAGATATTGTAAAATAAATATATGAGGTACTTCTTAATACTAATCAGGGCCTATTTACATGGAATCTAATGAAAATGGTATAAACACCTTGGTATCTTGATGAAATATGGTTCAAGTTTCCTTCATTATTTAAGTAAATGCATGTCTGAGTACCATAATGCAATTTATTTTGAGGTGGAGTAGATGGATCATAAAATTAAATTTGGTGAAGTTAGACCATCTTTATTGGATTATGTATATACTTTGATAGAAAAATGGGATTATTGATTTATGAAGAATAAATTAACATTGGGGATATATAGCAAAAAATTATGTGAAATTATTAATGGTGTCCTAAAAGATTTCCTTCATCGTAGATTTAGTGTTGGTGATTTTTTCAAGAAAGTTGTGAAATTTGTTTCAATGTATAAATATCAAGAAATAAAATTTGAATTCAAAAATAAGGAAAAACTTCCACAAATTGCATTATATTTCCATCCATTGGTTGGACAAGCTACATATAGGTACACTCCAAAAAAATTATCTATTTCTGAATGAATATCAAATTTTAGAGGAAATTTTTATTAAATATTATCATGAAATTGAAGTCCCATGTTCATATCTTTTTAGCATGCTTGGGTATGGAAGATATTTTTATAATTTATATGATAATAATACTATAATAATAAAGTGTTATTGTAGAAAATTTGAATTAGTTTGAATCTTTTTTTCCATATTTTAAAATTGTTTGATAGGATTTATGTGAGATCTATTCCAGAACATTAAATTTTGAAGAGGTGGAAAAAAACTCATGAAAATTTGATATTGGTGAGGATGATCCTATTAATTAATAGGTAAATAAGAATTTACTTAAAGAAAAACATTACAAAGAACTAGCCTTAATGGAAATGAAATTTGTAAAAGTTTCATGTGAAACAGATGGTGGCTATGTAGTTGGTATTTCAAACCTCAAAACCTTTTTTAGTAACATGGATAACATCAATAGCCATATTCCAGCTGAAAATGTGGCTAGTAATGGATCTATAGTTTGGAAATATGTTAAGCATAAAATTAATCCAACTCTAATGGGAGGATATCATGTGAAGATATATTTGGAGATAAGAAATCACAAGAACTTTAAACAATATAGAGATGATGCATCAAATATTATATATGATGTGTTTTTTTAGTTTTTTTATTTCCATTTAAAAATAAGTGAAATGGTTGTTGAATTTGTTTATACCATATAGGAATGACTTCTAATAAAAATGGGACTATGATAATAGAGGCATGTCTCTGATGGAAACATGTTCAGTACCTTTGTTCAGACAGGTGTATTTTATGAAAAAGGGGTTGTTGTTTCAAAATAAAAATTATGTGTTCAATTTTAATAAAATAATTCATTTTATGTCATCTTTCATTTGTAATAAACTCTAAATTTTTCATTAATATATTTTCTTAGTGTAGTTCTATTAAAATTAAAAATAGAATGTGTAAATGGAATTCTTCAACAAAATTACTTAAATACATGTTCATAATTTGATTACAAAACCATACCATGTTACTATATTTCCATATACCTATCAGTTGAAATATCAAAACTTTTACTTTTAGTGAAGTTAGTCTCAGTCCGAATCAATCTTGGATGTTTCATAAATTTTTGAAACATTTAGACCCTTATACCATCTATATTTCTCTATGTTAATGAAGTTGATATGTCCAAACCATATGTTATTTTATCGATCAAATAACAAAACACAGTTCCATAGTCTAAACTTTTGGGAGCCTAATTTGGAGTTTATTCAACTCATAGATCAATTAATACTTTAAATTTCATCACATTATATTCTAAATTCCCAATAAAATGCTCTAAATATTATTTCTACAAAACAACATTAAGTATTTTATTTAGAATCCAACAGATATTATATAGTTCTCTGCATAAAGGAATATGAAAAAAAATAAAATTCTTATCACTGAAATGGAATATTCTATATATATATCTCTACCTCTCAGTACTAAATTTGGTTTCATTGAGTTTAAGTATGAGAAAAAATATTCTATATCCAAAAAAAGTAATGTCTAATGCTGATTTTTTGTATTGATAGGAAATAATATTAATTGAGTTGATTACACAGCTTCTAGAATTGGGTTGTCGATCAGTCTTCTTCTCAATGATTCATTCTGACCTTTGATCATACTCTACAATGAATAATATACATAGTTAATAAATACTTTTTATATTAACCGTTATTTAAATTAAAAAAATCATACTTATGATAAAATCCCTTGCAATTAACACTTATTTCTATGGAAAAATATTTACAGAACCATATTTATTACATATTTCCTTAATGATATCATATTAGGAATCAATAACCTTGTGTGAATGTATTTGAATGAAAAATGATTATAATAATTATATAAAATAAGTTTTGTACAACACAAGCAGCCGAATTTCATCCCCTTATACATCAGTTTTACAATCTAATTCATCAATACTCATTGATTTCTATCACTTGACTCCCACACGTATAACTTGCACTTATCAAAATTTAGGTAAATGGAGTTGAAAAAAATATTCTATTCAGGTACTTAAATAACCTAATGTAATAATAACTTATGATTCAAGTTCCTTTTTCATTATTTTAAAAAAATTACAATGGGAATCATCTATAAAGTTTGGCTTTTCCATCTACTATTGAGGAATGGTAATAGAAGTAGATGAAATTTGAATAGAAACTGTTGTTTTTGGTGAGGTTTGATGTCTTCTCTTTTTTGGTCCAAGGATGTAGACATATGATTGGACCTTTTATTTTGTGACCTATACTTTATAATCTTAATCATAGAATGTGTTCGAATTCTATTTGAACTGTCAGAGGTGAACAACACTGCTTAATCTTGATAAGTCGAAGAAGTTTTTGTATCTTCACTATTTGACTGAGATTCTACTCCAGTGGGGGAATTGACCCCATTTTTTCCTTCAGATCAAATTTTTTTTACATCATTCATGGTCTATCTTTTTGGGGTCATTTATTTTTGATTTATCAAACCATTAAACAGAAAAATATTCTTGTTTTTTTATGTATTTTATTCGGAATTTTTAGGACAACCTTGGTTAGATTTTATATTTCAACAAGTAGTTTTTTTACTCTATTTCATTTTTTAGTAGTATGTTCTATCATTTCTTCTCTTTTTTGAAAAATGTCCTCAATCATAAAAGACATGTAAATTACATGTATGCATTGCATGTTCAATGAGGTGTTTAGTTCACTGAGGTTCCACTTTATAAAGGTATCTTTCTAGACACTATTCTTCAGTTGTATGATTTCGGTAACCTCACAACACCAATATTTCATGTTTAATCGGATCAGAATATGTACATGAATACATATTTTGAAATTGTTATGAAATGTAAAATATGATTGAAACATACAATCAATGATACAATGGATCTATATCCATTATTTTTTTGGGAGGACTCTATAGATGCCATAAGATATCAATTAATAAATCAGGACCATGCTAACTGTTTGTTGTCATGATCATTTTCTACAAAATGTAAAAAACCCTATCCAAGATAGTTATCACTCTAAGAGAAAACTAAGGTTTCAAATTTATAAAGGAATAATAATGTTGTAATTCCATTATAGACTATAGTATCCTTTCCTTGTACCACTGGTGTAATAGCAGTCCTAATTCCATTCTGAGTTGTCATCATTAAATAATTAATAAATCTTATTAGCATGATTTGTAATTTTTTTGGATTGTAAGTATATGATTCACTTATTAGGATTGGTCCATTACTAATGAAAAATATTTTATGAATATACTCTTCAATAAATTGTTCCTCTTTTCCTACAATGTTGAACTTCTTTGCTTGAACATTATATAGTCACAAAATGTGAATCACATCATAGTCAAACATCTTAGAGTATGAGTTGGAGACCTTTTCCTTCAAAATAAGATTAAAAAAATACCAAAAAATGTGTTTCATTCAATGATTTATTGTGGTTTTTTGTGAGTAAGGGGTGAATTTCCTTTAATAGTCATTTAATATCTATCATGTTTGAACGATAATATAGTGTGTCTTTCTTGGAATGTTTTTCCACATTTACATCTTCATATAATAAATACAAAATTTTTACATCCTAAAATCAATTTTGGTTATAAAAAAGTTCCAACTGAATAGATAAATATTGTGAAATATCACTGGTTCTTCAATGGAAAGAATCTACAATTGAATCCCTGGGTGGAGATTTTTAGTTTCGATCCAGCAAATATGTTGTAGGGGATTTTTAGTATCATTACATTATATTGTATTATGAGGAAAAAACCTTAAAAACGTAATATTTTCATCATGAGAGGCCTTTTAATGTACCATAGTTGCATCTTTAAAGAAAATTTCCATGCACTATTAATGGTTCTTCAAAGGGAATAAATTATACTATAATCCCCGAGTGGATATTTCCACTTCTGAAGATGAAAATACACTGTAGAGAATTCGTAGTGTCAATAAATTTTGTTAGATTATAAGATTAACAACCTTAACAAAAAAATTATTACATCATGTCAGGACTTATAATATACCATATTTCAATCTTCATAGAAAAGTATGGTGTAGTATCATTTTTCTTCAAAGGGAATTAGTTACACTAGAATCCTTTGGTGGATATTTCTTGTTCTGATGTTGCAAATCCTCTATAAGGGAGTTACAACATCATTAAATTTTGATGGAATATAATAAAAAACACTTTATCAAAACAATTTATACATAATTTAGGGCCTTTTACTATGCCATATTTTCAAATTCAAGGGAAAATATCATTCGCTATCAGTGGTTCTTTAAAGGGAAGTGACTACACTAGAATCCCTAGCTAGAGATATCCAATTTTGATGCTACAAATCCCTTGTAGTTGATTTAAAGCATCATTTCATTTTTTGGATTACAAGGAAAAAATATTAACAGATAAATTTCTATATAGTTTGGATCCTTTTAATATACTAGAGTTCCAACTTCAAATACAAGTATCGTGCACTAACATAGGTTCTTCAAAGGGAAGTAGTTAGACTAGAATCCCCATGTGGAGATTTCCAATTTTGAAGCTGCAAATCCCCTATAAGTAATTTTAAATTTCATTACACATTTTTTGATTATAAGGATAACAAACTTATAAAACATATTATTGTATCATGTAAAGCCTTATACTATTATATATTTCAAAATTCGTAGAAAATTATCATGCAGTATCACTGTTTCTTCAAAGGGAAGAGGTTACAATAGAATCCATGGGTGTAGATTTCTTGTTCTGATGCTGCAAATCCCATACATGGAATTTTCTTCCTAATTTTATTTTGTTAGATTATAGTGGAAACCCTTAAAAAACAAGTTTTTACATCATGTGGTTCCTTTCACTATACCTAAGTACGAACTTCATAGAAAAGTATAGTGTTCTATTAGTGGTTTGTTAAAGGGAAGTGGCTATACTAGAATCCCTAGTTAGAGATTTGTAGTTATAGTTATCCAAATATCCTATAGGGTATTTTCAGAGTCATAAAATATTTTAGAATTATAAGTAAATCCACCATAATAAAAAAAATTAGTACATCATTTCGGTCCTTTTATTATACCAGAGTTCCAACTTCAAAGAAAAGTATTTTGCGGTATCACTGGTTCTTCAAAGGGAAGTTGCTACACTGGAATCTCTGGGGGGAGATTTTCAGTACTAATCCTGAAAATCCTTGAAATGGGATTTGTAGCATCATTAAATTTTTTGGATAATAAGGACAACAACCTTAACAAAAAAAGTTTGTACATCATGTGTATCCTTTTACTATACCAGACATCAAACTTAATAGAAAAGTACCTTGCACTATCACTGGTTCAACAAAGCGAAGTGGCTACACTAGGATCCCCATCTGTAGATTTCTTGATCCAATCATGTAAATTTCTTGTAGGGGGTTTTCAGAATCTATATCTTTGGAAGGATTATATAATGGGTATGATTTACGGCAGAATTCCCAAGTTGAGATTTTGGGAATGAATCTAAAAATAAATTGTAGTGGATTTACAGGATCAATCACCTTTTAGTCTTCAATATTGTTAACACGTCTCTACCAAATTAAATGTAGAAAAAATATACAAATACATAATAGTTTAAAATTGGAAAAATTGCATAAAATATCAGTTTTTTCCATTAAACATTTAGGACTCTAACAATTATATGATTTTTATTAAAAAAATAGCAATAAGTATATGTAGAAAAATGAAAATTAAAAAAACTCCCAATAACTTCATATTCATCCCATCAACTTGAAACTTTATCTCCATTACTTTATATTTTATTTTTTCAAGAACGTTCCTCTATTTTTCCATTTTTTTCTAACATTGGAACAAAATTACATTATATTTGTTACATTCCTGACTTCCAAATTCATGTGATGATTCTAACCACTTGAAAAACTATATTTCTTAGTTTCAAAAGTAGAAAATAATATATATATATATGTCTCTTAATATTTTATATATTTATGGATGTTTAATTTCCATAGTTTTATTTCTCATGCCATGTTGTAATCATACCAATTTTATAACTCTCTAAAACAATGTATTCCAAATAGAACATTAATCAAAAAATAAATTTTTTATTTATACAGAATTTCAAGTACTTGTACTGTTTAATTTTTAATGATACACATTTTGAATAAGAATATTTATTTTCTTCAGCTGGGAAAAAAATGAACACTATGTATTTCTAGAAAACATATACACTATAAACTATAAATGAAAAAATTTCCTATTGAAAAAATAAAAAAATGACCATAAGTAATAGTTTATAGGGTTTTTACCTAAAGAAGTCATCTTTTTTTGTTGAATAGTATCTCTTCATTGATCTGAGACACTTGAAAACTTAAATTTCTCTATTTTTTGGTAATAGAGAATGATTGTCACCAAAGAATTAGTAGAAACGTCATTGTATTATCATTCTAAAAGATGAAGGAAAACCTAAATCTCTTCTTAATTTTTTGGAAATGAATTACAAATGACTACCATGGGAGAATGACCCCCAATTTAAAGTCAGTGATACAAAATCTAGAGTGATATTTGGTCCTAATTTCTCTGGATAATGGACTATCGATTCCTGAGGGCAGTAAAACCAAAAAAATATGGGAATTGGGTTATTAAATCAAACAACTATGATAAAACCATAACATGTGTCCTAATAAAAGGTATAAATTTATCCACCTATTTATGTGGTAAATAGAGACGATGTTAATCCATGTTGAGAATCTCTCAGGGTCTGTGGGTGTTCTTGGTGCAATATGGAAAAGGGAATTAGTTAGGCCAACAAGAAGAGGGTTTAACCTAGATGATTTCTTCCATTCTAGGTTTCCATCTATGGCAAAGAAAAAGGTTCCTTGTTCAAGCCAATCATTTTTAAAGATCAGTTCCTCCACCATCTTTGGCCACAAAGAACACCTATAAAAATATATATCCCAGATCAGCATGTCAAACACCAAATTTGGAACCACCATGGTCAGAAGTGCGGCCAAAATATCCTGATCCATCTGTGAGATCATCAAATACTTGATCTTGTTAAACTTCCACAACCACAATATGTCTAGATACTGGGACCAAGGAAACAACAACTTCTATAAATACTGATTTCATTTAGAATTCATCTGCTGGATTGCCATCTCCATGATAAACACATCAAGATCCCTAATAATTAATTTTTTTTCCATTTGAAGAGCTCATGATAGGTCCCAGTGGTGGTAGGGTATCAGGAGGACAGAAGGGATGAGAATCCCATAGTTGAGGAGGGACATAGGGGGCGGCTTGATGGTGCAAACCATTCTAGGTATTTTCAACCCCATTCAAGACTATGAAGATATAATCTTCATCCTGCATCACTCCATCTCACAGTGAACTAAGAACGAGACCCCCCTCCCTAGGTGTGACCTTTAATTTTGCGACCATCCATCGCTCCACTCATTGTGTCAAACATCACCTCTTCTATAAACAGTCACTTAGGTTGGACCTTCTTCAGTATTTCATGCACTGTATCATCACTAAAATATGGTGATATGAGAATGTTTCTCTTCTCACAGTCTCCCTCCCACCACTACTTAATAGGCATGGACCGATTTTTAGGAACACCCAACAGTGTCTTCCCTGCAGCTCTTGGTGCCTTTTTCCTAGATCTCTATTGGGGTCAATCCTCAATGCCGAGATTTTTATATGTTCATTCCAACATTGTCTAGATCACAATTGAAATTCTTCATCACTAGCCAGATCTCCATTGGGCTTCTTTTTCATTTCTTGTATAGACATTAAACTATATTGATCACTATTGGGCTTACTCATTACTATTTAGATTACCATTGGGCTGCCCGGATTACCTTTGGGGTTCCTCATCACTACTCGGATCACCATCGAGCTTATTTTTTGTTTCATTTTTCTATTTTTTAGTTTTTTTTAATTGTGTTTCAAACTATGCATGTCTATATTGATGTGGAGTTTCATAGATGTTTATTTTTTTTCTTATGTATCCAATCTAGGTACACCTAGATTGAGAGGGATTATTAGAGGTTAAGTTGATGTGAGAACATAAGTATCATGCCATCTTTATTATTCATTATAAATAGACACCAAGACCTCTCTTATAGAGGTATCTTGGGTATTATGTCTCCAATCCTCCACTATAACACATTTAAATTGTTTTTATTTAAAAAAATTAATCAATGAATAAGAAAAGATAAACTCATAGAAAATTCTTACTACCAAGAAAAGAGTGAAGGAACTTTTTCAGTTCCTTCCACGGAAAATTATATTATGATTTATGTATTTATTTAATTCCAATGCATGAAATTCTCTTATCCTCGTGAAATTTGACCGTCAATATCCATTCAAAAATATTTCATGACCTAACTCACTTGTAATTAAATGTCGCATTTCACTCAAGAGAATTTATTTATATGGAGTTATACTCATGATTAATAAATAAATAATTAGCATATGATTTTGAAAATTCTCTTCTCTCAACATTGTAATACATGACAATATAATCAATCATGAGGGACTGAAAATGTTGTTTGGTGGCTCATGGTTGGTGTAAATGTTTTTAAAAACATCAGTTGAAAAGAGAAAGGTTTAAATATTTAAATACAATGAATAATTTATCATGTTGATTAATTAAGGCCCACTTCACTCAATTTACTATACAAATGGTATCCCCCATGATTCATTTTCAAGCCATGTGTCATGAAAATGAGTCTAATTAATTAATATATCCTTATTCCCCCTTTCATTGTTTTCATGTTTTTTTAATGTATATATTGTTCTTTTTTTATTAAGGACAAGGAGTTTTCAATTGAGTACAATGAATGTTCATTCATGCCATTTTCTTGATTAGATTCATGAATCATAAAAATAAGAATAACGAGAGTTCTAATTTGGTATCTATTTTTTATTTTATTTTTCATGTAAATTTTTTAAGAGAATAGGATGATAAAAAAGGGAATGAAATATATGATGATGATTCATTCCCAAATCCATCTTCCAAATGACCTAAAATGATGACCACTTTCTCCTTAACATGAAATAATTCTCAATGAAAAACACATGGAATCCATTTTCCCCCACACTTAGACTTGAAATAATTGTGAAAATATTTTTTAGAGTGAGGGTAGGTAAGGGATAAGTAGGCTTATAATGCAGCTTAAACCTATAAGGTCATTCATGGTTATCCAAGGGATTAACTAGTGTCTATGTTCAGGGTAGATCTCAATGATAGATGAGGGTCTAGCTAATTAAATTCCCCAATAATATTGAAAGTATCTCATGAATTCTAAATATTTGGAAGAAAATAAACACAAATTCTAGTTCGTAAACAAATATCAAGCTTCTCTCAAGAAATTAGTGTATTGGAAAGATGATTTCAAAGAATCTCAGAAACCTTTTAAGATAAGGATTTAAATTTAGATAGTCACTCATGGGTCTGGATTTCAATTTATAGTTAAATTTCATGAAAATTATTGAAAAAAAAATCCTAATAAAACAAATACAAATCACTAATCATTTAAGATTTTGATGTTTAATAATATGAACATGATCTTCACAATGAACTTAGACATTAAAAATGATAGAGACCAACTATTCCACCCAGAAAGAATAAGGGCTATACGGTGACTACTAAAGGATGAAGAGGTTATAAGAGAGATGGTATGGGGGAATATGTTGTGAGCCCAGAGTAATATCCATAGGGTATTATGTAAATCCCTTTATAAAAGGGGAATAAGGGATCTTTATAGAGAGTATTATTAGGAATTGGCTAGGAGTATTGGGATAGTGTTTAGATTGGTAGAGGGTGATACATCACCTCTTGAGTGTATGCTTTCTTCATTCATCATTAATATTCTTTCATTCATGTAATTCTGGTTCCTTCTTCTTCAATATTTAAATGTATTATTATTATTACCTATCAATTGGTCCCTCCTATTAGATTTCTCAAACCCTATCACAAGATTTTCATCCTCTATGAGGTGAACAAGATAGGTTTCAGTCTAATTGGAAATATTCTCCTCCATTTTGAGGTGACACATATAGTGGAATCACATTAGACACGGTGTAATCGATTATCAACTCTCTTAGATAATCCATGCACTTGTGGAAAACCACTTCGAGGAGACTCCATTTTCCATCTCGCATTTCAAGTTGGAGTGCTCAGCCAAGCCACACTTAATAATCTCTTACATTGGCATTTCGGTCACTAGATTCTTCTCTGTAAGTATCATGTTCTCCTGCCTCTCATCTAGCACTGCATTTGGGTCTTCCAGCCATGCACTATGGGCTATTCTTGTTCACCACTCAAGGAGACATGATATTCAAGAGAGAACAACCAGAACTCTATCTTTAGAGAAGGTGTGATACCCATTTCACTTGAGGGGGTGTAGGTCACAATAAAGTAACTTTTTTTTCCTCTTTATCCAAATCTAAAACACAAAAAAAGTGAGGAAAAATAGTGGCATAATAAAAGGAAAAAACCAAACATATCCTGAATTTTATGTTAAAAAAATCAATAACTACATCGATGGATGAGGTGGAGGAGCACCTACTGTGGATCATTTCCATACTATTTAATACATTTCAAGAGTGGGATGTGTTATAAACACCCCGTGAAACCTAGCTACACCATCAAATGGAGATGTTTCCTTATGAGGAGGAGTGACCTTTACTCCTGTCGACAATGTCTACAGCATAGCAGGGGGAGTTGTAAAATTGTGATCCATGTGAATTGGTGAAGCTTCACCAACAAACTGAGGAGAGTACTTCATCCCCAAAATTTCCAATTGATGGGGTACTAGGTAGGTTTAATGCATAGTCCATTATGATCATGGGAGACTCACTTCATGACGAGGTGACTCTACCTTCCTTGATGTCGGCACTGGTTGAAGGACATTACGTTACATCTTCCATGGCCTATGTGAAGTGAGGAAACAAAGTAGAATTTTTGAGACTGAAATTTATGATGGGAGATTAAAAAAAGACACACTAAGCTTATTCCAAACTCAATAAATTCTATTATTGATCTATTCTACTGTACTTTTTTAGAAGTTGCATACTGAGTTGTAGATCGAAGAAGACATGAATAGAATCTGGTATATTGTCTAGATAATATGTGAAGAAAGTTCTCATCATCATTAGTTTTTCTAAACCCATAAATAAAGAAGGAAAATTTGGAAGATTTCATGGATATTACATGCTGACATGTGGTAGGACCAAGTCACTCACTATGGAAATGTGCACCCCAACATACAACACATGGTATTGGAGGTTTCTTCAAAACTCATCATGTCTCTCACCTTGAGGGGAAGGGAAATTTTAAAGTGGTAGTAGTGATAGATCCCATCTATGCATCCTAGAAAGAATAATAGTTATAGGGTAATTACTAGAGGAGGAAGAGGATGGAAGAGAGAGAGTATGGGGGAATATATTGTGGGCCTAGGTGAATATCCAGGATTATTCTTTAAATACCTCTATAAAAAGGGAATAAGTGATATGCATAGTTAAAGAATATTATTAGGAATTTTCTATGAGGATTGGGTCAAATTTCATCTTGGGAGAGGGTGCTACAGTGCCTCTTGAGTATCTACTTTGTTCTTTTATCCTTCCTATTCTTCTATTCATGTAATTATGGTTCCTTCCTCTGTAATCTATAACTAATTTGTTCTTGTTGTGTATAAAAATGATTTATATTTTTCAAATCAGATTACTTAAAGGATAAAAAGTACACTCAAAACACCTACAAAACTCTAAACATTGTTCAAAATAGAGTATAAAATTATTTTTATATTTTTTTAGAAATATACTAAAAATAAAAAATAAAAAAATAGAAGATAAAAAACAAATAATCCATCATTTATCCCCTATCCCACACTTAGTTTCAACATAATCCTTAAATAAACTCAACCATATAATGTATATTTCAATTATATTTTTAATTAGACATCATATACTTATGTATAATTGAAGGATTTCACTTGGATGTTTCCATTCTATTGTAGATGGTACTAGGAAGAAGCAATTCCCATTTTTATTTGGCTAAAAATGATTTCCTAGTATGTTTTGAAGTTGTTTCCCACATATATCTATCATATAGAAATAAATAGAAATAGACATATTTAAAAAATATATACATTATAACTGAAAACAACATAAAAATGATGAAAATAGAAGTGAGATATTGGGTAATCCCCCAAATAGATAATATGTTGTATACTATCCATAACTAAAAAACACTGAGATTATACCCAATAATGTGGTGAATGGGGATTCTTTGATTAGAACAAATATATTTGTTTCTCTAATATTCTTCACAAATTGATTCTTGTCGAGGAGGTCCTCTTAAATAGTATGTTTTTTTTCTAACCCCTTAACAATATCAGAAAACATGTAGGGTGGGTATGGAAGGATGATATATGGGGCCTCTTTTTATTCTTCCTTGCCTCCACCATTATGGTCTTCTTGATATTTTTGTGGGGGATATTCATAGGGAATCTCTACATTTGTTTCCAACTCTACCAATTTAGCTTCTCCTTCTTAAAATCACTCCATATAAGACTTCATCAAATTGTTAAAGTAATCCTTCTCTATATATTCTTCTTTTAACACCATCATTTACTTGAATCTAAGTACCTTCACTCCTATGTCATCCTCATAAAAATTCTTCAAATCCTGTGAAAGTGAGTTTGATTCTACAAGGTGAAAATAAGGGAAATTTTTTTATAATTCATATTGTGTAAAATCAAAAAATGAATTAAAAATATTTAAATATATCCCTAATAAATCAACTTTAAGATCTTTTCCCTTGAACAAGGCTCCTAGGAACCCATATTTTTGGATTAACATTGGACACTCTATCCCTTCCTTGAAGCTCATTACCTTATTCTATTCATCTTCATTAAATAAATACTCCATAATTTCTGAATTTATTGTATCAAATCAGTATTCATGAGTTCTAAAGTAAATTTCCAAATAGTTAAAACAAGATAGTCTAAGGTTCTTTCATCTCCCTGAACTGGTTCATCTTATGCCTCTAATTTCTCTATGAGTTCCCCATGAAATAATTTTGTGAGCTCATGTGGTGGGGTTTCTTGAATATTCTCCTTTTCTTTGACTATTGATATAATTAGAGGATTTACTTGAGATTCATCTTCTTCCACCACCAATTGATCCTCTTCTTCTTTAACCTATTACAATAGGTCTTTGTTGATCGCACCCATGTTATCCTTCCACTCTTACATATGACTCCTAGTGATATCCTATTCCTTCGGCACTTTTGAAATTGAATCATGAGTATAATATATTAGTTTTTTCTCTTTAGAAATTCTTTGATGATTTTCCCAAGAAGTTAATTATTCTAGAGACATATATTTATAATTTATTTAGAATATGAGGATTATTTTAAAATAATAAAATCATGAAATTAAAATAAAAAAACAAACTAATTAAAAATGTGTAAACATGGTAAATAATCAACCTAACTCCTTGACAATAGCACCAAGTCGATGAAGAAACAATCACGAGGATTTTATAAAATAGAATTTGAAAAACCCATAATGTGGTACAAGGGCTTACAAGGGTATTATCTCAAGGATCTATGCCTAGAGACTCACTATTCCTACACTTATGTTTGTTTTTATTGTTTTATTCTTTCTAAACAGAGGAAAAAATAATTTGATGGAAATTTGTGAGAGTTATAATGTAAAAATAGAGGCAATGAAATGAGATGAATGAAATGAAAACGCTAAAATGTTATAAAGAAAAGTGTTATCCCTTGTATTATTTTTTATGAATTCATTAATTTTCTAATTAGTTTTTATCTAACTCTCAAAATGATAATGCTCCTATGCATACAAACCCATACCTCACTGACATCATGTTTTAAATAAACAACACACAAGAGACCTCTAAAAGGATATCACATACTCATATATTTCTAGGTTAGTAGGAAATGATACTCCTCTACCAAGATCATACCATCAATCACCTTCTTTACATGATTTAGTACCTATTTAACATTCAAAACTACAACTCATATCGTGATCTAACAAATTTAATGCTGGTAGAAATAATTTAACAATTAGGGGAGAAAATAATGAATAAATCATAACAAGAGTCCATTGTCACCTACCTACGACTCTAATAACCCATATAATCATAGAGTTTAAATGAAATAATGAATTTTTAATTATTAAACAATTTGAAATAACACAGTAACCCATCCTTGTATTAACCTTCTAGTTAGTTCTTTATTATCATGAAAAATAATATCACATGCACAACACACTGATTAATAAACACAAAGATAGTAGAGTAAAGGAGAATGTAACAACACATTTGAAGAAGAAACGAGTAAAATTTCACTTCGCATAACACTAACAAAATGAATATGTAAAAGATGAAGAAAATATATAATATTAATCCCACCAAAGGGGAATTATAAACTGTTTATAATTTATAAAATATCATATAAATTTCATTTAATATAAAATTTAGAAGGGTTCACATTGAAAGGAATGTAAAATATTTATATTCTTGCTAATTTATAAAAGGTTTATAATTAACAATTATTCATGAATAGTTTATTAATTTTTACCTCATGTTTAAATTTTTTTTAAAGGCATGTTTAAATATTTGAATTGTTCATTTATTTAACGGTTATTCCCAGTTATATTCATAAATATAAATTTTTTATATTATTAATGACTGTATGAAAAAAAAATATGATGAATTTATTTTATGATAGAGACTTTCATATCATTCTCAGTTTGATAAAATAATATTTAGTTTCCATCTAGCATGACCTCAGCTTGTAAATTTAAGTTGTGAGATTTAAAATATTTGTTGGGGACATTTTTTTCATGTTAGGTGTTATATTTTTAATGAATTGATTTCTCTCTTAGGTAAATTATCCATGGGTAGAGGGACTTGGGGTCAGACCACCTACATTCCTTGAGGCTTTCCTTGGATAGAAAATTAAATGGGGTTGGCTATCTGTCCTTGTGGTCTTACTCATGTAAATTTTTTAAATATCATATAACTATGTTCCTTTAAATGAATTATTAACGTACCGTATGCATATGATGCATTTGGATATGTTTTAATGTACTTGACTTCTATTTTTGGGTGATTAACAAAAACTTGTGGGTTATGTAAAAAGTTACACATTAATGTGGTGTAAAAACATTAATTTGGTTGTTGGAATAAGGATTCCAAAACTAAATCATTATAAGAATTCACACACTATAAGATAATAAAACATGAGAATATAATTATTACATAGGATATAATAGTTATGGATTTAATATGAATATAATGTATATTAAATTTATGAGACCTTAAAAGAAAAGCTCTACAAATACTAAGTGTGAGATTCCTTCCAAAGAGACACTTATCAACACCTCGATCATTCAACTGGTTTTTTTTAGCTCAGCACGAGTACCCCTGTATTATCTTGTTTAAGCCAAGAAAGCTATAAGTAACTCAGGATTTTCATGTTGGGTATTGTTGAGCTCAGTATGAGTATCCCTTTATTTTCACTAATTGGAAAATTCTTGGTGTTTTATTTATGTTACACTAGATGGGAAGACCTAACAGTGAGGATACCAAAGGAATAGAGTTTAGTGAATTCATATTATGGATTTTAATAAATATTTATCTTCTAAAATATACAATAATCATAACTATTATGATTGGGATGATTCCCTACCTAAATAATCATGACTTTCTTATGTGATAACTGGTGTATGTTATAGTGAAATATGGATCTTGGCTCACTAAATGAATATGATGTATGGGATTATCATTTTAGTGGGATCACATTCATTAAAAGTACTAAATTAAAATATATAAGGAATTATTGACATCTATTTATATTTTATATTATAGATAAATGTATCATCATCATACCAAAACTAAAGTTTATATTAATCCTTGAAATAATGAGATTAAAGTAAGAAACTCCAAAGACTGGAATCTTAAGAAATGTTCTTGATAAAGATAGATATTCTATATGTTATAATAGTTCTTTCCTTAGTAACCAAGTGTTTATGTTGTTCAACAATAAAATCAAGATAATCATGGAAGAAATAAATGATTTGTTTTAATGGAATTAGATGCCAAATGACTAAAGGAATATTAGTCTCCACTCATGTACTCAATATGATTGGTTACATCAATAATTTTAGTCTCATATACTTGATATTATTATATAAATCAAATTATATTCAAATTTATTTAATATATTAATGACTTGGTGAGACTAAATTCTTCCTTAAATATGTATTGGTTATAGAAATCAACTCTATTTTTTTTTACAGATATATGATATCAACTGTATGTTTTAAAAATTGTTGTAAATATAAATAAGGTTAGAAAAATGAAAAAAATTGAAGATTGAATTGTTTTTTCAAGTAATTGATTAAATTAGTTTCTACTTTGATAACTTGGACACTTCATGCTTGGATAAACTCATCATAATATGTGTACAATATCTCATTTATCTCTTGAGAAGAGCTTGTCAACAATGTTTGTTTTAAATGAAATGAGATGGTTGTTTTTACACATGGTTTATTATTAGTTTAATTATATAACATTATTTAAAGGGGGACTAAAATATCATGTTCTTGTTAAGGAATTCATACTATTTTCATTTATGTAAATGTTTTGACAAAGTCATAGAATTCAAGATAATTTTACCAGATATTCTGAAAGTATTGAGATTAAATGAACTAGACATATGATGTTTAGATTTGTTTATTATGTTGATAGAACAAATGGGAAAAGGTTCAAATTGGAAGAATAAAGTTTTTTTTGAAAGTATAATAATATTTCTTCAAGAATCTAGCTAAGGTTATTTGAAACCCAATGATACTATTAGAAAGGAGTAATGATTACATATGATGGGATTATCTAGAATACTTGAATTGGTTTTGGGAAATCCATGGATTTCCATGTTAGGTGTAAGGGTTATAGAAATCAATTATTTGATTTTTAAGGGTATGTGATATAAAATGTCTATTTTACAAACTATTGTAGATATACACAAGTTCAAAATCAAAAGGAATAATTGAAAGAGCTTGTATATATCATTCAACGGATGAAGTAAATAGTTATTACATTAAGGATTTGATTGTAAAGAATTTTATCAAGCTCAAATTAATCTAAGTAAAATATGTGTTTATTCATCTAATTTCACTCATGTGATAAGAGAAGATGTCTGATAACAAAGAGTTGTTATGAAAAAAGTTTGAGATGATTAATTGAACACACATGGTTTATGATTCATCAATTTCTATAAAATATTTTCAGAATAATATCTGGGTAAAAAAATTATCTAGGATAAAATTTTTTACCCATATATTTGTTAAGATATGTGGGAATTTGTTCCCACCACCCATCGATGAGATATTTTAATAAAATATTATTTTGAAAAAGGAACATTACAAACACATAGAATACCTTATATATTGACATGGAAGTAATAATTTATTTTTTTAATATTCATAATAAAACAAAATAAATGTTATTTCCTAAAAAAATAAGTAGTTTGTGTTGTATAAGAAAGATATTCTGAAAATTATATAGTGTCTAAGAGGCTAGTGGGAGTATGTTTGAACTCAAATATGTTAAAAAGTAAAAAAATAAAATATTGTACCACATTTAGTTTAATTGACTATTTACTTTATATCCTAAATAGTAAGGATATGTGATAGTAAAGAAAAATGTGAATAGTTACATTTAGTTACTATGAGAAAGTGACTATTACTATGAACTAAAGGATTATACCAGTATAAGATTATAGTGATTCTTCACTAAATGTCCTAAAATTTTTAGGATATATGATGATAAATAAATATAAAGATCTATATTTTGTTATCATAATAAATTGAACTACACTTGATATCCTAAAAGAAGTTTTAAAATATTATAGTAATGATAAATTTAAATAGTTATATTAATTAATGTGAGAAAGTAAATTTTAATTAATATACTAAAAGAGTTAAGGATATAATAGTAATAAAAAAAGTAAACATTTACATTTAGTAACCATAATAAGTGAAAATAGTTATTCTATAAAGGATTATAACAATTAATACTCAAATTATTACACTTTATATCCTAAAAATGTTTAGGGTATAATGGTAAAGAAAATGATAATATTTACATTAGTTACCATAGAAATTTTTTATTAATTTATCCTAAAATATTTTATGGTATGGAGGTAAATAATAATGTAAATAGTTACATTAGTTACCATAACAAAGTTGATATCACTTTATGCTAAAATATTTTAGGATGTGCTGCTAAAGTGATAATTAAAATAGTTACATTAATTACCACAACAAAGTTAATATCACTTTATCCTAAAATAGTTTAGGATGTTCCGATAATGTGATAATTTAAATAGTTACATTATTTATAAAATATTTCAAAAAAGGTTTGATGGAAAGGGTTACTAGGATGATTATGATGTACTTATAATTATTTATAAGTAGACAACAAAATATGACATTATAACATTTGATGTTATGAAGTTAATAAGTTTGAATATAAGTTAAAAGAGTTTAACTTGAAGAATATGATTCTTAAAACTGAAAATTATTCAAACTAGCTTGATTCATAAATGTTACTCACTAATAGGTTAGTGGGAGTATTTTATAGTATGGTCACATAGGTATGTGATTGGAATTACATTTGGCTGTAATATTTAAAATCCATTATTGTAGCTATCACATGAATGTCATATAGAATATATTAAGATTTTGGTTTTAATGGTTGTAAACATGTCAAGTTATTATTATAAAGTGAATCTCCATTTATCATTCATTCGTGTGTGATGCAATTTATTTTAGATGAACAGTCGAATGATAAATATCCTCTCAAAGTAAAAATATTGAGTTGACCATAACGTATGATCATCAAGGAGTTTAATGGGTCGTGATGATTTTTAAATGTTATCTTGAGTAGATTTTTATAACCGTTACAAAGTGTTCTATATGAAATATTTAAGAATAGATTGTTAAGGTAATAAGTAGAGACATTTTACATGGAATGGTCTACTAAATTATATCACATATAATTTCATATGATCATATATATACTTAGGGATGTATGATTATTATTAGTCCTTATTACCTGAGGTTGGAGAGATACCTAGAATGAGAACCTTCACACTTTGATACCCTACTTACATAAGTCATCATATGAACTCATTTAATCATGGGATGGTTGGATATGTTGTTGATCATGTCATTGGTTGGAGTGTAATCATGTATGGATTTCTCCATATATATGACAAAGAAATACATATGGACTGTGATTTTATTACACTAAGGAAATGCATGCCCATGCTTAGTTGTTTCACATATGACATGTTTAACTACTTGGATAAGTGACATGTTATGTTCTTATTAGATATATGAATGAAATGTGATGTATTCATTCACTTGGTTAGTATTTTTTATATAATCAATGAAAATAAAGAGAGTCCTATACTAGATTGACATGTTCTGTGTCAAGTAGTCACTCGATGTCATGGAAAAATGGATTACATAAGATACATATGGTGTATATGATACATCTTGTGGTGGACATGTTCATGTAGAGATATGAGTGTTTTTTAGGAGACCATGCTAGACACATTTATAACTTGAGTAGCGCTGATGAATTTCTAGAGGCCTCTCTTTTCTTACATCTATGAAATAGAGACTTCATAGTTTTTATCAATGTTGTTAAGGCCCATAAGGTCACACCATTCGGCCCTTGGGTAAGGATAAAATTTTGGAATTTTTTTTTGTTCAAAATGAAGAGAGTTTGATGAAAAAAATGTATCTAAAAGATTTTTGGTGGATTCATAAAGAGTTATGAAGTTATACATAAAGTCATTATGAGATTTTAGTGTAAGTGTGATACTGTTAAATATTCACTAATATATATTTAACGTATGATATTATATATAAAGTGTATATTTAATTACATTTATTTTATATGGGTATCATAATGCATGTATTAAATACATGAGAGAGTAAATATATTTATTTATTTATTTATTTCTCCTGAATGTTTTTATTATCAGTTACAATTCATTATGAATGGATTAATTGTCTTAACCACTCATTTAATAGGATTTAATTAATTGTGAGAATAAAGTATCATTAATATATTAATATTTCCATTGTGTTTTCAATGAATGAAATGTTTCATAAATGGATATATAATGTGATGTGATCCCTTATGATGAAAACTAGCAATTGTGAGGAAGCCTATCATTTGTCTCTTCCTCCCACACTATTATTTGACATTAGAGGAAAAGGCACTATCACTCCTTCAGGATTCGGGTATCGTCACGATATGATTTTGGATCTATTGGTCAGTGTACCCCCCTTGGAGGTAGAGTGATTTTGTTCACTACTTCATGATCTTCATCAATTATTCTACTTCACTAAGAAAGAAGAAGAAAATTGCTGCCACTAGTGATTTCCAGGTATACTATTTATACAGTTTATTTATGCATTGATTCTTGAAGATAGATCTATCTGTGTTTGGGTTGTCTTAAACTGCATATGATCATATGATGATCATAAAAACCCATCATTAATATGGTATGAGAGAGCTTTAAAATTTAATTTAAATTAAAATAAGTATGAAAATCCTGTTTTATTAGCCTCACATACTTATAAAGCTCGAATAAACTAACATAAACATCAAAAGTATGATCATAAGACTCTACTAGTTCTAGATCTAATGTGCACCCTCATGGAATTAATCCCCCCACCACCAAAATTTGAGGGAGTTCTATGACCTGTTATACTACAGATAACTCCTCTAATAAAGAGTAAGAATATAACTCTGTCAATATCATCAGGTTAGTGGATTTATATGTTAAATGCATGAGTGAACCAAGGTTACCAACTCCCACTAGAGGCTCTCTCCAATACTCTTAAGCCAATGGAAAATTCCCCTCTAACAAGCACACCGCCAGGGGAACTATCTATGAAAATGTTTTCTACATTATTGAGACAAGAAGACAAGTATTTCTCCAATATTAGTAAGAAAATAAATCTATATGAGAATCCTTCAGTGCAACCCTATGACCTATTAAATTGGTTGATTGTTTAACTTATTTATAGCCAGCCAGTGTTCAAACACAACCATCCAACCAACGGAAGAAATTGGTGGGTTCCAACCAAGCACCATTGCCTCAGTCATTGGGTCCCTCAATGATTTCTATCAAATAAAAACCCTAATGGAGAAATAAATTCCCCTGACTTGAACGTATGATGTGCTCAATCACCTCATTGGTATATAGGACCAACTATCATTCTTTTACATTCTCCACCTATCAATGGAACTTCACAACACCCTCATCGAGGCCCTAAATATCCCTCTTGAGTTTTAAATCAAAGTGGATTTTATATAAGCTTGTCATGTAGAGGAAAGTGTGTATGAGGATTATTATTACATCATCTTCTTCTGTGGGTAGGATGATGGAATGGCCATATAGGGCTATATACGCGCACTCCATCTCTTGGGAATTCTCAATGGAATTGAAATCCACCAATGATTGGTCAATAGTTTCTTTGGGATCAATCTCATCCCGACCTAGATACTCTATAAGATAGGGTATATAGATACTGAACAAGAATCACCCAACCTAACAATATAGGGTAATGGAAAGAGATATAAGTAGACACGAAACAAAATCTAGTGAAATTCCTAGTTTTTTTATTTGGTATCTAATACTAAATTCATGTTTATCTTGCAAGACACCATTTTCAATTCCTTACTGGTAAGTCCTTGGCTCCACTTCTATTAATATGTCTTTCATCATAACATTGGTGCCTCAAGTACTCCCTCAAAAACCTTTTAGGGTTTATTTATGACGATTTTTTACCTTTGATTCATATGGATCTCAGTACCTTAATAACATGTATTATAAAAATGATGAAAATAATCCCTAGTTCAAAGGAACTGGGTGTTTTAATGATCCTAATCAATTGAAAATTGCTTCAAAAGATCCATAAGACGACTTGAAGAGTATTATTTATCTTTTGATACAACATTTGGAAGAATAGCTAAAGTTCCCTTAGAGTTGTTAATAGTTTTTATTTTTTTCAATCATAGTTGAGAATAATTGGAAGTTGTTGAGGTGTTATTTCAAGTAACCAGGAATGTTCATGAGATGGTTTATATAAAATTCCAGATTTTTTTGAGTGTTTACTATATTCTTGAATTTTTGTAATGGACATTGAATAATTGGTTATGTACATTATATTATGGGACTCATATAAGAAATTATGGTAACCACATATAAAATTTGGTAACCCTTGTAAGAATATTGATATACATGTGATATAATTGATCTATTCATATGATATTCATGTAGTATATATGAAATTTGTGATCATGAAATAAGATAATTGAGCTACATGTATGATATTTATGTTGCGCGTATAAAATTTTTGACCATGAAAGAATATTTATATACATCTAAGGTAATTGAGTTATGTGTACAATATTTATACCATTTTTGGAGACAAAAAAAGTCATAAATACTCAAATAAAATGCTAGTAAGAATTTTAATAATAAAAAATGGGATAAATAAGAAGAAAAAATGAAAACAATATAGAAAATGACATGGTTTTTTATCATAGCTTAAGTTATTTGTGATGCATTTCTTTCCTTCATGAAACGTCATTCTCTCCCAAAAAGCACTATAGTTTGTGGTGGTGAGGTATTAATTTTGGTGATTTAATGAAGTACTATTATTTATGTCGGGAATCTGTTATCTTTTGGATTTTCATGTAGCAAAAGATCATCATTTACAGTTTGAATGTGGGAATATTGGACACTCCACATAGCACTCTATGGGTTACCCATTTCACATACAAGTCGTTCTCAAGCTCATTATGAAACCACATACTCCCTATGTGGCCACACAATTTAGGAATAGGTTACCCAACACCACTGCCTATAAATTTTCCATACCTTATGAAAATAGAACATGCAGATAGGAGACAATGAAACCCTCAAAGAGAGACTTTCATTTCACGAAACTTAGATGATGAGATCTCTCTTCCTTCATAGGGTAACTTTAGAGAAATCCTTTGTAGGTAATATCAACTCCTCCATGAATTGACCCCAAAAACATAGTTCTTAGAGAGTTATTTGTGTATAAATATTTGTGAGTTAGCTTTTAATAATTACCTTCATGATCCAACCCCACTTTGTATAGCACATACCCTAATGTGAATAGGATGGTTTTAGAGGCACCTACCACCCTATCCCTAGAGATCCCAAGTCACATAGAATTTGGACCCCCCATTTCCACCTCATGAAGAAATATAGTGAGGGAAAAATTATACCTCTCCTATGTCCCATTATTATCTAAAGTAACCCACCTAGTTTGTGTCAACTTAAATGACCATAGTGACACCTCTTTTCAAAAGTCAAAACTTGGAAAAGGCCAGATAATGACCTCTTCTATAACCAACACATTAACGTGATCAAGAAATTGGGAACATCAAAGTGGATTCTTTTGATAATTTATCCCCTTGATAAAAGGAAGCTTTATAATTATCTTCCTAGATATGTAGAACCATTCAGGTAATCAAAATTATTGATTCCCTTGACAACAAGGGTCCTTCTTGAAAGGACACTGGAGAGGTCTCTCTTGGTTCAACATACTAATCTTGAATCTTGATTCCAATCAATGAGACATGTTACATGGGCTTCATTTTTAGGTATAATACACAAGATGGTTCCCATTGATGATTTTATCACTCGAAGACATCAATAATCCTAGAACACCCATATTATAGTAGCACACATAAGCCCCACTCATGCACTCCCAGATCCTGAGTGACATCATGGGAAAGCCTAACGTGTAATACCCAACTCATCCTCATGGATCCCTATCCTCCATGTTTCCTATTTAAAAGGTCATATTCTCTATAATACAATCCTCCTCAATGGGAAATTTGTTGGAAATGATATTTCAATTTTCATGAATTAATTAATTTGATAACATTAATTTAATGTATCAATTTAATGCATAAATTTAACACATACATGAATTGATGTTTTGGCTTTCACATATTCATGAATTAATGTATTAAGGCTTCGTTTTCCACAAATTTTGGGCATAGAAAAAGTGGAAGGTGAGGAATTCCTGGCTCTTATTTTTTTCATGATTGATGACTAATCTTATATTTACAAAATTATAAACGTCATGATCAACAGAATTTAATCAACAAATATAGAAAATAGAAAAATACTAAAACCAAAGTGTAGGATCATCACATATTATTTATAATTAATTTACATAATTAAATAATTACCTTGTGGGAAATTATTTCATAGTTTATGTATCTTTCAACCTCTCTAAATCATATTATCATTGCGTTGTAGGAATTAATAGTAGATTCTCTCACGTAGTGATCCACATGTAATCCATGAAATATTGAAAATCTCTATAGGAATATCTTGGTGCTAGCATGGTATATCTTGATGCTTGTATCATTTTTCTTTGATCACCCCAAGAATCGTTGCAATGAACGGTTGTCTTCAATCTCTCTAGACTTGAGAGTGGTGGTGGAGTAGGATCACTCTCTATTTTTTAGAGTGTTCTTGGACAGGGATATCACTAGGGATTTGAGATGATTCTCTCTGGATCTTATTTCATGCAACAAATGAATTAGATCTATTTAGAAAATTATATAATTGGGTTTATATACCACTGGGGATAGAAAATAATAATTGTATATGTGGCCTTATTATTTATGCAATCCCTATAGAATCCCATGTCTACAATAATAATATTATTATTATTATTTCTTATCATGCTCTAAAATCTCAAATTAAATTAAATATTATTTATTTAAATAATATTATTTATATATTATTTCTCACCAAACCATTAAACTCAATTCTCCATTCCTTCACAACATTTATCGGTCCTTGAATAATGATTATTTATTTAGTAAATAAATATCACTTCATTATTCACTAATAAATAAATAAATATTATATTCATAAAATAACAAATAAATATTTATTAAATATTATGATCACATATTCTATTAAATAACTTGATATAGAATATATGTGATCAATAAAAAATAGATAATTATTCAACCATGTGTGGGAATAATATTTATTCAACTTGTTAAATAATATTATTATTTAACTGAGATTCTAGATACACTTAGTGTGTAACCCTCTCGACCTATTTCTCAATGGAATTAGGTGTAAAATCCCAAAGTACAAGGTTAGAATCTAGAAACACACCAAGAAATCCATAGAGAATGAATTTAATGTTGCAATTACATAATGCCTTATATGGATTCTTACTATTTAATATATCACTTTATCACAATATCACTAATTAAGCAAGTTTCATGCCAATGCCATCAACCTATATGCTAGATTTATCTTTCTTTGAATTTCTAGAAATTGAACTTGCCTATATAATTACATGACCATTGATTTATTTAGGCTATATCATTTATATCAAAGAGCCTGAGATATCAAATTCTTTTGAAGAACATAAGGGATAAATCCTTTCTCTCATTATTCATTAATGAAATATTACTCATGACCCACCCAACGTATCCTACCTCACCATGAACATATGTTATCATGGTTTTCATCAATATATAAAATTACATGACTCATAACACTCATTAATAATAATAATAAATACTAATGAACAATACACATGTCTGCAGATAGGAACATCCAATGACACAAATAAATGTGGATTTTCTACTGGCAGGTCTTGTTCTCAAAATATCATAAACTAAATATTACCAAGGGTGTAAACCATGAGAAGGTGCCTCAAAGTACTATGAGTCTCCACCCCTGGTTGTCTGTATTATTTGTGTCCCTCAAATTATTTCATCTAGATATATGACATATATTTAGTAATATTATCATGACACTTATGAGTTCTCATCATAGAAGGGAACTTCTATGACCTTTCAGTGTGATAGCTACTATTAGGACATTACACATACTATATTGTGCAGAAGAATAATGATGATGTGATAATAAGTTTATTAATAATCAAAAAAATAAATACATATTATCATAAAGTATACAGAATTTGGTTCTAGGGTACCAACTCCAACAGTAATTGATTGATCATCCCTAAATTTTAAACAACTATGAATCTTTATATGAGCTTCATCCAAGGTCATGAATTAATGAATATTTTTTTCTCTTGCAGGTGGAAAACCATAGTAAAACCCCTGATTAGTATAAATTACTTTACCATTAAAATATATTGAAGAATACATGATTACCTATAAATAATTATTGAAAATATGTTATATAATACATCATAAAATGTTTAACGTGTTTTAAATGGTTATGATTAAATAACTATGACTTGATATTGATACTTTTTATATGGCTTGGATTATCATTATATGATAAACCAACCAAAACTTGGGGGGATCCTGGATCCTCTATTATCTCAAATTTCAGCAGCCATTAGACTCCTTTCAATCATGGTGTAAAAGTACATCTTCAAATGGAGACTCCCCTTATCGAATTCCCTTTTTTTATAATGTTACTCACATGAAAGTGAGGGGGAAAGTAGATTGGGATAAATAACATTTTTAAATGGACACACAAGTACTTACATACTTATAGAGAGGGATGACAAATAGGTCATCAATGAGGAAAGTAAAATAAAATTATTACAACTTATATAACTGTAAAAAACACTACATGAAATTTCAGACATTGGTCGATCATCTCAAGATCAATCAATTATTAAAAATCAAATAATCAGATACAAAAAAATACAACATGAAATTTCAGTCATAAATTAGGTGGTCTTCTCAATATTATTCATCATACTATACTAATAAAATGTTTTTTTATACTTATTATGTTCTATATATTGTAACTTTACCTAAAATTATATCTAATAAATAATATATATATATATATATACACACACATCTATTTATATTCAGACCTTCATGATGATTTTACACTATTTCTGGTGGAAAACTATAGCTAAAACCATGATCGATATAAATAACTTCACTATTGACACCGACATCACTACCTTGAAGGTAAATTTAATAAAATATTATATATAAATATACTACATCGTCAAATGTTTAACATGTTTTATTTAGAAATAATTAAATAATTATGACTTAGTCTTATGACTTTTCTATATATTAGTTTATCATTATTTGATAAACTAATCAAAACCTAGGGGTCCTGGAGCCTCTATTATCTCATATTTCAACAATTATCAGTCTCATTTCAGTCATGATGTAAAAAAATCAACTTCAAATAGCAACGCCTATTGTTGAATGCCCTTTTATGAAAATATTACTCTCATGATAGTGAGGGGGTCTAGGGATTTGTGATACATAAAAGTTTTACATGGAAACACAGGTCCATACATAATTAGAAAAATGGATGAAACACATGTCATCAATGAGAAAAAGGAAATTAAATTATTAAAAATTTTATAAACACATACAAAAAAAGGCATACAATTTCAATCATATATTGGTCGTTCATCTTAAGATCAGTCATTACACAATACTTTTAAAATATTTTTTGAAATTCGTATTATGTTCAAAATATTATAACTTTACCTATGACTATATATAATAAATAATAAATATCTATATATATATATCCATATATTTATATTACCTTTTTTACAAAATTTAAACATTTCAATGTGTGTGTGTGTATTTAGGTATATTCCCTTTATTTATCTATGCGTATCGAATATTATAATTTAAATTTATTTTACATTATATATAATTTAAAATAATAGAAGGTATATATTTGGGGGTATAATTAAAATGAAACTCACACACACCGCACACCCTTATACCTGGAGGACAGGTCATAGCCCCCTCCCCAAGGGATAACCCATGAAAACTGACCCTTTATTTATACATATTATATCAAACCTTAGAACACATATTATATCTTAGTCTGAAGGCCCATTCATTAGCCCAAAGGTTCCCCAAAAATTTGGGTCTAAATCCCACATAGCTTTCCTATGCAAAGAGCACCCGCAGGGCCTTGCCACCCACTCAGTCATTGCCATTGCGTCTGTCGTCACAGGTCATCATGTTAAGAACCTCTTCCTCATTATCTTATGTATCCAATAACCACACCTACAATATGTTGAATTCTCCATGGATTCCCCTCTCCAGTCATCAATCATCACCCCCGATTCATACGTCACCACATCCTCATCGGATATGCACACCTCCAGGCCAAACTCCCCTGCCATCATTGCTTGGTATGGCACCTCCATCAGATGTCATGTGTTTTCACCATAAACAATCCCCCTAAAGAACATCATAGATATGAACATCGCCTCTGGTATGGTCATTTGTTATCACACCATTGCATCATTGTTGTTCCTCTGCATCAGGTATTGGAACTATCTCCCATCCACATCACCCCCACCATAGAGTGGGGGTCCATCACATATCGCCCACACAAGTTGTGGTCCCCATTCACATTAACACTAGCGTTAGATTCCAACCAAAAAAATAGATCCACTAATTTAATAGAGACCGTATTTTGATGCAATTGGGAATCGAAACCCACCTGTCCAGATGCACTACAAGGGTGTTGAACCACTCACCTACACCCCCATGTTCATATACAATAATATATTAATAAAAATATATTCAAATCTATTTTTCACAATTTAAATTACAAATATATACATTTCCACATATTATATTCAAATAATATAACATATATATACACACATTTAAATATATTCAACTTTATTTATTAATATTTAAAAATATAATTATATATACTTTTGTAAACAACTATAGTTTCCTAAATAGAAATATTATAATTTTACATAACTGTTGAAAATATTATTAATAGTAAATTTTATTAAATTTAATTAACAATAGTAATATAATTTACACTTACATAACCATTAAAATATTTTAAACTTATGATACTTTCAATCTAATAAAATTATGTAAGTGTATATAAAATTTTTAAAGTATTTATACTTTCCAAGATTTAAATAATTGTATTTCATACATTATTTCTTGATATAATAATTATTTATAATTAATATAATTTTAATTTATTATTCATAGTAAAAAAAATTATTACCAATAAAAAAATAATATTATATATATATTTACTAATATAATGTAAATTTAAATAAATTTAATTATAACACATAATATACCTAGTAATTTTTATTAATAATTATTCATAATATAATTTTTTGTAAAATATTTAATTAGATTCACATTATTTACACATGTGTATCGAATATTAAAATTTAAATTTATTTTACTTTAGATATATAACATATAATAATATATACATATAAATATATTAAAATCTAATTATTCACAATTTAAATTAAAAATATATACATTTTTTTAAACAATAATATTCCTCTAAGTATAAATAATGTTATTTTATACAATTTAAATTATGAAAAAACCATATTTAAATTTTCTAAATCATTCAATATAAATTAAATCATATAAATAGCATTAATTCATACATAAATTAAATCATACCAAGAAATTTTATTTATACATTCATACAACTGTGCATTTTAAATAAAAAACAAATAAAATAAATAAACCAATTAGAAAATTAAACAATTAAAATTTTTAATTAGATATTTTACCTCCTCAAAATCTAAATATATATGTTGAGAAATAAATATGAAAGAGTTTCATAGAAAATCATAGGGCGGGAGTGACTAGAATGGATAGGGGCCTCTTTAATAAAAACTCTTGGTAGGAGGCATGAACTCCATTCATGCCTCTAAAAAATTTACAAAGTGTGAATGATGTTCACACTTCCTTACCACCCCATGGAGTCATAATCCATGTTTACACTTCTGCAGTGACAATGGAGGCATGAACTGCATTCACGCTTCCTTCGACCATTTTTTTAAAATAATTTGAACCCTATCCCATTTATTGATTTTTTTTAAAATCATAAAACCCATTAAAAACTCATGTGTATATATATAATTGCAATAATTATATTTGAGAAACCAAATGACTTCTGGTGATTATGTGTATATATATTTAAATATACTATAATGAGATATGTTAAATTGAAAAAATAAATGACTTTTCTTGTTATATAATGATATATTCATATACAAATACATAGACGCACCCACACACACACATACACATATACATACACATAAACACACATATAAATACATTCATTTATGTTATTAATATTTTCATAACTTTTTATATACTCTCTTTACTGATTTTATATGAAATGTGCCTAATTTGTGTGAAATATTAATGTTTAATTATGAAATGTAATTTTTGAGCATTATTTGAATTAATCCAATCGATGTTAGTTTACTATTTTATTTATAAATCTCACTCTAATTATTAAACATTCATGTTCATTGTTTTTTAGGATTTCTATTTTACTATAAAACATTTCATTATAAGGGATCATGGGCCAATTTTCCATTTGAAGGGTCATATGGACCACACAAAAAGACCCAACTAATTTATGATGAAACTAGACCAGCTATGAAGATTGAATTACTGGGTTCAATCCAAAATTAAAAAGTCCTTTATTATCCTATAATTTTTGGGGGAAATTTAAGGAGTCTTGGATAAAAAAATTCAAGACCCAACTTCAAGGAAAAGGGGCCCAACTAATTCATTTAAACTTAGCCCACCATTCTGGACGGGATTTAAAATTAGTAGAGTATTCATGACATGTCTCCAGATATAGTCATCAAATCAATCTAATATTTTTGAAGTTTGAAAGAACAGATATAGGTGAATTACTTTTTTGAATAAATAATTCGTATTTGAAGGCATATTTCTATTTAAAAATCCATTCACATTTCGGCCATTGAAAAAGCATGGATAGAAATGGATAGTTTAACTTTTTTTTAATAAAGATGTCATAACTTTGGATCCATAAGTCCAAATGACTCAAAAAATTTAGAGTAGTTAGAAAACATTATTATATACAACTTTTAAGAAGAGGATTTCTCGAGGTGCATCTGTCTATATAGCTAAATTGGCAATGCAATTGGAGGGGCATATTTGGAATGAAAACTATCCACCTCCTTGGGCTATAAATACAACCCCCTCTTATCCTTACATGTGGTTGGAATTTCAAAAGATAGTATCATCAATTGGCACAAAAAAATCCTTTCCAAAGTCTTGGGAGGATTTTCCATACTCAATTTTCCACTTGAGAGACCTTTCTTCTTCTCTTTGTTTCCTTTTACTTTTGTGTTTTCATTGTTGTAATCTTGTAAGTCTTTTTTTGTAATTGTGTTTTAATGAAAGTTTATTCATAAATATATCTTATTCTCATCCACATTCTATAGTTTAATATTAATTTTCTTAAAATAGTTTAAATATGGTTGAAACCCCTTCCCTTCTTTCACTTTCTCATTCAATCTAAAGTCTTTTTTTAATTCTCATCATCGTTTGTGTGTGTGTGTTCAGTGCACAACTCTTTTCTTAAACTGTTCTTTTTGTTCTATTTATAATTCATCACCAACAAAATACATATTACCAGATTATTAAACATCTTAATTTCTAAGTAAATTTACCATTGGGGTGAGTCATTATTTTGGTTTGTTAAGCCATTGAGAGCTTTTTCTCGATGAGTATTCCTTAATTTAACATTGTGTATGTTGGACTTAACATGTCATGGATTAATGATTTTTTTTGTTTAACGAGTGGTTTCCATGGATTATTGGAACCATAAATACAATACCATAAATAATATATGATTAATATTAGAACTCTAAGTTAAGTTAAGTCATGGATTAAAGGTTTAACACTTGGGAATTCCAATCAACGTCAACTTGTGACATGGGTGTTAATTTAATGCAATATAAAGCAAAGATATAGGATATCAAAAGATTAACTACCTAATGATTAAATCACCCCAATATTTATCAAATTTTTTAAATCAAACATAATCCATAAATTATTTTATAAGCGCTGCAAACAAACCCCCCAATCAGAATACAATAAACTAAAAACAATCGACTATTAAAAAGTATCATCGTCAAGGATTCGACCCGAGTGCTGCTATACACATTAGCAGAGCACCAGAACCTTGACCGGTCGATAAGTAACAATCATCCATGATTTAAAATGGCACCATTTCTGGGGATGGTGCTTTATGTAGTCATTATTTTCTGGTTATTGTAAAAAACTTTAAAAAATAAAATTTAAAAAAAAATGTAAAAAAACAGAACAAAAAAACCACCTTCTCATAATAGTTATAAATGGAAAAAAAACATAAAGAAAAACCCATATTCCTATTTCTTCCAACATATCTCTAAATTCCCTATAGCTTCCCAAACAATCCCTCAGATTTTTTGACCTTGAAATTGAGCGAACTCTTCCCCAACTTAGGAGGAACATTAGGGATAATCAAATAAATCAAGAATCAGTCCTTGTCTAACCAATTGAATTAGATATGGATAATCCTAGGGAAAAAACACTTAAAGAACTTACTTCCCCTGATATGAATTACCAACCTCTTGGTATTCAATATCCAAACATAAAGGCTGACTTCGAACTCAAATCGGGTTTGATTCATCTTCTCCCTCATTTCCACGGGCTAGCCGGTGAGGATCCACATCTCCACCTTAAAGAGTTCCAAGTGGTGTGTTATACAATGAAGCCTCAAGGGTTTTCTGAGGAACAAATCAAACTCCAAGAATTCTGTTTCTCCCTAGATAACACTACTAAGTCATGGCTTTACTACCTCCCTCCAGGTTCCAAAACCACATGGAATGACATGAAGCGAATCTTCTTAGAGAAATTCTTTCCTGCTTCTCGTACTACTTCTATCCGAAAGGAAATTAGTGGTATCCGTCAATTCCTTGATGAATCGCTCCATGAATACTGGGAGAGGTTCAAAAAGATTTTAGAAACCTATAAACATCACCAAATACCTAACCAACTCTTGATCCAATACTAATATGAGGGGTTATTGTCTATGGAGAGAATTCACATTGATGTTGCAAGTGGCGGTGCTCTTGTTGATAAAACTCCTGTATCTACAAGAGATCTCATAAGAAACATGGCTATGAACACAAAACAATTCTATACTCGAGAACATGCTCAAGTAAAACAATTCCAAGACAATCAATCCATAGATCCAAACAAGATGACAGAGTGGATGAGTGAACTTATAGGTCTTGTGTGACAACTAGTTGTGGCTACCAAAGTCCCAACCTCATCTTCTCCACAATATCCGTTCCCTAGACCTATCAAGAACTATTGAATCTGTAGATCCCCATCTCATCCAACTGACACATGTCTACAACTTAAAGAGGATCAATCTAATTCATCAGGACCAATGGAGATCAATTCAGCATATGCTCAGCAGATCCCCAACCCCATTCTGGTCCCTTCTCTTCTACATATAACCCTAACTTGAGATATGGGAATCCCATTTCTCATATCCTGCAATACCCTCATCAAAACCCAAACCAATTCCAATATGGTCAATGTGTTGGTAACTTCCAACAACCTTATCCTTTTATTCCTCAACCTCAAAGGAATAATCCTCCTTCTAGATTCCACTATCCTAGTGAGCCTTCCCAATTCCCAAACCAATATAATCGCTTTCCAAAGAACCAAAATCAAGGTAACCCCAATCTGGTACAAGACTCTTCTTATAAGAACCATGGGAAAGTGTTGTAGAAGAACTTTCCTCCTTCACCCGTTCCAGCCTCAAAAACATTGAAACCCAAATTGGTCAACTTGCATCCCACCTGAGCCAGCAACAATAATAAAATTCTTCCCAACTCCCAGCTCAACCTTTACCCAACCCCAAGGGTAATGTAAGTGAAATTTCACTTAGATCAAGAAAGCAAATTGATATGCCTTAAGATGAGTCCTCCAACCCCCCCCCCCCCTTGAATTTTGACCTATAAAATGAAAAGAAAAAGAAACATGAAAAGGAATATAAATCCATTCCCTCACTTCCTTCCATTCCACTTAGGAATCCAATTCTTTTTCCTCAAGCTGTTTGTAAACCAATGAATTCCTTTGAACCCGATCCTAAAATGCTCAATATTTTTAGACGTGTTGAATTCAACATTCCCCTATTATATGCCATAAAACAAATCCCAAAGTATGCCATGTTTCTTAAGGAATTTTTCACCCACAAGAGGCAACTTAGGACCTTTGAAAATATTTCCACCCAATAGTCGATTCCCATAAAGTGCAAAGATCTAGGGACCTTTATGGTTCCATGAAAAATTGGAATTTCAAACTTTGATGATGCACTCATATACCTAGGAGCCTCAATTAATGTCAAGACCAAATCTATCTTCTCCAACCTTGGTCTAAGTCCCTTACATCCAACGGGTGTTGTCATTCAATTGGCCAATCAAAACACTGCTAGTCCTAAGGGTATAATCAAGGATGTCCTAGTTAATGTGAATGATATTATCTTACCAACTGACTTCTATGTCCTAGATATGGAAGGTGAGACAAATTCTTGCCAATATCCTCTAATTTTAGGAAGACCTTTCATCATGACATATAAAACCAAAATTGATGTCCATGTTGGCATCTTATCCATGGAATTTGGTGACCAATTGGTCAAGTTCAATATTTTTCAACACATGCGATACCCATCATAGATTCAATCTGTATTCTCTATCCATGGTTCCGAAAGTCTCTCTGAGAGTGTGTTGAATCCCAATCCATCATGTTCTTCTTTTTCTACTGATATAAGAGTTTGTGAATATTTCATACTCATTAACCAAGTCATAAATTTATAAGTTTATGTTGAAATTACAAATGCAAACTCCATTGATCTAAAGGATCTTGAAAACTATTTAGAATCCCATCTCACCTCTGACATCCACTGCTCCAACTTGGATGGTAATGGGAAAAATGAACAATCATGTTCATTTTTTGATTCAAATATGATTATCCAACATTCATCATTTCCTGTCCATGATTCTGAAAATTATGTTATATGTGAGGTGAACCCCGAACCAATGTGTTTATATTGTCCCTATGGGAGTGAAGGTTGTTAGATTTGTTCCATAATTAATAAAGTGATCACTAGTGATATTGAAATTGACCATTCTTTGGAGAACCACATTGATATAAAGGATATTAAAAATTTTATTCAGTCTTATGAGTCCACTAATCCTCATTACTCTACATCATTTAGTGATAAAATAAATGTGTCAAAAACAATTGGGATCTCATACTCTGGTTTCATGTTATCTGAAACTTGCATAAATGAACCATCAGAATTGAGACATCTTCCTGAATTTACAAACATAGAAAACCATCACTTTGTGGATAAAATCATTCCTCACATTGAAGACCAAAGGGAGGATAGTAATATTCTCTTTCCACCCTCGTCGAATTTCAATAAAAACAACAAGGAAGGGATGAAATTATCCAATGAATCATCGAGACGCATAAAGGAAAAGTTTTTCTAGAATCACACTGGAGTTGAGAAAATACGATGGCCACCGTCAGACTATGGGTAGTCCATTGCAACTGTCAAGCTATAGAAAAATAAATGCAGTGCTTCTTGGGAGGCAACCCATGTTTTCATTTACTTTTTGGAAATTTTAATTTATTTTTTAGTTTTTCATTAAATGAATAATGATTTTTATTTTTCATGTAACATCCCACAATCCTAGAACCACATCAACTTCCATCGGATCCCCAACTTTTACAGTTGACCCACCACTGGATGGAGATGGTGACCTGCTAAATCCAACCCAGGGGGAACCTCTTTCCCTTTAACTCTCTATCTATCTCTTCCACTCTCTCCCTCTTTCTTTGTCTCCATCTCTCTTTCATTTTTTTACCACTTCCATCATCAAACCCTTTCTTTTTATCTTTATATTTTGTGTGGGTGTTTATTTTAAAAAAAACACTAAAAAACTAAAAACCAAAAAAATCATTTAAAAAAATATGTGAAAAATAAATAGTCATACTTACTCACCTTTCAATTTTCAAATTTTGTTCAACCATTTTTGGGACTCAAAATATATGTTTTCATCTCAAAATTTTTTTATTTTCATCATGACTTTGGATAAAGAATGTTGTGTCAAAACCAAAAAATATTGAATGCTCAATTTTTCTGATTTGGAAAATGGTTTTCCCTACCCATGAGGAACAACATTTTCTTTCATTCCAAGTCCACCTATGGAAATATTTTAAAAATGTGTTTTTTTCACCCCCATTTCTGAATCTTGATTTTATGGACCTTCGAGCTGAATTTCTTTATTTTGTGTGCATTAATATGATAGAGGCATTTTCTGAGCCACATGAGAATTATAATATCCAAATAGCCTCCCATTAACCATACATTAATCCTAATTTTTAATGACCCTTCAATACTATGAAAACTATATCATTGATAGCCACATTACAAGCCAAATACCTTATCCCACCAAATATTAACTTAGATTTTCATTGAATGATTTTTTAAAATTTAAGTGTGGGGGTAATGGATTTCATTTTGGGTACCCTTTGTTGATTTTACCATGTTGTCGTATGATTGAGGGAAAGAATCCATTTCAGTATGGGGGAGAGTTTTTCATTTAGTGTGTTTTGGGGAATGTAATGTACTTTCATTTATGTAATTTTGTAAATTTTATTGACAAGTGTTCAAAAAAATCAAAAAAAAAAAGAAAAAAAATGGGTTGTGTCTTGGGTAGGTCAAAAATCACTCTTCCTAAACCTTTGATCTTTTTATAAATATTATAATTAGCATCATGAGGAGATCAATCATGGTTTGGGATATGAGTGTGAGAACTTTTTCAAGTTCAAATTTTGAAAACAATGAAGAAAATAAAATAAAAACAAGAACACTTCTGTCATTGAGAGAAGTTTTCTGTTTTGTAAATATTTCATCTTCTAATCCCCTTAAAATTTTCTTCCTCTCTTGTTTATTTCATTACACAATCATTCTCCTGTAAATATGTGTTTCCATTTCCTTCCATTTTTCATTCTAAAAAAATGTGCATTTTTTTACCCATGTTGATGTTTTACCCCTTTTTCCTATCTTTTGGATATCATCTTCCTATCGTCCCATAGCCACAAAAAAACCCCAAAAAATATCTCTTGATTTTTTAGCACTTTGGATAGGGAGTGGAAGCTGAGAGCTCTTACAAACTCTATGTTTTTCACTTTTGGTTGGTGAATAAGTGAAGCTCCATAAATTAATTTTATCATCTTAAGAGGAGTAAGTTTTGTGTGCCACCATTTTCCATTTCTAAATTTGAGCATGAAAAAATGAATTTTTTATGGAACATTGTTTCTGTAACAACTTTTGGTGGAATTCAATATGGATGAGTGAAATTTTCTAAACCTTCCCTCATTGGGGAAAACAAAATTTTAATATTTATTGGTAAGTGAAAATGAATTTTTCATGGTTTTATATTTTTTGTACATGAGGACATGCACAAAACTAAGTGTGGGTGAGTTGATGTTATTAATATTTCCATAAATTTTTATATACTCCCTTTACTTATTTTATATGAAATGTGCATAATTTGTGTGAAATGTTAATGTTTAAATATGAAGTGTAATTTTTGAGCATTATTTGAATTAATCCAATCGATTTAAGTTTACAATTTTATTCATAACTGTCAATATACTTATCCAAATTGAATGGTTCTTGTTTCTTAGGATACCCCTTTAAATATAAAACATTTCATTAGAAGAGATCAGGGGAAAATTATGCCATTTTAAAGGTCATATAGACTATAGAAGAGGACCAAAATAATTTGTGATGAAACTAGACCAGCTATGAAGATTGAATTACTAGGATCAATATATAATTTAAAATTATTTTATTCTCCTAAAATGTTCAGGGGACAATTTAAGTAGTCTTGGATAAAAATTTCAAGGTGCAACTCCAAGTAAAATGGGCCCAACTGATTCATTTAAACTTAGTCCACCATTCTGGCTGGGAATTAAAATCAGTAGAGTATTCATGACATTTAACCTTATCAAATCATAAAATCAAGATTTGATTTTGAGGTGTGAAATAGGGGTTATAGGTGGTCAACTATTTTGAATAAAGCATTCGAATTTGAAGTCATATTCCTATTCAAAAATCTATTCACATTTCGGCCATTGAAAAAGCATGGATAGAAATGGATAGTTTAACTTTGTTTAATCAAAATGGAATAACATTGGCTCCATAAAAAAATGACTACAACTTTTGAGAGTAGTAGTAAAAAATTATAATATTCAACTTTGAAGAAGAGGTTATATCGAGATTCATCTGTTTGTATTGACAAATTGGTGATGCAAGTGAAGGGGAATATTTGGAATGCAAACTGTCCACCTCCTTGGGATATAAATACAACCCCCTATTCTCCTTGCATGTGGTTGGAATTTCAGAAGAGAGGATCATCAATTGTTACAAAAAAAATCCTTTAAAAATTCTTGTGAGGACCTTCCATACTCATGTTTCTACTTGAGAGACCTTTCCTCCTCTCTTTGTTTCCTTTTACTTTTGTGTTTTCATTATTTTAATCTTGTAAGTCTTTTTTTTGTAATTCTGTTTTAATACAAGTTTCTTCTTCAATATCTCTTATTATCATCCACCTTCTATAGTTTAATATTAATGTTATTAAAATAGTTTAAATATAGTTGAATACTCTTCCCTTCTTTCACTTTCTCATTTAATCTAAAGTTCGTTTTTAATTCTCATTATCGTTTGTGTGTGTGTCTTCAGTGCACAACTCTTTTATTATCCCATTATTTTTGTTCTATTTATAATTCATCACCAAAAAAATACATATTACCAGATTAATAACCATCTTAATGTCTGAGTAAATCTACCATTAGGTTGAGTCATTATTTAGATATGTTAAGTGATTGAGAGGTTTTTCTCGATGAGTATTCTTTAATTTAACATTGTGTATGTCGGACTTAAGATGTCATGGACTAATGACTTGTTTTGTTTAACGAGTGGCTTCCATGGATTATTGAAAACATAAATACACTACCATAAACAATATATTATTATTATTAGAACCCTAAGTTAAGTTAAGGCTTGTATTAAAGTCTTAACACTTGGGAATTCCAATCAACGTCAACTTGTGACATGGGTGTTAATTTAATGCAATATAAAAGCAAAGCTCTAGGATATCACAAGATTAACTACCTAATGATGAACTCACCCCAATATTTATCAATTTTATAAATCAAACATCATCCATAAATTCTTTCATAATCTATGCAAACAAATCCCTCAATCAGAATACAATCAACTAAAAACAATCAACTATTAAAAAGTATCATTGCCGATGATTCGACCTGAGTGCTGCTATACACATTAGCAGAGCACCAAAACCTTGACCAGTCAATAGGCGATAATCGGTCATGCTTTCATGCAAACACATGTATATAAATTTATATACACTTGTATACATGTACACATACATATACACATAGACATACAAAATCATACATACACATACAACATAAACATATACATACACATACTACAAAAAGACACACACATCCACATACATACACATGAATACACACATACACATACACATACACATACATATACATACACATACATATACATGAATTCACATACATGCATTCATATACACATAAACGCACATACATATATATACATACACATAAACATATATACACATACACATGTACACATACACATACAACACATGCATACGCATGCACATACACATACATATAAATACATGTTCATACATACACGCACATACATACATACAAATACATCCACACACACATGCATAAAAATTCATGCTCATTCTCTGCCACGTTTTTAGATAGCAGATTCAATGAACTCTAGCTTTATCATTCCAACAAAAAAATGGAGAATCTTCCCTATGAAGCAACTTGTGTGCGCCAACATATATCCCTTTCAATTTATCTCTACTTCTCTTTGGATATCGATCATATGGATCGTGGTTTAAGTGGATGATCCAATAACTCCAATTACTCCAACCCAACTCAAGTGTCCAATATGACGTCCAAATAACAATCCTAGACCAAATCATCTAATTAAAATTAAAACATAATTCTAAGTCAATTTAATTTTTTTAAAAACAAATTTTATTTTTAAAATATATTTTTAATATTGAACATTTAAATCCCATTTCATTCTGTTAATATTATATATTTATATTCAAAATTTATTTTTATTTATACTAAATACCTTTAAAAAAGAAAGTTCTCATTTCAAATTTTTTCCAAAATAAACATGACCAATTGAAAAAATGTGTTGTCAATACCATAAGACCTTGAAATCCACCTAATATTTTATTTTGAAATAATTTTATGAAAAATTATATTTTTATTTAATATTTAATCTTAAAAAATTCAATTCCAAGAACAAAATACAACTTTCATCATTTAAATACACTAAATGTATCAAACGCCTCAAATGGTGTCACATAAAATTTTCTCACACTTAATGGTTTGTATATAATTAAAAAATAAAATAAACATATACAATAAGAGAGAATAATTGAATATTTAAAATTTTGAATTGTGATGTTTCATATGGTTTATCAAAATGATTTATTCCCCACAAAATTCAATAAGAGAAAAAACATATTATCAATCTTATCAATTTAAATAGATTTTGTTTTTAAAACAATTTCCATTATTGAGATGATGATAAAAAATATAGTGGGTAATATTCATTGAACATAACTAATTAATATATCATGAGAATTTACTTACAACTCATTTTAGTAATGTTTGAATACTCATATTGTCCAATAATTAACTCATAAATAATTATAAAGATAATTTACCCATAATTACACCAAAAAGGAATGATACATTATTGAGCCAATGTAAAATAAATATTTCTTTATAATTTAAAAACTCATACTTCATTATAAAATCACCCACACAACTCAACCATGAACACTATGTATAACTTCTATAATTATCAAGAATATAATTAGAAATAAAATCCTATAAAACCACATAAGTTTATAAAAAAATATAAATATACTTTCATATATAAATCAACACAGTATATTTAATGTTTATTAAACTGATTTCATCACCTAAATCCCATGAAAAAAATTTAAAAAAAATTCAAATATCCCAAACACACAAATCAACAACAAGAGTTTTCTGATATAGTGATCTTATTGTACATGTAAAAAAAGTTTGAAAACAATCCCTTCATAAAACAATTAGTGGAAAAATTGAGCGTTAATTCAATAATAAGGTGTTTCACCCATGTGATTCTCTTCCCCCAAACTTAAAATCCAACGTTGTCCTTAATATTTCAACTTAATATGGGTACACATTTAATAGTTAACATTTGTAATATATTTTCAATTTAATTCACACAAAAAAATTGTATAAGGGTTTGGAATAATGATCACTGTCAGTTTAAATCCATTACACAAGTTTAAATAAAAATCAAAGAGATGGAAGATAGGTTGAAAACTCAACTTGCCTTGATTTCAGAATAATTTTTCAATAAATTTTGAAGCCAGTGTGTGATTTTTAGCTTAATTTCAATCATTGTATTTAACTATACCAAAATAAACAATATTCTTAATTACTAACCAACAGAAAATTTTAAAAGAAAATATACATGTTTTAAGTAATTTGAATTTCACAATAAATTGTAGTTGAGCCTAAAATATATCATGAAAATCTTCCAAAATATTGAACAAGTCCCAATGAGAATCATGAAACTAATAATATAATTGGAATCCAGTTTTTATTTCTACCAAAAATAGTTTGTATAAGATTTATCAACAATTATTAGCATGAAATAATAAAAAAATCCATCATTAAATTCATCATGCAATGAAGATATAAATACTAATTTAAAAGAAACATTACTCCCTTAACAATATAACTTTTTTATCCCATCAGGGAAACCTTAATTATTTCATTTTTTATTACCTACAAAATAGATAGATTTGACATTAAAACCAACATTATAGTTTAATTTCAAACAACCAAATAAGAAAATAAAGTGATAAAATGACTCCCCTATTTTCATTTTGAGTAGAAAATAGAATAAAAATTCCCACTGAAAAAACTAATTGAAATTATGGATAATGCAGGTAGCATGTAATGATTTTATCTAGTGAAAATTTATCTAATACAAGAGAAATAAAATGAATTTAGGCCCAAAAAACACTAAATCAGCAATTGATAGAGGATTTATTCAGTTTTATTAAACACAAATAATATAATGAGTAAAAAACTAACTAATAAAATAAATATATTTATTAAAAATGTGAAAACCATATGTTACCACCCATGCAGTGCTGACTATGAAGTCCTCAACTAGAATCCTCCTTTAATTCAACAAAAATATACATGAAAGGGTTTATTATGAAATAACCACCATATAGTAGTGGTAATTATCCTTATAAATTGAAAATAGCTATGATAGGGAGGTTCAGGTGTCAGCTTACAGTTTCTATCCTTGGTAAAAATATTAGCATTCAAATACAAATGTAAAAGTAACTTGTTATTGGTCATTGGAATTTCCATAATATGTAACTCGGAAGTAAATTTAATTTTTTGTTTTAAGAGGAATAAAATTATAATTCTATCATTAATATTATATTTTAAAACCCTGAATATTTAAAGACTTATTCCCCATGTTATAATTTTCACTACTTAAAGGAAATGAATCTATATTTTCTAGTATCACCTCATCAAAAATTTAGTGTTGGAATAAAATGTGATAATATTATATGGCTACATACTCAATGTCATCTAGAAAAATATCATGATCAGCTAAAACTTTCACTTAGATGCATGGAATAAAGTTATTCATTCCATCCAAAAAACATCAAAATAATGTTGATTTATATTAATACACTATTCCATAAATTATTCTATTTTTAGTTTAATTAAAGGTGTAAAGGATCCCTAGAGAATACATTATGGTGAAATTAATCATTGAATGATCATTAATATATTTAGGTTCAAGCTTTATCAACTATTTTCCATCATCAAGATCAAGTAAAAAATCATTAGAGTATTTCATATCAAAATAGTAAAAATAAAATCTAATTTCTACCCCTAAAATATCAATGTTAATATTTCCAATATTTACATTATGTTCCTCCAAACCCTCAATATCAATTTATTTATAAGGAACAAAAAATCCCTAAAAATATTTTTTTGAATGATTTAACAATGAACACTCATCAATTATCTCTACCTTAGACTCCACCACTTCATTTTCAAAGAAATATAAAAGATCAACTAAATTGTCTATGTTAAGATACAGAGGGTGTGATTTCATTTCAAGTTAAAAAAAATTAAATTTTAAATTTTTTATATTTATAATATATTCACTAATAAATTTAGTTTTAAATTAAATTTTTAGGGTTTCATGGCTCCAAAAATCATTTTGTGGGTAGTTTAAGTGTTGAGTGATTAATTAGGAATTCATGTTCATCTCCAATAATGTCTTTCTAAAAAATTTCATAAACAAAATCATGTTGTAAGAAAAATTGAAATGAGTAAATTTTAAACATCATATAAAGATGAGAAGAATGAAAAAAAAAGATATTTGATTGAGTCTTATGATTATTTTATTATATCTATCTATCTATTTCTAGGTGGTCTAAACTACCATTTTATAGGTGCACCGTGGTTGGTGGGAGGAATTTTTTGGGGTTGGAATCCCACCCCCATTGAATATTACAACATCCTTTTAGCAGTTATCTAACAATCCACCTTGGGATGCACACCACTACCAATGTCACACATTTTTTGGTATTTCCTCATTAAAAACCTTTTTCTAAAAACCCAGTGGGATAAAAATCGGAATAAAAAAAAGAGTAAAATCATGTAGACTCCCCCTGAAAGTTAGATTTCATTACTAATTTTTAAATCTATGCATCCCTATATTATGTGAAATATTTCTAATGATAAAAATTGGTAGAACCTTTGTAAATAAATATAAAATTTTTCCACTAAATCTAACATAATTCATGTTGATATCCCCATTCTTCAAAAACGCTTGTGAGAAATAGAAATTTTTTGGTGGTATATTTTTTCTGATCATTCTTAATGAATCATTACTTTAATTGTGTGATTCATGTGGTATTATCTTTGAATAATATTTTTGGACTACAGTCCATAGGCAATCCAATTTTAGCACAAATGTGTTGAGTTATAGACCAAAACAAAACACATTCTTGAAATTTTTTGTAATGCTATTGCTTCTACATGATTTAAATATGTTGCAACGAATGTCTGTTTTTGTGATATCCAAGATATGAAATTACCTCTAACTATAAACACATAATCAATTTGTAATCATTCATTATGAAAATTAGATAAATAACTTGTATCTACAAAATGACCCATATTCTTTTCTAATTTTTTAGAATATGATAAAACCAAATCAATAGTGTTGTAAAGATAATGAAAAATATATTCAATTCCATTATAGTGTCATTTTTTAGGGTTATAATTAAATATTACCAATAATGTAGTAGAAAACGATATATTAGGATGATTACAATTAGAAAGATAAATTAGTGATCTGATATCACTGAGGTATGGTACTTCTGTGCTAACCAACTCCTCATTTTCTTCACAAGGTCAAAATTGATATTTCTCGGTATTTAAATACTGAACAACCATTAGAGTAATTAAAGGATTTTCTTTATTCATATTAAAGATTTTTAAGACCTCTTTAGTGTAATATTATTTATGTAAAAATATACTACTTGGAATATGTTCAATTTTTAATCCAAGATAATACTTGGTTTCTTCCAGGTCTTTAATTTCAAATTCATCCTTTAAGTTTATCATTTCTTCAATGATCTATTCTAGAGTTCTAATGGTATTTAAATCATAAACATAAATAAAAATGATTTCATATATAGATGTTGTTTTCTTAAAAAAAACACTTGGGAATATGGGTTTATTTACATACCCTTTATTTAAAAAATCTTTTCCCAAATTATTTTACCACATACCCCTAAATTTTTTTAATCAATATAGAGATTTTTTCTATTTAATTGATTATATTCCTCTTGGTTTTGATTTCAATACTTTGGTTATTTTGAATCCCTCAAGGATTATCATATATATACTAATATCAATTGACCCGTATAAATAAGTTGTAACAACATCTATAATAAGAATATTAGCCTTCTCAGATACTCCAAGTATGACTAGATATTAAAAATTAATAGCATCCACTGTAGGAGAATAAGTCTCATCATTATCAATCTTAGGTATTTGAGAAAAACCTTATGCAACAATATGATTTTTGTGTCTTACAATCTAGTTTATATCATTAATCTTATATAAAAAAAATCAATTTATATCCAACATGATTCATAGCTTATAGTTTGAGCATGATATGTCCAAAAACCTTTCTCTTATTAAGTGAATTTAATTCAACTTGAATTTTATTTTCTATTTATTCTAATCAGGTCATTTTTGACATTCCATAACAGACCTTGGTTCAAGGTCTTAATTTTATATATCATGTGACCTAGAAAATAAAAATATTTCATTAATATTTTCTTCATTAATTAGATTTTATATATCACCTATATTGGAATAATTAAGAGACATTTCATTATTTTTAAAACCGTAATGTTTCTTTATATCTTGTGGATTCTCTTTGTGTTTTTCATCATATTCTTCTTTAATAGAAAATAAACTATGTGTTTCTTCTAGAACACATGCCTCCATAATGGGGTTTTCAATCATACTCATTCCATTTATTTTCCAAGGATTTCTATCCATAGATAATATTGGTATTTCATGGTTCAAGTTTGTTTTTGAAATTTCTGTAACATCATTATGTAATTGTGTCTTTAGGACATCAATTCTATCTGGTGCATTTATAGCTAATATTTTTGATTTAGTCACAGCCTTTTGAATTAGTAATTGCATCAGGTAATTGATTTTCTAGTTCTTGAAAATGTATAATATTTTTCACTTCCATCTCACAATTATGGGTGGGAGGATAGAGAAAAGATAATGTTTACACATTCTAAGAAATCTCCTCCATTTTTTTCTTTTCTCCCCTAATTCTAGTAATAATTATTTATTTAAATTACAATCATAAAATCATGTTATAAGTACATCACTGGGTTTTTTTAAAGATATCTGATGATGGATGAGGATTCTTATCCAACTTATATTCACAACCTCCTTTGAGGTCCCATCTTTGTATGTTATGGGGGTAAAATTGGAACATATACTGCACAACCAAAGATTCTTAAGTGGTAGATGCCAGGCCCTTGAAAAATGCCAGTTGGAGTGGACAGTGATTATGATATAAACATGGTGTGATGTGAATTAATGTTGATTCATACAATATTGGATGACCCCATACATAGCTTAGTATCTTTTTTCTCTTTATTAATGGTATAGAAAAAGTTGGAGGTGTTTTATTTGTGATTTAGCTAAATGGTTTTGTGCATGCACATGGGTGATTGGATGCTCCACAGTAATCCCCTTAGAAATACAATAATAATTAAAATATTGAGAGGTAAATTATCCATTATTATCAATCCTTTCATTATTGATGATATAATCATGGAATTGTGCTTTCAATTTAGTTATTTGAGCAAGAAATCATGAAAACGATGCATTATGTGTTGAGAGAAAATGTACATGTGACCATATTCTAGATGAATCAATTAATACCATAAATTATTTAAATAGTCCACACAATAGATGAATTTGTCCACATATATCCCCTTGAATTAATTCAAGAAATACTGGCATTTCATCTATAATTTTAGCTGGATATTCTCTCACACCTAGCTTTCTAAGCAAACAAGCCTTGCATGGAATTTTTCTTAGTGGAGAGATCTTCTAAACCTTTGTTGAATGTCCATGAGAACCTTTAATTATTTTTTTCATCATTCATAGACTAGGATGACTTAATATTTTATTCCAAAAAATTAATTATTTCTTGTCCATTCTATACTATCATATGTGTTTCGACTGCACTTATATATTTATAATGAAATACATATGATAATTTTGGTATTTTTCCTAGTACATGACTCTTACCAGATTTATTAATGGTAATTAACATGTAATTTTCATTTCTCCAAGATATAGTTTGGTTATCATACATAGGATGGTATATATCATTGAAAATTAAAAAGTTTCTTTTAGAATTTGGGGAAAATAACACATCTCTTATGATAAATTGTGTCCCATTAGGTAAAGAAAGTCACTCTTTACCAGTTCCTTCTATCAGATCTTCAAGAACATATATAGAATTCAAAATTGGTCATTTTGGATTATGTTTATAAAAATATTTTTTATTCTTAAGAATTATTTCTATTTTTCAACTATCTAGTAAGAAAATATTTTCCTTATTTACGCATTCCAATTCAATAATTCAAAGTAAAGATAATAATCTTATAAGAAACACATTGTGAAATTACAACATAAAGTATAAATATATATATATATATATATATATATATCATATAGAACAAAACATTGTATCACATATCATAACTACTATAATTTTTATGAATTATTTCTAGTTATCATCTCATCAAAATGACAAGTAAAATAACCAGCTTTGAGGTAAGTGAAATATTCATTTGATGGCTCCTGATTCTCAGTAAAAATTACCACCTTTTATTTACCTTTATAAGACGTCTCATAAAATTGTGGTTCATTATTATTTGCTTCAATATATTCTTTATAGATCTTACAAAGATGATTTGGGGTTTATAAAACTTGAGACCAAAGTCCCTTATAATCACACTTTTAGAAAGAATCTTTAGGATTTTTCGGAGTGCTTGAGATGATATTTTTTTATTATGATATTCATTTCAAGTGTTTACATGGTTAAAACCATTACCTCAGTTGTTTCTTTCACCAAAATCACATCCACCAGGAGAATCATGTCCCCAAATTCTTTCATGATTATTTTCATGAAATATAGAATTTCTTTTAAGAAATGTTACTATAGAACCAATACAATGAGACTGGTTATTTTTAATCAAAAAATCATTGTTCTTCTCTGCTACAAGTAATGATGATATGCGATCAAAATATTTTATGTACCCTTTCAAGGGATATTTCTACTGTAGAGTGATGTGATATGCATCAAATGTCCTATATGTATTTTCAAGAATATCATAATCTATAATACTAATACCATAGTACTTTAATAGTGAAACAATTCTATACATGGAAGAATTGTAATAACTGGACCTTTTATAGTCTTTTAAGTGTAAACCATTCCATTCATCACAGGTCATAGGAAGAATAACCTCCTCTTAATGATCACAACACTCTTTCAAACCCTTCTAAATCTTACTTGGATCTATTTCTATGAGGTATTTACATTTCAATCCCTCATATATATGCCTTCTCAGGAAGATCATCACCATTTATTTTTAATTTTTTGGGTTTTTGAATTGTTTTTATTTAATTGTTTCCATGATATCCATTGAATCGATATAAATTTCAACATCCATTGTCCATGGATTGTAATTAATTATTGTAATATAAAGATTGGTGAATTAGAGTTTCATGAGATTTGACATGATTATAACTTGGAGAGTGGAAGAAACATTATTATTATTAAAAATAATAATATAATAGTAATTTAAATTTTAGTTCAAAAAATAAAACGGTATAAAAAAGATTTAAATTAGATCAATATTATCATTTAATATTATATATATATGTGTGTGTGTGTGTGCTATCATAATCCTTTAATGAGTATTTTATGTTGGGGTTTAAAATAAATAAATAAATACATCACATTACTCTTTTAAAAGTTTCTTATGTGCACTAAATTATTATATAGATTGTCCAATCATGCAATGTAAAATAAATAAATAAAATATGTCTGAATAGGCAGCAACCTGACTGTTATGGTGATAATTAAATAAAACATATAAACTATCTAATATGGAAATAAATAAATAAGTTTTACGATTAAATAAATAAATAATTAGAACCATCAAACCATGTAGTGATAGTAAGGTTTAAAATTAAAAAACATTCATTTCTACCTTCATGAGCATTTATGCTGATAACATGTTGTGAAAAAAATTAAAATGGATAAAGCATAAAAAGTGAAGAAATATTAGATGAAATAAAAATAGATATTTTATTGATTATTCTGAATATTTTCTTATATCCCTCCATATATTTTTAAGTGGGGCGCTCTGCCCTTTTATAGGTAGTGAAACATGGCAGGTGGGCAGCCCACCCCCATTAAAGATTCCAACTATCTTTCAGTAGCTTCCAAACAAATCCATTTTAATTAAAAATGGAATAAATAAATAAAACATCATATTTAACCTCTTTTTTACTTTTAAAACAACATTTTCCAATTACATTTTCTTCAAAAGCCTTCTCAGGTTCTCTTTGTTTTCCCATATTTTTTTATTCATTCAATTCTTCTAGTTCTTTTAAATTTTCACTAAGCTCCCAAAGTTGATGTTTTAATCATTTAATTACATCTTCATGATCTTGAGCAATTATTTTTAATTTTTATAAGTTTTGATAAAAATAAGTATTGATCTTTATCATCAATTATTTATAAGGTAACTGATTTTCATTTTTAGGCTTAATATAATTTTGGTTTTCCTCATATTGACAATACTTCCATTGCTGGTTATAAATAAACTAAAAATATTTTACCCATAATAGCCAAAAAATGTGAAACTTTATTCATCTTATTGATTCTAAAGTTAAAAATATAACATTTAACATGAATGTTTTTGAAAATTTAAAATGTGGAAATAGTTTTTAGATTTAATTAAATTCACAAACGGTGAAAAATTTTATTAATCACTGAATGAAATAAAAAAACTAATGAATATTCCAAATATTCCCAAAAAATGTTATAAAATTTGGATCATTATCTTTATAAAAAAATTAAAATACCAATTTATAAATGTATACTAAATATATTTTAGTATATTATTGAAGGGGAAAACCAAATATAAGGTGTTTTTTTAGTAGACTATTACACATTCCTATGTGGTTGTTTATTAAAAAAATGAAAAATAACATCATTTTTGTGGTGAGATTTAGTGTGAAAGAAAAATAGTGGATAAATGGTGGTTAAATAAATGGAAAAACAAGAAACACAAATATTATAGTAGTGTAATTGAATTAAACAACATGTAGTAAATAAATGTTTCGAGAGGGAAAAGGGAAGCTGATTGATTGAATATGTAATAATTATTTTTATATTTTAAACATGTAAAATACCTGATTAAAATCCTAAAAGTAAACATTTAAATAACATTAACATGTTATTCAATTGATGTTATTATTATTAATATCCTTCAACTTACATTGACAGGTTAATGTAGAAAGATGAAATTGCTCTTGATGATATTATTAATTAGGTATAGTTATTCCTAAAAAAAATCACAATTATCTTGTTCAAGTATCACATGTGTTAGTACATGACCCAACATTATGCATACTTATAAAAGATGGAGAAGGGGGTGTGCCGATTAGATCTGTTTGTTTTGTTTTGAGGCTATAAAAGACAACTTTGGGGATTGAAACGGATATTATGTATTATATGAAAATAGAGCACTATGGGAGTAGTGGTCTAGCTTTGGTTGTCCATTATTTAGGAGTCAGCGAAGTAGGAGGACTCTCCTTGTATTCCTATTACTGTGAGATAATTATTTTCCATCTATATTGTAATGAATTTTTGAATGATAGATAAACACCATTGTTTTTTTCAAACATGTCTTATGTGTAATTTTTTTAGCTCAAAACCTAACTATTTGGTACTTCCATTGATTTTGGTTTTATATGGTTGTATTTTAGATCACATAGTTCTTGATTCCTCATTTTAGATTGTTCTGGATGGATATTTGTTTAGTTATTTTTTTGAATTGAAACTTTAATTGAGGGAATGATAGTTCATCTTGAATCAATATTGCAATAGGTGTTGAAGAAGTTGTATTAAACAAATAAATAAAGGTATCAGGAACTAACTACCCTGTGGAATAACTTGGATCAGATCTTTCTCAGTCAGGCAGGGAACTAGTGGTTTATCATCAGGCAGATGATCGCATAGCGATTCACTATTCAATTCCACCCTTACACCACTATTTTAAACTAATTTTGTAATGAATATTAAAAATATAATAATAAATTTAACTTCATTTTTTATTCAATGAATTAATTTTTATCACTGTTAAAAATCGAAATTATACTTGTTTTGATATTTTCATTGAATGTGGGGTGATTTGGAGGCTCGGAGATCATCCAGAAGAAAAATGGGCCAAACTGCATGGCATCTCATGGACATATGTCCACTATTTTTAATAGTAAGAGAAATAAATGCATCCAAATGGTTGAACTTTTGTGGTATGGTCCAAACTATCATAATATGCATTTAATCTCAAAGAACCCAATCCTGATTATTCTTCTAAGGGGCCCATACGAACTAATCTTTCCAAGACACTGAATATGCACAAAGTCAAATGAGGTGTTTTGTAATATGTCTATATCTCAGGGTTTGATTGTTCAAATGATGCCAAAAATTCTATGGTGATATTCAAGACATGGGGCTACAACTTTCTATTTTTTTCAAAAAGAATATTATACTGTATAGTAGCCGAAAACCATCCTCCAAGTTGTTTATCAAAATATAGGTACCCAAAACCACTTCCCATTTTGGCTATAAAAAGGAACCTTGGGCACCCCATTTGTAAGTTCGAAACAGAAGTAAAACTCTACCATTTTGAAGTCCTATAGGAGTATCCTCCTCATCCTTGAAGTTCTGGAGGACCCTATCCTCATAGGGGGATCACGAATGAAGAAGGAGTTCCACCCGAGCTTCCTCCTCCTTCTGATGTCGAGCTAAATGGTGGGTGTTCGTTGTGAGGGAGCTGCACACATGTCAAGGGAGTTAAAATTCTTATTTTAGCTACTGGTTTGGAATAATTTGGGTGTTAAAACATTTATTTCCATGTACCTTACACACTTTCATATTTGAATTCTTGTTTTGATGCATACGGATGAGATGCTCTTAATTTCTAACCGATCGGTGCGAGGTTTTGAGTGTTTGACTTGTGTTATTCCGATTGGGAAACACAAGAATCCTTTTCTTACCCACTTTCTTGAGATTTCAATCTTCTATGGAAGATCTTATTTCATGAATAAGTTCTGGATCTTGACAATATGACTGTTATGTCAAGGTTTGGTTCTTTAAGTAATGAAATAAAGGCTTGGGAATTAATTGGGATTCCAATTAATTTCAACCAAATAATTGCTCCAAACATAAATTAATCTCCAAGAATGATGAACTTAAAAGTGTGTAGTGAACTCAAAATGATCCCTTTTAGCTTATATTTTTCAAAATCCATTTTGTTTCTCAACTTATAAACTTTCAATTAAGTAATTTCATCCTAACACTAGTTTCAAAACCACCCCTATTTTAGTACTTCTTATTAAAAACGCACACTATAAACCCACAAAAGCTCCTTGAGATACAACCTAGGGTCTTACCTAGACTATAAATCAACTTTAGAAACATAATAAATTTGACGTGTCATGACAAAATGGTCAAATTTTGGCGTCATTGTCGGGGAGCGATTTGGTTTTAGTGCGTGTTTTTTATAAGTTTTTTTTTTAATTTTTTGTGAATATTTGTTTTTTTTATCTTATAACTCTACCTATCTTTCTATATTCTGATCTATTTGTTGTGTATGTTTGGTGCATGATTAATAATAATCTTGGAGACTTACAACCTTTCGAACCTGAACCGGAGAGGATCCTACATCAGAGACCCGAGATACACAAGAGGAACCTTTGAAGGATGACGCACAAAACATCAAAACTCTTCTTCACCCTTCATATTCTTCTGGAACCCACATTAAAATCAAAATAAACTTGTATAACATGGATGAAAATAGTAGAACACTAAAAGAACAAACCTCACCTGATGTTGATATCCAGCCCACATACATTCAATTACTAGGCGAGGCACCCAATTTTGAACTAAAATCTGGTTTAATTCAACTATTACCAAGATTCCATGGACATCCTAGAGAGGATCCACACAATAATTTAAAATAATTTCATAATGTGTGTTCTACATTAAAACCTTAAAATGTGGATGAAGAAAAATTAAAGCTTAATTAATTTCCTTTTTCATTAGAAGACACTACAAAATACTGGCTTTATTATGTTAATTCACCAATAAGAGGTTGGGCAGACATGAAACGTCTTTTTCTTGAAAAATATTTCCCAGCATCTCAAACTGTAATTATAAAGAATGAAATTTTTGGGATAATACAATATCAAGGTGAAAAACTTCAGGAATATTGGTAAATATTTAAAATATTATGTTCAAGTTGTCCACAAAACCAAATAAGTGACCAACTTTAAATAAAATATTTTTATGAAGGTTTAATCCCTATTGATAGAAACATGATTGATGTTGTTGTAGGTGGTGCAATAGTAGATAAGACCCCAATTTCTACTAGAAACTTAATTGAGAACATGGTGAAAAACACTCAATAATTTGGTTCAAGGTCCAATGTAATGATTCGAGGTGTCCATGAGGTGAAAAGTATGGAATTCGAGAAGAAGGTGGACACAAAGTTCTAAGAGGTAAGTACCCTTCTTCAACAACTTGATATTTCCCAAGGGAAATACCAATCTCCTACTCCCATCCATTGTGGTATATGTTCTTCTAACACCCACTACTCTGACCAATTTCTTCAATTGAGGGAAACATTTAAGAGTTGTGAGGGAATATTTCCAGGCTGCCCCTATAGCTAACCCTTTAGGAAAGAACCTTACTATCCATCCAACCCTGGGTGGAAGGAGAACCAAGCCTATAGGAAAGGGGGTATTCAAACCAACCTCAACAACAATGGAACCAACTGAGGCAGAGTAGTCATCCACCACCACCACCCAAATATCCTCAACCACCCCAAAGGAATTTCCAAAAAACCCCTTCAAAACCTGAGCCTAGCCTAAAAGATATGATGAAAAAAATGGCTTCCAACAATATCTGATTCCAACAAACCACTCAGGTAGCCATACAAGACCTAAAAACCCAATTAGGCCAACTAGCTAACTCTGTGGGGAAATCCAAATTCATGTGTCAGGTAAACTACCCTCTCAAACAGTATTTTACCCTAAGGATAAAGGAAATGTTAGTTCCATCACCCTTAGGAGTTGGAAACAATTATAAAGTAAAATGAATCCTCCATTAGAGTCATCCCCTACTGAGGAAACCTCCATCCCAACCATTAAAAATGTTCCAAATGTTGAAGAACCTTGTACTGAGAGAAGCCCTTCCAAAGGAAAGAGTGTGTATATTGATGAGTCACCTAGCCCAACCATTTCTCTTCCATTTCCTCAAAGGGACACCCAACCAAGATAACAAAAGGAAACTGAACTTGATAAAGAAATATTGGATATTTTTAAGAAAGTGCAGGTTAACCTCCCCTTGATTGATGTTGTGAAGAAAATTCCACAATACGCCAAGTTTCTAAAGGAGATATGTACACACCAAAGGAGACTTTGTGGAGATGAAAAGGTAAGATTGGGGAGGAACATTTCATCATTGATATATCCATCACTTTCTACCAAGTGCAATGATCCTGGAACATTCTTGATTCCATGAACCGTAGGGGAGTATTCTTTTTCAAATTCCATGCTTGATTTGGGTGCTTATATTAATGTGATGCCTCACTCTATTTACTCTTCTTTGCAGGTCAGTGAACTAAATACCAATGGAATTATTGTTCAACTGGCTAACCGGAGTACCGCATACCCCTCTGGTGTGTTAGAGGATGTTCTTGTGAGGGTTAAAATTTTAATTTTTCCTGCTGACTTTTATGTGCATAAAATTGAGGATGATAGGATGAATGGACATGTCGCGATTATATTGGGGATACCCTTATTGAAAACTTCCAAAACCATAATTAATGTACACAATGGTATATTATCTATGGATTTTAGTGGTGACATTGTCCACTTCAATGTCCTTGATGCCATAGAGCACCCCTCAGAAGAACATTCCTCTCTCTCTGTTAATTCTATAGATGTACTCCCTTCCCTCGAAAAAACATCATTTCATTCCCTTGATCCCCTTTCTGAGTTTTCTTCATTGATAGAAATGATAGGAAATGATTCATGCATTGATTTTTGTAGTGGTCTAGAAAAGGGACATGCATGTTCATTGATTGATGATTTCTTAAACATTGAGGATCCAATGACCATCGATGATACTGCTAATCTTGTAAAAGCTCATTCCACACCTGAGGATGATACCATTGAGCAGTTATATGAGATCAGTGACCTCTCACTTTCACACACACTCCCATAAATCCAAAATCACCCTGAATTGGAATTAAAACAACTGCTTTAAGATTTAAAATATTCATATCTTGAGAATGGAAACAAGTTTCCTGTCATCATTGCTAGTTCACTCTCCCCTAAGCATGAATTATGATTGCTTGAACTTTTGAGGGATTATAAACAAGAATTAGGATGGACACTTGTGGACATTCTTGGTATTATCCCATCAATTTGTACACATCATATTTTATTAAATGATGAGGCTAAACCAATGAGGCAGGCACAACGTCGACTAAACCAAAACCTCCTAGAAGTTGTGAAAAATGAGGTAACAAAATTATTGGTTGCTGGAATCATTTACCCCATCTTTGACATACAATGGTCCAGTCCTATTCAATTAGTTCCTAAAAAACTAGCCTTACAGTAATCAAAAATGAAAACAATGAATTGGTTCCAACTCATGTACAGAATAGTTAGCATGTCTGTATAGACTATCGCTAACTAAACCAACACACTAGGAAGGACCATTTCCCTTTTCCATTTATTAACCAAATGCTAGAAAGGCTACCGGGTAAGTCCCACTACTGTTTCCTTAACGGGTATTCTGGATACTTTCAGATCCACATTACCCCTGAGGATCAGAAAAAGACAACCTTCACTTGTCCCTTTGGAACATCTTTATATAGAAGGATTCCATTTGGTCTATGCAATGCTCCGGGTACTTTCCAATGATGCATGGTTAGTATTTTTTTGGATTACCTGGATAATTGCATGGAAGTATTCATGGATGATTTTACTGTTTATATCTCCTCTTTTGAAGAATGTTTAAGTAGTCTCTCTTTAGTTATACGTCACTGTATTTAAAATAATCTTGTATTAAATTATGAGAAATTCCATTTCATTGTGTGACAAGGTATAGTTTTGGGGAATGTCATTTCTAGGGATGGTATCCAAGTAGATAAATCAAAAGTGGATGTCATTTCTTCACTACCATTCCCAAAAAATGTATGGGATGTGCGGTCTTTCCTAGTTCATGCTGGATTTTACCGTTGTTTCATTCATGACTTTAGTAATATTGCACTCCCCCTCTCCCAATTACTCCAAAGAGAAAAGGAATTTGTTTTTGATAATGAATGTGAGGAACCTTTTAATAAGTTAAAAAGTAGTCTCGCATCACCCCCGATAATCCAACCACCTTGGTGGGATTTACCATTTGAGCTCATGTGTGATGCCTCTAAATATGCAGTTGGGAAGTCTTATCATAAAGGGTCGATCGAGCTCCACATGCTATTGTCTACGCCTCACGTAATTGGAACCCTACCCAAGAAAACTACACCACAACTGAAAAATAATTCCTTTCCATTGTGTTTGCCTTGGAAAAATTCATGTCATACCTTTTGGGGTCCAAAGTCATTGTGTTCCCAGACCATGTAGCCCTCTGGTATCTCCTTAAGAAACCGGAATCCAAACCACGTCTCATTAGTTGGATTCTCCTCTTTCAAGAATTAAATTTAGAAATTAGAGATAAAAAAGGAGCAGAGAATGTGGTGGCTGGCCATATCAGTAGGATCCACCCATTCTTAGACATTGACTCATACCCTTGTATTCCCATTAATGACATGTTTACTGATGATAAATTATACCGAGTGCAATATGTTATTCCTTGGCATGCCGAAATTGTAAATTATTTGGTAGCATCTTGCAATCCTACTGATTTCAACAAAAACCAATCTAGTCATCTAAAACATGAGTCTCGTTGGTACATTTGGGATGACCCCTACCTCTGGCACACATGTAGTGATCAATTCCTTAGGCGTTGTGTTCCCGATAGTGATTTTCATCCTGTCCTTAGATTTTGTCACACTCTTTCTTGTGGGGGCCACTTTGGTCCCTAACAGACTGCTCGCAAGGTCCTTGATTCTGGCCCCTTTTGGCCAACACTTTTTCAGGATGCCCATGATTTTTTCAAATCTTGTCCTCATTGTCAAATAATGGGGAATGTTTCTAAAAGAAATAAACTTCCATAACAACCATTTCTCTTTCATGACATTTTTTATGTTTGGGTCATTGACTTTATGGGTCCATTTCCTAATTCCTTTAGCCACATGTACATTCTTCAGGTAATTGATTATGTGTCAAAATGGGTTGAGGCTTGAGCCACAAGGATAGATGATTCCAAAACAGTTGTGGAATTTTTGAGAACTCAGATATTTTGTAGGTTTGGATTACCTAGGTTCTTCATTAGTGACCAGGTTTCTCATTTCTACAACCAAACAATGCAATCACTTTTTCATCGGTATGGAGTCGGTCATTGAGTGTCTACTGCAAATCACCCATAGACCAATAGTCAAGACGAGGTGTCAAATAGATAAGTAAAATAGATTCTTGAAAAAATGGTTCAACCCAATAGAAAAGATTGGAGTCTTCGACTTGATGATTCATTATGGTCCTACAAGACTGCTTTCAAAACTCCCATTTGGAATGTCACCCTATCATCTTGTGTTTGAAAAGAGTTGTCATCTACCTATTGAGATTGAGCACTAGGCCTACTGGACCATCAAACAATGCAATTATAATCTTTATGGAGCAGGTTCTCAAATAAGGTTGCATATTCAGGAGTTGGAGGAAATGAGAAGAGATGCATATGAAAACTCCAGAATTTATAAGGAATGAACCAAGGCTGCCCACGACCGTCTTATACTTTATCATCAGTTCCACATTGGGAAAAAGGTCCTCCTTTATAATTCAAGGGTTAAGTTGCATCCAAGTAAGCTTCGTTCCCTCTGGTTTGGCCCATACATTGTTATTAATGTATCTCCATTTGGTGTTTTTCAGGTTCAAAATGAAGAAACCAAGCAAACATTCACTGTCAATGGGCAGTGGCTGAAGCACTTCCACGAAGCCCTTCCAGAGTTCCTGATGGAGTAACTCCATGTTTAATAAGTAACATACCAGTGAAACACACCTAGTTTTATCCTTCCTTCTCACATTCTCAAATATTATAGTGAGGACACTGCACATTCTAGGTGTGGGGGGATGGGTACATTCCTGGGTTAGTTAATAATTTTCATCATTTTTTTTCTTTCGTGTATATTTCGCCTTCTTTATGGTATTTTCAATTTTCCCTATCTTTCTATGTTCATTAAGATTTCCATTGTCTTTCTCCTTTCTTATCTTTTTTTCCTTCTTTATGGTATTTTAATTTTTCCCCATCAAAAATTTCAAAGTTCTATGATTTGGTGACCATAAAGGGGGGAAAGTAAAAATACCATAACAAAGGTGAAAAAAATATTTGTATGAATTTAACATCAGGGAATGATTTTTAGTGAATTGGTTTTCTTTAAATGATATAAATGGTTGTATCACTATGAAACATTTGAGATGATTGATGCCCCTTGTGTGAGTAGTTTTTGGGAAAACTGTAACACTAATATCTCCACACATTTTTGCACCAAACCATAAAGTGTGAATGTTTGATACTTAATATAAGGTAAATATATGTTAGGTTAATATTTTCCATCTTTAAATGATATTTCCATATGTTCTTTCCTTATCTCATCTATTTCATTACTGTACCAAATTGACCTATGCGTGTGTACCTAATGTTTGACTATTGTACACCCTCAAAAAAATTGGGTTGTGTCTTGGGCAGGTGAAAAACCACTCATCCTCAACCTTTGATCTTGTTATAACTATTTTAATTAGTGTTGGGAGGAGATCAAACAAGGGTTGATAGATGAGTGTGAGATTTGTTCTAAATGCAACTTCTAAAAAAATGAGGGGAGTGTAAAGACCTGGATTTTTCCATGTAAATTTTTTTTATTATATGGAAATATTATGAGTCCTTGAAAATTGACATCGCATGATTCTGAGGCCTGGTGTGCCTGGAATGAATTTCTGAATTTTTTTCGAGTATGTTCAGTAAACGTGCGATCGAGTTTTTGTAACTTTTAAACCGGTGCTCGGAATTAAAATCTGAGGACACAGTTGAACTCACAGCGCCAGTATTCGCTTAAAGAGTCCTTCACCTCGACCGCGGTTGGTCAATGGTGAAATTTAGTTTTTTTTTTGTTTTTCATGGAAATAAAAATAAAATAAAATAACAACTTTTATTTTATTTTAACCTCCCATTTGGATGCTCGGTGGTGGGGACCACCCGAGCTAGGAAACTCCCCATTTTTTAATTCATGGTGGTGGGGACCACCCGAACCCCTCTTAATGCGGGGAAAACCTCCCAACTTCAAATAATTAATTGTGCCAACTCTCCAATTAATTAATTGAGTCATTAAACAATTGTGCCAACGTAAATTAATTGTATAAACCTATTTTAATTTATGTTGGATCCTCACTTTATTATGGTGTAAATCATTGGAAAAGGGTGTTCTTGGAGTAGCCTCTTGAGGAAGATCAGTTCTCACTAAGGAGGAACCAAAGAACGGAGGATCCTCAAACAAGCGACATCGTTGGAGGAGGATTTCTTCAGGATCGACAAACACCAATCCATCTTCAACTGCAGACAATCTCCAATGGAACCTTCGAGGTAGGGAATGTTATTTTTAATACCTTTACCCCGTTCTTGAAATACTTCTTCAATTAAAAATGTCTATGTTGCTTGCTACCGCTCTAACACGGAGGGTGCGGGCCAAACAAACATGGCCCGATCACTCCGCAATCTTTGAGTTTTTTTTTTGTTGTTGCGTTATTCACAATGGAGGAAGACAGCGATTGGTGCCAGTGAATGGCACCGATGGGATTCGGGAACGGTGGCTGGCACTCCGGCTAGCCGCGAAGAAGGTGGTGGCATGACCCCACCGTCAGAGAAGGGTCGCCGTCCGTTGGCCGTGGCAGAGTGGATGCAACGGCCGACTCGTGGTCAATCGTGTAATGGGGAGGCGACAATGTACGTCCATGTCGCTCGGTGTACAAGAGTAGTGGCACAAGGTCATAGCAGCGATGGAGGGTGGTCGGCTCGCTTTCGTCCACCGGAGATGGCGCGGTGCGCGACCGCGCCACGGGGAGGTGAGGTTGGCCATCCGGTCTACCGGGCCCACCCAGCAGATGCCGTACTGTGGGCCGCTGCACCATGGGACCCTTCACCGCGGGCCTCCCAGCGGGCCCCCGTACTGTGGGCCACCGCACCGCATGCCGCCCAACGTGGGCCGCTCTGTGGGTTGGGCCACACCGACGGGCCCGGCCAGACCCCGTGAGTCAGGTCGAATACCGCAGGCCAAGTCTGATCCTGCAGGACAAGTACAACATAGGGCCAGACCCGGGTCGGGTCGGCCCAGACCGGATCAGGTCGGGTCGGCCCGACTAGGTCGGACCAGACCCAGACCAACTTCGACCCTTTCCACTCTTTCATCCATATCTTGAGGTTCGAGCATCCGTTTGACAAACCATCTATGGCATTAGAAACCTTAGATCGAGACGGTCCATTTGGTATACCCCACTTGAGTTTTGAATAAAGTTGGGGTACTTCCAGGTTGGATCAAATATGAATCCAACCAGGCCCTCAAGACTAAAATGCTAATAACTTACATATCGGGCATCCGATTGACACACTATCTATTGAGTTGAGACCCCTTTTACTTATTGGTCCTTTGGGATACTTCTTCATGGAACTTCGTGGCAGTTGGAGTATTTGAACTATGGATTGAGGAGTGGACCCACCCAGAATCAAGCAAGATTAGTGCGGGAACCTTGTAGCTAGCTGTAACATGAGAAAAGGATCTTATGTGGGTCTGTGCTTTGGGATCCTATGTGGGTCTGTACTTTGGGATCCTATGTGGGTCTGTGATTTGGGATCCTATGTGGGTCTGTTTTCAAGAGTCTCACTTGGATCCACTCTAGGAATCCACGTGGGACTACTCTAGGATCCTACATGGGTCTTCTGTACTAGGATCCTTCCTGGGTTTGATGATTTAGGATCCTTCGTGGGTCTGCCTCTTAATATAGTAAGATGATTCAGTAGTTACATCTAATCATCTTTAATACCATACCTAAGTTAGACCTAGTGTGAGCTATGTCCTTACCTTTGTGTCGATACCTTTGTGGTATTCTTCTGTGTGGCGTTACCTTTGTGGTAATTACCTTTGTGGTATTGCCTTCATGGTATTATTTCCTTCTTGGAACAATTGAGCTTTGGGCTAATGAGTTGGGCCTTGTATTTCCTCATTAATGAGATGGGCATATTTGATAACTTAGGTATATGTATGGGAATGTACCTAAGTAGGGTTGTTAGATGTTTTCATGCTTTGTGGTTTATCCTTTTTGTATTTTGTGATACCTTTGAGGGTCCTAGGGTTCCTACTGAGTATCGTTATACTCATCAGTGTTTGGTGTAGATGACAGATAGCATTGACAGAGGATGAGGGTACTAGGACTAGAGGTAGTTCGAAGGTGGACATTGGATGATGTGTACCATAGAGATGACCGTACTAGAGCTATACCTACCCTTCATGTAGGATCCTTGGTGGGTGTTCACAAGAGCTATTTCAGTTTACTTGTACTTTTCAGTTTTCTTGTACTTTCTAGTTGGGCTTGTATTTTGGCCCCTTTTTCTTACTATACACACTCTTTTTACTATTAATTTTACTCGTGTTCATATCTTGTTGTGTTCATGGTTGTGTAATTTTACAGGTTATAAAGGAAATGACTTCCCAGTTTTAGGGAATACACCTTCGGTGCTAGTCGCCAGCCTCTGGCCTATGGAAGGCGGGCTTGGGGTGGTCACGACACGGGCCCTGGGAGATGGATCGTGAAAAATTGGTATCAAAGGAGTTGGTTTTGCCATAGAACACTGGACTCTGATATTTTTAATGGAAATATTGTTAATTTTAGTGAGTGTGGTTATCAGTTTAGGGAATCTAGTTTTGGTGCGGTGGCCGATGTATCTATACACCAGGACCTTGTCTTCTATTTCTGACTCAGTGAATGAAAACACTGATTGCATTTTTTTTTTTAAAATTTTTCTTTGTGAACTCTTTCAGTCATCTCACCAGGTAAAACTTATTGATTGTGGCGCACCTTTATATTTTCAGGAAGCCTCCACGCAGATAGCCAGTTAGGGTTCCGGGTGTAGTACACGATGATGGACCACCGAGCGACGAGGCCTCGGTACAGGGCCCCATTTCAGTAGAGGCGCCAGCGGTACCATTACCCATTGGGCCACTGATTCCACCAGCCCCAACAGCAGAGGGTGCACACCGCTTGAGCACTTTTCACAAGTTCTAGCTCCAGAGGCCACCTAGGTTCAGGGGAGAGATGGACCCACAAGCGGATGAGGATTAGCTGGAGTCCACGGTGAGAGTCTTCCAACTGGTAGGGACACCAGCTGATCTCATGGTGATCCTTGTTGTCAGTCATCTACAGGCAGCAGCAGTAAGATGGTGGAGCTTGATGATCTAGGTTCATGATGAGGTGACACTTCTATGGGCAGACTTTGAGAGCCTGTTTTGGACAGAGTTTATCCCAACGACCCTTCGCGCAGTGCGCATATAGGAGCTTCTTCCTCTATAGCAGGGCAGCATGATTTTGGATCAGTAATTAGCGAGGTCCACCTACCTCTCACGCTACTCCAATGATATGGTATGGGACCCATTCTTCAGGGCCTGAACCTTTGAGAAGGGACTCAGGCGAGAGAACAGGGCTTCAATGATTTCTCTCAGCATCCCGACACAGGTGGGGGTGTTAGAGAAAGCCCTCTTAGTGGAGAATTTTCTTGTTGAGCAGTCACCAACATCAAGACCCACCACCAGGCATCACAAAGTGGAGTCTTATGTAGATGGAATCAGACAGATGTCACAGAGGTCCAAGAGGACCAGACATATAGGTGGACGATCGAAAGATTCAGGGTTGGTTGTGCGGGGCATCGGAGATAGAGCCAGTCATGCGAGGAGCAGGAAGTGTTACACATGCAGTGGGCAGGGTCACATTGCTCGTGACTATCCAACCCACCATATGGAGGATCAGTAGACAATCGAAGGGCCTCCCAGGAAGAGACAGAGGTTTGACCGAGGAGGTCCACAGGGAGAAGGCGAACGTAGCAGAGGAGTTGGTCGTGCAATTGGCAGTGGGAGACAATTCGAGATGTTACTGCCACCACCAACAGGTGGTCCACCCCGACCATAGGGAGCAGGTGGATAAGGGTGATCTCAACTCCAAGCAGCTGAGGCCTATGACCATGGTGCTCCAGAGATGATACGAGGTACAATCTGTGTCTACTCCACCTTAACTGCAGTACTTATAGACACAGGTTCCAGTCATTATTTTATTTTCACTACCCTCATTCAGAGCTCGGAGATTCCAGTGGAGTCATTGGATTGATCCTTATGACTTTAGACTCCTACAAGAGAGAATTAGACGATTACACACTAGTGCGAGAAGTGTGAGCTTACTCTAAGAGGTGAGAGCTTCAACTGGGATCTCCTAGTAGTGACGTCGAGGCCTTACGACGTCATCTTGGGTATGGATTGGTTATCTACAGTCCATGCTCAGATTCACTGTAATAGGAACAAAGTGCGGTGTGTCCACATGGATGGGACTAGGTTTACCTTCATCGGTGAGAAGGGAGCCTTTATAGCATTGGATGGACTTACCTAGAAGAGAGTGCAGTCGATCACTCATCAGTTGGCTAGTCTTACCCTTGGAGTAGTTAATGTGAAGAGTATGAGTTATCCTATAGTGGTGGACCAGTATGCAGATGTCTTCCCTAATGATGTTTCGGGTCTACCTCCTCATAGAGAGGTGGAATTTTACATTGACTTGTACCTGGAGTTACGGTGAATCCATCACTGATTGAGGCGATACTTTCTTGGGAGCCACCCAGGAGTGTGGCGGAGGTACGAAGTTTTTTGGGTTTGGCTGGTTACTACCGGAGGTTTGTGCCAGATTTCACCAGAGTTTCAGAACCTTTATCAGTGTTGACGAAGAAGGGGAAACCCTTCATGTGGTCGAAGAGATGCCAGCAGAATTTTTAGGAGCTGAGGTAGAGGCTGACTAGTGCCCCCATCTTGAGGCTTCCGGAGGAGGGCATTGGTCACATAGTCTACTATGATGAATCAGGGACTAGGCTTGGATGTTTCATGATGTAGGAGTGAGCAGTTATCGCATATGGTTCTAGAAATCTGAGACAACATGAGCAGAACTATGCTACCCATAACCTGGAGTTAGCAGCAGTGATCTTCGCCTAGAAGATATGGAGACATTACTTTATGGGCGAATGTTTTACAGTCTACTCTGATCACAAGAGTCTCAGGTATATCTTCTCTCATAAAGACCTGAACATGAGACAGTTACTTTGGCTTGAGTTCCTCCAAGACTATGACTTAGAGATAGTCTGTACTCCTGGGAAGGGGAACGTTGTAGCAGATGCACTCAGTAGTAGATCTGGTATAGAGCTGCTAGGTGAGGCAACGGAGCAGCTAGCTGCTTTACCGATATCATTTGTGGAATGAGATAGAGTATATTTTTTCAGTCTCTTATAGTCACACCCCCACTTCTTCAGTGAGTCAGGGAGGCGCAGTGTGGGGACACTGACTGTGAGGCTCGACGTGCTCATATATCCACAGGACAGGCACTTGATGGATTTTATGAAGGTAGGGAGCATGTCAGCCTTTTCAGAGGACATACCATGGTACCAGTGTCGCTTTAGGAGGAAGTGTTTAGGGAGTTCCACACATCCCATCTAGCGGTACATCCAAGAGCGGAGAATATGTACTAGGATCTCTGACAACATCACTGGTGACCGGGAATGAATAAAGAAGTAGCATAGTTTGTCTCTCGGTGCCTCACTTGTCAGCAAGTGAAGGCAGAGCATTAGGTACCAGCAGGCTTAGTACAGCCTCTAGAGGTCCCAGAGTGAAAGTGGGATAGGATATCCATGGACTTCATGATAGTACTTCCACGTACATCCAGGGGTCATGATTCTATCTGGGTGATTGTCGACCAACTCACCAAGTCGGCCCACTTCCTACCGATCAGAAAGCAGGGTAGAGTAGAGAGCTTGGGACGCCTCTATGTGCAAGAGATTGTGCGTCTACATGGATTACCCTTGACGATTTTATTCGATCATGATGCACGTTTCACTTCCTGGCTAAGGAAGGGGTTGCAGGAGGCTTTCGGGATGCAGCTTCATTTGAGCACCGCCTTCCATCCTCATACGGATGGCTAGACTGAGCGGACCATTCAGACCCTCGAGGACATGTTGCATGCTTGTGTCCTTGACTTCGGTTGCAGTTGGGAGGATCAATTACCCTTGGTGGAGTTTTCTTACAACAACATCTATTACTCCACCATTGGGATGACACCTTTCAAGGCATTGTATGGCCGACCTTGCAGATCGCCTCTATGCTGGACAGACCTAGGGGAGTCAGCACTCATGGGACCAGATATGGTACGGGCTACCACGGAGAAGGTTCTATTCATCCAGAAGCAGATGAAGACTGCACAGAGCAGGTAGAAGTCCTATACCGATAGGAGATGGAGAACTCTGGAGTTTGAGGATGGTAACCACGTCTTTCTACAGGTCTCACCTCGACGATGTTTGCAGAGATTTGGCCAGGGTGGCAAATTATCTCTGAGGTTCATCAGACCCTTTCAAGTCCTCAGCAGAGTTGGTGAGGTGGCTTACCGCTTAGCACTTCCACCTCAGTTGCACCAAGTGCACGACATTTTCCATGTATCCCAGTTAAGGAGATACGTTCACGACCCATCGCATGTCATCGACCACAGCGAGTTGGACACCGATGATGGGGCAAAGTTTATGGAGATTCCAGTGGAGATTGTAGATCGACATAAGAGAGTCCTTTGTGGGTGATCAATATCTTTGGTGCGTGTATGTTGGTAGCACGGGAACCTCTAGGAGAGCACATGGGAGTGGGAGTCTTAGATATGTGCTCAGTACCCCCACTTGTTTTCCTAATTTTGTGATGTGGCATTTCGGGATGCAAATCCCTGAGGTGGGGAGAATGTAAAGACCAAGATTTTTTCATGTAATTTTTTTTAGTTATATAGGAATATTACGAGTCCGTGAAAATTGATGGCACGTGATTCCAAGGCCTGGTGTGCCCGAAACGAATTTCTGAACTTTTTTCGGGTATGTTTAGTAAACGTGCGAGCAGGTTTTTATAACTTTTAAACTAGTGCTCGGAATTGAAATATAAGGACACCGTTGAACTCGTAGCACTGGTATTCGCTTAAGGAGACCTTCATCTCGACCATAGTTGGTCGAGGGTGAAAGTTAGTTTTCGTGTTTTTCATGGAAATAAAAAAAATAAAAGAACAACTTTTATTTTATTTTAACCTCCCATTTGGATGTTAGGTGGTGGGGACCACCCGAGTTAGGAAACCCCCCATTTTTTATTAATGGTGTTGGGGACCACCCAAACCCCTGTTAATGCGGGGAAAACCTCCCAACTTCAAATAATTAATTGTGACAACTCTCCAATTAATTAATTGAGACATTAAACTGTGGTGACAATGTAAATTAATTATAGAAACCTATTTTAATTTATGTTGGATCCTCACTTTATTGTGGGGAAATTGTTGGCAAAGGGTTTTCTTATAGGAGCCTCGTGAGGAAGATCAGTTCTCACCAAGGTGGAACCAAAGAACGGAGGATCGTCAAACAAGCGACGTCGTTGGAGGAGGCTTGCTTCAGGATCAACAAACGCCAATTTTTCTTCAACCGCGGACAATATTCAACAGAACCTTCGAGGTATGGAATGTTATTTTGAATACCTTTACCTCGTTCTTGACATCCTTCTTGAATTAATAACGTCTATGATGCTTGTTACCGCTCTAACACAGAGGGTGCGGGCCAAACGAACATGGCCTAACCACTTCGCAATCTTTGTGTTTTTTTTGTGTTCTTTGAGATGGAGGAAGACGGTGACCAGTGCCGGTGACTGGCACCGGTGGGACTCGGGAACAGCGGCCGACACTCCGGTTGGCCATGACGAAGGCAGCGGCTCGACCGCGCCCCCGGAGAAAGTTCATGGCTCGTCGGCCGTCGTGGAGCGGAGGCGGCAGCTGGCACGCGGCCAGCCGCGTGATGGGGAGGCGGCGGTGCACGTCTGTGCCACCAGGCATACAAGAGTTGTGTCATGAGGTCACGGCAGCGATGGAGGGCGTTCGGCTCACTGTCGGCCGCTGGAGATGGCACGGTGCGCGACCGCGCCGTGCGGAGGAGAGGCTGGCCATCCGGCCAGCCGAGGCCGCCCAGCAGACACCGCACCGCGGGCCATCACACCGTGAGCTACAGCACCACGGGCCGCCTCACCCTAGGCCTCCCAGCGGGCCACCGCACCATGGTCCACCGCACCGCGGGCCACCACACCGTGGTACGCTCTGCAGGTCGATCCATGCCAGCAGGCCGAGTTGGACCCTCTAGGCCGGGTCCGACCCAGGGCCAGATCCGGGTTGGTCCAGGTCAACCCGAACCGGGTCAGTTCGGTCCGGGCTAGGTCAGCCCGACCGGGTCGGACCGAACCCGGACCGACTTCGACCCTTTCCACTCTTTCAGCCATATCTTGAGCTATGGTCATCCTTTTGACGAACCATCTATGGTGTCAGAAACCTTGGATCGAGATTGTCAATTTGGTGTACCCCACTTGAGTTTTGGATAAGTTTGAGGTATGTCCGGGTTGGATCGAACAGAAATCCAACCAGGCCCTCGGGACTAAAAGGCTAATAACTTACAGACTGGACGTCCGATTGATGCACCCTCTATTGCATTGAGACCCCTTTTATGTGGAGGTCCTTTGGGATACTTTTTTATGGGAATTTGTGGCATTTGGAGTATTCAACCTATGGATTGAGGAGAAGACCCTCCCAGAATCAAACGATCTTAGTATGGGAACCTTGTAGTTGGCTATAACATGAGAAAGGGATCCTATGTGGGTATATGATTTGGGATCCTATGTGGGTCTGTACATTGGGATCCTATGTGGGTATGTGCTTTGGGATCCTACGTGGGTCTGTGTTTGAGAGTCTCACTTGGATCCACTCTAGGAATCCACATGGGACTACTTTAGGATCTTATGTGGGTCTGATGTAATAGGATCCTTCATGGGTATGACGATTTAGGATCCTTTTTGGGTCTGCCTCTTAATAGAGTAAGATGATTCAGTAGTAATATATAATCATCTTTACTACCATACCTAAGTTATACCTGGTGTGAGCTGAGTCCTTACCTTCGTGGTGATAAATTTGTGGTATTCTTCTATGTGGTGTTACCTTTGTGGTACTTACCTTTGTGGTATTACCTTCGTGGTATTATTTTCTTTGTGGAACAATTGAGCTTTGGAATAATGATTTGGGCCTTGTGTTTCCTCATGAATGAGATGAGTATACTTGATAACTTAGGTATATGTATGGGCATATACCTAAGTAGGGTTGTCAATTGTTTTCATGCTTTTTGGTTTATCCTTTGTGGATTTTGTGAGACCTTTGAGGGTCTCGAGGTTCCTACTGAGTATCGTTATACTCACCCCTGCACGGGCTATGCCCGAACCTTGTTGTGTTTGGTGCAGACAACGGACAGCACTGAAGGAGGATGAGGGTACCAGGACTAGAGGTAGCTCAGAGGTGGACATTGGATGAGGCGTACCATACAGACGACCATACAAGAGTTGTACCCAACCTTCAGGTAGGATCATTGGTGGGTGTTCACAGGATCTGTTTCAGTTTACTTGTACAATTCATTTTTCTTGTACTTTTCAGTTGGGCATGTATTCTGGCCCCTTTTTCTTACTATACACACTCTTTTTACTATTCATTTTACTCATGTTCGTATCTTGTTGTGTGCTTGGTTGTGTGATTTTACAGGTTATAAAGGCAATTCCTTCACAGTTTTAGGGAATATGCCTTCGGTGCTGGTCTCCAGCCCCTAGCCTATGGAAGTCAGGCTTGGGGTAGTCACGGCACGAGCCCCGGGGGATGGGTCGTGATAGGGAGTGATGAAATGTGCAACATATGGGGATATCTAGGTTGGGAGTTTATGGATTGACTTTTGGGAATGCTTAAGTGAGTGGGTCTGGAAATATGATTGTAAAGGATGTAGGACAGGTTTGGTGAAAAAAATCATTTAAAGCCGAATAATGTTAAAATAACCTATATTTATTGGATAGAAAGTGGAAAAAATATAATGGAATGGCTTTCACACACACACATGGAGAGTTAGTGGAATGGTTTAAATTTTAATTCCTTTCTCATGTTGGTGTCATGAATCTCTTTGAATTTCATTGTGATGTGATTTATGAGACATCTTTTCCATTTTCACTAGGAAGAACTCATTGGTGTGGTTCTTGCATTGATCACATTACTTTAATGAATTAAAATTTCCAATAATGTTAAATATTTATGATGTTAGGAATATATACATGTATCATTTTTTTTTGATATGTTACATTTCCTAGTAGTGCAAATTTTTAGGTGTGGGGGTGTGATCGCATAACCATTCAATATTCAATTACACCCTTACATCGTTGTTTTAAACTATTTTTGTAATGAATATTAAAAATATAATAATAAATTTTACTTCATGTTTTATTTAATGAATTAATTTTTATCACAGTTAAAAGGGTAAATTATACTTGTTTTGATATTTTCATTGAAGTTGGAGGTGATTTGGAGGCCCGGAGATCATCCAAAAGAAAAATGGGCCAAACTGCATGGCATGCCATGGACATCTCTCCACTATTTTGAACAGTACACAAAATCAGTGCATCCAAATGGGATGAAATTTTCTGGACCGGTCAAAAATTTTATAAACTACATTTCATCTCAAAGAACCCAATCCTGATTCGGATTCTAAAAGGCCCATACGAACTGATCTATCCAAAACACCGAATATGCACAAAGTCAAATGTGGTGTTCTGTAATATTTCAATATATTGGGATGTGATTGTCCAAATGATGCCAAAATTTTAGTGGTGATATTAAATACATGAGGATAAAACATTCCAGTTTTTTTACAAAGGAGATTCGACTGTCTAGTAGCCTAAAACCATCCTCTAAGTTATTTATCAAAATTTGGGTGCCCAAAACCACATCCCATTTTGGATATAAAAAGCAACCTTGGGAACCCCATTTGTAAGTTCGAACCAGAAGTGAAACTCTACCATTTTGAAGTCCTAGAGGAGTCTACTCCTCATTATTGAAGTTATAGAGGGCCATATCCTTGTAGGGGGGTCACGAATGAAGAAGGAGTTCCACTCGAGCTTCCACCTCGTCCCGATGTCGAGCTAAACGGTGGGCATTCGTTGTGAGGGAGCTACGCACATTTCAAGGGAGTTAAAATTCTAATTTTAGAAACTGTTTTGGAGTAATTTGGATGTTAGAACATTTCTTTCCATGTATCTTACATAATTTCATATTTTAATTCTTGTTTTGATGCATGCGGATGAGATGCTCTTAATTTCTAACTGATTGGTGTGTGGTTTTGAGTGCATGACTTGTGTTGTTATGATTGGGTAACACAAGAATCCTTTTCTTAACCACTTTCTTGAGATTTAAATCTACTTTGGAATCTCTTATTCCATGCATAAGTTCTGTACCTTGAAAATACGATTGTTATGTCAAGGATTGTTTCTTTAAGAAATGAAATAAAGGCTTAGGAATTAATCAGGATTCCAATTAATTTCAACCAAAGAATTTCTCAAAACATAAATAAATCTCCAAGAATGATGAAATTTAAAGTGTTTATTGAACTCAAAATGAACCCTTTTATCTTATATTTTTCAAAATCCATTTGGTTTCTCAACTTTTAAACTTTCAATTAAGTAATTTCATCCTAAAACTAGTTTCAAAACCACCCCCTATTTTAGTAATTTTTATTAAAAATGCATAATCTAAACCCACAAACGCTTCTTGAGAGATGACCTACGGTCTTCCCTAAACTATAAATCAACTTTAGAAACATAGTCAATTTGATGTGTTGCAACAGTGTGGTCAGCAGACGCAACGGGGTGAGGAATGTGTTACACCTCAGTTACAAAATTTTAAAGAATAGATGGTTGATCAGATTAAAAGTTTTGCATTTCAAGCTGAGCATACTGATAACACCATAAAATAGAGCAAAATTGATGCCTCTTTTTTTAAAGATAATGGATGCAGGATAGCACCTTTTGATGTTCATCGTAATATTGATTCTCTTCTAAATAGACACAACTATAACACGAATTAACGTTTTTTCAAATTAGTTGGAAAGGATACATTTTACTAGAAATGATCCTTTTAGATGGATAACCAAGACCAAAATGTAGTTATAACTCATCTGGACACTAGATCAGATGAATTTTCCCATGGCACAACTCTATATAAGAATATAAAAAATATATTGGTTCTTGTATTCAGAAAATTTTAATCTAGAATTGAACTAGGAAAAATTTGAGTTGGCACTCATAGAGAGTAACGGTAAACTGAATGAAGGAGATCCATTGAGGTACCATAAAACTCTTTATAATACTCATACTACGAACAAATATATCTAGGGTTTATAACATGTGGCTTTAAGGATTCATGATTTTTATGAGTCTTGGTTTGTGAGTCTTTTTCTAGGAGGAATATGGAGGGAAATCAAGAATAGAGTCTCTACTCATAAACCAAAAAATAATTATTACTTGTTGACTTTGGCTAAAAAAATAAAGAAATAATTATTGGGGGAAGTTGTAATGTAGCCTTCCAGTGAGAGGTTCGTGCACCCTCCTTTCCGTGATGGGTAGAGATAGGTTCTCCTAGATATACTTTACACTTATCTATTGTGTAAATAAATTTTAAAGGTGAGGATAGTCATTGACCTATCAGTGATGAACAATTGAAGGGGAATCAAAATCTCAAATTACAGGAGCAAAAATACTGATAAAAGAAGTGTTTTTGTTTTCATAATGTCTAGCCTTACACTCCCTTACACCGCTATCCTGATAAACATTTGTTTTTTATGGTTTTTGAAATTGCAGAGTCATACACTATTGGGGACACCATGGATAATATGTAACAGTACAAGAGTCTTATGATTTTATGGATCCTTCAGTACAAGAATTAGTGGAATTCAGAAGTTTTTGCACCCATAAGGCATATCTATTGACATTAGATGGTTTTTGGGGGGGAACCTATTGTGATACTTATCAACAATGGGGTCAGTCATAATTTTGTGACCAAAACTCTCACTAAAATGACTAGAGTATAAGTTTTCCTACCACACCATTTGGAATTAAATTGGGTGATGGAAGGAAAGACCTCTTATATGGAAAATGTAGTTTTGTCTAGGTAAACTTGGATCATTTCACTTTTATTATTGATGCCTTTATTTTTTATACTGGGGGGCTGATATAGTCTTGAGTATGTAATGGATTAAGACCTTTGGGTCCATTTTGACTAATTATCACCACAAAACTATGGAATTTGAGTGGAAAGTAAATTTGGTTAAATTATAAGGGACCAACAGTATATTGGAAACCTCAAATGGATTATGATAGTTAAAACTAAAATCCTCTACCTATTCAGATGGTTGGTTTTGGAAATATGAGCTTACAAATCACTTTGTCTCTTCAACATTGGATAAACAATTTGACAGACAGTAGGTAGACATACTAATTTTAGACTTTCGTTCCATGTTTGAATATCCACATGGGGTTCCTCCTAGCCGGATTACTGACCATGTGATCACCCTTTTTCATGGAGCCACTCTAATTAACATCCACCCATAAAAGTTGCAACACCAACTTAAGGATGATATTGAGGATCATGTGGAATCCATGCTTACTAAGGGGATAATAAAAATTTTCAATAGTACCTATGAAAGTACCATTATATTAGTTAAAAAATGATGGTGTTTGGCATTTATGTTTCAATTACTAGGATTTTAATAGTCTCACAGTTTTGGATAGGCTTCTGATACCTATGATTGATTAATTTTAGATGAAATACATGTGGCATTCCATTTTTCTAAATTGGATTTTAAATCTAGTTCCCATAAAATCTGAATGCAGTTGGAAGATGAGTGGAATACAGAATTCAAGATGCATGAGGGACATTATGAGTACCTTGTAATTACCTTCAGTTTAATGAATGTTCCTGCAATATTTCATTCCATAATGAACAGAATTTTCAGAACTATGTTACAAAAATTTATGTTAGTTTTTTTATGATATACTTGTTTATAGTGAGGATTGGACAGTGCATTTTCAACATCTTTCCATGGTATTTCAAACCTTTCATGCTCATTACCATCACACCAATAAGAAGAAATGTTTTTTTATCCAGTCATATATGGAGTCCTAAGGTAATATTGTTTCTATAGAATAAGTTTTAATGGACCAAAAGAAGGTTGAATGTGTCTAGAAATGGCCTCGGACACACAATGTTACTTGGTGCATGGTTTTTTGGGACTTACTGGTTATTACATAAAATTTATCCGAGACTATGGGAAAATAGCCAAACCCTTAACATAATTAACCACAACATGTAGTTTCCTCTGGACTACAATGGAGGTTGCAGCTTTTCACAAGATGAAAGCCTATCTAATTTACACAATGGTTTTGGACCTACCAAATTCTCAACATCCCTTCATTATTGAGTTTGATTCTTCTTATCATGGGGTTGGTGCAGTGTTAATGCAAGCTAATTGTCCAGTTTCATATTTCAATAAGGCATTTTATATGGTTACTCTTTTAAATTATTCTTATTAAAAGGAAATTATGGCTTTGGTTTTGGAAATTAACCATTGGAAAAAAATATTTTTTGGGAAAACATTTTGTGGTCTATGTTGATCAAAAATACCTCAAAAACATTCTAACTCAGCAGATTCTTTCTATCAACCAGTAATGTTGGAAAAAATTATTTGGACTTGATATAGAGGTAATTTATAAGCTTGGGAAAACTAATCAAGCATTAGATCGTTTATCTTCGTTATCCAAAAGGGAATTTTCGGCACCCACCAAACTGCAACTACTTCATTCAGCAGTTTCAAAACCATTTTGGTTGTTACTTGTTACGATTAAGAAATAAATTTTACAAGATTCATCACTTATGAAAATAGTTAAAGTTTTTTAGCATCAGGACCCTTCCTATCCTAAGATTTAGTTCTGTTGTGGTTTTTTTTATCGAAAAAAAATTGGTACTATCTAAACATTCAGTTTTACTTCCAAAATTCATGTATTATCATCATTATTCTATCATGGGAGGACATGCAGGTTTTTATAAGACTTACAATCATCTTGTGACTCGTTTATTTCTTATAGGTTTGGCTCATTTAGTTATAAATATTTTCACCAAATGTAATATTTTTCAATGGAAAAAATATCAATCCATGCCTTTGGCTGGGCTGTTGTGGACACTACTTGTACCTGCTTTGGTATGGGGTGAAATTTCAATGGATTTTATTTTAGGACTTACTAAGTCCCTTAGTTATGATTTCCATTTGGTGATTGTTGATCGATTATCCAAATACACCCACTTTGTGTGGTTACACCACCCATTTTTAACCAAGGTAGTGGCAGAGGCCTTTGTCAAGGAGGTTTTTTGGTTAAATGGGATACCCAACCCAATTTTAAGTGACTGAGATCCAATATTACTTGGTAATTTCTAGAAATAATTTTTCTAATTTCTGGGATCTACACTTTATTTGAGGTCCTCCTATCATCCACAAACTGATGGATAAATAGAATTTTTCAACTTAATTATACATATATATTTATGGTGTTTTTATTTAGCATGACCACTTTCTTGGGATCATTACATCACTTGGGAAAAAATTTGTTGCAAAAATACCTCTAATTCTTCTGCTAAAATGTCCCTATTTGAGTTATTTTATGATCGGCATCCTCCAACACCCTTATTCTATATGCGAGGGGGACTCAAGTGGATTTGGTGGAATCTAGTCTTCTTGATCAGGATGAAATGTGGGAAAACTTATAGAATAACCTTCAGTGGGCTCAGCAAGTCCTGAAAATATTTTCTAATCTCCACCACAAGGATGTACAGTTTGATGATGGGAATCTGGTTTTTGTTAAGATCTTTCCAAATATAGAGAATCTAAAATCTATGAAACTCAATCCTAAACTTTTTTCTCAGTGCTATGGGGATTTTCATGTATTGAAACTTTTAATCACTATTGGCTATAAAATTTATTGGTCTAAAACCTCTCGTTTTCATCCCATTTTCCATGTTTCTAAATTAAAATGTTCTAAAAGATATTTTCCAGAACCTACAGAAATTCTCATGGGTCTATCCAATGATATTGGTATACTGACTAAACTATAAAAAATACTTGATTCCAACCATGATTTTTCTGGTCCTTATAACCAATTTCTTGTTAAATGGAATGGGGTTTCTACTGAGGAATATATTTGGGAAGATTCCCAGTTTATTCTAAAATAGTTTCCTCAATGCCACCTTGAGGAAAAGGTGGAATCTAGAGAGGGTAGTATTATTAAGACATGACCCCCATTGTGCATACTTATAACATATGGAGTAGGGGGTGTTCTGGTTAGTTATGTTAGTTTTATTTTGATGTTATAAAATCAAACTTTGGGGATTGGAAAGGATATGCGTGTTATCCTAATATAGAGTTTCATTATGGGAACAGATGGTCTAGAGTAGAATTCTAAGTATATTTCTCCGTTCTTCAGAAAGAGTTATCCAAGGAGGAGAACTCTCTTTTCGTTCCCCTTACTCTGAGATCATTTTTTCCTTTTCTCTTGTAATGAAACTGTGAATAATAGTAGAACACCATTGTTTTTCCCCAAACATATTTTGTATATATTTTTGAAATCTTAGAACCTAACAACATATGCCAAATTTTTAACCATAATTAAATGAAAATAAGAATATATTAAAGATTGTGTGAATAATTAATTAATTTTATTCTTGAAAAATTCATTAACTAGGTTTTTCAACCATCAACATCAAAGAAATTTAATCTTGAATAGTGAATAGAATTTAAGTTTCCATTTTAATTTTATAAAAATGATTATAAAATACAATAATAACTCAAAGATATTTAAGATTATACAAAGTTAAAAGAAAAACATTAGCTAGACATTAAATCTAGGAAGAACATTTCATGAATAGAATTAATATTTCTCAAATATAAATAAAATTCAAGAAAAAACGCTAATGAATCTTCTATATCTCATTTTAATCAATACTAGAGGCATGAATCGAGCCATTTTTCCACCATCTATGTATTGAGATCAGTCTAGGTTCATCCCCTACTAGATATCTCAATCCTCTAGTCTTAATTTGAAATCCCCTTCCTCCCTATCAAAGTATAGATTTAGTGTGTATCTCTATTCTACCTTCATAAATGTGACTCTCACTATCTAGTTATATATGAATTTCCTGTAGATCTATTATCTATTTTATATATATATATATTATAATAATAACAAACTTATCATAAATATAAATCAAACTAGAATCCACTTTGTAAATTAACAACCTCACAAAAATCACCATTTTAGTAGTTTGATTGTACTACCAGTCTAGAATAACTGCAATTGCCTTCATCTTTGATTCATATTCAACTCATTAGTTGCATCAACTTATGGTCTTCAAAAATATTGTAAAATAAATGAACCAACCATGAGTGACAACTAATTAAGCTTGGATTTCATCTCTTAATGAACTTATGAGTAGAACCGACCAAGCTCAGTTTTAACCATCGAATAAAAAATTTAAATGATTCTATGTAAATAATCAACTCAGAAACAACTCTATCGAACAACATCAATAGCTCCATTACTCTTATCTGCATTTTTAGATATTAGATTAAATGAACCCAAATTAATTTCAAATACATAATAGATTTGTAGAATCTTATTGAGGAAGTAATTCAAGTTCCCTAATAGGAATCCCTACATGTTTATCTTTTATTGTCTTTAGATATAGATAGGATAGATCAAATATGAAGTGGATGATTAAATGACTTACATTATTCTAGCCTAACTTTAAAGTACCAGCATGAATCCCAAAAACAACCCTAGCCAAATTCATCCACTAAAAAATAAAACATAATTCTTAGTCAATATAACATTTTAAAATCCAAACATTATTTTCCAAAACATATTTTCAATTAACATTTAAATAAGATTTTAATTATTTGATCTATTTCTACTGATATTCAAAATATATTTTTAATTACACTAAAAACCAAAGTGCCCATTTGAAATTTTATCTAAAATATGCATGACTAATCAGCAAAATATATTTTTAATACCATCATAAACGCCTTAAAATCAATATAATGTTTCATTTAAAAATAATTTAGAGAAATTTTATACTTTCATTTAATATTTCATCTTAAGAATAGATTTTAAAATTCCCAAAAAATCAAGTTTTAATGCATAATAATTAAATATAAATATTATCACCATAACAGTCTAATTTCAATAAAAATATAATTCAAAATAGATGAAAAGGTATGTGGAAAACACATAAAATGGTTCCACATCATAATACTATATAGTGAAACACTACAGAAGCCTCATCCCATGGAAATGGTTGGAATACATCCAATGGGATGAAGTATAATTATCAACATGGATCTAAGAATTCTCATACTGCATAAGACCCCCACTTGAGAAAGAATCCAACCCTTTGGCTTCATGCATGGATTAAAGTTTCATGATTATCTAATTACAGCCTCTAAGTGTATTAATTTGATAATAAAGACTATGAGGGGTGGAAATTTTTCTATAATTATTAATATCATGAAAACCTTTGACACCATGAGATAGGATTTCCTGTTTAAATACTTAAAAAATCGGGTTCAATGATCTATTTATTTGGATAATTCAATATTATTTTCAATATGTTAGAAACTATATTCTAGTGAATAACTTCCCCAAAGGGTATTTTTCATGAACATAAGGAAAATTCAAGGGGACCCACTTTCAACTCTTTATTTCTTCACTGTTGAATAATATATCATTCATGTCGTTATAAGAAAGGTGAGTGATAGAATGATAAAATGCATTCAGGCTATTAGGGGCTTATTTTCTCCCTCCCACTTAATATATGTTGATGATATCATATTATTTTTAAAAGTGGGTAATAAAAATATATAAAATATTAGGGACACATTCATTTAGTAAAAAAAATTGGTTATAAAATAAATTGGAAGAAATATCAAATATTCTTTGGAAAATGGTTTATCTAAGTAATATTGTCTCGTATAATGAAACGATTAGGAGAGTAAAAAGTGAAGTTTCATTTATGTATTTAGGTGTATCAAAGATTTGGGTTTATAGAAAAGAATTTCATTTCACTGAATTTATTGAGAGAATTAATATACAACTATCATCTTGGAAGGGAGAATCATTTTCTATAGCTGGTATATATTTTTTAGAGATTGTATTTATAAAATTGAATATGGTCTTCTCTTTTATGTTAAATAAATAAAAATTGAATTTTATAAATAATATTATCACTCTAGTGGTACTTACATTTGATAATGATAGAGACTTGGTTGGGTGGGGATAATTTCCAATGAAAAGAAGAAGGAATCATACCATGGTCACCTTGCTTGTGCCCAAGTCCCCTCGTGCATGCCTCAGCCTCCTTACATGAAGCTATTTATCATTCCATGAAAATCCCCCCCCCCTTATTTCAAGCCTTTTTACACACGACACTCATTACCTAGCCTTCTTCATGTAAGAACCTTATGAGCCTGTAACCTACTAGGGTGCAGGGGGCAGTTACATCCTTAGGTTTATACCCTACTCTCCCTTTTCCTATAAATAGTCATCATGGTTACTATTTTAAGGGGGGAAATCAAGAAGACCCAAAATGTTAATTTTGGATATAATCCACTTCCATTTGTTCTCAAGCATCCATCCTCTCCTTTAGGTGGCTTTCTAAGTGAAAACCTTATGGAAAACTATGGGAACTTGGGGTAATTATGTCATGTGAAGGGTTAATCATTAAAAATTATGTGAAAGGACACTCACCCAAAATTACTTCAGAACTAGGGTGAAGGACCCCATGTCATTTTGAACACATCATACTAGGGAACCACACACCCAAGATATCCCATACCATCCAACTAGGGATACAACTTACACAGTCTATCTAACTAGAAATATATTTCACCCAAGCTATCCAACTAGAGAAACACTTCACCTAGACCACACAACTAGGGTGATATTTCACCTAGGCTATCCAACTAGGAAAAAAATCACCCAATTCATCCATCTTGGGTGATATTTCTCATAATCCATCCAACTAGGGAGACAATTCCCCCAATAAATCCAATGAGAGTGAGATTTCACCCAAGCTATCCAACTAGGGTGACATTTATCCATATCTATCTAACTAGGGTGACATTTCACACATACTATCCAACTAGGTTGACAATTTTCCTAGACCATAAAACTAGGTTTATATTTATTCTAGGCCATCCAACAAGGGATACACTTCACCAGGGCCATCCAAATAGGGTGCCACATTCCCTAGGTCCTATAATTTAGTACCACTTCACCCAAGTATGATGCTTATGTACTATTTTTCACTGGATACCCTCCTTGGAAACCTACCTACCTAGGCATATTTTACAGAATCTTGAGGTACATAAATGGATTATACACACCAGAATTCTCCACTTTGATCATAAATTACCTTGATAATTTCTCTTCCCAGATTTTCTTCCCTCATTGATAGGGCCTTTGGGGGGTTTACAATCATTTATTCCCTTAATAATGAGGTTCTCTATCATTATGATATCAGTGAAACCTATCTTGACTCAAGATGATCATCTTGGTTAACCCTTATCATTCATCTTTTTATCCCTAGTATCCAATCAGTCTCATTGACACACTCTATGATCCAAGGATGTATATGGTCTTCTCATCAAGTGTAAGACCCAAAACATCTTCACCAATCCATATTCCCTATGAGTCTATAATTCCTTTCCAATTTACCAATATATAGGTGGTGGATGTCCACATATGGGCCTCCTACTCAGTATAATCCCTAAAACATGCCTTCACCTGAGTCATATTATAGGTTGAATGAATTGGCTCTCCCATAAAGTTTAGGCCCCAACCCTTCCTCATCATTCCATATTCTCCATGAGTACAGTCTTGATTCCTCATCTAGTTACAAATAGATAGGAGGTATACATCCACATATGAGCCTCATACTCAGTCTAGTCCCCAAAACCTACCTTCAACCAAATAATCTTCTAGGTTGAACGAATTGGCCCTTTGGTTGCACCCAAATTTACCATATTGGTAAAAGCGGTCGTTGAAGTACAAGTAGGGATAGAATCCATAGGGACTGAAGAAGAAACCTTGAGACACACAAATTTCTTAATGGATTGGCTATGAAGTGTCCAACTTTGAGGTATATTTTAATTGTAGAACTAATGATATAATTTAAATAACAGAGAATAAAAATTATGTGAACAAAACAATTAATGATGATGGATTGATATTATGGTTTCTCTTGGGGTGGATTGGATAAATTTCTTTTCTTAAAAATTTTATGTCATTAATTGAAGACGTATCCAAACAACGAGATAATTCTCCCAAATCATTCACCAATTTAATCCCTAGACAATTCCAAGGTCAATCACCAATTAACTTTGAGGATCAATTTACTGAGCACTCAAAGGAAATATATCTTACTAGCACTCAAAATGTGTCATCATTAAGGTTGGCGAAGATGAAAAAGAATGTAACTCATCAAATGGAAATCCTAAAATAATGAAAAGATTTAAATATTAAGTACATGAAATAACATCTAATCCCTGATCTTAATACTCCCTTGGATCAAACCTTAAGTGGTTAGCCCTAAATTGATGCTATTATACCAATAGAAATGGGATGTAGACTTATGGGGGAGGAATTGAAGAAGAATAAAATTATTAAAAGAACGACCACTCCACCATTGTGTGATTGAATTCACAAGTGCTGGTGTGAATAAATTCACACCTTGATTAAACGGTATCAAAGTGTGAATAAAAATAAAAGAATAAGTGAAGAAGAAGAATAAATTTTATTAAAATACTAAACATGAAATAAATACTTACATGGGAAAACTTGACGATGAGATTACAAATTAAAAGCAGGAAATTACAATTGAAAGAAATACAATGGATGAAAGAAAAACTCAGATTGAAAGAAAAATATTAGATGATAATTCCATTCATCACCAGCTCTTTATATAGGTATATTAGGATCCTTATAGACACCCCAAACAATTAATTCACCCCCCAACAATTAAGAGAGTCAAAAGGATGGTGAAGAATAAAAAGGAAATTGACTTTACAAAGTTGACCACAAAACCATCCAGATTCATCTACCATTTTAAAGTGTGAATTTGTAATTGAAGAAGGAAGAATCATCAATGGTCGTAGAATAAAAATATCTTCTTAAATGTTTCCTATATCATCTTTCCAAATTTCAGGTAATTCGGTGTATCTATTCGAAATTTATGCCTGAAATGGTGGTAAGAATTTATGGGCATTCATATCGGTCCCACCATTTAAATGTAAACTTCGAATCCATAAATCTCCATGAAAAATTTGGAATTAGCTCTACACACAGTTGAATAAAATGATATCCATATTTTTATAATTTTACTTTAAAAATTTGAGCTTCATTGGGCTTGGTTTGTGGTCCCCACATTTGTTTGATGTGCCTTAGGCCCATTATGCCTTTTCCAGCAAATTTCTGCATTCAGGCGCAAAAATATCCATCTTCCCTTGGAATTCATCCATCGGACCAAAAATATAAAATTTTCCAAATAAAGTTATGAAACATATACCAAAATATCAAATAAAAATGATGAAAATTGTATTTTTCACAAGCAATTTATTCAGTGGTCCCAAATTGACACTTTAAGCATGAATTGCACAATGATAGAAAATGATGTTCAATTTCTAAATTGGACTAAAATTGATTTTTATTCACTTTGAAGAACATTAATATTAAGATATTTACAATGAATATTATCCACTTTTAGTGACTAATCACACCCCCCAACTTGAAGTTTTTTAGTCCTAGTCAAAATATATATGAAATTCGAATCCCCTTTTCTAAAAACATTTTAATACATATTGCTCACCCAAAGACCTCATACCAAAAAAATTATGAAACCCATCAAAATCATTTAAAACAAGCTAGGTTCATAAGAATATCCCAATCCCAAGCTTATTCCTTTGTTCAAATTCATCACCACATTTCATCCAATTTCAATTAAGCATGATAAAGTGTTGTGAATCACAAAAGATATGGGGCCTATTTTATTTTTCAAGGGGGGGAAATGGAAGCACTAGGTGGGAATCACATTAAACCTTAAGATGAGTATCCAAAAAAAATTGATTTTTTTTTGTTTTTTTTTAATTTTTTTTAACCACAATAGATATGAAAAGACTAACTCTCGGCAAGACAAGTATGGAGTCACGATCCCCTGTTTCGGACACCACACATATTTTCAATTCCATGCTCTAAAATAGAGATATAAAGCCTAACTCTAGGAAAGAAAACTATGGAGTCACGATCCCCAAGTGTCGGATGCCACACATTTGGAAAAAACATTTCTCTATGTGGTCATTATTTTTTTCATTTTTTGTTTTTTGTTTTTTTTTCATACTCAAATTAAACTAAAAGTGACCCCAGAACCCTATGCTATAATGAAAGGGACCCAAAAACTCAAATTTACACACATGATCCAGTAGATGTGCATTGTGTCATTTTTATTAAGAGGATGAAAATGTAAACTTTGAAAAATCACATCAGACAACCGTACTTTCCAAAAACTATGCTCATGAACTTAAACATGCATTAAAATCAGAATCAAGGCATCCAAATTTCTTGATATCCAATTTCAGAGTTTGTAGTGTGTGTTATCATGTTCTAGGTTAATGGAATTTTTCTTTCCATGCATGTTCTTATTTAAAAAAATCATTTTTTATTTAATCTCCCCCCAACATAGAATAACAATGTCCCCAGTGTTTAAAGAAAAACATAAAAGGGGGTATGGGAGTGGTGTTCAAAGAAGGAATTAAAAATGATAATCATGGAATTATTTCACCTGGTGGTTTATGATGAAAGCCCATGACACAGTCTCCCTTCAATCCTGGGTTTGTGTCTCAGCAGCTTGGACAGTTGTGACAGGATTTTCCTCACGACCTAAGACCTGTTCTTTTAATTTTATTTTATTTTATTTTTTTTAAACTAAATAAATTAAAATTAAAATAAAATAAACTGATGATAAATTGTCTTCTTTTCTAAATTTCTCGGTAATGTATTACTCAGAGATCACGCCACGTGACACGGATGAATATGGCACTCCCCTTTCATACCCATCCTTACTCATAAAAGAAGAACAGGTCAACATTCTATGGTAATTTTTTTAAAATGAAAAATAAATAAATAAATAAATATGATTCACTTTATTAGAGACATGAAAAACCATGGGTTTCCTCCCATGCAGCACTTAATTTAAATTAGTTAGCTTGACTTAGACCCCCCAACTTATCGAATTCCAACTTTAAAAAATTTTAGGACACCATTTTTCTCCACTTCTACAAGATTGATATTAATTATTTTTTTAAAATTTATGCCATGTGAAATACCATGTTCAATAATTAGTGTGAAAGTCCAAGGAATTTTGGTAATTGTTGATTGAGTTTCATCTATAGTCTTGCCTAAGACACCAAGGATCATTCCTACATTATTGATTTCATAAGATTGATGAATGACAACTGAAAGGTATTGTTTGTAATTTATAAATGGATAATTTAGTGGGGATGAAAGGTTCATAATTTTGAGGTTGGGTTGATTGAATTTTCCTAAAAAGGATTGGAAATTTTAAAAATAACATTCTTCTTTAAAAAAATTAGAAATAATCAGTTCATTTAGAAATTGTGAATCCTCCTAAATATTGTCCAGTTGAATTTCATGAATGGGTATAGACTCAATTTTTATGATCTCTCCTAGATGTTCAATGATTGGTGCTTCTGAAAAGTTATAATCAGGAAACTTAATCCATGATGTCAAACTTTCCTCTTTTAAATCCAAAAAATCAATTTCTTCCTGATTTAATGACCCTTCAAAAACTCCTCGATCCTCTCCTACTATCCCAAATCCTAAGTTTGGTTCTTCAATAAAGGCATGATGGGTTTTTTTGTTACAATATTCTTCAATAAATATTTATGAAGGGATGGTTTGAGTGGGAATGGGGTCCACACAAGTTTTAATGCTTTGTAGTTCTAGTCTCAAACTTGATACCTCTAAATTCATTTTTTCCATTTGTTCACATAATTTTTGAAGAATGCTTTCAGGATTATGATTGATAGATGTTTGGACATCATTTACTTCCTCAATATTTATCTTTTCAATAATTCTTGATAGGTATGGAAATTGATCTTTTAAATATTCATCACCACAAAGATCGTTCATGTTATCGGGTGTGGGGTATTCATTCAAAGGTTGATCAAAGTAATTAAAAAAGGATTGTGATTCCCAATGTGGATTTTCTAATTGATTCCATCCTGAATTTTTAAAGGGATGTTGTTGATTATACTCCATTGGATTTATTTGGAAATTTGGAATTGTGATTTTTGAAAATCAAAAAAAAAGATAAGGGAAAAGAGAAGGGAAACTGAGATGAGAAAAGAGAAATTGGGGTGAGAAAAGAATGCTAGTGTCTAAGATTATTTACTTGGGTCCCCGAAAACGGCGCCAAAATTTGGTTGCGCCCAAATTTACCCTACCGGTAAAAGTGGTCGTTGAAGTACAAGTAGAGATCGAATCCACAGGGGCCGAAGAAGAAACCTTGAGACACACAAATTTGTTAATGGATTGGATATGAAGTGGCCAAATTTGAGGTATATATTAATTATAGAACTATAGATATAATTTAAATAACAGAGAAGAAAAATTATGTGAACAAAACAATTATTGATGATGGGTTGATCTTAGGGTTTCTCTTGGGGTGGATTGGATAAAAAAAATTCTTAAAAATTTCATGTCATTAATTGAAGACGTATCCAAACAACGAGATAATTCTCCCAAATAATTCACCAATTTAATCCCTACACAATTCCAAGGCCAATCCCCAATTAACTTTGAGGATCAATTTACTGAGCACCCAAAGTAAATAGATCTTACTAGCACTCAAAATTTATCATCATTAAGGTTGGCAAAGATGAAAAAGAATGTAACTCATCAAATGGAAATCCTAAAATAATGAAAAGATTTAAATATTAAGTACATTAAATAACATCCAATACCTGACCTTGCTACTCCCTTGGATCAAAACTTAAGTGGTTAGCCCTCCATTGATGATATTCTACCAATTTAAGTGGGATGTACACTTATGGGGGTGGAATTGAAGAAGAAGAAAATTATTAAAAGAACGAACACTCCACCGTTATGTGAATGAATTCAAAAGTGCTTGTGTGAATAAATTTACACCTTGATTCAACGGTATCAAAGTGTGAAGAAAAAGAAAAGAATAAGTTAAGAAGAAGAATAAATTTTATTAAAATACTAAATTTGAAATAAAAACTTACAAGGAAAACTTGACGATGCTATTACAAATTGAAAGAAGGAAATTACAATTGAAAGAAATACAATGTATGAAAGAAAAACTCATATTGAATGAAAAATATTAGATGATAATTCTATTCACCACCAGCTCCTTATATAGGTATATTAGGAGCCTTAGAGACACCAAAAACAATCAATTCACCCCCCAAAAATTAAGAGAGTCAAAAGGAGGGTGAAGAATCAAAAGGAAATTGACGTTACAAAGTTGACCACAAAACCATCCAGATTATTCCACAGTTTTAAAATGTGAATTTTTAATTGAAGAAGGCCAAATAATCAATAGTCATAGAAGAAAAATATCTTCGTAAATGTGTCCTATATCATCTTCCCAAATTTCAGGTAATTTTGTGTATTTGTTCTAAATTTATGTGCGAAATGGTGGGAATAATTTATGGGCGTTCATATCGGTCCCACTATTTAAATGTAAACTTCGGATCCATAAATATCCATGAACATTTCGGAATTAGCTCTATCCACAGTTGAATAAAATGATCCCCATATTTTTATATTTCTACTGTAAAAATTTGGGCTTTATTGGGCTTGGTTTTTGGGCCCCACATTTGTTTGATGGGCCTTAGGCCCATTATGCCTTTTCCAGCAAATTTCTTCATTCAGGTGCAAAAATCTTCATCTTCCCTTAGGATTCATCCATCAGGCCTAGAATATAAAATGTTCCAAATAAAGTGATAAATCATATACCAAAGTATCAAATGAAAATGATGAACAATGTATTTTTCACAAGCAATTTATTGAGTGGTCCCAAATTGAAACTTTAAGCATGAATTGCACAATGATGGGAAATGATGTTCAATTTCTGAATTGGAATAAAATTGATGTTTATTCACTTTGAAACACATTAATATTAAGATATTTACAATGAATATTAGCCACTTTCAGTGACTAATCACCCTTCCATCAGGCATAAGCCCCAACCCTTCCTCGTCAGTTCATATTACTCATGATTCCAATCTTTCTTCCACTTCTAGTTACCAATATATATGATGTGGAAGTCCATATATGGGCCTCATAATAGGTGTAATACCCAAATATAACTTCTATTGTTTAGTTTCCAATGGACATGATGAACTAGAAAGATACACTCATGAATAAGTCTCACACTAACCATTTCCAGGCCCCTTTACCTAGTAGTCATAGCCAGATAAATTTAAGCTGCATATCATATAGTCCATTCTGCATGATGTTAAACTGCTAAAAATATTTCCGGGATACATGACCTTAAAAATAACTTCACTTGGTCATGGTTGTAGGAATTTAAAAGGTACCATCACAGTCCTTTTCACTTGAATTTAAAAGGTAAGACATGTCCAGTTAATAAGAATTAAACTATGTGGGTTTTGATTCACTTCATAAGGATATATAGGAACTCCCTATCATGGGAACGATCCCAACTCTACAACACCTACAACCTATCTAGATGATGATAAATCTCAGAGTTTATAGTTACATATATTTAAACCATCATATCAATATAAGAAGTTGTAAAACCTTTGATACATACAAAAGTTCACATCGATGCATGTTGATGATCAATTATTTACATGGAGGTAACTGATATGAATATAATTACTGAGAAGGATTTATGAACATTTCTTAAATCAATAAGAGGGTAATGATATAGGCATCAAGACCCCTCGAGTGATGGTACAACCTCATATCCACTCAACCAATGTGCAACTTATGTATCGTTGGTATGTAAAAATGACCATTTTCCTTCAGAAAGATGGTCTATACTGACTCAAAAATCATGGGTGTGGGGGTGTGTTAAAAACATAATGGAAAACCCAATGTGAAACTTTTACCCATGAAAGAGATAAATCAACCATGCACATTTGATTGTGATTCTTCATTAATGAGTTTATTATTTTTGGTTTATATCCTATTTAATAATACCCTTTAATAAAAATAAAATCATTGGATGCACTATTACACAACAAGATCCTAGTAAAATCTATCAGTGATTGTAGTAAACCTCAGGCCTCTACACACCAATAGTCAACACACTAGACATATGACTCTAACACCAATTGGTGAATTCACTAGTATGAGAGAAACTCCCCAATGGCTCTATCTTGACATTGGAGGTGGTTTGCAAGAGCTTTTAAGAGATGAATCCCCATTGAACTCCCTATCAAAAATAGCCCACATAGAAGCAGGTGGCCCCTATGGGCACATTCAAATGCTTTAGGAGACTTTCCCCAAATCATGAAAATACTCATATCCCTTAACATAGGAAGTTGGAGGATTTTATCAACATCCCCACTACTGTTAAAAAGTTTCCTAGGAAGGATTCCATTAGCCTTCATTATCACCAATGATGCACAACCTCAACCTCTCATGAATATGCTAATGAGTCCACTTTAGATATATCAACATAAATTGTCCAAACTAGGACACCCATAAGGATTTCTCATCGGGAGTGATTAACTGCTGAATCTTAGAAAGAAGTTCATATCCTTGTTCTTAATTATATCTACAAAGCCTATCAGTATATTCCAAAATCATCTCAGGAGTAGGATTATATCCTTATTCCCTATGGATTTAGGAAGCTTGTTGGTATATTCCAGTGGTGATTGAATATAAGTCCCATATTCCTACTCTCTTTTAAGAATATTTTTGGATTATCCCAATGAAAACATAAGAAAAATATCATATTCATTCTCCTATCCATGAATGTCATTGGTATATTCTAGAAACAATGAGAGAGTTGACTAAGAGATGTCCCACTCATCAGGGTCATTATCCATGTTGCACAACCCTAATTATGATCAAGGTTCCAAATCTAGTCGCCTAGTCATGAACATCTAGAATGAATTCCTTTAATTGGAAGTATTTAATTTGGAAGAAGGTCCACTACCCTATAGACATCGATATTCCTGAGGCTATTTGGAATATTTTGATAGTAATCCAAGAATATACCAACTTCTCATAAATATGAGGAGTTAACTATATTTTCAAGGTTCCTCCCTATAGTACTGTGATAGGTAACTTTGGAGGTACTCCCTAGGGTACCTTTCATAAAGGTACTCCTCATAGAATTATAAAGATTAGTTACGAAGGAAATCCTCATGATATCAATTGTGAAGTTACTCCCTATAGTATGAAGATCAACCGAAAAATAGGTCCTACCCATGGAAATATCAAGATCAGACAAGAAGGAACTCCCTATAATGTTAGATGTGGAGATCCTCCATATAGCATGAAGATAAACCAATAAGTAGGTCATCACATTTTCAACTCATCAACAACCAGTAACCATGAAGGTCCTCCACATAAAATCAATGATAATAACTCCAAAGGTCCTCCCTAGGGAATGTTTTGTATATTTTCTCACTATGAAAAAATAAAACATCTAGAATGTAGATCCCCTCCATGGAAATAAATATGAAATCAAACATAAAGGTCATCCCCATAGAACTCATTTTTAAGACCCTACTTGAAATAACATATATTATCAAAATAAAGGTCATACCCATGTTGAAGCTACTCTAGGTTTTCCCACATACCGAGAAACACTAGATAAATCAAGGATAACTACATTAGGCACCTCATATTCAATTGATAATGTCTCAAATCAATCAAAGGGTAGTCAAAAGAGATGATCAACATGTGTACCTCCCCTGGACCATTTATCCTTTGACACAACTAAAGAGATTCTAAATGATCCAACTCCTCTTTATAAAAAAATGTATAAATGACTACTATGATTGAATACCATTGAATAATCACATGTAGAGGATTGTTTTGTTGGGTTTTTTTAGGTGTGAAATGGGTTTCACTCATTGGGCTACCATTATCACTTTCCCCAGAAACTCCCAATGGTTACCCCATCTATAGCTAGGTATAGACCTTCTTTCTAAAGGCTGGTAGTCATCTAGGTTTTCTGGCCCAGTGACTCTTGGATACTCACATTGGTTGAGAGGATGGGTGATCATTCTCATCTCACCCTTTTTGGGGGAACTGTTTCCTACTCTAAGAGTCTCTTATAGATTTGAAATATGTTCATGTATCTCTTCCTAATCCTGACACGGCATCGATTACCCTAAAAAATGATTCACTAGTTACTTATCTCGTTCAACAAAGAAAGGGAGTCTTATTAATGAACTAAGGGGAGTATGGTCTCATTAGTGAATCCATATGTATGTATTTGAGGTTCTCTATCCATCTCCATAACGGTGAAGAACTGCTTTATGTGCTGAAGTTGTATGACCACATGCTTCAGAATGTGCTACCACACTAGTAGGCGGCTAATATTCTGAGGAGGGTATTGAGCCATTATGAGGTGTCCTACGTATCCTGGTTATTTCAAGAATCAGAATCCACATAGTTCTCTAATCATGTGAAGTTTAGCATAATTCAGAGGCATATTTGCGCGCACAGAGACACTAAATGTTTTATCTCTATACTCAGGGAGACTTCCTACATATCTTGGTTACGGAAATATTCAGATTCATCATAGTTCAATTACACCCTTAGGGCTATCCCTAAGGTATATTCCCTTATATGATGGGTGTCCATACCATGCCACTCATCTAGGCTTACATAATAGTATTTCCCTGGTGAATGGAGATTCCTGATGCCTAATGAGGTGTTCATTGCATCTTTCTAAGCTCATGTGAGCAATGTTTAGTGTGAGAAACTATGGGGAATATATAATTAGTCTCATGGAGAATATATATGGTACATGTATACTAGAAAAATTATGGGGTTTTGGTATAGAGTTCAGGCCTTGAGAAGGAGTCCTATATATCCTGAGTATGATAAGAATCAAAGTCATCATAGTTCAATTTATTTCTCAGTATGTTGATTGATGAGGTAGAGTAATCAACCCATGGGAATGATCGAGTCCCAGTGGTTGAAATATCATGTATATGAGGCTTACATCGAAGTGGATGTTTATTAGATCATGGGCCATAGAAAGGTGTCATTCGTATCATGATTGTGGAGGGAATCAGATTTTTTGTAGTTCATTTATCCCTTAACCTACTGATAGGCTAAGGTGGATGATTAAACTCAGATACATTATGACAGTCTTCAAGTTTTTTGGAATGCTAGGGGATTATACCAAGATGGTTACCCTATTGATCGGGGACATTCTATATAAATTTGGTAATTCGGACTTATGCACTAAGTTTTCCATTGTAACCCTAGGGTGTATAGTGCAGATGACATGATAATGAAAATCCCTAAGCCCATGTGAGCCATGCTCGTTTTGAGAAACAAGGGTTAGAAATTGATCGATTTCATCAAGGGAATTAGATACTAGGATCACCCTGGATAATCAATATGGAGGTCAAATGTAACACCCCGACCACAGACGCCTATTCATTTTGTTTTATTTTTATTAATTACTTGGTCCAACATCATTTTGATGAGGTTATTTTGGCCCTAGTTTTAAATTTTTCGAAGGTTGATGTTTTTGGCGGGTCTCGGGCCGGTGTGCGGTCCCCTCACCGCTAGCGGCGATCATGCGTTCGGTCCTGGAGACTGCACGGTTGAATGAGTATTATAATTATTCAAAAAAAATGAAATGGGACAAAGTTTTCTTTTGATTAACATTTAGTTAATATTAGTACTATTTTGTTGTTATTAATATTACCAGAATTATTATCTCTTTTTTTTACTAAAAATAATAATAGTATCGTTATTGAGAAAGAAACTTTTTTCTTTTCTAATTCTATTATTGATATTATTATTATTATTAATCAAAATAAAATGGATAATAAATAATAATTATTATTATTTGTTTTACTAATATTTATTAGTTTTATTATTAATATTAATATTATTATTATTATGTTTTATCATTATTATTATTATTTATTTGTTTATTTATTTTATTTATTTTCTTTAACCCTAAATCTACCCCCTCTTGTGTTTTTTTTTCTTCTGGGTCTTTGATGCACCGCCAACCCCCCTTATTCCTCTTCTTTCCCATGCACCTCGCCTCCTCCTTCTGGCCTCCCCTCCTCCCGGCCGTGCCGGCCTCTGCCTGCGCTGCAGCCTGCCTCGCGTCGCCATCCGTCCAAACTCGCTGCGTGTTGCGCGCTCGCCCGAGACCCCGCACTCTACCTCCCGTCGCACCAGCCTCCCTTGCTGCAGGACCTCGCCCCCCCCCCCCCCCCCCCTCGTTGGCTCTCCCTACTCAGCACCGTCAGAAAATGCCCCTACACAGCGTCCCAGCCCCGACTTCCCCTCTGCGCTCCGTTTTTTCGCCTTGAAACAGACCCTTGTTCTCCTTGAAACCTCACACCACCATCGCCAGCCACAATGGACCTCCTTCTTGCGAAACCAAGTCACGCCGCACCTTTACCTGGCCGCACCACACTCCACGTCGGACAGCCGTGATGCCCCCTTCCTTCCTAGCCGGATACCCTCACCCCCTTGCCTACCTCTCCTTCGAAGAACCAAGTCGGCACACCCTCCTATCCAGCAAGCAGCGCACGCTGCCCCGCACCCTCCCTCTCGTGCCACTCCCCTTAGCCACTTGCCACATATCTTTCTCGGCTAGAATTTCTGGTGCGGCTCCCTTCCGACACAAATCCATCTTGCTCGTCCAGCATTTCATACCCTTTCCATAGCATTCAGTTGAATTTGTTATTGTGCGATTGGAGAGCAGTTGAAGTTTCGCACAAAAATTTGGGGTTTAACACCCAAGGTATGGGCTTGGTGCATAATCTTTATCTGGAATTTTATTTTTCTTGTTTAGTCAATTCAGTATGTTATGTGATTAATCTGCTTTGTGCAAATATGGTTTTTCTTGATGTTTAATTATTTTTTTGAAGTGTTTAGTAACATGTTTATGTGATGATAGTGTTTAGTTCTTTGGAAACCCATGTTGAGCCTTTTGCAGTGTTTTATAAACCGTGTCGTTGGTTTATTAAAGTGTTCAAGGGTTGAAGTTGTGTTTTGGTGTGAAGTCATTGTGCATTTAGTTATAAAAGAATTTTTGAGTGAGTTCTTTATATTTTGAGTCTTGTGTCACATTTTTGTAATTTGTTTTATAAAATTTAAAGTGGTTTATTAAACGGTACAGATGATGTGAGTTGTGTTTTGAAAATGGGTCAAGGTGGCTCTTTTGCACTGTTTGTTCATTTGAATTGTTTCAAGTCTGTGTTTATGTTTTTTTTATTTATCATAGCGGTTACAGTGTGTTGACACGGTTTTTACACACTCATGTGATCGTCATCTTGTGCGTGTTTGTGCGCCTGTGCGAGGCATTGTCGCGTTGTCGCGTTCGAGCTGCGAGTTGAGGTAGGTTCCCTTTGCACTGCTTTTAAAATTTAAGTTACATTATTTCCTGCTATTTGTGCACAATAATTGTTCAAAATAAATATTTTATTAATTCTAAATAATTTGAGATAATATACGATAATTAATTTTTAATATAAGATAGTTAATCTTTAAATGATTATTTAGTGTAAAAAGATCCGTTTATTTTATACCGGACGCTTGAAATATGTTTTTGACGAGTGGACACCCAATAATGAAAGAATGTTCATTTGGATTTTAAACATAATTCACGGGATGTAAAATAGAATTTTTTTAATGAGAAGTGATTTTTTTTCAAGCGTGAACAAGTACTTTGGTTCTTTTGAGAATTTGTTTGGTTGGATCTTAATGTTTATTTGGAAAAATAAAATGGTTTGGTTTGGTTTGGTTTATAAAAATATTGTCAGCCTATGGAGTAGTGTTTTGGTGGTTCTTTAAATGGTTTTAAACTGGGTTTGGTCTTACAAAGAAGTTTTACTTTTCTTTGAGTAGTGATTGTAAAATGTATTTAATGCCCATTTGTCACTTGATGGAAAGCGATGAAAATGTTTTGATAAAAACCCTCTTAGGACGACTCTCTTGCCTTGGTTGTAATTGATTGTTCGGGAGGCTGCACTTAGAGGCTCCCAGGTACTTGAGTAGTTTAAAGGCAAGAGGTTGTTCCACGAAGTGGCTCGGGGTGATGCCTGTTGTGCTTTATATATATATATATATGTGTGTGTGTGTGTGTGTGTGTGTGTGTGTGTGTGTGTGTGTATGATTGGATGCTCGGTTGGCATTAGTTGGATCACCCCTTTTTCAAACACTTGAGACATGGGAATCTGGCATATTGAGAGAATATTCTAAGAATGATTGCTGCACTGGTAGGTTATGGTACTGACAAGTGGCCCATAGTAGGTGAATATATTGGGTTTATTACTATGGGATTTGACCTTGACCTGCCTGAGAGAGGATGGTCGAGCATATTGTGCGTTTTTATTTCATCGTGACATGTCGATAAGGATGATTTCTCATGTATTGATGTCTTCTGGTTTATTCTCGATCTCCTAGGTTCACCCATGTCTATTCGGCTTTTGTTGATTTTAGTAGTGATTATGATGCTCGTATGTATACCTACATTTCCCTTGATGTGTGTTTTACTTTGTACATTTCCGGTGTATTGTTTTCCTTGAAAAGTGGAAAATTGTTTTTGATTAGGTTTCTAAGAAATTATTTTTAAATGGAAGTGTTTAATCCTCTTTGTACAAATCTGAAAATATAAACATCACTTTCCCTTTTCATAAAATGTCATTGACACTAATGAATTGAACCCAAATTTGGAAATGGTTAACGGCAATGGTTCGTACTTTGTTTTTAAGTATAATATTTATAAAAAATACTTTTATAAATTGTAGTTCAAACTTGAAATGATGTTTCTTTAATTTTAAAGGTAGTGCATTGGGAATAGATATCGGGATAGCCTACTGAGTTTTAATACTCATGCCAATAGTGTTTTCTTGTTTTTAGTTCTGTTTCAGGTTCTAGCTTTAGTTGTTCGCCTTGAGAGACATTGGTTGTGGTATTAGAGAGTGACCCATGGGGTCACGTGGAGTTTTGGTCGTAGTCAGGTTAGTAGCGTTTTTGGTTGTTATTTATTTATTTTCTTTTGTTCTATTTATTTTCCGCTGCTTATTCTATTTTCTTTCGGGCCAAATCGTTCCCACCTGTTTAATTTTGATGCCCGCCACTAGTTGTCAGCCCGTGGGGATCGGGAACGCCCCTCGAGCCATGTCGCGGGCCGAATCGGGTGACCGATTCAGGGTCGACCTAGGTTGGTTCATGAAAAAATGGTATCAGAGGGGGCCCTTGTTATTTGGGGTGTTTGGTAGATGGAGATTAGGACTGTCGGGATTCGGGAGGTAAGTGTGGGAAGATCATCGCGAACTCTTTCTTGCATTGATTCTCGAGTTACCAGGGTAGTCTGGGATTTGAGTCTTCTGCTTTTATTTTGGATTAAGGAATGACAATGGAGGTGATCTAGTGTCACGTCGTGACCTCACATGGAGTAGTAACCCATGTGCAGTCTGAGTGCACGGTTTAAGTTCCACCTAGTTGTTGCTACTTACCTGGGCATGGCTTACTACCATGTCTCCAGGTTAAGTGCGACTGCTAGTTCCTCATTTCGGTGCTTCGTTGTGGATTGGGTTTTGTTTGGATCGGGTTGGTGTAAGTGTGCTTTTGGAAATGAACGTGGATCTTGAAATGAAAGTGTTTTATCTAAAATGGTTTTAAATTGGTAAAGTGGGTTTTTAAATTTATGGATCTTTGGTATGAAAGTTAATGTTTGTTTGGAGATGGTAAAGGGTGCCTTGGTGTGATCCTTGGTATTCTTTATGGAGGATCGTATGTGTGTGGGTATGAATGAAAAGTGCATGGGGGCACTTGTTTGTGGACGATGTGGATAGAAATGGATGGACACACATGTGATTATTCATGGGATGCCATGGGTGAGTTTTTGAAATATAAAGGTATTGGAAATTGATTTTTCTATGACAAATGGATTTATGACCAGTGAAAAATGGCTTTTGTTTTTGAAAAATTGTCTTGGGAATAAAGCAGTTTTGAAGTTTTAAATGAAAATGGTGATTTTGAAAAAGAGGATTTTGATTGTATTTATATTCGTTTAACTTCTAGGCCAGTTGTCTCGGCTTGGGGTGTTTATCTCGGTTGTGTTTTGGCTTGATTCCAGGTTTTGGTTTTGTGCCCTATGTGTTGTTCCGTATATGCCGCCTAGAAAAGTCTCCAAAAGTTTTTAATGATTCATGCCCAATTCCGGTTCCAATCAAGTGTTGCATGTTCATCGAGGTGATTGATTTCCGTTAGAGGCAGTTGTGTGGTTTGTGGAATTAGAGAGTGTCTTCGAGTTGTTGGTAACTCTCAAGGTTGTTCAAGTTCGTGCTACCTTGGGTTTGTTTGAGGGTCCAGTTTTGGACCAGTGATGGTTTGAGGTCTCATCATGGTTGGATTTTGGGTTGACGTGGTAGGTGTTGACGTCTGCATTCATCCAATCAATCATATCTAAGAATGTGAAGGCCTGTGTTGGCTGCTTTAAGGAGTCGACATCTGGAGCGCAAGTTCTTGGCAAATACAGCACCTTTCTTCATTTGTAGCGGTTCCCCATTTCGCGAGCGGGGTGTATGAGAGGAACCTACCTCTGAAGAAATCCCTTTTTTCGGTGTCAACTTCTGGTTCTTCAGGCTATTCTCTAATGTGTCATCGGTGTTGTCGGTTCGAGCATCCTAATCCATTTTGTCTCATTCCTGCGAAGTCCTGCTATTGTGTGACCATTCGGGTCAATAGGAAAGGTTCCGAAATAAGTTTAGTTCGAATAAGGAGTCCTGATCGGGGGATGCTCATGTCTGACTGTGAGGCATAAGATGCTTCTTCCATCAAATCCCCAGCCTCAGGTCTCAGGGTGAAGCTCGCACACAGTCATGGCGTCAGAGGCATGTGAGACCTTTTCTTGGTTCTTTATCTTTCGTCTTGGAATAGAGACATTCAGGGTTTCCTTGTACTTGTTTTCCCGCTATTGTAAGTTCATTTTTTTTGCGGTAATAGTGCGATGAACTCATTCTTTTGTGATCATAGTAGTTGTGTTCTTCTGAGTGTGACCTCTATAATTGTTTGTTTTTCTTAAAAAGGGTATTTGGCCTTGTGTGGGTTGGTCCTAACTTCATTAGTGATCAGTTGGAGATGTGAGTGTTGGGGTTTTTTTCCCTATGCCGAGAGTTCCGAGTTTTAGTGGAAGCGTTGTCTCGCTCGTACTAAGGGAGTTGGATGTGATGGGAGTTTTAAATTGGTTTGCAGAATTCTTAGTTCCAACTGTGTTGTTATAGGGAGTTCATTGTCTTGGTGCCCCGATATGTCGGGTGGCCTTGTAGTGGTATTCTGTTTAAGTCTCAGTGGTCCCGCTCAATGTAGGTGGAGAAGTCGTAGGTTCCTGTTGGGGGTTCCCTAGTTCTTATTTGTGGTGAAGGTGTTGTTTGAATAATGTAGAGATGTTAAGATGGTTTTTGGGACCCGGGTTTGTCAGGTTGCTCTGTAGTAGGTTTCTCGTTTAATTCTTGGTGGAGTTGTTCCGTTAGCGTTGAGAAGGTGGGATGAGTTTGGTTTGGGAGTTCCCGTGTTTCCCCCCTAGGGGGGGTTGTTCGAGTTTCAAGGGTTTCGGTATTAGTGAACTCTTTTGGTGGGGAGAACCCTCTCATGTTCTCCCCTCAATTTCGGGCAATGATTTTCCTTGAATTGGTCGAGTGTGATGTTTGTTGGTAATAGTTACTTTGAGGATCTCTTTTTCCTTTGGTTTTGTCTGGGCATGGGCTCTAGTTGTGTCAACTGTTGGCATGGTGACTATCTGGGGGCAGAAAGTGTCTGTGGTGGGGAGAATTGTCACACCCCGACCGCAAATGCCTATTCATTTTGTTTTATTTTTATTAATTACTTGGTCCAACGTCATTTTTATGAGGTTATTTGGGCCCTGGTTTTAAATTTTTCTAAGTTTGATGTTTTTGGCGGGTCTCGGGCCGGTGCGCGGTCCCCGTACCGCTAGCGGCGATCATGCGTTCGGTCCTGGAGACTGCGCAGTTGACCGAGTATTATAATTATTCAAAAAAAAATGAAATGGGACAAATTTTTCTTTTGATTAAAATTTAGTTAATATTAGTACTATTTTGTTGTTATTAATATTACCAGTATTATTATCTCTTTTTTTACTAAAAAAAATAATAGCATCGTTATTGAGAAAGAAACTTTTTTCTTTTCTAATTCTATTGTGGATATTATTATTATTATTATTATTATTATTATTAATCAAAATAAAATGGATAATAAATAATTATTATTATTATTTGTTTTACAAATATTTATTATTTTTATTATTAATATTAATATTATTATGTTTTATCATCATTATTATTATTTATTTGTTTATTTATTTTATTTATTTTCTTTAACACTAAATCTACCCCCTCTTGCGTTTTTTTTTCTTCTGGGTCTTTGATGTGCCGCCAACCCCCCTTATTCCTATTCTTTCACGTGCACCCCGCCTCCTCCTTCGGCCTCCCCTCCTCCCGGCCGTGCCGGCCTCCGCCTACGTTGCAGCCTGCCTCATGCCACCATCCTGCCAACCTCGCTGCGTGTTGCGCGCTTTCCCGAGACCCCGTACCCTGCCTCCTGTCGCACTAGCCTCCCTTGTTGCAAGACCTCACCCCCCCCCCATTGGCTCTCCCATTCAGCACCCCCAGAAAATGCCCCTGCACAGCACCCCAGCCTCGACTTCCCATCTGTGCTCCATTTTTCTACCTTGCACCAGACCCCCATTTTCCTTGCAACCTCACACCGCCATCGCCAGCTGCAATAGCCCTCCTCCTTGTGAAAACAAGTCACGCTGCACCTTTACCTGGCCGCACCACACTCTGCATCGGACAGTCGCGATGCCCCCTTCCTTCCCGGATGGATACCCTCACCCCCTTGCCTGCCTCTCCTTTGACGAACCATGTCAGCGCACCCTCCTGTCCAGCAAGCAGTGCACGCCGCCCCACACCCTCCCTCTCGCGCCACTCCCCTTAGCCTCTTGCCACATATCTTTCTCGGCTGGAATTTCTGGTGCGGCTCACTTCTGACACCAATCCATCTTGCTCGTCCAGCTATCCGCACCCTTGCCGCAGCATTCAGTTGAATTTGTTATTGTGCTATTGGCGAGCTGTTGAAGTTTCGCACAAAAATTTGGGGTTTCAACACCCAAGGTATGGGATTGGTGCATAATCTTTATCTGGCATTTTATTTTTCTTGTTTAGTCAATTCAGTATGTTATGTGATTATTCTCCTTTGTGCAAATATGGTTTTTATTGATGTTTAATTATGTTTTTGAAGTGTTTAGTAATGTGTTTATGTGATGCGAGTGTTTAGTTCTTTGGAAACCCATGTTGAGCCTTTTGTAGTGTTTTATAAATTGTGTCGTTGGTTTATTAAAATGTTCAAGGGTTGCAGTTGTGTTTTGGTGTGACGTCATTGTGAGCTTAGTTATAAAATAAGTTTTGAGTGAGTTCTTGATATTTCGAGTCTTGTGTCACATTTTTGTAATTTGTTTTATAAAATTTAAAGTGGTTTATTAAATGGTACAGATGATGTGAGTTGTGTTTTGAAAATGGGTCAAGGTGGCTCTTTTGCGCTGTTTGTTCGTTTGAATTGTTTCAAGTCTGTGTTTATGTTTTTTTATTTATCATTGCGGTTGCAGTGCGTTGACACGGTTTTTCCACGCTCATGCAATCGTCAGCTTGTGCGTGTTTGTGCACCTGTGCAGGGCATTGTCGCGTTGTCGTGTTCGAGCTGCGAGTTGAGGTAGGTTCCCCTTGCACTGCTTTTAAAATTTAAGTTACATTATTTCATGCTATTTTCACACAATAATTGTTCAAAATAAATATTTTATTAATTCTAAATAATTTGAAATAATATACGATAATTAATTTTTAATATAATATAGTTAATCTTTAAATGATTATTTAGCGTAAAAAGAGACGTTTATTTTATACATGATGCTTGAAATATTTTTTTGACGAGCAGACACCCAATAATGAAAGAATGACCATTTGGATTTTAGACATAATTCACGGGATGTAAAATAGAGTTTTGGTTTAATGAGAAGTGATTTCTTTTGAAGCATGAATATGTACTTTGGTTCTTTTGAGAAGTTGTCTGGTTGTCTCTTAAAGTTTATTTGGAAAAATAAAATGGTTTGGTTTGGTTTGGTTTATAAAAATATTGTCAGCCTGTGAAGTAGTGTTTCGGGGGTTCTTTAAATGGTTTTAAACTGGCTTTGGTCTTTTAAAGAAGTTTTAATTTTTTTTGAGTAGTGATTGTAAAATGTATTTAATGCCCGTTTGGAACTTGATGGAAAGCGATGAAAATGTTTTGATAAAAACCCTCTTAGGGAGACTCTCTTGCCTTGGTTACAATTGACTGTTCGGGAGGCCGCTCTTAGAGTCTCCTAGGCACTTGAGTAGTTTAAAGGCAAGAGGTTGTTCCACGGAGTAGCTCGGGGTGATGCATGTTGTGCTTTATATATATATGTATATGATTGGATGCTCAGTTGGCATCAGTTGTCTCACCCCTTTTTCAAACACTTGAGACATGGGAATCTAGCATATTGAGAGAATATTCTAAGAATGATTGCTGCACTGGTAGGTTATGGTACTGACCAGTGGCCCATAGTAGGTGGATATATTGGGTTTATTACTATGGTATTTACCCTCGACCTACCTGATAGAGGATGGTCGAGCGTATTGTTCATTTTGATTTCATCGTGACATGTCGATAAGGATTATTTCTCATGTATTGGTGTCTTCTGATTTATTCTCGATCTCCTAGGTTCACCCATGTCTATTCGGCTTTTGTTGATTTCAGTAGTGATTATGATGCTCGTATGTATACCAACATTTCCCTTGCTGTGTGTTTTACTTTGTATATTTCTTGTGTATTGTTTTCCTTGAAAAGTGGTAAATTGTTTTTTATTGGGTTTCTAAGAAATGAATTTTAAATGGAAGTGTTCAATCCTCTCTGTACAAATCTGAAAATATAAACATCACTTTCCTTTTTCTTAAAATGTCATTGACACTAGTGAATTGAACCCAAATTTGGAAATGGTTAAGGGAAATGGTTCTTACTTTGTTTTTAAGTTGAATATTTAGAAAAACATACTTTTATAAATTGTAGTTCAAACTTGAAATGATTTTTCTTTTATTTTAATGGTAGTGCATTGGGAATAGATATCGGGCTAGCCTACTGAGTTTTAATACTCACGCCTATAGTGTTTTCTTGTTTTTAGTTCTGTTGTAGGTTTCAGCTTCAGTTTTTCGCCTTGAGCGACATTGGTTGTGGTATTGGAGAGTGACCCACGGGGTCACGTGGAGTTTTGGTCATAGTCAGGTTAGTAGCGTTGTTGGTTGTTCTTTATTTATTTGCTTTTGTTCTATTTATTTTCCACTGCTTAGTCTATTTTCTTTTGGGCCAAATCATTCCCACCTGTTTAATTTTGATGCCCGACACTAGTTGTCAGCCCGTGGGGATCGGGAACGCCCCTCGGGCCATGTCGCGGGCCAACTCGGGTGACCGATTCAGGGTCGACCCGAGTTGGTTCGTGACATCAAACCTCAAAGAGAGGTGGCCTACGTATCCTGAATATGTAAAGAATCGAATTCATTATAGTTCCCTTTATATTGGGGCTTACACATTAATGTTTCACTTGTATTCAGGGATTACACACTGAGTATGGATAAAGGTACCCAATCTTGGGATTCCCTTGTGACTTGGACTGCCTGTATAGAGGGTGTCGCATGACCTCAATTGAATTATCTAGGGGAATTGCTAGACCTGGTTGGATTGTCCTAAAATTCATTGCATGACCTGTTTGGATACATATGGAGGGTGTCACAAGATTTAGTACAACATGGATCAGGGGATGTTGAATATCTTAGATAACATCCTTGTAGGACATCATGAGACTTAGTCGACATGTCTAGAGGGCCTCGTGGGTCTCCTCAAACTTTCCCAGAGGGTGTCACAAGACTGGGATGATATGCCCATATAAAACAGCAAGACTTTATAGACATGAGTAAACGATGTTATGTGAGTTAGGTGATATATCTTAGGTATGATACAAGGCTCAGGTGATAGACCCATAGGGTTTTTCAAGACCAATTTGGGGTGACCATGGGGGCCATATGACTTGTTTTGACATGTTTGGTAGATTTCATGTGTCCCAATATCATTCTGAAGGAATGTTGTGAGATCTAGGTGACATGTCCTACTATTGTCGTCTATCCTTTTATGACTCACATGAAGTGCATTAGGGCCAGTGAGAATGAATTTTGATTACATTTTCCACTTTCGATCTTGGTTCTATCCCTTGTATTGTGAATTCCTTAGGTTTGTTTAGAATCAGTTTATTTTAAGTCTTGCGTGATCTAGTGGGCCAGTAGAATGTTCTTCACATAGCCTACCAGTATCCATTTGTGTGATCTATTAACGATCATGTGAAGTACCTTATGTATGGAACATGATCATTCCATCCATTTTCAATTATATTACCTATTAGAATTATGGCAGTTTGTGTGATCATTCACTACTAGAAGTATTCTTCGATGCTTGGAAATTTTTCTCTCAAGAGTTTCCTTCACATAGTAGTCAGTGCATTTTTCATGTTGGGGTGGGGAATTTATAGTCATCACCACCTCGGATGATCTCTGATTTTTGTGGCATATCTGTTGTGGATCCAAGATGGATTCGACAAAGTGGTCCGGAACCATGCAATTTTGTGAGACTTTTTCATGGGTTATTCCAAGTGCATCTCCTGATTTTTAGCAGCTACTAGTCTCTTTCGTCAGCACCTCCTTTATCGAATTATTTTTGATTAATTAATAATTTATTGATCATGCAGTCATGTCAAAATACTTTTCATCTTATCCTATGGACATTCCCAAGGGCCTTTGTGAGATCCAAGGTTCCTATTAAAAGGAATTCGTAAGATGCTTGATGACTTGTCTGGGACTTTTTGTGAGACAAGTATGTTTTTTCTAGGGGTATCGTGAGACCACACTATGGACTTTCGTGGCATGTCACATGTGTTTTATGATCGTGAGTACCTTCCACCTCTTTTATTTACTTTATTTTATGTGACAATGTTTGGGAGTCATGAGATATTTCATAAGTAATATCAAGGAAAATTACTCTATTTTTTGGTTATGTGTCACATGAGAAATATGGTTCATATGGGGGTGTGCGATCATGTGATGGAAAAATACATCTATTTTTCCTTAGACTTCCAAAGGGGAAGCACAGAGTTTCCTAGACATACCAAAGGACCTTCGTGTGGCATGGATGACAAGACAAAGGGCTTTCATGAGATGAGGTGGACATGTCTTTGAGGTCTTACGGTGTCTTGCAGTTTCACTAGGGGTGCATCGCATATCCTCCAATGACCGTAAGAACCTATCACCCTCCCCACATTATACCATTTGTTTTATTTTACAATGGTTCAAGAGTTATGCAATTCATCAAGAGTAATTTCAATGAAATTTAATCAGTTTTCTGATGATGCCTTGCGTGACCAATATGGGTCATATGGGGTTGCACAAGCATGTTTATAAGAAAATATATCTATTTTTCCTTAGAGTGCCAAAGGGGAAGTGCTGAGTCACATAGACATACTAGAGGACCTCTATGCGGCACAACTAACAAGCCAAAGTAATTTCGTGAGATGAGTCAGACGTCTCGTCGAGGTCTTGTTGTGTCTTGTGGTTTTCTTAGGGGCACGACGCATGTCCTTCAGTGACTACGAGTACCTATATCCTACTCCCTTTTATCTTTTTTGTTTTATTTTATAATTTTTTGGGGTCTTGTGAGATTTCATGAGTATCATCGAGGAAATTTATCCTTTTGAATAATTCTATGGTGCCTAAGCTTCATGACCATTGGGGGTATCTTCCTTTGGATATTATTCCTCTTAATTATTGGGGGAATTTTAGATAGTTTTTTAGGAATTTTCTAATGAAAAATAGAGTATCTTGGGGTTCTCATTCGTTTTTCATCATGCGATTATTGGTTGTCTGGAGATCCTTTGTAAGGTCATGAAGGTTCAATGAAGGGGACTCTATGGGATTCACCATAGGTTATACGCTGTGGTGGAGTCTTTGTGTCACCTTGAAATGGTTACGCAATCACGAGTCCCTTAGAGTCCCATGAGATCTAAAATCCTCAATTACTTTTCTTTTTTGGGGAAGGTAATTCCCATATCCAGATATTCCTTCCTTTAAAAAAATTTTGATGCTCATTTGGTGGGCATGAACAAATTCCTTCCGACATCTGTAGGGAAAAGGACTTAGTTCTAAGGAAAACTAATTCTCACTTGAGTCTTTGGTGGTGTCACAAATCAGTGTATTGGGTGACATTTGTTCTACTAGGTTATGTTTGTTATTCCGCAAAATGTACTATATATAGGGGGTGGAGTAAAATTCATTCTTTCGGTCACCCCTTCTCCAAAGCGCTCTCATTTTCGCATCTGTTGAGTGCCTCTGTCGTGAGAGCATGCTGTAAACCTTGATCATGTGCCTTTTTATGAGCCTATGTCGTGATTCCATCTCATTAAAGCTTTTCAAAAAGACTTAAACTTTATCATATGCTTTTATGATCCAATTATGAATCATACTTCAATAATTTTTAGAACTTCAGTTGTGAGGGTTGCAGTTGTCTTGAGGAATTTGTGAGATCCACTTGCCCAATCAATCGATCGCTTGTGGCTCATGTGACCATGTTTAGGTAATGTGTTCTTGTGTCGCAAAAAAGTTCATGTGGTCTGCAAAATTCCTTGTGGGGGTTATGCACCCCATGAGTCCTCCAGAGGTCCTGCGATCTGTGAAATATTTATGCAGTTCGCGAATCTCTTATCGAGTCATGAAACATGTATGAAGTCACCAGAACCGTCATGCCTCTATATTTCTAACAAGATTCTATATGATCTCTTTGTATGACATGTTCCACTTACTTATTTTCATATGTATTTTGAATCTCTTCAAGGTTCCTCAGTTGTAACCAATAAAAGGGTTGTGATTTCCAAAAATTGTAATGTTGATCCCCATTATCAGTTCATACTGATAACAAAACCCTAAATAGGTTCCTTTCATCTGACATCCAGAATTATCCTTTATCTCATCGACTTTCTTTGTACAAGTTTGGTTTACTAGATGATGTTACCATTCCCCCACCATATTTTACTCTTTCGGTCCACTATGTGTTTGATTATCTTTAATATGTTCAAACAATGATTTTTGAGGATAGTCATCTGGTTACATCTCAATCCCAGGGTTTGTCTTATCTATTCGCTGACTCTCCTCTGGGTCTGAAAGGTTTTGAATTTTCCCAAAAACCTATTTCTCATATCTATTCAAGTATACTTTCCTATTCTTTGAATAATCTAGGCAACTGATGGTACTCAAAATGGGATCTCTGTCCCAGTAGTAATTTCTACGATGAGTGGGCATGGCCTTTCTGGGTTACACAAAGCTTCTTGGAGTTTATTTATGAATTATACAGGGTACACCTTTATGAAGCCATATGGATCTCTAAATCCAACATCTATCACCATCCCTACCTCCTTCATGAGATGATAATCCATTGGTACCCATATACCAACACATTTCACTTATCCCATGGTGATGTGGGAATCATCCTTTGGGACATCTATCAGTTGGGCGGGATTCTTCCCCTTGGAGAAATGTATGATGAATTCCTCCCTTCTGTGGATGTCTAGGATGATCCTCAATAGACCCCAATTTTGGAAATGGAGATGCTCATTATTATAAGGGAGAAATTAAATAAAGAGCTGAAAATGTGCTCGCTTATTTCTTTTAAGGGTTAGATCAATATTTTCATTTGTGATAGCGGAGTTAGACTAGCTGAAATTTTCCCCTGTGGGTGCCCCTCCTAGAAAGTATGTGATAGTGATGGATCATATTGGGCCATCTTAGAGGCTGGATATTATACCACATCGAGATATTGTGTGAAGTCTAAGATCTCTCCAAACCTGAGATTGAAATGTTATATCCATGTTCTTGAATGGGTTCCTCTTTCCGGCTGGGGACAAAGATTCAGAAATCTGTGTTAGCATGCTGGTGATGGTAGTGCAACTTGCAGAAGGGAGGCGCCTTAACTTCGCAGTACTAATCCTTGCATGCCTTTATCAAAGTTTGGGCCATATTCAACAAGGTTGTAATGACCCAAAGTTTAGTCAATAGAAATTCACTTATTATAATTATAGTATAATCATATGAAATCACACCATAAGGAACTAATAAGTACAATGTGACCTTTAAACATAATATTTTAACTTCTCTGATTTGAATTTTTAAAATCTGACAAACACGGTTGTGATCAGTAAGATGTTGGGAGCGCTATGAGACAAACCTAATTGTTGGTGAATAGTAACTGACCCTTATGAATAGTAATGTTACCCTTATGAATATTAATATGACCCTTATGAATATTAAACCATCCAAGTTAATAAGAAACCTTACTAATGAAAGTATAAATAAAATTTATTCATCTTATAAGTGACAATATGATATAATTATAGTGTTGAAATTTTTTGAGTCATGTATATTTAAGTACAATATTATGATTCATTTAATAATTTTAAAAAAAATATTTTCATAAAATATATTAATAAATAATTATTTTGATAAATTATTATTATATGATAATTTTAAGAAACCTTAATTAAATTTTCAAAGTGTTAGAAAAGCAGTTTTAATTTTAAAATTTGTATTTTTCAATTAAATTATGATTTTAATTAAAAATTAAATTTCAAATATTAATAAAATTATTATTATAAAATGGAATTCATTTTTTAATTCTACATATCAGAAAATGGTTGGGGTGAATTTTTGGGATTTTTCTGAAGTACTTGAATTTTTTGTGAATAGTAAAATACGGTAATTTGTTGTATATATACATTATATGTTAAATACACTATTTATTGAGTCATTGCTGATGTAATCACCTTGAATTAGAACTAAAATTAAAATATTACTCTTTTCTATCACAATAATCAATAATATTTCTTTTCTTGATCAAAATAATAAAATAATGAATAAAATACTAAGAAAACCCTCCTCTCATCCACTATAAAAACCACCCTTGCCCCCCTCTTCTCTTCACTCCTCTCAAGCCTTGTGCCTAGTAAAAATTCTGATAAAATACCTCCCAAATCTCCTCTCCCATTTGCATCATCCCTTGGTCTCTTCAGAAGACCAAATTCTATCCCTTAAAGAGGTTCTCTAGGAAGATATACTCAAGAGGTAAATTCCTCTTTTCATTCTTTTATTTTCTTTCAAGTTCCATTATTTTCTTTTTCTTTCCCTGCCTAATTTCATCCAAATGTTCTGATAACTCCATTACCCTACATGTAATAGAATTTTGTTATGATAATGGAATAATTCATCATCATCCCTCCTTTACCCTCCTTTTATATTAGAAATGAAAACACCATCTGAGATGTGTTAATTTATCACATTCAAGGATGAAGGGTTTTCAATTTCTATTATCGTCTTCAATTATGGTCATGAAACCATTTTTATGGTTAAAATAGACTATAATATATGTATTATGTCTAATTTAAGGTTCAGTAATATTTTTTACACATGATATTAATTTATAAAGAAAAATGTGTTTGATGTGATCAAAAAACCGCCAATTAACCAAAACAGTTATCATTAAAGTTTTATATAATGATTCATATTCTGTCAAAATAACCAAATGAATTTTATAACCAAGTAATCTAATATATTATCACTAATAACATATAACTCCAATTATTGACAACCATTCTAATCTTACATGTTTATCCTTACATGTATATAAGTAAACCAATCATGAAAACCAAGGAAACAAACAATAATATTGAACCTCTTAACCCATCAAAAAGTTCATGAACGAACATAATAATGTTATAATAAATAAATTACATAAATAAGAGGTTATAGAAATATTAATTAATGAATTTAATTTTGTTATCTATGACATTAAGATCAAGTGAAGGACACCATCGTACTTGAGGTAAGGGGTTCTACCCAAACCTCTTTTATTCATTCGGGTTCCTCTATCAAAATATTTACCCAAATAAAGTTTTATTTTATTTTTATTTACATCTTATAAATGATGTGTATATGCTTAAAAATCATGTATCAATATCCATTCATCATTATATTTTTTGTATATACATGTTTCTAAATGATTCCCTCTACAATACATCCTGATAATCAAACTCGTTTTAATGGAACTTCCTGAATTCTTAACCATTTCCAAGTATACTATGTAATCTGTTTTTAAGCTACCATTATTTTTATAAAATCACTCTTTTTATTATTAAAACCTTATTAGTTCACTTCTGGTTTTATATAAAATATTATACCCTTTTTTTAAGTGATCTTTGATATTTTCCTTAAACCGCACTAAAATGTTTTAATTCTAAAGATTCTTAAATACTCTTTTTTTCATATTATCACTTCTAATTGACATCACTTATCATGATACGTGCCTATTATATATTATTAACTTCCATGATTGATATAATTATTTTCCTTCATGTATAATTTTATGATATTCCCATTTGTTATGATTTATGACACGAATATGATACCCAATTCTTTTCCATGAGAAACCCTTGTGTTTATGTATGATTGATTGTGTATGATTATATATGTGGAAATAATATTCATAAACATGTTATGATGGGTTCACCTAGATATCTCTCCAATGTATTGGGTAATGCTGAATCTCATGAAATGTTATGTGCAACGGTCTTGGTGGTTAGCCTTGACTCGTACTACCATGTGCAACGGTCTTGATGGTTAACCTTGACTTGTGCTCCTCTATGTACAACAAGAATTGACTCATGATAAAGTAATTTTTTATGTTGTTTCCACATTAATATGAATCAATTTTTATATGATCCCATGGTTATATGTTATGATTCCATATGTTCTATGCCTTTTTATATCATTATGTCATGCCTTCTAACCCATCTGTTAAAGCTTTATTCTTATGTTTATTCCCTTACTGGACATTTTAGCACATCCCCTTGTTCATGTTATCCTCAAGTTATCCTATGAAGATTTATGATCATAATGTAATTTGAGGGATCATTATGAATACTAAATAAATAAATGTTATATTTAGTTATATGTGTTAAGTTTTATGTACCTAGTCTTTCAAGACACTAGACTTTACGATCCTTGTATTATAATATGTTGCTTTAATATGCTTAAAATCATGTAATGATATGTGTAAAGGGATAGGGTATCTATAGTTGGTATCATAGGATGGTCTAGTTATTTTTTGAGATTAGGAATAGATCAATTTAGTAAGAACCTTTGGGATGAGACTAAGTATAAGAAAACTTCCCTAAATTTTGGTATGTATAGAGTAATTGGTTTATCAAGAAAATAAATCTCTTCCTGGATACGAACAAGAGGAGGTGGCTCTAGTATAGATGTATCAAGGGGTAAAACCCAAAGAAACACTTCGAGCTAGACTTGAATGGGAACTGGTTCACGACAATGTTCCTTGATTCACTCCTGGTTTGACACTCTTGGGGTATAAGCTTCGGTAAATTCATAATCTTAGTATGATCCATTATTAAGGGAACAAAAAGAAAATACCATAAGAATAAATGTGAGGAAACAGATCAGGGGTAACCTAGATTGAAACCTAGAGAATCATAAGTTAGGATATACTTTTCCTTTAAGAGTTTATCCTTTTATGTTTAAACTTTCTTTTTTATGATTAATATCAAAGTATTCAATCCACCTAATTGTACTTTATTTTTCTTAGCTAATGGATGGAAATATAAGAACATGTGCCAACAATAAATGTGATAATAAATTCGATGATTTCCCTAATGATATTCCAAATATGATGGGACCGGGTGCTCAAAACATCATGATAGTACTTTCTCACTTGGCTCAAGTTATGAATAATAACTTGAATCATGTGGAATTCCCTCCTCCTCCAAGGAAAGATCAAGTTGGTGTTGAATCATTCATGCATTAAAGTCCTCCCATGTTTAGTGGATCTTTCGATCCCCTCCTCATGGAGTAGTGGATTAACTCCATTGAAAAGATATTTTATGTCCTATAGTGCTTAGAATAAGAGAAAGTTGTGTCGGATGCCTATCATTTTGATGGTGAAGATGATCAGTGGTGGAAACTAATCAAGAATATGAATTCCCAAGAGGAAATTGATTCCATGGATTGGTAGGAATTCAAGAAACAAAATTCAATAATATTTTCCCCAAACCCTTCATCTCAATATGAAAAGAGAGTTCCTAAAACTTAAGCATAAGGAAGATGATACCATCGGGACATATGAATCAAACTTCAGAAGGCTTTCAAGATACACCTTTATCTTTGTCATGAACACTAAAATCAATGTAGATCACTTCTTTATAAGACTAAAGCCGAGTCTATGAAAATCATTGGCGATTCGTGACTTCGACAGTTATGAGGAGATTTTATGTTCTTCCCTAAGGTTGAAATGGAGATCGGAGACTCTCAATGGTATCGTGGTCCCAATGATAAAAAAGCAGAAAATGGAGTCTAATATGGGTGGTTCATCAAATAAATCACATTATGGAAAGAAGATTGAACATCCTACATGTCAAAATTTTGGGAAGAAGAATCCTGGGAACTGTTTGAAGGGAATCATAAATTACTTAAAATTTTGAATAATGGGACATGTTGCTAAGAACTACCAGAGGTATATCAATAATCCCACTAATGTGGAAGAATAAATGAAGGTTAAGATCAATTCTCAACTTGTATTGTTGTGTTACAACTGCAAGGAGCATGGGAATTATACAAATAATTACCATAAACCAAGGGTTTTTGGAGGAAATCAACAACAACCTCCAAGGAAACAAGGAAGGGCTTATGCTACCACTACTATTGAGGTAGATCCAGAAAATTATGTTGTGATAGGCACACTAGTTATTCATTCAATAATATAAAACATACTATTTGATTATGGTTTTATTCATTCTTTCATATCTTGCAAGTTTAGTAGAACTATTCAAATGCCACCTCAAAATTTGGAAGTTGACTTATCTATGAGAATAGAATATGGGGAAATTACTGCATCCAAAGTATATAACTCCTTATTGGTTAACATTTTTGGATTGAACCTCCCATAAAATCTCGTCATACTTTAGTGGAGTTCAATGTTATCTTGGGCATGGATTGGCTATCTTTATACAAATCCAACATCAACTATTGGGAAATGGATATCACTCTTAACATCCCGAAGCATCATCCAATTATTTAGAAGTTTAAGGAGGAATATGTATATCATTTAGAGTCATTGTATCACTTGTGGATATTAATGCCTTATGAGAATGCATGTCTAGCTCAAATGATTGAGACAAAGGAGATGATACTTTTCAAAGATATGCCTATCATGAGGGATTACACTGATGTATTCCATAAACAATTGTTTGTTCTTCCTCCTGATCGAGAGTTTGTGTTATCAATTGAACTTATTCTTGGATCTCTTCATATATCAAAGACACCTTATAGAATGGTCACTCTAGAGCAGGAAGAGCTGAAGAATCCACTATAGGAGAATCAGTAGAATGGTTTTATATGCCCGAGTGCTTCACCATGGGGTTCACCAATCCTTTTTATCATGAAGAAGGAAGGATCAGTGCGCCTCTACATTGATTATCATGATCTCAATAAAATCACAATAAAGAACAAGTATCTCCTTCCACGTATAGATGACTTGTTCAATCATCTTCGTGAGACCAGTTATTTATCTAAGGTGGACCTTCAGTCAGGATATCACCAATTAAAGGTGGGGAAGGAATATATTACCAAGAATACCTTTTGAATGAGGTATGGACACTATGATTTCATAATGATTCCCTTCAGACTCACTAATGCTTAGGAAATATTCCAAGATTTAATTAATAGATTCTTTAGAGATTACCTCGAAAAATTTCTGGTAGTCTTTATCAATGATATTCTGATATACTCTAAGAGAAAGTAGGAACATGAGGAGCATTTTAATACATTGTTGATGAATTTTCATAGGGATAAACTTTTTACAAAGTGTAGTAAATTTGAGTTCAAGATGGAGGAAGTATCATTCTTGGGGAATGTTATCTCTAGAAAAGGGATATCTATGGACCCTTCTAAGAAAAAGGAAATTGAATAGTGGCCCAAGACAACATTTGTAATAGATATCCATATATTTATGGGTCTATACAGGTATTATCAATGATTCTTGAAGAACTTTTCATGATATCCAGACCCGATGAAAAAGCTGACACAGAAGGGGTGAAGTTTTTCTAGAATCAAAAATGTGATCAAAGCTTTAAGGAGCTCAAAAAGAGGCTTATCACTACACCAGTACTCACACTCCCAACAAGTGGAGAACTCTTTGTTGTATAAAGATATGCTTCAAATAAAGTATTAGGTTCTATGATGATGAAAAATGATAAATTTGTAGACTATGCCTCAAGAAAGTTGAAAATCCATGAGAAAAACTATCCCACTCATGATCTAGAGTTGGCGGTTGTGATCTTTGCGTTGAAAATATGGTGGCATTATCTCTATGGGGAGAAGTGTGAGATATATACTGATCACAAGAGTCTCAAATATACATTTACATAGAAAGAGATTAATATGCACCAACAAATATAGTTAGAGTTCATCAAGGATTATGACTCCTCAATCCACTACCATCCTGGTAAGGCAAATAAGGTGACGGATGCTCTAAGTATAAAGGATCATGTATCTTTATCAATGATGAGAATTCAAAAGGATCCAATCTTATTAGATTTACAGAGGATGGACATGATAATAATTAATAGAGGAACATCATCAATCCTTTCTCAAATGATTGCTCAACCATCCCTCATTAATAAAATAAAGGATGCTCAAAGAAATGATGTGGAAATTCAGAAAAGGGTGGAAGCTATTAGAAATGGTAAATCCTCTAATTTTAAGATTAATGAGGAAAGAGTTGTAATATTTGGGTCATGATTATGTATTCCATCCAATCTATAGATAAATAAGGATCTTTTTAATTATTCACATAGATCAACCTTATCTATTCACCTAGGGAACACAAATATGTATTGAGATCTCTGAGAAAAATTTTAGTGGGACAATATAAAGAACGAGATTACGAAATATACATCAAAGTTCCTAGTATTCCAAAAAGTGAAGGTAGAAATATATAAGTTTAAGGGGATGATGAAACCACTACCCATACCAATAAGGAAGTGGGAGAACATCACCATGTACTTTTTCACTGGACTTCTAAGGACATCTAGAGGAAACAATGCTATATGGGTCATTGTGGATCGTCTAACAAAGACAATTCACTTTATTGAAATTCAATAGGACTTCTCACTGGATAAAATTGCATGGATATATATCAAAGAGGTAGTAAGTATACATGGGGTACCATTATCTATTGTATCTTATGGATATTTGAGACTCACCTCGAAGTTCTGGAAAAATCTCCAACATGCTCTAAGCATTGAACTAAACTTTAGTACGGCCTACCATCCTCAAACTGATGGCCAATATGAGTGAGATATTCAGACACAGGAATACATGTTGATAGGATGTTCTATGTAATTTAATGGAGGATGGGGCCAACATATTCCACTAGTTGAATTCTCCCATAATAATAGTTTCCACTCAAGTATCTGAATGGCACCATATAAATACCTTTATGGGAAAAGGTGTAGAACAACAGTATGTTGGGATGAAGTCGATGAGCATAAGCTGATAGAACCTGAAATTGTCGAAGAAATGGTGGAGAAGGTGAAAACCATTCATCAGAACATCAAGCCAACCCAATGTCGACAAAAGATATATGGAGACAATCATCAATGATACCTTGAGTTTAAAGTTAGATACATGGTATTCCTCTACATATCTCCATGGAAGAAGGTCATGAGATTTGGGAAGAAAGGAAAGATAAGTCCCAGGTACATCATCTCCTTTGAGATTCTTGATCGTGTTGGAGTTGTGGCCTATCGACTAGATCTTCCACCCAACATTTCTAAAGTACATAATTTCTTCCATGTATCCCTATTAAGGAAGTATAAACCAGATCCTTCACATGTATTTTCTTCAGAGGAGGTATAATTGGAGAATGATCTTTCTTACAAGGAGCATCCAGTAAAGATATTAAATCTTATAGATAAAGTTTTATGCAATAAGACTACTCACCCGGTCAAAGTACTATGGCAGAACCATAAGTATGAAGTGGTAACATGGGAACTCAAGGAGGAAATAAAGGAAAAGTACCCACACCTATTTATGTCTTAGAATGTAAAATAAAATTTTGAGGGAGAAATTTCATAAGGGAGAAAGAATGTAACGACCCAAAGTTTAATGAATGGAAATTACCTTCTTATAATTACATTATAATCACATAAAAATCACAAAATAATGAACTACTAAGTACTATGTGACCATTAAACATAATATTTTCTCTTCTATGATTTTAATTTCAAAAATCTCACATACACAGTTGCGATTAATAAGATGTTTGGAGTCTAATAAGACAAATCTAATTTTTGGTGAATAGTCACTAACCATTATAAAAAGTAATGTTACCCTTATGAATAGTAATAGGACCCTTATGAATAGTAAACTATCTAAGTGAATAAGTAACCTAACCAATGAAAGTATAAATAAAATTTAACCATCTTATAAGTGACCAAACGATATAATTATAGTGTTGGTATTTTTGGAGTCATGTATATTTAATTATAATTTTATAATTAATTTAATAATTTAAATGATTATTTTATAAAATTTATTCATAAATAAGTATTTTTATGACTTATAATTATATGATAATTTTAAGAGGCCTTAATTAATTTTTCAATGTGTTATAAAAGCAGTTTTAATTTAAAAAAATTTATTTTTCAAGTAAATTATGATTTTAATTTAAAATTAAATTTTACATATTTAGAAAATTATTTTCATAAAATGGAATTTATTTTTTAATTATACACATCAAAAAATTGTTTGGGTGAATTTTAGGGATTTACCTGAAATAATTTAATTTTTGGTGAATAATAAAATACGGTAATTTGTTGTATATACACATTATATGTTAAGTAAAATATTTATTGAGTCATGGTTGTTGTAAGAACCTTGGTTTCGAAATAACATGCACATATTACTGTTTTTTTGTCACAAGAATCAATACTATTTCTTATCTTGAGCAAAATAATTAAATAATGAATAAAATATTGAGAAACCCCTCTTCTCCTCCACTATAAAAACCACCCTCACCCCCATCTTCTCTTCACTCCTCTCAAGCCTTGTGCCTAGTCCAAATTCAATTAAAATACATCCCTAATCCCATATCCCTCATCCATTATCCCTTGGTCTCTTAAAAAAAACAATCTTATCCCTTAAAGAGGTTCTCAAGGAAGATATTCTCAAGAGGTAAATTCCTCTTTTCATTATTTTATTTTCTTTTAAGTTCCATTATTTTCTTTTTATTTCCTTACCTCCTTTCATAAAAATGTAATGATAAATCCATTAACTTAAATGTACTAGAATTTTTTTATAATAATGGAATAATTAATCACCATCCCTTTTTCCCCTCCTGTTATACTAGAAATGAAAACACCATTCAACATGTGTTAATTTATCACATTCAAGGATGAAGGGTTTTCAATTTCTATTACCGTCCTCAATTATGGTCATGAAACCATTTTTATGGTTGAAACAGACTATAATATAAGTATTATGTCCAATTTAAGGTTATATAATCTTTTGTACACATTATATTAATTTATAAAGAAAAATGTGTTCGATGTGATCAAAAGAATGTCAATTAACCAAAATAGTTATCATTAAAGTTTTATATAATGATTCATCTTCACTAAAAATAACCAAATGAATTTTATAACTGATTAATATACTATATTATCACTAATAACATATAACTCCAATTCTATACAACCATTATCATCTTACATGTTTATCCTTACATGTATATAAGTAAACCAATCATGAAAACCAGTGAAACAAACAATGAAATTGAACCTCTTAACCCATCAAAAAGGTCATGAATAAACTTAATAAGGTTATAATAAATTAATTAAATATATAATAGGTTTTTTACATATTAATTAATGGATTAAATTTTTTTATCCATGACATTAATATCAAGATAAGGACACCATCATACTTGAGGTAAGGGATTCTACCCGAACCTCCTTTATTCTTTTGGGTTGATCTATCATTATTTTTACCCTAATGAAGTTATATTTTATTTTTATGTAAATATTATAAATGATTTTTATATGCTCCAAAATCATGTATCAATATCCATTCATCATTCTATTTCAGGGATATATATTTTTTTAAATAATTCCCTCCTCAATGCTTCTAGATAAGCAAACTCGTTTTAAGGGAACTTCCCGAATTCTTACTCATTTTCAAGTATAGTATATAATATGTTTTTAAGACAAAATTATTTTTATAAAATCACCCTTTTGATTATTAAAACCTTATTATTTCACTTCTATTTTTATATAAAATATTATTTCCATTTCTATTTTATGTGATCTTTGATATTTTTCTTAAACCGCACTAAAATGTTTTAATTCTAATGTTTCTTAAATGATCTTTTTTTAATATTATCACTTAAAATTGACATAAATTATCATGATATATTCCTATTATACCTTATTAATGTATATGAATGATATAATTCCTTTCATTCATGGAAAATTTTATGATATTCCCATTTGTTATGCTTTATGACATGAATATGATACCCAATTCGTTTCCACAGGTAACCCTTATGTTTATGTATGATTGATTATGTATGATTCTTTATGTGGAAATAATATTCATGAACATGTTATGATGGGTGATCCAAGATAGTGCTCCAATTCATTGGGTAAATTTGAGTCTCATGAGAGGTTATGTGCAACGGTCTTGGCGGTTAGCCTTGACTCGTGTTACCATGCACAACAGTCTTGGTGGTTAACCTTGACTTGTGATCCTTTATGTGAAATGAGCCTTGAATCATGATAAATTCATGTTTTATGATGCTACCAAATTACTATAAATCTATGTTTATATGATACCATGTGTATATGTTATGATTCCATATGTTCCATGCCTTTTTATATCATTATGTCATTCCTTCTAACCCATATGTTAAAGCTTTATTCTTATGTTTATTCCCTTACTGGGATTTTTAGCTCATACCTTTGTTCATGTTATCCCCAGGTTATCCTATGAAGATGTATGAGAACAATGGAAGGTAGGGGATCTTTATGAAAACTAAATAAAGAAATGTTATATTTAGTTCCATGTTTTATATTGTATGTACCTAGTCTTCCAAGACACTAGACTTTACAATCCTTGGCTTGTAATATGATACTTTAGTATGATTAAAATCATGTAATGATATATGTAAAAGGATAGGGTCTCTATAGTTGGTATCAGAGGATGGTCTAGTTATTTTTGTATATTAGGAATATATAACTTTAGTAAGAACCTTTGGGATGAGACTAAGTATAAGAAAAGAATCTCTAAATTTTGGTAAGAATAGAGTAAGTGGTTTATCAAGAAAATAAATCTCTGTTTGGATACAAACAAGTGGAGGTGGCTCTGGTACAGATTTTCCTAGGGATGAAACCCAAAAATACTACTTTGAACTAGACTCAAATGGAAACTAGTGCACGATAATGGGCCTTGTTTCACTCCTATTTTGACACTCTCAAGGGATATGCTTTGGTAAATTCATAAGCTTAGTATAAACCATTATTAAGGGAACAAAAAGAAAAGCCCATAAGAATAAATGTTTAGAAATAGATCATGGGTAACCTATATTCAAACCTAGTGAATCAAAAGTTAGGATATACTTTTCATTTAAGAGTTTATCCTTTTATGTTTAAATTTTCTTTTTTTATTATTAATAGATAAGTATTAAATCCCCCTAATTGTAATTTATGTTTCTTAAATAATAGAAGGAAATAGAATAACATGTGATAACAATTAATGTGATAGACAATGTGATGATTTCCCTAATGATATTACAAATATGATGGGAACGGGTGCTCAAAACTTCGTGAAAATACTTTCTCAACTACATCAAGTTATGAATAATAACTTGAATCATGTGGAAAACCCTCCTTCTCTAATGAAATATCAAGTTGTTGTTGAATACTTCATGTGTAAAAGGCATCCCATGTTTAGTGGATCTTCCGATCTAATCCTCATGGAACAGTGGAATAACTCTATTGAAAAGATATTCTTTGTCCTCTAGTGATCAAAATAAGATAAAGTTATGATGGTTGTCTATCATTTTGATGGGAAAGCTGATAAATGGTGGAAACTAATCAAGAATGTGAATTCCCAAGAGGAAATTGATTCAATGGATTGGGAGGAATTCCAGAAAAAAATTCAATAAATATTTTCCCCAAACCCTTTATCTCAATATGGAAAGAGAGTTCCTCAGACTTAAGAAGAAGGAAGATGAGTCCATCGGGGCTTATGAAAAAACTTCACAAGGCTTGCAAGATATGCCTATGTCTTTGTCATGAACACCAAAATTAAGGTGGGTTTCTTATTTATCATACTAAATATGAGTCTACAAAAATCATTGGCGATTTTTGACTTTGAAGGTTATGAGGAGATTGTCCATTGTCCCTCAAGGTTGAAATGGAGATCGAAGACTCTTAATGGTCTCATGGGCCCAGTGAAAAAAAGTGTAAAGTGGATTATAATATGGGTGGTTAGACAAATAAATCCCTTGATGGAAAGAAGATCAAAGATCTTATGTATCAAAGTTGTGGGAATAAGCATCCTAGGAATAGTCTAAAGGTAATAAGGAATTACTTAAAATGTGGAAGAATGGGACATCATACTAAGAAGAGTCAAAGGTATATAAATAATCCCACTAATGTTCAAAAAGAAATGAAGGTTTAGATCACCGATCAGCCTATAGTTTAGTGTTACTACTATAAGTAACATGGGAATCATGTGAAAAATTTACCTAAGCCAAGGGTTGTTGGAGGAAATCAACAACAACCTCCAAGGAAACAAGGAAGGTCTTATACTATCACTACTACTAAAGTGGAACCAGACAATGATGTGGTGATAGGTATGCTAGTTATTCATTCAAGAATAGAAAACAAACTATTTGATTATGGATCTACGCATTCTTTTATATTTTTCAAGTTTAGTACAACTATTCAAACACCACCTCAAAATTCGGAGGTTGAGTTATCTATGAGAATAGAAAATGGGGAAATTACTACATCCAAAGTATATAACTCATCCCTAGTTATCATTTATAGACTGAACCTCCCAGAAAATCTCTTCATACTTCCTTTAGTGGAGATTGATGTTATCTTGGGCATGGATTGGATATCTTTATACAAAGACAACATCAACTGTAGGGAAAGGGATATCACTCTTCACATTCTGAATCATCCTCCAATTATTTACAAGTGTAAGGAGGAAGATGAAACTCCTCTAGAATCATTCTCTCAAGTGTGGATATTAATTACTTATGAGCGAGCATGTCTAGCTCAAATGAGTGAGACAAAGGAGATGATACTTCTCGAAGATATGCCCATCGTGAGGGATTACACTAATGTATTCCATGAATAATTTTCGGGTCTTCCTCCTGATCGATAGTTTGAGTTCTCAATTGAACTTATTCTTGGGTCTATATATATATTAAATACACCTTATAGAATGGCCACCATAGAGCTGGAAGAGCTGGAGAAATAGTTACATGAGAATCTGGAGAAGGGTTTTATACGCCCGAGTGCTTCACCATGGGGTCCTCCAGTCCTCTTCATCAAGAATAAGGATGTATCAATGAACCTATGCATTGATTATCATGAGCTTGATAAAATAATTATAAAGAAAAAGTATCCCCTACCATGGATTGATGAATTGTTCGATCAGCTTTGTGGGTAAAATTATTTCTCTAAAGTGGACCTTCGTTTAGGATGTCACCAATTAAAGGTGAGGAAGGAAGATATTCCCAAGACTTCCTTTCGAATGAGGAATGGACATTATGAGTTTATAGTGATTCCCTTTGGACTTACTAATTCTCCATAAATATTAATAGATTTAATGAATAGAGTCTTTATAGATTACCTCAAAAAATTTGTGGTAGTCTTTATCGATGATATTCTGATATACTCCAACAGAAAGGAAGAACATGAGGAGCATTTTATTATTATGCTGATGACTTTTCAGAGGGATAAAATTTTTCTAAAGTATAGTAAATGTGAGTTTTTGATAGAGGAATTATCATTCTTGGGGAATTTTATCACCAGAAAATAGAAATCTATGGACCCTTCCAAGACAAAGGCAATTGAAGAGTGGCCTAAGCCAACATCGGTAATAGATATCCACAACTTTCTGGGTCTATCTAGGTATTATTAATGATTTTTGAAGAAATTTTCATTATTTTGAAACCAAATTAAAAAGTTTACATGGAAGAGGGTGAAGTTTTTATCGACTTAAGAGTGTGAGGAAAGCTTTAAGGAGATCAAAATGAGGCTTATCAGTGTACTAGTACTCACACTCCCAACAAGTGGAGAACTCTTTGTAGTGTAAAACGATTCTTCAAAGAATGTTTTAGGTTGTGTGATGATGAAAAATGATAAATTGATATCCTATGCCTCAAGGAAGTTGAAAATCCATGAGAAAAACTATCCCACAAATGATATGGAGTTGGCGACTATGATCTTTGCATTGAAAGTCTGGCGGCATTATCTCTATGGGGAGAAGTGTGAGATATATACAAATCACAAGAGTCTCAAATATAATATTCACATAGAAAGAGATTAATATGAACCAGTGAATATGTTTATATCTCATTAAGTATTATGACTGCTCAATCCACTATTATCCTGGTCAGGCAAATAAGGTGGTGGATGCTCTAAGTAGAAATGATCCTACATATTTATCAATGATGAGAATTGAAAAGGATCCAATCTTCTTAGATTTTTAGAGGATATACATGGGAATAATTAAGAGAGTAAAATCATCAATCCTTTATCAAATGATTGCTCAACCATACCTCATGGGAAAAATAAAGGATGCTCAAAGAAATGATGTGGAAATTTAGAAAAGGGTGGAAGCTATTATAAGGGGGAAATAATTTGAGATTAAGATTAATGAGGAAGGAGTTGTAAAATTTGGGTCACAATTATGTGTACCATACAATCCAGAGATAAAGAAGGATCTTTTGAATGACACACATAGCTCCACCTTCTCTATTCACCCAGGGAGCACAAAGATGTATCGAGATCTCTAAGAGAACTTCTGGTGGGACAATATGAAGAATAATTTGATGAATATACATCAAAGTTCCTTGTATGTCAACAAGTTAAGGCTGAAAGACAAAATTATAATGGTATGATGTAGCCACTACCTATACCAACATGGAAGTTGTAGAACATCACCATGGACTTTGTCACTGGACTTCCAAGGACATCCAGAGGAAAGAATTCTATATGGGTAATTATGGATCGTCTTAAAAATACATCTCACTTTATCACAATTCGAGACGACTTATTATTAGATAGACTTACACATATATATATCAAAGAGGTGGTAAAGATACATGGGGTACCACTATCTATTGTATCTGATAGATATCTGAGATTCACCTCGATGTTTTGGAAAAGTCTCCAATATGCTCTAAGCACTGAACTGAACTTCAGTATGGACTATCATCCTTCAAATAATGTCTAATCTGAGTGAACTATTTAAAAAATGGAAGACATATTGAGAGAGTGTTCTATAGACTTAAAATATTGATGGGACCAACATCCTCTACTGGTTGAATTCTCCAATAATAATAGTTTCCACTCTAGCATCTGAATGGAACCATATGAATCCCTTTATGGGAAAAGTTGTAGAACACTGGCATGTTGGGATGAAGTTGGTGAGTGTAAGCTATTAGGACCTAAAATGGTTAAATAAATGGTGCATTATTTGAAAAACATTCATCATCACATCAAGGCTGCCCAAAGTCGACAAAAGAGCCATGTAGACAATCGTTGAAGAGACCTTGAGTTTAAAGTTGGAGACATGGTATTCCTCCACATATCTTTATGGAAGAAGGTTGTGAAATTGGGGAAGAAATGAAAGCTAAGTCCTAGGTACATTGGCCCCTTTGAAATTCGTGTTTGTGTTGGAGTTATGAACTATCGACTAGAACTTCAACCTACCATGTCTAAAGTACATGATGTCTTCCATGTATCTCTCTTAAGGAAGTACATACCAAATCCTTCACATGTACTATCTTCAAAGGTGGTATATTTGGAGAATGATCTTTCTTACAAGGATCATCCAGGGAAGATCTTGGATCATAGAGATAAAGTTCTACAAAACAAGACTACTCACCTGGTCAAAGTACTATGGAGGAACAATAAGTACGAAGTGGCAACATGGAAATTCGAAGAGGCAACAAAGGAAAAGTACCCACACATGTTCACAGCTTAGAATGTAAAATGAAATTTCAAGGGAGAAATTTCATAAGGGGGAAATAATGTTAAGACCCAAAGTTTAATCAATGGAAATTACATTCTTATAATTATAGTATAATCACATGAAATCAATATATAATGATATAATAAGTACAATGTGACCTTTAAACGTAATATTTTTACTTTTGTGATTTAAATTTTGAAAATCTGACATACACGACTGTGATCAATAAGATGTTTTGAGTCCGATAAGACAAACTTAATTTTTTTTTGAATACTAACTGGACCTTATGAATAGTAATGTTAACCTTATGAATAGTAATACAACCCTTATGAATATTAAATCGTCCAAGTGAATAATTAACCTTACCAATAAAGTATAAATAAAATTTATACATCTTATAAGTGACAATACGATATAATTATAGTGTTGGTATTTTTGTGAGTCTTGTATATTTAATTACAATTTTATGATTAATTTAATAATTTAAAATAAAATTTATGTTAATAAAATTTATTCATAAATAATTATTTTGATGACTTATGATTATATGATAATTTTAAGATACCTTAATTAATTTTTCAAAGTGTTAGAAAAGCAGTTTTAATTTTAAAATTTGTATTTTTATAGAAAATTATGATTTTAATTAAAAATTAAATTTCATATATTTAAAAAATTATTTTCATAAAATTGAATTCATTTTTGAATTATAATAATGAAAAAATGGTTGGGGTGAAAATTTGGGATTTTTCTGAAATACTTGAATTTTTGGTGAATAGGACAATGTTGTAATTGTTGTATATATACATTATATGTTAAATACACTATTTATTGAGTCATGGATGATGTAATAACCTTGGTTTCAAACTCACATTCACATATTAATTTTTTTGGTCACAATGATCAATATTATTACTCATCTTGAGTAAAATAATAAAATATTGAATAAAATATTGAGAAAACCCTCCTCGCCTCCACTATAAAAACCACCCTCACCCCCCTCCTATTCTCTTCACTCATCTCAAGCCTTGTTCCTAGTCCAAATTATAATCAAATACCTCCCTAACACCCTATCCCATATCCATAATCCCTTGGTCTCTTCAAAATACCAAATCCTATCCCTTAAAGAGGTTATCAAAGAAGATATACTCAATAGGAAAATTCCTCTTTTCATTCTTTTATTTTCTTTCAAGCTCCATTATTTTCTTTTTCCTTTCTCACCTAATTTCATCCAAATGTTATGATAACACCAATACATTAAATTTACTAGAATTTTGTTATGATAATGGAATAATTCATCATCATCCCTCCTTTCCCCTCCTTTTATAGTAGAATTGAAAACACCATCTGAGATGTGTTAATTTATCACATTCAAGGACCAAAGGGTTTTCAATTTTTATTACCGTATTTAATTATGGTTGTGAAACCATTTTTATGGTTGAACCAGACTATGATATATTTATTATATCTAATATAAGGTTCTGTAATATTTTTTACACATGATATTAATTTATAAATCAAAATGTGTTCGATGTGATCAAAAACCCACCAATTAACCAAAATAGTTATCATTAATGTTTTATATAATGATTCATCTTCACTAAAAATAAATAAATGAGATTTATAACCAATTAATATAATTTATGAAAACTAATAATATATAACTCCAATTCTGGAAAACCATTCTCATCTTACATGTTTATCCTTACATGTATATAAGTAAACCAATCATGAAAACCAATGAAACAAACAATGAAATCGAACCTCTAAACCCATAAAAAAGGTCATGAATGAACTTAATAAGGTTATAATAAATAAATTACATAAATAAGAGGTTCTGTAAATATTAATCAATGAATTTAATTTGGTTACACATGACATTAAGATCAAGTGAAGGACACCATCAGACTTGAGGTAAGAGATTCTACCCGAACCTCCTTTATTCCATCGGGTTGCTCTATCATTATTTTTACCCAAATGAAGTTATATTTTATTTTTATGCACATATTATAAATGATTTTTATATTATCCAAAATTATTTATCAATATACATTCATCATTCTCTTTCAGGGATATATATGTTTTTAAATTATTCCCTCCTCAATACTTCTCGATAAGCAAACTCGTTTTAAGGGAACTTCCCGAATTCTTACCCATTTCCAAGTACACTATATAATATATTTTTAATCCATAATTATTTTTATAAAAGAAATATTTTGATTATTAAAACCTTCTTAGTTCACTTCTATTTTTATATAAAATATTATGTCCTTTTCTTTTTTAAGAGATCATTGATATTTTCATTAAATTGCACTAAAATGTTTGAATTATAAAGTTTCTTAAATGATTTTCTTCATATTATCACTTAAATTTAAATCACTTATCATTATATATGCATATTATACCTTATTAATTTCCATGAATTATCTAGTTCATTTCCGTCATGTATACTTTTATGATATGCCCATTTGTTATGCTTTATGACATGAATATGATACCCAATTATTTTCCATAGGTAACCCTTATGTTTATGTATGATTGATTATGTATGATTTTTTATATGGAAAGCATATTCCTGAACATGTTATCATGGGTGAACCTAGATAGTGCTACAATTCATTGGGTAAAGTTGAGTCTCATGAGACATTATGTGCAACGGTCTTGGCGGATAGCCTTGACTCATGCTACCATGTGCAATAGTTTGGTGGTTAACCTTGACTTGTGCTCCTCTATGTGAAAAGAGCCTTGAATCATACTAAATTCATGTTTTATGTTTCTACCAAATTACTATGAATCCATGTTTATATGATCCCATGTTTATATGTTATTATTCCATATGTTCCATGCCTTTTTATATCATTATGTCATTCCTTTTAACCCATCTGTTAAAGCTTAATTCTTATGTTTATTCCCTTACTGGGATTTTTATCTCATACCTTTGTTCATGTTATCCCCAAGTTATCCTATTAAGATGTATGATAAAAATGGAAGTTAGAGGCTCTTTATGAAGACAAAATAATGAAATGTTATATTTAGTTCCATGTTTTAAGTTTTATGTACCTAGTCTTCCAAGACACTTGACTTTACAATCCTTGGCTTGTAATATCATGCTTTACTTTGATTAAAATCATGTAATGATATATGTAAAAGTATAGGGTTACTATAAAGGTATGACCCCTTGTAGGGTCATTGGTCCTCTCCAATTCATGTTTGGGTGGATAGGAGAACACTTCCATTGTTATGAGTATTACACTACTTCCAGGATCCCGGATGCCATATCCTATCCTAATTACTAAACATCTCAGGGGGTTGAGGCTATGTCCCTAATTCCTACTAAGGTTAAGGGAACACTATTCCATCTTGAAAAATTTGAATTTTATACTTTTTGTGCCCTGGGTGGTCTAATTATTGGCGATGTCATCAGTTATCTTGATGAAAGACCTCACATAATATCCCTTAAATATGGTGTTCTCATATCCAAGGCAGAAGAGCTGGTTATCTCTGAGTTATAAACACCATATCGATTCGCTCGACAGTTTAGATGTATTCAAGGTTTCTTCCCTCTTCCTTTGGTTGGTGTTTAAGGGGAACTAAATCCTGGGGTTATCCACCAATTTTGGAGGATGCTGACATGTGACGACATTGAGGCTGAGATTATGATTCCACCTGATGGAGCTTCTTCCTTCCTTCCTTACCCAAGATTATTCCCATGCATGGGTAATAGATTATCCCAATGAAGTGTTAGGCAAACTATTTCATCATGTGGATGGGCCTTTTTCATCGCCAACTCCTTTATATGTGGAGTTAATGGAATTGATTGAAGACTTAGGTGAGGAATCAAGGAAGAGACCTTATTCATATGATGACCACTCTAGTGGTGAAATAGATTTTGTTGAGTAAATTAACCCTTTAATATAGGTTATGGATGATGTGACATTTGATAGAAGAGAACATGAGGAATCCTCTCCTTTTTTGGCATTGATACGACTAGCTGGTTATCCTTATGTCGTTTCTACCCTATTGGTTGTAGAGGCTCAATCACATTGTAGATTGATCAGGGAATGGATTCACACCTTTATTACTAAGATCCCCTTAGAAAAATTATGCAACAAAGGAAAACGTCTTCACCATTTATTTTATGACTTAGGGGATGATGGCTTCGACTAGTATCCTTTATATGAAATCATGCAAAAAATCATCTTGACCCAAAGAAACTTTGTCATAGTTGAAAGGGATTTGTACAATAATGTGAATGAGGCTTCCCTTTCTAAGTAAATTAGGGAGAGGGTAGAGGTATTAGACTAGGTTTTCCAATTGTTATCTGAACTGAAAGCTCATATATATGATTGGAACATGAAGATATGAATATATGAGGATAAGATTTATCATCTTAGGTATAACCATTCTACATCATCATCCTCATTGGATATTTCTTAGAGGAGGGTTGAAGGGTTGACTACTCGGGTTAAAGTTCTCCATCCTAGGGAAGAAGCAGAAGAAGTGTGGAGAGCAGCACTTCAACGCTAAATTGATGCCCCTCTTCAGACACATACAGATATTTCTAGTGTATCTAACCATCTTTTACCATAACTCAAATTTTTTATTGCACTTCATCCCCCCTTTTTTATGAAGCCTCAGAGAGGCTCCAAAATGTAGATATTCCTCCCTCTTTTTCATACTATGAATGGATGAATTTTCTGAATTCTTTAAAATTTTATTTAGATTTCTTCCTTTCATGATGTGTATGATGTCTGGTTGCTCTGACATTATGATAATCACCAATGATACCCATCCATTGCATAAAATCAAGAAAACCTAAATGTCTGGATCTGGATATTTTGTTCACAATAAACTATTTTTTTAGAAGTTCTTGTGAATTCCCACCAACATGAGATTCTTTACTAACGATCTATTCCAATTATCTTGAGATCACCATATTTTAAAAAGGATAAATGGGTAGAATATATGTCCCAGAGGGAGATTAATCCATTATTTTTTGAAACTAATATGCTTGGTGAGCATAGATTGAAAAGGCCATATTAAGAGCCTTGTGAGCTCTTACAGACTGAATTGCTATTGTGCTTTAGTTTATGGTCTTTTAGATTTTACCTTCTATAAATTTAACTTAAGGTCTTTTAGATTAGAGATAGTATTTCTTTAGTTAAGTTATTTTATCTCGGACCTAATATTGTTTTAGTTTATGGTCTTTTATCTTGGATCTATTATTGCTTTAGTTTAAGGTCTTTTAGCTCAGACCTGATATTGTTTTAGTTTAAGGTCTTTTAGCTCGGACCTAATATCACTTTAGTTTAGGGTATTTCATCTTGGACATTATATTTATTTATTTTAGGGACTTTTAACTCATACCTTCTATTACTTTAGTTTAAGGTCTTTTATCTTGTACCTTCTATTTCTTTAGTTTAAGGTCTTTTAGCTTGGACATTCTATTCCTTTAGTTTAAGATCATTTAGCACAGACCTAATATTGCTTTAGTTTAAGTTATTTTAGTTCATACCTAATATTGGTTTAGTTTAAGTTCTTTTAGCTCATACATTCTATTGTTTTAGTTTAAGGTCTTTTATGTCGGACCTAAAATTTATTTAGCTTAAGGCCTTTTAGCTCAGACCTAATATCTCTTTAGTTTATGTTCATTTAGCTTGGACCTGATATTTCTTTATTTTAAGGTATTTTAGCTTAGATCTTCTATTTCTTTAGTTTAAGTTCTTTTATATTGAGCCTTGTATTGATTTAGTTTAATGTCTTTTAGCTTAGACCTAATATCACTTTAGTTTAGGGTCTTTTATCTCAAACCTAATATTGTTTTATTTTAAGTCTTTTTAACTCAGACCTTCTATTTATTTATTTTAAGGTCTTTTATCTCAGACCTAATATCACTTTAGTTTAGGGTATTTTAGCTTGGACCTAATACTGCTTTATTTTAAGGTATTTTATCTCTGACCATCTATTGATTTAGTATAAATTCTTTTAGCTCAGAGCTAATATCTCTTTATTTTAGGTTCTTTTAGCTCAAACATGATATATGATTATGGGATATGTTATAGACATTCCAATAATGACCTAAAACACACTACGATGTTGGGTTTTTTCCATGGTTTTATGGAGACTCACAAGGATCATAAATCCCTTTTTTCATAATGAAACATTTAGTTGATGACCATAGGTGCATATGCAGGAGCCATAAAAATAAATTCATATTCAATCAAAGTTTCATTGAAGATGGGTTTCCTTTTTAGGGGCTATAGGTGATTTATGGAGGTGATATTGGTTGAGGGATAAATATTAGGAAAGTGAGATATGCCTGGATAGATGGAATATGGGTGATATAGATCATAATCTAAAAGTCTGATTCCATGAATATGAGTTGATGCAGACATGCCGGGTATGTCCCGTGACATTCTAAGATGTTAGGTTCCACTGCAATGTTGATAGGTCTCACAAGGATTGAGGCTCCTTTCTGAAAAGGAGAAGATTCCTTTAGTTGGTAGTTCAATGCCCTTATGAATTGGTAATATGCCAAGATAAAGATGATCTCCACCTCTCTCTAAGGGACATGAAAGGTTTTTGGAGACTCAAACATCCAAATGATGAATTTGGGTATGGTGGGAAGGCTACCCAGGAAGAGTTCTGGCACCCTAGGGAAATTACCTCATAAAGATTGATCCATATTTCCTATGGTTTTGAATCATGAGGCATGGGATATGGAAGGCTTAAAGTGTATGAAAAATAGTGACATAACATCTAGGATATGTAATTGTCTTGGATAGTTTTTTGTGGGGATTGTAAATCACAACCCAGAGTGCTCAAATCAGGAGGATGATATGGGACAGTAACATAGGGATATTTTTAGACACACTATGGTGTTTAGTGTTGTTGTGATGATGTGAGGGATCATGAGGATCAAAATGACCTTTTTTAGAGTAACTCATTTGGTTGATAGCCATAGGTGAATATGTAGGATCCATGGGCATGAATTCATAGTGAAGCAAAGGATCCTTGAAGATGGATAACCTTTACAAGGTCCATGGAAGGTTATGATAGTCCAAGACACCCCAACTCATGAAGTGAGATTTTTGGAAAGTGTAAAATACAAGGAGGTTGTGAGTACCCTAAAAGTTGTTCCACCGCCTAATGAACATATTCGTGTGGCGAGGATATATGAAAAATCATTAATCTAACTTTTTCATGGACCATGGGGTCCAGAGAGCATATCCTAGCTCTTACTAGGGTTACAAGGTAAACCTTATGATATTTTATGCCTTATATGTTTGCACCATAATTTTTGCCTAAACTCTAAGAATGAGGACTTTATCATACGGGCAATCAAATTTTACTTGGGTCCCAATTTGTGGGTTTTTTACTTGACATGTTTTGTGTCTCTTTCATTGTCATTTTAAGGTCTTGAGATTTGGATCATTATAAGATAGAGTTTCATGGTTGTATAGATTTGACCAAAGTACAGGTAGTTTAGGGCCATGACTCACATGGACCTAATATGGGATATGCTACATAAGATCCTAATTAGGATACTTGTAAGAACCTGGGTTTTTAGAACAGGTCAAAAATCCCGACCCTGTTTGAATTTTGGCTTTTCCCTGAGAAAACTGGGAAAATTCAGGATGTTCTGGAAATTTCCAGACTACATGCCATGTACTCTAGAGTACATGTCGTGTATGGGTTGGGTGAGTACCGGTCGTGTGCCCGCTGAGTAGATGTCTTGTGATGAACATGTAGGAATTTTCCTACTAAACGGTGTGTAGTGTTGCTCGACAAGCCGTGTACCCTTGCCGTGTGAGAAGGCCATACAAGGCGTGTAAGCCTGTTGGTGGGGTAGAATATTTTTAAAAAGTACACACCAAGTACTATTTGTACACGCTGTGTAGAGGGGCTGTGTATGGGGATATACATGGCGTGTTGAGGATGTTGGTCGGGTAAAGAGGTACACGTCGTGTACCATAGGTACACGCCATGTAGTTAGTCGACAAGTCCTCGGTGAAATATCAGCCACCTTATGAATAGTAAAGTGATACATGGCGTGTAGTCATATGTACATGCTGTGTACTTTCTTTTTTTCGTTAAAATGAGAAGTAACCTCATTTTGAGGCAGGGGTAGTGGGTTTCGTCCAGGAGACGTGAATAGTCGGTCGGGACTTTAAGTCCTTCCTGTTTCTTCATCTGAAGTCAGATTCAAACACCATTTGATCCATTGGAACCCCCTCGTTAAGGCCTTGATTCCTCTTGATTTGTTCTTCTTGATTTCTGTTCTAGAACAAGTTATAGGGGTTTGAGCGGTTTTGATTATTTCGTAGATCTACTATGTATTAGACGTAATTGGAGGCTGTTACCGGAGGAGTATCATCGTATGAGTCTCAGGTAGGATGTGCATACCTCTTTTTGTGTTTTCACATACTTTTGGGTGGTATGGCCTTTGGTGCGTTTTTGAGTATTTTGAGTGCAACCCTGTATTACCTATTATTTCCTGTTTAATTGTTATTTTACCTATGAGATGCCTTTGGGTATGCCCTGTTACCTATTTTTCTTGAGCGGGGTCGGGCGAGTGGTCGTTGCTCATCGGGGCATTTTGGATGGGGAATTCCAAAATGGTTATAATTGTTTTTGTTTGATTAAACTCTTGAGTTTAGTTTATTAAACCTTGATATGAATTGTTAGAGGCATTCAAGACCTCAGTACTATTGTTTGATAGCCGTTGGGCTAGTGAAATTCAACTATTTAGATTGAATTTTCTATTTATGCATTTTGTTTAAATGTGTTATATATGTAATTGCTAAATTGTATATGTTGGAACCTTTGGGTTGTGTTGGGCATGACTCGGATATTCTTGATTGATTCTGATCACAGTTTGGTCTTGGCTCGGGTTACATTGGGTGGTTCTTACCACGGGATTGGGTGTCATGGATGTCGGCTTGAGGAAGTGTGACTGTCAGGTTAGGCATGGCCCAGTTTACTTGGATGGTAGGGCCATCATACTTCACCGACATGGTCGCAGGGGCACGAGGTGTCAGAGATGTTGTGTCTTGGGTACTATTTTTGTGATTACCACTCACCCGGAACTATGAGTAGTGTGCACACAGAGACACTCCATGATGAGGTGTTTTTGACCACTTGTGTGGGTAGAGGCCCATGTTAGTTGCGGTTTAGGTACTATTGGTTTGGGGGTTCTTGCCATAGGAAGCCACGTGGAAGGTGAGGAGCCTTCGGAGGATAGCATTGAGGCTATCAGGTTGGGGGAAGAGGCTCACCATGATTTGAGGGCAGACATCGTTGTCCCTCCATTTACTTTATTTTGAGGGTAGACATCATTGTCCCTCCGATTACTTTATTTTGAGTGTAGACATCGTTGTCCATCCAGTTACTTATTGAGTACAGGCATTGTTTTTCCTCCAAGTTACTATTTCTTGGGCATGCCTTCGGGATGTGGGTACTTGAGACACGCGGTGTCAGGGGTACATGGTTTCGGGTTACATGACAGAGATTCTGGTGTTGGCCAAAGTAGGTGACACTCCAAGGTGGCTGCTGAGCACCAGTGGGTTTGTGTTTATTTGTGCATCATACTATTTACTGTTTTCCTTATAATTGCATTCATGTTTAAACACTTATATTAGGTACACACCTTTGGGTGGTATCCTACTGAGATTCATCTCACACCCTGCACGGGCCCTTTGGGATGCGTGCAGAATTTATGAATTTATGTGTAGGAAAGAGATCATCTTCGGGAGCTGGACTATTTTAGTTATCACATGGAGATGGTAAAGTCCTTGAGGTCTTACCTAGCTGGAGTTTATTTTGTTATGATTTCTTCCTGTATCATCATGCATAATTGTTATGTAGTTATAGTTGGTTAGCCATTGGCGCCTCTACTTATGGATATTTATGAGCTTCTTTGGATGCATGTTTTTTGTGCAATAGTATTTATAAGTGATCATCATGTTTTTGTGTTTACTTTATTCTATTATTGTTTATATTTATTGTTTTCGTTGTTTATCTATATTGAATGTGTTTCTGCTCTGTGGGTCTGGTTCGAGTCTGTTGAGTCATTTATTCCATTGTATATTTATTATTATACTCAGACCAGTACCATTATTATCCTCTAAGAGGTTATAGCCTCCCAACTATACCTATTAATACCCTCACTGCTAGTCAGCAACCTTTGGCATTCGAGGAGGTGCGCCTAAGGTAGTAACACTCGACCCGTTTAGCACTATTTGGGTGGCTGTTCAGGTCTGGGTTGTTACAAAGTGATATCAAAAGAGTTCTTGATAGTAATTTAGTAACAGTGTTTTGTTGGATACTAATTAGATTGAGGCTTCTCTTTTTTATTTCTACTATTTTTACTATTTGGTATATAGTAGATTGGAGATAATTTGTGACTGGAACGGGGTTTCTAGATGTGCTTGGGTGCTTACAACCCCAGGTATGAGGGATGGACCAAGTTGCCATGGGTGGGAATTGTTGTTTTCTTTTTTTCTCAGATTATAGTTTATATGATTTCCACCTCAGTGTCTCACTTGGTGTGTGATGTTAATGATTGTGATATGTAAACCTTGACCCGGTGCGGTAAAGGAGAATTGGACCTTGTCTCGGTATGGCAAGGCTTGTTTTATTGGCTTTTAATAGGAACATTTTTAGGGTATTTCAATTTCATAATTGCACGTATTCTCTATGAAGTGATAATGACATGTGAATAATATCATATTTCCATGCTTTGTATGCTTTGAAATGGGAATAGGTGAAATTCCAGATATAATTGCTTGTTGATTTCAATGTGTTATTCCATAATTTATATATTTGTAGAATTGTATGTGGTAGGGTATTTGGGTCTGGATCCTGAACGATCAGGCAAGTACTATGGTTGTGGTGATTTTGATCACTAGGATTGGGTGACTCGGTTGTCAGTTTGAGGCAACGTTAGCTGTCAGTATGGGCAAGTCTCGAGGTACTTTTGATACTTGGCTCTATTGAGGGTGGGTAATGAGTCCATGAGGTTGGGATGTCATGGGCATGGGTTGCGATAGGGGAGAGTAAGGGTGGTTGTTTTATACTACCTCTTTACTGCTTTCCTTATCTGCATTGAATATATATTTATATATATATATATATGGGTTTTTCGACCATTTATGGTATTCAGCGGGTTCCTTTTAGTCAACTCAGATAGAGCGTCAGGCGGGAGATGGTACAGTGTCGCAGGAGAAAGGTCCAGTTCAGGACCCAGTGTAGGCAGAGCATGAGCCGCAGGTACAGGTTCAGGGATAGGAATAGGTCTAGGATTCATTGTAGTTAGGAAAACAATAGGGTTTGGTAGCATTCGGACCATGGCTTGACAAGCAGCTCTGAGCTATCCTAGTATGTATCTTGTAGGGGATTAACAGAGGTGAGTAGGGTACAGATCCATCTATGGAATATCTGACGTGGGGGTTCCATTCGCATCACCCACCACTTTTTCAGGGTGAGGGTGGTCCACAGGAAGCTGAGAACTAGATAGAGAGCATGCAGATGATCTTTGAGTAGCTCCAGATGCCTCCAGGGTGGAGGGTCAAGCTGGCGACGTACATGCTGAGAGGACCGGCGAAGCATTGGTGGGATGTACATGTTCAGGCTCGCAGGCACGAGGGACTAGCATGGAAAGACTTTGAGGATAGGTTATTCAATCACTTTTACCTAGAAACACTAAGGGCAAAGAGAGCTCGGGAGTTCTTCAACCTTCAACAGGGATACATGTCTGTCATGGACTATGCAACTACTTTCATGGAGTTGTTGCACTTTGCACTAGGTATGGTAAGCGATGACACGACAAGAGTGAGGCACTTCGAGGATGGATTACGACATGCCATTCAGATCTAGGTAAATATATTCAGGATAGGTTCATTCTCAGAGGTGGTAAATCAGGCACTCATAGCATAGGGAAACCAGAGGGATAGGCCCCAGGTTGGCCAAGTGGCATCTTTAGGTGATGGTTCAGATAGCAGGAAGCGAGGACAGGATGAGTTCCAGTAGGTAAGTCAAGCCAAGGACTTAGCTATACCACCTCATAGCAGTTCTTCAGTGGTTTTCTTTCATTGTGGGCAGCCAAGACATGTTTGGACTCAGTGTGATAGTCCTCCAAAGGAGTTCCAAGCATGTGGACAGGTCGAGCATCTGGAGAGGTTTTGCAGGCATCCTACTCAGACATCCGGCAGGCAGGGACCAAAATAGACAGTGGCATCTAGAGTTGGTTCAAGTTTGGTAGCAGTAAAGGGTAGACGAGTTTCAACTGCACGCGGAGGACGTGATAAGGACAGCAGGACCCAACTGAGGGGTCAGTGGCCAGTGACTAGAGTAGCACCATAGGGAGATCAAGAATTAGGCAGCCGTACTTCAGGCTAGGTGCACGCCATAGAGATTCAAGGGTCTGAGTAGGTTGGTGATCCGATGACAGTTAGAGGTACATCGCGAGTGTGGTCATGACTTTCTTGTTTCTTTTTTTCATGACCTATTGAAGCATGTTTATTTTGAGTGCACGAGGTGCACAAGATTTATGTGGACTGACTAGATGCTAGTTAGTGGGATTTGTGCCATATCGGGTGTGTGATATATTTATATATATGTATAATATTCATGGCATTGGGGAATCGAGGATGCGAGTTACCTGAGGTGCCTTGGGCATCGGGGCATCGAGAATGAAAGTTACTTGAGGTTCTAGGAACCAGGTTCATTTTGAGCATCCATGGGATGTAGGACCTCATAGAGGTAGACACCGATGCGGTGCGGTATTTTTTTGGGGTTTTGGGAATGAAATTGGAGCACCAAAGAGGTGAAGGGGTGACGATGCGTCACGATATGACCCTAAGTCCAGAAACAGGTTAGTGAACCCTTGATTTGTTGAGTTTTGTAGGGTTGAGACCAAGTTATTCAATTCCTAAGTTGGGGATCCCATTGAGGAATTTATCCAGAACCTTTGAGATTGGGGTAGTCCGAGTTTCTTGGATCGGGGTGGTATGTTCAGTGTCATCTCTAGGTTTTGTTTGATATCTCGAAGATGATCTATGTTAAGGTGGGGAGATTGTAAGAACCTGGGTTTTTAGAATGGTTTAAAAATCCTGACCCTGTTTGAATTTTGACTTGTCCCTGAGAAAATTTGAGATGTTTTGGAAATTTTCATACTACACTCCATGTACTCTAGAGTACACGCCGTGTATGGGTTGGGCGAGTACCGGATGTGTTCCCACCAAGTACATGTTGTGTGATGACCGTGTATGAATTTTCCTACTACACGGCGTGTAGTGTTTCTCGACACATCGTGTACCCTTTCCATGAGAGAAATACATACATGGTGTGTAGGCCTCTCGGAGGGGTAGAATGTTTTTAGCAAGTACACACCATGTACTATTTGTACACACCGTGTAGAGGGGCCATGTATGGGGATATACATGGAGTGTTTAGAATGTCGACCAGGTAAAGAGGTACACGTCATGTTCCGTAGGTACATACCGTGCAGTCAGTCGGAGAGTCCTCGATGAAATATCAGTCGCCTTATGAAAAGTAAAATGATACATGACGTGTAGTCATATGTACACGCCGTGTACTTTATTTTTTTCATTAAAATAATAAGTAGCCTTGTTTTGAGGTAGGGACAGTGGGTTTCTTCCAGGAGATGCGAATAGCTAGCCAGGATTTCAAATCCTTTCTATTTCTTCGTTCGAAGTCAGATTTAAACACTGTTTGATCCATTGGAACCCCGTCGGTAAGGCCTTGATTCCTCTTGATCCATTCTTCTTGATTTCTATTCTAGAATGAGTTATAGGGTTTTGATATGTTTTGATTCTTTTGTAGATCTACTTCATTTTAGACCTAATTGGAGGCTGTTACCGGAAGAGTATCATCGTACGAGTCTTAGGTAGGTGGTGCATACCTCTTTTTGTGTTTTCACAGACTTTTGGGTGGTGCAGCCTTTGGCGCATTTTTGGATATTTTGAGTGTGACCCTGTATTACCTGTTATTGCCTATTTAATTGTAATTTAACCTTTTGGAAGCCTTTGGGTATGCCTTGTTACCTATTTTGCTTGAGCGGGTTCAGGCGAGTGGTCATTGCTCATCATGGCATTTTGGTCGGGGAATGCCAAATGCTTTTCTTTTATTAAACTGCTGATTTTAGTTTATTAAACCCTGATATGAATTGTTATAGGAATTCAAGACCTCAGTACTATTGTTTGATAACCGTTGGTCTAGTGCAATTCAACAATTTAGATTGTTTTTCATGTTAATGTGTTTTGTTTAAATGTGTTATATATGTAATTTCTGAATTGTATATGCTGGAACCTTTGGGTTGTATTGGGAATGGCCCAGATATTCTTGAGTGATGTTGATCACAGGTTGGGCTAAGCCCGAGTTACATTGGGTGGTTCTGACCATGGTATTGGGCGTCATGGACGTAGGCTTGAGGCAGTGTGACTGTCAGGTTGGGCATGGATTGGGTTACTTGGGTTGAAGGGCCATCAGACTTGAGCGACATGGTCGCAGGGGCACGAGGTGTGAAAGATGTTGTGTCTTGGGTACTATTTTAGTGATCACCGCTCACCTGGAACTATGAGTAGTGTGCACACAGAGAGACTCTATGATGATGTATTTTTGACCACTTGTGTGGGTAGAGACCCCGTTAGTTGCGGTTTAGGTACTATTGGTTTGGGGGTGCTTGTTGTAGGAATCCACATGAAAGGTGAGGAGCCTTTGAGGGATAGCATTGAGGCTATCAGGTTGGGGTTAGAGGCTCACTGTGATTTAAGGGCATACATTGTTGTCCCTCTAGTTACTTTATTTTTAGGGCAGACATAGTTATCCCTCCAATTACTTTATTTTAAGGGCATACATCATTGTCCCTCTGGTTACTTATTGAGGACAGGCATCGTTGTTCCTCCGAGTTACTATTTCTTGGATGTGCCTTCGGGATGTTGGTACTTGAGACACGTTGTGTCAGGGGGCACATGGTGACAGGTTACATGACAGAGATTCTGGCATTTTCCAAAGCAGGTGACACTCCATTGTGGCTGTTGAGAACCAGTGGGTTTGTGTTTATTTGTGCATCGTATTGTTTACTGTTTTCCTTCTAACCGCATGCCTATTTAAACACTTATATTAGGTATGCACCTTTGGGTGTTATCCTACTGATATTAGTCTCACACCCTGCATGGGACCTTCGGGACGCATGCAGACTTTATGAATTTGCGTGCAGGAAAGAGATCAGCTTCAGGAGATGGACTATTTTAGCTGCTGTATGGAGATGGTATGGACCTTGAGGTCTTGCCTAGCTGGAGTTTATTTTGTTCTGCTTTCTTTCCTATATCAGCATGCTTACTTGTTATGTAGCTACATTTGGTTATCCATTGACACCTCTACTTATAAATATGTATGACCTGCTTTGGATGTATTTTTGTTGTGCAGTAGTATTTATAAGTGATCAGTATGCTGTTGTGTTTACTTTTCACTACTATTGTTTATATTTATTGCTTCTATTGTTTATCGATATTGAATGTGTTTCCGCTCTGTGGGTCTAGTTCGAGTCTGCTGAGTAATTTATTCCACTTCATATTTATTATTATACTTGGACCAATTTAATTATTATCCTCTGAGAGGGTATAGCCTCCCAACTATACCTATTAAGACCCTCGCTACTTGTCGGCAACCTTTGGTGTTCAAAGAGGTGCACCTAAGGTAGTAACACACGAACCGTTTAGCACTGTTCAGGTGGTTGTTCGGGTCTGGGTCATTACAATACCTAGGGTCAAGAGCACCCCAATATCCTTCTGAGCGGAATATTGAAATGTTTTAAGTCATGGATTGTGGTTTTCAGGTCATGAGTAATGATATGGGACAATCATACTGAGAGTATTTTAGACATGCTGAGGTGTTAAGTTCTTCCACAATGATGTTGGGGATCATGGGGATTTTAAGGTCCTTTTTCACAATGATGCATTTGGTTGATGTACATAGGAACATATTCAAGATCCATAAGAATGTATGCATATTCATGAAAAGGGTCCTTAAAGTCGGATATCCTTTCCAAGGTCCATGGGAGATTGCAGCGATACGAGACACGTGAGGCCTGAAGTGTAGCTTATGGATTGAGGTTCTTTAAAATATGGTGGAAGCACCCCATACTCTGGTTTATTGGGATAAGTCTCTTGTGGTCCTTTATTAAGAAATGAAAAATGGGTGATGGTTTTCTCAATTTAACATCATGTAGTGGGGACGTACATACCTTCATGTAGTTTTAACGTCGTGTGGTAAGGACGTTCTTCCATGAAGTTTAACATTATGTGGTAAGGACGTACTTACATGTAGTTTAACATCATGTGGTAAGGACTTACTTCCATGAAATTTAACATCATGTGGTAATGACATACTTGCATGTAGATTAACATCATGTGGTAAGGACGTACTTCCATGTAGTTTAACATCATGGGGTAAGGACGTACTTCCATGCAGTTTAACAGCATGTGGTAAGGATGTACTTCCATGAAATTTAACGTTATTTAGTAAGGATGTACTTCCATTCACTTTATCATCATGCGGTAAGGATTTACTTCCATACAGTTTAATGTTACTCAGTAAGTATGTGCTTACCTGTAGTTTAACGTCATGCGGTAAGGATGTGGTAACCATCATGAAAGTGTGTAAATATCGTGGCTATGCCCAAATATGAAGATTTGGGAATCCCTACATATCTTGTGTCAACAAGGATCAAGCCATACATAGCTCTTGAAATACCAAGCAGTTTAGCATCATGCAGTAAGGACGTAGGTGAACCGACATCGAAAGGGGGATGTTGTGGTTGGGGAAAAATATGGAGACTTAGGTATCACTACTTATCTCATGAGGATGAGAATCAAGATACACATAGTTCTAAATTAATTCTCCTACACAGGTCTGTCCCATATTCAAGGAGGGAGAATATTTATATTTTTTTGTTGTGACTGAGCTCAGAGTTGGAAATTTGGGTGTCACTATGTATCCCTCAAGAGAAGGAATCAAGTCACATGTATTTATCGAATGAGAAATACTCTATAGAAGTTTGACCCCTATGTATAGGTGGGAATTATTTTCATTCACAATTTCAACAAGACCTAGTATTGGAGATTCAAGCATCACTACGTATCTTGGGGTGACAGGAATCATGCTACACAGAGTTCTTGAGGCTCCAAGTAGTTTAACATCATGTAGTGATGACGAGGGTGAAATAATGTGAATTTATTGAAATATTTTATTAGGACTCAAGGGGAGAAGTCTTGGAGTCACTACCTATCTCATGATATTGAGAATCAAACCACACATAGCTTTCAAGAACCGTGCAATTTAAATTTATACGGAAAGGACATTGATCGTAGAGTTTAATGTCATGCAGTAAGGACTCATGGTATGTATTTTATGGTCTTTCATTTAGGATTGAAATGAATCAATTGTTTACTTTCACTCATTTATTATGAGGGTAAGTCTCTGCCACAATTCTTATGCTCAAATGAGTTATGCTCGATGTGAGAAACAATGGATGGAAAGGGTTTCCCTACAATGCAGAGATAGTTGAGGGTAAAATGAGGAAATTTTGTATCATGTAGTGGCTGGACTAAGATATAGGATCGAGGCGTCCCTACATATCTTATCAGAAATGGGAATAAATCCATATGTAGTTCTAGAAGAACCGTGCAGTTTAACATTATGCGGTAAAGACATAGGTAACTCAACATGAATAGATATGGATATCACAGATTCGTGTAGTTTTATGCCATGTGGTAAGGACATTGGTCGTGCATTTTAATGTATTTTGGTAAGGATAGAAGTTTTCATGAAGTTTAATGTCTTCATACTAGGAGGAATTTTTACAGTTTAACATCATGTCATAAGGACAAGTGATGGGACTTACACCAATGTAGACAACCTTGTGTTGATAGCTATGCAAAGTACTTCTTGAGAAATCTTGCATTGGGGGGAGGTGTTACATGCTCCCCATCCATAGTGGATAATGAGTAATATGCATTGGGGTAGACCTTACGTATGACATAAGGTCCCTCCCATTTGGGTTCTAGATTTTGGGGCTTCTTTTCAAGTATAATTGGGGTTCTAAGGACCAACACTAGTTCCCCATGGAGAAATAAACTGAGGTAAACCCTTTTATTGAAGGCTCGTGCAATCCAATTCTTATAGACCTCAAGGTTTTGAAGTGTTTGTAACCTGTTATCCTCAAGATGTTCCAATTAATCTAGTCACTTTTCCAATTTCTCATCATCTAAGAGTTTCTCCTAGATGGCTACTCAGAGAAAGGGAATCTATAATTCCATGGGTAACACTACTTTGGTCCCGTATACCAATGAGTATGGTGTTTCTTTTGTATCAGTACACGTGGTATTATAGTAGGCCCATAAATCATGGATGAGTTTGTCTTTACAAGACTTATTATCCCTAGTCACCATTTTCTAGAGTATATTCTATATATTCTTGTTAAAGGCCTCTATCAGACCATTTGTTGTTACATGATAGCGAGATGAGTTATTAGACTCGATATTATACTCTTGGTACAACTTATTCAACTCCATGAAATATAAATTGGTTTTTTTGTCTATAAATATTGTGTGAAATACCCCTAACCTAGTGATAATATGGGACTTTATGAAGTTTATTATGTTCTTCATCCCAACTTCTTTGAGGGGTATCACCTTAACCTATTTGGAAAAGAAGTCGGTAGCAGTAAGGATGTACATGAACTGTTTAGCTATGGATGGGGAATATGGCCCCATGAAATCTATCCCCCAAATGACAAATGAACATGAATTTCTAGCTGTGTGTAGAAATTTTGGAGGATGGTGGATTAATTTGCATGGATTTTTCATTCATGACATTTTTTAGTGAATTCCACACAGTCATGTGTCATGGTTTTCCAGTAATATCCTAACCTACTGATCTGGTGTGAGAGCCCAGTCCTAGATTTATGGGCACCACAAGATCTCACATGGACTTCTTACATGATGGAAGAAACATATCCTTGCACTATGAATCTAAGGAGGATCTCATCAAATCCATGCTTATAGAGGGTTTTCTTCTCATTTAGGCCATCCTGTAGGGTAAAGTTTGTTGCACGGTGTCAAATCTTCTCCATTTCGGCTATGTCCATTATGAGAGTCCCATTTTTCATATAGCCAATTATGAGCTCCATCCATACAAGAGTGATTATTGGTACATAAATCTCTGGGATGATGTTGACCTAATTGATCTCTTTCATATCACATGTGACAATTTCCAAGACCATTCTCTGATGTGTGATGTCGAAGATTTTTTCTTCCTGATCAGGATCGACTAAGATGCTGGATACATTTTCCAATGTGTTAGTGTGAGCATTTTATGATTGGAGAATATGATGCAACATAGACATCATCTGAACCCTTTTCCATGTTTTTATATTTTGGATTGTGAACCCAGTGGGGTCTAATTGTCTTCATCGTACATTCCTCCTATTTTGGTCTATGAATAGTGACTCTGAGGGAGTTTTCGGTCGTGATTACCAAACGGGCCCCAACCAATAGAGGTTTGTCTTACGGTGGGAGGAGATGGTGGGACGCTGACCATTGATTTATTCATCCCATCCTGGAGAAGACTGATTCCCTCTATGGTAGTAAAAATGAGGAATATTCCCCTGGCCCTATGGGGTGGGGGTCCTTTGGGGCCGCAATTGGCATGGATTAGTCTAGTTTTTGATGATCCAATGACTCTAGTTGGGGACTTGATGATTCCTAGGATGGAAATGAAGATATAAATTCCCCCAGCTCAGTGGGGTTGGGGTGATCTAGAATCATTGCTGATGTATCTAGGGTCCTCTAAGGGGAAAATGAACCTAGAGATGGTGATTGAGATATTAATTCCCCTAGCCCAGTGGGATGGGGTTATCCTATGGCTATTGAGGTTATGTCCTAAATCCTATTAGGAATTGACAATCTAAGGGGTGAAGGCAGTGGTAGATATTCTCCTAGCCCAAGGGGGTGACTCTTCTCCTAGACGGCTACTGTGTTAGCTACTACTATGGTCTATGGGATTTGGTGAAGCTATGATTGTGTGGGAGTTGGGTGTGATGGTAGCCCATGGTGAGATCCATTCTTTACGAGAAGCTATTTGGGTGATTGTATCTTCATTATTCACATTTGGAATTCCCTTCTATTGTCTTGAGGGGCCCAGTTTGAAATAATTTTGGCTATCCTCTCTCCCCATCTATGGTGAATTGGTGGTGTTGAAGTGGGGGAATTCTCTTGTAGTGACCAACTGTCCTAAGCGTTACCTAGTCCCATGATTTCTCCGGAGTCTATAACATTGTAGGATGTCATATCTAATGGTTTTCTACTGTTATAAGAGATAATAATGGTGTAACACTCCATATTTCTCCCATACTTGAATACGGATGCATAATGTGGCTTCATAGATTAGTTTTCAGAGAGTTTTGATGTAATAGTGGCAAGCATGTTGCATATTCATGCTATGATTTTCCGGTTTCAGATCCCAGGCCATGGAGATAGCAGCCAGGTCTAGATGGAAACATAGTATATTTATTTTTTGAAGGTGAAACTCGTATCCTAGATAAGGGAGATTTCGATCCTTCAGTCTTTTATTATTATCCCACATATTCTGGTGTAGATCAGGAATGAACTTCTTTTCTAACTCATCTAGGATCTCATATTTAGTAGTAGAAAGGGTCCATAACATGATGGGGAGGTCGTTTCTGACTAAATCTCTCCATATGTAAATGTCGGCCTCCTCAACATCAGACTTACATGACTTTATCTAGTTAGACCATAGAATATGGATCTGATGGTCACCAGCTGATAGGAGTGGGGTGCTTCTGGAAGTTGATAGAGAACCATATATAGTTGACCCTGATGATTTGAGCGACTCTCTATATGAAGGTGTTGGAGTTTCGTTCACCTATCTATACAGAGATGTTTGTAAAAAAGGAGTATTTCCTTTTCCATGGGAGATGTCTCTATGGGGAGGTTGAGCACGGTGGATGTTATTAGTAAAGTCCTTGTGATCCATATCCACAATACCATGAGGAGGACTATCATGGTAGTTATCATCTTCTATTTTTTCTTCAATAGAAGAGTCAACAGATGCTTGTGGAACTGATAATGTGTCTCAAATGACCTAACGTACACTGGAATTGATCATATTATAAATATGGGTCATGTTATGCATCGTGGTTGGAATATGTTGACCTACCTTTCATAATTTTGCAGGGATATGATCCCATTGTGTAACTATTATCGGAACTTGTATATAATTATCTCATGTTGTAGGAGTATGAGCCTGCTACTGAGAAGCTGCCAGAATATGTTGATGATCTATATCACTATTTATAGGAATGTGATCCTATACGGAAGCATGTTCCATTCTCACCTGGTAAGCCTCGGTCAGGATGGGAATAGGAGTCCAATCCTGAGCCTTCAAAATATATTGTTGGTCTTTCTTGGAAATAATGTGTGCCTTCCCCAAGGCATGTGCCGATATCACTTGGTGGGCCTCTATTGGATCAAGAATATGGTCCTGGTCTGAATATATATTCCCTGTCAGAGTATGTCAATGGACCTCCGAATTGGGATAAGGAGTATGAGTCTCCCCCTATGTTGCCTTGGAATGATGCTGGTGAAATCGTTCATCGACAGAAGTAGGAATATGTGCTTGGATTCCGTGATCTACTGGAATATATTAGGTGGATTCACTCACAGAAATGTGGGCTTATCCCAAGGCTTGTTTCATTCTCACTTGGTTATCTCTAACCAGAATAGGGATATGGGCCCGATCCTGGGCCTTTGGATAATGTAACTGGACTTCTTTGACATGAATATGAGCCTGTCCCAAGGAATGTGGCCCTCTCATGTGGTGATCCCCAGCCAGAATAGATATATGTGCCCGATCCTGGGCCATTGGAATATGTCATCAGACCTCTTTGACAAGCATGTGCCCCTATCTCGAGGCATGTTATTCTCTCACCTAGTCAACCACAATTGGAATGGGGATATGAGCCTAGTCTGATGTCTCGCCCGTGATCAGATATGTCAATAATCCTCCTGGGTAGGAGCAATAATGTGCGCTTACTCTGGTATAACCACATGTTCATGATGATCAAATTGTTGAGTTGTCTTGAACGTAGGGATAAGAGTATGCATTTGTCCCTTCATCTGAAATAGTGTTAGAATATACAGGAGGAGTTCATCAGTATTTTCTAAAATATATTGTCATTTTAGTAGAGTGTTTATAGGGATATGAGCCTACACATTTTTCATCTCCATGATAAACTGGAAGATTTCTTCAATTTAAGTGGGTATATGTGCTCAATTCTATCCTCTTTGAGCCACCAGAATATGATGATGGGATTTGTGTATGGGGGTGGGAGTATGAGCCTCCCCAATTCCTGTTGTGGGGATATTCCTGTAGACTTGTTCCGAATGAGCAGATATATGAGAATTCTTCCTAGTTTCTACTTGAATATACTGGAATTCATTATCGGTAGGAGTGTGGATATGATCCCTCTCCTAGATATCCAACACCTTCCTCATCTGATGAGTCTTACCTGTATCTCATGCATGTGCATCATTGGTGGTTGCATGTCAAATGGTACCCTCAACAATTGAATGATGGGTACCATAAGGAAGGTTTTGGTGATGGCGGTTGATAGGTACCCTCCTCGGTGGCACCTAAACTAAAAGGGATCCATATTTTTCCTCCTGGTCCACCATCATTAGATATGGAATATGGAAGTTTTCACTTTGGGGATAATCTCCTAAAGTTGTTTTTCGTGGTGACAAGATCCACTAGCTTAGCAACATCCTCCCCTGAGCGATGCAGACTCATCGGTCATCATGATTGGAGAACTTCATGAGCAGCTTCTATGTTCAGGATTGTACCAGGTTAGCGATACTCCCAGACCATCATATTCTCCATATATCATTGGAGTTTTTGAGTAGGTGAAATTTTTTTGTGACATGCAAAGGTTGCAATCCTAGATGATTTTTCATAGCGAATGCTGGATGATGAAGTCGTTGTCTTGAATCGGGATGTTGTCAATATCTGCAGTCATGCAGACAACAAGGAACAAATCCGAATAGCCCGAAGGCCTTCATTTTTATTGATTTTTGATAACCTCCATTTCAAGGGATGAGGGGTAACCCTTACAAGGCCTGTAGGCTCAGATATTACATGGCCCGTAGGCTTAAAAGATTACATGACTTGAAGGTCTTAGGGAATTCAACGAGACTATCTACAAGGAACTGCCCCTCCCCAGCATCTGCATCGTGATAGTACCTCTCCACCTTCACATGGTCGTCTGGCTAGGATTCCCATGCAAGCACAGGCTGGTATTGATGGCATAGTCATACCCTCTCATTCTGAAAAATCCATTTGGCTCTACTCTGGTGAGTGCACCTGCTCTGAATCCTCTTCTAGGGCTGCTCCTTTTTTGTAGAGTCTGTCCGGGGCAATTGCATGTGGCCTGAAGGCCTTGAGGTGGCCCAAATGCCTTAAAGGTGGCCCAAAATCCCTACTGACCCGAATTCCTGGGTGGACCGAAAGCCTTAAGGACTCTGTGCCCAAACCTGTGGCCCAAGGTGAATAGTTCCAACTACTACAGTACCGAACAGTACCTGCTACAGTAACTTCTATTGTGCCTGCAACAGTACCTGCATAGTGTACAGCTCTACTACAGTACCTGTACAATGTACAGTTCTACTACAGTACCCGTACAGTGTACAGTTCTGATACAGAACCTGCTATAGTACTGCTACAGTAACCAGAAAATATGCCTCTACTAGGTTTTGAACCTGGGTCTTGTGGATGCACTTAATGATACCTCACCAACTGGGCTGAGGTTCATGTTCCAGACAATAAGGAACAAGGTTTCCAATTAGTTCAATATCATAGGCATAATGTTCTCGATCAGATATGTATTATTAACACAATTTTCCTAACATTCACTCATTCGGCCATTTTGCTTTTTTAGACTTGTCAAAACAAGGATGGACTTATTTCATAAGAACCCTGGTTATAGGGGATAATTTATAACATCATGCTAGTCTTACTAATATTTTTTTATATGGTTTTCAAAACAAAGTTTCATGTCACATTATAACCCAATAATTCTATTATTATAGATATTCCCATCAGTTTTATCATTTTGTTTGCATATAGGGGAAAATGAAATGGCTCGGCAGACAATAACTAATCATTTTTTTCATTGAAGAGATTCATGTAGGGTTCACCTTTTTTTTATTGGGTTTTTGAGGCGTGAAATGGGTTTCACTCATTGGGATACCATTTTCACTTTTCCCAAAAGCTCTTAATGGTTCCCCCATTTGTAGCTGGGTATAAACCTGATTTCCAAAGGTTGGTGGTCATCTGGGTTTATAGGCCTAGCGAATCTTGGGGAATCACATTAGTCGAGAGGTTGGAAGTGTGGGATCATCGCACCCTTTTGGGGGAACTATTGCCTACTATGATACTCTATTATAGATTTAAGATATGTTTGTGTATCTCTTCTTAATCCTGATATGGTACAATCATACTAGGAGTAGTTCAGACATGCTGAGGTGTTAGGTTCTGCCGCAACGATGTTAGGGCTCATGGGGATTGGAATTTCCTTTTTCATAGTGATGCATTTGGTTCATGGCTATAGGCGCATATTCAATATCCATTGAAATGTATGTATAGTCAAGCAAAGGGTCCTTGAAGCCGGATATCCTTTCCAAGGGCTATAGAAGACTGCGGTGATTCAAGCAACCCAAGGCCTGAAGTGTGGCTTATGGATTGAGGTGTTTTAAAATATGGTGGAAGCTCCCCATACTCCGGTTGAATGAGGTAAGTCTCTTGTGCTCCTTTGTTAAGGAATGAAAAATGGGTGATGGTTTTCTCAGTTTATCATCATGTAGTCAGGATGTACTTTCCTTCATGAAAATTCAATGTCATATGGTAAGGACGTTATTCCATGTAGTTTAACATCATGCGGTAAGGATGTACTTCCATGAAATTTAACATCATGTGGTAAGGACATACTTCCATGAAGATTAACATCATTTGTTAAGGATGTAATTCCATGTAGTTTGACATCATGTGTTAAGGACTTACTTAAATGCAGTTTAACATAATGTGGTAAGGATTTACTTCCATGAAATTTAATGCTATTCAGTAAGGATGTACTTCCATGAAATTTAACATCATGTGGTAAGTATGTACTTCCATGCAGTTTAATGTAATGTGGTAAGGATGTAATTCCCTAATGTTTAATTTCATGCAGTAAGGATGTGGGAACCATTAAAAAATTGTGGAAATGTCGTTTCTAGGACCAAAGATGGAGATTTGGGAATCCCTACAAATCTTGTGTCAATAAGGAACAATCCATACCTAGCTCTTGAAATACCATGTAGTGTAGCGTCATGCGGTAAGGACGTAGGTGAACTGACGTGGAAAGGGGGATGTTGCAATTGGGGCTAAAGATGGATACTTAGGAATCACTATATATCTCATGAGGACAAGAATCAAGACACTCGTAGTTCTAAATGAATTCTCCTATGTAGGTCTGTTCCATATGAAATGTAGGGGAATTTTTATATTTTTTTGTTGTGACCTGGCTCAGAGTTGGAAATTTTTGTGTCACTACATATCTCGTGAGGGAAAGAATCAAGTCACATGTAGTTATTGAATAGGAAATACTCTATGAATTTTTGACCCATATGTAGAGGTGGGCATTATTTTCATTCACCATTATAGTCGGGCCAAGGATTGGATATTCAGGCATCACTATGTATCCTGGGATGACAGGAATCATGCTATACATAGTTCTTAGGGATCTATGTAGTTTAACTTCATGTGGTGAGGACAAGTGTGAAATATTGTGAATTGATGGGAATATTGCAGTTGGGATCAAGGGAAAAAGTCTAGGAATCACTACATATCTCATGATAATGAGAATCAAATCACACATATTTTTGAAGAACCGTGTAGTTTAAAGTCATATGGTAAGGACATTAATCGTACAGTTTAACATCATGTAGTGAAGACTCATGGTAAGAATTTTATAGTCTTTCATTCAAGAGCGTAATGAACTTGTTGTGTGATTTGATGCCATTATTGTGAGGGTAATTCCCTGCCACAATTCTTATGCTCATCTGAGCTATGCTCAGTGTGAGAAACAATGTATGGAAAGGGTTTCACAATAATGCAAAGATAGTTTAGGGTACAATGAGGGAATTTTGTATCATGTAGTGGCTGGAACAAGATATAGGATCGAGGTGTCCCTATATATCTCATTAGAAATGGGAATAAATCCATATATAGTTCTAGAAGAACTGTGCAGTTTAACATCATGCAGCAAAGACATAGGTGACTTGACATTAATAGATTTGGATATCACATATCTGTGCAGTTTTATGTCATGTGGTAAGGACATTGGTCATGTATTTAATGTCTTGAGGTAAGGATGGAAAGTGTTATGCAATTTAATGTCTTGGTGCTAGGATGAAATTTTACAGTTTAACATCATGTAAATAGGACAAGCGAAGATACTTACACTGATGTGGACACCCTAGTGCTGATAGATATGCAAATTACTTCTTGAGAAATTGAAATCACGGTCGATTGTCTCATATCGACCGTTCAAGGTTCTGGTGCTCTACAAATGTGTATAGCAGCACTTGGGTCGAATCCTCAATGATGATACTTTTTAATAATCGATTGTTTTTAGTTGATTGTATTTTGATATGGGAGTTTTTTTGTAGATATTAAATGAATTGAATAGCGGTTGGTGTTTGATTTAATAATTTGATAAAGGTTTTGGTGAGTTCATCATTAGGATGTTAAGCTCGTGATATCCTTGAGTCTTTCTTTATATTGCATTAAATTAACACCCATGTCACAAGTTGACGTTGATTTGAATTACCAAGTGTTAATCCTTTAATCTAAGCCTTAACTTAACTTATGGTTCTAATGTTAATCACATCATGTTTATGGTAGTGTATTTATGGTTCCAATAATCCATGTAAACCAATCCTTAAATAAAATAAGTCATTAATTCATGACATGTGAAGTCCAACATACACAATATTAATTCAAAGAATATTTATCAAGAAAAAGTTCTCAATCACTTAACATAACTAAATTATAACTCACCCCAATGAGATATTTACTCATCCATTAAGATGATTAGTAATCTGTTTTGTTATATTTATGATTAAAAATTATAAAATAAGGAAAATAAAGGGATAATAAAAGAGTTGCGTGTTGAACACACACACACACACAAACGGTGATGAGAATTAAAAATAGACTTTAGATTAAATGAGAAAGAGAAATAAGGGAAAAGTATTTAACATAATTTAATCTATTTTAAGAGTATTAATATTTAAGAACAGATAGTGGATGATTAAAATAGAATATGAATAAGAAACTTTCATTAAAATTCAAATGGAATTGAAAACAGATTACACAAATACAATTGAAAATAAACAAAAAGGAGAATAAAAATAAAAGTATAGGAGAGGTATATCTTGTTGAAAAAAGATCAAGGAAAGTCCTCCCAAGACCTTGTAAAGTCTCTAGTAATTCCAAACCTCCTCCTTAAGTTCTGAAATTAAAATCTTGCTAGGTGAGGAGAGGGATGTATTTATAGCCCAATGTTGTGGGCTATTTTCACTCCAAAACTACCCCTCTGCTTGATTCTCCAATTTTATAAATTATAAAGATTAATCTCGAGATATTATCTTCTTACAATTTTTATATATTTACCTCCTCTGTCTACTCTGAAAATTTTGTCGAAATTGGACTTAAGGAGCAGAATTTATGGCTGTTTGATTAGACAATTTTAATCTGTCCATTTCAATCCAAACTTTTTAAAGTCCAAAATGTGAATAGGTTTTTGAATAATAAGATTCCCTCAAATATGAACACCTTCTTCAACAAAGACGGCCAAATATATCTCCTCTTTCACACTAAAAATTCTCATCTCTAATAGATATTTATATCAGGAGAAAGATTAATAACGGTGTGATAATTTAATTTCCCAGACAGAATGGGCGGCTAGGATTAAATTCATCAATTGGGAACTTTTTTCTTTGGATTTGGGCCTTTAAATTTTTATCCAATATGAATTGAATTTTCCCCCGATATTTGGAGTATAATTAAAGTATTTGTACTTCTGGAATCAGCCCAGTAATTCTATCTTCATGGATGGTCTAGTTTCTTAACAGATACTTTGGGCCTTCTTGTAAGGACCATATTACCCTTAAAATGAAATAATTGACCATTGATTCCTTCTAATTAAATGTTTTAATTTTATTAAGGAACCCTAAAAAACATGAATTAGGAAATTTGGATAAGTATCATGAGAGTTATTATGAAAAAATTAAACAAACTTGAATCTGGATGAATTCAAATAGTGATCTAAAATTATATTTAATATTTAAACATTAATATTTCACAAAGATTATGCACATTTCATTTAAAATCAGTAAAGGGGGTATATAAAAAGATATGAAAATATTAATAACATAAAATCCCCACACTTATTCTTGTCCATATCCTCATGTGCAACAAATATAAAAACATTACAATATCCTTTTCACTCACCAATAAATATTAAAATTTTGTTTTCCCCAATCAGGGGAGGTTTAGACAATTTTACTCATCCATATTGAATTCCACCACAATTTTTTATAGAAACAATGTTCCAAAAAAAATTCTTTTTTTCATGCTCAAATTTAGAAATGGAAAATGTGGACACTCAAAACTCACACCTCTCAAGATGATAAAATTCATTTATGGAGATTCACTCTTTCACCAAACAAAAGTGAAAATATTAGAGTTTGAAAGAGCTCTCAGCTTCCATTCCCTATCCTAAAGTGATCAAAAATCAAGAGTTATTTTTAGGGGGTTTTATGTGGCTATGGGACGGTAGGAAGATGATATCCAAAAGATAGGAAAACGGGGGTAAAACACCAACATGGAAAAAGAAATGCACAATATTTTTGAAATAAAACATGGAAAGAAATGGAAACACATATTTACAAGGGAATGATTGTGTGAAGAAAGACACAAAAGATTAAGGAAATTTGAATTGGATGAGAAGATGAAATATTTACAAAACACCAAACTTCTCCCAATGACAAAAGTGTTCTTTTTTCTATTTTTATTTCTTTTTTTTAGAAAGTTAAACTTGAAACAGATCTCACACTCATCTCCCAACCCATTTTTTATCTCCTCATGATACCAATTGTAATAGTTATAAAAAGATCAAAAGTTGAGCAAGGGTGATTTTTGACCCAACCAAGACACAACCCATTCTTATTTTTAAATTTTTTTTTGATTTTTTTAACACTTTTCAATATCATTTGTAAAAGATAAACATATATACATTCCCAAACCCCACTGAAGGACAACCTCTCCCCCACACTTAAATTGATGTTTTCCCTCAAGCGTATGATAACATGGTGAAAATCAACAAAAGGGTACCTAAAATGAAATTCATTCCCCCCAAACTTAAATTTCAAAAATTTATGTAATGAAACTCCATGTTTATATTGAGTGGGATAAGGTATTGGGCTTGTAATGTGGCTAACAAAGAAAATGTTTTCATAGTCTCGAAGGGGATTTCAAAATGAGGATTAATTTATGGTTAATGGGAGTCTATTTGGCTATTATAATTCGCATGGGGTTTAGAAAATGCCTCTATAATATTAATGCACACTAAAGAAGGAAATTAATCTTGAAGTTCCACAAACTCAAGACTCAAAAATGGTGGTGAAAAACACAAATTTTGAAAATATTTCCATATGTGGACTTAGCATGAAAGAAAATGTTGTTCCTCACGGGTAGGGAAAATCATTTTCCAAATCAAAAATTTAGCATTCAAAAGTTTTTGGTTTTAACACAATATTCTTTATCCAAATTTATAAAGAAATCACAAAAAAATTTAGATAAAACTATGTCTTTTTACTCCCCAAAATGGTTAGAAAAATTTTCAAAACTAGATGGTGAGTAAGTGTGAATCTTGGTTTTTATTTTTTGCATTTGTTTTATTTTTTTAGTTTTTTTTAGTGTTTTTAAAATACACACCCACACAAAAGAGAAAGAGAAAAAGGTCGTTTTTGATGAATAAAGTGCTAAAAAAATAGGAAGAAAAAGAAAGAGGTAGAGAGAGGAAGAGATAGAGAGTTAGAGGGAAAGAGGTGCCCCCTGGTTTGGATTTGGTGGGTTACCATCTCCATCCAGTGGTGGGTAAACTATAGAATTTGGGGATCCGATGGAAGTTGATGTGGTTCCTGAGATGTGTGTCTTCTCATGGATATGCTTTAGAGAATAACCATTACCTAAAATAGAAACAAAAACAAAAAACATTATTTATTTAATGAAAAAGAAATTAAAATTTCATAAAAGTAAAAGAAAATATGGGTTGCCTCCAAAGAAGCATTGCATTTATTTTGTCTACAGCTGGACAATTGCAGTGGAATACCCATAGTCTGATGGTAGCAACCGTATTTTCTCAACTTCAATGTGCTTCTAGAAAAACTTCCCTTTTGGGAGGCCTGATGATTCATTGGATAATTTCATCCCTTCCTTTTTGTTTACCTTGTAATTAAATGGGGGTGGAAATAGAATATGACTATCCTCCTTTTTGTCTTCAATATGAGGAATGGTTTTATCCAAAAATTGATGGTTTTCTATTCTTGTAAATTCAATAAGATGTCTCAATTCTAATGGTTCATTTATGTAAGGTTAAGATAACATAAAACCAGAGTATGAGATCCCAATTGTTTTTGACTCATTTATTTCATCACTTACCGATGTAGCGTAATGAGGATTAGTGGAGTCGTAAGATTGAATAAATTTTTCAATATCCATTATATCAATTTTTTTCTAAATAATGGTCAATTTCAACATCACCAATGATCACTTTATTAATTAGGAAACAAATATCACAAACATCACTACCATCGGGACAATATAAAACATTGGTTCAGGGTTCACCTCACATATAATAGAATTTTCAGAATCATGGATAGTAAATGATGAATGCTGGATAATCATATTTGAATCAAAAAATGATCATTCTTGTTCATTTTCCCCATTACTATCCAAGTTGGAGTAGTGGAGGCGAGAGGTGAGTTGATATTCCAAAGAGTTTTCTAGATCCTTTAGATCAATGGAGTTTTCATTTGTGATGTCAGCATAAACTTCTCCATTTATGACTTGGTTAATGAGGATGCAATATTCACAAACTCCTCTATTAGTAGAACGGGAAGAACATGATGGATTGGGATTAAATAAACTCTCAGAGAGAGTTTCAGAAGAATGAATAGAGAATGTAGATTCATTCTCTGATGGGTATCGCATGGATTGAAATATATTGAACTTGACCAGTTGGTCACAAAATTCCATGGATAAGATGCCATCATGGACATCAATTTTGGTTTTAGATGTCATGAGTAATGGTATTCCTAGAATTAATATGGATTGAGAAGATTTTTTCTCACCTTCCATTTCAAGGATATAGAAATCAGTAGGGAAGATAAGATAATTCACATAGACAAGGACATCCTCGATTATACCCTCAGGACTAGCAGTGGTTTGGTTGGAAAATTGAATGAAAACACCCATTGGATGTAAGGTACCAAGACCAAGGTTGGATAATATGGATTTTTTGAATGAAATTAATTAAGGCTCCTAAGTCTATGAGTGCATCATCAAAGTTGGAACTTCCAATTTGGCATGGAACCATAAAGGTCCCTAAATCTCTTGCACTTTATGGGAATAGACTGCTGGGTGGAAACATTTTTGAAGGTCCTAAGTTGCCTCTTGTGGGTGCACAATTCCTTAAGAAACTTGGCATACTTAGGGATTTTTTATGGAATATAAGAGGAGAATATAGACTTCAACATGTCTAAACATGTTGAGTATTTCAGGATCCGGATCAAAGGAATTATTTGGCATGGAAATGGCTTAAATAAAAGGAATTGGGATCCTAAGTGGAATGGAAGGAGGCGAGGTAATATATTTATATTCCTTTTCATGTTTCTTTTTCTTTTCAATTTCTAGGTCAAAATTCAAAGGGGTTTGGAGGACTTATCATGCGGCATAGAAATTTTCTTTCCCGATCTAAGTGAAATTGCACTTACATTACCGTTAGGGTTGGGTAATGGTTGATTTGGGAGTTGGGAATAATTTTATTGTTGTTTCTAGCTTAGTTGGGACTCAAGTTGAACAATTTGGGTTGCAATGTTTTTTAGGTTTGAATGGGTGAAAGAGGCAATATCTTCCACTACACTTTCCCATGGTTTCTTGGAAGTAGAGGCTTGTCCCGGATTGGGATTGCCTTGATTTTTGTTCTTGGGAAAGTGGTTATATGGGTTTGGGAATTGAGAAGGCTCACTCGGATAGTGTAATCCAGTAGGAGGAATATGAGGATTGATCCTTTGAGGTTGAGGAACAAAAGGGTAAGGTTGTTGGAAGTTACTAACACTTTGACCATATTGGAATTGGTTTGGGTTTTGAGGAGGGAATTGATGGTAATGAGAAATGGGATTACCATACCTAAAGTTAGGGTTATATATATAAGATAAGGGCTCAAAATGGGGTTGGTTGAAGTTTCTAACAAATTGACATGATTGTTGAGGGTTGGGGTTCCTCTGAGCATATGCTGCATTGAGCTCCATTGGTCTGGATGAATCAGATAGATCCTCTCGAATTTGTGTACATGTGTCAATTGGATGAGATGGGGAGCTACTGATTCCATAGTTCTTGATCAGTCCAGGGAGTAGATATTGTGGAGAAGATGAGGTTGGGGCTTTGGATGCCACAACTAGTTGTCGCACAAGACATGTAAGTTCACTCATCCACTCTGTCATCTTTTTCGGCTCTATAGATTGATTATCTTGAGCTTGTTTGACTTGATCATATGCTCAAGTATGGAATTTTTTTGTGTTTTCATCCATGTTACTTATGATATCTCTTTAAACTATAGGAGTTTTATCAATAAGAGCACTACCACTTGCGGCATCAATGAGAGTTCTCTCCATAGCCAATAACCCCTCATAGAAGTATTGGATCAAGAGTTGTTCTGGGATTTGGTGGTGTGGGTAGGTTGCAACAATCTTTTTGAACCTCTCCCAATACTCGAGGAGTGATTCATTTGGTAATTTATGAATACCACTTATTTCCTTTCAGATATAAGTAGTACAAGAAGTTGGAAAGAATTTCTCTAAAAAGAGTCGCTTCATGTCATTCCATGTGGTTATGGAACCCAGAGGAAGGTTGTAAAGTCATGACTTGGAAGAGTTAGATAAGGAAAAATGGAATTCTTGATGTTTGATTTGTTCCTTAGAAACCCCTTAAGGCTTCATGGTAGATCACACCATTTGGAACTCTTTAAGGTGAAGATGTGGATCCTTACCGGCTAGCCCGTGGAAATGAGGGAGAAGATGAATCAAACCCGATTTGAGTTCAAAGTCAGCCTCTATGTTTTGATATTGAATACCAATGGGTTGGTAATTCATATAAGGAGTAGTGAGTTCTTTAAGTGTTTGTTCCCTAGGATTGACCATTTCTAATTCAACTAGTTGGATAAGGACAGGTTCTTGAATGAGTTGATTATATCTTATGTTCTTCTTAAGTAGGCGAATTTTTCGCTCAATTTCAGGGTCAAACAAATGTGAGAGATTGTTTGGGAGGCTATAGGGTATTCAGATAGATTTTAGAAGAAAGAGTAAGATAGGTTTTTCTTTATGTTTTATTTCTATTTATGACTTTTATGAGAAGTCTGGTTTTTCTTTGTGTTTTTTTTTTAATTTTTTTTTTAAATTTTGTGTGTGTGTGTTTTTTTTTTTGGTTTTTTTATAATAACCAAAAACTAACGACTAAATAATTGTACCATCCCTAGAAACGGTTCCATTTTAAAGTGCAGCTGATTTTCACCCATTGACCGTTCAGGGTTTCAGTGCTCTGCTAATGTGTGTAGCAGCACTCAGGCCGAGTCCTCAGCGACGATACTTTTTAATAGTAAATTGTTTTTAATTGATTATTTTTTGATTGAAGGATTTTTTTGTAGAAATTAAATGAAGTGAATAATTTTTGGTTTTTGATTTAAAATTTTGATAAATATTGGGGTGAGTTCATCATTAGGTAGTTAAGCTTGTGATATCCTTGTGTCTTGCTTTATATTTCATTAAATAAACACTCATGTCACAATTTGACATTGATTGGAATTACCAAGTTTTAAGGCTTTAATACAAGCCTTAAATTAACTTAGGGTTCTAATATTAATCATATCTTGTTTATGGTAGTGTATTTATGGTTCCAATAATCCATGGAAACTACTCTCTAAACAAAACAAGTCATTAATCCATGACATGTTAAGTCCAACATACACAATGTTAATTTAAAGAATATTCATCGAGAAAAAGTTCTCAATCACTTAACATACCTAAATTATAACTCACCCCAATGAGAGATTTACTCATCCATTAATATTATTAGTAATCTGGTTTATTATATTTATGTTTATAAATTAAAAAAATAAGAGAAAATCGGATAAGAAAAGAGTTGTGCATTGAACACAAACACACATGAACGGTGATGTGAATTAAAACATAAAATAATTTAAATTGAATGAGAAAGTGAAAGAAGGTAAGGGGGTTGAAAATAATTTAAACTATTTTAAGAGTATTAATATTTAATAACAGAGAGTGGATGATTAAAATAGAATATGAAGAAGAAACTTGCATTAAAATTCAAATGAAATTGAAAACAAATGAAAAAGGAGAATGAAAATAAAAGTGGAGGATAGGTATCTTTTTTTGAAACAAGATCAAGAAAATTCCTCCTATGCCCTTTTAAAGGCTCCAGTTATGCCAAAACTCCTTCTTAAGTGTTTAAATTCCAACTCTTTTATAGCCCAATTTGTGGGTTGTTTTCATTCCAAAACTTCCCCTCCACTTGAATTTCCAATTTTATAAATCATAAAGCTGAATATCAGGATATTATATTATTAAAATTTGTTGATATTTACCTCTTTTATCTACTCTAAAAATTTGGCATCAATTGGACTTAAGGAACCAAGGTTATGGTAGTTTGATTAAACAGTTTTAATCAATCCATTTCAATCCAAACTTTTTAAAATTCAAAATGTGATTGGGTTTTTTAATAGGAATATTCCCTCAAATCTGAACACCTTCTTCAAAAAATTCTTCCACCTATATTTCCTCTTTCACACTAAAAAGTCTCAGCTCTAATGGATGTCTCTATCAATAGAAAAATCTATAATGGTGTGCTAATTTAATATTCCGGACAGAATGGTAGGTTGGGATTAAATTCATCAATTGGGCCCCTTACCTTTGGAGTTGGGCCTTGAAATTTTTATCCAAGATGAATTGAATTTTTCCCCAACCTTTGGAGGATAAATAAAGGATTTGGACTTCTGGAATGAACCCAGTAATTCTATCTTCATGGATGGTCCAGTTTCTTCACAAATAAATTGGGCCTTCTTGTAAGGACCATATAACCCTTCAAATGAAATAATTGAACACTAATTACTTCTAATTAAATGTTGTAATTTTATTAAAGAAACCTAAAAAACAATAATCATTCAATTTGGATAAGTAGGGTGAGATTTATTATCAAAAAATTAAACAGACTTGAATCTGGATGAATTCAAATAGTGCTCTAAAATTATATTTAATATTTAAACATTAATATTTCACACAAATTATGAAAATTTAATTTAAAATCAGTAAAGGGAGTATATAAAAAGTTATGAAAATATTAATAACATCAAAAATATTGCATTAGTGGAAGGTGTGATATGCTCCCCATCCATTGTGGCCAATGAGTAAGCCCCATTGTGGTAGACCTTAGGTATGACATAAGTTACCTCCCATTTTGGTTCTAGATTTGGGGGATTCTTTCCTGGTATCATTGGGATTCTAAGGACCAACATCAGTTCCCCATGGAGAAATGAGTTGAGGCAAACCCTTATATTGAAGGCTTGTGCAATCTAATTCTTGTAAACCTTAAGGTTGTGCAGTGTTTGCAACCCATTCTCATCAAGATGTTCCTATTCATATAGTTGATTTTTCGATTTCTCATCATCTGAGAGTTTCCTGTGGATGGATACTCAAAGTGAGGGAGGATAGACTTCCATGAGTAACACTACCTCGATCTCGTATACCAATTAGTATGGTGTTTATCGTATACCAGTATGCATGGTAGTATAGTAGGCCCATAAATCATGGAGTATTTTTTCTTTCCAAGACTTCTTATCCCTGTTCACCATTTTTTGGAGTATATTCTATAGTCTTATTGATGGCCTCTATTAGTCCATTTGTTTTTTCATGATAGTGAGATGAGTGATTGGACTCGATATTGTACTCTTGGTACTACTTCTTCATCTTCATGGAATAGAAATTGGTTTTATTGTCTGTCAATATTGTGTGAAGAACCCCAAACCTAGTGATAATATGTGACTTTATGAAGTTGATTATGTTCTTCATCCCAAATTCCATGGGGGGTATCACCATAGCCCATTTGGAAAAGAATTCAGTAGTAGTAACGATGTACTTGAACTGCTTAGCAATGGTTAGGGGATATTTCCCCATGACATCCATCCACCAAATAACAAACGACCATGAATATATAGCTATATGTAGAAATTTTGGAGGCTGGTGGATGAAGCTTTCATGGATTTTTCATGCATGACATTTTTTTTAATTCCATTCAGTCATGTGTCATGGCTTTCCAGTAATATCATAACCTCCTAATCTAGTGGGATAGCCTGGACCTAGATTTATGGGTACCTCAAGAGCCCGCATGGACTTCTTCTATGATGGCAGAAGCCTCTCCTTCTTCTATGCATCTAAGGAGGGTCTCATTTAAGCCATGCTTATAGAGGGTTTTCTTCTCATGTAGGCCATCCTGTAGGGTAAATTTTGATGCACTATGCTGTATCTATTCCCTTTCGACATTTTCCATTAGGAGAGTCCCATTTTGCATATATCTAATTATGGGTTCTATCCATCCAGGGGTTATTATTGGTACATCAAGTTCTGGGGTAATGTTGACCTAATTGATCTCTTTCATGTCACAGATGACAATTGTTGAGACCATTTTCCAATGTGTGATGTCGAAGATTGTTTCTTCCGAATCAAGATCGTCCAAGATGGTGGATGCATTTTCCAATGCATCAGTTCGAGCATTTTATGATCAGGGAATATGATGCAACGTGGGTTGAAAATGTTGAAATAGTGGGTTCCCTATACCCAACTATGTAGTAATTTTGATTACCATATAGTGTATACAGTTATCTATACATGATGCCTTCTTACCATTATAGTGTAGACTATTCTGCATCCACTACTTAAGGGTAATGTCTATAGATTAATTGTTGTAGAAAAAGGTTCTATCAGATCCCAGAATATAATGAGAACCTTGAGATACGATGAATTTAATCTTAAATATGTCCTATGGTCTATTAACATCTTACTGACTGAACACAGTAAGTGTTTGACTATTAGGTGTCGAGGGCTCATAAGCATTGAGACTTCTTCTCATGAAGTTCGCACCTGGTGATCTCTAGTAGTGAGATCATGAGGACTAACCCACCAATAGAAACATCACATGTTTCGGGTGTCATTGGTTGTTCCTATCTACAAACATGTTTATTGGTCTCTTAACTTGAGATCATTACCAATGTATACCATTTTATTGCGTACTTTGATGTATGTAAAAAACCATGGTTTTGAAATAGTGGCAAGGTAGCTTGTGTTGGGTGCGTCTTTAGTGGTTTGACTTTGGTTAAATAATCATGAAAGGATTTTTTGCTTCCAGGTTTAGTAATTTATATATCTTAGGCCTATTTGATCAGCATGGTGCTACCTTCATAAGTATTTAGCCAAAGTAGTAGAAAGGTAAATCAATCTAGATAGGTCAACAAATAATAAAGCAAGAAAAGGACGATGACAAAAGTGTGTGTTCTTCTTTATGAGATATTTAATGACAAAGAGATTATAGTACATAGTCTATGTCTGTCAGAAGGTAGGCATACCTATGACTATCCTTATCTCTTTAGGAGCCATGATGGATTGCTAGAATACTCTCTTTCTTTGTAGATTTTATTCACTACTATCGAGATAAGGGCCTAGAGGGTCACACACAATAGCATATTCAATAATCCTCTCTATTCATATGAATAGGTATATTGAGAATGGTGGGATCCACCATAGGGTTCGAATGTTGTTAAAGTTATCGATCACCGATAAATAAATAAATTTATTATTATTCACATTATGAGTAATTGGATTGAATTTATTTAAAGTATTTGTAAGTTTAGTAAATATGAGATAATATTAATCGAACAAATATTATTTTAATATTTAAGGTTTGTTTAATAATAATTGGGATGGTGAGTCAAGTTAAATGGCTCAATTTTTATAACATAATATATTTTATATATATTATAGGTATGTGAAAAAATAATAAATAATATTTATGTAGATTAGTTCACCATTATTATTTATTTAGTGGATTTTGAAATAAAAAGGGGTTAGGGAACCCAATAGGGTATTTAGAAACTCCACTATAAATAGAGGGGAGGCTCTCACTCCATTTGACTATTCATTCATTTATGGAATGAAAAACCAGATCCTCTCTCTCCTCCTGCTCTCTTGAGAGAGAACATCTTGATCTAAGAACTCGAATCAAGAATTCCCTCAAGCATCGAAGGCATCTTGATGCGGTGATCTTTGTGACGTCAAAGGAAACATCATATCACCATTCTAGCACCAAGAATTCAATAATCGATGCTCCAATGGGTTTTTGAAGTGCATGTGGATAATCTAGATGGTTCCTGCTATGAATCCTTCAAGCAATGATCGCCATCGACAAGTTTCAGTCGAGCACAGCTGCAAGTCTGAATACGTAGGATTTAAATTTTAATTTATGTGCTCTTTATAATTTATGTGAGATCCTCGGATATTACTGGGGCTCGGATCATCAGCATCAATATGTTTTGTCGACCCATCGATCAAAATATTTTAAAATCCCCAACCCACTGGCTTCCGATGCGGGCTCCATAAAACTTTAGTGGTATTAGAGGGAATCGCATTGATTTTCTAGGCCAAAATAAAAAAAAAATTTCATAAAATTAAGTAGAGGGTTTGAAATCAGACTCAATGGTTCAAACTGCGCGTCGATCCGATCTCAAACGGCCAAGTTATGGTCAATCGAATTTTTAGATAAGGATCAATTTTCTGTTTTAATCTTGGGTTCTAAAATTTTATTTCATCTTGTAGAACTGATCATGTTTTGATCGGTTTATTAGAGATAATCCTAATTGTGTAAATTATAATTTTATAATTTAATAATTAAATAATTTTCATAATAATTTTATTATTATTATAATATATATTTTATTATTACAATGATATAATAATAATAAATTATTATTTTATTATAATAATCTTATTATTATTATATTTTAAAGTCTAAGTAGCCTTTGGAAAAAAAATTAATTGTGGGTTTTGGTTTTATGTGTGTAATTCCACACATGAAGAAGAGAATAAAAGTATTAGTGGGTTTTTTGAGTGGTGGACAAGAAGTCCAAAACAAAAAAATTAAAAAATTAAAAAAAAACAAAAAAAGGGTCCCCCCTAGTCTCTCTCCACGCTGCGTGGACCACCCAACTGGGTGATCCCATTCTTCCTCAACATGCCACAGTGGATGGTGTCGCCACCCTGCTCCCTATTGGCCAGATCGCAGCCGAACCTCCCGGTCGCTGCCCGACTCCTACTCCAGATTGCGGCCACCCTGGCTGATCGCCACCCTCCTCCCAGCCGCTCTCACAACCGCTACCTTTGGAATCCCTCACAGGCCGCCACACTAGACTCCAGCCTCCCCGTTGTAGCAGCGGCACCGACCCCCCCCCCCTCGTGCATGCTCAACTCTAGTCATCCCGAAGCCCACTCGCCTCCTCTATGGCTAGCACTAGAGGCATGCACCTCTCATCAGATCGGGCCACACTTGACAGATCTGGTCGATCATCCTCCTCGCACTATCTTCATGGCCCCCCCTCTAGTCTGCTCCTACTGGTTTCTCCTAGGTGCGGCAACCCACCAGGCCGCACCAGTGCTGGCCTCCGGCCTCCTCCAAGCACACAGTGGGTTGCCATGTTGCTCCACGCTCAAACCACCGCACCAAGTCTGACCACCACATCCAGTAGCTACTGTAATGTCATGTTAACTACGGGCCTCACCGTCATAGGATTTGGACGACGCAGCTATGCAGATAACCCATCACTTGTTCAGTAGGGTTTGGTTTTCCTCAAAACAGAATCAGGCATATCTTCCCCACCAAGTATGGGTCTAGGCGGACCTTCCTAGCCTAGATAATCCTAGCACATGATTTCCCTAGCCTATTGCAGGTTTGCGCAGGTTCAGCGTGACCCGCAATGGGTCAGAGCATGGATTTGGGGCTCGAGTTATAATTAAATTAATATAATTAATTAATTTAATTTATTGAATAAAATTAAATTGATTAATATATTAATTATGTTTGAAAATAATAAGTTTTAATACCCAGGAATATAAATTAATTTAATTTTTCAATTAAATTAAATTAATTTATTGACTTAATTTTGGAATAAGAAATAAATAAATTAAAGTACCAATAAATAATTAAATTATTTGAATTTATTAATTCATTTAATTTAATTAAATAACCCTCATATTTATTTAATGCAATTTAATTTTATTGTGCATTATTTTACTTGCATACTGGTCTTGAGCACTGACCTATGTATGTTTTCATTTATTTAATTAATTATTTAACCATGTGCGATGTCTGTAATTAATTAATTGACGGTCTACGCATCGTCTATTTTTCAGTTAAAATGTATAAGGTCATGTGTGTCCAATTTTACATGATGTACATTTATACCCTTAGTCCCCTTCACCAGCACACGAGTATGTTTGTACTTAGGATAAAGATGATGCAAGACATGACATGGACCCCGCCAAGATGATGTATTACTCCAAGATGTGGTGTGGGCCCCGACAAGACAAGCCAATACTCCAGAAGAGAAGCAGACATACATAACGGGGTAAAGCTTCATTATGATTCAAACTATGACTCAGGTATGATGCCCCTATATCGTTTAGATTCTCAAGACCAGTCAGGTAATAGTTTACCATTATGCATTTATTTATTGTTTTATGTATTTTAGTACAGTGGGAAAAATAAATAAAATATGGAATAATCAAATGCATAAATAAGAAACTTATGTTTTTCTATTAATGTTCAGTTGTAAGTGAGACAACATAGATAAACAAGATTAATAGAAATGAATTACATTTGTTGAGAGAAAAACACATAAAAATCTCAAAGTAATATTAAATAAATATCTCCTTCCATCATTCATGTTTGACCAAAACCAGGTGTTTGGGGTTCCGGTAATGCCAAAGCTAAGGGTACCTCTTACTACCAGGGAGTTCTTATAAGATTGATGGGTTGGTTTAACTAAAATTGCAGCAAAAAAATATCTAAAGCTAGATTTTTGTAATTTTAGAGCCAAGTGTTGAGTAAATCAAGATTAATATTTTGAATTTGGGACTTCACTCAACAGATCAAGGAACCACGAGTTAATGCAATTGGCTAGCCAAACGCCTACCTTGAACTCTCTGAGTAGTGGCGTAGCCATAGCTTATAGAATATGAGGGGAGGTTCAGGGATCCTTGCCACTAGAATAATCAAACTATAGAGTATTCTGATTCTAGTACAGAGGGTTCCTAGAATTTGATAAATTATTGGGAGACATTTAATGATTAAATTAATCAGTAATGTCACATTTGGTAATCAACATAAAAGTACTAATCTGCTAAAGATTATTTTTAGAAAAAATTGAAAGTAATACCAATTAAAAACTATGATAAATAATGGATAAAGTTAATGTCCAAACTAGCACGAAATTTCAAGTGTAGTATAAGTGCTTGCACACATTACTACTATATCAGAAATTTAAGGTGCTAGTGTCCCTACCTGTTAAGCCATCTCAGAAAGTGAGGGTGAAAAATTTCATGCATGAGACTCATTAATCGAGCATATGATGGTTCTGTAATAATTTTATCATCAATGTTTGATGTAAATTGTGGTCATTACATTAGGATATGGATGATAAGAACGTGTAGTCTCATCTCTCAGAAGTTATCGAGGAGTTAGCTAAGAAAGTTTGGAATGTGATAATTACATTGGCTTTGTGTAAACATGAAAGGAATACTATGATATTTCATTAAATACCCTTCTTACACCAAACTACTACATTTTTATTTAAGATTAAAACAAATAGTGTGGAGTAATAAATTCACTACCTTTTAGTAAGGTTCACCAAGTAATAATAATATTAAATAAATCACCATCTTTAGTTTCTTATGGTGAATAAATTGGATGACAAAGTGAAAATTCCAATGGAAAGTGCAATGCCAAAGGCACATTCACAATGTCTTTTAATGATGAGGTTGGTTATTTAATAGAAGGTTATTTTCATTGCATATTTTGAAATAAAAAAATTATGGAAGTTTAAAAATGAAAAGAACTGAATTGAATAAGAAAGAACCCGCTTTTCTTCAGTATATATATATTCATCATATTGATGTTTCTAACATACTTCTTGGGTATTAAATACAATATTCCAATAAAATATGTGTATTTAAATAAATTAACCAAGTAAGTATAGGAACATTATAAGAAGTAAAGTGTCTTCTCCAAGTAGCTGAGAAAAGGTGATTCTTAAGTCAGCGGTGAGAAACACATAACTTCTAATTGCCAAGTGAATGATTTTAGTTGAAAAAGTTGTTGAGTATACCAAAACATATATCTTGCATTCCCTTTTGATCATAATGAGACATTATTCCAAGTTCAGTAATGAATTTTATTTGTGTTGAAACATACTCAACAAATAGTAGTTGGGGTTTGGCTTAGTGGTAAGCACCCCATAAATCTACATGAAAAATGGGGGTTCAAAACCCATTGGGCACAGGTACTGTAGCAGTAGTGGCACTATAGCAGCGGCAGGCACTATAGCGGCAGTAGGGCACTGTAGCGGAAGCAAAGTACTGTAACAATGGCGGGTACTGTGCAGAACTGTAGCAACGCGGGTACTGTAGCAGTACTATTCACAGAATGGGCTTTGGGTAAAAAAAAGGGCCTACGGGCCATGTAATGGGCTAAATGCCCACTGGGACTTCAGGCTATATAATGGGTCTCCCTCTACCCATTTAAAAGAGGTCTCTACTTTGCTTTAATAATAAATGAGGCTTTGGCCCCAACCTTTTAAAAAAATACTCAAAAAATAGTTCATACATGCTTGAATCAAAGGTAATACTTGATGAATATAAAATGTAAGACTTACCCAGTTGTGGAAACATAATTCTTTGTCAAGTAAAAATAAAAGTGGAAGTCAAGAATATAACTAGTATGGTATTTAGGCTTGGAATAGTTAAACACCTCTAGTATTATTGATTTATTTATTTTATACAAAGAAACCTTTAGAAATAAAGGTATGCCATAAAGCTTTCTGGTTTAGTTCAACAAGTGAGAGTGAACTATTCCAAAGCAAATCTAGAGGTGAAGATACTTCATAAGATTCCTTTGATTTATTAAGGAATATGGAATTAAATTATAGGCATGGTCACAATATATAAGGTGCTTCGGATCAGGATGCTAAAGAATATCTTGACCAAGTATTCATCAATCATAATAATATAGTGTGGAGAAATTTCTAAATGCACATTACCCTATTTACATCACAACATTGATGTTCATAAGGGGGATCTATGAAAAGTCTTACATGTTAACATTAGTCAAAAAAATGTAGTGTGGATAAATTTCTAAACGCACATTTTATACATCAAAGTAATGGTGCAAGTAATATCAATGTTACATCTTGCAGAAACTTCCATTATATTTCAAGACGTGTTTTTCCGATTACAAAAAAATCACATAACCAATATGCCAACTAAAAATGATAAATGGATATCGTACAAGTTGAAATATGATAAAAATACATTATTTCATATGACATGTGTTTAGATACAAAGTGTTTGTTAGGATTTAAACAAACATGCATCAAGCTAAACACATGGTCCATCTAAATAATTATCCTAACTGTTTCTTAGGATATTACCTAAATCCTTAATATAGACAAGTGGTAGTCAAGTGATAGACTAAATTTCTATATAAGGGTGCACATCTCTATTAGATATAGTGGGAGTAAGATTGTATTGGGTTTATTCAATGCTCAATATACATAAATAGTTGGCATAGGAACATGTTCCACAAGTGTATGTGGAACAAGTTTATTTCAGAGACACATGCTACGTAGGAAGGATAAAACCATTGTGATGGTTTTGAGTTCACCATGGTTGATGATACATTATTCATTGAGAATAATAATTCCTAAAAATAAGATGTATATGGAAATTATCTAAGATTGACAAGACAAATTAAAATTCCGTAATGGGTTACATGTATCAAATTTCAAATGGGCTTATAAATTGAATATTGCGGTGGATATTCATATGAGTTGATACAAGTATGGTACAAGCGTGGTACCAATAAGGCTCAATTGCTTATACCAAGTTGGTATGCCTAAATCCATTAGAATTTAACTCATCATAGATAACTTCTAATGATCATTAAATTGATCATTGTATGTCAAGATCATCTTTCTTAGAAGATGTTTGTACAACACAACCAAAGAGGAATGATGACACCATCAAATTCCAATGAAGGTTTCAAGTTACTGAAATATAGTTCATGATTAAAATAAGAAACAAGATCTTAGATCATTCATTTCTAATGAATCTTTTCTTTGAGTCTACCAAATGTTAGTAGGAGTGCCAATGTTTTCCAAGAGAAATATGTTTTGCAACATATGGAAAATAGATCTTGGTTTTATAGTTATATAAGACAAAGTTGAAAGTAATTTTCTAATTATTGACTTAAAGTAGAAACCTACATTCTAGGGAACTGGATCTATCAAGGTAGATCTAAAAGTTTCTTAGACATAGTCAATCATACATATTTTTACATTGTATTGAAAAATAAAGTTATAACAATTCAAGTTAAGAATTTTTGACAATGTCACATGGAATAATCTCTCCAGGTTGACATGTTCAGAACATGAGAAGAGATTAAAGTTGTGAGTTGAGTACCATACGCTTTAGAGATGGATCAATCATGTATTCCATGTTATGTATAATAATTGATATTTCTAGGATATAATTTATAGTAGGCGGATATAAATTATATCTGGGAGCATTACAAGCTAAGCAGTCAGAACTATCATCTTGTACTCTAGCAAGTACAAATGATATGTACCTAATATATAAAGAATAAGGTATACTATTTATGGTGGGACACAAACTAGTAATCCTTATATCAATTTGGTCTAGTATCGCAGTTAGGCTAAGGTGATGAGCGAGTCAATCTCATAAAATCCAATGGTAGCCATACCTATAAACACTGAGTGTGTTGCAGCTTCTAAGGTAGCTAATAAGTAGTTATCAATTTCAATTGTTTATTTAAGTTCTTGTAATTGCACCAAGTAAGTAAAGTATGATCATAATTTAAATTATGATATTCTTACTAGCCAAGATGTCAAGTTATGACAGTGGAAAAAAGGGATATACTCAGGGATACCATCTCTTGAGAAGTTTTACTCAAGGTGATGAGGTCGCATATAGTAGAATAGCCACACAGCAGAAACATGGAAGACCAAGTATTTAAAGTCGTTACTTAGCAGAAACATGATCTTCGTCATGTGAGTAGTTAACAAGTATGGTTATCAAGATGGCTCTAGTGCAATTGGGAGTGTTGATATAGTGGCTACCCTAGACCCAACTATTTAGTACTTTTGATTACCATATAGTGTATACAGTTATCTATCTATACATGATGTCTTCTTACCATTATAGTGTATACTATTCTACATCCACTACTTAATGGTAATGTTCGTAGATTAATTATTGTATCAAAAGGTTATAGGAGATCCCAGGCTATAATGAGAACCTTGAGATACAATGACTTTAATCTTAAATATGACTTATAGTCTAGTTACATCTTACTAACTGGACAGGTAATTGTTTGGATATCAAGTGATAGGGGATCATAAGAATTGAGACTTCTTCTCAGGAAGTTTTCACCTGGTGATCTCTAGTAGTGAGATCATTAGGATTGACCTGCCAATAGGAACATTATATGTTTTGGGTGTCATTGGTTGTTCATATATATGAACATGTGTATTGGTCTTCTAACATGATATCATTACCAATGTATAACATTTTATTACATACTTTGATGTAAGGAAAAAATCATGGTTTCAAATCATGGTGAGGTAGCTTGTGTTGGGTGCATCATTGGTGGTATGACTTTGGTTGAATGATCAAGAAATGATTTGTCGCTTCCGGATTTAGGAAGTTGTATATCTTAGGCCTGATTGATCAGGATGGTTCTACCTTCATAAGTATTTGTCCAAAGTAGTAGAAAGGTAAATCAATCTGGATAGATCAACAAATAATAAAGTAAGAAAAGGATGATGAGACAAGTGTGTGTCCTGCTTTATGAGATATTTAATGACAAAGAGATTATAGTACACAGTCAGTGTTCATAGGATGGTAGTCATTGCTATGAATATCCTTATCTCTTTAGGGGCCATGATGGTTTTCTAGACTCCAATATTGGTTTGTGGATTTTATTCACTACTATCAAGATAAGGTCCTAGAGGGTCACACACAATAGCATATTCAAAAATCCGCTCTATTCAGATGAATAGGTATATTGAGCATGGTGGGCCCCACCATGGGGTTTGAGTGTCGTTAAATTTATCAATCACTGATAAATAAATAAATTCATTATTATTCTTATTATGAGTAATTGTGTTGAATTTATTTAAAGTATTTACAAGTTTATTAAATACAAGATAATATTAATCAAACAAATATTATTTTAATTTTCATGGTTTGTTTAATAATAAGTAAGTTAGTGAGTCGAGTTAAATGGATCAGTTTTTATCATGTAATATATTTTATATATATTATAGTTATTTGATAAATAATAAATAAAATTGATGTATATTATTTCATCATTAATATTTATTTAGTGGACGTTTAAATAAACGGGGGTTGGGGAACCCAACCAGGTATTTAGAAACTCCACTATAAATAGAGGAGAGGCTCTCACTCTATATGACTATTCATTCATTTATGGAATTAAAAACTAGAGCCTCTCTCTCCTCCCACTCTCTATAGAGAGAAACTCTTGATCCAATAACTATGATCAAGATTTCCCTCAAGCATCAAAGGCATCTTGATGCGGTGATCATCGGGACATCGAAGGCGTCATCGGATCTCCATGCTAGCACCCAGAATTTGACGATCAATGCTTTTGTGGGTTTTTGAAGCATGTGTGGATGATCTAGAGGGTTCCTGCTATAGATCCTTCAAGAAAAGATCTCCATTGACAAGTTGCAGTCGAGCACATCTTTAAATATGAATAGGTATTATTTCAATTTTTTGTGTACTATTTATAATTTACACTAGATCCTAGGACCTTATCGAGGCTCAGATCATCAGTGTCCACATGTTTTGTCAACCCATAAATCAAAATATTTTAAAATCCTCAACCCACCGGCTTCCGCTGCGGGCCCTAGAACCTTTGAAATAAGGGAACTCTACTATTATTCCCCTAACATAGCCAGTGAGGGGGTCCAGTTCTTCTTTTTTATGGTGTATTCTATATTGAACTACTTTATCACTAACTATGAATCCCCTTTTATGTTCAGGTAGGCTCTTTTTATCTATAGGGATAGTTCCAAGCTATCAATGAGAGCTTTGTATTTGGAATCTTTATTTTTACAGCCTTCAGTTAGTGAGAAAGAGTAGGGAAAAACTAATTTGTCAGGAGAGACAAATACAATCCCCAGACCACCCGGTTGAGCTTCGGGTTTTTCATCATTGTTCCAATGGGAATTTGTGAGGAACCATCAAAATACATCTCCCATGTCTGAGGAGTTTCATGGGAAGAGAATACCACTTCATCTAGAAGCTCAGTGTCTTCTGGTATATTCATCGGGGTAGGATGTGTTGTGAGGACATCAGTCAGAGCTTGTCCTTTCACTAAATTTTGTGACAAATACTAGATGTCATATTGTTGAATATTGACCACCCATCGATCCAAGAACCCAGTAACCATTGTAATACCAAGGATTTACTTGATCGGATTGATACAAGAGACCAATTGGACTTCATAGTGCTCCAAGTAATGCCTCGACTTTTTCACTATGAAGATGAGTGTGAGGAAAATCTTATTGACATCAGAGTATTGGGTCTCAGTACCTAGCATAGTCTGGCTGAGGTAATAGAGACTATTCTCACTCCCCACATCATTATTTTGTACAAGGAGGGAACCCAGTGATCATTCCATGGCAGAAAAATATAAGATGAGTAGAATCCCTTCCACCAGAGGCATTAGGATTGATGGGTAAGGAAGGTTTTGCTTGAGAATTATGAAGGATTTTTAGAAATTATCATCCCACTAGTAAGTGGTTCCCTTCTTTATTATCCTTCTGAAGGGGAGACCCTTGCCATTTAGGTTAGCAATGAACTGCTGAATGTAAGAGAGGTTCCCATGGATCCCCCTCAATTATTTGAGATTTATGGGGGTGAAATATCTAAGACAACACTAGTCTTATCTAGGTAGAATTTAATGTCACAATGGCATACAAAAAAACCGAATAATTTACCTAACTTTACCTCAAAAGTGCATTTCAGCGGATTCATCTTAAGACGGTTATGTCGCAGCTTGTCAAAAATTGTTTGAAGGTCCGTGAAGTGATCACACCACTGTCGGGATTTAACCACCAGGTCATCAACATAACATTCATATACCTTTCCCAAAAATGGATTAAATATATGGTGCATTTCATGTTGATATATGGTGCCAGTATTCTTCAATACAAATGGAATGAACTGATAGAAAAATATCCCATGAGGCAGCTTGAAGGCATTGGATTCTTCATCCCCATGGTCCATCTTTATCTGATTGTACCCTGAGTACCCATCCATAAAATAAAGGGCTTGGAATCCAGAAGTTTCATAAATCAATATTTTTATGATCGTTAATGGGAAATCATCCTTCGAGCAATGTCAATTAAGGTCTCTGAAATCAATACATACCCTAATCTACCCATTCTTCTTCCGGACGGGGATGATGTTGGAAAGCCATCTTGGGTATTGCACTTCTCTATAAAATTTGTATTTGATCAACTTGTAAAATCCCTCCTCTGTATTGGTGGAATGATAGGGGTGTGTCCTCCTGACTACCTACTTAAAGCCTTGATGCTCATTTGGTATCTCGATATGGTGCATAGCCACATCTAGGTTTAGTCTAGTAATTTTTGTATAGTTTCATGAAAAAACATATCGATATTTCCTCAGAAACTCAATGTAAATCTCTTAATCTTTTAGGTAAATGGAGGAACTAATCAATGTTGGTCACGGGTCTTCCTCTATTCCCAGATTTATGTGCCCGAGTTCATTGATTATGATGGCACACCTTCCTCGAATTCTAAAAGGAAATTCCTGAGATCATCCTCATATTTTTCTATCTTAGAATATCTGGAGACATTTTCCAATAAATATAACAATATGGGGTTCCCTATATCATTATAAATGTGAGAGATGCCATGAGAAGAGACATTATCATCCCCTATTGACTAGGTCATTGTATAGAGATGTCAGAGCTGATAGTCTTTGATGCTATCACTAGGGACAGGAAGGACTTAGACCTTTGGGGTTATATCTGTAACCTCGACCAGGTTTATGGGGAGCACATAGTCACCATCAAGCATACTCCATGGATTCACAGGGGTAGTCCCCAATCCATTGGGAGAAAAAACCTATACATCATCATCAACCATTGGTTTTTTCCCTTCCTTTTTATAAAAATTTACTTCAGCATATGTGGCCCCGCAAGTCTCGAAGGGAGCACTATCACCATATAGTATGCCAACTTTTCCATTAATGGGATAATTAAAACATTGGTGAAATGTTAAAGGTATCACTAGGTGGTTATGGATCTAGGGACATCTGAGCAAGATGTTATACACAGTGTCCTTCTTTATTACAATGAACTCATCATCTGACATGAGATCCCCAAACTGGGCTGCGATCTAGATTTTCCTAAGGTATTTTATCACACCTATCATACCCTTGGATGGTTATCTTAGTGGGATAAAAGTCCCCTTATCCATATCCCAAATGTTGTAGGGTTTGATATGGTATAATATTGATCCCTAAACCATTATCAATCAGTGGCCTTTAGAGGATGACATTTTTGAGAATGCCTGAGACATATTGGGGTCTGATTTATCCTTGAAGGGCCTCTTCCTAATATTGATCAGTGAATGAGATGGAGACGTGACATTTTGATGCCATGGTCTCCACTCGATATACCTAGGATATTTTGAATTATATCTAAAAATATTATGGGCTCTAGAGGGATTCAATAAGTGCATCTAGGAGTTCTTTAAAAATATAGAGTGCATTGAGAAATGATAACTTGGCTGGGACTATCGTCAGTTGTTTCATAACATCGTAATTTTGTGCTAGAGGTCGGCGTTTCCATGGATGTGCATATGGAGAGATGAGGCATTTCATGTGGATGAAATTAGAATTTATACAGAGGTTAAGGGAATATATAATGTCAGTTTCATAAGTCACATCAACCTTCCCCATTGTTTGGGTTGGTTGGATTGGACCCCCACTAAGCGATCATGCAAGACAATCAGATGTGGGTAGTTTCAAAAGGGCTATGAGGCACCTCCTTGCCTCCTTTTATTCTACTAGATAAGTTTCCCATGAGTCTTGGCTTCATATATATACTCCATGGGGATATAACTAGAATATTAAGTTGGACCACATCCATTTTGTCCCCTGTATCCTCATCTCCAGTGCATACGACCTACCGTTCCTCAGTTATGTGAGGGAAACTCGTGTTCTTGGGAAAATTCATCATTATAGAAGGGTTATGACAAGTTTATTATGTTGATAAAACAAAATATTAGCTTTTCATCCAATTAGGGTTCTGTTTGGTGGGGAGGTTCTCGTTCCTCAGAAACTGTAGAGTAGAAATTGACAAGAGTTAAGGCTCTCTTTGGAGGAGAATATGACTCTTCCTCTTCTGTTTCTTTATGTATCTAGTTGTCACACCCACCTTTTAGAGGAACATTTTTTGTTCCCTCCTTGGGTGGTAGATTTATCATGGTTCTATGAAAAATTTCTTTCAGAGTGGTGTGGGATCAATCAACTACCTTTCGAGTCATCCAGTTATCGAATTTTTTCACACGTATGGCTATGAATTTCTACTAACCATCCTCTTTTTCTGGTTGGATTATGGTTATGTAACACACCAAATCTAGGGAGTTATCTAGCATCACCGGTCCAAATTCAACCATACCATGAGGGGCATCCTTGAAGATGAAGAAGTTCTGAATATTATGACCCAACCTTCTATAGAAATGGTAGTAATCAGGACTATCAGTGATGTTGACATCCTCAGGGCTCATGGGTTGCAGGAGTGTGAGTAGGTTATTATCCATGGCTACTAAGAAATATCTAGGGACTTTTTCATTTTAGAAGGAGTATAATTGTTCATCTGTTCCTTAAATCCCAGGTGACCATGATTTCTCTATGATTCTGTCAATGGGAGATTATGTGATTGTCGTAGCTCAACAGGAGGTGTTGGGTGGTTCATGGATTGCCTAGGTATTTGGATAGGCATCATTGTGGGATTGAGAGTTATAGTTATAGATTCTTCTCTAACTAGCCTTTTTTCCAATGTTGCAGGCATGAGTTGAGTTTTGTATCAGGTCTAATGGATTGCTTCTTCTAAACATTAGTTCATTCTGTAAAACTTGTGGAATCCACCTAGATATTTCATTGGAATTAGAGTCATCTACCACTCGTCCCTAATATTTTCAGCATAGAGTTCTAACAGTTTCTCTTATGAGAGGGATGCTGAGTGAGTAGGTCAAACCCTTCCACCTTGTTATGAATTCATACACCCTCTCAATATCACATTGTTTGCAATTTTTTTGGTCGATGATCATCATCTTCCTCATTGTAGAACTGAATTGATAAAGGAATTGATGAATAAGGTCTTTTTATCCTGACATGGATCTTACTGGCAGACTGTTATACCAAACAAAAGGTTAGCCCTGTCAGAGTCTTCACAAAACACCTCATCATTATTTCCTCCTATTGATATCAATGGACCATTATCAACCCACATCAAGATATAAAGTGTGTGATATGTTTTTTAGGGTTTCCCGCACCATCAAATGTATAGAAGGTAGGATTTTTAAAATTTGGTGGAGGCAAAGTGTCATCCACCCAATCAGGATATAGATTCCTCTCAGGCTACACTGGTGTGTGTCACCCTTCCATAGATTCCATTCAAGTATCAAGGGACTCGATGATGTTAAGAAGCTCTGGGGGCACCATTTCCTGAGTTGTCTCCCACCTATAGGGATTCGGTGGGGGTTATGAGGTGGGCCCACTTTTATCTCCTATTGATCTTTTATTACTCCCAAGATTGAACGGTTGTCATGATGTGGGGGATGATGTTTCCACAATGGAGGGAATTTATGATCATTTTAGACTTCCTAATTTATGTGGACTGGATGTCTAGATCTAGATCCAACTTGATGGTTAGATATCACCCTTACTGGCAGATCAGCCATGTGAGGGAGAACATTCATCTCTGCCTGAAGATGATACTCAGCAGGAATATTTCTCTGAGTAGATCCTCGTTGAGTTTTTAGAGAGTCTATATTTCATTCTCATATTGAAAAAATTGTTCCTATAAGGAAGGAATCCCATTTCTTTTGGGAGGTGATCAGGATATTGTTGTACCCTTCCCCTTGGTGATATTTTGTCATGGAGTTGGTAGCTCAATATTTAGTTGTTTCATGTTTTGCATCCATATTTGGTACCTAGTGTGTGAAGCCTCATTTTGTGCATCCAAATCACCCTCCTCTTGAGATATTTTTTCTATTTTTTGGCCCACTACACTTGAATCTTGATCAATTTCTACCATGTTGACAATGACAACATTCACATAGTCATATCAGGAAATGGTGGTTATGCTATTACTTTTGATGCAATAGGCTGATTCTGAACTATATTCTCAAGGGTCATTATTTGAACCCTTAGACATGTTAGTCCATTTTTTATTGTGACCCTAGTGGGGTATAATTATATTCATCATACGTTCCTCCCATTTTGGTCTATAAATAATGACTTTGAGGGAGTTTTTGATCGTGATTTCCAAACAGGCCCTAACCAACATAGGTTTTTCTTATGGTGGGAGGAGTTGGTGGGACGCCGATCATTGATTAATTCATCCAAACTTAGGGAAGACTAATTCCCTCTGTGGTGGTGAAAATGATGAAAATTCCCCTAACCCTATGGGGTGGGGGTCATTTAGGGCTACAATCAGCATGGATTAGTCTAGTTTTTGCAGATCCAATGACTCTAGTTGGGGACTTGATGATTCCTGGGATGGATATAAAGATATAAATGCCCCAAAAACAGTGGGGTTGGGGTGATCTAGAATCATTGATGACGTATCCAGGGTCCTCTCAAGGGAAAATGAACCTAGATATGGTGATTGAGATATAAATTCCCCTAGCCCGTCGGGCTGGGGTTCTCCTATGGCTTCTAAGGGTATGTCCTGAATCCTCTCAGGAATTAAAGATTTTGAGGGGTGGAGGTGGTGGTAGATATTCTCCTAGCCTAGGGGGCCGATTATTCTCCTTGATGGCTACTATGGTAGTTTCTACTCTGGTCTGTGGGATTTGGTGCAGCTATGCTTATGTGGGATCTGGGTGCGATGGTAGCCCATAGTGAGAGCCATTCTTTATGAGAAATTATATGGGTGATTGCATCTTTAGTATTCGTGTTTGGAATGCCATCCTATTTTCATGATGGGACCAATTTGAAATATTGTGGGATATCTTCTCTCCCCATCTGTGGTGTATTGGTGATGTTAAAGTGGAGTATTTTTTTGTAGAGACCAACTGACCCGAGCTTTACCTAGTCCCTATATTATCTCTGAAGGCTATAACATTGAAGAATGTTGTATCGGAGGAAATCTACTATTCCAAGGGAGAATAATGGTGTAACACTCCATATTTTCCCCATCCTTGAATATGAATGCATGGTGTGGCCTTGGAGATCAGCTCTTGGAGAGTAATGATGCAATGGTGGCAAGCATGTTGTAGATTCATGATATGCTTTTCTGGTTTTGGATCCTAGGCCATGGAGATAGTATCCAGGTCTAGCTAGAAACAAAGTATATTTATTTTATGAAGGTGACACTTGTATCCTAGATAAGGGATATGTAGATCCTTCAGTCTTTGATGATTAGACCACATATTCTATCATAGATAAGGAATTCACTCCTTTTCTAACTAATCTAGGATCTCATAGTTAGTAATAGAGAGGGACCAAAACATGATGGGGAGGTTGTTTCTAGCTAACTCTCTCCATATGTCAATTCTGGCCTCCTCCTCATTAGACTTACATGACTCCATATGGTCAGACTATAGAATATGGCTCTGATGGTCACCTGCTGATGGAAGTGAGGTGTCGTTGGAAGTTGATGGGGAACCATATATAGTTGACCCTGATGATTTGAGAAAATCTCTATATAAAGGTGTTGGATTTTGATTCACCTATCTATATAGAGATTTCTAGACAAAGGGAGGATTTCCTTGTCCATGGAAGATATCTTTGTGGGTAGGTTGACCATGGTGGATGTCAGGAGTAAAATCCTTATGATCCATCTCCACACTACCATGAGGAGGACTATCATGGTAGTGATCTTCTTATACTTACCATTCGATAGAAGAGTCAATAGACCCTTATGGCATTGATAACGTATCTTGAATTAACTAAAGTACACTAGCATTGAGCATATTAGAAATATGGGAAATGTTCTTCATCATGGTTGGAAGATGACAACCTTCCTTTTGTAATTGTTCAGGGATATGATCCCATTGTGTAACGATTGTCAAAACTTTTATATAACCATATGGTGTTGCAGAAGTATGAGCATGCTGTTGAGAAGCTTCTGGAATATGATGATGATCCATATCACTATTTATAGGAATGTAATCATGTCCTAAGGAATGTTTTATTCTCACCTGGTAAGCCTCAGTTAGGATGGTAATATGAGCCTGATTTTGAGCCTTCAAAATATGTCATTGGTCTTTCTTGGAAGGAATATGAGCCTTTCCCCAAGGCGTGTGCCAATCTCACTTGGTGGGCCTCAGTTGGATCAGGAATATGGGCCTAGTCTGAATATTCATTCCCATTAGAGTATGTCAATGGACCTCCTATAATGACCCAAACTCTACAAAAATTGTTATTACTTAAAAATTGATGCATACTTATTACAACATATAACAAAACCATGAAAGGACCATATAGGTATAGTGTCTTTAGAAACTGGGAAACATAAACAACTGGTTCATAAATCATCTACGTTGTCTCCCATTTATTTCATCATATCTAGAGTCCCTTTTGGCCTATTTTTTAGGACCAATAGGGGCCTATATACCCTGAGAGGGGGGGTGAATCGGGGTATGGATATTCTTTCGCCAAGTTATTCCTGCCCCACTGGATCTTGACCTCTTTATTACAAGGGTCACTTTGTTTACACTCATGTGATTATTATGACCACTTATTTTCTTCTTTATCTGATGATGATACTTTGAATGTAATGCAGGGAAGCAAACAGGCAGACACAAAGATTTTTACTTGGTTCACCCTCACTGGGCTACGTCCAAGGAGCATACTCCGACAAGTTTCCGGTCATACCAAATTCCACTATTCTTCACTAGATGTGGATTACAATGTTCGGGCTAGATCACTTCTATTCCAAGGCTCACTACCTTTACAGAGTTTAGGGTCAGCTCACTGCTTTCCCAAGGGTCACTCCCTATTTCTCTCTTTATGGCTCACTGCCAGTGGAGAGGATCAACTTCTTCCTCTTCCTTTGCTCACTGCTTCGGAAAGGATCCACTCACAGTTTATAGACCTGTAGGTCTCTTCACTTGCATGAAGGAATGCATCTTCCTATGTAAGTAGATGCTCTGTTGAAGCCCAATTTTCACCCGTAGATGAATCTCTCTTTGCACCGAAGGTATCAGGAAAACTTCCAGCTTCCATGAAGCCCAAAAATCACTGCTAGAAATAAACCTTACTTGGCGCGCAATTCAATCTCAGCGCACAAGTATCGGTGCGCAAGTCACAACGGGTGCGCAAGTCCACTTCACACACTTGCACGACACAAGATTCCTCAAATCCAAACTTGCGCAACTCACTTTATTTTATGCCCAAACCAACAGTGGCGCGCAACTACCAACCGGCGCACAACTTCTCACACTGGTGCGCAACTCCTCACACTGGCACGCAACTCCACCTGCGTGACCACACACCACTTTCACGACTTCCACACATGCGCGACGGGAGCTCTGATTTCTCAAAGTGTTGAACTCCGATGAAGAATGAAGAGGGTTGGTCCAGTATTTATAGGCATTTGGTCACCCCCTGCACGACGGCATGCAACTCTCACCTCGGCACATAAGTCTCGGCGTGCAGATCTTTTCTCCTACAAGTCACTTGCGCGACCTAATTCCAAACTTGTGAGAACCTATTTCCTTTGACATATTTTGATCTTTTGATCTTGAAAAACCACAGGCGCTCAAGTTCTCAAGATTCCAAGGCATCGGCGCGCAAGTCTCTTTCACGGTGCGCAAGTCTCTTTCACGGTGCGCAAGTAACTTGCGCGACACCACCAATACTTGCGCAACACTTATCCCTTTGCCATATTTTGATGATCTGATCTTGAAAAACATATGGATCATAAGTTTCCAAGACTTCATGTACAAGACACGCAAGTCCCTTTTCTAAAAACCACATTTCTTCATTTGACGATTTTCAGGCCTAAAAATTTGGCAAACACTGGAAAACGGCGCCACCTTGTATCTATTCTTTTGTACCGCCTCCAGATCATCCATTCCTCTTGTTGAAATTCTTGAATAAAACATGGATCATTGACCTTAGTTCTTGAACTCGATATTCCATCATGAAATTCTCTCTGTCAACAAATTCGTATGTCATTTTTTTGCTTTGTTAACAATCACCACTCAGATGTCCACTTTGTCAACAAATACAATCACCTCAAAAATGCTTCAATGATACCTTGAGGGATTTTTTCCCAACAATCTCTTCCTTTGGGTTTGTTGAAAACTCTTCCATAAAAAGATAGGTCGTCGAATCTTCAGCCACCATTCGCCTAATTTTGATTCTGATAGCAATCAAGGATTTACTCAACACATAATCTAAGCTCACATGAGCAATGCTCGGCGTGAGAAACAAGAGTAAATGAAAAGTTTATCAATGAATCACTTCAACTCTGACACCCTCTGTTGACACCAAACTGATACCAATTTTCAAATTGATACCAATTGTTGATACTTCATTGATACCAATTTTTGGAAATATTCATACCACATTCCAACACCACTCTTCTCTTCTGCTTTTATCACGATTCTCAGCTGTCGTGATATCTATTCTTTGATCGATCACTTCTAGCATCGTCAGATTTAAAAAAATCTCCCCCTTTCTCATTTATCCCCCTATCTGGCTACTCCACTGGTCAGCTTCTCCCCATATCAATCATGATTTATCAAATTTCCACACTGTCTCCCCCTTAAAAAATCGCTATTTTCTCCCCCTTTGTCAATGAACCCAAAGGTCACTCTTTTGCAGTATGTAACAGATTATAGAACACATATCAGTACATTAGGGAAAACACATCATACCTCGGGGAGAGGGGGGTGTCACATCCACACACTTTTAAGTGCGGGGAATCGACTGAACTCCCATATCCAGTCGATGCCTTTCGAATGCTTCCTTTGGTAAGGCCTTTGTCAGAATATCTGCAACCTGTAACTCTGTAGGCACATACACAAACTTCAAAAGCCCTTGCTCCACTTTCTCCTTGATAAAATGATATTTAATCTCAATGTGCTTTGTCCTTGAGTGATAAACTGGATTTTTGCTAATATTGATAGCACTTGAGTTATCACACTGGATTCTGATCGGAGACTTCACTTCAACTCCCCTATCGTCAAGCTACTGCTTCATCCATAATAATTGTGTACATGCTTGAGTGGCTGCAATATACTCAGATTCTGCGGTGCTTAATGAAATGCAATCCTGCTTCTTGATTAACCAAGAAATACATAGTCCGCCAAGATAGAATGCACCTCCAGATGTTGATTTCCTGTCATCCGCTGAACCGGCCCAGTCTGCATCAGTATATCCCAATAACTCTGTCTGAGATTTGTCATTATATGTCAAGCCGAAATCCATGGTGCCCTTGATATACTGAAGTATTCTTTTCACTGCAAGCATGTGGATTTCCTTGGGATTACTTTGGTATCTCGCTGCTTGGCATGTGGTGAAAACAATATCAGGCCTTGTTGCGGTTAAATACAACAGACTTCCAATAATTTTCCTGTATTCTGTGATATTAACTGCCTTGCCATCCTCATCTTTTGATAACTTCATCCGGGTAGTAACCATGAGTCTTCATTTCCTTGTAATTATCCATTCCAAACCTTCTCGGAACCTCCTTGGCATATTTAGATTGAGAAATGAATGTTCCATTCCTTCCTTGTGTCACATGTAGATCAAAGAAAAATGTTATCTCTCCAATCATTGGCATTTCAAACTCATTTTTCATGAATTCGAAAAACTATCTGCACTGAGCTTCATCTGATCCACCAAATATTATGTCATTGACATAAACCAGCATCATCATCCTTTGATTACTGTCGTTGCTGAAATAAAGATTGTAATCAACTCTGCCACGCTAGAAACCAAGCTTCTTCAAGTACTGATCAATCCTTGAGTACCATGATCTTGGTGCCTGTTTCAGCCCATACAATGCCTTCTTCAGCCTGCAAACTTTGTTCTCATCCTCATGAATGAGAAAACCATCTGGCTGCTTAATGTACACCACTTCTTCCAGAACCCCATTTAGAAATGCATACTTGACATCCATCTGGAACACTTTGAAATTTCTTTCTACTACTATGGCCAAAAATAATCTGATTGTCTCCAGCCTTGCAATAGGTGCAAATATCCCATCAACATCAATACCCTCTATTTGGGAGTACCCATTGCACACTATCTGTGCTTTGTTCCGAATCACTACACCATCCTCATTCATCTTGTTATGAAAGACCCATTTATTCCTGATGACATTCTTATCTGCTGGTCTCGAAACAATCTCCCACGTCTGATTATTCTCAATTCTGATCTAGCTCTTCATTCATGGCCTGAACGCAGTTTTCATTTTCAGCTGCATCAGCAAATCATTTCAACTCAACCTACGATAGAAAAGATACATGCTGTAGTGATTTCATTTTCCTTGTCTGAACTGAAGCCGAATGATCACCAATGATATTTTGTCTATCAATTTCATCTCATCTCTTTGGATTCCTTGTAGACACAGACTTGACACTTTCTTGTTCATCATCAGTGTCGTATCAGCCACTTCTGATCTCCCTGTGTTTCTTTCTTCCTCAACACTTTCATCAGGAAGTTGTTCACTAACTCATTTTTCAGTGGCTTCATTTCTTTCAGCTACTTTTCTCTGTGTCACTATTCAATGACTTCATTTCTTTGAACATATTATCTCAGATTTTTGTTAAAACACCTTTGATTTTCTCTCGTAGCTTCTTGGTATCCTAAAAGCAGTCAGCTGATACAACATTGTTAGAGCAAAGTAAATAATCATGAAATGCAAGGTTATTGCTACTTCTCCCTGAGCTTCTTTCTTCCCCCAATAGGCAACACCTGAGCCAAGTCATCTAATTATTGCATTGATGGATCTTGCATCTTATTTTGTTATTGAATTCTCCCCTTATGTCATGAAACACTTCTTGGGGTTAGTCCCACTATTTAGACTCATAACCATTCTTCTCCTCCAGCATCTTCTATTCTCATCTTCCACTTGGAATTGAGCTATTAACAAAACCTCTAAGCCTACTAAGTAGGAACTCGGTGTAGGAAACAAGAGACAAAGTTAACAACACAGTCACATTCTATTGTGCTCTATTGCTCCCTTTCTTCTTCAACTCTGGTACCTGATTTGAATCAATTGAAACTGTAGATCATATCACACCTCCAATTCGCATCCTTAGATGCCACTTCCCCTTGGATCGTATCTCCCTAGAACCTGAAACACATGAATCATCACTTAATAGCATTTATATACATAGGGAGAGGGGTACTTCTGGACTCCTCAAGATGAGGATTGTGGTTGATCCCGATGGGTCAACCCTTTGATTCTTTCTTGCAGATCATCACACTCTTTATTTGCTTTTTCTAGCTGCCTAGCCAACTTCAACTGCTCTGGCCATATGACTAAGCATTCATTACCCACATGTTGAACCTTTTTTTGATATGTAGATTCTCTAGGCTTGGCCTTTCTCACCATTTGTGGTTTATACCCACTAGTGCACAGTTCCGTCTTTGATGTTCCACCAAAATTCTATTTTCCTTGATTATTTCTCTGAGCAGGAGTCTCATTGCTTATCATCTTCCCTTGATTCTTCCACCATTACAAGGATTCTCATTTTTATTTCAGTTCTCTCCATGGCACACGACATGCAATGTTTTCAATGCATTCTTTGTTTATCTTCCATTTATCAGATTTATGAGTCACCACACTATTTTGCGTTGGTGGTGGGTCCTCAACTGAATGTACATTCTTCTTACTCACAGTTGTAGAATTTTCTCCCTTTTTCTTCCAGATATGTTCATGTTCTTTCTTAGGGGGTGGTTGTGAGTGTGACAGAGTAGGTGACAGATACACCTTTCATTCAGCTCCATGAGACCCCCCTGAGGCTCTAAGCCTATTCTCTAACTTTCCACTTTGTCTCCCAATATACGATTTCTCATTATGCATCATTGGTGTAGAGAACATCCTTTCAAGTTCTGTTCCTTTTCCTACTTTCCTCTTACTACAATTTCTAGCCAAATTCCCATAATCAGAACATATAAAACATTTTCCATCGAAGGCATACCCTGTTTCATCATTTCTATGTCGAGATGTTAATAAACCTTGAGTTATTCTTCTGATACGGGGCTCTTCAACTTCCTGACACATACTCATGGTGTGTCCCATTCTTCCACAGTAATAACATATAATGGATGCTTTCCTCTGAGAGACTCTTCTCTCTGATTTCTCATGATACTTCTTCTTATTCTTAGATTTATCAAAGTTTCTATTTTCACGGCCTGAAATGTATTCCATAGCCTCTGAACAAAAGCTTGATGTGTGGCCATGAATCTCGTAGAAATAGCACATGTCATCACTACTTCTTGTAACTGTCCTCTAAGGCCTATCTCTAGAACCTACAGGATTTTCTCCACATCTGGAACTATTCATAACTCTTTCCTTATCATGTGTGGGAGGTGATTCATCAAATCCAATACCAGTTTTTCCAAACTGTATGGTCTTTGATCTAAGAAAATATTTTGTTGTTTCTCCTCATAAATCTCATACTTCCTTTTCATTTTATCATCACCTTTCGAAGGACAATTGAATAGTAAGTGCAGTGCATCCTTCAACTTAGGTTTTCCTTTGTCTTTTGATATCTCCATTTCCTTCTTGGATTTTTCTATCTCTTCCTCTAATTGTTGAATATTCTTATCTTTTGATTCAAGTTGAGAATTGAGTTCTTTTCTGAGATTCTTCCCTCTACTCAACTCATCTTCTAGTTCACGTGTCAGCTTATCCACCATGTTACTCTGCTCCTTTACTTTGAATTTTTCCTCAGAAACAGATTCAGAGACAGATTCATTCTCTTGTTGTAGCCTTCGATTCTTCTGAACTTCTTCAGACAACTGTGTTTCTAGATCATCATTTCTAGCTTTCAGATTCAAAACATCATCTGAATTTTGATTCTCTTCATAATCATCAGCCTTTTGTTTTCCTTTTATTTTAGCCATCTTCTGTAGTTCTTTGGAATGCGAACCATTATTCTCTATTAGGTCAGTAACTATATCAATAAGCCTTTGATTTAAGCCTCTTAGCTTTTTGACCTCAGTTTCCAATACTTTGATCCAGATATATTTAGATTTGACTTCTTCATCCAACTTCTGGCCCACTTCTTTTTTCATGTTGAAAACATCTACTGGTGGCCTCCTTCTTGAAACTTCATCATCATCAGTTGTTCCAGCATCACTTTGATGTTCATGTACTTTACTTATTCCAACATCTTGATTGAGTAAATAAATCTTTTCCCTATCAGATTCATCCAAGCCTTCCTTCATTAAGTTGTTGGATTCTTTTAGTTGAATCACAATTTTCCTATAAACACTTCCACACTGAGGGATACCACCTGACTTTTGATTCTTCTTTGATCTTAGGGTTTCTCTTGGGGTGGATTGGATAAATTTCTTTTCTTAAAAATTTCATGTCATTAATTGAAGACGTATCCAAACAATGAGATAATTCTCCAAAATCATTCACCAATTTAATCCCTACACAATTCCAAGGACAATCACCAATTAACTTTGAGGATCAATTTATTGAGAACTCAAAGGAAATATATCTTACTAGCACTCAAAATTTATTATCATTAAGGTTGGTGAAGATGAAAAAGAATGTAACTCATCAAATGGAAATCCTAAAATAATGAAAAGATTTAAATATTAAGTACATTAAATAACATCCAATCCCTAACCTTGATACTCCCTTGGATCAAACCTTAAGTGGTTAGCCCTCAATTGATTATATTCTACCAATTTAAGTGGGATTTACACTTTTGGGGGCGGAATTGAAGAAGAAGAAAATTATTAAAAGAACAAACACTCCACCGTTGTGTGATTGAATTCACAAGTGCTGGTGTGAATAAATTTACACCTTGATTCAACGATATCAAAGTGTGAAGAAAAAGAAAATAATAAGTGAAGAAGAAGAATAAATTTTATTAAAATACTAAATGTGAAATAAAAACTTACATGGGAAAACTTGACGATGCGATTACAAATTGAAAGCAAGAAATTACAATTAAAAGAAATACAATGGATGAAAGAAAAACTCAGATTGAAAGAAAAATATTAGATGATAATTCTCTTCACCACAAGCTCCTTATATAGGCATATTAGGAGCCTTAGAGACACCCCAAACAATCAATTCACCCCCCAACAATTAAGAGAGTCAAAAGGAGGGTGAAGAATCAAAAGGTAATTGACGTTACAAAGTTGACCACAAAACCATCCAGATTCGTCCACCGTTTTAAAGTGTGAATTTATAATTAAAGAAGGCCGAATCATCAATAGTCATAGAAGAAAAATATCTTCTTCAATGTGTCCTATATCATCTTACCAAATTTCAGGTAATTTTGTGTATCTTTTCGAAAGTTATGTGCGAAACGGTGGGAAGAATTTATGGGCGTTCATATCGGTCCCACCATTTAAATGTAAACTTCGGATCCATAAATCTCCATGAAAATTTCGGAATTAGCTCTATCCAAAGCTGAATAAAATGATCCCCATATTTTTATCTTTCTACTGTAAAAATTTGGGCTTCATTTGGCTTGGTTTGTGGGCCTCACATTTGTTTGATGGGTCTTAGGCTCATTATGCCTTTTCCAGCAAATTTCTGCATTCAGGTGCAAAAATCTTCATCTTCCCTTGAGATTCATCCATCAGACCTAAAATATAAAATGTTCCAAATAAAGTGATAAATCATATACCAAAGTATAAAATTAAAATTATGAACAATGTATTTTTCACAAGCAATTTATTGAGTGGGCCCAAATTGAAACTTTAAGCATGAATTGCACAATGATGGGAAATGATGTTCAATTTCTGAATTGGAATAAAATTTATGTTTATTCACTTTGAAACACATTAATATTAAGATATTTACAATGAATATTAGCCAATTTCAGTGACTAATCACCCTTCCATCAGGCATAAGACCCAACCCTTCCTCGTCGGTTCATATTACTCATGATTCCAATCTTTCTTCCACTTCTAGTTACCAATATATATGATGTGGAAGTCCATATATGGGCCTCCTAATAGGTTTAATCCGAAAATATAACTTCTATTGTTTAGTTTCCAATGGACATGATGAACTATAAAGATACACTCATGAATAATTCTCACACTAACCATTTCCAGGCCCCTTTACCTAGTAGTCATAGCCAGATAAATTTAAACTGCATATCATATAGTCCATTCTGCATGATGTTAAACTGCTAAGAATATTTTCGGGATCCGTGAACTTAAAAATAACTTCACTTGGTCATGTTTGTAGGACTTTAAAAGGTACCATCACAGTCCTTTTCACTTGAATTTAAAAGGTAAGACATGTCCAGTTAATAAGAATTAAACTATGTGGGTTTTGATTCACTTCATAAGGATATATAGGAACTCCCTATCATGGGAATGATCCAAACTCTAAAACACCTACAACCTCCCTAGATGATGATAAATCTCAGAGTGTATAGTTACATATATTTAAACCAACATATCAATATAAGAAGTTGTAGAACCTTTGATACATACAAAAGTTCACATCGATGCATATTGATGATCAATCATTTACATGGAGGTAACCGATATGAATATAATTACTGAGAAGGATTTATGAACATATATTAAATCAATAAGATGGGAATGATATAGGCATCAAGACCCCTCGAGTGATGGTACAACCTCATATCCACTCAACCAATGTGAAACTTATGTATCGTTGGTATGTAACAATAACCATTTTCCTTTAGAAAGATGGTCTATACTGACTCAAAAATCATGGGTGTGGGGGTGTGTTAAAAACATAATGGAAAACCCAATGTGAAACTTTTACCCATGAAAGAGATAAATCAACCATGCACATTTGATTGTGATTCTTCATTAATGAGTTTATTGTTTTTGGTTTATATCCTATTTAATAATACCCTTTAATAAAAATAAAATCATTGGATGCACTATTACACAACAAGATCCTAGTAAAATCTATCAATGATTGTAGTAAACCTCAGGCCTCTACACACCACTAGTCAACACACTAGACATATGACTCTAACACCAATTGGTGAATTCACTAGTATGAGAGAACCTCCCCAATGGCTCTATCTTGACATTGGAGGTGGTTTGCAAGAGCTTTTAGGAGATGAATCCCCATTGAACTCCCTATCAAAAATAGCCCATAGAGAAGAAGGTGGCCCCTATGGGCACATTCAAATTCTTTAGGAGACTTTCCCCAGATCATGAAAATACTCATATCCCTTACCATAGGAAGTTGGAGGATTTTATCAACATCCCCACTACTGTTAAAAAGTTTCCTAGGAAGGATTCCATTAGCCTTCATTATCACCAATGTTGCACAACCTCAACCTCGCATGAATATTCTAATGAGTCCACTTTAGATATATCAACCTAAATTTTCCAAACTAGGACACCCAAAAGGAGTTCTCATCGGGAGTGATTAACTGCTGAATCTCAGAAATAAGTTCATATCCTTGTTCTTAATTATATCTACAAAGCCTATCAGTATATTCCAAAATCATCTCAGGAGTAGGATTATATCCTTATTCCCTATGGATTTGGAAATCTTATTGGTATATTCCAGTGGTGATTGAATATAAGTCCCATATTCCTACTCTCTTTTAAGAATATGTTTGGATTATCCCAATGAAAACATAAGAAAAATATCATATTCATTATCCTATCCATGAATGTCATTGGTATATTCTAGAAACAATGAGAGAGTCAACTAAGAGATGTCCCACTCATCAGGGTCATTATCCATGTTGCACAACCCTAATTATGATCAAGGTTCCAACTCTAGTCACCTAGTCATGAACATCTAGAATGAATTCCTTTAATTGGAAGTATTTAATTTGGAAGAAGGTCCACTACCCTATAGACATCGATATTCCTGAGGCTATTTGGCATATTTTGATAGTAATCCAAGAATATACCAACTTCTAATAAATATGAGGAGTTAACTATATTTTCAAGGTTCCTCCCTATAGTACTGTGATAGGTAACTTTGGAGGTACTCCCTAGGGTACCTTTCATAAAGGTACTCCTCATAGAATTATAAAGATTAGTTACAAAGGAAATCCTCATGTTATCAATTGTGAAGTTACTCCCTATATCATGAAGATCAACCGAAAAATAGGTCCTCCCCATGGAAATATCAAGATCAGTCATGAAGGAACTCCCTATAATGTTAGATGTGTAGATCCTCCATATAGCATGAAGATAAACCAATAAGTAGGTCATCACATTTTCAACTCATCAACAACCAGTAACCATGAAGGTCCTCCACGTAGAAGCCATGATAAGAACTCTAAAGGTCCTCCCTAGGGAATGTTTTGTATATTTTCTCACTATTATAAAGAAAACATATAGAATGTAGGTCCTCTCCATGGAAATAAATATGAAATCAAACATAAAGTTCATCCCCATAGAACCCATTTTTAAGACCCTACTTGAAATAACATATATTATCAAAATAAAGGTCATACCCATGTTGAAGCTACTCTAGGTTTTCCCACATACCAAGAAACACTAGATAAATCAAGGATAGCTACATTAGGCACCTCATCTTCAATCGATAATGTCTCAAACCAATCAAAGGGTAGTCAAAGGAGATTATCAACATGTGTACCTCCCCTGGACCATTTATCCTTTGACACAACTAAAGAGATTCTAAATGATCCAACACCTCTTTATAAAAAAAATGTAGAAATGACTACTATGATTGAATAACATTGAAGAATCCCATGTAGAGGATTGTTTTGTTGGGTTTTTTTAGGTGTGAAATGGGTTTCACTCATTGGGCTACCATTGTCACTTTCCCTATAAACTGCCAATGGTTACCCCATCTATAGCTGGGTATAGAACTTCTTTATAAAGGCTGGTAGTCATCTAGGTTTTCTGGCCCAGTGACTCTTGGATACTCACATTGGTTGAGAGGATGGGTGATCAGTATCATCTCACCCTTTTTGGGGGAACTGTTTCCTACTCTGAGACTCTCTTATAGATTTGATATATGTTCATGTATCTCTTCCTAATCCCGACACGGTATCGGTTACCCTAAAAAATGATTCACTGGTTACTTATCTCATTCAATAAAGAAAGGGCGTCTTATTAATGAACTAAGGGGAGTATGGTCTCATTAGTGAATCCATATGTATGTATTTGAGGTTATCTATCCATCTCCTTAACGATGAAGAACTTATTTATGTGCTGAATTTGTATGACCACATGCTTTAGAATGTGCTACCACACTAGTAGGCGACTAATATTCTGAGGAGGGTATTGAGCCATTATGAGGTGTCCTACGTATCCTGGTTATTGCAAGAATCAAAACCCACATAGTTTGCTAATCATGTGAAGTTTAGCATAATTCAGAGACATATGTGCGCGCACATAGACACTAAATGTTTTATCTTTATTCTCATGGATACATCCTACGTATCTTGGTTAAGGAAAGATTCAGATTCATCATAGTTCAATTACACCCTTAGGGCTATCCCCAAGGTATATTCCCTTATATGAGGGGTGTCCATACCATTCCACTCATCTAGGATTACATACTAGGATTTCCCTAGTGAATGGAGATTCATGATGCCTAATGAGGTGTTCATTGCATCTTCCTAAGCTCATGTGAGAAATGTTTAGTGTGAGAAACTATGGGGAATATATAATCAGTCTCATGGAGAATATATATGGTACTTGTATACTAGGAAAATTATGGGGTTTTGGTATAGATTTCGGGACTTGAGAAGGAGTCCTGTGTATCCTGAGTATGATAAGAATCAAAGTCATCATAGTCCAATTTATTTATCAGTATGTTGATGGATGAGGTAGAGTAATCAACCCATGGGAATGATCGAGTCCCAGTGGTTGAAATCTCATGTATATGAGGCTTACATCGAAGTGGATGTTTATTAGATCATGGGCCATAGAAAGGTGTCATTCGTATCATGATTACGGAGGGAATCAGATTTTTTTTTAGTTCATTTATCCCTTAACCTACTGATAGGCTAAGGTGGATGATTACACTCAGATACATTATGATTGTCTTCAAGTTTTTTGGAATGCTAGGGGATTATACCAAGATGGTTGCCCTATTGATCGGGGATATATATATAATTTTGGTAATTCGGACTTATGCACTATGGTTTCCCTTGTAACCCTAGGGTGTATAGTGCAGATGACATGATAATGAAAATCCCTAACCCCATGTGAGCCATGCTCGTTGTGAGAAACAAGGGTTAGAAAGTGATCAATTTCATCAAGGGAATTAGATACTAGGACCACCCTGGATAATCAATATGGAGGTCAAATGTCACACCCCGACCATAGACGCCTATTCATTTTGTTTTATTTTTATTAATTACTTGGTTCAACATCATTTTGACGAGGTTAGTTGGGCCCCGGTTTTAAATTTTTCGAAGGTTGATGTTTTTGGTGGGTCTCGGGCCGGTGTGCGGTCCCCGCACTGCTAGCGGCGATCGTGCATTCGGTCCTGGAGACTGTGCGGTTGACCGAGTATTATAATTATTCAAAAAAAATGAAATGGGACAAAGTTTTCTTTTGATTGACATTTAGTTAATATTAGTACTATTTTTTTGTTATTAATATTACCAGTATTATTATCTTTTTTTACTAAAAATAATAATAGTATCGTTATTTAGAAAGAAACTTTTTTCCTTTCTAATTATATTGTTGATATTATTATTATTATTATTAATAAAAATAAAATGGATAAGAAATAATAATAATTATTATTTGTTTTACTAATATTTATTAGTTTTTTTATTAATATTAATATTATTATGTTTTATCATTGTTATTATTATTTATTTGTTTATTTATTTTATTTATTTTCTTTAACCCTAAATCTACCCCCTCTTGCATTTTTTTTCTTCTGGGTCTTTGATGCGCCACCAACCCCCCTTATTCCTCTTCTTACCTGTGCACCCCGCCTCCTCCTTCGGCATCCCCTCCTCTCGGCCGTGCCGGCCTCCGCCTGCGCTGCAGCCTGCCTCGCGCCGCCATCCTGCCAACCTCGCTGTGTGCTACACGCTTGCCCGAGACCCCGCACCCTACCTCCCGTCGCACCAGCCTCCCTTTCTGCAGGACCTCGCCCCCCCCCCCCCCCCCCCCCGTTGGCTCTCCCTACTCCGCACCGCCGACAAATTCCCCTGCACAGCGCCCCAGCCCCGACTTCCGCTCTACGCTCCATTTCTCCGCCTTGCACCAGACCCTCGTTCTCATTGCAACCTCACGCCGCCATCACCAGCCGCAATGGCCCTCCTGCTTGCAAAACCAAGTCGTTCCGCACCTTTACCTTTCCGCACCACACTCCGCGCCAGACAGCCGCGATGACCCCTTCCTTCCCGGCCGGATACCCTCACCCCCTTGCCTGCCTCTCCTTCAATGAACCAAGTTGGCGCACCCTCCTGTCCAGCAAGTAGCGCACGCCGCCCCGCACCCTCCCTCTCACGCCACTCCCCTCAACCGCTTGCCACATATCTTTATCGGCTGAAATTTCTGGTGCGGCTCACTTTCTACACCAATCCATCTTGCTCGTCCAGCTTTCTACACACTTGCCGCAGCATTAATTTGAATTTGTTATTGTGCGATTGGTGAGCAGTTGAAGTTTCGCACAAATATTTTTGGTTTCAACACCCAAGGAATGGGCTTGGTGCATAATCTTTATCTGGCATTTTATTTTTCTTGTTTAGTCAATTCAGTATATTATGTGATTAATCTGCTTTGTGAAAATATGGTTTTTCTTGATGTTTAATTGTGTTTTTGAATTTTTTAGTAATGTTTTTATGTGATGCGAGTGTTTAGTTCTTTGGAAACCCATGTTGAGCCTTTTGTAGTGTTTTATAAACTGTGTCGTTGGTTTATTAAAATGTTCAAGGGTTGCAGTTGTGTTTTGGTGTGACGTCACTGTGCGCTTAGTTATAAAAGAAGTTTTGAGTGAGTTCTTGATATTTCGAGTCTTGTGTCACATTTTTGTAATTTGTTTTATAAAATTTAATGCGGTTTATTAAACGGTACAGATGATGTGAGTTGTGTTTTGAAAATGGGTCAAGGTGGCTCTTTTGCACTGTTTGTTTGTTTGAATTGTTTCAAGTCTATGTTTATGTTTTTTTTATTTATCATAGCGGTTGCAGTGCGTTGACACGGTTTTTCCACGCTCATCCGATCGTCAGCTTGTGCGTGTTTGTGCACCTGTGCACGGCGTTGTCGCGTTGTCGCATTCGAGCTGCGAGTTGAGGTAGGTTCCCTTTGCACTGCTTTTAAAATTTAAGTTACATTATTTCCTGCAATTTGCGCACACTAATTGTTCAAAATAAATATTTTATTAATTCTAAATAATGTGAGATAATATACGATAATTAATTTTTAATATAATATAGTTAATCTTTAAATGAATATTTAGTGTAAAAAGAGTCGTTTACTTTATACAGGATGCTTGAAATATTTTTTTGATGAGAAGACACCCAATAATGAAAGAATGTCCGTTTGGATTTTAAACATAATTCACGGGATGTAAAATAGAGTTCTGGTTTAATGATAAGTGATTTCTTTTGAAGCGTGAACAAGTACTTTGGTTCTTTGGAAAAGTTGTCTGGTTGGCTCTTAAAGTTTATTTGGAAAAATAAAATGTTTTGGTTTGGTTTGGTTTATAAAAATATTTTCATCCTGTGAAGTAGTGTTTTGGGGGTTCTTTAAATGGTTTTAAACTGGGTTTGTTCTTATAAAGAAGTTTTACTTTTTTTTGAGTAGTGATTGTACAATGTATTTAATGCCCATTTGGCACTTGATGGAAAGCGATGAAAATGTTTTGATAAAAACCCTCTTAGGACGACTCTCTTTCCTTGGTTGCAATTGACTATTCGGGAGGCCGTGCTTAGAGGCTCCCAGGTACTTGAGTAGTTTAAATGCAAGAGGTTGTTCCATGGAGTGGCTCAAGGTGATGCATGTTGTGCTTTATATATAGATGTATATGATTGGATGCTCAGTTGGCATCAGTTGGCTCACCCCTTTTTCAAACACTTGAGACATGGGAATCAGGCATATTGAGAGAATATTCTAAGAATGATTGCTGCACTGGTAGGTTATGGTACTGACCAGTGGCCCATAGTAGGTGGATATATTGGGTTTATTACTATGGTATTTTCCCTCTACCTGCCTGAGAGAGGATGATCGAGCGTATTGTGCGTTTTGATTTCATCATGACATGTTGATAAAGATGATTTCTCATGTATTGGTGTCTTCTGGTTTATTCTCTATCTCCTAGGTTCACCCATGTCTATTCAGCTTTTGTTGATTTCAGTAGTGATTATGATGCTCATATGTATATCTACATTGCCCTTTCTGTGTGTTTTAATTTGTCCATTTCTGGTGTATTGTTTTCCTTGAAAAGTGGTAAATTGTTTTTGATTAGGTTTCTAAGAAATTATTTTTAAATGGAAGTGTTTAATCCTCTTTGTACAAATCTGAAAATAAAAACATCACTTTCCCTTTTCTTAAAATGTCATTGACACTAATGAATTGAACCCAAATTTGGAAATGGTTAAGGGAAATGGTTCGTACTTTGTTTTTAAGTAGAATATTTATAAAAACATACTTTTATAAATTGTAGTTAAAACTTGAAATGATGTTTATTTTATTTTAAAGGTAGTGCATTGGGAATAGATATCGGGCTAGCCTACTGAGTTTTAATACTCATGCATATAGTGTTTTCTTGTTTTTAGTTCTGTTGCAGGTTCCAGCTTCAGTTGTTCTCCTTGAGCGAAATTGGTTGTGGTATTGGAGAGTGACCCACGGGGTCACGTGGAGTTTTGGTCATAGACAAGTTAGTATCGTTGTTGGTTGTTCTTTATTTATTTGATTTTGTTCTATTTATTTTCCGCTGCTTAGTCTATTTTCTTTTGGGCCAAATCATTCCCACCTGTTTAATTTTGATGCCCGGCACTAGTTGTCAGCCCGTGGGGATCGGGAACGCCCCACGGGCCATGTCGCGGGCCGACTCGGGTGACCGATTCAGGGTCGACCTGCGTTTGTTCGTGAAAAAATGGTATCAGAGGGGGCCCTTGTTATTTGGGGTGTTTGGTAGATGGAGATTAGGACTGTCAGGATTCAGGAGGTAAGTGTGGGAAGAGCATCGCGAACTCTTGCTCGCACTGATTCTCGAGTTACCAGGGTAGTCTCGGATTTGAGTCTTATGCTTTTATTTTGGATTGAGGAATGACAATGGAGGTGAGCCAGTGTCACGTCATGACCTCACATGGAGTAGTGACCCATGTGGAGTCCGAGTGCATGGTTTAAGTTCCACCTAGTTGTTGCTACTTACCTGGGCGTGGCTCACTACCATGTCGCCAGGTTAAGTGCGACTGCTAGTTCCTCATTTCGGTGCTTCGTTGTGGATTGGGTTTTGTTTGGATCGGGTTAGTTTAAGTGTGATTTTGGAAATGAACGTGGATCTTGAAATGAAAGTGTTTTTATCTAAAATGGTTTTAAATTGGTAAAGTGTGTTTTTAAATTGAAGGATATTTGGTTTGAAAGTTAATGTTTGTTCGGAGCTGGTAAAGGGTGGCTTGGTGTGACCCTTGGTATTCTTTATGGAGGATCGCATGTTTGTGGGTATGAACAAAAAGTGCATGGGGGCACTTGTTTGTGGACGATGTGGATAGAAATGGATGGACACACATGTGATGATTCATGGGATTACATGGGTGAGTTTTTGAAATATAATGGTATTGGAAATTGATTTTTCTATGACAAATGGATTTATGACCAGTGAAAAATGGATTTTGTTTTTGAAAAATGGTCTTGGGAATAAAGAATTTTTGAAGTTTTAAATGAAAATGCTGATTTTTAAAAAGATTATCTTGATTGTATTTATATTCGTTTAGCTTCCGAGCCGGTTGTCTCAGCTTGGGGTGTTTATCTCGATTCTGTTTTGGCATGATTCCGGGTTTTGGTTTTGTGCCCTATGTGTTGTTCTGAATATGTCTCCCAGAAAAGTCTCCGAAAGTTGTTAATGAGTCATGCCCAATTCTAGTTCCTATCAAGTGTTGCCTATTCATCGAGGTGATTGATGTCCGTTAGAGGCAGTTGTGTGGTTGTGGAATTAGAGAGTGTCTTCGGGTTGTTGGGAACTCTCAAGGTTGTTCAAGTTCGTGCTGCCTCAGGTTTGTTTGAGGGTCCAGTTTTGGACTAGTGAAGGTTTGATGTCTCATCATGGTTGGATTTTTGGTTGACGTGGTAGGTGTTAAAGTCCGCATTCATCCAATCGATCATATCTGATAATGTGAAGGCATGTGTTGGCTGCTTTAAGGAGTCGACATCTGGAGCGCAAGTGCTTGGTGAATCCAGCACCTTTCTTCATTCGTAGCGGTTCCCCATTTCGCAAGCTGGGTGTACGAGAAGAACCTACCTCTGAAGAAATCCCTTTTTTGGTGTCGACTTCTGGTTCTTCAAACTATTCTCAAATGTGCCATCGGTGTTGTCGGTTCGATCATCCTAATCCATTTCGTCTCATTCCTGTGAAGTCCTGCTATTGTGTGACCGTTCAGGTCAATGGTAAAGGTTCCAAAATAAGTGTAGTTTGAATAAGGAGTCCTGATCGGGGGATGATTGTGTCTGACTGTGAGGCATAAGATGCTTCTGCCATCAGATCCCCAGCCTCAGGTCTCGGGGTGAAGCTCGCGCACAGTCAGGGCGTCTGAGGCATGTGAGACCTTTGCTTGGTTCTTTATCTTTCGTCTTGGAATAGAGACATTCATGGTTTCCTTGTCCTTGTTTTCCCACTATTTTAAGTTCATTTTTTTGCGGTAATAGTGCGATGAACTCATTCTTTTGGGATCATAGTATTTTTGTTCTTCTAAGTGTGACCTCTATAATTGTTTTTTTTTCTTAAAAAGGGTATTTGGCCTTGTTTGGGTTGGTCCTAACTTCATTAGTGATCAGTTGGAGATGTGAGTGTTGGGGGTTTTTTCCCTGTCCCGAGAGTTCCGAGTTTTAGTTGAAGCGTTGTCTCGCTCGTACTAAGGGAGTTGGATGTGATGGGAGTTTTAAATTGGTTTGCGGAATTCTTAGTTCCAACTGTGTTGTTATAGGGAGTTCATTGTCTTGGTGCCCCGATATGTCGGGTGGCCTTGTAGTGGTATTCCATTTAAGTCTCAGTGGTCCCGTTCAACGTAGGTGGAGAAGTCGTAGGTTCCTGTTGGGGGTTCCCTAGTTCCTATTTGTGGCGAAGGTGTTGTTTGGATAATGTAGAGATGTTAAAATGGTTTTTGGGACCCGGGTTTGTCGGGTTGCTCTGTAGTAGGTTTATCGTTTAAGTCTTGGTGGAGTTGTTCCGTTAGCGTTGAGAAGGTGGGATGAGTTTGGTTTGGGTGTTCCCGTGTTGCCCCCCTGGGGGCGGGGGGGGTGGGGTTGTTCGAGTTTCAAGGGTTTCGGTATCAGTGAACTCTTGTGGTGGGGAGAACCCTCTCATGTTCTCCCCTCAATTTCGGGCAGTGATTTTCCTTGAATTGGTCGAGTGTGATGTTTTTTGGGAATAGTTACTCTGAGGATCTCATTTTCCTTTGGTTTTGTCTGGGCATGGGCTCTAGTTGTGTCAACTGTTGGCTTGGCGACTTTCTGTGGGCATAAAGGGTCTGTGTTGGGGAGAATTGTCACACCCCGACCACAGACGCCTATTCATTTTGTTTTATTTTTATTAATTACTTGGTCCAACGTCATTTTGACGAGGTTAGTTGGGCCCTGGTTTTAAATTTTTCGAAGGTTGATGTTTTTGGCGGGTCTCGGGCCGGTGCGCGATCCCCGCACAGCTAGCGGCGATCGTTCGTTCGGTCCTGGAGACTGCGTGGTTGACCGAGTATTATAAATATTCAAAAAAATGAAATGGGACAATGTTTTCTTTTGATTAACATTTAGTTAATATTAGTACTATTTTGTTGTTATTGATATTACCAGTATTATTATCTCTTTTTTTACTAAAAATAATAATAGTATTGTTATTGAGAAAGAAACTTTTTTCTTTTCAAATTCTATTATTGATATTATTATTATTATTATTATTATTATTATTAATCAAAATAAAATGGATAAGAAATAATAAATTTTTTTTTTTTTACTAATATTTATTAGTTTTATTATTAATATTAATATTATTATGTTTTATCATTATTATTATTATTTATTTGATTATTTATTTTATTTATTTTCTTTAACCCTAAATCTACCCCCTCTTGCATTTTTTTTCTTCTGGGTCTTTGATGTGCTGCCACCCCCCCTTATTCCTCTTCTTTCCCGTACACCCCGCCTCCTCCTTCGGCCTCCCCTCCTCCCGGCCGTGCTGGCCTCTGCCTGCGCTGCAGCCTGCCTCGCGCCGCCATCCTACCAACCTCGCTGCGTGCTGCGCGCTCGCCCAAGACCCCGCACCCTGCCTCCCGTCGCACCAGCCTCCCTTGCTGCAGGACCTCGCTGTAACACCCGAGACTTTTATGTTATATAAATCATCAAAGTAATCTTTTTCTACACACAACATTTGCTTGGATTTCTTTACACGAAATCGCGACCTTCCTCAATAGCTTGCGTCGTACGCAATACCGAGTTTCACTAAACAACGATATACTATTAAAATATTATTAAAACTAGCCATTATGAATAGTAATAACCACTTTTTGAAATTTTATAAATTTTATTTTTCAAAATGGACTTCATTTTTGGATTCGTAATATCGAAATTAGCCTAGGGTGAAATTTTGGTATTTTTTTGAAAACTTTCAATTTTTGATGAATAGTGAAACCACTAAGTGGTAGTTAAAAAAACTAAATTTTTCATAAAACTTAATTTTACCGCTTCTGTGAGTGGAATTTCGAAAATCCGAGAGACACGGTTAATATCAAGGACTAAAATGTGGTTCAATGAGATGAAAATAATTTTTGGTGAATAGTAACTTTTTACTTTTTTTTACCACGGTTAAAAGTAAATAGGGTAATTAAGGGTAAATATGATATTATTATTACACTAACACATGTTCTAATTCTATTGTACAAGTGTATTTCGACCAAAAACAAACTTAGGAATAAAATATGACCATTTAGGTCCACTTGGATTAGATTAGGACATTTATTATTAATTTATTTAAAGAAGGGTTAAATAGTTAAAATCAAAGTTTAATAAGTAAATCATTTTTAATATGGGGTTATACATAAGATAAATTCGACTATAAATATTCATTATAAATATAAAACGATTTCATACATAGAGGTATTTTATTTGTAATTTTTAGACATTAAATAATTTAATTTATTTATGACACAAAGATGATGCAGTAATTATCTTATTAATGAAATATAGACATAATTGATGTTATAAACACCAAAATAAATGTAATTTGACACTTTTTATGAATTCCACTAATTTTATAGATTAATATTACATGTTAGTATTTATTTAATTAACTTTTTTTGAACTAAGAATTCTGTTATGATTTTCACAAAAATTAATTACTAAATAGTGTCAAAATTGACATAAAATAGTTTTTAAAACAAATATTATATTAGTGATTGTTATTTTATTCCTAAAAATCTAAGGTTAGGCCAAATGACTTAGATAAGGTTATATATATTAATAATAAACAACTTGGGGTTCTTTTGGCTTGATATAGTAAGTTTATTAACCTTATAGTATAAGAACACAAGAAGACACGGTAAAAGTAAAATTATTTAACTTAATGTTAAATCTACATGATAAGGTTAAAATATGAACCTAAACTTGTCTTAATTCTATTGGATGAGAGGATTTCGACCCATCCCCACCTTAGCCTCGAAATAAATCAATTTCGAACTATTTAAAACCGAACTTGACTTTATAATAAAATAATATTTTTAGTTATTCCAAAGGTGCTCCTCTCCTCCCTTATAAAAGGGCACCTCCTCCCTCTCTTCCTCACACCACTTTGAGCCTTCAAGCTCGGCCAACCCCTGCCACTTTCTCCTCTCCACTTCCCTAGAGACATCCTAGAGGTCCTGGTCTTCTTCAAAGACCAATTTTAGTGCCCTAAAAGAAGGTCTCAAAGAAGCACTTCAAAGAAGAGGTAATGTCTGTTACCGATTCTTTCATCTTTATTTCTTCTTCCACTTATTATTCTTTAGTTGTTTAATTATGAAGTAATAAAATCAGTATCACTCATATACTGATATGTTATTATAAGTATGAAACAACCCTATTTCACCATCTATCCATCCTACAGAAAAAGAAATCACCGCGTGTGCGTACGTACGGAATACCGTCTCCACGTTGTGGTGTAATCTATTTTCCACCACCACCTTACTTGGATGGGTATAATGGTGTAAATAATGACTATATATGACTATTATAAAGTTATATTGATTCTTAAATAGTATACATACACTCCAATACAATTCCATGATCATAGGAACGATATCATCACTCGTGCGTACGTACGGAATACCGTCTCCACGATGTGATGTGACTCGTTCTACATGATCTTCATTGCATAATGATTATATAAATGAATTTAATGAATGAATATGATATATTTTACACTAATAACATTCTGGAAATTAGGTATCTATAACCTAAAGAGAAGAATAAGAATTTATTCGACAAAACATGCATAAGAACAAAAAGTTATAAACACCCGAATAACAAGTAGCAATGAAATATTACTACCAAGAAACTAAGAATATGACCATATATGATATCATAACAATAATTATGATTCTTTAATAAGTCAATAACATTATTTAAATCATTATACAGGAGGTTCGGACACTTACGAGGAAAATCGGACCTATGGTAAGGGAAATATCACAATCTCATTTTTATCCGAGATTATTTACGCTTTGGTATTTACTGGGGTGTATTTTATCATCCACATCCATGTTTCCTCAATATGTGATATTAATATACTTCTAAAATAGTTTATATCCAATTTTACCCTTCGGTGAGTTTTTAGTAAAAGATATGAAAGGAATCTTTTGTCGTTTTCGTACGAGGTATTTTTTGACTTTTCTGACAAAAGTACGAGAAGAATGTTTTCTTTTAACTTATACGACATGAATGGATTTTTAAAACATTATTTCCAAGAAGCTTCCTTTACAAGTTTTCAAGTTTATTTTTAATCAACTTCTTTTAGTATATAATTGTATGACATGTTAAGAAAGGAAAAGTGTTTTTGAAGTAGAAAGGATATTTTCCTCAAGAATGGAGTTCAAGTGTTTTATCAAAATTATTTTCCATCTAAGATAATAAAGGGTTCTGTTTCTATCCCTATTATTACATTGATTTGATTATGTTGTGATGGAATTATTTTTATGAATTCCTTTATCTTATATGAATTGTTTTATGATGTCACGATGTTTAAGAATCCCATTTTTATTACATGGGTTATGCTATGATGTATGGTTTATGATTTTGTGGCACACATAAGAATGGTATCATTATGAGATGGGTGGGACCTATATCTCCCTCCAATGCATTGGGTAAAGATTTTATATCTCATGAGATAGACATGGCTGGAACGGTAGGTTATACCGGTTCAGTGAAACAGGACTGAAACGAGGAGTGAACTCAGTTCAGAAATGGACTTTGTCCACTAAGATAGTCTTGGAAATGAGTCTTGACTGATAAGAAATGATTCTCTATGATTATGTGTATATTCCAAAAAGTTTCATGTTTTAAGTTATTATTATTGGGATTACATTTCACTACTATGATTTATCCCATGTTATGAAATTATGATCTCTTTTGCAGGTTAAGATTTCCAAAAGTTATGTGCTTATGTATATGATGTGATTGATATTTCTTTTTTTTACCCTTACTGAGCATTTGAGCTCACCCTTTTGTATGTTTTATTTCCCCAGGTCAAGAATAAGGTTATTAAGTAGAATATGCCAAAAAGGGACTCTAGATATGATGAAATAAATGGGAGGCAAAGTAGATTCTTTATGAACCAGTTGCTTATGTTTCCTAGTTTCTAAAGACACTATACCTATATGGTACTTTCTTGGTTTTGTTATATGTTGTAATAAGTGTGCTTCAATTCTGAAGTAATAACAATGTATGTAAAGTATGGGTCGTTATAGTTGGTATCAGAGGAAAGGTATAGTCAAACTTTGGAAACTAGGATGTGAAAGCCTTAGTAAGAACCCTAAGGATAAGTCTAAGCATAGAACACAATCTTAGTGTTTTAGAAATGTCCATGAATAACCTAGGATAAGACCTTAAGTGTGAAATTTTATTCTTGATTATATGGTTTTCTTTTTATAATTAGTGTTGCTCACACTATTCTTCTTGGTTTCAGTCAATGGCTGGAACCCGAAGGAACCGTGTTAATGCGGAATGTGACGGGCAATGCAATGATTGTCCCCTGGAGCAACCAAACGTTATGGGAGATGGAATTCAAAATCTTGTAGCCATGCTCACACAACTTTCTCAAGCTATGAATCATGAAGGACTTCCAAACGAGCAAAGGAAGGAGAAACATTCTGTTGAATCCTTCATGAGACAGCGTCCACCTTCATTCAGCGGGTCTACTGATCCATTAGTTTCTGAACAATGGATTAGTACTACTGAAAAGATATTTTCAGTTCTTCAATGTTCTGAACATGATAAAGTCATCTTAGCAGTGTATCGTTTGGAAGGTGATGCTGATCAATGGTGGAATCCTATTAAGAATATGAGGCAAAGGGATGAAATTGAGTCCATGGAATGGGACGAGTTCAAGAACTTATTTTTCAATAAGTACTTCCCTCGTATTCTCCGAACAAATATAGAGAAAGAGTTTCTTGAACTGAAGCAAAAGGATGATGAATCTGTTGGTACCTATGAAGCAAATTTTACAAGACTTGCAAGGTACGCTTCCGGTATTATTATCCAACCTGATAGTAAGATCGATCGATTATTTAGTGGCTTAAAACCAAGTCTTCGAAGGGCCTTAGCCATAAGGGACTTCAATAGCTACGAGGAAATCGTTTGATGTGCTCTCAAAGTTGAGATGGAGATTGGAGTAACCCATCAGTCATATGGGTTTGATAAGAAGAGGAAAATGGAATTCAAAGGAAAATCTAAAGAGCACACTGAAAAGAATATGAGCTTTCCCTTATGCTCAAAGTGTGGAAATAAACATGGAGGGAGTTGTCTTAAAGGGACAAGTAAATGTTTCAAATGTGGAAAGGAAGGTCGTCGGGAATTTGAATGCTGCGATGATGGGAAGAAGATGTCTAATGATGAAAACAAAGGAAGGGATACACATAATGAACCTACTACACTTCAATGTTTCAAGTGTAAGGAGATGGGACATTATGCCAATAAATGCCCTAATCCAAGGGTTGATGATGATGGTCAACGTCAACAAACTCTTAAGGCTAAAGAAAAAGGAAAGTCACATGCAATTTCTATCAGTGATGTAGAGTACGATAACGATATGGTGAAAGGTACACTTACCATCCACTCTAAAGTAGCAAATATTTTATTTGATTCTGGATCCACCCACTCCTTTATTTCTGAAGAATTTTCTAAGGATATCACCGTATTACCTCAACAGTTAGATGTTGAGTTAGCTGTGACAACCCCTAATGGCACAACAGTCGCATCAAAAGTTTATAATTCTTCTCCAATTAAAGTTTGTGGGAAAGTGCTTCCTGCAAATCTTGTGATCCTTCCTATAGTGGAATTTGATGTGATTCTTGGCATGGATTGGCTTTCTCTACATGGAGCTCATATCAATTTCCAAAGAGGGGAAGTCACATTTCATATTCCAGATCAATCTATGATCGTCTATCGATGCAAGGATGAACATAACCTTCCAGTGGAAATTCCTTCCATCTTTTGGTTCTTGATTCCACTAAATGAAGGTTATTTATCTCAAATGGTTGGTGAGAAACTCACAATTAAGAATATTCCCATTGTACGGGAGTTTTATGATGTCTTTCCAGAGGAATTATCGGGTCTTCCACTGAATCGTGAAGTTGAGTTTTCAATAAAACTCGTACCTGGTGCTTTGCCTATTTCAAATACACCTTATAGAATGGCCCCAATTGAGTTGCAGGAATTGAAGAAGAAACTCCAAGAGAATCTTGATAAGGGGTTCATACGCCCTAGTGCGTCACCTTGGGGAGCACCTATTCTGTTTGTTAAGAAGAAAGATGGATCAATGAGACTCTGCATTGATTATCGAGAACTTAACAAGATCACTATCAAGAACAAATATCCTATCCAGCGCATTGATGACCTATTTGACCAACTACGCGGAGCTCAATAATTTTCCAAGATTGATCTTCATTCAGGGTATCATCAATTAAGGGTCAAAAGGGAGGATATACCAAATACTGCTTTCCGTACAAGGTATGGACACTATGAATTTATAGTGATTCCATTTGGTCTTACTAATTCCCCTGCTATATTCATGGATCTAATGAATAGAGTCTTTAGAGACTATCTTGATCAGTTTGTGGTAGTCTTTATAGATGATATTCTTGTCTATTCAAAGAGAAAGGAAGAACATGAAGATCACTTGATAATTATATTGAAGACCCTGATAAAGGAGAAGCTTTATGCCAAATTTACCAAGTGTGAATTTTGGCTTCAAAAAGTTGCATTTTTGGGTCACATAATCTCAAAAGAGGGGATATCTGTGGATCCAGCAAAAACAGAGGTTATCGAAAGATGGTCGAGACCAACAACAGCGACTGAGATCCGAAGTTTTCTTGGTTTGGCTGGATATTATCGACGTTTTGTGAAAGATTTTTCACGATTATCTAATCCACTCACCAAGTTGACTCGGAAAGGAGTTAAGTTTGTTTGGACGGAGGAATGTGAAGAGAATTTCAAGGAGTTGAAAAGAAGGTTATCCAGTGCACCTGTGCTCACACTGCCTTGTAGTGGAGAAAGGTTTGTGATCTACAGTGATGCATCCAAAAAGGGATTGGGGTGTGTTCTTATGAAAAATGATATGGTGATAGCTTATGCCTCACGACAGTTGAAAATACATGAACAAAATTACCCAACTCATGATTTGGAGTTAGCTGCGGTAATCTTTGCATTAAAGATTTGGAGGCATTATCTTTATGGAGAAAGGTGTGACATTTATACTGATCATAAAAGTTTAAAGTATATTTTCACACAAAAGGATCTGAATATGCACTAAGGAAGATGGTTGGATCTAATTAAGGATTACGACTGCTCAATCCATTACCACCCTGGGAAAGCAAACAAGGTGGAAGATGCGTTAAGTCGACAAGACCATGCCAGTTTATCCATGATGAGGATCACAAAAGATCCAATATTTATGGATTTACAAAGGATGGATCTTGGAATTATAATGGAAGGGGGAAAATCGTATCTTTCTCAAATGAATGTTCAACCATCTATACATGTGAAGATTAAAGAGGCACAGAAAGAAGATGTCGAGTTACAAAATAAGGTGAGAAATGTTCCTGAATTCATCCTTGATTGTGATGGGATAATAAAGTTCAGGAATCGGGTTTGTGTTCCTCCCATCTCTGAATTAAAGAAGGAGCTGCTGGATGAGGCTCATAGTTCTTCATTCTCTATTCATCCTGGAAGCATGAAGATGTATAGGGACCTGAAAGAGTACTTCTGGTGGGATGGCATGAAAAGAGATGTTGTTGAATATGTCTCTCAATGCTTGGTTTGTCAACAAGTTAAAGCTGAGAGACAGAAGTCTAAGGGGATGTTACAACCATTACCCATACCCGAATGGAAATGGGAAAACATCACTATGGACTTTGTCACAGGACTTCCTAAAACATCCAAAGTCAATAATGCTATCTGGGTCATAGTTGATCGTCTTACAAAATCTGCACACTTCATTTCTATTAGAGAGGATTTCTCTCTGAATCAGCTTGCCAGGATATATGTAAAGGAAGTGGTAAGATTGCATGAAGTACCACATTCTATTATATCTGATCGGGATCTGAGGTTTACCTCAAAGTTCTGGTGAAGTCTTTAGCATACTCTGGATACAGAGTTAAGTTTCAGCACTGCTTATCATCCTCAGATAGACGATCAGTCTGAGAGAACAATTCAAACTCTAGAAGATATGTTGAGAGCTTGCTCTATGGATTTCAAAGGTGGTTGGGATCAACACCTACCTTTGGTGGAATTTTCTTATAATAATAGCTTTCACTCCAGTATTCAGATGGCTCCTTATGAAGCTCTCTATGGAAAGAAATGTAGGACTCCAACTTATTGGGATGAAATTGGGGAAAGAAAGCTATTAGGACCTGATCTCGTTGATGAAATGGTAGAAAGGTCAGATCTATTCAACAACACATAAGAGCAGCTCAGAGTTGACAGAAAAGTTATGCCGACAACTGAAGAAAATACCTAGAGTTTGAAGTAGGTGATAAAGTGTTCTTAAGAATATCACCCTGGAAGAGGGTCATGAGATTTGGAAAGAAGGGGAAGTTGAGCCCTAGATATATCGGTCCTTTAGAAATACTGGATCGTGTTGGGAAGGTAGCTTACCGATTGGTGCTTCCACCGAATCTCTCTCAAGTTCACGATGTGTTCCATGTATCTCTCCTGAGAAAGTACATACCTGATCCTTCATATCTACTCAACTCAGAAGTTGTACCGCTGGAGCAAGATCTTTCTTATGAAGAACAACCGATAGAGATTCTGGATCGTAGTGAAAAAGTCCTACAAAACAAGACCACTCGATTGGTGAAAGTTTTATGGAGGAACCACCAATTAGAAGAAGCTACATGGGAGCTTGAGGATATGATGAGGGAGAGGTATCCACATCTGTTTGTTACAAAGTGACAAATTTTGAGGGTGAAATTCATTTTAAGGGGGGTAGAATGTAACACCCGAGACTTTTATGTTATATAAATCATCAAAGTAATCTTTTTCTACACACAAAACTTGCTTGGCTTGCTTTACACGAAATCGCGACCTTCCTCGATAGCTTGCGTCGTACGCAATACCGAGTTTCACTAAACAACGATATACTATTAAAATATTATTAAAACTAGCCGTTATGAATAGTAATAACCACTTTTTGAAATTTTATAAATTTTATTTTTCAAAATGGACTTCATTTTTGGATTCGTAATATCGAAATTAGCCTAGGGTGAAATTTTGGTATTTTTCTGAAAACTTTCAATTTTTGATGAATAGTGAAACCACTAAGTGGTAGTTAAAAAAACTGAATTTTTCATAAAACTTAATTTTACCGCTTCTGTGAGTGGAATTTTGAAAATCCGAGAGACACGGTTAATATCAAGGACTAAAATGTGGTTCAATGAGATGAAAATAATTTTTGGTGAATAGTAACTTTTTACTTTTTTTTACCACGGTTAAAAGTAAATAGGGTAATTAAGGGTAAATATGATATTATTATTACCCTAACACATGTTCTAATTCTATTAGACAATTGTATTTCGACCAAAAACAAACTTAGGAATAAAATATGACCATTTAGGCCCACTTGGATTAGATTAGGACATTTATTATTAATTTATTTAAAGAAGGGTTAAAATAGTTAAAATCAAAGTTTAATAAGTAAATAATTTTTAATATGGGGTTATACATAAGATAAATTAGACTATAAATATTAATTATAAAGATAAAACGATTTCCTACATAGAGGTATTTTATTTGTAATTTTTAGACATTAAATAATTTAATTTATTTATGACACAATGATGATGCAGTAATTATCTTATTAATGAAATATAGACATAATTGATGTTATAAACACCAAAATAAATGTAATTTGACACTTTTTATTAATTCCAATAATTTTATAGATTAATATGACATGTTAGTATTTATTTAATTAACTTTTTTCGAACTAATAATTCTGTTATGATTTTCACAAAAATTAATTACTAAATAGTGTCAAAATTGACATAAAATAGTTTTTAAAACAAATATTATATTATTAATTGTTATTTTATTCCTAAAAATATAAGGTTCAGCCAAATAACTTATATAAGGTTATATATATTAATAATAAACAACTTGGGGTTCGTTTGGCTTGATATTGTAAGTTTATTAACCTTATAGTATAAGAACACAAGAAGACACGGTAAAAGTAAAATTATTTAACTTAATATTAAATATACATGATAAGGTTAAAATATGAACCTAAAATTGTCTAAATTCTATTGGATTAGAGGATTTAGACCCATCCCCACCTTATCCTCGAAATAAATCAATTTGGAGCTATTTAAAACCGAACTTGACTTTATAATAAAATAATATTTTTAGTTATTCCAAAGGTGCCCCTCTCCTCCCTTATAAAAGGGCACCTCCTCCCTCTCTTCCTCACACCACTTTGAGCCTTCAAGCTCGGCCAACCCCTGACAATTTCTCCTCTCCACTTCCCTAGAGACATCCTATAGGTCCTGGTCTTCTTCAAAGACCAATTTTAGTGCCCTAAAAGAAGGTCTCAAAGAAGCACTTCAAAGAAGAGGTAATGTCTGTTACCGATTCTTTCATCTTTATTTCTTCTTCCACTTATTCTTCTTTAGTTGTTTCATTATGAAGTAATAAAATCAGTATCACTCATATACTGATATGTTATTATAAGTATGAAACAACCCTATTTCACCATCTATCCATCCTACGGAAAAAGAAATCACCGCGCGTGCGTACGTACGGAATACCGTCTCCACGTTGTGGTGTAATCTATTTTCCACCACCACCTTACTTGGATGGGTATAATGGTGTAAATAATGACTATATATGACTATTATAAAGTGATATTGATTCTTAAATAGTATACATACACTCCAATACAATTCCACGATCATAGGAACGATATCATCACTCGTGCGTACGTACGGAATACCGCCTCCACGATGTGATGTGACTCGTTCTACATGATCTTCATTGCATAATGATTATATAAATGAATTGAATGAATTAATATGATATATGTTACACTAATACCATTCTGGAAATGAGGTATCTATAACCTAAAGAGAAGAATAAGAATTTATTCGGCAAAACACGCATAAGAACAAAAAGTTATAAACACCCGAATAACAAGTAGCAATGAAATATTACTACCAAGAAACTAAGAATATGACCATATATGATATCATAACAATAATTATGATTCTTTAATAAGTCAATAACATTATTTAAATCATTATACAGGAGTTTCGGACACTTACGAGGCAAATCGGACCTAAGGTAAGGGAAATATCACAATCTCATTTTTATCTGAGATTGTTTATGCTTTGGTATTTACTGGGGTGTATTTTATCATCCACATCCATGTTTCCTCAATATGTGATATTAATATACTTCTAAAATAGTTTATATCCAATTTTACCCTTCGGTGAGTTTTTAGTAAAAGCTATGAAAGGAATCTTTTGTCGTTTTTCATACGAGGTATTTTTTGACTTTTCCGAAAAAAGTACGAGAAGAATGTTTTCTTTTAACTTATACGACATGAATGGATTTTTAAAACATTATTTCCAAGAAGCTTCCTTTACAAGTTTTCAAGTTTATTTTTAATCAACTTCTTTTAGTATATAATTGTATGACATGTTAAGAAAGGAAAAGTGTTTTTGAAGTAGAAAGGATATTTTCCTCAAGAATGGAGTTCAAGTGTTTTATCAAAATTATTTTCCATCTAAGATAATAAAGGGTTCTATTTCTATCCCTATTATTACATTGATTTGATTATGTTGTGATGGAATTATTTTTATGAATTCCTTTATCTTATATGAATTGTTTTATGATGTAACGATGTTTAAGAATCTCATTTTTATTACATGGGTTATGCTATGATGTATGGTTTATGATTTTGTGGCACACATAAGAATGGTATCATTATGAGATGGGTGGGACCTATATCTCCCTCCAATTCATTGGGTAAAGATTTTATATCTCATGAGATAGACATGGATGGAATGGTAGGTTATACTGGTTCAGTGAAACAGTACTGAAACGAGGAGTGAACTCGGTTCAGAAATGGACTTTGTCCACTAAGATAGTCTTGGCAATGAGTCTTGACTAATAAGAAATGATTCTATATGATTATGTGTATATGCCACAAAGTTTCATCTTTTAAGTTATGAGTATTGGGATTACATTTCACTACTATGATTTATCCCATGTTATGAAATTATGATCTCTTTTGCAGGTTAAGATTTCCAAAAGTTATGTACTTATGTATATGATGTGATTGATATTTCTTTTGTTTACCCTTACTGAGCATTTGAGCTCACCCTTTTGTATGTTTTATTTCCCCAGGTAAGGAATAAGGTTATTAAGTAGAATATGCCAAAAAGGGACTCTAGATATGATGAAATAAATGGGAGGCAAAGTAGATGATTTATGAACCAATTTCTTATGTTTCCCAGTTTCTAAAGATACTATACTTATACGGTCCTTTCTTGGTTTTGTTATATGTTGTAATAAGTGTGCTTCAATTCTGAAGTAATAACAATGTATGTAAAGTATGGGTCGTTATACTCGCGCCCCCCCCCCCCCCTCGTTGGCTCTCCCTACTCTCAGCACCGTCGACAAATGCCCCTGCACAGTGCCCCAGCCCCGACTTCCCCTCTGCGCTCCGTTTTTCTGCCTTGCACCAGACCCCCGTTCTCCTTGCAACCTCACACCGCCATCGCCAGCCGCAATGGCCCTCCTGCTTGCAAAACCAAGTCGTGTCGCCCCACACTCTGCGCCAGACAGCCGCGATGCCCCCTTCCTTCCCGGCCGGATACCCTCACCCCTTGCCTTCCTCTCCTTTGACGAACCAAGTCGGCGCACCCTCCTGTCCAGCAAGAAGCACACGCCACCCCGCACCCTCCCTCTCGTGCCACTCCCCTCAGCCACTTTCCACATATCTTTCTCGGCTGGAATTTCTGGTGCGGCTCACTTCCGACACCAATCCATCTTGCTCGTCCATCTTTCTGCACCCTTGTCGCATCATTCAATTGAATTTTTTATTGTGCGATTGGCGAGCAGTTGAAGTTTCGCACAAAAATTTGGGGTTTCAACACCCAAGGTATGGGCTTGGTGCATAATCTTTATCTAGCGTTTTATTTTTCTTATTTAGTCAATTCAGTATGTTATGTGATTAATCTGCTTTGTGCAAATATGGTTTTTCTTGATGTTTAATTATGTTTTTGAAGTTTTTAGTAACGTGTTTATGTGATACGAGTGTTTAGTTATTTGGAAACCCATGTTGATCCTTTTGCAGTGTTTTATAAACTGTGTCGTTGGTTTATTAAAATGTTCAAGGGTTGCAGTTGTGTTTTGGTGTGACGTCATTGTGCGCTTAGATATAAAAGAATATTTGAGTGAGTTCTTGATATTTCGTGTCTTGTGTCACATTTTTGTAATTTGTTTTATAAAATTTAAAGTGGTTTATTAAATGGTATAGATGATTTGAGTTGTGTTTTGAAAATGGGTCAAGGTGGCTCTTTTGCACTGTTTGTTCGTTTGAATTGTTTCAAGTCTGTGTTTATGTTTTTTTATTTATCATAGAAGTTGCAGTGCATTGACACCTTTTTTCCATGCTCATGTGATCATCAACTTGTGCGTGTTTGTGCGCCTGTGTGAGGCGTTGTCGCGTTCGAGCTGTGAGTTGAGGTAGATTCCATTTGCACTGCTTTTAAAATTTAAGTTACATTATTTCCTGCTATTTGCGCACACTAATTGTTCAAAATAAATATTTTATTAATTCTAAATAATGTGAGATAATATACGATAATTAATTTTTAATATAAGATAGTTAATCTTTAAATGATTATTTAGTTTAAAAAGAGCCGTTTATTTTATACAGGACACTTGAAATATTTTTTTGACGAGTGGACACCCAATAATGAAAGAATGTCCCTTTGGATTTTAAACATAATTCACGGGATGTAAAATAGAGTTCTGGGTTAATGAGAAGTGATTTCTTTTGAAGCGTGAACAAGTACTTTGGTTATTTTGAGAAGTTGTCTGGTTGGCTCTTAAAGTTTATTTGGAAAAATAAAATGGTTTGGTTTGGTTTGTTTTATAAAAATATTGTCAGCCTATGAATTAGTGTTTTGGGGGTTCTTTAAATGGTTTTAAACTGGGTTTGGTCTTATAAAGAAGTTTTACTTTTTTTGAGTAGTGATTGTAAAATGTATTTAATGCCCATTTGGCACTTGATGGAAAGTGATGAAAATGTTTTGATAAAAACCCTCTTAGGATGACTCTCTTGCCTTGGTTTCAATTGACTGTTCGGGAGACCGTGCTTAGAAGATCCCAGGTACTTGAGTATTTTAAAGGCAAGAGGTTGTTCCACGGAGTGGCTCGGGGTGATGCCTATTGTGCTTTATATAAATATGTATATGATTGGATGCTCGGTTGGAATCAGTTGGCTCACCCCTTTTTCAAACACTTGAGACATGGGAATCTGGAATATTGAGAGAATATTCTAAGAATGATTGCTGCACTGGTAGGTTATGGTACTGACCAGTGGCCCATAGTAGGTGGATATATTGGGTTTATTACTCTAGGATTTTCCCTCGACCTGCCTGAGAGAGGATGGTAGAGCGTATTGTGCGTTTTGATTTCATCGTGACATGTCGATAAGGATGATTTCTCATGTATTGGTGTCTTCTGGTTTATTCTCTATCTTCTAGGTTCACCCATGTCTATTCGGATTTTGTGGATTTCAGTAGTGATTATGATGCTCGTATGTATCCCTACATTTCCCTTGCTGTGTGTTTTACTTTGTACATTTCTGGTGTATTGTTTTCCTTGAAAAGTGGTAAATTGTTTTTTATTAGGTTTCTAAGAAATTATTTTTAAATGGAAGTGTTTAATCCTCTCTATACAAATCTGAAAATATAAACATTGATTTCCATTTTCTTAAAATTTCATTGACACTAATGAATTGAACCCAAATTTGGAAATGGTTAAGGGAAATGGTTCGTACTTTGTTTTTAAGTATAATATTTATAAAAACATACTTTTATAAATTGTAGTTAAAACTTGAAATGATGTTTCTTTTATTTTAAAGGTAGTGCATTGGGAATAGATATCGGGCTAGCCTACTGAGTTTTAATACTCACGCCTATAGTGTTTTCTTTTTTTTAGTTCTGTTGCAGGTTCCAGCTTCAGTTGTTCACCTTGAGCGACGTTGGTTGTGGTATTGGAGAGTGACCCATGGGGTCACGTGGAGTTTTGGTCGTAGTCAGGTTAGTAGCGTTGTTGGTTGTTCTTTATTTATTTGCTTTTGTTCTATTTATTTTCCACTACTTAGTCTGTTTTCTTTTGGGCCAAATCATTCCCACCTATTTAATTTTGATGCCTGACACTAGTTGTCAGCCCGTGGGGATCGAGAACGCCCCTCGGGCCATGTCACAGGCCAACTCGGGTGACCGATTCAGGGTCGACCCGGGTTGGTTCGTGACAAAATGGTATCAGAGGGGACCCTTGTTATTTGGGGTGTTTGGTAGATGGAGATTAGGACTGTCGGGATTCGGGAGGTAAGTGTGGGAAGAGCGTCATGGACTCTTGCTCGCACTGATTCTCGAGTTACCAGGGTAGTCTGGGATTTGAGTCTTCTACTTTTATTTTGGATTGAGGAATGACAATGGAGGTGATCTAGTGTCACGTCGTGACCTCACATGGATTAGTGACCCATGTGGAGTCCGAGTGCACAGTTTAAGTTCCACCTAGTTGTTGCTGCTTACCTGGGCATGGCTCACTACCATGTCGCCAGGTTAAGTGCGACTGCTAGTTCCCCATTTCGGTGCTTCATTTTGGATTGGGTTTTGTTTAGATCGGGTTGGTGTAAGTGTGCTTTTGGAAATGAACGTGGATCTTGAAATGAAAGTTTTTTTCTCTAAAATGGTTTTAAATTGGTAAAGTGGGTTTTTAAATTGAAGGATCTTTGGTTTGAAAGTTAATGTTTGTTTGGAGCTGGTAAAGGGTGGCTTGGTGTGACCCTTGGTATTCTTTATGGAGGATCGCATGTGTGTGGGTATGAACGAAAAGTGCATGGGGGCACTTGTTCGTGGACGATGTGGATAGAAATGGATGGATACACATGTTATGATTCCTGGGATGCCATGGGTGAGTTTTTGAAATATAAAGGTTTTGGAAATTGATTTTTCTATGACAAATGGATTTATGACCGGTGAAAAATGGATTTTGTTTTTGAAAAATGGTCTTGGGAATAAATCATTTTTGAAGTTTTAAATGAAAATGGTGATTTTGAAAAAGAGGATTTTGATTGTATTTATATTCATTTAACTTCTGGGCCGGTTGTCTTGGCTTGGGGTGTTTATCTCGATTGTGTTTTGGCTTGATTCCGGGTTTTGGTTTTGTGCCCTATGTGTTGTTCAGAATATGCCTCCCAGAAAAGTCTCTGAAAGTTGTTAATGAGTCATGCCCAATTCTGGTTCCTATCAAGTGTTGCATGTTCATCGAGGTGATTGATGTCCGTTAGAGGTAGTTGTGTGGTTTGTGGAATTAGAGAGTGTCTTCGGGTTGTTGGGAACTCTCAAGGTTGTTCAAGTTCGTGTTGCCTTGGGTTTGTTTGAGGGTCCAGTTTTGGACCAGTGAAGGTTTGAGGTCTCATCATGGTTGCATTTTGGGTTGACGTGGTAGGTGTTGAAGTCTGCATTCATCCAATCGATCATATCTAAGAATGTGAAGGCCTGTGTTGGCTGCTTTATGGAGTCGACATCTGTAGCGCAAGTGCTTGGCAAATCCAGCACCTTTCTTAATTCGTAGCGGTTCCCCATTTTGCGAGCGGGATGTACGAGAGGAACCTACCTCTGAAGAAATCCCTTTTTTCAATGTCGACTTCTGGTTCTTCAGACTATTCTCTAATGTTCCATCAGTGTTGTCAGTTCGAGCATCCTAATCCATTTCGTCTCATTCCTATGAAGTCCTGCTATTGTGTGACTGTTCAGGTCAATGGGAAAGGTTCCGAAATAAGTGTAGTTCGAATAAGGAGTCTTGATCGGGGGATGCTTGTGTCTGACTGTGAGGCATAAGATGCTTCTGCCATCAGAGCCCCAGCCTCAGGTCTCGGGGTGAAGCTCGCGCACAGTCAGGGTGTCAGAGGCATGTGAGACCTTTGCTTGGTTCTTTATCTTTCGTCTTGGAATAGATACATTCATGGTTTCCTTGTCCTTGTTTTCCCATTATTGTAAGTTCATTTTTTTGCAGTAATAGAGCGATGAACTCATTATTTTTTGATCATAGTAGTTGTGTTCTTCTGAGTGTGACCTCTATAATTGTTTGTTTTTCTTAAAAAGGGTATTTTCCCTTGTGTGTTTTGGTCCTAACTTCATTAGTGATCAGTTGGAGATGTGAGTGTCGGGGGCTTTTTCCCTGTACCTAGAGTTCCGAGTTTTAGTGGAAGCTTTGTCTCGCTCGTACTAAGGGAGTTGGATGTGATGGGAGTTTTAAATTGGTTTGCAGAATTCTTAGTTCCAACTATGTTGTTATAGGGAGTTCATTGTCTTGGTGCCCCGATATGTCGGGTGGCCTTGTAGTGGTATTCCGTTTAACTCTCAGTGGTCCCACGCAACGTAGGTGGAGAAGTCGTAGGTTCCTGTTGGGGGTTCCCTGGTTCCTATTTGTGGCGAAGGTGTTGTTTGGATAATGTAGATATGTTAAGATGGTTTTTGGGACCCAGGTTTGTCGGGTTTATCTGTAGTAGGTTTCTCATTTAAGTCTTGGTGGAGTTGTTTCGTTAGCGTTGAGAAGGTGGGATGAGTTTGGTTTGGGAGTTCCCGTGTTTCCCCCCAGGGGCGGGGGGGGTTGTTCAAGTTTCAAGGGTTTCGGTATTAGTGAACTCTTTTGGTGGGGAGAACCCTCTCATGTTCTCCCCTCAATTTCGAGAAGTGATTTTCCTTGAATTGGTAGAGTGTGACGTTTGTTGGGAATAGTTACTCTGAGGATCTCGTTTTCCTTTGGTTTTGTCTGGGCATGGGCTCTAGTTGTGTCAACTGTTGGCTTGGTGACTTTCTAGGGGCAGAAAGTGTCTGTGGTGGGGAGAATTATCACACCCCGACCGTAGACGCCTATTCATTTTGTTTTATTTTTATTAATTACTTGGTCCAACTTCATTTTGACGAGCTTAGTTGGGCCCAAGTTTTAAATTTTTCGAGGGTTGATGTTTTTGGCGGGTCTCGGGCCGCTGCGCAGTCCCTGCACCACCAGTGGCGATCGTGCGTTTGGTCCTGGAGACTGTGCGGTTGACCGAGTATTATAATTATTCAAAAAAATGAAATGGGACAAAGTTTTCTCTTGATTAACATTTAGTTAATATTAGTAATATTTTTTTGTTATTAATATTAAAAGTATGATTATCTCTTTTTTTTACTAAAAATAATAATAGTATCGTTATTGAGAAAGAAAATTTTTTTCTTTTCCAATTCTATTGTTGATATCATTATTATTATTATTATTAATCAAAATAAAATGGATAAGAAATAATAATAATTATTTTTTTTACTAATATTTATTAGTTTTATTATTAATATTAATATTATTATGTTTTATCATTATTATTATTATTTATTTGATTATTTATTTTATTTATTTTATTTAACCCTAAATCTACCCCCTCTTGCATTTTTTTTCTTCTGGGTCTTTGATGTGCCTCCAACCCCCCTTATTCCTCTTCTTTCCCATGCACCTCGCCTCCTCCTTCGGCCTCCCATCCTCCCGGCCGGGCCGGCCTCCGCCTGCGCTGCATCCTGCCTCGCGCCGCCATCCTGCCAACCTCACTGTGTGTTGCGCGCTCGCCCGAGACCCTGCACCCGGCCTCCCGTCGCACCAGCCTCCCTTGCTGGAGGACCTCGCCCCCCCCCCCCCCCCCCTCGTTGGCTCTCCCTACTCAGCACCGCCGGCAAATGCCCCTGCACAGCGCCCCAGCCCCGACTTCCCCTCTGCACTCCGTTTTTCCACCTTGCACCAGACCCCCATTCTCCTTGCAACCTCACGCCGCCACCACCAGCCGCAATGGCCCTCCTTCTTGCGAAACCAAGTCGCGCCGCACCTTTACCTGCCCGCACCACACTCTGCGCCGGACTGCCACGATGCCCCCTTCCTTCCTGGCCGGATACCCTCACCCCCTTGCCTACCTCTCCTTCGACGAACCAAGTCGGCGCACCCTCCTATCCAACAAGCAGTGCATGCCGCCCCGCACCCTCCCTCTCGCACCACTCCCCTCAGCCGCTTGCCACATATCTTTCTCGGCTGGAATTTCTAGTGCGACTCACTTCCGACACCAATCCATCTTTCTCGTATAGCTTTCTACACCCTTGCCGCAGCATTCAGTTGAATTTGTTATTGTGTGATTGGCAATCAGTTGAAGTTTCCCACAAAAATTTGGGGTTTCAACACCCAAGGTATGGGCTTGGTGAATAATCTTTATCTGGCATTTTATTTTTCTTGTTAAGTCAATTCAGTATGTTATGTGATTAATATGCTTTGTGAAAATATGGTTTTTCTTGATGTTTAATTATGTTTTTGAAGTGTTTAGTAACGTGTTTATGTGATGCGAGTGTTTAGTTCTTTGGAAACCCATGTTTAGCCTTTTGTAGTGTTTTATAAACTGTGTCGTTGGTTTATTAAAATGTTCAAGGGTTGCAGTTGTGTTTTGGTTTGACGTCACTATGCCCTTAGTTATAAAAGAAGTTTTGAGTGAGTTATTGATATTTTGAGTCTTGTGTCACATTTTTTTAATTTGTTTTATAAAATTTAAAGTGGTTTATTAAACGGTACAGATGATGTGAGTTGTGTTTTGAAAAAGGGTCAAGGTGGATCTTTTGCGTTGTTTGTTCATTTGAATTGTTTAAAGTCTGTATTTATGTTTTTTTATTTATCATAGCGGTTGCAGCGCGTTGACACGGTTTTTCCACGCTCATGCGATCGTCATCTTGTGCTTGTTTGTGCGCCTATGCGAGGCGTTGTCGCGTTGTCGCGTTCGAGCTGCGAGTTGAGGTAGGTTCCCTTTGCACTGATTTTGAAATTTAAGTTACATTATTTCCTACTATTTGCGCAGACTAATTGTTCCAAATAAATATTTTATTAATTCTAAATAATGTGAGATAATATACAATAATTAATTTTTAATATAAGATAGTTAATCTTTAAATGATTATTTAGTGTAAAAAGAGCCGTTTATTTTATACAGGACGCTTGAAATATTTTTTTGACGAGCGGACACCCAATAATGAAAGAATGTACGTTTGGCTTTTAAACATAATTTAGAGGATGTATAATAGAGTTCTGTTTTAATGAGAAGTGATTTCTTTTGAAGCGTGAAGAAGTACTTTGGTTCTTTTGAGAAGTTGTTTGGTTGGATCTTAAATTTTATTTGGAAAAATAAAATGGTTTGGTTTGGTTTGGTTTATAAAAATATTGGCATCCTGTGAAGTAGTGTTTTGGGGGTTCTTTTAATGGTTTTAAATTGGGTTTGGTCTTGTAATGAAGTTTTACTTTTTTGAGTAGTGATTGTAAAATGTATTCAATGCCCGTTTGGCACTTGATGGAAAGCGATGAAAATGTTTTGATAAAAACCCTCTTAAGACGACTCTCTTGCCTTGGTTGCAATTGACTGCTTGGGAGGCCACGCTTAGAAGCTCCCAGGTACTTGAGTAGTTTAAAGGCAAGAGGTTGTTCCACAGAGTGGATCGGGGTGATGCCTGTTTTTTCTTTATATATATATGTATATGATTGGATGCTCTGTTGGCATCAATTGGCTCACCCCTTTTTCAAACACTAGAGACATGGGAATCTGGCATATTGAGAGAATATTATAAGAATGATTGCTACACTGGTAGGTTATGGTACTGACCAGTGGCCCATAGTAGGTGGATATATTGGGTTTATTACTATGGGATTTTCCTTCAACCTTCCTGAGAGAGGATGGTCGAGCGTATTGTGTGTTTTTATTTTATCATGACATGTCAATAAGGATGATTTCTCATGTATTGGTGTCTTCTGGTTTATTCTCGATCTCCTAAGTTCACCCATGTCTATTCGGATTTTGATGATTTCAGTAGTGATTATGATGCTCGTATGTATACCTAAATTTCCCTTGTTGTGTGTTTTACTTTGTGCATTTCTGGTGTATTGTTTTCCTTAAAAATTGATAAATTGTTTTTTATTAGGTTTCTAATAAATGATTTTTAAATGGAAGTGTTTAATCCTCTCTGTACAAATCTGAAAATATAAACATCACTTTCCCTTTTCTTAAAATGTCATTGACACTAATGAATTGAACCCAAATTTGGAAATGGTTAAGGGTAATGGTTAGTACTTTGTTTTTAAGTAGAATATTTAGAAAAACATACTTTTATAAATTGTAGTTCAAACTTGAAATGATGTTTCTTTTATTTTAAAGGTAGTGCATTGGGAATAGATATTGGGCTAGCCTACTGAGTTTTAATACTCACGCCTATAGTGTTTTCTTTTTTTTAGTTCTGTTGCAGGTTCCAGCTTCAGTTTTTCGCCTTGAGCGATGTTTGGTTGTGGTATTGGAGAGTGACCCACGGGGTCATGTGGAGTTTTGGTCGTAGTCAGGTTAGTAGCATTGTTGGTTGTTCTTTATTTATTTTCTTTTGTTCTATTTATTTTCCACGGTTTAGTCTATTTTATTTTGGGCCAAATCGTTCCCACCTGTTTAATTTTGATGCACGACACTAGTTGTCAGCCCGTGGGGATCGGGAACGCCCCTCGGGCCATGTCGCGGGCCGACTCGGGTGACCGATTCAGGGTCGACCCGAGTTGGTTCGTGACAAAATGGTATCAGAGGGGGCCCTTGTTATTTGGGGTGTTTGGTAGGTGGATATTAGGACTGTCGGGATTTGGGAGGTAAGTGTGGGAAGAGCATTGCGAACTCTTGCTCGCATTAATTCTCGAGTTACCAGGGTAGTCTGGGATTTGAGTCTTCTGCTTTTATTTTGGATTGAGGAATGACAATGGAGGTGAGCCAGTGTCACATCGTGACCTCACATGGAGTAGTGACCCATGTGGAGTCTGAGTGCACGGTTTAAGTTCCACCTAGTTGTTGCTGCTAACCTGGGCGTGGCTCACTACCATGTCGCCAGGTTAAGTGTGACTGCTAGTTCCTCATTTCGGTGCTTCGTTGTGGATTGGGTTTTGTTTGGATCGGGTTGGTGTAAGTGTGCTTTTGGAAATGGACGTGGATCTTGAAATGAAAGTGTTTTTATCTAAAATGATTTTAAATTGGTAAAGTGGGTTTTTAAATTGAAGGATCTTTGGTTTGAAAGTTAATGTTTGTTTGGAGCTGGTAAAGGGTGGCTTGGTGTGACCCTTGGTATTCTTTATGGAGGATCGCATGTGTGTGGGTATGAATTAAAAGTGCATGGGGGCACTTGTTCGTGGATGATGTGGATAGAAATGGATGGACACACATGTGATGATTCATGGGATGCCATGGGTGAGTTTTTGAAATATAAAGGTATTGGAAATTGATTTTTCTATGACAAATGGATTTATGAGCAGTGAAAAACGGATTTTGTTTTTGAAAAATGGTCTTGGGAATAAAGTAGTTTTGAAGTTTTAAATGAAAATGGTGATTTTGAAAAGGAGGATTTTGATTGTATTTATATTCATTTAACTTCCAGGTCGGTTGTCTCGGCTTGGGTTGTTTATCTCGATTGTGTTTTGGCTTGATTTCAGGTTTTGGTTTTTTTCCCTATGTGTTGTTCCGAATATGCCTCCCAGAAAAGTCTCTGAAAGTTGTTAATGAGTCATGCCCAGTTCTCATTCCTATCAAGTGTTGCCTATTAATCGAGGTGATTGATGTCCGTTAGAGGCAGTTGTGTGGTTTGTGGAATTAGAGAGTGTCTTCGGGTTGTTGGGAACTCTCAATGTTGTTCAAGTTCGTGCTACCTTGGGTTTGTTTGAGGGTCCAGTTTTCGACCAGTGAAGAAATTTGAGGTCTCATCATGGTTGGATTTTGGGTTGATGTGGTAGGTGTTGAAGTCCACATTCATCCAATCGATTATATCTGAGAATGTGAAGGCCTGTGTTGGCTGCTTTATGGAGTCGACATCTGGAGCGCAAGTGCTTGGAAAATCCAGCACCTTTCTTCATTCGTAGTGGTTTCCCATTTCACGAGCGGGGTGTACGAGAGGAACCTACCTTTGAAGAAATCCCTTTTTTTCGGTGTCGACTTCTGGTTCTTCAAACTATTCTCTAATGTGCCATCAGTGTTTTCGGTTCGAGCATCCTAATCCATTTTGTCCCATTCATGCGAAGTCCTGCTATTGTGTGACCGTTCGGGTCAATGGGAAAGGTTCCGAAATAAGTGTAGTTTGAATAAGGAGTCCTGATCGGGGGATGCTCGTGTTTGACTGTGAGGCATAAGATGCTTCTGCCATCAGAGCCCCAGCCTCAGGTCTCGGGGTGAAGCTCACGCATAGTCAGGGCATCAGAGGCATGTGAGACCTTTGCTTGGTTCTTTATCTTTCATCTTGGAATAGAGACATTCAGGGTTTCCTTGTACTTGATTTCCAGTTATTGTAAGTTCATTTTTTTCGATAATAGTGCGATGAACTCATTATTTTGTGATCATAGTAGTTTCGTTCTTCTTAGTGTTAACTCTATAATTGTTTATTTTTCTTAAAAAGGGTATTTGGCCTTTTGTGGGTTGGTCCTAACTTCATTAGTGATCCGTTGGAGATGTGAGTGTTGGGGGTTTTTTCCCTGTGTCGAGAGTTCTGAATTTTAGTGGAAGCGTTGTCTCGCTCATACTAAGGGATTTGGATGTGATGGGAGTTTTAAATTGGTTTGCGGAATTCTTAGTTCCAACTATGTTGTTATAGGGAGTTCATTGTCTTGGTGCCCCGATATGTCGGGTGGCCTTGTAGTGGTATTCCGTTTAAGTATCAGTGGTCCCGCTCAATGTAGGTGGAGAAGTCGTAGGTTCCTGTTGGGGGTTACCTAGTTCCTATTTGTGGAGAAGGTGTTGTTTGGATAATGTAGAGATGTTAAGATGGTTTTTGGGACCCGGGTTTGTCGGGTTTCTCTGTAGTAGGTTTCTCGTTTAAGTCTTGGTGGAATTGTTCTGTTAGCATTGAGAAGGTGGGATGAGTTTGGTTTGGGAGTTCCTGTGTTGCCCCCCGGGGGGGGGGGTTGTTCGAGTTTTAAGGGTTTCGGTATTAGTGAACTCTTGTGGTGGGGAGAACCCTCTCATGTTATCCCCTCAATTTCGGGCAGTGATTTACCTTGAATTGGTCGAGTGTGACATTTTTTGGGAATGGTTACTCTGAGGATCTCATTTTCCTTTGGTTTTGTCTGGGCATGGGCTCTAGTTGTGTCAACTGTTGGCTTGGTGACTTTCTGGGGGCAGAAAGTGTCTGTGGTGGGGAGAATTGTCACACCCCGACCACAGACGCCTATTCATTTTGTTTTATTTTTATTAATTACCTGGTCCAACATCATTTTGATGAGGTTAGTTGGGCCATGGTTTTAAATTTTTCGAAGGTTGATGTTTTTGGTGGGTCTCGGGCCGGTGCGCGGTCCCCGAACCGCTAGCGGCGATCGTGTGTTCGGTCCTGGAGACTGCGCGATTTACTGAGTATTATAATTAATAAAAAAATGAAATGGGACAAAGTTTTCTTTTGATTAACATTTAGTTAATATTAGTACTATTTTGTTGTTATTAATATTTCCAGTATTATTATCTCTTTTTTTTACTAAAAATAATAATAGTATCGTTATTGAGAAAGAAACTTTTTTCTTTTCTAATTATATTGTTGATATTATTATTATTATTATTATTAATCAAAATAAAATGGATAAGAAATAATTATTATTATTATTTGTTTTACTAATATTTACTAGTTTTATTATTAATATTAATATTATTATGTTTTATCATTATTATTATTATTTATTTGTTTATTTATTTTATTTATTTTCTTTAACCCTAAATCTACCCCCTCTTGCGTTTTTTTTTCTTCTGGGTCTTTGATGCGCCGCCAACCCCCCTTATTCCTCTTCTTTCCCGTGCACCCTGCCTCCTCCTTCGGCCTCCGCCTGCGCTGCAGCCTGCCTCGCGCCGCCATCCTACCAACCTCGCTGCGTGTTGCGCACTCGCCCGAGACCCCGTACCCTGCCTCCTGTCACACCAGCCTCCCTTAATACAGGACCTCGCCCCCCCCCCACCCCTCATTGGCTCTCCATACTCAGAACCGCCGGCAAATGCCCCTGCACAGCACCCCAGCCCCGACTTCCCCTCTGCGCTCCGTTTTTTCGCCTTGCACCAGCCCCCGTTCTCCTTACAACCTCACGCCGCCATCACCAGCTGCAATGTCCCTCCTGCTTGCGAAAACAAGTTGCGCCGCACCTTTACCTGGCCGCACCACACTCCGTGCCGAACAGCCGTGATGCCCCCTTCCTTTCCGGTTGGATACCCTCACCCCCTTGCCTTCCTCTCCTTCGACGAACCAAGTCGGCGCACCCTTCTGTCCAGCAAGCAGCGCACGCCGCCCCACACCCTCCCTCTCGCTCCACTCCCCTCAGCCGCTTGCCACATATCTTTCTCGGCTGGAATTTCTGGTGCGGCTCACTTCCGACACCAATCCATCTTACTCGTCCATCTTTCCGCACCCTTGTCGCAGCTTTCAGTTGAATTTGTTATTGTGCGATTGGCGAGCAGTTGAAGTTTCGCACAAAAATTTGGGGTTTCAACACCTAAGGTATGGGCTTGGTGCATAATCTTTATCTAGAATTTTATTGTTCTTGTTTAGTCAATTAAGTATGTTATGTGATTAATCTTCTTTGTGAAAATATGGTTTTTCTTGATGTTTAATTATGTTTTTGAAGTGTTTAGTAACGTGTTTATGGGATGTGAGTGTTTAGTACTTTGGAAACCCATGTTTAGCCTTTTGTAGTGTTTTATAAACTGTATCGTTGGTTTATTAAAATGTTCAAGGGTTGCAGTTGTGTTTCGGTGTGACGTCACTGTGCACTTAGTTATAAAAGAATTTTTGAGTGAGTTCTTGATATTTTGAGTCTTGTGTCACATTTTTGTAATTTGTTTTATAAAATTTAAAGTGGTTTATTAAACAGTACAGATGATGTGAGTTGTGTTTTGAAAATGGGTCAAGGTGGCTCTTTTGCGTTGTTTGTTCATTTGAATTGTTTCAAGTCTGTGTTTATGTTTTCTTTATTTATCATAGTGGTTGCAGCGCGTTGACACGGTTTTTCCACGCTCATGCGATCGTCAGCTTGTGCGTGTTTGTGCGCCTATGCGAGGCATTGTCGTGTTGTCGCGTTTGAGTTGCGAGTTGAGTAGGTTCCCTTTGCACTGCTTTTAAAATTTAAGTTAAATTATTTCCTACTATTTGCGCACACTAATTGTTCAAAATAAATATTTTATTAATTCTAAGTAATGTTAGATAATATACGATAATTAATTTTTAATATAAGATAGTTAATATTTAAATGATTTTTTAGTGTAAAAAGAGCCGTTTATTTTATACAGGACGCTTGAAATATTTTTTTGACGAGTGGACACCCAATAATGAAAGAATGTCCGTTTGGATTTTAAACATAATTCACGAGATGTAAAATAGAGTTCTGGTTTAATGAGAAGTAATTTCTTTTGAATCGTGAACAAGTACTTTGGTTCTTTTGAGAAGTTGTCTGGTTGGCTCTTAAAGTTTATTTTGAAAAATAAAATGTTTTGGTTTTGTTTGGTTTATAAAAATATTTTCAGCCTGTGAAGTAGTGTTTTGGGGGTTCTTTAAATGGTTTTAAACTGGGTTTGGTCTTATAATGATGTTTTACTTTTTTTTTTTGAGTGGTGATTGTAAAATGTATTTAATGCCCGTTTGGAACTTGATAGAAAGAGATGAAAATGTTTTGATAAAAACCCTCTTAGGATAACTCTCTTGCCTTGGTTGCAATTGACTGTTCGGGAGGCCGCGCTTAGAGCCTCCCAGGTACTTGAGTAGTTTAAATGCAAAAGGTTGTTCCACAGAGTGGCTTGGGGTGATGCCTATTGTGCTTTATATATATATGTATATGATTGGATGCTTGGTTGGCATCAGTTAGGTCACCCCTTTTTCAAACACTTGAGACATGGGAATCTGGCATATTGAGAGAATATTCTAAGAATGATTACTGCACTGGTAGGTTATGGTACTGACCAGTGGCCCATAGTAGGTGGATATATTGGGTTTATTATTATGAGATTTTCCCTCGACCTGCCTGAGAGAGGATGGTCGATCGTATTGTGCGTTTTGATTTCATCGTGACATGTCGATAAGGATGATTTATCATGTATTGGTGTCTTCTGGTTTATTCTCGATCTCCTAGGTTCACCCATGTCTATTCGGCTTTTGTTGATTTCAGTAGTGATTATGATGCTCGTATGTATACCTACATTGCCCTTATTGTGTGTTTTACTTTGTACATTTCTGGTGTATTGTTTTCCTTGAAAAGTGGTAAATTGTTTTTGATTAGGTTTCTAAGAAATGATTTTTAAATGGAAGTGTTTAATCCTCTCTGTACAAATCTGAAAATATAAACATCACTTTCCCTTTTCTTAAAATGTAATTGACACTAATGAATTGAACCCAAATTTGGAAATGGTTAAGGTCAATAGTTCGTACTTTGTTTTTAAGTAGAATATTTAGAAAAATATACTTTTATAAATTGTAGTTCAAACTTGAAATGATGTTTCTTTGATTTTAAAGGTAGTGCATTGGGAATAGATATCGGGCTATCCTACTGAGTTTTAATGCTCACGCCTATAGTGTTTTCTTGTTTTAATTTCTGTTGCAGGTTCCAGCTTCAGTTGTTCGCCTTGAGCGACGTTGGTTGTGGTATTGGAGAGTGACCCACGGGGTCACATAGAGTTTTGGTCGTAGTCAGGTTAGTAGCGTTGTTGTTTGTTCTTTATTTATTTTCTTTTGTTCTATTTATTTTCCGCTGCTTAGTCTATTTTATTTTGGGCCAAATCGTTCCCACCTGTTTAATTTTGATGCCCGGCACTAGTTGTCAGCCCGTGGGGATCGGGAACGCCCCTCGAGCCATGTCGCGGGCCGACTCGGGTGACCGATTCAGGGTCGACCCGGGTTGGTTCATGACATCAAACCTCAAGGAGAGGTGGCCTACGTATCCTGAATATGTAAAGAATCGGAGTCGTTATAGTTCCCTTTATATTGGGGCTTACACATTAATGTTTCACTTGTATTCAGGGATTACACACTGATTATGGATAAAGGTACCCAATCTTGGGATTCCCTTGTGACTTGGACTGCCTGTATAGAGGGTGTCGCATGACCTCAATTGAATTATCTGGGGGCATTGCTGGACCTGGTTGGATTGTCCTAAAAGTCATTGCATGGCCTATTTGGATACATATAGAGGGTGTCACAATATTTAGTACAACATGGATTAGGGGATGTTGAATATCTTAGATAACATCCTTGTAGGACATCATGAGACTTAGTCGACATATCTAGAGGGCCTCGTGGGTCTCCTATAACTTTCCCAGAGGGTTTCACAAGACTGGGACGATATGCCCATATAAAACAGTAAGACTTTATAGACATGAGTAAATGACATTATGTGAGTTAGGTGATATATCTTAGGTATGCTACAAGGCTCAGCTGATAGACCCATAGGGTTTTTCAAGACCAATTTGGGGTGACCATGGGGGCCATATGACTTGTTTTGACATGTTTGGTAGATTTCATGTGTCCCAATATCATTCTAAAGGAATGTTGTGAGATCTAGGTGACATATCCTACTGTTGTCATGTGTCCTTTTATGACTCACATGAAGCGCATGAGGGCCAGTGAGAATGAATTTTGATTACATTTTCCACTTTCGATCTTGGTTCTATCCCTTGTATTGTGAATGCCTTAGGTTAGTTCAGTATCAGTTTATTTTAAGTCTTGCGTGATCTAGTGGGCCAGCAGAATGTTCTTCACATAGCCTATCAGTATCCATTTGTGTGATCTATTAACGATCATGTGAAGTACCTTATGTATGGCACATGATCATTCCATCCATTTTCAATTATATTACCAATTAGAATTATGGCAGTTTGCATGATCATTCACTGCTATAAGTATTCTTCGATGCTTGGGAATTTTTCTCTCAGGAGTTTCCTTCACATAGTAGTCAGTGCATTTTCCATTTCGGGGTGGGGAATTTATATTCATCACCACATCGGATGATATCTGATTTTTGTGGCATATCTGGTGTGAATCCAGGATGGATTCGACAAAGTGGGCCGGAACCATGCAGTTTTGTGAGGCTTTTTCATGGGTTATTCCAAGTGCATCTCATGATTTTTAGCAGCTACGAGTCTCTTTCGTCGGCACCTCCTTTATCGAATTATTTTTGATTAATTAATAATTTACTGATCATGCAGTCATGTCAAAATACTTTTTATCTTATCCTATGGACATTCCCAAGGGCCTTTGTGAGATCCAAGGTTCCTGTTAAAAGGCATTCGTAAGATGCTTGATGACTTGTCTGTGGATTTTTTTGAGACAAGGATGATTTTTCTAGGGGTATCGCGAGACCACACTATGGACTTCCTTGGCATGTCACATGTGTTTTATGATCGTGAGTAACTTCCACCTCTTCCCTCTTTTATTTACTTTGTTCTATGTGACAATGTTTGGGAGTCATGAGAGATTTCATAAGTAATATGAAGGAAAATTACTCTATTTTTTTGGTGATGCGTCACATGAGCAATATGGTCCATATGGGGGTGTGCGATCATGTGATAGAAAAATAAATCTATTTTTCCTTAGATTTCCAAAGAGGAAGCACAGAGTTTCCTAGACATACCAAAGGACCTCCGTGTAGCATGGATGACAAGACAAAGGGCTTTCATGAGATGAGGTGGACATGTCTTTGAGGTCTTACGGTGTCTTGCAGTTTCACTAGGGGTGCGTCGCATATCCTCCAATGACCGTAAGAACCTATCACCTTCCCCACATTATACCCTTTATTTTATTTTACAATGGTTCAGGAGTTAGGCAATTATTCATGAGTAATGTCAATGAAATTTAATCAGTTTTCTGATGATGCCTTGCATGACCAATATGGGTCATATGGGTTGCACAAGCCTGTTTATAAGAAAATATATCTATTTTTCCGTAGAGTGCCAAAGGGGAAGTGCTGAGTCACCTAGACATACTAGAGGACCTCTATCCGGCACAACTAACAAGACAAAGTAATTTCGTGATATGAGTTGGACGTCTCGTCGAGGTCTTGTTGTGTCTTGCGATTTTTTTAGGGGCACGACGCATGTCCTTCAGTGACTACAAGTACCTATATCCTACTCCCTTTTATCTTTTTTGTTTTATTTTATAATTTTTTGGGGTCTTGTGAGATTTCATGAGTATCATCGAGGAAATTTATCCTTTTGAATGATTCTATGGTGCCTAAGCTACATGACCATTGGGGGTCTCTTCCTTTGGATATTATTCCTCTTAATTATTGGGGAAATTTCATATAGTTTTTCAGGAATTTTCTAATGAAAAATAGAGTATCTTGGGGTTCTCATTCGTTTTTCATCATGCGACTATTGGTTTTCGGGAGATCCTTTGTAAGATCATGAAGGTTCGTTGAAGGGGACTTTGTGGGATTCACCATAGGTTATACGCTGTGGTGGAGTCTTTGTGTCACCTTGAAATGGTTATGCAATCACGAGTCCCTTAGAGTCCCATGAGATCTGAAATCCTCAATTACTTTGCTTTTTTGGGGAAGGTAATTCCCATATCCAGATATTCCTTCCTTTAAAAAAAATTTTGATGCTCATTTGGTGGGCATGAAAAAATTCCCCCCGACGTCTGTGGGGACAAGGACTCAGTTCTAAGGAAAACTAATTCTCACTTGAGTCTTTGGTGGTATCAAAAATTGGTGTATTAGGTGACATTTGTTCTAATGGTTTATGTTTGTTATTCCGCAAAATGTACTATATATAGGGGGTGGAGTAAAATTCATTCTTTCGGTCACCCCTTCTCCAAAGCGCTCTCGTTTTCGCATCTGTTGAGTGCCTCCGTAGTGAGAGCGTGCTGTAAACCTTGATCATGTGCCTTTTTTATGAGCCTATGTCGTGATTCCATCTCATTAAAGCTTTTTGAAAAGACTTAAACTTTCTCATATGCTTTTATGATCCAATTACGAATCATACTTCAATAATTTTTAGAACTTCAGTTTTGAGGGTTGCGGTTGTCTTGAGGAATTTGTGAGATCCTCTTTCCTGATCAATCGATCGCTTGTGGATCATGTGACCATGTTTAGGTAATGTGGTCATGTGTCGCAAAAAAGTTCATGCGGTCTGCAAAATTCCCGGTGGGGGTTATGCACCCCATGAGTCCTCCAGAGGTCCTGTGATCCGTGAAATATTTATGCAGTTCACGAATCTTTTATCGAGTCATGAAACATGTATGAAGTCGCCAGAACCTTCATGCCTCTATATTTCTAACAATATTCTATATGATCTCTTTGTATGACATGTGCCACTTACTTATTTTCATATGTATTTTTAATCTCTTCAAGGTTCCTCAGCTGTAACCAATAAAAGGGTTGTGATTGCCAAAAATTGTAATGTTGATCCCCGTTATCAGTTCATACTGATAACGAAACCCTAAATAGGTTCCTTTCATCTGACATCCAGAATTATCCTTTATCTCATCGACTTCCTATGTACAAGTTTGGTTTACTAGATGATGTTACCATTCCCCCTCCAGATTTTAATCTTTCGGTCCACTATGTGTTTGATTCTCTTGAATATGTTCAAACAATGATTTTTGAGGATAGTCAGCTGGTTACATCTCAATCCCAGGGTTTGTCTTATCTATTCGCTAACTCTCCTCTAGGTCTGAAAGGTTTTGAATTTTCCCAACAACTTATCACTCATATCTATTCAAGTATACTTTCCTATTCTTTGAATAATCTAGGCAACTGATGGTACTCAAAATGGGATCTCTGTCCCAGTGGAAATTTCTATGATGAGTGGGCATGGCCTTTCTGGGTTACACAAAGCTTCTTGGAGTTTATTGATGACTTATACAGGGTACACCTTTATGAAGCCATATGGATCTCCAAATCCAACATCTATCACCATTGTCACGACCCGCCCTCGGGGTCCGTGCCGTGACTACCCCAAGCCCGCCTTCCATAGGCCAGGGGCTGGCGACTAGCACCAAGGCGTAAATCCCGGTAAATTGGGAAGGCATTGCCTTTGAAAAGTAAACATCACCACAGAGTAAGCAAGCGGAAAGTAAACACTAAACAAAAGCAGAGTACAACTGAAAGTGCGGAAAAGTAAATGGGCCAGTATAAAAACCCAAACTGAAAGTAAAGTACAACTCGAAAGGGAAAACAGCAACGGAAAAGTAAAAGCCGCTACTCCGAGCTGTCCACTGGAAATCCCACCTGAAGGGTGAGTACAGATAGCTCCTCTGCTCCACGGGTCCCGCCATCTGCTCCGTGCACGTCCCGCCCAGTGGTCCACCTCCGGGTACCGTCCCGCTGTGCAAGCCTCAGCTAAGGTCAACGCTGTCCGTCGTCTGCAACCAATACAACGTAGTGCGGGAAAAGCCCGTGCAGGGGTGAGTATAAGCTACTCAGTAGGGACCCCAAGACCCCTGAAGGTCTCTCAAAATCCACAAAGGATAAACCACGAAGAAAGGTACAAACACGAAGTAACAACCGACAATGCTTAGGTATATGCCCATACATATACCTAAGTCATCAATTAAAATACGCTCCAACCTCCGAGCCCAAGTACAACTCAGTCCACGCAGGAAAGTATACGTATTCCACATAGGAAAGCAAAACATAATCCACACAGGATTGCACAACACAATCCACACAGGAAAGCAACAGGATTCAGCTCACACAGGTATACTTCTTCAAGGACGATAAAGATGATCACTGATCCATCTAAGTCGTCGGACCCACGAAGGATCGATAGGTAACTAACCCCCGCAATGACCCACACAGGATCGGGCCCACACAGGACCTATAGGCGCTGGCTCACACAGAACCGCTGAGCGCAAGGACCCACACAGGATCGGGCCCACACAGGACCTGTAGCACTGATCCACGTAGGATCGCTGAGTGCTGAAGTCGTCGTCGTCGAATCCACACAGGATCTCTGTACTGTCGTCGTCGAATCCACACAGGATCTCTGTACTGTCGTCGTCGCAGTCACAGTAGCAGTCGTAGCAGTAGAACAGTCGCAGCCAGCACTAGGGTTCCCGCACACAGCTAGCTCGTTCGGAGGGTCCGCTCCACGAGCCGAGAGGCTGATACATCAACTGTCACAAAGACCAGAGTTGATGTATCCAAAAGTTCTGTATCGACAAAAGGAACTCAACGCAACAGACGGCGCGTCGATCGGACGCCCGGTCTGAGAGTTATTGGCATTTTCGTCTACGGGGCCCGGTTGGTTTTTAAGGCTAAACCAACCCGACCGTACTCCACCTGCGTCCAAACCTCGGGCGGAGTATGCCAAAAGATCCGTCTCACTAAGAGGAACACAACGCGACTGACGGCGCGTCAATCGGACGTTCGTAGCTCAAGATATGAGCGTTTCCGCTCCGAAAGCCCGGTTGGTTTCGTGAACGAACCAACCCGGCCGAACTCAAAGTAATCCTAAACCTTGAGTTCGATATACCGAAACGACCGTCTCGATCCAAGGATCGCGTTGCCTCTGACGGTTCGTCGATCGGAGGTCCGAGGCTCAAGTTATGGGCCAAAAACCAAATCTGGTTCGAAACGGGGGGGTCCGGGTCCGGGCCGACCCGGCCCGACCCCCCCCCCCCCCCCCTCTGGGGCGGCGCGGCGGCCGGCGGCGGTGGCGCGGCGGCGCGGCGGGCCGCGGCGGCCTGGCGCCGCGAGGTGGCTGCACGCGGGGGAACAACCCCCGCGGTTTTGAGGGGCGGCGCGACACAAAGGGCCGCGCCCGTTTTTTTTTTAAGAAGCCCCCCCCCCACGTGGGGGGCCTGCTGGTGCGGAACCGAGGGGGCTGGCTGCCCCCCCTCCTTCAAAGAACCCCCCCCCCCCCCCCCTCTTAAAGAGGGGGGTTTTATTATTACTGCCGGGGGATTAATTCCCCCGGTTTTAATGACTTCCGGCCGGCCAACTGGCCGGCCGGTTTTCTCCAACGGGACCGGAAATTTCCGGTCCCCCCTTCGGCTTCCGACGCCAGCGGCCCGGCCGCCGGTCTTCTCTTCCGCCGCGGCCCGGAACCGGCCGCGGTCTCCTCGTCCCGCCGCGGCCCGGAACCGGCCGCGGTGTTCGTCGTCCGGCGCGGTGCGACGGCACCGCGCCCCTTCTCCGTGTCTTGATTCCTTTCAACGCGGCACGACGGCGTCGCGTTCTTGAAGATTCTACCTCGGCGTGGCGCGACGGCGCCGCGTAAAATATAAGCACGATCATCCGCGTGGTGCGACGGCACCACGCTACTTGCTTCCACCCGCATGAATAAACAAGAACGTTGGAGGGGGGTTCGGCCGTGTTCGTGCAGTCCCCCCCCCCTCGCGTTAACAATAACACTTATATAAAATATTCAAAAGCCTCACGTAGACATGCGATCCACGAGCAAGAAATGGAATAATTAAAGAATAAAACAACAACCCCTACCTCGGGTATAAGGTTCGAAGATTGTCTACGTTCCGCGGAAGACGACGTCGCGGAGGTCGGGCGTCGCGGAAGCCGTTCGTCAAATCCGATGACGAAGGGATGCGTTCGAAGAGACACGCCGTTGGCGAAACTTGTACGCTGACGAAGGTTGTCCGAGAAAGAAGTGGCGTCCCCTTTCGTTGACACGGTAAACGAAGAAGAGCGGAGCGGCGTTCTTCGTCGGAAATTGAGCGTTCCTCGTCAAGTCTTGAGGAAAGTCAAATAATAAAGAAAACAACAAATTCAAGAACCTCTACCTCGATAGTCGCACGTTGACGTAGTCGTGGAATATCGGTGTCGATTCCTTTGACGTCGGAGGAAGAGTCGTTGTCGATGGCGTTCGTCGCGGAAAACCGTCGCGGAAGAGATGACGCGGAAGAAGTACGTCGCGTCGCGGATACGGCGTCGCGGATGGACCGTGTTCTTCAGCGGAGAAGTTCTTCGTTGAAGAACGACGTTCTTCGCGTTCTTCGTTGAGTTTGAAGAAGAAGAAGAGCTCTCCACCTCTCAAGAAGACAAACAAATAACCCAAAATAAAATAAGCTACACCTTATTTTATTTTCACTTTGCCAACCTTTCAAAAATTCAAAAGTTGAATTCAATACATTAATTAAATCTAGAGTTGACAAAATTAAGTGAAGAGATAGGTTGGCAAGAATTAAAGTAGGGAAGAGTTACATAATTAAGAGGGGGTTTAGAGGGGTTAGGGAATTTGAAAAGAATTAGGGGTTCGTGTGGGCCCCACCACACTTAATCCTCCCAAGGGAGGTTAAGTGGGTGTGGGTCCCACTTCCAACCTCCTTTGATAGGTTTTAAGAAGTTATAATAAAATTTTTTCTACACAAATTTTATTTAACTCAACTAAAAACCCCAAAAATTAACTTTCAACCCGCAACAAACGCAACTCCCGAAAAGGTCTCTTTAAGCGAATATCGGCGCTGCGAGTTCATCGGTGCCCTCGGATTTCAATTCCGAGCACCGGATCAAAAGTTAGGAATTCCCGCTCGTTCGTTCACTGAACGTACCCGAGCCAAACTTCGGAAATTAATTCCGGGCACTCCGGGCCTCGGAATCAGGTGCCGTCTGAAACCGCGCTCTTGTAAAATTCTAAAGAAAATTAAGAAAAAATTTCCCTTGAATTTTACGGGTCTTTACAACCATCCCTACCTCCTTCATGAGATGATCATCCATTGGTACCCATATACCAACGCATTTCACTTATCCCATGGTGATGTGGGAATCAGCCTTTGGGACATCTATCAGTTGGGTGGGATTCTTCCCCTTGGAGAAATGTATGATGAATTCCTCCCTTCTGTGGATGTCTAGGATGATCCTCAGTAGACCCCAATTTTGGAAATGGAGATGCTCATTATTATAAGGTAGAAATTAAATAAAGAGGTGAAAATGTGTTGGCTTATTTTATTTAAGGGTTAGATCAATATTTTCATTTGTGATAGCGGAGTTAGGCTAGCTGAAATTTTCCCCTGTGGGTACCCCTCCTAGAAAGTATGTGATAGTGATGGATCATATTGGGCCATCTTAGAGGCTGGATATTATACCACGTGGGGATATTGTGTGAAGTCTAATATCTCTCCAAACCTGAGATTGAAATGTCATATCCATGTTCTTGAATGGGTGCCTCTTTCCATCTGGGGACAAAGATTCAGAAATCCGTGTTAGCATACTGGTGATGGTAGTGCAACTTGCAGAAGGGAGGTGCCTTAAAATCGCAGTACCAATCCTTACATGCCTTTATCAAAGTTTGGGCCATATTCAACAAGGTTGTAACGACCCAAAGTTTAGTCAATAGAAATTCACTTATTATAATTATAGTATAATCATATGAAATCACAGCATAAGGAACTACTAAGTACGATGTGACCTTTAAACATAATATTTTAACTTCTGTGATTTGAATTTTGAAAATCTGACATACACGGTTGTGATCAGTAAGATGTTTGGAGCGCGATGAGACAAACCTAATTGTTGGTGAATAGTAATAGACCCTTATGAATAGTAATGTTACCCTTATGAATATTAATATGACCCTTATGAATATTAAACCATCCAAGTTAATAAGAAACCTTACTAATGAAAGTATAAATAAAATTTATCCATCTTATAAGTGACAATATGATATAATTATAGTGTTGAAATTTTTTGAGTCATGTATATTTAATTACAATATTATGATTCATTTAATAATTTAAAAAAATTATTTTCATAAAATATATTAATAAATTATTATTTTGATAAATTATTATTATATGATAATTTTAAGAAACCTTAATTAAATTTTCAAAGTGTTAGAAAAGCAGTTTTAATTTTAAAATTTGTATTTTTCAATTAAATTATGATTTTAATTAAAAATTAAATTTCATATATTAATAAAATTATTTTTATAAAATGGAATTCATTTTTTAATTATACATATCAAAAAATGGTTAGGGTGAATTTTTGGGATTTTTCTGAAGTACTTGAATTTTTGGTGAATAGTAAAATACGGTAATTTGTTGTATATATACATTATATGTTAAATACACTATTTATTGAGTCATTGCTGATGTAATCACCTTGGATTGGAACTCAAATTAAAATATTACTCTTTTATATCACAATAATCAATATTATTTCTTGTCTTGATCAAAATAATAAAATAATGAATAAAATACTGAGAAAACCCTCCTCTCATCCACTATAAAAACCACCCTCACCCCCCTCTTCTCTTCACTCCTCTCAAGCCTTGTGCCTAGTAAAAGTTCTGATAAAATACCTCCCAAATCTCTTCTCCCATTTTCATCATCCCTTGGTCTCTTCAGAAGACCAAATTCTATCCCTTAAAGAGGTTCTCGAGGAAGATATACTCAAGAGGTAAATTCCTCTTTTCATTCTTTTATTTTCTTTCAAGTTCCATTCTTTTATTTTTCTTTCCCTACCTAATTTCAACCAAATTTTATGATAACTCCAGTACCCTACATGTACTAGAATTTTGTTATGATAATGTAATAATTAATCATCATCCCTCCTTTCCCCTCCTTTTATACTAGAAATGAAAACACAATCTGAGATGTGTTAATTTATCACATTCAAGGATAAAGGGTTTTCAATTTCTATTACTGTCTTCAATTCTGGTCATGAAACCATTTTTATGGTTAAAACAGACTATTATATATGTATTATGTCTAATTTAAGGTTCAGGAATATTTTTTACACATGATATTAATTTATAAATAAAAATGTGTTTGATGTGATCAAAAAACCGCCAATTAACCAAAACAGTTATCATTAAAGTTTTATATAATGATTCATATTCTGTCAAAATAACCAAATGAATTTTATAACCAATTAATCAAATATATTATCACTAATAACATATAACTCCAATTATTGACAACCATTCTAATCTTACATGTTTATCCTTACATGTATATAAGTAAACCAATCATGAAAACCAAGGAAACAAACAATGATATTGAACCTCTTAACCCATCAAAAAGGTCATGAATGAACATAATAATGTTATAATAAATAAATTACATAAATAAGAGGTTATATAAATATTAATTAATGAATTTAATTTTGTTATCTAGGACATTAATATCAAGTGAAGGACACCATTGTACTTGAGGTAAGGGGTTCTACCCAAACCTCCTTTATTCATTCGGGTTCCTCTATCAATATTTTTACCCAAATAAAGTTTTATTTTATTTTTATTTAAATCTTATAAATGATTTGTATATGCTTAAAAATCATTTATCAATATCCAATCATCATTATATTTTTGGGATATACATGTTTCTAAATGATTCCCTCTAGAATACTTCCTGATAATCAAACTCGTTTTAAGGGAACTTCCTGAATTCTTAACCATTTCCAAGTATACTATGTAATCTATTTTTAAGCCACCATTATTTTTATAAAATCACTATTTTTATTATTAAAACCTTATTAGTTCACTTATGGTTTTATATAAAATATTACACCCTTTTTTTAAGTGATCTTTTATATTTTCCTTAAACCGCACTAAAATGTTTTAATTCTAAAGATTCTTAAATACTCTTTTTTTCATATTATCACTTCTAATTGACATCACTTATCATGATATGTGCCTATTATATATTATTAACTTCCATTATTGATATAATTCCTTTCCTTCATGGATAATTTTATGATATTCCCATTTTTTATGATTTATGACAGGAATATGATACCCAATTATTTTCCACGAGAAACCCTTATGTTAATGTATGATTGATTGTGTATGATTATATATGTGGAAAGCATATTCGTAAACATGTTATGATGGGTTCATCTAGATATCTCTCCAATGTATTGGGTAAAGTTAAATCTCATGAAATGTTATGTGCAACGGTCTTGGTGGTTAGCCTTGACTCGTACTACCATGTGCAACGGTCTTGATGGTTAACCTTGACTTGTGCTCCTCTATGTAAAACAAGAATTGAATCATGATAAAGTAATGTTTTATGTTGTTTACACATTAATATGAATCAATTTTTATATGATCCCATGCTTATATGTTATGATTCCATATGTTATATGCCTTTTTATATCATTATGTCATGCCTTCTAACCCATCTGTTAAAGCTTTATTCTTATATTTATTCCCTTACTGGACTTTTTAGCACATCCCCTTGTTCCTGTTATCCCAAGTTATCCTATTAAGATTTATGATAATAATTTATGTTGGGGGATCATTATGAAGACTAAATAAATAAATGTTATATTTAGTTATAAGTTTTAAGTTTTATGTACCTAGTCTTTCAAGACACTAGACTTTACGATCCTTGTATTGTAATATGTTGCTTTAATATGCTTAAAATCATGTAATGATATGTGTAAAGGGATAGGGTATCTATAGTTGGTATCATAGGATGGTCTAGTTATTTTTTGAGATTAGGAATAGATCAATTTAGTAAGAACCTTTGGGATGAGACTAAGTATAAGAAAACATCCCTAAATTTTGGTATGTATAGAGTAAGTGGTTTATCAAGAAAATAAATCTCTGCCTGGATACGAACAAGAGGAGGTGGATCTAGTATAGATGTATTAAGGGGTAAAACCCAAAAAAACACTTCGATCTATACTTGAATGGGAACTGGTGCACGACAATGATCCTTGATGCACTCCTGGTTTGACACTCTCGGGGTATAATCTTTGGTAAATTCATAATATTAGTATGAACCATTATTAAGGGAACAAAAAGAAAATCATATAAGAATAAATGTGAGGAAACAGATCAGGGGTAACCTAGATTGAAACCTCAAGAATCATAAGTTAGGATATACTTTTCCTTTAAGAGTTTATCCTTTTATGTTTAAACTTTATTTTTTATGATTAATATCAATATATTAAATCCACCTAATTGTACTTTATTTTTCTTAGCTAATGGAGGGAAATAGAAGAACACGTGCCAACAATAAATGTGATAAGAAATTTGATGATTTCCCTAATGATATTCCAAATATGATGGGACCGGGTGCTCAAAACATCATGAGAGTACTTGCTCACTTGGATCAAGTTATGAATAATAACTTGAATCATGTGGAATTCCCTCCTCATCCAAGGAAAGATCAAGTTGGTGTTGAATCATTCATGCATTAAAGTCCTCCCATGTTTAGTGGATCTTTCGATCCCCTCCTCATGGAGTAGTGGATTAACTCCATTGAAAAGATATTTTATATCCTATAGTACTCAGAATAAGAGAAAGTTGTGCTGGACGCCTATCATTTTGATGGTGAAGATGATCAGTGGTGGACACTAATCAAGAATATGAATTCCCAAGAGGAAATTGATTCCATGGATTGGTATGAATTCAAGAAACAAAATTCAATAATATTTTCCCCAAACCCTTCATCTAAATATGAAAAGGGAGTTCCTAAAACTTAAGCATAAGGAAGATGATACCATCGGGACATATGAATCAAACTTCAGAAGGCTTTCAAGATACACCTTTATCTTTTTCATGAACATTGAAAGCAATGTAGATCACTTCTTTAGAAGACTAAAGCCGAGTCTATGAAAATCGTTGGTGATTCATGACTTCGGCGGTTATGAGGAGATTGTATGTTCTTCCCTTAAGGTTGAAATGGAGATCGGAGACTCTCAATGGTATCGTGGTCCCAATGATAAAAAAGCAGAAAATGGAGTCTAATATGGGTGGTTTATCAAATAAATCACATGATGGAAAGAAGATTGAACATCCTACATGTCAAAATTTTGGGAAGAAGAATCCTGGGAACTGTCTAAAGGGAATCAAGAATTAGTTAAAATTTTGAATAAGGATGGATCAATGCGCCTCTACATTGATTATCATGAGCTCAATAAAATCACGATAAATAACAAGTATCTCCTTCCATGTATAGATGACTTGTTCGATCATCTTCGTGAGGCCAGTTATTTATCTAAGGTGGACCTTCAGTCAGGATATCACCAATTAAAGGTGGGGAAGGAATATATTCCCAAGAATACCTTTTGAATGAAGTATGGACACTATGATTTCATAATGATTCCCTTCAGACTCACTAATTCTTAGGAAATATTCAAAGATTTAATTAATAGAGTCTTTAGATATTACCTCAAAAAATTTCTGGAAGTCTTTATCGATGATATTCTGATATACTCTAAGAGAAAGGAGGAACATGAGGAGCATTTGAATACAATGTTGATGAATTTTCAGAGGGATAAACTTTTTACAAAGTATAGTAAATTTGAGTTCTAGATGGAGGAAGTATCATTCTTGGGGAATGTTATCACTAGAAAAGGGATATCTATGGACCCTTCTAAGAAAAAGGAAATTGAATAGTGGCCCAAGACAACATTTGTAATAGATATCCACATATTTATGGGTCTATCCAAGTATTATCAATGATTTTTGAAGAACTTTTCATGATAGACTGACCCGATGAAAAAGCTGACATAGAAGGGGTGAAGTTTTTCTAGACTCAAGAATGTGATCAAAGATTTAAGGAGCTCAAAAAGAGGCTTATCACTACACCAGTACTCACACTCCCAACAAGTGGAGAACTCTTTGTTGTAGAAAGAGATGCTTCAAATAAAGGATTAGGTTCTGTGATGATGAAAAATGATAAATTTATAGACTATGCCTCAAGAAAGTTGAAAATCCATGAGCAAAACTATCCCACTCATGATCTAGAGTTAGCGGTTGTGATCTTTGCGTTGAAAATATGGTGGAATTATCTTTATGGTGATAAGTGTGAGATATATACTGATCACAAGAGTCTAAAATATACATTCACATAGAAAGAGATTAATATGAACCAACAAATATAGTTAGAGTTCATCAAGGATTATGACTCCTCAATCCACTACCATCCTGGTAAGCCAAATAAGGTGACGGATACTCTAAGTAGAAAGGATCATGTATCTTTATCAATGATGAGAATTCAAAAGGATCCAATCTTATTAGATTTACAGAGGATGGACATGATAATAATTAAGAGAGGAACATCATCAATCCTTTCTCAAATGATTGCTCGACCATCCCTCATGAATAAAATAAAGGATGCTCAAAGAAATGATGTGGAAATTCAAAAAAGGGTGGAAGCTATTAGAAATGGTAAATCCTCTAATTTTAATATTAATGAGGAAAGAGTTGTAATATTTGGGTCATGATTATGTATACCATCCAATCTATAGATAAATAAGGATCTTTTGAATTATTCACATAGATCAACCTTATCTATTCACCCAGGGAACACAAATATGTATTGAGATCTCTGAGAAAAATTTTAGTGGGACAATATAAAGAAGGAGATTACGAAATATACATCAAAGTTCCTAGTATTCCAACAAGTGAAGGTAGAAATATATAAGTATAAGGGGATGATGAAACCACTACCCATACCAACAAGGAAGTGGGAGAACATCACCATGTAAATTTTCACTGGACTTCCAAGGACATCTAGAGGAAACAATGCTATATGGGTCATTGTGGATCGTCTTACAAAGACAATTCACTTTATTGAAATTCAAGAGGACTTCTCACTGGATCAAATTGCATGGATATATATCAAAGAGGTGGTAAGTATACATGGGGTACCATTATCTATTGTATCTTATGGATATTTTAGACTCACCTCGAAGTTCTAGAAAAATCTCCAACATGCTCTAAGCACTGAACTAAACTTCAGTACGGCCTACCATCCTCAAACTGATGGCCAATATGAGTGAGATATTCAGACACAGGAATACATGTTGATAGCATGTTCTATGGAATTCAATGGAGGATGGGGCCAACATCTTCCACTAGTTGAATTCTCCTATAATAACAGTTTCCACTCAAGTATCTGAATGGCACCATATAAATACCTTTATGGGAAAAGGTGAAGAACAACAATATGTTGGGATGAAGTCGATGAGCATAAGCTGATAGAACCTGAAATTGTCGAAGAAATGGTGGAGAAGGTGAAAACCATTCCACAGAACATCAAGCCAACCCAATGTCGACAAAAGATCTATGGAGACAATCATCAACGATACCTTGAGTTTAAAGTTGGAGACATGGTATTCCTCTACATATCTCCATGGAAGAAGGTCATGAGATTTGGGAATAAAGGAAAGCTAAGTCCCAGGTACATCATCTCCTTTGAGATTCTTGATCGTGTTGGAGTTGTGGCCTATCGACTAGATCTTCCACCCAACATTTCTAAAGTACATAATGTCTTCCATGTATCCCTATTAAGGAAGTATAAACCATATCCTTCACATGTATTGTCTTCAGAGGAGGTATAATTGGAGAATGATCTTTCTTACAAGGAGCATCCAGTGAAGATATTGGATCTTATAGATAAAGTTTTATGCAATAAGACTACTCACCTGGTCAATGTACTATGGTAGAACCATAAGTATGAAGAGGTAACATGGGAACTCAAGGAGGAAATAAAGGAAAAGTACCCACACCTATTTATGTCTTAGAATGTAAAATAAAATTTTGAGGGAGAAATTTCATAAGGGTGAAAGAATGTAATGACCCAAAGTTTAATCAATGGAAATTCCCTTCTTATAATTACATTATAATCACATAAAAATCACAAAATAAGGAACCACTAAGTACTATGTGACCATTAAACATAATATTTTCTCTTCTGTGATTTTAATTTCAAAAATCTCACATACACAGTTGCGATTAATAAGATATTTGGAGTCTAATAAGACAAAACTAATTTTTGGTGAATAGTCACTAACCATTATAAAAAGTAATGTTACCCTTATGAATAGTAATAGGACCCTTATGAATAGTAAACTATCTAAGTGAATAAGTAACCTAACCAATGAAAGTATAAATAAAATTTAACCATCTTATAAGTGACCAAATGATATAATTATAGTGTTGGTATTTTTGGAGTCATGTATATTTAATTATAATTTTATAATTAATGTAATAATTTAAATGATTTTTTTATAAAATTTATTCATAAATAAGTATTTTTATGACTTATAATTATATGGTAATTTTAATAGGCCTTAATTAATTTTTCAATGTGTTATAAAAGCAGTTTTAATTTAAAAAAAATTATTTTCAAGTAAATTATGATTTTAATTTAAAATTAAATTTTACATATTTAGAAAATTATTTTCATAAAATGGAATTTATTTTTTAATTCTACACATCAAAAAATGGTTTGGGTTAATTTTATGTATTTATCTGAAATAATTTAATTTTTGGTGAATAATAAAATACGGTAATTTGTTGTATATACACATTATATGTTAAGTAAAATATTTATTGAGTCATGGTTGTTGTAAGAACCTTGGTTTCGAAATTACATGCACATATTACAGTTTTTTTTTCACAATAATCAATATTATTTCTTATCTTGAGCAAAATAATTAAATAATGAATAAAATATTGAGAAACCCCTCTTCTCCTCCACTATAAAAACCACCCTCACCCCCATCTTCTCTTCACTCCTCTCAAGCCTTGTGCCTAGTCCAAATTCAATTAAAATACATCCCTAATCCCATATCCCCCATAAATTATCCCTTGGTCTCTTAAAAAAGACAATTCTATCCCTTAAAGAGGTTCTCAAGGAAGATATTCTCAAGAGGTAAATTCCTCTTTTCATTCTTTTATTTTCTTTCAAGTTCCATTATTTTCTTTTTATTTCCTTACCTCCTTTCATAAAAATGTAATGAAAATACATTAAATTACATGTACTAGAATTTTTTTATAATAATGGAATAATTCATCATTATCCCTTTTTCCCCTCCTGTTATACTAGAAATGAAAACATCATTCAACATGTGTTAATTTATCACATTCAAGGATGAAGGGTTTTCAATTTCTATTACCGTCCTCAATTATGGTCATGAAACCATTTTTATGGTTGAACCAGACTATAATATAAGTATTATGTACAATTTAAGGTTATATAATCTTTTGTACACATTATATTAATTTATAAAAAAAAATGTGTTTGATGTGATCAAAAGAATGTCAATTAACCAAAACAGTTATCATTAAAGTTTTATATAATGATTCATATTCACTCAGAATAACCAAATGAATTTTATAACTGATTAATATACTATATTATCACTAATAAAATATAACTCCAATTTTATAAAACCATTCTCATCTTACATGTTTATCCTTACATGTATATAAGTAAACCAATCATGAAAACCAGTGAAACAAACAATGAAATTGAACCTCTTAACCCATCAAAAAGGTCATTAATGAACTTAATAAGGTTATAATAAATTAATTACATATATAATAGGTTTTTTAAATATTAATTAATGGATTAAATTTTGTTATCCAAGACATTAATATCAAGATAAGGACACCATCATACTTGAGGTAAGGGATTCTACCCGAACCTCCTTTATTCTTTTGGGTTGATCTATCATTATTTTTACCCAAATGAAGTTATATTTTATTTTCATGTAAATATTATAAATGATTTTTATATGCTCCAAAATCATGTATCAATATACATTCATCATTCTATTTTAGGGATCTATATTTTTTAAAATAATTCCCTCCTCAATGCTTCTAGATAAGCAAACTCGTTTTAAGGGAACTTCCCGAATTCTTACTCATTTCCAAGTATAGTATATAATATGTTTTTAAGCCAAAATTATTTTTATAAAATCACCCTTTTGATTATGAAAACCTTATTATTTCACTTCTATTTTTATATAAAATATTATTTCCCTTTCTATTTTATGTGATCTTTGATATTTTCCTTAAACCGCACTAAAATGTTTTAATTCTAATGTTTCTTAAATGATCTTTTTTTAATATTATCACTTAAAATTGACATAACTTATCATTATATATGCCTATTATACCTTATTAATGTATATTAATGATCTAATTCATTTCCTTCATGGACAATTTTATGATATTCCCATTTGTTATACTTTATGACATGAATATGATACCCAATTCGTTTCCATGGGTAACCCTTATGTTTATGTATGATTGATTATGTATGATTATTCATGTGGAAATAATATTCATGAACATTTTATGATGGGTGATCCCAGATAGTGCTCCAATTCATTGGGTAAATTTGAGTCTCATGAGAGGTTATGTGCAACGGTCTTGGAGGTTAGCCTTGACTCGTGTTACCATGCACAACAGTCTTGGTGGTTAACCTTGACTTGTGATCCTTTATGTGAAATGAGCCTTGAATCATGATAAAGTCATGTTTTATGATGCTACCAAATTACTATAAATATATTTTTATATGATCCCATGTTTATATGTTATGATTCTATATGTTCCATTCCTTTTTATATCATTATGTCATTCCTTCTAACCCATATGTTAAAGCTTTATTCTTATGTTTATTCCCTTATTGGGATTTTTAGCTCATACCTTTGTTCATGTTATCCCCAGGTTATCCTATGAAGATGTATGAGAACAATGGAAGGTAGGGGATCTTTATGAAGACTAAATAAAGAAATTTTATATTTAGTTACATGTTTTATATTGTATGTACCTAGTCTTCCAAGACACTAGACTTTACAATCCTTGGCTTGTAATATGATAATTTAGTATGATTAAAATCATGTAATGATATGTGTAAAAGGATAGGGTCTCTATAGTTGGTATCAGAGGATGGTCTAGTTATTTTTGGATATTAGGAATAGATAACTTTAGTAAGAACCTTTGGGATGAGACTAAGTATAAGAAAAAATCTCTAAATTTTGGTAAGTATAGAGTAAGTGGTTTATCAAGAAAATACATCTCTGTTTGGATACAAACAAGTGGAGGTGGCTCTGGTACCGATGTTCCTAGGGATGAAACCCGAAAATACTACTTTCATCTAGACTCAAATGGGAACTAGTGCACGAAAATGGGCCTTGTTTCACTTCTATTTTGACACTCTAAAGGGATATGCTTTGGTAAATTCATAAGCTTAGTATAAACCATTATTAAGGGAACAAAAATAAAATCCCATAAGAATAAATGTTTGGAAACAGATCATGGGTAACCTATATTCAAACCTAGATAATCACAAGTTAGGATATACTTTTCATTTAAGAGTTTATCCTTTTATGTTTAAAGTTTCTTTTTTTATGATTAATAGATAAGTATTAAATCCCCCTAATTGTACTTTATGTTTCTTAAATAATGGCGGGAAATAGAAGAACATGTGATAATAATCAATGTGATAGGAAATGTGATTATTTCCCTAATGATATTACAAATATGATGGGAATGGGTGCTCAAAACTTCGTGAAAATACTTTCTCAACTACATCAAGTTATGAATAATAACTTGAATCATGTGTAAAACCCTCCTTCTCCAAGGAAATAGCAAGTTGTTGTTGAATACTTCATGTGTAAAAGGCATCCCATGTTTAGTGGATCTTCTGATCCAATACTCATGGAACAGTGGATTAACTCTATTGAAAAGATATTCTTTGTCCTCTAGTGATCAAAATAAGAGAAAGTTATGATGGTTGTCTATCATTTTGATGGGAAAGCTGATAAATGGTAGACACTGATCAAGAATATGAATTCCCAAGAGGAAATTGATTCAATGGATTGGGAGTAATTCAAGAAAAAAATTCAATAAATATTTTCCCCAAACCCTCTATCTCAATATGGAAAGAGAGTTCCTCAGACTTAAGCAGAAGGAAGATGATTCCATCGGGGCTTATGAAAAAACTTCATAAGGATTCCAAGATATTCCCCTGGATTTGTCATGAACACCAAAATTAAGGTGGTTTGCTTCTTTATCATACTAAAGATGAGTCTACAAAAATCATTGACGATTTGTGACTTTGAAGGTTATGAGGAGATTGTCCATTGTCCCTCAAGGATGAAATGGAGATCAAAGACTCTTAATGGTCTCATGGGCCCAGTGAAAAAAAGTGTAAAATGGATTATAATATGGGTGGTTAGACAAATAAATCCCTTGATGGAAAGAAGATCAAAGATCTTATGTATCAAAGTTGTGGGAATAAGCATCCTAATAATAGTCTAAAGGGAATAAGTAATTACTTCAAATGTGGAAGAATGGGACATCTTACTAAGAAGAGTCAGAGGAATATAAATAATCCCACTAATGTTGAAAAATAATGGAAGTTTTAGATCACCGCTCAGCCTATAGTTTAGTGTTAAAACTATAAGTAACATGGGAATCATGTGAAAAATTTCCCTAGGCCAAGGGTTGTTGGAGGAAATCAACAACAACCTCCAAGGAAACAAGGAAGGGCTTATACTATCACTACTACTAAAGTAGAACCAGAAAATGATGTGGTGATAGGTATTCTAGTTATTCATTCAAGAATAGAAAAAAAAACTATTTGATTATAGATCGACGCATTCTTTCATATTTTTCAAGTTTAGTACAACTATTCAAACACCACCTCAAAATTTGAAGGTTGAGTTATCTATGATAATAGAAAATGGGGAAATTACTGCATAAAAAGTATATAACTCATCCCCGGTTATCATTTGTAGACTGAACCTCCCAGAAAATCTCTTCATACTTCCTTTAGTAGAGATTGATGTTATCTTGGGCATGGATTGGATATCTTTATACAAAGACAACATCAACTGTAGGGAAAGGGATATCACTCTTCACATTCTGAATCATCCTCCAATTCTTTACAAGTGTAAGGAGGAATATGAAACTCCTTTAGAATCATTCTCTCAAGTGTGGATATTAATTCCTTATGAGCAAGCATGTCTAGCTCAAATGACTGAGACAAAGGAGATGATACTTCTCGAAGATATGCCCATTGTGAGGGATTACACAAATGTATTCCCTGAAGAATTGTAGGGTCTTCCTCCTGATCGATTGTTTGAGTTCTCAATTGAACTTATTCTTGGGTCTATATCTATGTTAAATACACCTTATATAATGGCCACCATAGAGCTGGAAGAGCTAGAGAAATAGTTACAGGAGAATCTGGAGAAGGGTTTTATACGCCCGAGTGCTTCACCATGGGGTGCTCCAGTCCTCTTCATCAAGAATAAGGATGGATCAATGAACCTATGCATTGATTATCATGAGCTCGATAAAATAATTATAAAGAAAAAGTATCCCCTACCATAGATTGATGAATTGTTCGATCAACTTTGTGGGGAAAATTATTTCTCTAAAGTGGACCTTCGGTTAGGATGTCACCAATTAAAGGTGAGTAAGGAAGATATTCCCAAGACTTCCTTTCGAATGAGGAATGGACACTATGAATTCATAGTGATTCCCTTTAGAGATTACCTCAAAAAATTTGTGGTAGTCTTTATCGATGATATTCTGATATACTCCAACAGTAAGGAGGAACATGAGGAGTATTTTACTATTATGATGATGACTTTTCAGAGGGATAAAAATTTTCTAAAGTACTGTAAATGTGAGTTTTTGATGGAGGAAGTATCATTCTTGCAGAATGTTATCACCAGCAAATAGATATTTGTGGACCCTTCCAAGACAAAGGCAATTGAAGAGTGGACCAAGACAACATCGGTAATAGAGATCCACAACTTTCTGGGTCTATCTAGGTATTATTAATGATTTTTGAAGAAATTTTCATTATTTTGAAACCAAATAAAAAATTTGACATGGAAGAGGGTAAATTTTTTCTCAAATTAAGAGTGTGAGAAATGCTTTAAGGAGATCAAAATGAGGCTTATCACTATGCTAGTACTCACACTCCCAACAAGTGGAGAACTCTTTGTAGTGTAAAACGATTCTTCAAAGAATGTTTTAGGTTGTGTGATGATGAAAAATGATAAATTGATATCCTATGCCTTAATGAAGTTGAAAATACATGAGAAAAACTATCCCATAAATGATATGGAGTTGGCGGCTATGATCTTTGCATTGAAAATATGGCGGCATTATCTATATGGGGAGAAGTGTGAGATATATACTAATCACAAGAGTCTCAAATATAATATTCACATAGAAAGAGCTTAATATGAACCAGTGAATATGGTTAGATCTCATTAAGGATTATGACTGCTCAATCCACTATCATCCTTGTCAGGAAAATAAAGTGGCGGATGCTCTAAGTAGAAATGATCCTACATATTTATCAATGATGAGAATTGAAAAGGATCCAATCTTCTTAGATTTTTAGAGGATAGACATGGGAATAATTAAGAGAGGAAAATCATAAATCCTTTATCAAATGATTGCTCAACCATCCCTCATGGGAAAAATAAAGGATGCTCAAAGAAATGATGTGGAAATTTAGAAAAGGGTGGAAGCTATTAGAAGGGGGAAATAATTTGAGATTAAGATTAATGAGGAAGGAGTTGTAAAATTTGGGTCACAATTATGTGTACCATAAAATCTAGAGATAAAGAAGGATCTTTTGAATGACACACATAGCTCCACCTTCTCTATTCACCCAGAGAGCACAAAGATGTATCGAGATCTCTAAGAGAACTTTTGGTGGGATAATATGAAGAATAATTTGATGAATATACATCAAAGTTCCTTGTATGTCAACAAGTTAAGGCTGAAAGAAAAAAGTCTAATGGTATGATGTAGCCACTACCTATACCAACATGGAAGTTGTAGAACATCACCATGGACTTTGTCATTGGACTTCCAAGGACATCCAGAGGAAAGAATTCTATATGGGTAATTATGGATCGTCTTAAAAATACATCTCACTTTATCACAATTCTAGAGGAATTATTATTAGATAAACTTACACATATATATATCAAATAGGTGGTAAAGATACATGGGGTAACACTATCTATTGTATCTGATAGAGATCTGAGATTCACCTCGATGTTTTGGAAAAGTCACCAATATGCTCTAAGCACTGAACTGAACTTCAGTATGGACTATCATCCTTAAAATAATGTCTAATCTAAGTGAACTATTTAGAAAATATAAGACATATTGAGAGAGTGTTCTATTGACTTAAAAGATTGATGGGACCAACATCCTCCACTGGTTGAATTCTCCTATAATAATAGTTTCCACTCTAGCATCTGAATGGAACCATATGAATCCCTTTATGGGAAAAGTTGTAGAACACTGGAATGTTGGGATGAAGTTGGTGAGCGTAAGCTTCTAGGACCTGAAATGGTTGAAGAAATGGTGCAGTATTTGAAAAACATTCATCATCGCATCAAGGCTGCCCAAAGTCGACAAAAGAGCCATGTAGACAATAGTTGAAGAGACCTTGAGTTTAAAGTTGGAGACATGGTATTCCTCCACATATCTCTATGGAATAAGGTTTTGAGATTGGGGAAGAAATGAGAGTTAAGTCCTAGGTACATTGGCCCCTTTGAAATTCATGTTTGTGTTGGAGTTGTGGACTATCGACTAGAACTTACACCTACCATGTCTAAAGTACACGATGTCTTCCATTTATCTCTCTTAAGGAAGTACATACCAAATCCTTCACATGTACTATCTTCAGAGGTGGTATAGTTGGAGAATGATCTTTCTTACAAGGATCATCCAGGGAAGATCTTCGATCATAGAGAAAAAGTTCTACACAACAAGAATACTCACCTGGTCAAAGTACTATGGCGGAATAATAAGTACGAAGTGGCAACATGGAAACTAGAAGAGGCAACAAAGGAAAAGTACCCACACCTTTTCACAGCTTAGAATGTAAAATGAAATTTCAAGGGAGAAATTTCATAAGGGGGAAAGAATGTTAAGACCCAAAGTTTAATAAATGCAAATTACCTTCTTATAATTATAGTATAATCACATGAAATAAAAATATAATGATCTACTAAGTAAAATGTGACCTTTAAACAAAATATTTTTACTTTTGTGATTTAAATTTTGAAAATCTGACATACACGGCTGCGATCAATAAGATGTTTCAAGTCCGATAAGACAAACTTAATTTTTTGTGTATACTAACTAGACCTTATGAATAGTAATGTTAACCTTATGAATAGTAATACAACCCTTATGAATAGTAATTCATCCAAGTGAATAATTAACCTTAACAAGAAAGTATAAATAAAATTTATCCATCTTATAAGTGACAATACGATATAATTATAGTGTTGGTATTTTTGTGAGTCATGTATATTTAATTACAATTTTATGATTAATTTAATAATTTAAAATAAAATTTATTTTAATAAAATTTATTCATAAATAATTATTTTGATGACTTATGATTATATGATAATTTTAAGATACCTTAATTAATTTTTCAAAGTGTTAGAAAAGCAGTTTTAATTTTAAAATTTGTATTTTTAAAGAAAATTATGATTTTAATTAAAAATTAATTTTCATATATTTAAAAAATTACTTTACTAAAATGGAATTCATTTTTGAATTATACGCATGAAAAAATGGTTGGGGTGAATTTTTGGTATTTTTCTGAAATACATGATTTTTTGGTGAATAGTAAAATGGTGTAATTGTTGTATATATACATTATATGTTAAATACACTATTTATTGAGTCATGGATGATGTAATAACCTTTGTTTCAAACTCACATTCACATATTAATTTTTTTGGTCACAATGATCAATATTATTACTCGTCTTGAGTAAAATAAAAAAATATTGAATAAAATATTGAGAAAACCCTCCTCGCCTCCACTATAAAAACCACCCTCACCCCCTCCTCTTCTCTTCACTCATCTCAGGCCTTGTTCCTAGTCCAAATTATAATCAAATACCTCCCTAATACCATATACCACATTCATAAGCCCTTGGTCTCTTCAAAATACCAAATCCTATCCCTTAAAGAGGTTATCAAAGAAGATATACACAATAGGTAAATTCCTCTTTTCATTCTTTTATTTTCTTTCAAGTTCCATTATTTTATTTTTCTTTTCTCACCCACTTTCATCCAAATGTTATGATAACACCAATACCTTAAATTTACTATAATTTTGTTATGATAATAGAATAATTCATCATCATCCCTCCTTTCCCCTCCTTTTATACTAGAAATGAAAACACCATCTGAGATGTGTTAATTTATCACATTCAAGGACCAAAGGGTTTTCAATTTTTATTACCATCTTTAATTCTGGTTGTGAAACCATTTTTATGGTTGAACTAGACTATGATATATTTATTATGTCTAATATAAGGTTCTATAATCTTTTTTACACATGATATTAATTTATAAATCAAAATGTGTTCGATGTGATCAAAAACCCACCAATTAACCAAAATAGTTATCATTAATGTTTTATATAATGATTCATCTTCACTCAAAATAAATAAATGAATTTTATAACCAATTAATCTAATTTATGATCACTAATAATATATAACTCCAATTCTAGAAAACCATTCTCATCTTACATGTTTATCCTTACATGTATATAAGTAAACCAATCATGAAAACCAATGAAACAAACAATGAAATCGAACCTCTTAACCCATAAAAAAGGTCATGAATGAACTTAATAAGGTTATAATAAATAAATTACATAAATAAGAGATTATTTAAATATTAATTTATAAATTTAATTTGGTTACACATGACATTAAGATCAAGTGAAGGACACCATCAGACTTGAGGTAAGGGATTCTACCCGAACCTCCTTTATTCCTTCAGGTTGCTCTATCATTATTTTTACCCAAATGAAGTTATATTTTATTTTTATTCACATATTATAAATGATGTGTATATTATCCAAAATTATTTATCAATATACATTCATCATTATCTTTCAGGGATATATATGTTTTTAAATTATTCTCTCCTCAATACTTCTCGATAAGCAAACTCGTTTTAAGGGAAATTCCCGAATTATTACCCATTTACAAGTATACTATATAATATATTTTTAAGCCATAATTATTTTTATAAAATCATTATTTTGATTATTAAAACCTTCTTAGTTCACTTCTGTTTTTATATAAAATATTATGTCCTTTTCTTTTTTAAGTGATCATTGATATTTTCATTAAATCACACTAAAATGTTTGAATTCTAAAGTTTCTTAAATGATCTTTTTTATATTATCACTTAAATTGAAATCACATATCATTATATATTCCTATTCTACCTTATTAATTTCCATGAATTATCTAATTCATTTCCTTTATGTATACTTTTATGATATGCCCATTTGTTATGCTTTATGACATGAATATGATACCCAATTATTTTCCATATGTAACCCTTATGTTTATGTATGATTGATTATGTATGATTTTTTATATGGAAAGCATATTCCTGAACATGTTATCATGGGTGAACCTAGATAGTTCTACAATTCATTAGGTAAAGTTGAGTCTCATGAGACGTTATGTGCAACGGTCTTGGCGGATAGCCTTGACTCATGCTACCATGTGCAATGGTCTGGTGGTTAACCTTGAATTGTGCTCCTCTATGTGAAACAAGCCTTGAATCATACTAGATTCATGTTTTATGTTGCTAAAAAATTACTATGAATCCATGTTTATATTATCCCATGTTTATATGTTATTATTCCATATGTTCTATGCCTTTTAATATCATTATTTCATGCCTTTTAACCCATCTGTTAAAGATTTATTCTTATGTTTATTCCCTTACTGGGATTTTTAGCTCATACCTTTGTTCATGTTATCCCCAGGTTATCCTATTAAGATGTATGATAAAAATTTAAGTAATAGGCTCTTTATGAAGACAAAATAATGAAATGTTATATTTAGTTCCATGTTTTAAGTTTTATGTACCTAGTCTTCCAAGACACTTGACTTTACAATCCTTGGCTTGTAATATCATGCTTTACTTTGATTAAAATCATGTAATTATATATGTAAAAGGATAGGGTTAATATAAAGGTATGACCCCTTATAGTATCATTGGTCCTCTCCAATTAATTTTTGGGTGGATAGGAGAGAATTTCTATTGTTATGAGTATTACACTACTTTCAGGATCCCGGATGCCATATCCCATCCTAATTACTAAAAATCTTAGGGGGTTGAGGCTATGCCCATAAATCCTACTAAGGTTAAGGGAACACAATTCCATCTTGACAAATTTTACTTTTCTACTTTCTGTGCCCTAGGTGGTCTAATTATTGGCGATGTCATCAGTTCTCTTGATGAAAGACCTCACATAATCTCTATTCAAGATGGTGTTCTCATATCCAAGGTAGATGAGCTGGTTATCTCTGAGTTATAAACACCATATCGATTCGCTCGATAGTTTGGATGTATTCAAAGTTTCTTCCCTCTTCCTTTGGTTGGTGTTTAAGGGGAACTAAATCTTGGGGTTATCCACCAATTTTAGAGGATGATGACATGTGAAGACATTGAGGCTAAGATTATGCTTCCACCTGATGGAGCTTCTTCCTTCCTTCCTTACCCAAGATTATTCCCATGAATGGGTAACAGCTTATCCCAATGAAGTGTTAGGAAAACTGGTTCATCATGTGGATGGGCCTTTTTCATCTCCAACTCCTTTATATGTGGCGTTAATGGAATTTATTGAAGACTTAGGTGAGGAATCAAGGAAGAGACCTTATTCATATGATGACCACTCTAGTGGTGAAATAGATTTTGTTGAGTAAATTAACCCTTTAATATAGGTTATGGATGATGTGACTTTTGAGAGAAGAGAACATGAGGCATCCTCTCCTTTTTTGGTATTGATACGACTAGCTGGTTATCCTTATGTCGTGTCTACCCTATTGGTTGTAGAGGCTCAATCACATTGTAGATTGATCAGGGAATGGATTCACACCTTGATTACTAAGATCCCCTTAGAAAAATTATGCAACAAAGGAAAACGTCTTCACCATTTATTTTATGACTTAGGGGATGACGCTTCGACTGGTAGCCTTTGTATGAAATCATGCAACAAATCATCTTGACCCAAATAAACTTTGTCATAGTTGAAAGGTATTTGTATAATCATGTGAATGAGGCTTCCCTTTCTAAGTAAATTAGGGAGAGGGTAGAGGTATTAGACTAGGGTTTCCAATTGTTATCTGAACTGAAAGCTCATATGGATGATTGGAACATGAAGATATGAATATATGAGGATAATATTTATCATCCAAGGTATAACCATTCTACATAATCATCCTCATTGGATATTTATTAGAGGGGGTTTGAAGGGTTGACTACTCGGGTTAAAGATCTCCATCCTAGGGAAGAAGCAGAAGAAGTGGGGAGAGCAGCACTTCAATGCTAAATTGATGCCTCTCTTCAGACACTTAAAGATCTTTCCAGTGTAGCTAACCATATTTTACCATAACTCAAATTTTTTATTGCACTTCATCCCCCTTTTTTTATGAAGCCTCAAAGAGGCTCCAAAATGTAGATATTCCTCCCTCTTTTTCATACTATGAATGGATGAATTTTCTGAATTCTCTAAAATTTTATTTATATTTCTTCCTTTCGTGATGTGTATGATGTCTGGTTGCTCTGACATTATGAGAATCACCAATGATACCCATCCATTGCATAAAATCAAGAAAACCTGAATGTCTGGATCTGGAGATTTTGTTCACAATAAACTATTTTTTTAGAAGTTCTCGTGAATTCCCACCAACATGAGATTCTTTACTAACAATATATTCCAATTATCTTGAGATCACCATATTTTAAAAAGGATAAATGGGTAGAATATATGTCCCAGAGGGAGATTACTCCATTATTTTTTGAAACTAATATGCTTGGTGAGCATAGATTGAAAAGGCCATATGGAGAGCCTTGTGAGCTCTTACAGACTGAATTGCTATCGTGCTTTAGTTTATGGTATTTTAGCTTTTAACTTCTATCACTTTAACATAAGGTCTTTTAGCTCAGACCTAGTATTTCTTTAGTTAAGTTATTTTATCTCGGACCTAATATTGCTTTAGTTTATGGTCTTTTATCTTGGATTAGTTATTGCTTTAGTTTAAGGTCTTTTAGCTCAGACCTGATATTGTTTTTGTTTAAGGTCTTTTAGCTCAGACCTAATATCACTTTAGTTTAGGGTATTTCATCTTGGACATTCTATTTATTTATTTTAGGGACTTTTAAATCAGGCCTTCTATTACTTTATTTTAAGGTCTTTTATCTCATACCTTCTATTGCTTTAGTTTAAGGTCTTTTAGCTTGTAAATTCTCTTGCTTTAGTTTAATATCATTTAGCTCAGACCTAATATTGCTTTAGTTTAAGTTATTTTAGTTCATACCTAATATTGGTTTAGTTTAAGGTCTTTTAGCTCATACCTTCTATTGTTTTAGTTTAAGGTATTTTATGTCGGACCTAAAATTTATTTAGTTTAAGGCCTTTTAGCTCAGACCTAATATCTCTTTAGTTTATGTTCATTTAGCTTGGACCTGATATTGCTTTATTTTAAGGTATTTTAGCTCGGATCTTCTATTTCTTTAGTGTAAGTTCTTTTAGATTGAGCCTTGTATTGATTTAGTTTAATGTCTTTTAGCTTAGACCTAATATCACTTTAGTTTAGGGTCTTTTATCTCAGACCTAATATTTCTTTATTTTAAGGCCTTTTAACTCGGAACTTCTATTTATTTATTTTAAGGTCTTTTATCTCAGACCTAATATCACTTTAGTTTAGGGTATTTTAGCTTGGACCTAATACTGCTTTATTTTAAGGTATTTTATCTCTGACCATCTATTGATTTAGTTTAAATTCTTTTAGCTCAGAGCTAATATCTCTTTAGTTTAGGTTCTTTTAGCTCAAACATGGTATATGATTATGGGATATGGTAAATACGTTCCAATAATGACCTAAAACACACTAATATGTTGGGTTTGTTCCATGGTTTTATGGAGACTCACAAGGATCATAAATCCCTTTTTTCATAATGAAACATTTAGTTGATGACCATAGGTGCATATGCAGGAGCCATAAAAATAAATTCATAGTCAATCAAAGTGTCCTTGAAGGTGGGTTTCCTTTTTAGGGGCTATAGGTGATTTATGGAGGTGATATTGGTTGATGGAGAAATATTAGGAAAGTGATATATGCCTAGATAGATGGAATATGTGTGATATAAATCATAATCTAAAAGTTTGATTCCATGAATATGAGTTGATGAAGACATGACGGGTATGTCCCGTGACATTCTAAGATGTCAGGTTCCACTGCAATGTTGATAGGGCTCACAAGGATTGAGGCTACTTTCTGAAAAGGAGAAGATTCCTTTAGTTGGTAGTTCAATTCCCTTATGAATTGGTAATATGCCAAGATAAAGATGATCTCCACCTCTCTCTGAGGGACATGAAAGGTTTTTGGAGACTCAAACATCCAGATTATGAATTTGGGTATGGTGGGAAGGATACCCAGGAAGATTTTTGGCACCCTAGGGAAATTACCTCATAAAGATCGATCCATATTTCCTATGGTTTTAAATCATGAGGCATGGGATATGGAAGGCTTAAAGCATATGAAACATAGTGACATAACATCGAGGATATGTAATTGTCTTGGATAGTTTTTTGCGGGGATTGTAAATCATGACCTAGAGTGCTCAAATCAGGAGGATGATATGGGACGGTAACATAGGGATATTTTTAGACACACTATGGTGTTTAGTGTTGTTGTGATGATGTGAGGGATCATGAGGATCAAAATGACCTTTTTTAGAGTAACTCGTTTGGTTGACATCCATAGGTGAATATGTAGGATCCATGGGCATGAATGCATAGTGAAGCAAAGGTTCCTTGAAGACGGATAACCTTTACAAGGTCCATGGAAGGTTATGATAGTCCAAGACACCCCAACTCATGAAGTGAGATTTTTGGAAAGTGTAAAATACAAGGAGGTTGTGAGTACCCTAAAAGTTGTTCCACCGCCTAACAAACATATTCGTGTGGCGAGGATATATGAAAAATAATTACTCTAACTTTTTCATGGACCATGGGGTCCAGAGAGCATATCCTAGCTCTTACTAGGGTTACAAGGTAAACCGTATGATCTTTTATGCCTTATATGTTTGCACCATAATTTTTGCCTAAACTCTGAGAATGAGGACTTTATCATACGGGCAATCAACTTTTGCTCGGGTCCCAATTTGTGGGTTTTTTACTTGACATGTTTTGTGTCTCTTTCGTTGTCATTTTAAGGTCTTGAGATTTGGATCATTATAAGATAGAGTTTCATGGTTGTATAGATTTGACCAAAGTATAGGTAGTTTAGGGCCATGACTCACATGGAACTAATATGGGATATGATACACAAGAACCTAATTAGGATACTTGTAAGAACCCAGGTTTTTAGAACGGGTCAAAAATCCCAACCCTGTTTGAATTTGGACTTTTCCCTGAGAAAACTGGGAAAATCAAGGATGTTCTGGAAATTTCTAGACTACATGCCATGTACTCTAGAGTACACGCCGTGTATGGGTTAGGTGAGTACCGGTCGTGTGCTCGCTGAGTACATGTCTTGTGATGACCATGTAGGAATTTTCCTACTACACGGTGTGTAGTGTTGCTCGACAAGCCGTGTACCCTTGCCGTGTGAGAAGGCCATACATGGCGTGTAAGCCTGTTGGTGGGGTAGAATGTTTTTAGAAAATACACGCTGGGTACTATTTGTACACGCTGTGTATAGGGGATGTGTATGGGGATATACATGGCGTGTTGAGGATGTTGGTCGAGTAAAGAGGTACACATCATGTACCATAGGTATACGCCATGTAGTTAGTCGACAAGTCCTCGGTGAAATATCAGCCTCCTTATGAATAGTAAAATGATACATGGTGTGTTGTCATATGTACACGCCGTATACTTTCTTTTTTTTGTTAAAATGAGAAGTAACCTCGTTTTGAGGCAGGGGTAGTGGGTTTCATCCAGGAGACATGAATAGCCGGTCGGGACTTCAAGTCCTTCCTGTTTCTTCATCCGAAGTCGGATTCAAACACCATTTGATCCATTAGAACCCCCTCAGTAAGGCCTTGATTCCTCTTGAGTTTTTCTTCTTGATTTCTATTCTAGAACAAGTTATAAGGGTTTGAGCGGTTTTGATTATTTCATAGATCTACCATGTATTAGACCTAATTGGAGGCTGTTACCGGAGGAGTATCATCGTACGAGTCTCAGGTAGGTGGTGCATACCTCTTTTTATGCGTTTTGTTTAAATGTGTTATATATTTAATTGCTAAATTGCATATGCTGGAACCTTTGGGTTGTGTTGGGCATGACTCGGATATTCTTGAGTGATGCTGATCACAGTTTGGGCTTGGCTGGGGTTACATTGGGTGTTTCTTACCACGGGATTGGGTGTCATGGATGTCGGCTTGAGGAAGTGTGACTGTCAGGTTAGGCATGGCCCGGTTTACTTGGATGGCAGGTCCATCATACTTCACCGACATGGTCACAGGGGCACGAGGTTTCAGAGATGTTGTGTCTTGGGTACTATTTTTGTGATTACCGCTCACCCGGAACTATGAGTAGTGTGCACACGGAGAGACTTCGTGATGAGGTGTTTTTGACCACTCGTGTGGGTAGAGGCCCCTGTTAGTTGCAGTTTAGGTACTATTGGTTTGGGGGTGCTTTCCATAGGAAGCCACATGGAAGTTAAGAAGCCTTCGGAGGATAGCATTGAGGCTATCGGGTTGGGGGAAGAGGCTCGCCGTGATTTGAGGGCAGACATCGCTGTCCCTCCGGTTACTTTATTTTGAGGGCAGACACCGTTGTCCCTCCGATTACTTTATTTTGAGTGTAGACATCTTTGTCCCTCCAGTTACTTATTGAGGATAGGTATTTTTTTTTCCTCCAAGTTACTATTTCTTGGGCATGCCTTCGGGATGTGGGTACTTGAGACACGCGGTGTCAGGGGGTACATGGCATCGGGTTACATGACAGAGATTCCGGTGTTGGCCGAAGCAGGTGACACTCCAAGGTGGCTGTTGAGCACCAGTGGGTTTGTGTTTATTTTTGCATCATACTATTTACTGTTTTCCTTATAATTGCATGCATGTTTAAACACTTATATTAGGTACACACCTTTGGGTGGTATCCTACTGAGATTTGTCTCACACCCTGCATGGGCCCTTTGGGATGTGTGCAGAATTTATGAATTTACGTGTAGGAAAGAGATCAGCTTCAGGAGCTGGACTATTTTAGTTATCACATGGAGATGGTACAGACCTTGAGTTCTTTCCTAGCTGGAGTTTATTTTGTTATTCTTTCTTCCTGTATCAGCATGCATACTTGTTATGTAGTTATAGTTGGTTAGCCATTGGCACCTCTACTTATGGATATGTATGAGATTCTTTGGATGCATGTTTGTTGTGCAATAGTATTTATAAGTGATCAGCATGTTTTTGTGTTTAATTTATGCTATTGTGGTTTATATTTATTGTTTTCGCTGTTTATCGATATTGAATGTGTTTCTGCTCTGTGGGTCTGGTTCGAGTCTGCTGAGTCATTTATTCCATTGTATATTTATTATTATACTCGGACTAGTACCATTATTATCCTCTGAGAGGGTATAGCCTCCCAACTATACCTATTAATACCCTCACTGCTAGTCAGCAACCTTTGGCGTTCTGGGAGGTGCACCTAAGGTAGTAACAGTCGACCCGTTTAGCACTATTTGGGTGGTTGTTCAGGTCTGGGTCGTTACAAAGTGGTATCAAAAGAGTTCTTGACAGTGATTTAGTAACAGTGTTTTGTTGGATACTAATGAGATTGAGGATTATCTTTTTTATTTCTACTATTTTTACTATTTGGGATATAGTAGATTGGAGATAAGTTGTGACTGGAATGGGGTTTCTAGCTTGTTCTTGGGTGCCTACAGCCCCAGGTATGAGGGATGGACCAAGTTTCCATGGGTGGGAATTGTTGTTTGATTTTTTTCTCAGATTATAGTTTATATGATTCCCACCTCGGTGTCTCACTTGGTGTGTGATGTTAATGATTGTGATATGTAAACCTTGACCTGGTGCGGTAAAGGAGAATTGGACCTTGTCTCGGTATGGAAAGGCTTGTTTTATTGGATTTTAATAGGAACATTTTTAGGGTATTTCAATTTCATAATTGCACGTATTCTCTATGAAGTGATAATGATGTGTGAATAATATCATATTTCCATGCTTTGTATGCTTTGAAATGGGAATAGGTGAAATTCTAGATATAATTGCATGTTGATTTCAATGTGTTATTCTATACTTCATATATTTGTAGAATTGTATGTGGTAGGGTATTTGGGTTTGGATCCTGAACAAGCAGGAAAGTACTATGGTTTTGGTGATTTTGATCACTAGGATTGGGTGACTTGGTTATCAGTTTGAGGCAACGTTAGCTGTCAGGATGGGCAAGTCTCAAGGTACTTTTGATACTTGGATCTATTGAGGGTGGGTAATGAGTCCATGAGGTTGGGATGTCGTGGGCATGGGTTGTGATAGGGGAGAGTAAGGGTGGTTGTTTTATACTACCTCTTTATTGCTTTCCTTATCTGCATTGAATATATATTGTTATATATATATATATATATGGGTTGTTCTACCATTTATGGTATTCATCGGGTTCCTTTTAGTCAACTCAGATGGAGTGTCAGGCGGGAGATGGTACAGTGTCGCAGGAGCAATGTTTGGTTTAGGACCCAATGTAGGTAGAGCATGAGCCATAGGTACAGGTTCAGGGATAGGAATAGGTCTAGTATTTAGTGTAGGTAGGACAACAACAGGGTTTGGTAGCATTCGGACCATGGCTTGACAAACAGCTCCGAGCTATCCTAGTATGTGTCTTGCAGGGGATTAACAGAGGTGTGCAGGGTACAGATCCATCTATGGCATATCTGATGTGGGGGTTCCATTCGCACCACCCACCACTTTTTCAGGGTGAGGGTGGTCCACAGGAAGCTGAGAATTAGATAGAGAGCGTGCAGATGATCTTTGAGTAGCTCCAGATACCTCCAGGGTGGAGGGTCAAGCTGGAGACGTACATGCTGATAGGACCGACGAAGCATTGGTGGGATGTACAAGTTCAAGCTCGCAGGCACGAGGGACTAGCATGGAAAGACTTCGAGGATAGGTTATTCGATCACTTTTACCCAGAAACACTAAGGGTGAAGAGAGCTCGGGATTTATTCAGCCTTCAGTAGGGAGACATGTCTATCATGGACTATGAAACTACTTTCACGGAGTTGTCGTGATTTGCACTGGGTATGGTAAGCAATGACATGATAAGAGTTAGGCGCTTCGAGGATGGATTACGACACGCCATTCAGATCTAGTTAAATATATTCAGGATAGGTTCATTCTCAGAGGTGGTAAATCAGGCACTCATAGCATAGGGCAACCAGAGGGATAGGCCCCAGTTTGGCCAAGCTGCATCTTTAGGTGATGGTTCGGATAGCAGGAAGCGAGGAAAGGATGAGTTCCAGCAGGGAAGTCCAGCCAAGGACTTAGCTATACCACCTCATAGAAGTTCTTCAGTGGTTTTCCTTAAGTGTGGGTAGCCAGGACATGTTCGGAATCAGTTTGATAGTCCTCCAAAGGAGTTCCAGGCATGTGGACAGGTCGAGCATCTGGAGAGGTTTTACAGGCATCCTACTCAGACATCCAGCAGGCAGGGACCAAAATAGACGGTGGCATCTAGAGTTGGTTCAAGTTTGGTGCCAGTAAAGGGTAGACAAGTTTCAACTGCACGCGGAGGATGTGATAAGAACAGCGGGACCCAGCTAAGGGGTCAGTGGCCAGTGACTGGAGCAGCACCATAGGGAGATCAAAAATTAGGCAGCCGTACTTCAGGCCAGGTGCACGCCATGGATCTTCCAGGGTCTGAGTAGGCTGGTGATCCGATGACAGTTAGAGGTACATCGCGAGTGTGGTCGTGACTTTCTTGTTTCTTTTTTTCATGACCTATTGAGGCATGTCTATTTTGAGTGCACGAGGTGTATAAGATTTATGTGGACTGACTAGATGCTATTTAGTGGGATTGGTGCCATATCAGGTGTGTGATATATTTATATATATGTATAAGATGCATGGCATTGGGGAATCGAGGATGTGAGTTACCTGAGGTGCCTTGGGCATCGGGGCATCGAGAATGCAAGTTACTTGAGGTTCTAGGAACCAGGTTCATTTTGAGCATCCATGGGATGTAGGACCTCATAGAGGCAGACACCGATGCGGTGCGGTATTTTTTTGGGGTGTCGAGAATGAAATTGGAGCACCAATGAGGTGCATGGGCGACGATGCGTCACGATAGGACCCTGAGTCTGGAAACAGGTTAGTGAACCCTTGCTTTGTTGAGTTTTGTAGGGTTTAGACCAAGTTAGTCAATTCCTAAGTTGGGGATCCCCTTGAGAAATTTAGCCAGAACCTTTGAGATTGGGGTAGTCCGAGTTGCTTGGATCGGGGTGGTATGTTCAGTGTCATCTCTAGGTTTTGTTTGATAGCTCGAAGATGATCTATGTTAAGGTGGGGAGATTGTAAGAACCTGGGTTTTTAGAATGGTTTAAAAATCCTGACCCTGTTTGAATTTTGACTTGTCCCTGAGAAAACTGGGAAAATCTAGGATGTTTTGGAAATTTTCATACTACACTCCATGTAATCTAGAGTACACGCCATGTATGGGTTGGGCGAGTACCGGACGTGTGCCCACCGAGTACATGTTGTGTGATGACCGTGTATGAATTTTCCTACTACACAGCTTGTAGTGTTGCTCGACACATCGTGTACCCTTTCCATGAGAGAAAGACATACATGGTGTGTAGGCCTCTCGGAGGGGTAGAATGTTTTTAGAAAGTACACACCATGTACTATTTGTACACACCGTGTAGAGGGGCCATGTATGGGGATATACATGGAGTGTTTAGAATGTCGACCAGGTAAAGAGGTACACATCATGTACCATAGGTACATGCCATGTAGTCAGTCGGAAAGTCCTCAGTGAAATATCAGCCACCTTATGAAAAGTAAAATGATACACGGCATGTAGTCAAATGTACACGCCGTGTACTTTATTTTTTTTCATTAAAATAGGCAGTAGCCTCATTTTGAGGTAGGGGTAGTGGGTTTCTTCCAGGAGATGTGAATAGCTGGCCAGGACTTCAAATCCTTTCTATTTCTTTATTCGAGGTCAAATTAAAACACTGTTTGATCCATTGGAACCCCGTCGGTAAGGCCTTGATTCCTCTTGATCCATTCTTCTTGATTTCTATTGTAGAACGAGTTATAGGGGTTTGATATGTTTTGATTCTTTTATAGATCTACCACATTTTAGACCTAATTGGAGGTTGTTACCAGAAGAGTATCATCATATGAGTCTTAGGTAGGTGGTGCATACATCTTTTTGTGTTTTCACAGACTTTTGGGTGGTGAAGCCTTTGGCGCATTTTTGGATATTTTGAGTGTGACCCTGTATTTCCTGTTATTTCCTATTTAATTGTTATTTAACCTATGGTATGCCTTTGGGTATGCCTTGTTACCTATTTTTCTTGAGCGGGGTCAGGCGAGTGGTCATTGCTCATCAGGGTATTTTGGTCGGGGAATGCCAAATGTTTTTTTTTATTAAACTGTTGAGTTTAGTTTATTAAACCTTGATATGAATTGTTATAGGCATTCAAGACCTCAGTACTATTTTTGATAACCATTGGGCTAGTGCAATTAAACTATTTAGATTGTTTTTCATGTTTATATGTTTTGTTTAAATGTGTTATATATGTAATTTCTGAATTGCATATGCTGGAACCTTTGGGTTGTGTTGGGAATGGCCCAGATATTCTTGAGTGATGTTGATCATGGGTTGGGCTAATCCCTAGTTACATTGGGTGGTTCTAACCGTGGGATTGGGCGTCATGGACGTAGTCTTGAGGCAGTGTGACTGTCAGGTTGGGCATGGCTTGGGTTACTTGGGTGGAAGGGCCATCAGACTTGAGTGACATGGTCGCAGGGGCACGAGGTGTGAAAGATGTTGTGTCTTGGGTACTATTTTAGTGATTACCTCTCACCTGGAACTATGAGTAGTGTGCGCACAGAGAGACTCTGTGATGAGGTATTTTTGACCACTTGTGTGGGTAGAGGCCCCCGTTATTTGTGGTTTAGGTACTATTGGTTTGGGGGTGCTTGTTGTAGGAATCCATGTGGAAGGTGAGGAGCCTTCGGGGGATAGCATTGAGGCTATCGGGTTGGGGGTAGAGGCTCGCTGTGATTTGAGGGCATACATCGTTTTCCCTCCAGTTACTTTATTTTTAAGTCAGAAATAGATGTCCCTCCAATTACTTTATTTTTAGGGAAGACATCGTTGTCCCTCCGGTTACTTATTGAGGATAGGCATCGTTGTTCCTCCGAGTAATAATTTCTTGGACGGGCCTTCGGGATGTTGGTACTTGATACATGTTGTGTTAGGGGGTACATGGTGCCAGGTTACATAACAGAGATTCTGGCATTGTCCAAAGCAGGTGACACTCCATTGTGGCTGTTAAGAACCAGTGGGTTTGTGTTTATTTGTGCATCATATTGTTTACTGTTTTCCTTATAACCGCATGCCTATTTAAACACTTATATTAGGTATGCACCTTTGGGTGGTATCCTACTGAGATTCATCTCACACCCTACATGGGACCTTCGGGGCGCATGCAGACTTTATGAATTTGTTTGCAGGAAAGAGATCAGCTTCAGAAGATGGACTATTTTAGTTGTTGTATGGAGATGGTATGGACCTTGAGGTCTTGCCTAGCTGAAGTTTATTTTGTTCTGCTTTCTTTCCTGTATCAGCATGCTTACTTGTTATGTATCAACATTTCGTTAGCCATTGACGCCTATACTTATGAATATGTATGACCTGCTTTGGATGTATTTTTGTTGTGCAGTAGTATTTATAAGTGATCAGTATGCATTTTTGTTTACTTTTCACTACTATTGTTTATATTTATTGCTTCTATTGTATATCGATATTGAATGTGTTTCCGCTCTATGGGTCTGGTTCGAGTCTACTGAGTAATTTATTCCACTTCATATTTATTATTATACTTGGACCAATATCATTATTATCATCTAAGAAGGTATAGCCTCCCCACTATACCTATTAAGACCCTCTCTACTAGTCGGAAACCTTTGGTGTTCAAGGAGGTGCACCTAAGGTAGTAACACAAGAACCGTTTAGCACTGTTCAGGTGGCTGTTCGGGTCCGGGTCATTACAATACTCGGGGTCAAGAGCACCCCAATATCCTTCTGAGTGGAATATTGAAATGTTGTAAGTCATGGATCGAGGTTTTCAGGTCATGAGTAATGATATGGGACAATCATACTAAGAGTAATTTAGACATGTTGTGGTGTTAAGTTCTTCCACAATGATGTTGGGGATCATGGGGATTGTAAGGTCCTTTTTCACAATGATGCATTTGGTTGATGTACATAGGAACATATTCAAGATCCATAAGAATGTATGCATAGTCAAGAAAAGGGTCCTTAAAGTCAGATATCCTTTCCAATGTCCATGGGATATTGCAGCAATATGAGACACGTGAGGCCTGAAGTGTGGCTTATGGATTGAGGTTCTTTAAAATATGGTGGAAGCACCTCTTAATCTGGTTGATTGGGATAAGACTCTTTTGGTCCTTTATTAAGAAATAAAAAATGGGTGATGGTTTTCTCAATTTTACATCATGTAGTGGGGACGTACATACCTTCATGCAGTTTTAATGTCGTGTGGTAAGGACGTTCTTCCATGAAGTTTAACATTATGTGGTAAGGACGTACTTACATGTAGTTTAACATCATGCAGTAAGGACTTACTTCCATTAAATTTAACATCATGTGGTAAGGACGTACTTCCATGTAGATTAACATCATGTGTTAAGGATGTACTTCCATGTAGTTTAACATCATGGGGTAAGGACGTACTTCCATGTAGTTTAACATCATGTGGTAAGGATGTACTTCCAGGAAATTTAACATTATTTAGTAAGGATGTACTTCCATTCACTTTATCATCATGCGGTAAGGATGTACTTCCATACAGTTTAATGTTATTCAGTAAGGATGTGCTTACCTGTAGTTTAACGTCATGCGGTAAGGATATGGGAACCATCAGGAAAGTGTGGAAATGTCGTGCCTATGCCCAAATATGGGGATTTGGGAATCCCTACATATCTTGTGTCAACAAGGATCAAGCCATACACAGCTATTGAAATACCAAGCAGTTTAGCATCATGCGGTAAGGACGTAGGTGAACCGACGTGGAAAGGGGGATGTTGTGGTTGGGGAAAAATATGGAGACTTAGGTATCACTACATATCTCATGAGGATGAGAATCAAGATACACATAGTTCTAAATTAATTCTCCTACACAGGTATGTCCCATATTCAAGAAGGGAAAATTTTTATATATTTTTTTTGTGACTGAGCTTAGAGTTGGAAATTTGGGTGTCACTACGTATCCCTCAAGGGAAGGAATCAAGTCACATGTATTTATCTAATGGGAAATACTATATACAGGTTTGACCCCTATGTATAGGTGGAAATTATTTTCATTCACCATTTCAACAAGTCCTAGTATTGGAGATTCAGGCATCACTACGTATCTTGGGGTGACAGGAATCATGCTACACAGAGTTCTTGAGGCTCTAAGTAGTTTAACATCATGCAGTGATGACGAGGGTGAAATAATGTGAATTTATTGAAATATTTTATTAGGCCTCAAGGGAAGAAGTCTTGGAGTCACTACCTATCTCATGAGAATGAGAATAAAACCACACATAGCTTTCAATAACCGTGCAATTTAAATTCATACGGAAAGGACATTGATCGTACAGTTTAACGTCATGTAGTGAGGACTCATGGTATGCATTTTATGGTCTTTAATTTAGGATTTCAATGAATCAATTGTTTACTTTGACTCATTTATTATGAGGGTAAGCCTCTGCCACAATTCTTATTCTTAAATGAGTTATGCTCGATGTGAGAAACAATGGATGGAAAGGGTTTCCCTACAATGCAAAGATAGTTGAGGGTAAAATGAGGAAATTTTGTATCATGTAGTGGATAGACTAAGATATAGGATAGAGGCATCCCTACATATCTTATCAGAAATGGGAATAAATCCATATTTAGTTCTATAAGAACTGTGCAGTTTAACATCATGCGGTAAAGATATAGGTAACTCAACATGAATAGATATGGATATCACAGATCCGTGTAGTTTTATTCCATGTGGTAAGGACATTGGTCGTGCATTTTAATGTATTTTGGTAAGGATAGAAGTTTTCATGTAGTTTAATGTCTTTATGCTAGGAGTAATTTTTACAGTTTAACATCATGTCACTAGGAAAAGTGATGGGACTTACACCAATGTAGACAACCTTGTGCTGATAGCTATGCAAAGTACTTCTTGAGAAATCTTGCATTGGGGGGAGGTGTGACACACTCCCCATCCATTGTGGATAATGAGTAATATGCATTGGGGTAGACCTTATGTATGACATAAGGTCCCTCCCATTTGGGTTCTAGATTTGGGGGCTTCTTTTTGGGTATCATTGGGGTTCTAAGGACCAACACTAGTTCCCCATAGAGAAATGAACTGAGGTAAACCCTTTTATTAAAGGCTTTTGCAATCCAATTCTTATAGACCTCAAGGTTGTGAAGTGTTTTTAACCTATTATCCTCAATATGTTCCAATTAATCTAGTCAATTTTCCAATTTCTCATCATCTAAGAGTTTCTCCTAGATGGCTACTCAGAGAAAGGGAATCTATACTTCCATGGGTAACACTACTTTGGTCCCGTATACCAATTAGTATGGTGTTTCTTCTGTATCAGTACACGTGGTATTATAGTAGGCCCATAAATCATGGATGAGTTTGTCTTTCCAAGACTTATTATCCCTATTCACCATTTTCTAGATTATATTCTATATATTCTTGTTAAAGGCCTCTATCATTCCATTTGTTGTTGAATGATAGCGAGATGAGTTATTAGACTCGATATTATACTCTTGGTACAACTTATTCAACTCCATGAAATATAAATTGGTTTTTTTTGTCTATAAATATTGTGTGAAATACCCCTAACCTAGTGATAATATGGGACTTTATGAAGTTTATTATGTTCTTTATCCCAACTTCTTTGAGGGGTATCACCTTAGCCTATTTGGAAAAGAAGTCGGTAGCAGTAAGGATGTACTTGAACTGCCTAGCTATGGATGGGGAATATGGCCCCATGAAATCTATCCCCCAAATGACAAATGAACATGAATTTCTAGCTGTGTGTAGAAATTTTGGAGGTTGGTGGATGAAGTTTGCATGGATTTTTCATGCATGACATTTTTTAGTGAATTCCACACAGTCATGTGTCATGGTTTTCCAGTAATATCCTAACCTAATGATCTGGTGGGAGAGCCCAGTCCTAGATTTATGGGAACCACAAGATCTCACATGGACTTCTTACATGATGGAAGAAACATATCCTTGTACTATTAATCTAAGGAGTATCTCATCAAATCCATTCTTATAGAGGGTTTTCTTCTCATTTAGGCCATCCTGTAGGGTAAAGTTTGTTGCACGGTGTCAAATCATCTCCCTTTCAGCTATGTCCATTAGGAGAGTCCCATTTTTCATATATCCAATTATGATCTCCATCCATACAAGGGTGATTATTGGTACATAAATCTCTGGGGTGATGTTGACCTAATTGATCTCTTTCATGTCACAAGTGATAATTTCCAAGACCATTCTCTGATGTGTGATGTCGAATATTGTTTCTTCCTGATCAGGATCGGCCAAGATGGTGGATGCATTTTCCAATGTGTCAGTGTGATCATTTTATGATTGGAGAATATGATGCAACATAGTCATCATCTGAACCCTTTTCCATGTTTTTACATTTTGTATTGTGAACCCAGTGGGGTCTAATTTTCTTCATCATACATTCCTCCCATTTTGGTCTATGAATAGTGACTCCGAGGGAGTTTTCGGTCGTGATTACCAAATGGGCCCCAACCAATAGAGTTTTGTCTTACGGTGGGAGGATATGGTGGGATGCTAACCATTGATTTATTCATCCCATCCTGGAGAAGACTGATTCCCTGGATGGTAGTAAAAATGGGGAATATTCCCCTGGCCCTATGGGGTGGGGGTCATTTGGGGCCGCAATTGGCATGGATTAGTCTTGTTTTTGACGATCCAATGACTCTAGTTGGGGACTTGATGATTCCTAGGATGGATATGAAGATATAAATTCCCCCAGCTCAGTGGGTTTGGGGTGATCTGGAATCATTACTGATGTATCTAGGGTCCTCTAAGGGGAAAATGAACCTAGAGATGGTGATTGAGATATTAATTCCCCCAGCCCAGTGGGCTAGGGTTATCCTATGGCTGTTGAGGTTATGTCCTAAATCCTATTAGTAATTGAAAATCTAAGGGGTGGAGGCAGTGGTAGATATTCTCCTAGCCCAAGGGGGTGACTCTTCTCCTAGACGGCTACTGTGTTAGCTACTACTATGGTCTATGGGATTTGGTACAGCTATGCTTGTGTGGGAGTCGGGTGTGATGGTAGCCCATGGTGAGATCCATTATTTACGAGAAGTTGTTTGGGTGATCGTATCTTCATTATTCACATTTGGAATTCCCTCCTATTGTCTTGAGGGGCCCAGTTTGAAATAATTTTAGCTATCCTCTCTCCCCATCTATGGTGAATTGGTGGTGTTGAAGTGGGGGAATTCTGTTGTAGTGACCAACTTTCCTAAGCGTTACCTAGTCCCATGATTTCTCCAGAGTCTATAACATTGTAGGATGTCATATCTAATGGTTTTCTACTATTATAAGAGAGAATAATGGTGTAACACTCCATATTTCCCCCATACTTGAATACGGATGCATAATGTGGCTTCATAGATTAGTTTTCAGAGAGTTTTGATGTAATAGTGGAAAGCATGTTGCATATTCATGCTATGATTTTCCATTTTTAGATCCCAGGCCATGGAGATAGCAGCCAGGTCTAGCTGGAAACATAGTATATTTATTTTTTGAAGTTGAAACTCGTATCCTAGATAAGGTAGATGTCGATCCTTTAGTCTTTGATTATTATCCAACATATTCTTGTGTAGATCAGGAATGCGCTTCTTTTCTAACTCATCTAGGATCTCATATTTAGTAGTAGCAAGGGTCCATAACTTGATGGGGAGGTCATTTCTGACTAAATCTCTCCATATGTAATTGTTGGCCTCCTCGACATCAGACTTACATGACTTTATCTAGTTAGACCATAGAATATGGATCTGATGGTCACCTGCTGATAGGAGTGGGGTGCTGTTGGAAGTTGATGGAGAACCATATACAGTTGACCCTAATGATTTGAGCAACTATCTATATGAAGGTGTTGGAGTTTATTTCACCTATCTATACAGAGATGTCTGTAAAAAGGGAGTATTTCCTTTTCCATGGGAGATGTCTCTATGGGGAGGTTGACCATGGTGGATGTTATTAGTAAAGTCCTTGTGATCTATCTCCACACTACCATGAGGAGGACTATCATGGTAGTGATCATATTTTGTTTTTACTTCGATAGAAGAGTCAACAGACCCTTGTGAAATTGATAATGTGTCTCAAATGACCTAAAGTACATTGGAATTGATCATATTATAAATATGGGTCATGTTATGCATCGTGGTTGGAATATGTCGACCTACCTTTAATAATTTTGCAGGGATATGATCCCATTGTGTAACTGTTGTCAGAACTTGTATATAACTATCTCATGTTGTAGGAGTATGAGCCTGCTACTGAGAAGCTTCCAGAATATGTTGATGATCTATCTCGCTATTTATAGGAATGTGATCCTATACTGAAGCATGTTCCATTCTCACCTGGTAAGCCTCGGTCAGGATGGGAATAGGAGCCCGATCCTAAGCCTTCAAAATATATTGTTGGTCTTTCTTGGAAATAATGTGTGCCTTCCCCAAGGCATGTGCCGATATCACTTGGTGGGCCTCTATTGGATCAAGAATATGGGCTTGGTCTGAATATGTATTCCCTGTCAGAGTATGTCAATGGACCTCCGAATTGGGATAAGGAGTACGAGTCTCCCCCTATGTTGCCTTAGAATGATGCTAGTGCAATCGTTCATCGACAAAAGTAGGAATATGTGCTTGGCTTCCGTGATCTACTGGAATATATTAGGTGGATTCACTCACAGAAATGTGGGATTATCCCAAGGCTTGTTTCATTCTCACTTGGTTATCTCTAACCAGAATAGGGATATGGGCCCGATCCTGGGCCTTTGGAGTATGTCACTGGACTTCTTTGACATGAATATGAGCCTATCCTAAGGAATGTGTCCCTCTCATGTGGTGATCCCCGGCCAAAACAGATATATGTGCCCGATCCTGGGCCATTGGAATATGTCATCATACCTCTTTGACAATCATGTGCCCCTATCCCGAGGCACGTTATTCTCTCACCTGGTCAACCACAATTGGAACGGGGATATGATCCTAGTCTAATGTCTCTCCCTTAATCAGATATGTCAATAATCCTCCTGGGAAGGAGCAATAATGTGCGCTTACTCTGGTATAACCACTTGTTCATGAGGATCAAATTGTTGAGTTGTCCTGAACGTAGGGATAAGAGTATGCATTTGTCCCTTCATCTGAAACAGTGTCAGAATATACAGGAGGAGTTCATCAATATTTGCTCAAATATATTGTCATTTTAGTAGAGTGTTTATAGGGATATGAGCCTGCATATTTTTCATCCCCATGATAAACTGGTAGACTTCTTCAATTTAAGTGGGTATATGTGCTCAATTCTATCCTCCTTGAGCCACCAGAATATGATGATGGGATTTGTGTGTGGGGGTGGGATTATGAGCCTCCCCAATTCCTATTGTGGGGATATGACTATAGACTTGTTCCGAACGAGCAAGTATATGAGCCTTCTTCCTAGTTTCTACTTGAATATACTGGAATTCATTATCGGTAGGATTGTGGATATGATCCCTCTCCTAGATATCCAACACCTTCCTCATCTTATGAGTCTTACTTGTATCTCATGCATGTGCATCATTGGTGGTTTCATGTCAAATGGTACCCTCAACAATTGAATGATGGGTACCAGAAGGAAGTTTTTGGTGATGGCGGTTGATAGGTGCCCTCCTTGGTGGCACCTAAACTGAAAGGGATCCATATTTTTTCTCCTGTTCCACCATCATTAGATATGGAATATGTAAGTTTTCTCTTTGGGGATAATCTCCTAAAGTTGTTGTTCGTGGTGAAAAGATCCACTAGCTTAGCAAAATCCTTCCCTGAGCGATGCAGGCTCATCAGTCATCATGATTGGAGAACTTCATGAGCAGCTTCTATGTTCGGGATTGTACCATGTTAGCGGTACTACCAGACCATCATATTCTCCATATATCATTTGAGTTTCTGAGTAGGTGAAATTGTTTTGTGACATGAAAAGGTTGCAATCCTAGATTATTTTTCATAGCGAATGCTGGATGATGAAGTCATTGTCTTGAATCGGGATGTTGTCAATATCTGCAGTCATGCAGACAACAAGGAACAAATCCGAATAGCCCGAAGGCCTTCATTTTTATTGATTTTTTATAACCTTCATTTCAAGGGATGAGGGGGAACCCTTACAAGGCATGTAGGCTCAGGGATTACATGGCATGTAGGCTTAGGAGATTACATGACTTGAAGGTCTTAGGGAATTCAACCAGACTATCTACAAGGAACTGCCCCTCCCCAGCATCTGCATCGTGATATTAGCTCTCCACCTTCACATGGCCATCTGGCTAGGATTACCATGCAATCACAGGTTGGTCCTGATGGCATAGTCATACCCTCTCATTCTGAAAAATCCATTTGGCTCTACTCTGGTGAGTGCACCTGCTCTGAATCCTCTCCTAGGGCTGCTCCGTTTTTGTAGAGTATGTCCGGGGCAATTGCATGTGGCCTAAAGGCCTTGATGTGGCCCGAAGGCCTTAAAGGTGGCACAAAATCCCTACTGACCTGAATTACTTGGTGGACTAAAAGCCTTAAGGACTACGAGCTCAAACCTGTGGCCCAAGGTGAATAGTTCCAACTGCTACAGTACCGAACAGTAACTGCTACTGTGCCTGCAACAGTACATGCACAGTGTACAGATCTGCTACAATACTTGTACAATGTATAGTTCTACTACAGTACCCGCACAGTGTACAGTTCTGCTACAGTACCTACTATAGTACTACTACAGTAACCCGGAAATATGCCTCTACTAGGTTTTGAACCTGGGTCTTGTGGATGCACTTAAGGATACCTCACCAACTGGGCTGAGGTTCATGTTCCAGACAATAAGGAACAAGGTTACCAATTAGTTCAATATCATAGGCATAATTTTATCGATCATATATGTATGATTAACACAATTTTCCTAACATTCACTCATTCAGCCATTTTTCTTTTTTAGACTTGTCAAAACAAGGATGGACTTATTCCATAAGAACCCTGGTTATAGGGGACAATTTATAACATCATGCCAGTCTTACTAATTTTTTTGTATATGGTTTTCAAAACAAAGTTTCATGTCACATTATAACCCAATAATTCTATTATTACAGATATTCCCATCAGTTTTATCATTTTGTTTGCATATAGGGCAAAATGAAATGGTCCGGCGGACAATAACTAATCATTTTTTTCATTGAATAGATTCATGTAGGGTTCACCATTTTTGTTTTGTTGGGTTTTTGAGGCATGAAATGGGTTTCACTCATTGGGATACCATTTTCACTTTTCCCAGAAGCTCTTAATGGTTACCCCATTTGTAGCTGGGTACAAACCTGATTTCTAAAGGTTGGTGGTCATCTGGGTTTATAGGCCTAGCGAATCTTAGGGAATCACATTGGTCGAGAGGTTGGAAGTGTGGGATCATCGCACCCTTTTGGGGGAACTATTGCATACTATGATACTCTATTATAGATTTAAGATATGTTTGTGTATCTCTTCTTAATCCTGATATGGTACAATCATACTAGGAGTAGTTCAAACATGCTGAGGTGTTAGGTTCTATCGCAACAATGTTAGGGCTCATGGGGATTGGAATTTCCTTTTTCATAGTGATGCATTTGGTTCATGGCTATAGGCGCATATTCAATATCCATTGAAATGTATTTATAGTCAAACAAAGGGTCCTTGAAGCCGGATATCCTTTCCAAGGTCTATGGAAGACTACGGTGATTCAAGAAACCCAAGGCCTGAAGTGTGGCTTATGGATTGAGGTGTTTTAAAATATGGTGGAAGCTCCCCATACTCTGGTTGAATGAGGTAAGTCTCTTGTGCTCCTTTGTTAAGGAATGAAAAATGGGTGATGTTTTTCTCAGTTTAGCATCATGTAGTAAGGATGTACTTGCCTTCATGAAAATTCAATGTCATATGGTAAGGACGTTATTCCATGCAGTTTAACATCATGTGGTAAGGATGTACTTCCATGAAATTTAACATCATGTGGTAAGGACGTACTTCCATGAAGATTAACATCATGTGGTAAGTACGTAATTCCATGTAGTTTAACATCATGTGTTAAGGACTTACTTCCATGCAGTTTAACATAATGTGGTAAGGATGTACTTCCATGAAATTTAACGCTTTTTAGTAAGGATGTACTTCCATGTAATTTAACATCATGTGGTAAGTATGTACTTCCATGTAGTTTAATGTAATGCGGTAAGGATGTACTTACCTAATGTTTAATTTCATGCGGTAAGTATGTGGGAACCATTAGAAAAGTGTGGAAATGTTGTTGCTAGGACCAAAGATAGAGATTTGGGAATCCCTACAAATCTTGTTTCAACAAGGAACAATCCATATGTAGCTCTTGAAATACCATGCAGTTTAGCGTCATGCGGTAAGGATGTAGGTGAACCGACGTGGAAAGGGGGATGTTGCAGTTAGGGATAAAGATGGATACTTAGGCATCACTATATATCTCATGAGGACAAGAATCAAGACACTCGTAGTTCTAAATGAATTCTCCTATGTAGGTTTGTTCCATATGCAAGGTAGGGGAATTTTTATATTCTTTTGTTGTGACTTGGCTCAGAGTTGGAAATTTGTGTGTCACTACGTATCCCGTGAGGGTAGGAATCAAGTCACATGTAGTTATTGAATAGGAAATACTCTATGAATTTCTGACCCATATGTAGAGGTGGGCATTATTTTCATTCACCATTATAGGTAGGCCAAGGATTGGATATTCAAGCATCACTATGTATCCTGGGATGACAGGAATCATGATACACATAGTTCTTGGGGATCTATGTAGTTTAACTTCATGTGGTGAGGAAAAGTGTGAAATAATGTGAATTGATGGGAATATTGTAGTTGGGATCAAGGGAAAAAGTCTAGGAATCACTACATATCTCATGATAATGAGAATCAAATCACACATATTTTTGAAGAACCATGTAGTTTAAAGTCATATGGTAATGACATTAATCGTACAGTTTAACATCATGTAGTGAGGAATCATGGTAAGAATTTTATAGTCTTTCATTCAAGAGCGCAATGAACTTGTTGTGTGATTTGATGCCATTATTGTGAGGGTAATTCCCTGCCACAATTCTTATGCTCATCTGAGCTATGCTCAGTGTGAGAAACAATGGATGGAAAGGGCTTCCTAACAATGTAGAGATAGTTTAGGGTACAATGAGGGAATTTTGTATCATGTAGTGGCTGGAACAAGATATAGGATCGAGGTGTCCCTGTATATCTCATTATAAATGAGAATAAATCCATATATAGTTCTAGAATAACTGTGCAGTTTAACATCATGCAGCAAAGACATAGGTGACTCGACATTAATAGATTTGGATATCACATTTCTGTGCAGTTTTATGTCATGTGGTAAGGACATTGGTCCTGTATTTAAATGTCTTTAGGTAAGGATGGAAAGTGTTATGCAATTTAATGTCTTGGTGCTAGGATGAAATTTTACAGTTTAACATCATGTAAATAGGACAAGCGATGGGACTTACACCGATTTGGACACCCTTGTGCTGATAGCTATTCAAATTACTTCTTGAGAAATTGAAATCACGGTCGATTGTCTCATATCGACCGTTCAAGGTTCTGGTGCTCTGTTAATGTGTATAGCAGCACTTGGGTTGAATCCTCAGTGATGATACTTTTTAATAATGTTTTTAGTTGATTGTATTTTGATTAGGGAGTTTGTTTGTAGATATTAAATGAATTGAATAATGGTGGGTGTTTGATTTAATAATTTGATAAATATTTTGGTGAGTTCATAATTAGGTAGTTAAGCTCGTGATATCCTTGAGTCTTTCTTTATATTGCATTAAATTAACACCCATGTCACAAGTTGACGTTGATTGGAATTACCAGGTTTTAAGCCTTTAATCTAAGCCTTAACTTAACTTAGGGTTCTAATATTAATCATATCATGTTTATAATAGTGTATTTATGGTTCCAATAATCCATGTAAACCAATCGTTAAATAAAACAAGTCATTAATTCATGACATGTGAAGTCCAACATACACAATATTAATTCAAAGAATATTTATCGAGAAAAAGTTCTCAATAACTTAACATAACTAAATTATAACTCACCCCAATGAGATATTTACTCATCCATTAAGATGATTAGTAATATGGTTTATTATATTTATGATTACAAATTATAAAAATAAGGAAAATAAAGGGATAATAAAAGATTTGTGCGTTGAACACACACACACGCGAACGGTGATGAGAATTAAAAATAGACTTTAGATTAAATGAGAAAGGAAAATAAGGGATAGTGATTAAACATAATTTAAACTATTTTAAGAGTATTAATATTTAAGAACAGATAGTGGATGATTAAAATAGAATATGAATAAGAAACTTTCATTAAAATTCAAATGGAATTGAAAACAGATTACACAAATACAATTGAAAATAAACAAAAAGGAGAATGAAAATAAAAGTGGAGGAGAGGTATCTCTTGTTGAAACAAGATCAAGGAAAGTCCTCCCAAGACCTTTTAAAGTCTCTAGTAATTCCAAACCTCCTCCTTAAGTTCTAAAATTCAAATCTTGCAAGGTGAGGAGAGGGATGTATTTATAGCCCAATGTTGTGGGCTGTTTTCACTCCAAAACTACCCCTCCACTTGATTATCCAATTTTATAAATTATAAAGATTAATCTCGAGATATTATCTTCTGAAAATTTGTATATATTTACCTCCTCTGTCTACTCTGAAAATTTTGTGGAAATTGGACTTAAGGAGCAGAAGTTATGGCTGTTTGATTAGACAATTTTAATCTGTCCATTTCAATCCAAACTTTTTAAAGGCCAAAATGTGAATAGGTTTTTGAATTATAAGATTCCCTCAAATCTGAACACCTTCTTCAACAAAGACGTCCGACTATATCTCCTATTTCACACTAAAAATTCTCATCTATAATAGATATTTATATCAGGAGAAATATTAATAATGGTGTGATAATTTAATTTCCCAGACAGAATGGGGGGCTGGGATTAAATTCATCAATTGGGCCCTTTTTCTTTGGATTTGGGCCTTTAAATTTTTATCCAATATGAATTGAATTTTCCCCCGATCTTTGGAGTAGAATTAAAGGATTTGTACTTCTGTAATGAGCCTAGTAATTCTATCTTCATGGATGGTCCAGTTTCTTAACAGATACTTTGGGCCTTCTTGTAAGGACCATATTACCCTTAAAATGAAAGAATTGACCACTGATTCCTTCTAATTAAATGTTGTAATTTTATTAAGGAAACCTAAAAAACATGAATTAGGAAATTTGGATAAGTATCATGAGTGTTATTATGAAAACATTAAACAAACTTGAATCTGGATGAATTCAAATAGTGCTCTAAAATTATATTTAATATTTAAACATTAATATTTCACAAAGATTATGCACATTTCATTTAAAATCAGTAAAGGGGGTATATAAAAAGTTATGAAAATATTAATAACATAAAATCCCCAAACTTAGTCTTGTGCATATCCTCATGTGCAACAAATATAAAAACATGACAAAATCCTTTTCACTCACTAACAAATATTACAATTTTGTTTTCCCCAATCAGGGGAGGTTCTCATCCATATTGAATTCCACCACAATTTGTTATAGAAACAATGTTCCAAAAACAATTCTTTTTTTATTCTCAAATTTAGAAATGGAAAATGTGGACACTCAAAACTCACACCTCTCAAGATGATAAAATTCATTTATGGAGATTCACTCTTTCACCAACCAAAAGTGAAAATATTAGAGTTTGAAAGAGCTCTCAGCTTCCATTACCTATCCTAAAGTGATCAAAAATCAAGAGTTATTTTTAGGGGTTTTCTGTGGCTATGGGACGGTAGGAAGATGATATCTAAATGATAGGAAAACGGGGGTAAAACACCAATATGGAAAAAGAAATGCACAATATTTTTGAAATAAAACATGGAAAGAAATGGAAACACATATTTACAAGGGAATGATTGTGTAAAGCAAGACACAAAAGATTAAGAAAATTTGAATTGGATGAGAAGATAAAATATTTACAAAACACCAAACTTCTCCCAATGACATAATTGTTCTTTTTTCTCTTTGTATTTATTTTTTTTTTCAAAAGTTGAACTTGAAACAGATCTCACACTCATCTCCCAACCTATTTTTGATCTCCTCATGATACTAATTGTAATAGTTATAAAAAGATCAAAGGTTGAGCAAGAGTAATTTTTGACCCAACCAAGACACAACCCATTCTTATTTTCATTTTTTTTTATTTTTTTAACACTTTTCAATATCATTTGCAAAAGATAAACATATATACATTCCCAAACCCCACTGAAGTACAACCTCTCCCCCACACTTAAATTGATGCTTTCCGTCAAGCGTATGATAACATGGTGAAAATCAACAAAAGGGTACCTAAAATAAAATCCATTCCCCCCACACTTAAATTTCAAAAATTTATGTAATGAAACTCTATGTTTATATTGGGTGGGATAAGGTATTGGGCTTGTAATGTGGCTAACAAAGAAAAGGTTTTCATAGTCTTGAAGGGGCTTTCAAAATGAGGATTAATTTATGGTTAATGGGAGTCTATTTGGCTATTATAATTCTCATGGGGTTTAGAAAATTCCTCTATCATATTAATTCACACTAAAGTAAAAAAATTAATCTCGAAGGTCCACAAACTCAAGACTCACAAATGGGGGTGAAAAACACACATTTTGAAAATATTTCCATATGTGGACTTAGCATGAAAGAAAATGTTGTTCCTCGTGGGTGGGGAAAATCATTTTCCAAATCAAAAATTGAGCATTCAAAAGTTTTTGGTTTTGACACAATATTCTTTATCCAAATTTATAAAGAAATCACAAATTTTTTTAGATAAAACTATGTCTTTTTACTCCACAAAATGGTTAGAAAAAATTTCAAAACTAGATGGAGAGTAAGTGTGAATCTTGGTTTTTATTTTTTGCATTTTTTTTATTTTTTTAGTTTTTTTTAGTGTTTTTAAAATACACACCCACACAAAATAGAAAGATAAAAATGAAGGGTTTTATGAATAAAGTGGTAAAAAAATAGTAAGAAAAAGAAAGAGGTAGAGAGAGGAAGAGATAGAGAGTTAAAGGGAAAGAGTTTCCCCCTGGCTTAGATTTGGTGGGTTACCATCTCCATCCAGTGGTGGGTCAACTGCAGAAGTTGGGGATCTGATGGAAGTTTATGTGGTTCCCGAGATGTGTGTCCTCTCATGGATATGCTTTAGAGAATAACCATTACCTACAAAAGAAACAAAAACAAAAATCATTATTTATTTAATGAAAAAGAAATTAAAATTTCATAAAATTAAAAGAAAACATGGGTTGCCTCTGAAGAAGCATTGGACTTATTTTGTCTACAGCTAGACAATTGTAGTGGACTACCCATAGTCCGATGGTAGCAACTGTATTTTCTCAACTTCAGTGTGCTTCCAGAAAAACTTCCCCTTTGGGAGGCCTCATGATTCATTGGATAATTTCATCCCTTTCTTGTTGTTTCCCTTGTAATTAAATGGGGGTGGAAATAGAATATGACTATCCTTCTTTTGGTCTTCAACATTAGGAATGGTTTTATCCAAAAATTGATGGTTTTATATGCTTGTAAATTCAAGAAGATGTCTCAATTCTAATGGTTCATTTATGTAAGTTTCAGATAACATAAAACCAGAGTATGAGATCCCAATTGTTTTTGACTCATTTATTTCATCACTTACCGATGTAGCGTAATGAGGATTAGTGGAGTTGTAAGATTGAATAAATTTTTCAATATCCATTATATCAAAAAAATTCAAATAATGGTCAATTTCAACATCACCAATGATCACTTTATTAATTAGGAAACAAATATCACAAACATCACTACCATCGGGACAATATAAAACATTGGTTCAGGGTTCACCTCACATATAATAGAATTTTCAGAATCATGGATAGTAAATTATGAATGCTGTATAATCATATTTGAATCAAAAAATGATCATGCTTGTTCATTTTCCCCATTATTGTCCAAGTTGGAGTAGTGGAGGCGAGAGGTGAGTTGAGATTCCAAAGAGTTTTCTAGATCCTTTAGATCAATGGAGTTTTCATTTGTGATGTCAACATAAACTTCTCCATTTATGACTTGGTTAATGAGGATGAAATATCCACAAACTTCTCTATTAGTAGAACAGGAAGAACATGATGGATTGGGATTAAACAAACTCTCAGAGAGAGTTTCAGAAGAATGAATAGAGAATGCAGATTCATTCTCTGATGGGTATCGCATGGATTGAAAAATATTGAACTTGACCAGTTGGTCACAAAATTCCATGGATAAGATGCCATCATGGACATCAATTTTGGTTTTAGATGTCATGAGTAATGGTATTCCTAGAATTAAGAGGGATCGAGAAGAGTTCGTCTCACCTTCCATTTCAAGGACATAGAAATCAGTAGGGAAGATAAGATAATTCACACAGACAAGGACATCCTCGATTATACCCTTAGGACTAGCAGTGGTTCGGTTGGACAATTGAATGAAAACACCCATTGAATGTAAGGTACCAAGACCAAGTTTGGATAATATGGATTTAGGCATGACATTAATTGAGGCTCCTAGGTCTATGAGTGTATCATCGAATTTGGAACTTCCAATTTGGCATGGAACCATAAAGGTCCCTGAATCTCTTGCACTTTATGGGAATAGACTGTTGGGTGGAAACATTTTTGAAGGTCCTAAGTTTCCACTTGTGGGTGCACAATTCCTTAAGAAAATTGGCATACTTAGGTATTTGTTTTATGGAATATAAGAGGAGAATATAGACCTCAACATGTCTAAACATGTTGAGTATTTCAGGATCGGGATCAAAGGAATTATTTGGTATAGAAATGGCTTAAAGAAAAGGAATTGGGATCCTAAGTGTAATGGAAGGAGGCGAGGTAATATATTTATATTCCTTTTCATGTTTCTTTTTCTTTTCAATTTCTAGGTCAACATTCAAAGGGGGTTGGACGACTTATCATGAGGCATAGCAATTTGCTTTCCCGATCTAAGTGAAATTTCACTTACATTACCCTTAGGGTTGGGTAATGGTTGAGTTGGGAGTTGGGAAGAATTTTATTTTTGTTTCTAGCTTAGTTGGGATTCAAGTTGAACAATTTGGGTTTTAATGTTTTTTAGGTTGGAATGGGTGAAAGAGGCAATATTTTCCACTGCACTTTCCCATGGTTTCTTGGAAGTAGAGGCTTGTCCCTGATTGGGATTGCCTTGATTTTGGTTCTTGGGAAAGCAGTTATATGGGTTTGGGAATTGAGAAGGCTCACTCGGATAGTGGAATCCAGTAGGAGGAAGGTGAGGATTGATCCTTTGAGGTTGAGGAACAAAAGGGTAAGGTTGTTGGAATTTACTAACACTTTGACCATATTGGAATTGGTTTGGGTTTTGAGGAGGGAATTGATGGTATGAGAAATGGGATTACCATACCTAAATTTAGGGTTATATGTAGAAGATAAGGGCTCAAAATGGGGTTGGTTGAAGTTTCTAACAAATTGACCTGATTGTTGAAGGTTGGGGTTCCTCTGAGCATATGCTGCATTGAGCTCCATTGGTCTGGATGAATCAGATAGATCCTCTCGAAGTTGTGTACATGTGTCAATTGGATGAGATGGGGAGCTACAGATTCCATAGTTCTTGATAGGTCTAGGGAATACATATTGTGGAGAAGATGAAGTTGGGGCTTTGGACGCCACAACTAGTTGTCACACAATACCTGTAAGTTCACTCATCCACTCTGTCATCTTGTTCGGCTCTATATATTAATTATCTTGAGATTTTTTGACTTGATCATATGCTCAAGTATGGAATTGTTGTGTGTTTTCATCCATGTTACTTATGATATCTCTTGCAACTATAGGAGTTTTATCAATAAGAGCACCGCCACTTGCGGCATCAATGAGAGTTCTCTCCATAGCCAATAACCCCTCATAGAAGTATTGGATCAAGAGTTGTTCAGGGATTTGGTGGTGTGGGTAGGTTTCAACAATCTTTTTGAACCTCTCCCAATACTCAGGGAGTGATTCATTTGGGAATTTATGAATACCACTTATTTCCTTTCGGATATAAGTAGTACAAGAAGCTGGAAAGAATTTCTCTAAAAAGAGTCACTTCATGTCATTCCATGTGGTTATGGAACCCAGAGGAAGGTTGTAAAGTCATGACTTGGAAGATTTAGATAAGGAAAAATGGAATGCTTAATGTTTGATTTGTTCCTTAGAAACCCCTTAAGGCTTCATGGTAGATCACACCACTTGGAACTCTTTAAGGTGAAGATATGGATCCTCACCGGCTAGCCCGTGGAAATGAGGGAGAAGATGAATCAAACCCGATTTGATTTCAAAGTCAGCCTCTATGTTTTGATATTGAATACCAATGGGTTGGTAATTCATATAAGGAGTAGTGAGTTCTTTAAGTGTTTGTTACCTAGGATTGACCATTTCTAATTTAACTAGTTGGACAAGGACAGATTCTTGAATGAGTTGATTGTATCTTATGTTCCTCCTAAGTAGGAAAAGTGTTCACTCAATTTCAGGGTCAATCAAATGTGAGAGATTGTTTGGGAGGCTACAGGGTATTCAGAGAGATTTTAGAAGAAAGATTAAGATATTTTTTTCTTTGTGTTTTATTTCTATTTATGATTTTTATGAGAAGGCTGGTTTTTTTTTGTGTTTTTTTTTTAATTTTGTGTGTGTGTGTTTTTTTTTTGGTTTTTTTACAATAACCAAAAAATAACAACTAAATAATTGTACCATCCCCAGAAACGGTTCCATTTTAAAGTGCAGCTGATTGTCACCCATCGACCGTTCAAGGTTTCAGTGCTCTGCTAATGTGTATAGCAGCACTCGGGTCGAGTCCTCAGCAATGATACTTTTTAATAGTCAATTGTTTTTAGTTTATTGTATTTTGATTGAAGGATTTTTTTTTAGAAATTAAATGAAGTGAATAATTTTTTGTTTTTGATTTAAAATTTTGATAAAGATTGGGGTGAGTTCATCATTAGGTAGTTAAGCTTGTGATATCCTTGTGCCTTGCTTTATATTTCATTAAATTAACACTCATGTCACAATTTGACATTGATTGGAATTCCCAAGTTTTAAGGCTTTAATACAAGTCTCAAATTAACTTTGGGTTCTAATATTAATCATTCTTGTTTATGGTAGTGTATTTATCGGTCCAATAATCCATGGAAACTACTCGCTAAACAAAACAAGTCATTAATCCATGACATGTTAAGTCCAACATACACAATGTTAATTCAAAGAATATTCATCGAGAAAAAGTTCTCAATCACTTAACATACCTAAATTATAACTCACCCCAATGAGATATTTACTCATCCATTAATATTATTAGTAATCTGGTTTATTATATTTATTATTATAAATTAAAAAATAAGGGAAAAGGGATAAGAAAAGAGTTGTACATTGAACACACACACACGAATGGTGATGAGAATTAAAACAGAAAATAATTTAAATTGAATGAGAAAGCGAAAGAAGGTAAGGGGATTGAAAATAATTTAAACTACTTTAAGAGTATTAATATTTAATAACAGAGAGTGGATGATTAAAATAGAATATGAAGAAGAAACTTGCATTAAAATTAAAATGAAATTGAAAACAAATGAAAAAGGAGAATGAAAATAAAAGTGGAGGATAGGTATCTTTTTTTAAAACAAGATCAAGAAAATTCCTCCTAGGCCCTTTTAAAGGCTCCAGTCATGCCAAACCTCCTTCTTAAGTGTTTAAATGCCAAATCTTTTATAGTCCAATTTGTGGGTTGTTTGCATTCCAAAACTTCCCCTCCACTTTAATTGCCAATTTGATAAATTATAAAGCTTAATCTCAGGATATTATATTATTAAAATTTGTCGATATTTACCTCTTCTATCTACTCTGAAAATTTGGCAGTAATTGGACTTAAGGAACCAAGGTTATGGTAGTTTGATTAAACAATTTTAATCTACCCATTTCAATCAAAACTTTTTAAAATTCAAAATGTGAATGGGTTTTTTAATAGGAATATTCCCTCAAATCTGAACACCTTCTTCAAAAAAGTAGGCCGCCTATATTTCCTCTTTCACACTAAAAAGTCTCAGCTCGAATGGATGTCTCTATCAATAGATAAATCAATAATGGTGTGCTAATTTAATATCCCGGACAGAATGGTGGGTTGGGATTAAATTCATAAGTTGGGCCCCTTGTCTTTGGATTTGGGCCTTGAAATTTTTATCCAAGATGAATTGAATTTTCCCCCAACATTTGGAGGATAAATAAAGGATTTGTACTTCTGGAATGAACCCATTAATTCTATCTTCATGGATGGTCCAGTTTCTTCACAAATACATTGGGCCTTCTTGTAAGGACCATATGACCCTTCAAATGAAATAATTGGACACTAATTACTTCTAATTAAATGTTGGAATTTGATTAAAGAAACCTAAAAAACAAGAATAATTCAATTTGGATAAGTAGGGTGAGAGTTATTATTAAAAAATTAAACAGACTTGGATCTGGATGAATTCAAATAGTGCTCTAAAATTATATTTAATATTTAAACATTAATATTTCACACAAATTATGAATATTTAATTTAAAATCAGTAAAGGGAGTATATAAAATGTTATGAAAATATTAATAACATCAAAAATCTTGCATTGGTGGAAGGTGTGACATGCTCCCCATCCATTGTGGCCAATGAGTAAGCCCCATTGTGGTAGACCTTAGGTATGACATAAGTTCCCTCCCATTTTGGTTCTAGCTTTGGGGGATTCTTTCCTGGTATCATTGGGATTCTAAGGACCAACATCAGTTCCCCATGGAGAAACGAGTTGAGGAAAACCCTTATATTGAAGGTTTGTGCAATTCTTGTAAACCTTAAGGTTGTGCAGTGTTTGCAACCCGTTCTCATCAAGATGTTCCAATTCATATAGTTAATTTTTCGATTTCTCATCATCTGAGAGTTTCCTGTGGATGGATACTCAAAGTGAGGGAGGATAGACTTCTATGAGTAACACTACCTCGATCTCGTATACCAATGAGTATGGTGTTTATCATATACCGGTATGCATGGTAGTATAGTAGGCCCATAAATCATGGAGTATTTTGTCTTTCCAAGACTTCTTATCCTTGTTCATCGTTTTTTGGAGTATATTCTATAGTCTTATTGATGGCCTCTATTAGTCCATTTGTTTTTTCATGATAGAGAGATGAGTGATTGGACTCGATATTGTACTCTTGGTACTACTTCTTCATCTTCATGGAATAGAAATTGGTTTTATTGTTTGTCAATATTGTGTGAAGAACCCCAAACCTAGTGATAATATGTGACTTTATGAAGTTGATTATGTTCTTCATCCCAAATTACATGGGGGTATCACCATATCCCATTTGGAAAAGAATTCGGTAGTAGTAACAATGTACTTGAACTACTTAGCAATGGTTAGGGGATATGTCCCTATGAAATTCATCCCCTAAATAACAAACGACCATGAATATATAGCTATATATAGAAATTTTGGAGGCTGGTGGATGAAGTTTTCATGGATTTTTCATGAATGGAATTTTTTTTTTGAATTCCATTCAGTCATGTGTCATGGCTTTCCAGTAATATCATAACCTCCTAATCTGGTAGGATAGCCTGGACCTAGATTTATGGGTACCTCAAGAGCCCGCATGGACTTCTTCTATGATGGCAGAAACCTCTCCTTCTTTTATGCATCTAAGGAGGGTCTCATTTAATCCATGCTTATAGAGGGTTTTCTTCTCATTTAGGCCATCCTATAGGGTAAATTTTGATGCATGATACTGTATCTATTCCTTTTCAACTTTTTCCATTAGGATAGTCCCATTTTGCATATATCTAATTATGGGTTCTACCCATCCAGGGGTTATTATTGGTACATCAAGTTCTGGGGTAATGTTGACCTAATTGATCTCTTTTATGTCATAGATGACAATTGTTGAGACCATTTTCTGATGTGTGATGTCGAAGATTTTTTCTTCCTAATCAAGATCGTCCAAGATGGTGGATGCATTTTCCAATGCATCAGTGCGGGCATGTTATGATCAGGGAATATGATGCAACGTGGGTTGAAAATGTTGAAATAGTGGGTTCCCTATACCCAACTATGTAGTACTTTTGATTACCATATAGTGTATACAGTTATCTATACATGATGCCTTCTTACCATTATAGTGTAGACTATTCTACATCCACTACTTAAGGGTAATGTCTATAGATTAATTGTTGTAGAAAAAGGTTATAGCAGATCCCATAATATAATGAGAACCTTGAGATACGATGAATTTAATCTTAAATATGTCCTATGGTCTATTAACATCTTACTGACTGAACACAGTAAGTGTTTGACTATTAGGTGTCGAGGGCTCATAAGCATTGAGACTTCTTCTCATGAAGTTCTCACCTAGTGATCTCTAGTAGTGAGATCATGAGGACAAACCCGCCAATAGAAACAACACATGTTTCGGGTGTCATTGGTTGTTCCTATCTACGAACATATGTAATGGTCTCTTAACTTGAGATCATTACCAATGTATACCATTTTATTGTGTACTTTGATACATGTAAAAAACCATGGTTTTTAAATAGTGGCAAGGTAGCTTGTGTTGGGTGCGTCGTTAGTGGTATGACTTTGGTTGAATAATCAAGAAAGGATTTGTTGCTTCCAAGTTTAGGAAGTTATATATCTTAGGCCTAGTTGATCAGGATGGTGTTACCTTCATAATTATTTAGCCAAAGTAGTAGAAAGGTAAATCAATCTAGATAGATCAACAAATAATAAAGCAAGAAAAGGACGATGAGAAAAGTGTGTGTTCTTCTTTATGAGATATTTAATGACAAAGATATTATAGTACATAGTCAATGTTCGTTAGAAGGTAGGCATACCTATGACTATCCTTATCTCTTTAGGGGCCATGATGGATTGCTAGAATACTCTCTTTCTTTGTAGATTTTATTCACTACTATCGAGATAAGGGCGTAGAGGGTCACACACAATAGCGTATTCAAGAATCCTCTCTATTCATATGAATAGGTATATTGAGAATGGTGGGCTCCACCATAGGGTTCGAATGTTGTTAAATTTATCAATCACCGATAAATAAATAAATTTATTATTATTCACATTATGAGTAATTGGATTGAATTTATTTAAAGTATTTACAAGTTTAGTAAATATGAGATAATATTAATCAAACGAATATTATTTTAATATTCAAGGTTCGTTTAATAATAAGCGGGATAGTGAGTCGAGTTAAATGGCTCAATTTTTATCACATAATATATTTTATATATATTATAGGTATGTGAAAAAATAATAAATAATATTTACGTAGATTAGTTTGTCATTATTATTTATTTAGTGAATTTTGAAATAAACAGGGGTCAGGGAACCCAATAGGGTATTTAGAAACTCCACTATAAATAGAGGGGAGGCTCTCACTCCATGTGACTATTCATTCATTTATGGAATGAAAAACCAGATCCTCTCTCTCCTCCTGCTCTCTTGAGAGAGAAAATCTTGATCTAAGAACTCGAATCAAGATTTCCCTCAAGCATCGAAGGCATCTTGATGCGGTGATCTTCGGGACGTCAAAGGCATCATCAGATCTCCATTCTAGCACCCGGAATTAAATAATCGATGCTCCAATGGGTTTTTGAAGTGCGTGTGGATGATCTAGATGGTTCCTGCTATGAATCCTTCGAGCAATGATCGTCATCGACAAGTTGCAGTCGAGCACAGCTTCAAGTCTGAATACGTAGGATTTCAGTTTTAATTTATGTGCTCTTTATAATTTATGCAAGATCCTCGGATCTTACTGGGGCTCGGATCATCAACATCAATATGTTTTGTCGACCCGTCAATCAAAATATTTTAAAATCCCCGACCCATCGACTTCCGATGCGAGCTCCATAAAATTTTAGTGGTATTAGAGGGAATCGCATTGATTTTCTAGGCTAAAATAAAATTATTTTGCATAAAATTAAGTAGAGGGTTTGAAATCAGACTCAATGGTTCAAACTGCGCGTCGATCCGATCTCGAACGGCCAAGTTATGGTTAATCGAATTTTTAGATAAGGATCAATTTTGCGTTTTGATCTCGGGTTCTAAAATTTTATTTCATCCTGTAGAACTGATCAAGTTTTGATCGGTTTATTAGAGATAATCCAAATTGTGCAAATTATAATTTAATAATTTAATAATTTTCATAATAATTTTATTATTATTATAATATATATTTTATTATTACAATGATATAATAATAATAAATTTTTATTTTATTATAATAATCTTATTATTATTATATTTTAAAGGCTAAGTAGCCTTTGGAAAAAAAATTAATTGAGGGTTTTGGTTTTATGTGTGGAATTTCACACATGAAGAAGAGAAAAAAAGTATGAGTGGGTTTTTTTGAGTGGTGGACAAAAGTCCAAAACAAAAAAATTAAAAAATTAAAAAAAAAAGCAAAAAAAAGGGTCCCCCTGGTCTCTCTCCACACTGCGTGGACCACCCAACTGGCTGATCCCATTCTTCCTCAACATGCCACAGTGGATGGTGTTGCCACCCTACTCCCTATTGGCCAGATCGCAGCCGACCCTCCCGATCGTTGCCCGGCTCCTACTCCAGATTGCGGCCACCCTGGCTGATCGCCACCCTCCTCCCAGCCGCTCTCACAACCGCTACCTTTGGAATCCCTCACAGGTCGCCACACCAGACTCCAACCTCCCCACTGCAGCAGCGGTGCCGACCCCCCTCCCCCTCGTGCATACTCAACTCTAGTCATCCCGAAGCCCACTGGCCTCCTCTATGACTAGCACTGGAGGCATGCCCCTCTCACCAGACCGGGCCACACTTGACAGATCTGGCCGACCATCCTCCTCGCACCATCTTCATGGCCCCCCCTCTAGTCTGCTCCTACCGGTTTCTCCTAGCTGCGGCAAACCACCAGGCCGCACCAGTGCTGGCCTCCGGCCTCCTCCAAGCACACAGTGGGCTGCCATGCTGCTCCACGCTCAAACCACCGCACCAAGTCTGACCACCACATCCAGTAGCTACTGTAATGTCCTGTTAACTGCGGGCCTCACCGCCGTAGGATCTGGACGAAGCAGCTATGCAGATAACCCATCACGGGTTCAGTAGGGTCTGGTTTGCCTCGAAACAGAACCAGGCATATCTTCCCCACCAAGTATAGGTCTAGGCGGACCTTCCTAGCCTAGATAAGCCTAGCACATGATTTCCCTAGCCTATTGCAGGTTTGTGCAGGTTCATCGTGACCCGCAATGGGTCAGAGCATGGATTTGGGACTCGAGTTATAATTAAATTAACATAATTAATTAATTTAATTTATTGAATTAAATTAAATTGATTAATATATTAATTATGTTTGAAAATAATAAGTTTTAATACCCAGGAATATAAATTAATTTAATTTTTCAATTAAATTAAATTAATTAATTGACTTAATTTTGGAATAAGAAATAAATTAATTAAAGTACCGATAAATAATTAAATTATTTGAATTTATTGATTCATTTAATTTAATTAAATAAACCTCATATTTATTTAATGCAATTTAATTTTATTGCGCATTATTTTACTCGCATACTGGTCTTGAGCACCGACCTATGTATGTTTGCATTTATTTAATTAATTATTTAACCACGTGCGATGTCTGTAATTAATTAATTGACGGTCTACGCATCGTCTATTTTTCAGTTAAAATGTATAAGAGCATGCGCGTCCAATTTTACATGATGTACATTTATACCCTTAATCCCCTTCACCTGCACACGAGTATGTTTGTACTTAGGATAAAGATGATGCAAGACATGACATGGACCCCACCAAGATGATGCAGTACTCCAAGATGTGGCGTAGACCCCGACAAGACAAGCCAATACTCTAGAAGAGAAGCAGACATACATAACGGGGGGAAAGGTTCATTATGATTCAAACTATGACTCAGGTATGATGCCCCTATATCGTTTAGATTCTCAAGACCAGTCAGGTAATAGTTTACCTTTATGCATTTATTTATTGTTTTATGCATTTTAGTACAATGGGAAAAATAAATAAAATATGGAATAATCAAATGCATAAAGAAGAAACTTATGTTTTTCTATTAATGTTCAGTTGTAAGTGAGACAACATAGATAAACAAGATTAATAGAAATGAATTACATTTGTTGAGAGAAAAACACATAAAAAATCTCAAAGTAATATTAAATCAATATCTCCTTCCATCATTCATGTTTGACCAAAACCAGGTGTTTGGGGTTCCGGTCATGCCAAAGCTAAGGGTACCTCTTACTACCAGGGAGTTCTTATAATATTGATGGGTTGGTTTAACTAAAATTGCAGCAAAGAAATATCTAAAGTTAGCTTTTTGTAATTTTAGAGGCAAGTGTTGAGTAAATCAAGATTAATATTTTGAATTTGAGACTTCACTCAACAGATCAAGAAACCACGAGTTAATGCAGTTGGCTAGCCAAACGCCTACCTTGAACTCTCTGAGTAGTGGCGTAGGCATAGCTTATAGAATATGAGGGGAGGTTCATAGATCCTTGCCACTAGAATAATCAAACGATAGAGTATTATGATTCTAGTATAGAGGGTTTCTAGAATTCGATAAATTATTGGGAGACATTTAATGATTAAATTAATCAGTAATGTCACATTTGGTAATCAACATAAAATTACTAATCTGCTAAAGATTATTTTTAGAAAAAATTGAAAGTAATACCAATTAAAAACTATGATAAATAATGGATAAAGTTAATGTCCAAACTAGCACGAAATTTCAAGTGTAGTATAGGTGCTTGCACACATTACTACTATATCAGAAATTTAAGGTGCTAGTGTCCCTACCTGTTAAGCCATCTCAGAAAGTGAGGGTGAGAAATTTCATGCATGAGACTCATTAATCGAGCATATGATGGTTCTGTCATAATGTTATCATCAATGTTTGATGTTAGTTGTGGTCATTACATTAGGATATGGATGATAAGAATGTGTAGTCTAATCTCTGAGAAGTTATCGAGGAGTAAGCTAAGAAAGTTTTGAATGTGATGATTACACTGGCTTTGTGTAAACATGAAAGGAAGACTATGATATTTCATTAAATCTCATTCTTACACCAAACTACTCCATTTTTATTTAAGATTAAAAACAAATAGTGTGGAGTAAGCAATTCATTACCTCTTAGTAAGGTTCACCAAGTAATAAGAATATTAAATAAATCACCATCTTTAGTTTCTTATGGTGAATAAATTGGACGACAAAGTGAAAAGGCCAATGGCAAGTGCAATGCCAAAGGCACATTCACAACGTCTTTTAATGATGAGGTTGGTTATTTAATAGAAGGTTATTTTCATTGCATATTTTGAAATAAAAAAATTATGGAAGTTTAAAAATGAAATGAACTGAATTGAATAAGCAAGAACCCGCTTTTCTTCAGTATATATATATTCATCATATTGATGTTTCTAACATACTTCTTGGGTATTAAATACAATATTCCAATAAAATATGTGTATTTAAATACATTAACCAAGTAAGTATAGGAACATTATAAGAAGTAAAGTGTCTTCTCCAAGTAGCTGAGAAAGAGTGATTCTTAAGTCAGCGGTGAGAAACACATAACTTCTAATTGCCAAGTGAATGATTTTAGTTGAAAAAGTTGTTGAGTATACCAAAACATTTATCTCGCATTCCCTTTTGATCATAATGAAACATTATTCCAAGTTCAGTAATGAATGTTATTTGTGTTGTAACATACTCAACAAATAGTAGTTGGGGTTTGGCTTAGTGGTAAGCACCCCATAAATCTACATGAAAAATGGGGGTTCAAAACCCATTGGGCGCAGGGACTGTAGCAGCGGCGGCACTGTAGCAGCGGCGGGCACTGTAGCGGCGGTAGGGCACTGTAGCGGTGGCAGAGTACTGTAACAGCGGCAGGTACTATGCAACACTGTAGCAACGCTGGTACTGTAGCAGTACTATTCACAGAATGGGCTTTGGGCCAAAAAAATGGGCATACGGGCCATGTAATGGGTTAAATGTCCACTGGGACTTCAGGCTATGTAATGGGTCTCCCTCTACCCAGTTAAAAGAGGTCTTTGCTTTTCTTTAATAATAAATGAGGCTTCAGCCCCAACCTTTTAAAAAAAATACTCAACAAATAGTTCATACATGCTTGAATCAAAGGTAATACTTGATGAATATAAAATGTAAGACTTACCCAGTTGTGGAAACATAATTCTTTGTCAAGTAAAAATAAAAGTGGAAGTCAAGAATATAACTAGTATGGTATTTAGGCTTGGCATAGTTAAACACCTCTAGTATTATTGATTTATTTATTTTATACAAAGAAACCTTTAGAAATAAAGGTATTCCATAAATCTTTCTGGGTTAGTTCAACAAGTGAGCGTGAACTATTCCAAAGCAAATCTAGAGGTGAAGATACTTCATAAGATTCCTTTGATTTATTAAGGAATATGGAATTAAATTATAAGCATGGTCACAATATATAAGGTGCTTCGGATCAGGATGCTGAAGAATATCTTGACCAAGTATTCATCAATCATAATAATATAGTGTGGAGAAATTTCTAAATGCACATTACCCTATTTACATCACAACATTGATGTTCATAAGGAGGATCTATGATAAGTCTTACATGTTAACATTGGTCAACAAAATGTAGTGTGGATAAATTTCTAAACGCACATTTTATACATCAAAGTAATGGTGTAGGTAATATCAATGTTACATCTTGCAGAAACTTCCATTATATTTCAAGACGTGCTTTTCCGATTACAACAAAATCCCATAACCAATATGCCAACTAAAAATGATAAATGGATATCGTACAAGTCACAATATGATAAAAATCCATTATTTCATATGACATGTGTTTAGATACAAAGTGTTTGGTAGGATTTAAACAAACATGCATCAAGCTAAACACATGGTGCATATAAATAATTATCCTAACAGTTTCTTAGGATATTACCTAAATCCCTAATATAGACAAATGGTAGCCAAGTGATAGACTAAATTTCTATATAAGGGTGCACATATCTATTAGAGATAGTGGGAGTAAGATTGGCTTGGGTTTATTCAATGCTCAATATGCATAAATAGTTGGCATAGGAACATGTTCCACAAGTGTACGTGGAACAAATTTATTTCAGAGACAAATGCTGCGTAGGAAGGATAAAACCATTGTGATGGTTTTGAGTTCACCATGGCTGATGATACATTATTCATTAAGAATAATAATTACTACAAATAAGCAGTATATGGAAATTATCTAAGATTGACAAGACAAATTAAAATTCAGTAATGGGTTACATGTATCAAATTTCAAAGGGGCTTATAAATTGAATAATGCGGTGGGTATTCATATGAGTTGATATAAGTATGGTACAAGCGTGGTACCAATAAGGCTCAATTGGTTATACCAAGTTGGTATGCCTAAATCCATTATAATTTAACTCATCATAGCTAACTTCTAAATATCATTAAATTGATCATTGGATGTCAAGATCATATTTCCTAGAAGATGTTTGTACAACACAACCAAAAAGTAATGATGACACCATCAAATTACAATGAAGGTTTCAAGTTACTGAAATCTAGTTCATGATTAAAGTAAGCAACAAGATCTTAGAGCATTCATTTCGAATGAATCTTTTCCTTGAGTCTACCAAATGTTAGTAGGAGTGCCAATGTTTTCCAAGAGAAATATGTTTTGCAACATATGGAAAATAGATCTCGGTCTTACAGTTATATAAGACCAAGTTGAAAGTAATTCTCTAATTATTGACTTAAAGTAGCAACCTACATTATAGGGAACTGGATCTATCAAGGTAGATCTAAAAGTTTCTTGGACATAGTCAATCGTATATATTTTTACATTGTATTGAAAAATAAAATTTAGAACAATTCAAGTTAAGAATTTTTGACAATGTCACATGGCATAATCTCTCCAGGTTGACATGTTCAGAACATGAGAAGAGATTAAAGTTGTGAGTTGAGTACCATACGCTTCAAAGATGGATCAATCATGTATTCCATGTTATGTATAATAATTGATATTTCTAGGATATAATTTATAGTAGGCAGATATAAATTATATCTGGGATCATTACAAGTTAAGCAGTCAGAACTATCATCTTGTACTCTAGCAAGTAAAAATGATATGTACCTGATATATAGAGAAGAAGGTATACTATTTATGGTAGGACACAAACTACTAATCCTTATATCAATTTGATCTAGTATCGCAGTTAGGCTAAGGTGATGAGCGAGTCAATCTCATAAAATCCAATGGTATCCATACCTATAAACACTGAGTGTGTTGTAGCTTCTAAGGTAGCTAAGAAGTAGTTATCAATCGCAATTGTTTATTTAAGTTCTTGGAATTTCACCAAGTAAGTAAATTATGATCATAATTTAAATTATGATATTCTTACTAGCCAAGATGTCAAGTTATGACAGTGGAAAAAAAAGGATATACTCAGGGATACCATCTCTTGAGAATTTTTACTCAAGGAGATGAGGTCGCATATAGAAGAATAGCCACACAGCAGAAACATGGAAGACCAAGTATTTAATGTCGTTACTTAGCAGAAACATGATCTTCATCATGTGAGTAGTTAACAAGTATGGTTATCAGGTTAGCTCTAGTGCAATTGGGAGTGTTGATATAGTGGGTGCCCTAGACCCAACTATTTAGTACTTTTGATTACCATATAGTGTATACAATTATCTATACATGATGACTTCTTAGCATTACAGTGTATACTATTCTACATCCACTACTTAATGGTAATGTTTATAGATTAATTATTGTATCAAAAGGTTATAGCAGATCCCAGGCTATAATGAGAACCTTGAGATACAATGACTTTAATCTTAAATATGACTTATAGTCTAGTTACATCTTACTAACTGGACATGGTAAGTGTTTGGATATCAAATGATAGGGGATCATAATAATTGAGACTTCTTCTCATGAAGTTTTCACCTGGTGATCTCTAGTAGTGAGATCATGAGGATTGACCTGCCAATAGGAACATCATATGTTTTGGGTGTCATTGGTTGTTCATATCTATGAACATGTGTATTGGTCTTCTAACATGAGATCATTACCAATGTATAACATTTTATTACGTACTTTTATGCAAGGAAAAAATCATGGTTTGAAATCATGGTGAGGTAGCTTGTGTTGGGTGCATCGTTGGTGGTATGACTTTGGTTGAATGATCAAGAAATGATTTGTCGCTTCCGGGTTTAGGAAGTTGTATATCTTAGGCCTGGTTGATCAGGATGGTTCTACCTTCATAAGTCTTTGGCCAAAGTAGTAGAAAGGTAAATCAATCTGGATAGATCAACAAATAATAATGTAAGAAAAGGATGATGACACAAGTGTGTGTCCTACTTTATGAGATATTTAATGACAAAGAGATTAAAGTACACAGTCAGTGTTCGTAGGATGGTAGTCATTGTTATGACTATCCTTATCTCTTTAGGGGTCATGATGGTTTGCTAGACTCCACTATTGGTTTGTGTATTTTATTCACTACTATCAAGATAAGGTCCTAGAGGGTCACACACAATAGCGTATTCAAGAATCCACTCTATTCAGATGAATAGGTATATTGAGCATGGTGGGCCCCACCACGGGGTTCAAGTGTCGTTCAATTTATCAATAACTGATAAATAAATAAATTAATTATTATTCTTATTATGAGTAATTGTGTTGAATTTATTTAAAGTATTTACAAGTTTATTAAATACGAGATAATATTAATCAAACAAATATTATTTTAATTTTCAAGGTTTGTTTAATAATAAGCAGGTTAGTGAGTCGAGTTAAATGGATCAGTTTTTATCACGTAATATATTTTATATATATTATAGTTATTTGATAAAATAATAAATAATATTGATGTATATTAGTTCATCATTATTATTTATTTAGTGGACGTTTAAATAAACGGGGGCTGGGGAACCCAACCAGGTATTTAGAAACTCCACTATAAATAGAGGGGAGGCTCTCACTCCATATGACCATTCATTCATTTATGGAATGGAAAACTTGAGCCTCTCTCTCCTCTCACTCTCTAGAGAGAGAAACTCTTGATCTAATAACTATGATCAAGATTTCCCTCAAGCATCGAAGGCATCTTGATGCGGTGATCATCGGGACATCGAAGGCGTCATCGGATCTCCATGCTAGCACCCAGAATTTGACGATCAATGCGTCTGTGGGTTTTTGAAGCATGTGTGGATGATCTAGAGGGTTACTACTATAGATCCTTCGAGCAAAGATCTCCATTGAAAAGTTTTAGTCGAGCACATCTTTAAATCTGAATAGGTATTATTTCAGTTTTTGTTGTTGTGCTCTTTATAATTTAAACTAGATCCTCGGACCTTATCGAGGCTCGGATCATCGGTGTCCACATGTTTTGTCAACCCATCAATCAAAATATTTTAAAATCCTCAACCCACCGGCTTCCGCTGTGAGCCCTAAAACCTTCGAAACAAGGGAACTCTGCCATTATTCCCTTAACATAGCCAGCGAGGGGGTCCAGTTCTTCTTTTTTATGGTGTATTCTCCATTGACCTACTTTATCACTAACTATGAATCCCCTTTTATGTTCAGGTAGGATCTTTTTATCTATAGGGATAGTTCCAAGCTATCAATGAGAGATTTGTATGTGGACTCGTTATTTTTACAGCCTTTAGATAGTGAGAAAGAGTAGGGAAAAACTGCTTTGTCAGGAGAGACAAATACAATCCCCAGACCACCCGGTTGAGCTTTGGGTTTTTCATCATTGTTACAATGGGAATTTTTTAGGAACCATCAAAATACATCTCCCATGTCTGAGGAGTTTCATGGTAATAGAATACCACTTCATCTGGAAGCTCAGTGTCTTCTGATATATTCATCGGGGTAGGATGTGCTGTGAGGAAATCAGTCAGGGATTGTCCTTTCACTAAATTTTGTGACAAATACTAGATGTCATATTGTTGAATATTGACCACCCATCGAGCCAAGAACCCAGTAACCATTTTAATACCAAGGATGTACTTGAGCGGATTGATACAAGAGACCAATTGGACTTCATAGTGCTCCAAGTAATGCCTCGGCTTTTGCACTGTGAAGATGAGTGTGAGGAAAATCTTATTGACATCAGAGTATTGGGTCTCAGTACCTAGCATAGTCTGGCTGAGGTAATAGAGACTATTCTCACTCCCCACATCATTATTTTATACAAGGAGGGAACCCAGTGAGCATTCCATGGCAGAAACATATAAGGTGAGTAGACTCCCTTCCACCAGAGGCATTAGGATTAATGGGTAAGGCAGGTTTTGCTTGAGAATTATAAAGAATTTTTAGAAATTATCATCCCACTAGTAATTGGTTCCCTTATTTATTATCCTTCTGAAGGGGAGACCCTTTCCATCTAGGTTAGCAATGAACTGCTGAATGTAAGAGAGGTTCCCATGGATCCCCCTCAATTATTTGAGATTTATGGGGGGTGAAATATCTAAGACAACACTAATCTTCTCTAGGTAGACCTAAATGTCACAATGGCATACCAAAAAACCAAAGAATTTACCTAACTTTACCTCGAAAGTGCATTTCAGCAGATTCATCTTCAGACGGTTATGTCGCAGCTTGTCAAAAATTGCTTGAAGGTCCGTGAAGTGGTCACACCACTGTCAGGATTTAACCACCAGGTCATCGACATAACATTCGGATACCTTTCCCAAAAATGGATTAAATATATGGTGCATGTCATTTTGATATGTGGTGCCAGTATTCTTCAATCCAAATGGAATGAACTGATAGAAAAATATCCCTTGAGGCATCTTGAAGGCAGTGGATTCTTCATCCCCATGGGCCATCTTTATCTGATTGTACCCTGAGTACCCATCCATAAAAGAAAGGGATTGGAATCCATAAGTTTCATAAATCAAGATTTTTGTGATTGTTAATGGGAAATCATCCTTTGAGAAATGTCAATTAAGGTCTCTGAAATCAATGCAGACCCTAATCTTCCCATTCTTCTTCCGGACGGGGATGATGTTGGAAAGCCATCTTGGGTATTTCACTTCTCAATAAAATTTGTATTTGATCAACTTGTAAAATTCCTCCTCTGTATTGGTGGAATGATAGGGGTGTGTCCTCCTGACTACCTACTTAAAGCCTTGATGCTCATTTGGTATCTCAATATGGTGCATAGCCACATCTAGGTTTAGTCTAGTAATTTTTGTATAGTTTCATGAAAACACATATCGATATTTCCTCAGAAACTCAATGTAAATATCTTGATCTTTGAGGGAAATGGAGGAACTAATCAATGTAGGTCACGGGTCTTCCTATATTCCCAGATTTATCTACCTGAGTTCATTGATTATGATGGCACACCTTCCTCGAATGCTAAAAGGGAATTCCTGAGATCATCCTCATATTTTTATATCTTAGAATATCTGGAGACATTTTCCAATAAAGATAACAATATGGGGGTCCCTCTATCATTATCAATGTGATAGAGGCCATGAGAAGAGACATTATCATCCCCTGTTGACTAAGTCATTGTATAGAGATGTCGGAGCTGATAGTCTTTTATGCTATCACTAGGGACAGGAAGGGCTTAGACCTTTTGGGTTATATCTTTAACCTCGACCAAGTTTATGGGGAGCACATAGTCACCATCAAGCATACTCCATGGATTCACAGGGGTAGTACCCAATCCATTGGGAGAAAAAACCTATACATCATCATCAACCATTGGTTGTTTTCCTTCCTTTCTATAGAAATTTACTTCAGCATATGTGGCCCCGCAAGTCTCAAAGGGAGCACTATCACCATATAGTATGCCAACTTTTCCATTAATGGGATACTTAAAAAATTGGTGAAATGTTAAAGGTATCACTAGGTGGTTATGGATCTAGGGACATCTGAGCAAGATGTTATACACAGTGTCCTTCTTGATTACAATAAACTCATCATCTAACGTGAGATCCCCAAACTGGGCTACGATCTAGATTTTCCTAAGGTATTTTCTCACACTTATCATACCCTTGGATGGTTAGCTTAGTGGGATAAAAGTATCCTTATCCATATCCCAAATGTTGTAGGGTTCGATATGGTATAATATTGATCCCTAAACCATTATCAATCAGAGACCTTTGGAGGATGACATTTTTGAGAATGCCTGAGACATATTGGGGTCTCATTTATCCTTGAAGGGCCTCTTCCTAATATTGATCAGTGAATGAGATGGAGATGTGACATTTTGATGCCATGGTCTCCACTAAATAGACCTAGGATATTTTTAATTATATATAACAATCTTGTAGGCTCTAGAGGTATTCAATAAGTGCATCTAGGAGTTATTTAAAAATATGGAGTGCATTGAGAAATGATAACTTGGTTGGGACTATCGTCAGTCGTTTCATACCATCGTAATTGTGTGCTAGAGGTTGGCGTTTCCTGATATGGGTTTGATCCTGGATGTGCATATGGAGAGATGAGTCATTTCAGGTGGATGAAATTGTAATTTATACATAGGTTGAGGGAATATATAATGTCAGTGGCATAAGTCACATCAACCTTCCCCGTTGTTTGGGTTGGTTGGATTGGACCCCCACTAAGAGATCATGCAAGACAATCAGATGTGGGTAGTTGCTAGAGGGCTATGAGGCACCTCCTTGCCTCCTTTGATTCTACTAGAGAAGTTTCCCATGATTCTTGGCTTCATATATATACTCCATGGGGATATGACTAGAATATTAAGTTGGACCACATCCATTTTGTCCCATGTATCCTCATCTTCAGTGCATACGACCTCCCGTTCCTCGGTTATGTGAGGGAAACTCATGTTCTTGGGAAAATTCATCATCATAGAAGGGTTATGACAAGTGTATTATGTTGATAAAACAAAATATTAGTTTTTCATCCAATGAGGGTTCTGTTTGGTGGGGTCGTTCCTCAGAAACTGTAGAGTAGAAATCGACAAGAGTTAAGGCTCGCTTTGGAGGAGAATATGACTCCTCCTCTTCTGTTTATTTATGTATCTAGTTGTCACACCCACCTTTTAGAGGCACATTTGATTTTCCCCCCTTGGGTGGTAGATTTATCATGGTTCTATGAAAAATTTCTTTCAGAGTGGTGTGGGATCAATCAACTGCCATTCGAGTCATCCGGTTATTGAATTTTTTCACACGTATGGCCGGGAATTTCTACTAACCATCCTCTTTTTCTGGTTGGATTATGGTTATGTAACACACCTAATCTGGGGATTTATCTAGAATCACCAGTCCAAATTCAACCATACCATGAGGGGCATCCTTGAAGATGAAGAAGTTCTGGATATTATGACCCAACCTTTTATAGAAATGGTAGTAATCAGGACTGTCAGTGATGTTGAAATCCTCAGGCCTCATGGGTTGCGGGAGTGTGAGTAGGTTATTATCCATGGCTACTAAGAAATATCTAGGGACTTTTTCATTTTAGAAGGAGTATAATTGTTCATCTGTTCCTTAAATCCCATGTGACCATGATTTCTCTATGATTCTTTCAATGGGAGATTATGTGATTTTCGTAGCTCAACAGGAGGTGCTGGGTGGTTCATGGATTGCCTAGGTATTTGGATAGGCATCGTTGCAGGCTTGAGAGTTACAGTTGTATCTTCTTCTCTAACTGGCCTTTTTTCCAATTTTGCAGGCATGAGTTGAGTTTTTTATCAGGTATAATGGATTATTTCTTCTAAACATTAGTGAATTCTGAAAAACTTTTGGAATCCACCTAGATATTTCATTGGAATTAGAGTCATCTACCACTCATCCCTAATATTTTCAGCATAGATTTCCAATAGTTTCTCTTATGAGAGGGATGCTGAGTGAGTAGTTCAAACCCTTCCACCTTGTTATGAAGTCATACACCCTCTCAATATCACATTGTTTGCAATTTTTTTGGTCTATGATCATCATCTTCCTCATTATAGAACTGAATTGATAAAGGAATTGATGAATAAGGTCTTCCTATCCTGACATGGATCTTACTGGCAGACTGCTATACCAAACAAAAGGTTAGCCTTGTCAGAGTCTATAAAAAACACCTCATCATTATTTCCTCCTATTGATATCAATGGACCATTATCAACCAACATCAATATATGAAGTGTGATATGTTTTTCAGGGTTTCCCGCACCATCAAATGTATAGAAGGTAGGATTTTTAAAATTGGGTGGAGGCAAAGTGTCATCCACCCAATCAGGATATAGATTCCTCTCAGGCTACACTGGTGTGTGTCACCCTTCAATGGATTCCATTCAAGTATCAAGGGACTCGATGATGTGAAGAAGCTCTGGGAGAACCATTTCCTAAGTTGTCTCCCACCTATAGGGATTCGGTGGGGGTTATGAGGTGGGACCACTTTTATCTCCTACTGATTTTTGATTCATCCCAAGATTGAACGGTTGTCATGATGAGGGGGATGTTGTTTCCACAATGGAGGTAATTTATGATCATTTTAGACTTCCTAATTTATGTGGACTGGATGTCTAGATCTAGATCCAACTTGATGGTTAGATATCACTCTTACTGGCAGATCAGCCATTGGAGGGATAACATTCATCTCTGCCTGAAGATGATACCCATTATGAATATTTCTCTGAGTAGATCCTCATTGAGTTGTTAGAGAGTCTATATTTCATTCTCATATTGCAAAAATTGTTCCTCTAAGGAAGGAACTCCATTTCTTTTGGGAGGTGATCAGGATGTTGTAGTACCCTTCCCCTTAGTGATATTCTGTCATGGAGTTGGTAGCTCAATATTTAGTGGTTTCATGTTTTTCATCCATCTTTGGTACCTAGTGTGTGAAGCCTCATTTGGTGCATCCAAATCACCCTCCTCTTGAGATATTTTTTCTATGTTGTGGCCCCCCTCTACACTTTCATCTTGATCAATTTCTACCATGTTGACAGTGACGACATTCACATAGTCATATCAGGAAATGGTGGTTATGCTATTACTTTTGATGCAATAGGCTGATTCTGAAATATCTTCTCAAGGGTCGTTATTTGAACCCTTGGCCATGTTGGTCCATTTTGGATTGTGACCCTAGTGGGGTCTAATTCTATTCATCATACGTTCCTCCCATTTTGGTCTATAAATAATGATTTTGAGGGAGTTTCTGATCGTGATTTCCAAACAGGACCTAACCAACATAGGTTTTTCTTATGGTGGGAGGAGTTGGTGGGACGCTGAACATTGATTAATTCCTCCCAACTTGGGGAAGACTAATTCCCTCTGTGGTGGTGAAAATGATGAAAATTCCCCTAACCCTATGGGGTGGGGGTCATTTGGGGCTGCAATCGGCATGGATTAGTCTAGTTTTTGCAGATCCAATGACTCTAGTTGGGGACTTGATGATTCCTGGGATGGATATGAAGATATAAATGCCCCCAAAAAAGTGGGTTTGAGGTGATCTGGAGTCATTGATGATGTATCCAGGGTCCTCTCAAGGGAAAATTAACCTGGAGATGGTGATTGAGATATAAATTCCCCTAGCCCGTCGAGTTGGGGTTCTCCTGTGGCTTCTAAGGGTATGTCCTGAATCCTCTCAGGAATTAAAGATCTGAGGGGTGGAGGTGGTGGTAGATATTATCATAACCTAGGGGGCCGAGTCTTCTCCTTGATGGCTACTATGGTAGTTGATACTGTGGTCTGTGGGATTTGGTGCAGCTATGCTTATGTGGGATCTGGGTGCGATGGTAGCCCATAGTGAGAGCCATTCTTTATGAGAAATTATATGGGTGATTGCATATTTAGTATTCGTGTTTGGAATTCCATCCTATTTTCTTGATGGGACCAATTTGAAATATTGTGGGATATCTTCTCTCCCCATCTGTGGTGTATTGGTGATTTTGAAGTGGGGTATTTTGTTGTAGAGACCAACTGACCCGAGCTTTACCTGGTCCCTATATTTCTCTGAAGGCTATAACATTGAAGAATGTTGTATCTGAGGGAATATACTATTCCAAAGGATAATAATGGTGTAACACTCCATATTTTCCCCATCCTTGAATATGAATGCATGGTGTGGCTTTGGAGATCAGCTCTTAGAGAGTTATGATGCAATGGTGGCAAGCATGTTGTAGATTCATGATATGCTTTTCTGGTTTTGGATCCTAGGCCATGGAGATAGTATCCAGGTCTAGCTAGAAACAAAGTATATTTATTTTATGAAGGTGACACTTGTATCCTAGATAAGGGATATGTAGATCCTTCATTCGTTGATGATTATCCCACATATTCTATCATAGATAAGTAATTCACTCCTTTTCTAACTAATCTAGGATCTCATAGTCAATAGTAGAGACGGGACAAAACATGATGGGGAGGTTTTTTCTAGATAAATCTCTCCATATGTCAATTCTGGCCTCCTCCTCATTAGACTTACATGACTCCATCTGGTTAGACTATAGAATATGGCTCTGATGGTCACCTGCTGATGGAAGTGAGGTGTCGTTGGAAGTTGATGGGGAACCATATATAGTTGACCCTGATGATTTGAGAAAATCTCTATATAATGGTGTTGGATTTTGATTCACCAATCTATATAGAGATGTCTAGACAAAGGAAGGATTTACTTGTCCATGGAAGATATCTCTATGGGTAGGTTGACCATGGTGGATGTCAGGAGTAAAATCCTTATGATCCATCTCCACACTACCATGAGGAAGAATATCATGGTAGTGATCTTATTATACTTCTGATTCGATAGAAGAGTCAATAGACCCTTATGGAATTGATAACGTGTCTTGAATTAACTAAAGTACACTAGCATTGAGCATATTAGAAATATGGGAAATGTTTTGCATCATGGTTGGAAGATGACAACCTGCCTTTTGTAATTGTTCAGGGATATGATCCCATTGTGTAACGATTGTCAAAACTTTTATATAACCATATGTTGTTGCAGGAGTATGAGCATGCTATTGAGAAGCTTCTGGAATATGATGATGATCCATATCACTATTGATAGGAATGTAATCATGTCCCAAGGAATGTTCTATTCTCACCTGGTAAGCCTCAGTCAGGATGGGAATATGAGCCTGATTTTGAGCCTTCAAAATATGTCGTTGGTCTTTCTTGGAAGGAATATGAGCCTTTCCTCAAGGCGTGTGTCGATCTCACTTGGTGGGCCTCAGTTGGATCAGGAATATGGGCCTAGTCTGAATATTCATTCCCCATTAGAGTATGTCAATGGACCTCCTATAACGACCCAAACTCTACATACATTGTTATTACTTAAAAATTGAAGCATACTTATTACAACATATAACAAAACCATGAAAGGACCATATAGGTATAGTGTCTTTAGAAACTGGGAAACATAAACAACTGGTTCATAAATCATCTACGTTGTCTCCCATTTATTTCATCATATCTACAGTCCCTTTTGGCATATTTGTTAGGACCAATAGGGGCCTATATACCCTGAGAGGGGGGGTGAATCAGGGTATGGATATTCTTTCGCAAATTTCTTCCTGCCCCACTGGATCTTGACCTATTTATTACAAGGGTCACTTTTTTTGCACTCGTGTGATTATTATGACCAATTCTTTTATTCTTTATCTGATTATGATACTTTGAATGTAATGCAGGGAAGCGAACAGGCATACACAAATATTTTTACTTGGTTCACCCTCACTGGGCTACGTCTAAGGAGCATACGCCGACAAGTTTCCGGTCATACCAAATTCCACTATTCTTCACTAGATGTGGATTACAATGTTCGGGCTAGATCACTTCAATGCCAAGGCTCACTGCCTTTACAAAGTTTAGGGTCAGGTCACTGCTTTCCCAAGGGTCACTCCCTGTTTCTCTCTCTATGGCTCACTGCCGGTGGAGAGGATCACCTCCTTCCTCTTCCTTTGCTCACTACTTCAGAAAGGATCCACTCACAGTTTATAGACCTGTAGGTCTCTTCACTTGCATGAAGGAATGCATATTCCTCTGTAAGTATATGCTCTATTGAATCCCAATTTTCACCCGTAGATGAATCTCTCTTTGCACTGAAGGTATTGGTAAAACTTCCAGCTTCCACGCAGCCCGAAAATCACTGCTGGAAATAAACCTTACTTGGCACGCAAGTCAATCTCGGCGCGCAAGTATCGGCACGCAAGTCACAACGGGCGCGCAAGTCCACTTCACACACTTGCGCGACACAAGCTTCCTCAACTCCAAACTTGCGAGACTCACTTACTTTTACGCCCAAACCAACAGTGGCGTGCAACTACCAACCGGCGCGCAACTTCTCACACTGGCGCGCAACTCCTCACACTGGCGCGCAACTCCACCTGCGCGACCACACACCACTTGCGCGACTTCCACACCTGTGTGACGGGATCTTTGATTTCTCAAAGTGTTGAACTCCGGTGAAGAATGAAGAGGGGTGGTCCAGTATTTATAGGCATTTGGTCACCCCTATGCGACGGCGCACAACTCTCACCTCGGCGCGCAAGTCTCAGCGCGCAGATCTCTTCTCCTGCAAGTCACTTGCACGAACTAATTCCAAACTTGTGCGAACCTCTTTCCTTGCCATATTTTGATCTTCTGATCTTGAAAAACCACAGGCATGCAAGTTCTCAAGCTTTCAAGGCATCAACGCGCAAGTCTCTTTCACGGCGCGCAAGTCACTTGTGCGACACCACCAATACTTGCACGACAATTATCCCTTTGCCATATTTTTATGATCTAATCTTAAAAAAACATGGCGCGCAAGTTTCCAAGCCTTCATGTACATGGCACGCAAGTCCCTTTGTCAAAAACCACTTTTCTTCATTTGACGATTTTCAGGCCCAAAAATTTGGCAAACACTGGAAAATGGTGCCACCTTGTATCTGTTCTTTTGTAACGCCTCCAGATCATCCATTCCTCTTGTCGAAGTTCTTGAATCAAACATGGATTATTGACCTCAGTTCTTGAACTCAACATTCCATAATGAAATCCTCTTTGTCAACAAATTCGTATGTCATTGTTTTTCTTTGTCAACAATCACCACTCAGATGTCCACTTTGTCAACAAACACAATCACCTCAAAAATGATTCAATGATACCTTGAGGGATTTTTTCCCAACAATATTCTACTTAATACCCTTCATTCAGACCTGGGGAAAAGAAAACATACAAAAGGTTGAGCTCAAATTCTCAGTAAGGGTAAACAAAAAAAATATCAATCATATCATAATAATATAACATTTTTAATATCTTAACCTGCAAAAGAGATCACAATATCATAACATGGGATAAATCATAGTGGTGAAATGTAATCCTAAATAATCATAACTTAAAGCATGAAACTTTTTGGCATACACACATAATCATAGAAAATCATTACATTTTAGTCAAGGCTCATTGCCAAGACCATCATAGAGGACAAAGTCCATTACTGAACCGAGTTCACTCCTCGTTCCAGTCCTGTATCACTGAACCGATTTAACTTTCTATTCCAGCCATATCTATCTCATGAGATATAAATCTTTACCCAATTCATTGGAGGGAGATATAGGTCCCACCCATCTCATAATGAAACCATTCTTATGTGTGCCACAAAATCATAAATCATACATCATAGCATAACCCATGCAATAAAAATGGGATTCTTAAACATCATGCCATCATAACATAATCCATATAAGATAAAAGGACATCATAAAATTAATTCCATCATAAAACAATCGAATCAATTTAAAAAAATAGGGATAGAAACAGAACCCTATTTTATCTTAGATGGAAAATAATTTTGATAAAACACTTGAACTCCATTCTTAAGGAAAATATCCTTTCTACTTCAAAAACATTTTTCCTTTTTAACATGTCCTACAATTTTTAAACTAAAAGAAGTTTATTAAAAATAAACTTGAAAAGTTGTAAAGGAAGATTCTTCGAAATAATTTTCTAAAAATCCATTCATTCCGTATAAGTTAAAAAAACATTCTTCTCGTACTTTGGCAGGAAAAGTCAAAAAGTACCTCGTACTAAAAACGACAAAAGATTCCTTTCATATATTTTACTAAAAACTCACTGAAGGGTAAAATTGGATTTAAAAAATTGTAGGAGGATAGAAATAATATTAAATATTGAGGAAACATGGATTTGGATGATAAATATTCCCAAGTAAATTCTTAAGTATAAACAATCTTGGATAAAAATTGAGATTGTGAGATTTTCCCTTACCTTAGGTCCGATATGCTTTGTACGTGTCCAAAACTCCTGTATAATTATTTAAATAATGTCATTGACTTATTCTAGAATCATACTCATTGTTATGATATCATATATGGTCATATTTTTAGCTTCTTATTAGTAATATTTCATTGCTACTTGTTATTCGGGTGTTTATTGCTTTATGTTCTTATGTGTGTTTTGTCGAATAAATTATTATTATTCTTTTTAGGTTATAGATACCTCATTTCCAGAATGGTATTAGTGTAATATATATCATATTTATTCATTCAATTCATTTATATAATCATTATGAAATGAAGATCATGTAGAACGAGTCACATCACATTGTGGAGACGGTAGGCCGTACGTACGCACGAGCAATGATATCATTCCCATGATCGTGGAATTGTATTTAAGTGTATGTATACTATTTCAGAATAAATATCACTTTAAAATAATCATATATAGTTATTACTTACACCATTATAGCCATCCAAGTAAGGTGGTGGTGGAAAACAGATTACACCACGACGTAGAGACGGTATTCCGTACGTACGCACGCGCGGTGATTTCATTTTCCGTAGGATGGATAGAAGGTGAAATAGGGTTGTTTCATATTTATAATAACATATCATCATATGAGTTATACTGATTTTATTACTTCATAATGAAACAACTAAAGAAGAAGAAGTAGAAGAAGAAATAAATTTGAAAGAATTGGTAACGGATATTACCTCTTCTTTGATACGCCTCTTTGAAACCTCCTCTTAGGGCACTAAGATTGGTCTTTTAAGTAGACCAGGACCTCTACGATGTTTCTAGGGAAGTGTAGAAGATAAATTGGTAGGTTTTGGACGAGCGTGAATGCTCAAAGTGGTGTGAGGAGGAGAGTGAGGAGGTTCCCTTTTATAAGGGAGGAGACAGGCACCTTTGGAAAGTGTAAAAATATTATTTTATTATAAACTTATTTTCAGTTTCAAAAGGTCCAAAAATCATTAAAGATGAAGATAATATGACTTATGGTAGAAATAAAATCATCCAATCAGAATTGGATATGTTTTGGAAAATATTTTAATCATTATAATCTTATTTATTTAAATCGTTTATTAATGAGGTAAATACTGCATCATTATTGTGTCATAAATAATTTAATTTATTTGATGTATAAAAATTATAAAAAAAATATCATCATGTAGGAAATATTTTTATCTTTCCAATGAATATTTATAGTAGAAAATATAATTCATATAACCTGTTATAAAAATTAATTACTAAAAGATATTTGTTAATGTCAATTTTGTCTTTACATTAAATTAATTAATCCAAATTGTCATTATCACTACCAAGTGGCTCAATGGGGTCCCAAAATCGACCCAAGGATACCCATGGTCGGCCACTACTCATCCAATAAGGTTAGTACAAGTTTCAAAGTAATTTTGAATTATTATGATATTCTTTTAACCTTGAATTACCCTATTTACCTTTAACCGCAATAAATAAACATTATCGTAGTTACTATTCATAATATCAAAAAAAAAGTAACCTATTAACATAATTTGGACTCAATGATTAAAAATATGGAATCCATTTTTCAAAATTCAAAACACAGAAGTTGCAGTAATTAATTTAAAATTAATCTCGTTGTTAAGCAAACGGGTTTTAAAAGTTAAAACATTGCCAAAGATTGAAATGTTTTTACCTATGAATTCAATGTAAAATTAATGCTAATGACATACATTATATTAAATGGTAAAAATATATTCTATTTATACTTTAAAACAATTCAATATTATAATTTAACCATATAAATTATTGTGATGAAAAAAGTTGTTTTTAATTAAAATATAGCGTATTTTTACTATTCATCAAAAGAAGAAAGTTACCAGAATAATATGAAATTTTTATCCAAAGTAAATTTTTATTTCCTGATTCCAAAGAAGAATTTTATTTTTTCAAATTGAACTTATAAACATGTCAACAACTATATTTAAAATGGGTGCGCCATCAAAAGGCGGTAAAACTGTATTTTTTGAAAAATACTTCTTTTATCTGAAAAACTGATTTTGTTTTCATACCTCATTCTAGAAAATGTGTAAGATGAATTATAATGTTATAAAATTCAAAATTCAATTAATACTATTCATAATGGCTAGTTTATAATATTATAATAATATATCATTATTTAGTGAAACTTGGTATTTCGTACTACACACGCTATCGAGGATGGTCGTGATTACGTGTAACGCAAGCCAAGCTAGTGTCATGTGCAGTGAAAGATTCCTTTGCATATAACATAAGAAATAAAAAAACATTTCTCATAAAATCTCCATGTGTTACATTCTACCCCCCTTAAAAATAATTTCGCCCTCAAAATTCATCACTTCGTAAGAAACAAATGAGGATACCTCTCCCTCATTATATCCTCAAGTTCCCATGTAGCTTCTTCTAATTGGTGGTTCCTCCATAAAACTTTAACCAAGTGAGTGGTCTTGTTTCGTAGAAATTTTTAGTTATGATCCAGAATCTCTATTGGCTGTTCTTCATAAGAAAGATCTTTCTCCAGCGGTACAACTTCTGAGATTAGTACATGTGAAGGATCAGGTATGTACTTTCTCAGGAGAGATACATGGAACACATCATGAACTTGAGAGAGATTCGGTGGAAGCACCAATCGGTAAGCTACCTTCCCAACATGATCCAGTATTTCGAAATGACTGATATACCTAGGGGTCAACTTTCCCTTCTTCCCAAATCTCATTACTCTCTTCCAGGGAGATATTCGTAAGAACACTTTGTCACCCACTTCAAACTCTAGGTCTTTTCTTTGGTTGTTGGCATAACTTTTTTGTCGACTCTGAGTTGCTCTTATGTGTTGTTGAATAGATCAGACTTTTTCTGCCATCTCATCAACAAGATCAGGTCCTAATAGCTTTCTTTCCCCAACTTCATCCCAGCAAGTTGGAGTTCTGCATTTCTTTCCATAGAGAGCTTCATAAGGAGTTATCTGAATACTGGAGTGAAAGCTATTATTATAGGAGAATTCCACCAAAGGTAGGTGTTGATCCCAACCACCTTTGAAATTCATAGAGAAATATCTTAACATGTCTTCTAGAGTTTGAATTTTCCTCTCAGACTGACCGTCTGTTTGAGGATGATAAGCAGTGCGGAAACTCAACTCTGTATCTAGAGTATGTTGAAGACTTCGCCAGAACTTCGAGGTAAACCTCGGATCCCGATCAGATATAATGGAAAGTGGTACTCCATGCAATCTTACCACTTTACATATATCCTGGAAAGATGATCCAGAGAGAAATCTTCCCAAATAGCAATGAAGTGTGCTGACTTCGTAAGACGATCAACTATAACCCAGATAGCATTATTGCCTTTGGATGTTTTAGGAAGTCCAGTGACAAAGTCCCTAGTGATGTTTTCCCATTTCCATTCTGGTATGGGTAATGGTTGTAACATCCCTTTAGACTTATGTCTCTCAGCTTTAACTTGCTGACAAACCAAGCATCGAGAGACATATTCAGAAACATCTCTTTTCATTCCATCCCACCAGAAATACTCTTTCAGGTCCCTATACATCTTTATGCTTCCAGGATGAATAGAGAATGAAGAACTATGAGCCTCATCCAGTAGCTCCTTATTTAATTCTGGTATGGGAGGAACACAAACCCTATTTCTGAACCTTATTATCCCATCACAATCAAGGTTGAATTCAGGAACATTTCTCACCTTCTTTTGTAACTCAACATCTTCTTTTTGTGCCTCTTTAATCTTCACATGTATAGATGGTTGAACATTCATTTGAGAAAGATAATATTTTTCCCCTTACATTATAATTCCAAGATCCATCCTTTGTAAATCCATAAATAATGGATCTTTTGTGATCCTCATGATGGATAAGCTAGCATGGTCTTGTCGAATTAATGCATCTGCCACCTTGTTTGCTTTCCCAGGGTGATAATGAATTGAGCAGTCGTAATCCTTAATCAGCTCCAACCATATTATTTGTAGTATATTTAGCTCCTTTTGTGTGAAAATATACTTTAAACTTTTATGATCAGTATAAATATCACACCTTTCACCATAAAGATAATGCCTCCAAATATTTAATGCAAAGATTAACGCAGCTAACTCCAAATCATGAGTTGGGTAATTTTGCTCATGGATTTTCAACTGTCGTGAGGCATAAGCTATCATCATATCATTTTGCATGAGAACACACCCCAATCCCTTCTTGGATTCATCACTGTATATCACAAACCTTTCTCCACTACAAGGCAGTGTGAGCACAGGTGCACTGGATAACCTTCTTTTCAACTCCTTGAAATTCTCTTCACACTCCTCCATCCACATGAACTTAACTCCTTTTCAAGTCAACTTGGTGAGTGGATTAGATAATCGTGAAAAAAAATTCACAAAACATCGATAATATCTAGCCAAACCAAGAAAACTTCGAATCTCAGTTATTGTTGTTGGTCTCAACCATCTTTCGATAACCTCTATTTTTGCTGGATCCATATATATCCCCTCTTTTGAGATTATGTGACCCAAAATGCAACTTTTTGAAGCCAAAATTCACACTTGGTAAATTTGGTATAAAGCTTCTCCTTTCTCAGGGTCTTCAATACAATTCTCAAGTGATCTTCATGTTCTTCCTTGCTCTTTGAATAGACAAGAATATCATCTATAAAGACTACCAAAAACTGATCAAGATAGTCTCTAAAGACTCTATTCATTAGATCCATGAAGATAGCAGGGGTATTAGTAAGACCGAATGACATCACTATAAATTCATAGTGTCCATACCTTGTACGGAACGCCGTCTTTGGTACATCCTCCCTTTTGACCCTTAATTTATGATACCCTGAACGAAGATCAATCTTGGAAAAATATTGACCTCCATGTAGTTGATCAAATAAGTCATCAATGTGTGGGATAGGATATTTGTTCTTGATAGTGATCTTGTTAAGTTCTCGATAATCAATGTAGAGTCGCATTGATCCATCTTTCTTCTTAACAAACAGAACAGGTGCTCCCCAAGGTGACGTACTAGGGTGTATGAATCCCTTATCAAGATTCTATTGGAGTTTCTTCTTCAATTCTTGCAACTCAATTGGGGCCATTCTATAAGGTGTCTTTAAAATAGGCATAGCACCTGGTATGAGTTCTATTGAAAACTCAACTTCTCGATTTGGTGGAAGACCTGGAAATTCCTCCAGAAAGACATCATCAAACTCCCATACAATGGGCATATTCTTAATTGTGAGTTTCTCTCCAACCATTTGAGAAAAATAACCTTCATTTATTGGAATCAAGACCCATAAGATGGAAGAAATTTCAACTGGAAGTTTATATTCATCCTTGCATCTATAGGTGATCCTAGATTGATCAGGAATATGAAATGTGACTTCCCTTATTTGGAAATCTATATGAGCTCCGTATAAAGAAATCCAATCCATGCCAAGAATCACATCAAATTTCACTATAGGAAGGATCACAAGATTTTCAAGAAGCACTTTCCCACAAATTTCAATCAGAGAAGAATTGTAAACTTTTTATGCGACCGTTGTGCCATTAGGAGTTGTCACAACTAACTCAACATCTAATTGTTGAGGTAATATGACGATACCCTTAGAAAATTCTTCAGAAATAAAATATTGGGTGGATCCAGAATCAAATAAAATATTTTCTACTTTAGAGTGGATGGTAAGTGTACCTTTCACCACTTCGTTATCGTACTCTACATCGCCGCTAGTAATTGCATGTGACTTTCCTTTGTCTTTGACCTTAAGAGTTTGTTGACGTCGATCATCATCAACAACCCTTGGATTAGGGAATTGATTAGCATAATGCCTCATTTCTTTGCACTTGAAACATTGAAGTGTTGGAGGTGCATTCTGTGTATCCCTTTCTTTGTTCGCATCATTAGACATATTCTTCCCATTATTTTGACATTCAATTGCCCGATGACCTTCTTTTCCACACTTAAAACATTTTCTTGTCCCTTTAAGACAATTCCCTCCATGTTTCTTTCCACAATTTGAGCATAAAGGAAAACTCATCTTCTTTTTAGTGTGGTCCTTAGATTTCCCTTTGAATTCCATTTTCCTCTTCTTATCAAACCCATATGACTGGTGAGTTACTCCAATCTCCATCTCAACCTTGAGAGCACATCGAACAATTTCCTCGTAGCTATTGAAGTCCCTTATGGATAATGCCCTTAGAAGACTTGGTTTTAAGCCACTAAATAATCGATCGATCTTACTCTCAGGTTGGATAATAATCCCAGAAGTGTACCTTGCAAGCCTTGTAAAATTTTCTTTGTAGATACCAATAGATTCATCATCCTTTTTCTTTAGTTCAAGAAACTCCTTCTCCATCTTTGTTCGAAGAATACGAGGGAAGTACTTATTGAAAAATAAGTTCTTGAACTCGTCCCATTCCATGGACTCAATTTCATCCCTTTGCCTCGTATTCTTAATAAGATTCCACCATTGATCAGCTTCACCTTCCAAACGATATACTGCTAAGATGAGTTTATCATGTTCAGAACATTGTAGAACTGAAAATATCTTTTCAGTGGTACTAATCCACTGTTCATCCATTAATGGATCAGAAGACCCGCTGAATGAAGGTGGACACTGCCTCATGAAGGATTCAACAGAATGTTGCTCCTTCCTTTGCTCGTTTGGAAGTCCTGCATGGTTCATAGCTTGAGAAAGTTGTGTGAGCATGGCTACAAGATTTTGCATTCCAGCTCCCATGACGTTTGGTTGCTCAGGGGGAAAATCATTGCATTTCCCATTTCATTCCGCATTAACACGGTTCCTTCAGGTTCCAGCCATTGACTAAAACCAAGAAGAATAGTGTGAACAACACTAATTATAATAGGAAAACCACATAATCAAGAATAAAATTTCACACTTAAGGTCTTATCATAGGTTGTTCATGGCCATTTCTAAAACACTAATATTGTGTTCTATGCTTAGACATATCCTTAAGGTTCTTACTAGGTCTTTCACATCCTAGTTTCCAAAGGTTGACTATACCTTTCCTCTGATACCAACTATAACGATCCAAACTCTACATACATTATTATTACTTAAAAATTGAAGCATACTTATTACAACATATAACAAAACCATGAAAGGACCGTATAGGTATAGTGTCTTTAGAAACTGGGAAACATAAACAACTGGTTCATAAATCATCTACGTTGTCTCCCATTTATTTCATCATATCTAGAGTACCTTTTGGAATATTCTACTTAATACCCTTCATTCAAACCTGGGGAAAAGAAAACATACAAAAGGGTGAGCTCAAATTCTTAGTAAGGGTAAACAAAAGAAATATCAATCATATCATAATAATATAACATTTTGAATATCTTAACCTGCAAAAGAGATCATAATATCATAACATGGGATAAATCATAGTGGTGAAATGTAATCCCAAATAATCATAACTTAAAACATGAAACTTTGTGGAATACACACATAATCATATAAAATCATTTCATATTAGTCAAGGCTCATTTCCAAGACCATCATAGAGGACAAAGTCCATTACTGAACCGAGTTCACTCCTCGTTTCAGTCCTGTATCACTGAACCGGTTTAACTTGTCGTTCCAGCCATGTCTATCTCATGAGATATAAATCTTTACCCAATGCATTGGAGTGAGATATAGGTCTCATCCATCTCATAATGAAACCATTCTTATTTGTGCCACAAAATCATAAATCATACATCATAGCATAACCCATGCAATAAAAATGGGATTCTTAAACATCATGCCATCATAACATAATCCATTTAAGATAAAAGGACATCATAAAATTAATTCAATCATAAAACAATAAAATCAATGTAAAAAATAGGGATATAAATAGGACCCTATTTTATCTTATATGGAAAATAATTTTGATAAAACACTTGAACTCCATTCTTGAAGAAAATATCCTTTCTACTTCAAAAACATTTTTCCTTTCTTAACATGGCCTACAATTTTTAAAATTAAAGAATTTGATTAAAAATAAACTTGAAAACTTTTAAAGGAAGATTCTTGGAAATAATTTTCTAAAAATCCATTCATGTCGTATAAGTTAAAAAAACATTCTTCTCGTACTTTGGACGGAAAAGTCAAAAAGTACCTCGTACTAAAAATGATAAAAGATTCCTTTCATATATTTTACTAAAAACTCACCGAAGGGTAAAATTGGATTTAAAAAATTGTAGGAGGATAGAAATAATATTACATATTGATTAAAGATGGATGTGGATGATAAATATTCCCCAGTAAATTTTGAAGTATAAACAATCTCGGATAAAAATTGAGATTGCGAGATTTTCCCTTACCTTAGGTCCGATATGCTTTGTACGTGTCCAAACCTCATGTATAATGATTTAAATAATGTCATTGACTTATTAAATAATCATAATCATTGTTATGATATCATATATGGTTATATTCTTAGCTTCTTATTAGTAATATTTCATTGCTACTTATTATTCGGGTGTTTATTGCTTTATGTTCTTATGTGTGTTTTGTCGAATAAATTCTTATTCTTCTTTTTAGGTTATAGATACCTCATTTATAGAATGTTATTAGTGTAATATATATCATATTTATTCATTCAATTCATTTATATAATCATTATGCAATGAAGATCATGTAGAACGAGTCGCATCACATTGTGGAGACGGTAGGTCGTACGTACGCACGAGCGATGATATCGTTCCCATGATCGTGTAATTGTATTGAAGTGTATGTATAATATTTCAGAATCAATATCACTTTAAAATAATCATATATAGTTATTATTTACACCATTATACCCATCCAAGTAATGTGGTGGTGGAAAACAGATTACACCACGGCGTAGAGACGGTATTCCGTACGTACGCACGCGCGGTGATTTCGTTTTCCGTAGGATGGATAGAAGGTGAAATATGGTTGTTTCATATTTATAATAACATATCACTATATGAGTGATACTGATGTTATTACTTCATAATGAAACAACTAGATAAGAATAAGTAGAAGAATAAATAAATTTGAAAGAATTGGTAACGGATATTACCTCTTCTTTGATACGCCTCTTTGAAACCTCCTCTTAGGGCACTAAGATTGGTCTTTGAAGTAGACCAGGACCTCTAGGATGTTTCTAGGGAAGTGGATAAGATAAATTGGTAGGGTTTGTCTGAGTTTGAAGGCTCAAAGTGGTGGGAGGAGGATAGGGAGGAGGTTCCCTTTTATAAGGGAGGAGAGGGGCACCTTTGGAAAGTGTGAAAATATTATTTTATTATAAACTTATCTTCGGTTTCAAAAGGTTAAAAAATCATTAAAGATGAATATAAGATGACTCATGGTCGAAATAAAATCATCCAATCAGAATTGGACATGTTTTGGAAAATATTTTAATCATTATAATCTTATTTATTTAAATCATTTATTAATGAGGTAAATACTGCATCATTATTGTGTCATAAATATTTAAATTTATTTGATGTCTAAAAATTATAAAAAAACTATCATCATGTAGGAAATCGTTTTATCTTTCCAATGAATATTTATAGTCGAAAATATAATTTATATAACCCATTATAAAAATTAATTACTAAAAGATATTTGTTAATGTCAATTTTGTCGTTACATTAAATTAATTAATCCAAATTGTCATTATCACTAGAAACTGGCTCAATGGAGTCCCAAAATAGACCCAAGGATGCCCATGGTCGGCCACTACTCATACAATAAGGTTTGGACAAGTGTAAATCTAATTTTGAATTATTATGATATTCTTTTAACCTTTAATTACCCTATTTACCTTTAACCACAATAAATAAAAATTACCGTAGTTACTATTCATAATATCAAAAAAAAATAAAAGTAACCTATTAACATAATTTGGACCCACTAATTCCAAATATGGAATCCATTTTTCAAAATTCAAAACACATAAGTTGAAGTAATTAATTTAAAATTAATCTCGTTGTTAAGCAAACGAGTTTTAAAAGTTAAAACATTGCCAAAGATTGAAATGTTTTTACCTATGAACTCAATGTAAAATTAATGATAACGAAATACATTATATTAAATGGTAAAAATATATTCTATTTATACTTTAAAACCATTCAATATTATAATTTAACCATATAAATTATTGCGATGAAAAAAGTTGTTTTTAATTAAAATATAGCGTGTTTTTACTATTCATCAAAAGATGAAAGTTACCAGAATAATATGAAAAATTTATCCAAAGTAAATTTTTATTTCCTGATTCCAAAGAAGAATTTTATTTTGTAAAATTGAAATTATAAACATGTAAAAAACTATATTTAAAATGGGTGCGCCATCAAAAGGCGGTAAAACTGCATTTTTTGAAAAATACTTCTTTTATCCGAAAAACTGATTTTGTTTTCATAAAAATGTGTAAGATGAATTATAATGTTATAAAATTTAAAATTCAGTTAATACTATTCATAACGGATACTTTATAATATTATAATAATATATCGTTGTTTAGTGAAACTTGGTATTGCGTACTACACACGCTATCGAGGATGGTCGTGATTGCGTGTAACACAAGCCAAACTGGTGTTGTGTGCAGTGAAAGATTCCTTTGCGTATAACATAAGAAATAAAAAAAAAATATTTCTCATAAAATCTCTAGGTGTTACACCTCCAGAATGGGAGGAGGAGTATGAGTCTCCCCCTATGTTTCCTTAGAATGATGCTGGCACAATCGTTCATTGGCAGAAGCAGGAATATTCTCCTGGCTTCTGTGATCTTATGGAATATGCTAGGTGGATTCACTGATAGTAATGTGGGCCTATCCTAAGTCTTTTTTCATTATCACTTGGTCATCCTTGGCCATAATGGGGATATGGGCCCAAAGTGACAACTGCCATCTTCCATATCTGATGAAGGTGGACCAAAGTGACAACTGCCATCTTCCATGGTCGGGATTGTACCATGTCAGTGGTACTCCCAGGCCATCATATTCTCCACCTATCATTGGATTTTCTGAGTAGGTGAAATAATTTTGCGACATTCAAAGGTTGCAATCATGGATGATTTTTCATAGCGAATGATGGATGATGAAGTCATTGTCTCAAATCAGGATGTTTTCAATATCTGCAGTCATGAATACAACAAGGAACGAGGTTACAAATTAGTGAAATATCATTGGAATGATTTTCTCTATCGGATATTCATGGTTATCACAATTTTCCTAACATTCACTCATTCGGCCATTTTACTCGTTTGGACTTGTAAAAACAAGGATGGACTTATTTCATAAGAACCCTGGTTATAGAGGACTATTTATAAGATCATGCCAGTATTACTAATTTGTTTTTATATGGTTTTTAAAACAAAGTGGCATGTCACATTATAACCCAATAATTCTATTATTACAAATATTTTTATCAGTTTTATCATTTTTTTTGTATATAAGGGGAAATGAAATGGCCTAACAAACAATAATGGTCATTTTTTCATTGTAGAGATTCATATAGGGTTCAGCATTTTTGTTTCATCTAGTTTTTGAGGTGTGAAATGGGTTTCACTCATTGAGATACCATTTTCAATTTTCTGAGAAACTTTTAATGGTTCCCCCATCTATAGTTGGGTATAGACATTCTTTCCAAAGGTCGGTTTTCATCTAGGTTTTCAAGCCCAGTGACTCTTGGGGACTCGCATTGGTCAAGAGGATAGGAGTTTGGGCTTATCTCACCCTTTTTGGGGGAACTATTTCCTACTAAGATACTCTCCAATAGATTTAAGATATGTTCATGTATCTTTTCCTAATCCTGATACGGGACCGGTTACCCTGAAAAAATGATTCATTAGTTACTTCTCACAATCAACAAAGACAGGGAGTCTTATTGATGAACTGAGGGGAGTGTGGTCTCATTAGTAAATCCATCTGTATGTATCTAAGGTTCTCCATCCATATATTTAATGGCGAATAACATCTTTATGTTCTGAATCTGTATGACCAGATGCTTCTTAATGTGCTTACACGTGAGGAGGTATTTAATATTCTAAGGAGGACGTTGAGCCATTATGAGGAGTCCTATATATACTGGTTATTACAGGAATCAAAACCCACGTAGTTCACTAATCTTGTGAAGTTTAGCATCATGCAGAGAGAACATATGTGCCCGCACTGAGACACCAAATGTTTGAGATCGGGTCTCAGGAAGATGTCCTACGTATCCCGGTTATGGTAGGAATCAGAGTCATCATAGTTCAATTATTCCCTTGGGACTTTCCCCATGGTATATTCCCTTATATGACAGGTGTTCATACTATGCCACTCATTAGGGCTTATATATTGGGATTTCCCTGGTGAGTGGAGATTCACGATGCCCAATGAGGTGTTCATTACATCTCCCTAAGCCCATAAGATCTATGCTCAGTGTGAGAAACAAGGGGGGATAGATGATCTGTCTCATGATGTATATATATGGGACTTGTATACTGGGACAATCCTAGGGTGTTTTTTATAGAGATCGGGACTTAAGAAGGTGTCCTACATATCCTAAGTATGACAAGAATTAGAGTCATCGTAGTTTGGTTTATTTCTCATTCTAATGATGGATGAGGTGCAGTAATCATCCCATGGGGATGATTAAGTCCCAGTGGTTGAAATATCATGGATATGAGGCTTACATCAAAGTGGATGTTTATTAGATATTGTTCCATATAAAGGTATCCTATATATCCTGATTATGTCATGAATCATAGTTCTTTTAGTTCATTTATCCCTTAACCTACTGATAAGATAAGGTGGGTGATTACACACAGAGACATTATGACTGTCTTAGAGGTTTCAAGAATGCTAGGAACTTATACCAAGATGGATTCCCTATTGAATGAGGACATGCTATATAATGTTAGTAATTGGGACTTATGCACTGAGGTTTCCCTTGTGTCCCTGGGGTGTATAGTGCATATGATATAATAGTGAAAATCCATAATCCCACGTGAGCCTTGCTCATTATGAGAAAAAAGGGTTAGCAAGTGATTAATGTCATCGCTTTGGAAAAGGTACTTCAATAATGGGATCGCCCTGGATAATCAATATAGAGTTCTAACCTCAAGGATAGGTGGCCTATATATCTTAAATATGGTATCAATCAGAGTTATCATAGTTCCCATTATATTGGGGATTACACACTGAGGTTTCCCTTATATTCAAGGCTTACACACTGAGGATTGATAGAGGTACCAAATCATGTGATGCCCTTGTGACCTAGCCTACTTGTATATAGGGTGTTTCATGACCTCATTTGACTTGTCTGAGGGACATTGCATGACCTGGTTGGCTTATCCTGGTAGCCATCGCATGACTTGTCTGGACACATATGGAGGGTGTCGCAAGAGTCAGTAAAACATGGATCAGTGGATGTCGAATGTCTTGTCTAAAATACTTGGAGGTCATTTTAAGACCTGGCCTATATGTCAGGAGGGCATCATGGGTCTCATCTTACTTTCCCAGAGGGTGTCGCAAGACCGGGCTGACATGCCCAGATGAAATAATGAGACTTGAATGACATGAGATAACACCATTATATGATTCAGGAGACTTATTTGAAGGAATACCCAAGGATCATATAATAGACCCATAGTTTTCATGAGACCAAGGTGGTTTTCCTAATGGAACCATATGCCTTGTTTTAACATGTTCGAGGGATTTAGTGTGTCCCAAATAGCATGTTCAAGGAATGTCACAAGATATGAATGACATGTCATGATGTTGTCACATTTCCTTTTATGACTCACATGATGAACATGAGGGCCATTGAGCATGTCTATTGTTTAATTATTCCACTTTAAATATTGGTTCTATCCCATGTATTGTGAATGCCTCAGGTTTGTTCAGTATCAATTTATTTTAAGTATCGCATGATCTAGTGAGTCGGTGGAATGTTCTTCGATAGCCTACCAGTAGCCATTCACATGATCTATGAATGATCATGTAAATTACCTTATGTATGGCGCGTGATTTCTCTAGAAGTTCGCTGATATATTACCTGATGGAAAGTTGGTTGGTCGCATGATCAGTTACTCTAAGAAGTCTGCATTGATGTTTGGGACGTTTATGCTCGACAGTTTACTTCCTGTAGTATCTGGTGCATTTTTCATGATGGGGTGGGGAGTTTATAGGCCTCACCACCCCGTATGCTCTCTGATTTTTGTGTATAATCTTCACGGATTGAAGATGGAGTCGGCGAAGTGGGTTGGCACCATGAGGTTTTGCGAGTCTTTATCATGGGTTGTTCTGAGTGTGTCGCCTGATTTTTCATGGTAGCGAGACTCTTCCATCAATTCTTCCTTTATATAATTATTTCTAATTAATGAATACTTTTTTCATCATGCAGGCATGTAAAAATACTTTTCATATTGTCCTATGCACATGCCCAAGGGCCTTCATGAGATCCAAGGTTCTTGTTGAAAGGAAATCAAATGATGCTTGATGACTTGTCTGGGAATTTCTGTGAGATAAGGATGATTTTTATGGGAGTCTTCTGGGACTGTGCTATGGAATTTCTTTGCATGTCGCAAGTTTTTTACGACTGTGAGTACCTTCCGCCTCTTCCCTCTCCTATTTCCTTTATTTTATGTGACAAAGGTTGGGAGTCATGTGAGATTTCATAAGTAATGTCAAGGAAAATTACTCTATTTTTTGGTGATGCGTCATGTGACCAATATGAGCCATATGGGGGTGCGTGAGCATGTCATGGAAAAATCCATTTGTTTTTCCTTAGATCACTGAAGAGGAAGCGCGGAGATGCATGGACATACTTGAGGACCTCTGTGTGGCACGGATGATAAGCCAAAGGGATTTTGTGAGATGAGGCAGACATGTTGTCGAGGTCTTGTGGTGTCTTACGGTTTCACCAAGGACGTGCCGTGTATCCTTCAACAACTAAGAGAACCTCTCACCACCTCCAAATTATCCCCTTTCTTTTATTTTAAAAAGGTTCAGGAGTTATGTGATTTTGATGAGTAATTTCAAGTACATTTACCTGATTTTCTGATGATGCCTTGCGGGACCAATATGGGTCATATGGGGGTGCACGAGCATGTTTGTAGGAAAATCTATCTATTTGTAGTTATGGAATTGAAGGGAAAGTGTTGAGTCACCTGGACATACCCAAGGACCGTCATGTGGAGCAGCTGACAAGCCAAAGGGATTTCTTGAGATGAGGTGGACATGTCGCTGAGGTCTTGCAGTTTCTCCAGGGGTGTACCGATGAAATTTATCCTTTTGAATGATGCCATGGCACGTGATCTTCACGACCATTGGGGGTCTCTTTCTTTGGATATTATTTCCCTTGATTCTCAAGGGAATTTTGGATGGTTTTTCATCACTTGACAATGAAAAACCAAGAGGCTTGGGGGTGCTCATTTGGTTTTCATCATGCGGTCATTGGTTGTATGGAGAGCCTTCTTAAGTTTAGGAAGTTTTGTTTAAGGTGAATCTATGTGATTCGCCACAGGTTATATGTTGTGGTGGAGTCTTCAAGTGTCCTTGAAATGGTTACGTGATCATGTATCCCTAGGAGGCTCATGTGATTTGAAAGTCTCAGTTCCTTTTCTTTTGTGGGAAAGGTAATTTCCATATACATGTATTCCTTTGTGAATTTGTTGATTCTCATTTGGCGGGCGTCAATAAGGATAAATAGAATTTCATGATTGTGTGGAAAGAATTGGATGAGGAATGGATATCAGTCATGTTTTGGCCCATGGAAACTCCTTAATATGAAATTATTGAGGCATTGAAAGAGGAGTGCATACCTTATATGTTACACAACTTGTGGGTGAATCTATACTATTTTAGGGACAAATACCTATCTTATAGAGAGTACATAAATCATCTCAAGATGTTGGAAGAGTTGTCTCAATGTTAACCTAATCGCCTTTTAAGTGGAATAGAACTCTAAGTCATGAAAATGTAAGTGTCTCCGACATGAATGCCTCAATAGTATAAATTAACATTTCCAAATAGTCACTAACACCCCATATGAAATGTGTATCAATGGGTGGGAAGAATATGGAGCTATGTATTTTACCCCGGTCACTAGCCAACAAGGTTCATCAGAGAAGGAAACCTGTAACATCATTACTTTGAGCCAAGTATTAGGCATTGGTCTTCCTTTTTTAGTTGATATATCTAGTGAAACCCTACTAGTCCTAGGGCTCATAATAGGAGTACTCTATATGATAATGGATATTGATATACTCTTACATTAGGCTTCCAAGAAAGTAAAGTAGGCTTCACATTTGAGGAATACAAAACTTACAATCATGGAGAAACCCTTGATGGTGATTATATCTTACCTGAAGAAGGAGATTCACCCATCCCATTCCCAAATAGAGGCCTGAAAATCCAAGGAAGATGTGATAATAGCTACCTTAGTGGAATTATAGGAGTAACCTCAGCCTTCAGGGTTGTGGGGATTTATACTACCATAACCACCCCTAGGATCATCAAATCTAAAGTGGATCTGGGATTTGATGGTGGTAGAGAAGCATTATAGCGACCCGAGCCTTTTACATAAAATATTTCATGATTTTAAGCATAATTAACCATCAGAGTACAAGCCAAGGATCGTTAAGTCTAGTGTCTTGGAAGACTAGGTACATAAACATAAAACAAGGGGCTAAAAAAACTTCTTTATTTAATCTCCATAAAGATCTTCTAACTTCCCTTGAGCTCTTACATCTGCATAGGGTACCCTGGGGAACACGTGAACAAAGGGATGAGATAAAAATCCCAATAAGGGAAATGAACTTAAGGATACATCTCAAGCACATGATTTAGGAGGCATGACATAATGATATCCAAAGCATGAAACTTATAAAATCATTTAATATAAGCATGGGATCATATAAACATGGAATCATATAAATGTGGCAGAATCATAAATCATATATTTAGTACGGTTCAAGGCTAACCACCAATCTCGTTTCCCATTTCAGTACGGGTCAAGGCTAACCGCCAATCCTGTTTCACATCGCATCTCATGAGACTTATCCTTACCCAATGCATTGGAGCACTATCTGGGAGCACTCATCTCAACATATTCATGAATATTCTTTCCACATAAATAATCTTTCCACATAAATAATCATACATAATCAACCATACATAAACATAAGGTTACCCGTGGAAAGAATTGGGTACCACAATCATGACATAAAACATATCCAATGGGTGTATCACAAAAGTGTCCATGAAAGGAAGGGATTAGAACATACATGGACATTAATAGGGTAAAATAGGCATATAAAATGTTAAGTAGTGTCAAATATAAGTGAAAACATATTAGAAATGTATTTTAGAAACATTAACATTAAAACATTTTTGTGCGGTTTTAAGGAATACACTCTAGAGCTTTTCAAATAGAAAAGAGGAAATTCTTTTATATAAAACCAGAATTGAACCAAGAAGGTTTTAATAATAAAAATACTGATTTTATAAAGACAATGGTGTCTTAAAACATAGGATAGAGTGAACTTGAAATTTGGGTAAAAATTAGGGAAAACCCCTTAAAACAGGTTTGCTTATCGGAAAGTTCTAAGGAGGGAATATTTCAAAAACATGTATATCTCCGAAAGAAAGTGATGAAAGGGTCTTGATATTAGAATATTTTACAAATAACCATAATTCATAAGACTCACATATATAGATAATATAACACCATTTTGAAATAAAGATAAGGCAACCCGAAAGAACAAAGAAGGTTCGGGTAGAATTCGTTACGATTTTATCGGCATGGTGTCGGGTGTGACAAAGAGGGATTGATGAGAGATAAATGGGGTTTCCCATCACTTATAAATCCATAAGTAAGTATGGGGTAGTTTCTTAAATATACCCCATAATTTTCTAGTACACATATAAAGGCATAGTATAGAGGACAATCTTGATTAAGAGAGAAAAGGAGAGGATCCCTTACCTCAAATCTGGTGGTGTTCTCCACCTGTTATTAATGACCTGAATAAACAAATTAGGATTATTGATTCATAAGTCCAGAAAATCTTCTATATGTAATTGATTTATTATAACCCTTTTTAGTTCATTCAAATCCTTTTTGATTAGTTATAAGGTTCAATTTCATTGTTCAGGCTCGTTTGTTTACTTGGCTTTAAAAGATCGGTTCACTTATATTCAAGTTTGGATTATATGCAAGATGAAAGTGGTTGTCCAGAATTGAAGTTACATTCTTTAGTTCATATACATTAGATTATATGGTTTTAATTTTAATTAGGTTACTTAGAGTTATGTCGAATTATTATATATATAACCTTAGTGATAACCGTTTTTTGTTAATCGGTGGATTTGGTTACAAAGAATGTGTTTTTCATTATAACTTAATTCCATTTGTACCAAAATATTACAGAACCAAAAATAGGATATATTACATATATAATAATCTAGTTCAACCATAACACAAATGGTTTCATGACCAGAATTAAATATAATAACAAAAATTGATAAACCGTTGTCCTTAAATGTGCTAAATTAGCACATCTCAAACGGTGCTTTCATTTCTTTCAAATAAAAGGGTGTGGAAAGAAGATAAGATAATGAAATTTAACACTAGCATGAATACATTATAGTACATGTATGCTACTGGATTTATCATACTATTATGGTGAAGGGAGGTGAGGAAAGAAATTAAAAAGAAAATAACTTAAAAGAAAAGAAGAAATTTGGGAAGAGGAATTTACCTCTTGAGACTTCCTCCTTTGAGAACCTCTTAAGGGGAGAGTTTTTTGTATTTTGAGGTGGATGAGAGATTTTGGACGTGGGGGGGGACTTGGGGAGATATTTGGGCATAATTTAGAGAAGTCTTTGAGCTTGAGAGGAGTGGAGAGAAGAGGGAGTGAAGGGGGGTTTTATAGTGGAGGAGAGGAGGGATTTCACAATATTATAATCATTAATTTATTATTTCTTCACAAGATAAGGAATAGTAAGTATTCCATGACCAAGAATATTAAATGGGTCATGTGAATCCGAACCAAGGGTGGTGACATCATCCATGATGCTAGTAATAGTCTATTTATCTTATAATGTACATATACGGTAAATTACCGTATTTTACTATTCATAAAAAATTCAAGTATTTCAGAAAAATCCCAAAAATTCACCCCTACCATTTTTCGACGTGTAGAATCCAAAAATGAATCCCATTATTCAAAAAAAAATTCTAAATATGATTATTTTAATATTTAATTAAAATCATAATTCATTATCGAAAACCGGTTTTAATACATTCATTAACTTATTCTAAAATATAGGTATATCGTACTTCCAATTTGAATATTATTTTTTACCACCATAGGTGAGGTTAATATTCATTAGGTTATATCACTATTTATAAGGGTATGTTACTATTCATTAGGGTAGGTTACTATTCACCAAAAATTAATTTTTCCTTATCGGACTCCAAATAACTTACTGATTACAACCGTGTAAGCCGGATTTTTGAAATTCCAAACACAGAAGTGACAAAATTATGTTTAAAGCTCACTTATCACTTAGTAGTTCATTATTTTGTGTTTTCAAGTGATTTTTATGACATATTTATAAGAAGGTAATTTCCATTGAAAAACACTGGGTCGTTACAAGCATCAACCCCAACCCACAAGGATGGGGGAATTATTACCTTCCCTCCTATGAGGAAGACAGTTTTCTCTAGGTTGGGAGTGGCTCAACAAAAAGCACCTTTATGGTTTCTTCCAATTAATGATTCAACCACTTCATCGGGACCATGATCAGTGAAAGTCACAAGATATTCCCTCTAGATCAATATCCATAAACTACTTTTCGAGGAACATCAGATAGAAAAGGGGAAACCTTTTAGGGGTTTTAACCCTAAACTCTCCATTAAGAAGGTGGATGTTATAAAGGGTTATGATTTATACCTTAGAATATATTAAAAAGATAATAAATATTCCTTAAACTTTAATGAGGATTCCAATCCTACTATAAAATTTTTGTTAGTAATGTTATTAGTGTTAATCCCACTGATAATACAAAACATGACACTAATGTTGAGGATCAAACTCAGGTGGCATCCTTTCAAAATGTGGTTCAAATAGAAATATGTAAAGAATGCATGGAAACCCAATAATAGAGACATACCTCAGTTACAATATCTCCTTTGAACATCCAATTATTTCCTTCTTTATGAGCCGCAACAAAGGATAAAAGGAAAGGCATGGTTATATCCTACCCACCACCTGAAGAAGCTAAACCTCTCTATACTGAGGAGATAATTTCTCAGTATGAAGTAATGTTAGAGAAGAAGAAGTGGCTCAACGATGAGATAATTAGAGGAAATATTTCTATCAATCTTGATTTTTAGGATGATTCCATTGTACCTCCTCTGGTGAACCACCCTCAACAAGAGGGAACTGGTCAATTAACTAGAGTAGAGTCCAGTAATTCAGTAAACTTTGACCCTAGATAACTAGTTCACATAATGATAATGGTCATGGATTATCAAAAATTTCTATTTCTATGGAAGAATCTACCCTTATTTCAATTGTTTCACCTTAGGCTGGCTTAAGATGGTTATTAATGACAAGGAAAGGCGAACTGATAATATCAGGCTCCACCTTTTTCCTCCACATGAGCATTAGCCCATGAAATGGTCCCATCAAAACTCTTTAACTCCATTAAGTCTCTCACGGATTGAATGGATATCATAGAAGGGAGATGTTCACTAGTGTAACCAAAGAGGAAACCATACCTGGTGTGGGTAAACTTAACTCCCCCTCCACCTAACTTTGAAAATCCCACATTCCCAATATTCAATGATGAGGATATATAAAGCAACATCTCATGGAATTTTCGTTTCAATGTGGCCCTATGATGAGAACACCCAAACAAAAGGATGAAAAAAATATCATATGTTTTTTAAAAATTATAGAAGGGTTGACATTTTTTCACTACAATAACCTACCATCTAGGTTTATCACCAATTAGAAAATTATTCCATGAAAATTATTTTATTAATTTAGCTCCATGCTAAGGAAGAAAACTATCCCCAACCTCTCTAATTGCAAGCAGTGTAAGAATGAGAGGGTTTGAGAATTAATTTCCTATTGGAAGAGCATAAAATACTCTTTGAATATATAGTTTTTTCAAGATAAACTATTGGATATATTTATATAAAATCTTTGAGAAGAATTGAAAACACCGATTATTCCCTTAAAGTAACCTAATAGTTTTCAAGAGATTGCAACAGTATCACAAATACCAGAATATTCTGTTCAATGATAAAAAATCTCATCCAAACAATTTAGCATAGTAATTGAGGTATAAAAAGAGTGGAGACCAAAACTTTCATGCTCAAGCAAGCGATGATGCGGGTCTGATACCTAAGCTTTCTCACTATCATGCAGTGCCTTCTCTGAAACAAAAAATGATAGAAATAACACCCTTTCTAAGTGATAAATAAGGATAAATTTTGACCATAATTTGAGGACTAGAAGAATAATATATACTCCAAAAAATAACAAGTCCTAAGGTTTTTCATATCAACCTTGGAGAAGGACTTGATCAAATTGTCGAAGGAAGAAAAACCTATTGAGGTTGGCTTGAATTATCTCCCAAATTACAACCCCTTACACCATTTGTTAGGGAATAAAAACCATGAGTGATTCATCTTCAAGGATATTTTTGGCACTAAAAAATGCATCCCAAAAGGATTTGAGAATAAAGACATTAAATAAGAGAAATTCTAGAGAAAAAGAAAAATTATTGTACAACTCTGAGTTATATGAGTCCATAACCAGAGGTGCAACACAAGTATGGAGATGTGCACGCATTTAATACTTCCCTGAGCTATCCATCTTCTATAATCCAAAGGCCTATAAATACCCCTAAACTTTCCATTTTAGGGGTTCAAACTTTGGGGATTCCAGATTTCAGATATCTTAAGCTCCCAACTCTTACAGAACTGACTTTTGTGCTTCATGAAACCCAAGAACACCTCCATAAACTCTTGTAGGTGAGAAAATTATACAAATTAACTCAAAAAATTCCTTTAATATAGTTAATTGTTCTTTATATGTTCTCATACAACTCTCTCCAATAAATAACACACTTCATAAAAATTCAAAAACTTAACACAAGTTGAAGTTTCATGCAACACACAATATTCCAAAACCCATTCCATGGAAATATATTAGATTACCTTTTATCATGTAACATGATTTCATGAGATTTGAGTGCATGTAGTGTTCTCACCCATCTGATCTAGATTTCATTGTGAAAAATCCATACACAAAACTGGTATCATCAACTCTCTCACTCAGATCATTTTCACAAAGCATGGGATGGGTAGACTCATTTACTTTTTCTCCTAAACATAGGAAAAAACTGATAAGTACACATGTAATCCCCCAGGTATCTTCTCTACTCCAAAGTATCACCCCAAGAATCCAATTAGGTAAAATTCTTGACCATGTGCTCAATGATGATCCGACCCTTGATCCACTCAATAAGTCATGCCTCTTGAGAAACTCAATATGTAAGCCCCATTTAATCTCTTTAAGTCGTCCCTTTTGTTACAAAATTATACTAACCACGTGGGGTTAAACCACATGGATTGATCCCATCACATGAAAGTAAACTATAAAACTTGAAATAAATGGATATTGAAACCTAATACAATAGGATATGTAGGACATCTCCTTGAGGTTCAATCCTGACACCTAAAAAACCTTACCATCTCATCTCCCTTTTGAGAAATGGAAAACCATAACCTTCCTAGAAAACCCTAAGCCTTTTAGAGTGTCCCCACTAGAATTTAAAATACTTCTTACCTTACATGATGAGTGTAAGTAGATATTTCTCCACTAGAGGTTAACATATTTTTGTACTTATGTGATGAGACCAAGTGGACTCTTTCCTCATGTGATGAATGTGAGGTGTCCTGTGTGACAAGCATAGGACAACCCCCTTTTCTGATGCATTAGAAACACAGTCTTAGGTGATGAGCCTAAGATACCTTATGTGATGAACATAATTCACCTTGTGTGATGAGAATGGGATGCCTCTGGTGACATTCCATGAATACCTTAGTTGATGGACCTAAGTTACCATATGTGATGAACATAATAAGCCTACGTGACGAGCATCAGATCTCTACACCTTTACCTTAGGTTAAGATCCTATGATTCTACCCCTTACCTATGTGAAAATCATAATATGCATTGTGTGATGATCAAAGTATGCCTCTGGTGATGATCTAGGGATACCTTAGGTGACAATCCTAGGTTTCCTCACTTTTTGAGCAAAGTATTCCTTAGGTGACAAGCTTAGGATACCATATGTGATGAGCCTAAGTTTACTGGTGTGTCGAGCACCGAATGCCTCATGTGATGAGAATGAATTTCCTTATGTGATGATCATGATATCCCTTGGGTGATGATCCTAAGATGATTTATGTGAGAAAATATAGTATGTACTCGTAATGGTATTCTCGAACATGTATTAAATCTATATGGGAGACCCAGACTAAGTGAAGAAATCCATGGAAGGAAGAGATGATATATCATCATCTCGATTTGATTAAGGGTTCAACACCATCGACCCTTTATGATGATCAACCACCCACCCTTGGAAATAAATAATGTTGGAATTGGATTGTAACCATCCATAACATACACCAATGTTGTGGTCTTGGTAGAAAACATTGAAAAACAATATGGTGAGACTGATGTGAATTGCTTCTCTTTCAATAGAGAGAGGATGAGCAGTGTGGGACTTCACCACCAAATGGTATCATTGATGTTGGGCTTGTTGGGAATCATCATTATCAAACATTTTATTATGGTTGGCTCCATATATCCCTATACAATGGTCAACCATCAGTCCTTCCAAGAAATCTTCCTCCACCATGGACAATAAATGTGAGGGCAGGAGGAGCACCCATGATGTTGTTGACTCCCACAGGAACCCATACATGGTGATCCCACACACCTACTCCCAAGTGATGATATCCACATCTCCCATGGATACTGGGAACCCTTTCTCCTTTTCCCCATCATAAATCATATATTGGAGGGTCGTTAATGACCTTGTCTACCGCTACAAGGAAAAAGGCATCATCCCAACCTAATAAATGGATATATAGGATCTGAAAGTCGTGATTCCATTCCAACACCACCATAAATAGTGTTCTCATAGGAAGAAACCCCCATTACCATATTTAACTATTTCATGAGTCTTTCCCTAAAACCCACCAATGATATCTTCCCCTACGCCAAGGAGTTAGGGGATATCCAAGTTGTGGCAACCAAAAATACCACTCAAGAGTTTCCAAGGTGGGATGTTGCCACTCAAAGATGTCAAAAACATAGGTCTGACTAACTGATAGATGAACATGTAAAGATCACCCTTGTTTAGACTGATCCTTTCTAGACAGTATGACACTCACACTAGGGGAAGGTTTTCACTCTTCCTACATGATAGATGTCTCTTAAAACTCTCATCAAATCCCATTTTATCCCGATAACTACATGGGGGTACATCCTCACCAAATATAGATCACAAACCCAGCCTCCCACCAGGTGTCCTGAGTTGACTCTCCTATCTATTGGAAATATAAATTTCTATCATGAAGGTCCTCCCCTTATTGAGGGACTGAAGAATGAAGGTCCTCCCCACACCACTAGAACTACCACATAGTTCATTCCCATGTTGATGTAGTCCACATCCCCGATGTTCCTCCCTATGTAGAGGGGATACTAGTCATTGTGGAGGTCCTTCCCACAACACCAATGAAAATCCCCATGTGAAGGCTCATTGTGACTCAAAGAATCTCACACTCAGGGAACTTCCACATCGGTATTGAAGGAAAATTAGGGGGAACCAATGCCATACCACTCCTTCTATTTTAGAATCAAGGATGATATATGATTCAAGAGAGACGTTTCCACCTATTCAACTATAAATGGGGGTATATCACCCAATGAATGAGGATATCCATTCTAGAGGCTAAAGTACACAAAGTCTCAAAGTACCTCTAAAAATAAAAATATGTGGAGAATTTCCTTCTAGAGATTGACCGTGCAACCATCCCTAGCATTGTCAGCAACACTTCTCTCCAATTATACATCATAAGTAGGGGTGATGTCCAGATCAAGCCTAAAATTATCAAATGAGGAGAAACATCTAGTCGATCCATAGGCACTTAGTGAGTTACCTCAATAAGAGGACTCTAAGTCCCCCTCCTACATGGTAATGTTGTTAATCCTGATCCACCCCACCAAAATTTCTCTCTAGCCAGGGTAAGAACATCTCTGATGAAATCTCTCCCACCCTAGAGTCCACAATATAGGACTTATTCATCACTCACCCCTTATATATTTTCACTAATTAAATTATTTAGAGTAGTATTTTACTTCCGAGTGAGGTGAAGATGAAGACGATAGCCTATGAGAGGCCTCAACCACTGACCATCTTCCGATTGAGTTCTAGTTGTACATGAACCTTCATTTCTCTATCCTGAAATTTATTAATAAAACCCAAAAAATACATATTCAATATAATCTTTGAAAAAAGTTCAAAAATATTAAGGTTCGTCAGGTTTCCTTAATAGGAAGCTCTAAGAACCTTCAGGAGCTCGATTAGTAGTGCCAAAAGGTCGATCACACAACTCTACTAGTGACTCAGCATCCTGAATTTGGTGGATATTTCTGGAGAATTTGATAAGTGTGTATTGAAAGTCACACATTATTTTTCTAGATTATTGAATAGTCTTTCCCCAATTTTAAAATTAGGGTTTTGGGGAAAATATGATGCTCTAAAGTTTAATCCTTTCTTACGGTGATGATAGATTCCCCAAACTGGACTTCCTGAAAATTTCAGTAACTCTGCACCACTAAAAACTACCACAATGAATGTTTTCATAGTTAATACCCCTGGAAATTAGGAGTGTGATGTTGGAGATGAGTCATGTGAGGAGGATTCACCCTTATAGGACCAAATTCAATAAGTGGACTCTCTTGTTGGTGTCCAGACTTGGAAGACAGGTCATGGGCCACAAGAGTGTTATCACGATACCGCTCTCAAACACATGTTGAAACCTTGATAAGGATAAGGGAATGATCGAGTCTTTTAGTGTTTCTAAAGACACTAAGTCAACTGAGATGGTTCCAAAATCATAATTTTGCTCTAGAAGCTTATGGTCTGTTGAAAACTCGCTATCAGGATCCTCTAGTGATACTATCTTGTTTGAGAGGATATTCAAGATGACCATATCATGTCTATCATGGGACCCTAACAACCAATATTCCTTGGTTAATCCACCTGAAAAAAAATGGTGGCTCCTCCCACCTAAGACTGTCTAGTATTCCTCATGACTATTTTTGATGGATCAACATGAATTTCCACAGCTGGATCATGACCTCTCTACTTCATGAGTCAACCACCCATACAAGGGGAATACACATAGATAATCCCCCCATGATGACCTGATTAGTGCTCTCACTACTCTCTTGGAAGTTTTAGAGACACAACAAAATTCAGTACAACCTAAAAGAAAGCTATACCCAGAGTGGGTGGACCATTTTATCTACTACCATATTTCAAAAAGTAAATATTTTCCTATTTCAATGGTACAATCAACCTAGAATAGCATCGTACTTATTTCGCCTCATGGTGTGTCATGATGTTGGGAACCCTATAACAGTAAGATGCAGCTAAACTATGATATTTAAACTAAAATCTATAAGGAATTTATTTATTATGGTATAACCATATGGTGCTAGGATGCATAACCAGTTAGTAGGATCTCCACTTACAATTCATCTAACAATTCATCTCCACCTTTCACTGAACAAGTGTCACTGACCTCTCCAAGTGAAACAATATGATGATGAATGCATCACCCACTTCATCACTTGGTGGAACATCTTAATGTACTTACTTAACATATAACTTCCCCATGAACAATTTTTGGGGATGTACGCTATAAACATTCAAGATGAGTTGTTCCTTAACCTCATCTCCTTGTAATACCCATGAAGATTCTGAGAGTTTGCTGAGAGAACCCTGCACCTGGAGGATGCTAGGCATAAAACCAAGAAAATTTCTCTCCCATTACCTAACACACCTATAAAAAAGCATAGGAGATTATAAATGGTTGATGTCATGTATATCCTAGCCCCTAAACTGATCCGGATCCATGTAGTCCCACATAACAAGCTTCATTAGGCACATACTTTCACTGAGAATGTTGCCCATGTCCCCTGCCAAGGACAAGCAGCCATACCCTTTGTGGATGATAGGTATACATAGGGTCTGTGTAAGGTAAATAGTTTTTGGTAAATTTTGTAATTCTCTAAGGTGTTTTTTTGGATTAACTATAATTTTTTAGAGTTTTTTGGAGTGAGTATAGATATTAAAGTGGGGAAGTTAGTTAGATAGGAAGTAGGTCCCTTTTGGAGGGGGGGGCTAGGTTATAAAATGGTTAGGGAAGAGAGGTTAGTCAAGAAAGATTATTCATCTAGTGGGGTCAGCCTTTTGGTTTGGGAGAAGGTGTTGTAGGTCCTCTCAAGTTTCTTACTCCCTCCTGTAATCCTTCCTCTACTTATTATTCTAGTAATTTTGGTTTTCCTTGCTAAAATTTATACATATAATTTTATGCCTACAATGTATACATAATTTTTATAATATTTTTTACAAGAATGAATTTAAATGTGAAGTGTCCAAAATGATTAAAATGTTTTTCTAAATGATTTCTATCATGTGAAGTGTGCTTTTGGAAATCAAAAGATTTGGTCAAGTGTGTTCTCTAAAATGGAAGTGCTTCTTTAAAATTTTAAGGCCCTGTTGTCATTTTGAAATATTTGATAAAAATAGAAAACCCCCCTTGAGCCATGCCTCCTTGATTTGGAGATATGATCTTTGTGTTAAATGTGTGATTTTTTATATGTGCCTCGTGAAGAGGCTTGTGCATTATTGTGTGACTTGGAAAGGGGGTGTGCTTAAGGAGGGATATCGTTGGTGAGAAGTTGGATTGGATTTGGGTAAAGGAAATGATATGTAAGTATATATTAGATTGGTAAAAAACTCACCACCTTTTTTAAATAGAGAACAAGGGAACCCAGGTACCTAGGGGGTAGACTAGGACTAGTATGCTAGGTGGTCCGACAGGGTCGAGGCTGAAGGACCTGGAAACACCCTGAGAGGGGAGGGGTGAATTAGGGTGTAATTTTTTTTTATAAACTAATAGATATTGTTCCCACATTGATAGGAACCTATTAAACCTATCTAAAGAGGAAGTTTAGAAAACAAACAATCACATGAAAAGCAATGACACAATAATTTTACTTGGTTCACTACTAAGAGATACGTCTAAAGAGCATGCGCCGAAAGTGTATCGGTCGTACCCAATTATCTCTAATCTTCACAAGTTGTGGATTACAAGAGTTTAGCACAGTCTCTCCGTGTCATGCGCACTACCTTTACAAGGTTTTAGGGAAATCACATAGCATCCCTCGGATCACTTCCGTTGACTCCCCCTTGCTCACTACGTTGGAAGAATCTTCACTTAGTTTATCGACTTGAAGGTTGCTTTAATGGTTTAGCATTAAATCATGCATCCTCAACTGTAAATGGATGCTATGTTGAAGTCCCTCTTTCACCCATAGATGTAATTTACTTTCCCAGACACTGATAGATTATGGTAATTAATTACACAAACTAATTTGGTCAATTTTTAGGCTTCCTTGGGTGTTTTGCGTACCACTTTACCTCCTCCGCATACTGAGTAGTGGGTATGGTTCATGGATCACCTCCTCTGTGTATCACTACTATTTTCGCATACCATCTAGCCCCACTGCATACTTCCCTGCTCTATCGTGTACTGCCCTGCTTCGCATACTAACTCTGCAAAATGCCTTCTGCAAACTACCCCTACTTTGTGAACTGCCTCTGCTCCACGTACAACTTGCTTTCTCCGCGAACTACCTTGCTCCACTGCGTACTACGAGAGCTTCCTTCACAAACCATGCTCTCTTTTGTGGATTGTTTTCCCTTATGCAGATAGTTCCCTCTGCATACCATCTTATCCTCCATGAAGAACTTCAGACTTTATCAGATTTCTTCCTAAAATTTTAATCTTTAATCCTGCTACTTAACGAAGGGGATTACTGCTCCTTATATAGGCACTAATGGATCTGAAAAATCCGTTAAACCAAGATTTACCAAATATTTGATTTTGATATAGCCTCCATCGCATATCACTCATGTTTTGTGAATCGTAGCAATCCCATGATCCTCCAGCCTTCTGTGTACCGCACACCACCATCCACATACCTCCACCGCAAACCGATTTCAGTTCCACAAACCTCTCCATGTACCATTCCCACTATTCTACATGTGGTCTGCAAACCATTCCTAAACATGGTCCATGTCTCAGGCCACATGGTTCTCTCCCTTTTCTGAAATCATTCTTTGTTCTTCATGCCATACATTCCTATGAATAGATTCTTGATTTTGAGGCCAAAAAATTTGGAATACTCTTGGAAACTACGCCACCTTCAATACTACTTTCAGCTTCAAGCATATAACCCCATTCCTTGAAAACTCCCTAGTCATCCATGTGCATATTAACAACAAACACAAACCACACTCCATTATTATCAACGGACATCCTTGGTTCCAACAATCTCCCCCTTTGGGGTTGTTGGAAATCTCTAGATAAATTCACTAAAGCACCATCCATGATCAAAACCTGGTCCTTCAAAAAACAACTCAGCCATCACTCTAAGTCTACGTGAGCAGTGCTCAATGTAGAAAACAAGATATAGGACATGAATTGAGTTCTCTTTCTTTTCTTTTCTCCCCCATAGTTTCATTTATGGTTTTATTTCTTTTTCTATTTTCCATCTTTCCTATATCCAGAAAAAAAACAGATCACTCTCCATTGAATTTATCCATTCTCCCCCATTGTCAATAAACCCAATGAACTGAATCTTGACTTGTAGATCTCAAAAATATGCTCCCCTTGGATCATATCTCCCCAATAAATCTACATCACTTCCAAAACCATATTAAAAGTAGTTAAAACAAATGGGGAGAGGGGAGTTTTGTGTCCTCATTATACAGTTGGAGGTGGTTGAACATCGAGGTTCAACTGATGTTTCTCAAACATAGCCACTGCCAGTGGCTTAGTAAGAATATCAGCTACTTGCTCATCAGTTCCCATATGATCCATTTTAATCATGCCTTGTTCAACTTTTTCCTTGATGAACTGATATCTTTTTTCAATATGTTTCATTCGAGAATGTTGAACAAGATTCTTTATAAGATCAATTGTGCTCTTGTTATCATAGTAAATCACCATTGGTTGTTTCACCTTGTCGTCAATTTCAGTTAGTTGTTACTTCATCCAAAGTAGCTGAGTGCAAGATTTTGTTATGGAGATATATTCAGCTTCATCAGTACTAGGAGAATTACTTTCCTATTTCTTGCTCAACCAACCCACACATTTCTTCCCAACATAGAATTCTCCACCACTAGTGGACTTTATTTCCACTACATCTCTATACCAGTCAGCATCATAAAACACTGATAGTTCACCATCACTTCCTATAGAAAAATATAATCCATAATTGTGAGTACCTTGAATATACCTCATGACTCTTATCACTGCTGCCATATGTTCTTCTTTCGGATTACTTTGAAAGTGAGTCACTAAGAATGTTGCAAAGACAATATCCGATCATGTTACTGTTAGGTTCAGTAAGCTTCCAATGATTCTCATATACATTGTGGGATCCATATAAGTCTCATCTTCATGCTTTCCATGTTTTGTTCCAACTGCAATCGGAGTCGACATTGGTTTGGAATCTTGCATATTAAATTTCTTCAGTATCTCTCTTGCATACTTTTCCTATGAAATGAAAGTGTAATCCTTATTATGAATCACCTATATCCCTAAGAAGTACATGAATTCACCAATCATTGACATTTCAAATTCTGATTTCATGTGATTGGAAAATTCATCCACTGATCCTTGTCTGCTTCCACCAAAAATAATATCATCAACATACACCAATACCATGAATTGATCCTTATGATAATTATTCGCATAGATATTGTGATCCACTCCTCCTCTTTTGAATTCATGCTTTTTGATATAAGAATCCAGTTGAGAGTACCACGCCTATGGTTCCTACTTCAGTCCATAAAGTGCTTTCTTTAATCTACAGACCTTAATTTCATCATTTCCAAGCAGGAAACCCACCAGTTGTTCAATGTAGACTTATTCCTCAAGGATTCCATTTAGAAAATCTATCTTGACATCCATTTGATACACTTTATATCCTATTTGGATTTCCATGGCAAGAAAAAGCCTGATTGACTCCAGTCTAGCCACCAGAGAAAATGTTTCGTCAACATCAACACCTTTAATCTATGAATATCCTTTACACACCAATCACACCTTGTTTATGATCACATTTCCATGTTCATTGATTTTTTTTCTTGAAAATCCACTTTGTACCAATCACATTGTGATTTTCAGGTCTCTTAACTAGATCCCATGTTTCATTCTTGTCAATCTGATCCAACTCTTTATTCATTACTTTAACCCATGATTCATCCTTTGCAGCTTCTTCAAATGAGGATGGTTCCACAACTGATAGAAACGTAGATTGTGCATTATTCCTCATTCTCCTTGTCTATGTAGGTGCATTATGATCCCCAATAATTTTTGACTGATCAATCTCTACTCTTCGATTTCTCCATTGAGGTTTGACTGAATTCCCTCCAGCTATGGTTTCCTCTTTTGATTCTTCTTCTAAGTCAACATCATGATGTGACTCCTGAGAGTTTTGTACACCTTCCTCTACCTCTGTATTAGCATTTTTTCCATGTTCAAATTCTTCCTCATCTTCTATCACATCATCATAAGAATTCTTTGCAGCATTCTTGTTTTTCTCTTCAATGATCTTAACATCACCACTTTCCAAAATTCTTCCCAATCACTTATTGAAACACTTGTAGGCTTTTCTATTCATTGAGTATCCAAGAAATATTACTTCATCTAAATTGTCTCTATACTTCCCTTGATTTCCTTCTTTGTTTCGGATGAAACATTTGCTTCCGAAAACATAAAAATATTTAAAATAGGGATTCTTTTCATGCCACAATTCATACGGTGTCTTTGTATCACCCATATATAGCCCTGTTCAATTTTGAATATACACTACAGCTTGTACTACCTCTTTCTAGTAATGTTGAGGAATACGACTCTCAATCAGCATAGTTATGGCCATGTTGTTTACTTATCGATTACTATGCTCAAAAACTCCATTTTGCTATGGAGTTCTCACAGAAGCCACCTGATGTTGTATCCCATACTTCTCTAGATAATTTTAAAATTCAATGGATGTGTATTCCACTCCAATATCAGACCTCGGGAATTTGATCTTCCATCCAGTATCATTCTCGGTGATTCGTCGATAGGTATTCATGCAATCAAGCACTTGTATCTTCCTGTGTATAATGATCAGACATTCCATTCTACTATAATCATCTGTGAAAAGAACAAATTATATTTCTCCATGTGTTCCAGAAACATTTATCAGGCCACATACGTCTGTATGGATGAGTTCAAGGAGATTAGATGCTCTTTTCTTCTTTGGTCGGTAGGAACTGCATACTAACTTCCCTCACATGCAAGCATCACAGGTATTTTCTCATTCACGCTTCAGATAAGGGATATACATGACTATATTCAGCTTATATATCTTTTCCATGTCCTTCTGATTGATGTGCCCCAATCTCCGATGCCACAAGTTATTTTCCTCTTCAACTGTTAGGTAGCAAATGTTCTCTTTATTGTCAACCTGATATAAGTTACCATCTGTTCTATATCCTTTCATGAGAGAATCCCCAAACTTTCATATTATATTATATCCATTCTTATTGAATGTCATAGTAAGACCTGAGTCACAAATTTTACTCACACTAAGAATATTATGATGCAGACCGTCCACATAAAGGACTTCAGTTTTCTTCATCTCTTCATTATCTGGATCAATACTTCCACTGCCTTTTATATTCAAAGCACCATTGTTACCGAAGTTCACTATTCCATCAACCTTTTTCATAACATTCGTTAATAGGTTTTCATTACCCGTCATGTGGTATGAACATCTGTTATCAAGAATCTAGGTGGCATTGTTCTTTATACCTTTGAGGGTTACTTCTGAAAGATTGGATTTTTCAATTTTCCTCTTTTCTTTCCATGAGATATTGGGTTGAGTGTAGGACACTGATGGAATTTAAATTCTCTATTTCATGTACATGGGTTCTTCGTATTAAAATTCTTCTTCTAGAGGAGAAAACCTGTTTGAAATAGCAACACCATCTGGTTGGTGAGTACTGACCTGTCTCTGAGCATTGTAAGAATTTCTCCTGTCATATATCTTCCTGCAATACACAGCTTTATAGACAAAGTTAGAATAGTGAAAGAAATATCCATAGAAATTATTTCTTCTATAAGAAGTAGGATATGAATATGTTCTCATTTTTTGAATAGCTAACTCTTCACCATTAATATAGCTCTTTACCTCTTCATAGTATGACATGGTATGGCCCAGATAGCTACAAAATAGACACTTCATGAGAGGAAATGTCTTCTCACTTCTATTTCTCTTCATGCATTCTTCCTCGGGAAAATAGTTTTACTGCCTATCATTTCTATAAAATCGAGGATAATCTTTAGTTCTCTTTTCAGTTTGATTTAAGGGTTTCGTTTTCAGCACTTTTGGTGGCTTTTCAACATGATCAATGTTCAAATTTCCTTTATTCTAGTTCACTTTATTTATAGTATTTGACATTTTGGTATCACAACCAATTCCACTATTTCCCATGCATGTGGGTCTTTGATCACTCAAGATCTTTTCAACTCCATCAGAACCACATTTCTCTCTCTTCGGTAGCCCAGCATCTAAGAACCTTCCAAATTGTATTTTCTTCTTTGCTTCTTTTGAATTTGATTCACTTTTGAATTTACTCCTAAGGGTAACAACTTCTTCCTCTAGACCCTCGACAATCTTGGGTTTCTCTTCTAGTCTGGAGTTAATTTCATTAATGACCTTTCCCTATTCTTCAATTTTAAGTTTTAGTTCCACGGCATCTTCTATTCTTTTAAGGATTGATGACTGCACTTTCACAAATTCTTCCATTCGTTCAATTCCTGCTTCAATCTAATCAATATATTCTGATAACTCTTCCACAATTCCTTTCCACTCATTGAATCTCTTACATTGATTCTTAAGCTTACCAAAAGTATCCTTATGTTGCAACTTGGGATTGGCATTAGTGGTCAACTGATTATCACCAACCTTATATTTTTATGGTTCTGATTTTTCAATTGTATCCATCATGGAAGCACGGTTCCCATATTTGAATTTTTTTTCCTCTTCCTCCAAGGAGCGTATGCTGATAGTGTGTCGGTCATACCCAATAACCACTAATCTTCACAAGTTTTGGATTACAATAGTTTAGTACAGTCTCTTTGTGCCAGGTGCACTACCTTTACATGGTTTTAGGGAAAGTGCATAGTGTCCCTCAGATCACTTCTGCTGACTCCCCCTTGCTCACTATGTTGGAAGAATCTTCACTCAATTTATCGACTTGAAGGTTTATTCAATGGTTTAGTATTAAATCATGCATCCTCAACTGTAAATGGATGTTCTTTTGAAGTCCTTCTTTCACCCACAGATGTAATTTACTTTCACACACACTGATAGGTTATGGTAATTAATTTTGCAAACTGATTTGGTCAATTTTCAGGCTTCCTTGTGTGTTACGTGTACCACTTTACCTCCTCTACATACTGAGTAGCAGGTATGGTTTGCGGCTCACCTCCTCCACGTATCACTACTATTTTCACATATCATCTATCCCCACCACGTACTACTATGCTCTTCCATGTACTGCACTACTCCACATACTGCCTCTGCAAACTACCTTCCGCAAATATCCCCTACTTTGAAAACTACCTCTTCTCCGCGTAAAACCTGCTTGCTCTGCGTACTTCCTCACTCTGCTGCATACTATGAGATCTTCCTCCGCAAACCATGCTCTCTTCAGTGTATTGTTTTCCCTTACGTGGATAGTTCCCTCTACATACCATCTTCTCCTCCGCGTACCACTTCAAACTTTACTGAATTTCTTATTGAAATTTTAATCTTTAATCTTGCTACTTAACAAAGGGAATTACTGCTCCTTATATAGGAACTAATGGATCTAAAAAATCGACTAAACCAAGATTTACCACATCTTTGATTTTGATACAGCCTCACCGCGTACCGCTCCTGTTTCACGAACCGCAGCAATCCCACAAACCTCCAGCCTTCTGCGTACTGCACGCCTCTATCTGCATACCTTCACAACAAACCGATTTCGGTTCTATGAACCGCTCCGCATACCATTCTCGTTGTTCTACACGCGATCCATGAACTATTCCCAGACATGGTATGTGGTATGTGTCCCAGGCCACGTGGTTCTCTCCCTTTACTAAAATCCTTCACCGTTCTTCATGTCATACATTCCTTGCAAAACTCCCTATTCATCCATGTACAGATTGACAACAAACACAAACCATACTACATTATTATCAAAAAACATCCTTGCTTCCAACAGAGGTCTGGTTCCCCTAGCAGGATTGACACTAAAACACTAACTAAACATATGATGATTATTGGAGACCACTAGACCATGGGATGTGATTACCCTCTAGTGGCTTATGCATGAAGATGTTGTGGGTTTTGGTATGTATTCATCACTGAGGTATGAGGATCCTAAGACCCTACTAACCCTGTCTACCTAGGGATTTCCCACGGTGCTTTCTATCTTTTACCTTTTTTCTATGGTATTGATTTATCACATTCTTAATGCTACCTAAAATCGTATTTTTTATTTTCTAAAGACACTTTTAAAGGGTAAGTGTAAACCAAAAACACAACCCATCAGTACAAGTCCAACCAGTACAAGTTCAACCAACCAAGAAAACACATCCACTGCAAAAGTCCCACCCACTTCAGAATCCAAAATTCAAATGAAACAAAACATTACCAAAATTCAACATTCAAAAATATCTCGGATAGGGAGCCTGTCCACGTCACACATACACTGTCAGTTGCATCACAACCAACAACCACCATCATCATTGTCGGAACCAAACCATACCTCACTGGCACCGATCGATCATCTTCACCGTCAATCTCCCGAATCCACCCGCTCAAACTCACTTCCCAAAAAACCTTGGAGACCACTGCGCAGATCCACCTCAGAGAGAACGGTGGAAGCCTGGATCGAGAGCAGAGGAAAACGGTCTTTTTCAAGATGAAGCAACGGTAAAACCATATCCAACTGGGAGACCTCGAACCAGGGAATGTGATAACCAGAATAAGGACCTGTCTAGACACCATCATGTCAATGCTCACCTTTGTCACAACCATCATCGTCACATCACAATCCATCCTAAGCCGACACCACAATGCCAACACTCCAAACTCGAACCAGCAACATAAGATTGAAATCCCCCAATAGAAGAACACAGAGGGTGAGGAAGAAATAATGGAGATGAAACCCTAGGAAGAAATAGGGAAAAGGCCTTAAAATAAGATAGATGTGAGGGGAAAAACCCTAGAAATAGACCGGGGGATGAAACCCTAAATGGAGAAGACCAAAGACGTTGAGAGGATCCTCAATCACCAAACCACTATCCCAAAACCTCAATGTGCCTTCCACTCCAAATCTGACCTGGATACGAGCGGTGGAACCCGAGGCCAGATTGTAATAAGGCGCCTGAGAAAGGTCTTCACAAAAACGGGAGAGGAGAAATAGGAAGAGGAGACCGAGAACCATCGAAAGAAAAATAGGAAAGGACCAAGAGAAAGCAAATCCAAGAAAAATTAGCAGAGAAGAGAGGACCAGGGAGAGTGAAGAAGACCAACGTCGTCAGGGAGGAACCCTAGGAGGAGGAAGATGTTGAGTCGATAGGAGAGTCCGAGAGTGGACCTGGGGAATGGGGCGCCATGACGACCCACACATTCTTAATGCTTAGTTTCCTTTTTATGTCAAAAATAATATAAAAAATATTTACTTTCCCCTATTTTGTAGCACCTAGTATTAAACTTTCATTTTGAAATGTTTTCCTTTTTTGTGTACTCCTTTCTTTTAAAGGGTTTATTGAATGTGTAATATCCTTTGAAATGGTTTTCAAATAAATATGGGAAATGGTTATGAAGAAAATTCATCTTGATACCTGTTTTAAATAAGAAATGAAAAAAAACTAATTTTGTATGTCTTATTTTCAAACAGGAACGACTTGGTTTTCCTTTAATAATAAGGCATGGGGAATAGTTTATTCAATAACGCCTATTCAGTTTTAATACTAACGCCTATAGCTTCATCTTTGTTTTTAGATTATGGTTCTTCTTCTAACTCAGACTCGGTTTCTATGGAGCGATGTAGGTTTAGTGGTCGGTGGTGACCCGTAGGGTCACATGGGGATATGCGCGGTTTTATTTTCCTTCTGCTTCTAATGTTTATTTTTACTTTTTATTTTATATTAATTTATTTGTCTGATGTTTTCTGGGATAAATCATTCCCAATGATTTTATCTTGATTCCCGACACTAGTTTCCAGACCAAGAGGATCGATAATGCCTCTCAGTCCTTGTCGCAGGCCGATTTGGGTGACCAGTTCGGGGTTGACCCGGGTTGGTTTGTGACACTAGTGGATAGTCTGTGCAAGGTGTGTAATAGTGGATCATAAGAACAAGGTTTATAACTTTTAGGATGAGTAAGTTACTAGATTCCATGTTTATGCCATGGTTAAGGATTTTCTTAAACTTCACGACATCAAGAATCTTTAAGAGGATGAATTGAATAACTATCCCAACTACTGAGCCTACCATAGATTACTTGGGTACACCATCCAAGAGTGTTTTGGCTTCAAGGATTGGCTCCAAGAAATGGTAGATCATGGAATAATGAAATTGGGTGATCCTTCGGCACATGTCACATACGTCTCTTCCACTATCGTTGATGATCAATATTTTGGATAATAATAGAAAGTATTTGACCGAGGGGCACATGAATTTAATGATTGGATGGATCAAAAGTTGATCACTTGATCCCAAATGATATTATGTGCCTTGTTAAATAATCCAACACCCTCTTGGTCAAGCTTGTCCTCTCTAGTGACACTATCCACCTCTAATGAGAAGACTATCATGGGGCTCTTCTAAAAAAATTGAAAAACATAGAATGAAACATAATGGCTGATCAGGGTCATCTCTCAAGGAGCTAGCCCTAGAGACTCACTATTCTTGCACTTAGGTTTGTTTTTGTCATTTTCTTAATTCTAAACAAAATAAAAAAACATTTTTGAGTGTAATTTGAGTGAGTTAAAATGTGAAAATAGTATAAATGAAATGTGATGAATAAAATGAAAACACTATGATATTAGAAAGAAAACTTTTATCCCTTGGATGAGTTTCTATAAATTCATTCATTATCCAATTAATGTCTATCTCACTCACTCAATGATAATTCTCCTCTATATGCAAAACTTTTCATCACTACCATTATGTATTGAATAATTGATGTGCTCAAGAGACCTCTCAAAGTGCATTGCCTACTCATCTCATCCTAGGTTAGCAAGAAATGATACTCCTCTACTGAGAGTATACCATCGCTCACCTTCCTGGAATGCTTCTACAACCATTCAAAATTTCAACCTACTAGTCATACCATGATATAGAAAATTGAATAGAGGGAGGAAAAAAATACTTTGATAATAAGGGGAGAAAACCTAGAAGAAATCAGAATAAGAGGCCAATGACACCTACCTCAGGCTCTAATAACCCATGTAGTCTTAGAGTTTAAATGAAAAAAAATTAGTGTTAATTATTAAAGACTCTGAAATAATACATCATCACTTCCTTAGATTAACCTTTTGGTTAGTTCTTCATTATCATGAATCAGGAGATCACATGAAAACCACAATGATGAAGAAACACAAAGACATAAAAGTATATAATAAGGGAACAACACATTAGAAGAAGAAACAAACAGAATTTCACTTCACATAACACTAATAGGGTGGATATACAAAAGAAAAAAATAGATACGAGTCAACCCACCATATGGTAATTATCAGTCCCCGCATCCCCAAATCCCCTTTTATATCTCATCCTAGACTCACCTATAAAATAGAATTGAAAAAGGAATCATGCCTAGTTGAGAGACTCATCCTACGACAGAGCTTTGTTTGCAATCGAGAATAATCAAAGCTGATGCACTTAACTGCGTCATGACTACACTAGAAATTAGGTTCTGCTCAGCATGCTTATGAAATCACTCCTAAAAGCCTCACATGAGGAGGATTTGGAGATATTTGATACACGTGTTTCCTAGTTTGGACTTTAATAGGTGGGACTAAACTATCTTGGGCTTTAATATCTATCAAGTCAACTAGTTGGGTCTTTATTTTACTTCATTGGAGTGAACCTGCATAGAAATAGACCACTAGAAGGTCCTACATAATGGATGAACAGCAATTCTAGTCACTGGATAATGGTTGACTTGGCTAGTTTTGGAGTTTATATGGACACACGGTGATTGATTCATGTGTAGTGATCACAAGTGTAATAGGGAAAAAAAGATGAATCGGGCATTTCTTATTAGAGATTGGATCAATTTCAAGTCTTCAAGCTTAAGGTTGTAGTGTTGCAATGAAATATCTGAGTTTATGGGATAGGTAGAAGCAATGGAGATATGGTGGAGTGTGGTATGCAAGTCATGCAGATTGGAGATGGCTGGTAGAGCAAGCCTGGATTCCATTGCATTGTACTGGAGCTAGTTGGGCCACTCAGGCATTCGGTCAAACACCCTGTTTGTGATGGTGTGACCCATTCTTGGGTATTAGGAGGACGGGAGGGTATCAGGAGGGACATGGGGGTGGCTTGATGGTGTGACCCATTCTAGGGATTTTGAAACCCCTTCTTGCGGATGAAGATCTCCTCTTCACCCCACATCACTCCAGTTCACAATGAACCAGGCGTGACGCGACCTTCGATTGTGTGACCAGGCGTCACTCCTTTTGCTGCAAGTCGCCTCTTATGCGCACTTCCACTTAGGTAGGGACTTATTCAGTATTTTTTGTGCTATAAATTCACTCAAACTAGGCGATCTAGTAGGCATTACTTCTCCCAGTCACCCTCCCACCACAACTTAACAGGCATGGACTGATTTTCAGGAAAACCCAGTAATGTCTTCCCTGTAGCCCTTGGTGCCTTTTTTCTAGATCTCTATTGAGTTCCATCCCCACTCAAGGTAGTTAAAATCACGAGCCAACTCATACAATCGTACGAGTTTACGGATTCAATCATCCCCTCTGTTTCAACTCGCTTGTGGATTCGATTTTGGGAAAAATCATCCGCAACAAAGTAAACTCAGGATAAACTCATTGATGCACACAGAATCGCCGCATGCAACGAGTGAACCGACAGCTGTATTTCAAATCTAAAATTCAGGGATGATTTAAGCCAATCTGACACACGGCGCGCCTCGCTGCCTAGGGTTTCAAATTTCCATTTATTCCCCTCTATGGTGCATGCCTCACACCCACCTCTGGTTTTCTCCTCTGCTCCTCCAGCGGTACCTCACATGGTACAAACCTATCACAACCGAACCTACAGCCTCTTGCTCTACCTCGTATCGCACCGGGGAGTGACGATAAACACCCTCGAATATGCTTCTCTTGCTTCACCTGTGCTTCGCCTGATTCGCCGGTGGTACTTCACATGTGCTACGCCTGCTTCGCCGAATCGTCGCTGCTTCACTACTCCTTCTCCTCAAGGTGAGTTTTTCTTGAAATCTTAATTCTCTATTCTCTGTCCGGTTTATTTAATTTGATCTGGTGTATGAATTTATCTAATGTGATCAGTTATGCTGTATTAATTTTATCTGTTGTATGAGTTTTTTT